>CM066738.1:89047727-90475852 GCA_033961575.1 Aselliscus stoliczkanus | reverse complement strand
AACCAGAGATAATTTTGAGGTTGAACCACTTTGTGGAACAGCAGAACCAGTAGGGCACATGGGGAGGCAGGACTGGGGTGGGCAGCACACAGCATGAAATTATGAAAACTTCATCTTTTTCCTAATTTTACTTCATCTGGCCATTTCTGTGGAAGTCATCTTTTACCACAGCAGTGGCTTTACCAGGGCACTGACAACCTGATCCTAGGAGACAACCAAGTGCCACCAGCTCTGGGGATATCTTTCTGACTCCACCAGATAGCGCTGGGACACCCCTCTGAGATCCAAGGACATGCTTTCATGTTTGTCTGCTCCACAGAACTGGGAACCTCAAGTCAACATTAGCCTTCACATGGCTTCTTTCTAGCATTGGCCACACAGTAGATATTACTCAAGGTGGGTTAAAATGGTTAGTGGAGAATGAATCACAGCTACCTTTGTCATCAGCAGTAACCCAGGTCTTGACTATTTTAAAGGTTCCTCAGAAATCAGCCTGCTCCAAATGTTTAGAAGCTTTGCTGATTGATTCACTGAGGATGCTAGAAGCCTATTGATTAGGTAAATAGAATGCTAACAAGTTGGACTGGTGAGCCAGAGAACATCAATAGCTTAGATAAGCTTGAATCAGCGACTTCTACTAGTTATAGCATAGGTAATTTGTCTTTATATTTACTTAGTATTGATGTTAAAGGGAACTATTATTCATTCACTTTATACCTTACCTCAGTGCTATCCCCTCCAAAAACTTAACTCGAGCACCATCAGTGTTTTAGAGATAAAGCTAAGAGTGTTTCCTCTTACACATAATGGAAGGAGACCAACTGAGCACAAATAATTCCCGTCATCTCCATCCATTATGCCTTTCTTGGAAGAGTCCCCATTCATCTTGTTAAAAAGCTTTTTAATTGCAGAAAGGAGAAAACAATTAGCAACTCATTAATCTGTCCATTTAACATAAATCTCTAAGATTTCAGAACAAAGCAAGCCTAACCAGCTATAGGTAGGCTAATACCAAAGAATAGGTAATCCAGGGGCCAATATATTTAATCTTGGAAGATGGTAAGAAGAAAACCACTAGTTACAGCCTTCACTCATGCCTATCACATTTAGACTATCAAATACAACCACTTTCTTGTTACCCAGTCCCAAGATTTCTCCATACATAATATGTGTTCTCCTTCCTGTCTTGTTAAGACTTAATAATGTGGTATAAAGACCAAAAAAAAGGAGAAAAAAAAAGAAAAAAAAAGAAAACCATTATGGGCCCAGGTCAATAGGAATAATTCATGCATGGATTACTAATTATGAGATTATTGCAATTTTAATCTGTAAGCCTGCCTGAACCTACAAGAGCATTGTGCGAAAACAGATTACATAAACCCCAATCATAAATATTTACTGGAACACAACTGATCTATAAAATGAATGCTAACCTTCCCATCTTTTCAAAGAATTGTACAAAATCAGGACTGTACTATTTACAGAAAATTTAGGTTCCTGCATTTTATCAGTTTACCCTGATTCACTCCCTGTGTTTTTGGTCACAAATCATGAATCTAATTTATCTATTTTCTACCATTGTAAATGTATTCTATGAGTATATTGGTGTTTCCTAGAACATATGTAGCCCTTCTTCCTGCTTTTGTTTATGTTGTTTCCTCTTCCTAGTATAACTTATTCCCCCTCTCTCTACCTCTTAAAACTCTTTCCTGCCACCCTCTTTCACCTTGTTATCATCTCTCAACCTTGGATCTCAGGTCAACTATCCCTCCCTTAGGGAAGCTTGTTATGTCTCCATTGTAGCCTAGATTGGGGTTTTCTTATCTGCTCCCTTTGCTCCCTGTATTTTCATTTGTAAATATATGTCTGAGACATTACTTGGCTAATGTTTCTCTCCCTTGAGAGACTATAAGCTCCATGAGGGCAGGAGCCATAACTGTCTTTGCCCAGCACTGTATCTCCAGCACTGAGCCCCAGTGCCTAGATCCTCAATAAATTGTTTTAGAAGACAGAGAAATGAAGGAATGAAAAGACAAAAAAAAAAAAAAAAAAACAGAAAAAAAGAAAAGCATCAACTTTAAAATTTGTTCTACTTCTTGTGCCTCTTCGTTTTCTTTGTGGGATGGATGAACGTATCATGCTCTTCTCTTCTCTCTCTCTCTCTCTCTCTCTCTCTCTCTCTCTCTCTCTGCTTAAAAGAGAGGAGGAGAGACAGAAAATTATAAGAAATAATTGGCACATGTGGGGGTATGGGTGGTGCAGGTTGAATGTTTGTTGTTTCTTCTCTAGAAGCATCTCCCCAGGTCTTCATGGCCAGCTCAGGTCTTACACAGGGCCTAACTTAGTTTTTACCTTTTCTTTGAAGTCTTTTCTAGTTAATAAACCCCTTACAAATACTTCTAAAGCACATATCCATCACATCAGAGAGCTTCGTGCTTGATTGGGCCAGTCTCATGCCTTGTCCAGCAGCTACCACATAGTCCTGTCCATGAGTTCCTCAGAGACATCAGCTTCTTTTGCCAGATGACACTGTTTAATGGATTGAGAAGGTTTCCTAATGTTGACCTAATATCTGTCTCCCTAATGATACCATGCTTTGATCTCATTCATGTTCCCCAGTGCCCCACAGTACAACTACTCCTCATTTCCAAATATCACAGTCCTTCTGATATCTGGATACGGTTATCACATCTGCTCCCTTCCTCACATCTGCAGCCCAACCTATTCCCTCAGTGTCCTTCACAGTTTGATGTCCCATCTCTTCACATAGATTGTAAGCTCCTGAAGGAAACAATTTCCCACATCTCTCTATATATATTATACTTTTCCAAACTGGTACTTGGCTGGAAACACTGTGAGCATTCATTGCCAGACGAAAAGTACATAAGTGTAGTGGGAAAAGGCTATTGTAGAGAAAAAACAAGACTATTTGGGCTGGAGACCCAGGAAAGATAGAATTTCCCTGTGTTCTCATGGCTGGCAAAGTCAAATTGGTCAATGTCAAGATCTTTCTATCATGACATATTAGGCCTTTTTCTTCCAATAGAGAAACACAAAACACTCGTTTAGTAGATAAAGAGGAGATTATTTTTCCAGCAATTGGTATCAAAATAAAAGACTATAGAAACTCTCATCAGAAAGCCATGGGAACTGAGAAGACAAAGACAATTAAGCACATAAAAGATAAGACTGAGAAGGAAGGAGGGTAAAGCAGGAGACGGTATGGAATCCAGAATGTGACCAGGCCAAGAATGCTATTTCTCTGATATTGTCTTCCCCAGTCCCAGAGGATACATTAGGTTTAATGCAGAAAATGACTGATAAATTACCAGGTCACTGAGTGTGAAATTTATATTTTTTGCTTCTTGCTTTCTCCAATGCTATAATTGTATCGACCTAAACAGTAAAAATATTGCCATTGTCTTTTTTATTAAGGTACCTTTGAAAAGGGAACTGTGGTGTCTCAGTAGATTTTTTTCCTCCTGGATAAATCTTTTCCTTGTGATAAATAAATTTCCTAATAGAGGGTCTTACTTAAATAACATTGTGCTGGGAGTGAGGCAGAAATCAAAAGATGAACCAATAAGCCCAGTAATAGGAAAGTGGTGTGCGTCAGCCGCCATTGCCACAATCCAAGAAGCCACATCAATTAGGTACCTAATGTGTGACCTGTCACATAAACCAGTTCAGCCACACGGCCCTCATGTTCCCACTATTGACTGTGGCCCAGATATTTAGAATTAAACAGAGCCTCCTAATTATCAAGCATGCAGAGCTGTGCAGGTCCTGTCCTCAGGAGAATGACCTGCAGCCTCTTCCTGAGGAATTTCGCTCACGGTGATGAAGGCGCTCTCCCCGTGACCTTGAGCCATGAGTGTGTTTGTTTTATAATCAACCCTATCTGAGCTACGGAGGCGTTCTTGGGAATCAGAGAAATCAGAAATAGCAAGTGTTTAGTGCATCTCAGTGACACACATCATGATTCTGGAGCATTATCCAGGTTGGTTTTAGCGACATTTATTCACTTTGGAGAAAATACTCTAAGGCCGTTTCTTATACATTTCTCTGATGACTTGGCCACCTCTGTTCCTCAGGCTCTCTCTTTGCCTTGAACTCTTTTAGCAGACTGTCCACTCCCCAGGCTCTGTTCCAGGGCATGTGTTTTGTCTTTTTAGCTCTGTTGTCCTTCAGGGTGAGTGCTATTACTTATTTTGCTTTTGTCTTAAATCTTTTCTTGGTGCCCAGCATAGGGTGGGACACATAGTAGATGCTTAATAAACAGTTGATAATATTGCTTCTTTTGATGACTTCTGACTTCTTATACTACTTTAAGCAGTCATTGTTTCCTGTCATGGATGGATTTAGATGTTGACTTTTGCCAAGTTACCTCCACACATGAAACACTTAGAGATGGCTTTGAGGTCCCCTGGCATTTTCATTTAGCTAAGTTATGCATAATTAGTTCTCTTAATCTTCCTCTATGTTCCACTTCCTGCCTTTTAATTTTTTACAATCTAGAGATGACAGTACCTTGGATAATTCAAGGGAAACATTTGGGGAAATGCCCAGGAGAGGAAAGTGCTATAACCAAGAGAGGTTATGTTTGTGCACTCTCCCCATTCTCCCTGCATTCGATACACAATGTGTCAGAATCGAAACACCCAGTGCAACCCATGGACAACTGTTGCCGCCTGTCTCTGCTTGACCTTTGCGGTATTCTGGGGGGATGTACTGGTCTGCCGCCCAGGAGGCCCATTGATATATTTCCATCCATCCCCAGGAGGAGGTTGGAACCTGGCCAGCCAATAAAAATACAGAACAGGGAAAAGGGGGATTGTCAGCCACTTTTTCAGAATAACAGGATCAGTTTCTATCCCTGCAGCATGGTCAACGGACCCAAATATGCCACGTTTGCTATACTGAGATGTTCTTGTGTGGCTGCAAAGGATAATAGATCTGCCTCGAAACCTATCTATGCACTCCCCACTATGTGGCTTCTCTCCTATTTGACATCATCCCTAGTCTGAGTCATGTGTTTCTGATCAAGCAAAACTTCCCAGTGAACTGGTAGTTCTTCCAAATACGATCTTTGTCCAAAGGGAATGTGAATCCCCTTTTAAAAACAAGAAAGCAAAGTGAGCATAGAGAAATTAGGCAGAACATGGTGAACCCACATTATAAACTATCTCAATTGAGCATGGATCATATTATAAGTCCAACTTTTTTTATTTTTTATTATTTTTTTTGAGTCAACAATAGGCTCATCACCAGCACAGGAGTCCATCAGGAGTCTGATATACGTCCAATCCTTGGATGCTAGCATTTCATCCAATTGCTATTGAGTTCAAAGTCAAGGATAAAACCAACCTAGGACTAGTCAGGTAAGAGGAAGATAGAGCCACACAACTGGTCTGAATGCAGAGGAGACAGAATGATACCTCAGCTCAACTTCTAGAGCCTGAGCTCTCAGCCTCTGTTTGTTTGCTTCCTAGCATGCCACTCAACCCCTCTGGACCATGGTTTTCTCTATTTATAAATTGGAACAGATCATTACTGTATTATTCATCTCCAGGTTGGTTATAAAGCGCATAGAATACGGCATTTGGGAACTGAACATGACTTCATTTAGTTTAACATTATTCTGTTACAGATGAAACAGTAGGGGACCAGAGCTGTCAATGTTGAAGAGGAGAACTGAAGCTTTAGGAGGAACAGTGAAAACCACAATCACAGGGTATTTGAACTAGAAGTGACCTTGAGGCTGATCTGGTACAATATGTTTATTTTATAGCATAGAGGAAACTGAAGTCCAGAGAAAGAGAGAAATTAGGGGATTTGTGGGAGAACTGGGGTTGCCACTTGATTGTATGGGTCGCTAGTCATCTAGACCAAGTGAGATGAGCTACATATGAGAAATATAAAATTTTATTTATATGTGCCTAGGTGTATAAGAGGATTAAACACTGTGTATACATACTTCAAACCTTGTAAAGTAATTTCCATGAACATCTCATAAATCAGAATTTCTGACCGAAGTCATGTCCTCCTCTCTGGGCTTCCTGTAGGCTCTGGGTTAGTGGATCCCAGATGTAGTGGAAGAGTTGGGAAAATTTCTGCAGGGGATATTGTCCTAGTGCCTGGGATGCTGTGTTAGTGCAAAGGTCACTCTCAGTATGATGGCAAAGGGCTTCAAGGCATGAAATCTACCTAGTGCCTATTATGTGCTTCCCACTCAGTGTGAGGTTCTCTAGGATGCAGAGATGAGACTTTTGTTTTGTAGGGAGCTCACAGCTGTGTGACTGTGGGAAAGTGGGCTGGGCACACAGGACAATGGTCTGAGATCCAAGGCAGACCGTGAAAGATGCTACCATAGAGGAACATGGGCGTTGAATACAATACTTCTGAATGGTCTGTCATGGGAAGGTTTGGAGGCTGTTTTGAAGTTTATACTAAGTATTGAAAATTAAGTGGATGGTAAGTGGAGCCTGCAAGTAGATAAAGAAAAAAGGCTAAACTAAAGATGCAAGAGGACTGAAGAATCAGAATAAGGTGGGATGTACTTCCCAGTATCAAGGCTTATTGTAAAGCTATAGCTACTATGACAGTATGGTATTAGCAAAGATAGATGGGGAACAGGATAGTGAACCAGAAACAGGCCCTTTTCTTTTCTGGATTCCTGATCTGTGACAGAGGTGACCCTGCAGATTCAAAAGGGAAGGATGAATGGCCCGATACTTGGTGTGGAGACAACTGTTTATCCATATGGGGAAAAAAATTGGATATTGGATCCCTACTTCATGTACGAACACAAATCAATGTCAAATAAATTAAATATTTAAATATAAAAGGCAAAACTTTTTAAAAAGAAAATGTCATCATGAATTTAGGTAGGTAGGATTTTTCCAATATTGGTAAATTCATATTACATTTAAAAATACCTGTTTATCAAAAGATGCCATTAAAAAGATAACATTAAAAGAAAATTCAGACTCAGAGAAAATATCTGCACTCATCAAATCAACACAAGATTGATAGTCAGAATATATTTTTCTCAACTAGTAAAAGTAAATAAAAAAAGACAAACCAATAGAAAAGAAGTCAAAACGTACGAGTAGGCAATTCAAAGAGAAAATGCAAATCACAATAAATGCGTAAATACAAGTTCTACTTTTATTATCAGGCCAATGCAAATAAAACTTAGTGAGATAAAATTTTTACTCATGATATTGACAAACATCTTAAAGTCTGACAATTCCAAGTGGTAGCAAGAATGAAGAGCAATAGGACCTCACATTTACTGTTAATGACAGTGTAAACTGGTCCCACCAGTTTGGAGAGCAGCTTGGCATTATCTAGTAAAGTTGAAGATGCACATTTCCTATAGTCCTGCAGTTCTTCTTATAAATATTTCCCCTAGATTAACACCCATAATGAGTTAAAGGAGACACATATGTGAATCATTAAATCTGGTCTGTCAGAGAGGACTGAGTAAAGAAACTGGAATAATCCTACTATGGAATGATATAGAGCAGTGCAAAAAAAAGACTTAAATGATGCATATGGGTCAGTCTCAGAAATTAAGTCCAGGAGAGATGGTTGGTAGAAAAGAGTTGCTCAAGAACTGGAGACAGTAAGGCCATTAAAAGGAAATAGAGCTGTGGTTTTGTAAAGAAGTGGAGGGTATCATGTATGTGACGTGATGTGACCTGGGCTTCTCTCCTAAACACCTGTTCATCGGTTGTGTGAAGAGTCATCACTAGAGGGCAGAGGCTCTTCCTTTTTAAAAAAAATCTACATCCTCTTGCACCTATCAGACTTCCTGGCTTATACTGGTTCTCAATAATGCAGTTTTAAGTGAGTGAATGAGCACAAGAACCAATTCTACCCTTCTTTGTAGAAATGAGCAAAGAGCAGATACAGCATTTTTCTTTGAGGTTATTGTCATGGCATTCACTTCCTGCCCAGGCAGCTTTTTCCATTTCTCACACTCACTGGGTCTTCACAGAGTAAAACTACCTACTTGTCCCATCCTTTTGAAAACATTTCTGGGATTTGCCTTTTCCCCCTTGCATCAGAAATATCTGCTTATCGGGACTCTTCTAGATGTCACCCTATGTACCTCTTCACCTGTTCACATGTATCCTTTATAATAAACTAGTGACTGTAAATATAGAGCTTTCCTGAGTTCTGTGAGTTATTCTAGTGTGTGATCACCACTGATGGAGTTGTGGTAAGCCCTGGATTTGTAACTGGCCACAGTGCTTGGGGGTATGACACCCAGTACATGTGGCTGGCATCTGAAGGGAGGGCAATCTTGTCAGATTGAGCCCTTAACTTTTGGGGTATTTGCTAACTCTGAGTTGCTAGTGTCAGAATCGAATTGAAATGAATTGTTGGACACCAAGTTGGTGTCAGAAAGTTGATGTTGGAGTGCATGTGGGTTGTCATGTCTCAATGAATTGATCAGTGTATATTTAGTTAGTAAAAAATATATGTAGGAGACTTCCAGGCACTATGGGGCATAGTGATAGTAATAGTAATAACACAGACTGTTTCCAAGTTTGTCTAAAGAATTCACAGAGGGCTTTCACATACATTGACCCTCTTTATCCCAAGAACAAAATTGGAAAATTGCAGTTTATGAAACTTACTGGGCCAACAAATTGTAGCTTATTCCACACACAAATTTCATCACAAATGTTTGTTTTCTTAGGAGAGCACAGCCTTATAGGATGCCCCTGTGCCCACTCCATAAACAATATTTTCAGCATGCCTGAGGTCTCATATAATCAGATATCACTGTCACACAAAATCTAGTCTTGTCATCACCTCACAAATTGTTCCTTCCTGGCTCTCCATGCAGTTCATACAGACAGTGATTTTAGGTTTTTCTGATCTCCTGGTACCTGAAATTTCTAAGACCCTTTGAATACCCAGAAGGAATCACAGGGCCACCATCTGACTGGGTCAGGGACTCCGGAACCCTTTCAAAAGCCTCATAAAGGCAAGAGAGAATCCTTTCAGCAGAAATTAAATCATAGCATTTTATTTTTATCAGATACTTGCCATCATTTTCTCCCTCCCTTTGCTGCCATGAAAATTGAGAAACGGGGAATCCAATTACAAAGGCGAGATAAAAAGGAAAGATAGTAAAACATTTTAATTGGATGGAGGAGATGCTGAATGGTGTTCTGCTCAGTGCTGCAAATGCTCCGTGTGTCACAGCAGCAGAGCGAGGGTCACTGGAGATAGGAACAGTAAGGTGACACGAGAGAAACAGGAACTGCCATGGGAGTGTTTGAATCAAAAAGGCGAGCGTCACCTAGGGTTACTGATTCTCTTTGGACCACCTGAACCAACATACTGACAAGTGGAATATAACCTAAATGAAAAAGACCACCTCCTCTGTGAAGCTCATTTCAAATGTGGATTCTCAGAGCAGGAAGAGAGGCTGTTATTAAACAAACTTCAGTAAATGGGGGTAGCTCTGGGGGGTTTTCCCCTGGAGTTGGGTTAAGGCTTTGCTTATGAGAAAAAGCAACAGAATCAAAGACAGACAAAGGTTTTCAACAGCACTGAAGGAAAACATCCAATAGGATTACCTAGGGAAGGCATGGCAGTCATCTTATGATTGGGCTCACTACCCATCTGCCCAGATTTAGAATCTGTGTCCATTTTTCTGGCTCCCAGTTACTGCCAGGCTTGGCAATTCATTAGAACATCAGAGATTAGGGAATGGTATAGGGACTGTGACTCAGGTCTCAAAGAAAGAGTGGTTTAATGGCCTTTGGTTACTTAGAAAGCTAGAGAGATTGAGAAGTTCTTGCTCTACAACTAGTTCTATATCTTAAAGTAAGTCTGGAAGTTCTCTATTTCTCCCAAGGACAAAGCTTGTGCATCAAAGCATCACCAATCACTGAAATGCGAAGGTCTTTGAAATGAGGATCAATTCTGTTTTTTAAATTATTTTTTTTCAGTTACAGTTGACATTCAGTATTATATTAGTTTCAGGTGTACAGTATAGTGGTTAGACATTTATGTAATTTATGCAGTGATCCCCTGATTAGTCTACTACCCACCTAGCACGATACATAGTTGTTGTAACATTATTGACTATATTCTGTATGCTGTAATTTACATCCCCTTGACTATTTTTTAACTACCAATTTGTATTTCTTAATCCCTTCACCTTTTTCACCTACCCTCCAACTCCCCTCCCCTCTGGCAACCATCAGTTTGTTCTCTGTGTCTATGAGTCTGTTTCTGTTTTGCAAGTAATTCTTGCTTGCTTTTCCATATTCCATTCATTGCCAAGTCCTGCCCATTTTGCCTCCTAGGCATGTCTTGAATAATTGCTTCTCTCCATCCTGCTCATCTACACTCTGGTACAAATAAATAGTATCTTTCTAAAGGACATTAGCAATAGCCTTCTCTAAGGCTCCTTGCATTCATCTGACTGCTTCCAAAAGTGTTCACTTTTCAGCCAAAGTGAGCTCAAAATGTAAATCTCACTATGCCCCTTTGTTCTCAAATTAAAACTCTTTTTTCAGGTGGGTCTTCCTCATGTGCCTGTTGTCTAGAACACTCTTCCTCTAGTTTCCCCTTTCTTATCATTCAAGTTTCAGTTTAAGCCTCTTTTGTCTGGCAAAGTCTCACCTGGTCACCCTCACCTCATAGCACCAGCCATTGTTCACAATTGCATTCATTTAAAAAGTAACAATGCAATCAATTAAATCAAGTAACACAATCAATCGATTCTTGTTATTCACAGTAGTTCTGTTCTATAAAGTTGCCATGAACATAAAGAACACGTTCCAGAAATGTCAATCTGAGAAGGCAGGGCACCACACTGCCTGCAGATGAACAAATATGAGATAATTGATCAGTGAGAGGGATTTTCCAGGTAGTCCCTCTGACCTACCATGTCACCCCAAAGAAATTTTCCTGTGCCCAGGTAAGCCAGAGCAGAGGTGTCTGATGGATGAGACTTCATAGAATGCAACTTTCATCATGTCTGCATGCTTTAATGCAATTACCATAGCTAGGTTGACCATATATCTGGGATAGAACCAGTTTATATCTATTGTTCTGATGTTATTACTAATAGTACCTCATTTTACTCTCCAAAGTGCCCTACCCTTTGAATGATAAATTATATAGTCACCCTAGCCACAGATGACTTCATCAAACCTACTTCATCTGGAATTCAACGTATCAGCAATCTGCCAAAAGCTGCCTACACAACCTGTTCTCTCCTTTCTTCTCAACATCAATTGTTCAGCTGATGGTCCTTTCATCGTCCACAGCCAGTGCCATGTGCTTTTCCATTTATATTATCTGTAATTTACTTCAAAATGCATTAGCATCGACAGCAACAGCATAATGTGTGTATTATGTGTGTTAATTTTAATCTGCACCCTAGAGGCGATTGATTAGCATTTGTAGTCCTTAATCAGGAATACACACTCCAGAGGTGGTTAGCTAGCATTTGAAAGACTAATCAGAAACCGTAACTCTACAAGTGCCTACTGCAGACCTTTGGCTTTCCTCATCTCTGGTTATGACCAGTGGCTTTGTTAATTAGAACAACAGATGTTAGAAACCATGATTTTTCTTTGATGGTTAGAAATGTGAGATATTTTGCTTTGTTTTACAGGCAGTCTTGCCATTGCACAAATAAGGTATAAGAATCTAGCAAGAGCAATTTTCTCTTCAGTTTGGAATGGTGTCCCTGGGGTTAGGAATCCAAATGGGTCTTTGCTTAGCAGACTATGTCACTGGAACCCTGCCACCTGAACACATTGCTGCATCTGTTTCAGTGCATGTTTTCATAGAAGGACAAAGGAACAGGAGCCACGTTGCTCATAGCACAGGTTGTGTGATTGTTTTCAAACTTGCCTGGGAATAAACTCGTGTGTGTGTGTGTGTGTGTGTGTGTGTGTGTGAATTGAGACTCCATAGAAGCTTGACTACTTGGTAAATTATAACCTAGAAGCAAGTTAAGGAAATAGACCTATAGCCCTCTCCTACTTCTAACTTTGGAGGCCACCCCAAATAGCAATAATAGACACGGGTCAGTTCAGTTTGCAAGGAGTCCTATGCCGCATTGCATGTTGTTCTTCCCTATAGATTTCCCCTTCTTCACACGTCCCATCCCAATTTGTTCACTTCCTTCAAGCCCACTTCAATTACCCCTCACAGGCAAAGGGTCTCCTGACTACTCTAGTCCTTTAGAATTCCTGTTTTAAATTCTTGTACCACTAAGAGCTGCACACAGAACCTAACACATTTTTTTTAAGTTTTATTTCTCTATTTCTTTATGCATACTTTTTATAAGCATCCTGGGTGTAGAGATTTATTCTCCCTCCTTTGCAGCCCCTTTAATGCCTGACCCAAAGGTATGCACATATAATATGCTCAGCAAATACTTCCTGACCCGTGAACTTTATACTTAAAGACCTGAACCAAAAAGCTTTGAGCTTCCATCTCTCTGGACTGTGAGTCAAGGTGGAGGCCAGTTGGTGAAGGACCCCGAATTCTGGGCTGTGGGTTTAGATTTGGTGATGGAAGAAACGGGGAGCCATCATAGGCGGTTATTGTTATATTTCCATGTAAAATATGGGGCCAAAGGAACAGTCCAGAACATCTGTCGAGGGCTGGAGGCCAATGCATATCCTCCAGATGTTACTCCGGGAATCTATGAATACATTCCTCCTGCTCTATTGGCAAGAAGGTAACTAGGGAAGGAGGCAAGATCCAGGGGGAAAACTGATGAAATAAAAGAGACATTATAAGGCACACCTTCCGAGAGCAGTCGATTTATGGGTTCTGAATATTGTACTATAAATATCAGCATCTTAGAATCTCAGAGTGAGAAAGTGACCTTAGAGACCAGCTGACCCAACCTCCTGCCCAATGTAGAATTATTAACCATGGCAGGCTGATGTTAATAATACTCCCCTGCTGCTTCCTCTGGAAAGCTCCATCTTTCAAGGGCCTCTCCCTCACCTTTTATATCTGGTTAGGCTACTGCCCAGAGGACATTTTCATGGCTCTAATGCCGTTTTGTTTTCTTTTGGATTTGCTTCTTTTAAATCTGTTTTCCTTACCAAGTGGGCTGTCCAGGTGGTGTATGTCATATCTCCTCTGCTACCCCTCACTTTTCTAATTAATTGGTCCATTTTCAAAACTGAAACTGGCAGGCACTTGATCCTTTAGGGTCTCTCTATCCCTGCCAAAAACAGCCATGCTCAAAAACCTATTTTATGACTAGGTTTTCCAAAGTTACAGCCTCTCTCATTCCAACCAGCTTGGCAAGAAGGAGGCCAATACACAGATTAAGCCATTTTCTCCTCGTTATCGCCCCATTAAGCTTGCAAAGATGCTGTGGAAGCCCAGGCCTTCATTTACCTGTTCTGGTTGGGGTGCCAGGAGAGTTTAGCACCTTCCTCTGAAAAGAGCCATTTATTTATTCAATGAGTGCAGGAAAGGCTCCTCCTCTTCTGGCCGGAAGAAGCCTGCAAATGAAGAGCAGGAAAACCTTGGCTTCTCAGAACCCTTGGGGAATTCTGGTGAGGCAACTTTTCCAGGTAGCTTAGGATGACTTCTTTAGACTTCCAAACTCAAAATAATTCTAGCTATTTTGGAAGAAATTTCTACCAAGCATATTCTGTGTTTTATGTCTTCTTAAATAGGGAATCCTAACCGTAATATGATCCTTTCTCGATGGCTGAGGGTCATCTTTATTGACACCAGTACATTATTGGCTTCAGTGAATGATTTTGGTTGTGTAAACACTGGTGCAAAATGCTTTGCATTTTTATACTTGAATATAACAGTTTTTATGACTCCTTCCTCTGCTGTAACCAATCTGCCTTTTATATAATGTCCTCAAAAGGATATCTAATTTATACACACAACATTGTGGGTGAAGCTCAGAATAATTATGCTAAGTGCAAAAAGCCAGACAAAAAACAAACCAAAAAAGGGTCCACATTGTATAATTCCATTTATGTCAGACTTTAGAGAATTCAAAGTAATCTATAGCGACGAATCAGTGGTTGACTGGAGTAGGGGAAAGGGAAAGGAGAGATTACAAAGGGGCATAAGGTAACTTTTGGAGGTGATGGGTATATTCACAATCTTGACTGTGGTGATGGTTTCAAAGGTGCATGCATTTGTCCAAACTTATCGAAGTGACAATGGTTAGTAAAGTTACATAGGTTTCAGGTGTACAATTCTGTAAAACATCATCTATATATCACATTGTCACCTCAATAAACTTTAATTAAAAAAACCTCATTGAATTGTATACTTTATATATAAACGTCATTTATTTTCTATCAATTATGTTTCAATAATGCTATTTAAATAAATAAATAAATAAATAAATAAATAAATAAAGCCACACATGCATTCACTCATATTCTTCTAGGAGCACTGGTCTGTGAAGGCAGGAGGAGAGCATTTACCAGGAAGTGAGAGGTTGAGGGAGGTGGACAGAATGCAGGTCTCTCAGAGCAACCCCTCAGCTAGCAGGATGGGAGAAGCACCTGGTTCTATGGTGTGCAGAGCTCACCATTTACTGAGTGCTAATTCTGCCCCACCCCCAATGCTCTCTGCCCTTCAAAGGTATTAACTAATTTATTCCTCACAAAACCCCCATGAGGTGGAGGAGCTATTTATTTATTCATTTATTTACCAGTTTTACAGATAGAAGAAAAGAGAAAGCAAGGCCAGGTGGGTTCTCAATGAGAGAAGTCATCAAAAGGGGTCTTTCAAAAGATGGTTTTCAAAGTTCTATGAGTTTACAGACCAAGATAAGTCTACAGAATTAAGTACATTATGTGATATTATGACCAAAATGCTGACTTCATTTCACAGCCTTCAGTAGGTGTAGTGTGAGTTAGGTAACTGCACCTATAGTGAAAGAAATTGCAGGAAGTTAAAAAGAAA
This sequence comes from Aselliscus stoliczkanus, assembly GCA_033961575.1. NCBI lineage: Eukaryota > Metazoa > Chordata > Mammalia > Chiroptera > Hipposideridae > Aselliscus > Aselliscus stoliczkanus. Next base: position 90,460,897 of record CM066738.1, on the reverse strand, counting down.
AAAGAGTAATATATGGGGCAGTCCTTAAGTACATGGAATAGTGTAGCTACCACATGCCATCCCCAAATATCCTCCATGCACCCAAATTCTACTGGCTGGTATTTAAAATGTTTTCAATAAAGGATTAACAAAAAATTCTCATTTAATAGAAGAAGCAAAATGCAATTACTTTCTGGATCCCTCATATGCAGGCTTACATGTACGATATAGGGTGATAACTGCGATTCAATTTTTATATTAGCTGTTCTATGGTATCACTGATTGTATACAAATCCTGAAGCAAACAATGCAAAATTGACCAGTCCTCAAGGGACAGAAGCAAGGGAAGAGGATGCAGAATGAACCAGAAATTTTCCCTTTATCTTAAACTATTAGTTTTTGTAAGAAGAAACTGAGACTTATATCAGGTGCAGTAAACTATATATGATATAGTTCTCAATTTAAAACTGGGCCCAAGTCAATCTCAACAGACCCTTTTGTCAAGTTAAAGACCCATTTCAAATATTATTAATAGGTGTCAGTGCCGGGTGGGCTAATATGTAGCTCAGAGACTGGTACCCAATAAACAGTACATTAATGAATAGAGTCAAGATCCTGTTGCCCAGAAGATGCACAGTCAAGCATTACTCTTTTTTAACAAGGCATATTAAGAACTGATTGGACATAGGTTGCATGGTCTCCTTTAGATGTGGAGCAGGAGTTCACACCTCTTTGAACTTGCCAGTGTTCCTAGCAAACACAGTGTGCTGACCCTTGAGGGGTTTCAGTAAAGATTCATGGCTTTAAGTGATAGCAATTTACTAAACTGAATGATTTTTTCTCAAGATCAGTGCTGTGACAGATCCTTTGTTATTTCCTATGTATATTGTAGGATATAAATTACACTGTCAGTACAAAATAAATGGCATTAAATTACACATTGGATTTTAAGAAAATGCCTTAACAAATGCCTTTCAGATAGGCCTTTTTCTGCATTATACTTCATTTTCAAATACCTGTTTCCTACTGCAGAGACTCCTATACAGTCACTCTCAGAGACATTTAGTCATTGCGGACTATTGCAGGATGTAGCCACTACTACAAGTAACATGTTTTTGTTTTTTTACTTCGCTATGGAAATATTTTCATCTCTCAGTTCCAGACCACTCCATTGGATCCTCTGAGAAGGCAAATAATTTCTTCTGTCAATGGATATGATTCCCTAGAAGATATTGATGCATTTGGGAATATAATTTGGCTGAGGAAGGAGATAAACTGAAACCACAAACTGCCCTAAACACTCGATTATTAACAAAGAGAAAAAAGCCGAATTGAGTTAGAGAAAAGCCTTGCTGAATGATAAATTACCAGACCCTGGGTAGCTCAGGAGGTTTCAGCCCATTCACCCCAGCTGCATTTTTATGAATTCTTGAGGAAAAAACTTTGAAATGGCAAGTCTAATAGTCAGGATGTGAAAGGCTGCATTTGCTCCCTAAGGTGGCCTGAGTCTTGAGAAACGTGGCTGGGAAAATCGCCTTGCACGTCTCCCCACTCCTGACCCCTTATGCTGTTCTCCTCATGTAAAATTGCATCATCCAAATTGCTGCCAGTACTTTTATTCCAGTTTAAGCTGTGGACTTCATGTAGGAGCCATAATTCCAGAAACTTCTCTGCAGGCCAGGATAGCACTTGTCAATCTGAGTGAAGTCTTTGAGTCAGTCTTGCACTTTTCTATACCCTTTTGAGATTTCTCCTTGAGTTATGATTAGGTATTTGTCTTATTTACTCCCTTGCACTATTTTGAAGTCCCTTGTGAGGAGTTTCTACAGTATTCATCCGGTCCTTGATCACTAGTGAATGCTGATTATATATTTGAAACATGGAGTTGATTGCCAAAGAGTAGTCTAGCAAGATGAAACAAAAGTAACTTCACTTCATTGGTTCATTGGAATGTTATGACTGCCCTTAACTTCAGAGGAGAAGTTTTAGAAGAGAGGAGAGAGAAGGCATGGATGGATTTCCAGGGTTAAGGATTTATCCTCTACAAATATTGGGGTGTCAGAAAAGTCATGATGCATTTTCACAATGAAAAACAGAAAAAATACGTCATGACGTTTCCGACAACCCAATAGCTAAGTTCTTCAGACCCACCCCCTACGCCCATGAGCAGAGACAATGTGAGTCACTATTAACCTCATCCATTACAGCTGAAAGTACAAATATAGGCTGAACTCCAATAATGAGAATAGATCACTTCACATTTGTAGATAAAGGATATTGTCTCTGAGGCACTTTAAAAAACTCCAGAAAAAGAAAGATTTTGTTTGTTTTTGTGTTTGTGTGTGTGTGTGTGTGTGTGTGTGTGTGGCGGGGGGAATAGATGAAACAAGAACTCTGGAATGCTGACAATTGTTCAAAGTGAGTGATGGTACACGGGGTAATATATTTTTTATTTTGGGGTAAATTTGAAAGATTAAATAATTTTTAAAATGTAGGTGAAAAATAAGCAAAGAGTTTTTTCATCATCACCCTTAAAAATTGACTGGATGAGAGAAGAGTAGCTTTCTTGTGGTTGTTAGAATTTTTATGTAAGTTTAAAATAATTTTCTGTCTGTTTAAGGGGATATTACAGGAGACTGTACTTTAGGTCTTACTTTCCTTGTATCTCAAATCTGAGAATAAAGGGAGTTACGTGTCCATATAGTCTAAGGAGGATTGCTTGGATATCTATGTAGTAGTTGCTAGGAAGGTGGTTGTTGTGGATTGAATTGTGTCGTCCAAAAAGACAGTGTTGGAGTCTTACTCCCAGATACCTGTGGATGTGACTTTATTTAGAAATAAAGTCTCTGCAGATGTAATCAAGTTAAGAAGAAGCCACATTGGATTGAGGTGGTGGTGGTGGTGCGGGGGTAAATCCAGTGAAATACAGGTATCCTTACCAGAGGAAGAGATGACACACAGAGGGAAGGCCATGTAAAGATGGGGTAGAAATTGGAGTGGTACATCTACAAGCCAAAGAGTGTCAAGTGTTGCTGGCAACTACCAGATGCTAGGAAAGAGGCATATTATAGAACAGATTCTCCCTCAGTATTCCTCCCACAAGGAACAAACTCTGCTGCCATCTTGTTTTCAGGCTATCCTTCAGGACTGTGAGAGAATAGATTTCTGTTGTTTTAATCCACCCACTTTGTGATAATTTGTTATGGCAGCTCTAGGAAACAAACACTATAGCCAAACACTGGTTCTGCTGAGCATAGTCCATTACTTCTCTTTCCTCTACACATAAGATGGGGCTTCATGAGAGAGCAAGTTGGGGAGAATGGATTTATGTGGAGAGAATTTCAGGAGTCTATGGCTGCTCCCCCTCAACTTTCCAATTAAGATAGGGGCTTCTAGAAAAGTATCAAGGAGAGGGACTCCTGGATTTTGAAGTACTGAGAGCCTGGTGCCTGCTTCTCATCCAAAAATGTCCAAAGATTGAAGCAGCCTGTGGTGGCTGAGGAAGGAGTGAGGACAGTGCTGGCTTCTAAGTATTTCCTGTGGGCTAGAGAAAAGGCCAGGAGGCTCTGCAGAAGGTGGCTGGGCATAGCCCTTTTGAAAGGACCCTGCTCAAGAACTTTGCCTGTCCAGATGAGGAAGCCACAGCAGAAAGATTTGACACCAGCTTTGCCACCAGGAGCTTGAACTAAAAGGAAGATGCAAAGTTTTTCAGATGGATGAGGTAGTCACCTAGAAACAATTCAGTGTTGGATCTTAGAGAGGAGAAAGTCAACAAAGAACCCACAAAAGTGCCCCATGAGAGAAAGAGCCGGTATTTGTTCACCTGCACAAAAAGGATCCAGCATGGCAGAATGAGAGAACTAGCTACTAATAGTTGTGCTATTTTTTTTTTCCTCTCTCAAATTCTCTTTCCTCATTGGAACCAATCTTGGGGTAGGGAAATACAGAAACAGATTCTGTCAAGAAGAAGATGGCATGCTCACTCCAGTCAGAATGGCCATCATCAATAAATCAACAAACAACAAGTGCTGGCAAGGCTGTGGGGAAAAAGGAACCCTGCTGCACTGTTGGTGGGATTGCAGATTGGTGCAGCCACTGTGGAAGTCAGTATGGAGGTATCTCAAAAAACTGGAAATGGGACTACCTTTTGACCCAGCAATTCCACTCCTAGGTATTTATCCTGAAAAACCCAAGACACTAATTCGAAAAAATATATGCACCACTATGTTCATTGCAGCGCTATTTACAATAGCTAAGACTTGGAAACAACCAAAATGCCCATCGGTAGATGACTGGATTAAGACACTGTGTTACATTTACACAATGGAGTATTACTTTGCTATTAAGAAGAATGAAATCGTACCATTTGCAATGATATGGATGGACCTAGAGACTATTATGCTAAGTGAAGTAAGTCAGTCAGAGAAAGACAAATACCATATGATCTCACTTATATGTGGACTCTAAAGAACTGAATAAATGAGCAACATAAACAGAAAGAAAGGAAAAAGAAGGTGGTATGAGGAAAAGACATAAAACAGATTATGTCCCCCTCTCTGACTTCCTCCTGAACTCTGGTGGGGTGGAATGTTTCATTTTTTCACTTTTGACCTAACATCCCAGTACCTGAAATTGAGGCTGTTGATACCTAAAAATGACTGGGGGACTATGGCCTCTTAGATATCACCAAGGATGGGGAAAACTAGTGGCAGCAAGAAGTTAATAATTATACCCTACTCATCCAGCTTGTCTAGTAAACGTAGTACACTTGCTAGTTTTACCTTCTCTAAAATAGTATAAGCTGTCTAATGGTAACATGTCATTTATGTCTCTAATTATTTCATCCAAATGTCTAATAAAATTTTGGACACAGAAATACCCAGCAATAATTTAAGCTAGTTATGCATTTCTTATGTTCCTTTGGTTTTATGATATATCACAATACCTATCACTTATGTATAGTCTTTGAAAATGCATGAAGCACTCCCATGTTTTTGGATGTGTGTTGTATACAATTTTATCTTCTCAACAATCACATAAATTCAGGAAGGCAGAGGTTATCCTAAACTTCTAACTCAAGAAATGAAGACTCAGATAGCTCCTGTAGCTAGTGAGCAACAGTGAAAGACTGGAGCAATGGTCTTCTTCTTTCAAACCCAAAGCTCTTTCTTTCCAACCCAAGGCTTTACATAATTGGGAGAAAGGCTCTTAGAAGTCTGAGAGTGAGTGATAAATAATCACTCTGAGTGAGATAGAAAAGACTTGCCTGGCTACATCACATCCAAGACCCACATCTGTGTACAGAGCTTGAAAAGGGTATATGCGTGCTCATTCATAAAGCCCCTACCTATATTTCTATGTCCTACTCAGGGTGGGTGGGCATTCTGCCTTACCCAGTAAATCCCCCATCACTCAAAGATAGGGGTCATGGCTAACATTCCTTGTCCATTCCTCCTTAGACCCTGGGAGCCATGAACCATCATCACTCACGCACACAAATGTTTTCCCAGCCTCCCATTAGAAGACCATGTGCTCTGAAATGCAGCTTCAAGCCTAGTGATGAATTTTCCCCAAGCCACCCACACTCTTTTGCCTGTGACCAATTGCACAATTTCAAATCCAGCTGGCCTGGCTTAGGGGTGTGGTGGGAAGCCAAAAAAGAGTTTGTCTTGATGCAACACAAACACGGAGAGTCACAATCATAGCTTTGGGCTCCCTAGTCCCTTGCTTGACCCCAGTGAGTGAGTTGGCTATGATATCAGCTCTGTTTACTTTCAAGGTTTCAGCTCATACCCAAAGACTCATCAATCAACCTCAATCTGACCCAACTTCAGCCACTGGAATCCAAAGTGATTTAATTCTTTGAGCCTCAGTTACCTCATTTGTAGAATGAGATAGTCACTTCCTCTTTGCAGAGTTACGAAGATTTGGGGAGATTATATATGTAAACCACTTGTCACTGTGCCTAGCACAGAGTATAACCTCAATAAACAGTGACAGTGATAATAATAATGATATTTAAAATAAGTGATAAGTGTTACTTATTATATTGCAAACCATAACGCCTTGAAATCTGAGTTTACCTAAGTTTTCTTTGGCTCCATATAAATTTAATGAACTAAAGTGTGTCTCATATTCCATTCTATTTACATTTCCCCCAAATTAACATCTATTACTGATCAAGCACTGTGCTATGCACTGTGGGAGTTACAAAGAAGAGGAAGGTACACTTCCAGACTGGTAAGAACTTAGACTATCATAGTGGAGATGAGACGTACACATACTAAACTATTGGATGACAGTACAGTCTGGTGACAGTCTAGCAAAGTGAAAAAAGCCTTTCCTTAGAGTCTCACTGAAGCTTGTTCCTTCTTAGAAGTTACTCCAGTTGTCAGTCACCAGGCTTGGCCCTCAGTGCCCAAATGTGTTTTTAAGTGGAAGCTACATTGGGACAGTCTTTTCTATTAGCAGAAGGGGCTGTCATCTGCAAATTCAGAGTTACCTAAAAATCTGTTAGGAAGAAGGAATGGGGGCATTTTAGAGGCTTGGGTGCCACCAGCATACATCCACACACATCATCCACAAAGGTTCCCAAGCTGTCAGTTTGAAATGAACTTGCTTACCATCTTGCAAGAAATGTATAATTGTATGGACAATTTCTCCATCATAATTGGCCCCATAATACAGAAGAAATGCTACCTTGCCAAAGGAAATAAGACATTGGCAATCAACATGTCTCCTCAAACATTGTCGAAGAGCCATAGCTGTAACAAAATAAACAAATAGATCATCAAAACATTCCTTTTCCCTTTCCCCTTGCTTGTCTCTTTTTTTTTTTTTTCCACTTTGAATGCTCCATTAGAGTGTAGAAGATTTCACAGTTTTCTCTAGCTCTGGAAAAATCGTTAAACCCTTCTGCTGGTCTGCTTTGGAAACATTTGGAACAAATTATCTCTACTTTTGGAATCTGAATAAAGGGATGTAAGCTTCACTGGAGAAATGTGAAAGCTAGGGTGGGATTCACAAAAAATGGTTTAAGGTTTGCTTTTGCACACATACTTTTTTCAAGTTTGTTTGGGTTTGGAAAGCAGTATAAGAAAAATAGCAGGATTTGCAATGTGCTTTTTGTAATTCCTTTGCTTTTTATAAAATCAAATTGGTCCCTCCCCCAATGCTCCACCATCACCCTTCAGCAGTTTCCCATCTTTAGTGTAAAGCATGTGCTTCTTACATAACATGAAATCTACCAGTTAGGGTAAAACAAGAGGAGGGAGATTTTTTCTGGGGATTTAGTCTTGGTCCAAGCTCATGTAAACCTTTTGTTATGCTACCAACTTCATGATATCTAAATATGCTGCCAAAAAATTGACACAGCTCCTGAAGGAGTTACTGAGACTTCATGAATCTCAATACTGAATTGTCTTATCTGAGCCCCCAAAGCAGCTATCTTAAAGCATAACCTCAGTCTAAATCAAGCCCTGAAAAGTTTCTGACAGGCACTGATATTAGTCTTATGCTGCTTTTTAAAGGCTTTGCCCATCTTTTCGGCCCCTGATCCTGTGGCTGATGCTTAGTGATAAGAGGATAGAGGGCCTAAGAGGCTGAAAGTGACACAGACATCCGCTTTGGGTCACAAGCTGCTTCTAAGGCATTCTTCCTGGGGTGTCCAAGACACACTCTCTTCCTACTATGCAGACACAAGCACCTTCAGGGAGAGAAAACACTCACTTTCACAGAGTAAATCAAAATGAGGAGGGAGGAGGGCAGTGGACAGTGAGTTCTAAACCTCTGTATAAGAAGGGGAGAAATCCTTATGAAGCAACATTTTCCCCCATTTTGTTTTCTCAGTTTCTTAGGAAGCTATGGTGACTACACCTGCTTAATTTTCTAAAAAGTCTGTTTTCAACATTCTCTTCAGTTACCCCTGTACAAACATGATATTTGTCAAATCACCATAATATTTCTATAGTTTATGAAGCCTCATTCAGAGAGGTTCCCTAAGAACTCACGAATCTTCATCAGTTTCTTCCTTCATCCCTACCCCCGAGCTTAGTTAGGTAAATATGCATCCCACCCAACTGATGCCATGCTAAATAGGCCTGGGTTAGTTCACCCACTGATGAATGGATAAACATAATGTGGCATATGCATGCCTGCATGCAATGGAATAGTACTCAGCCTTAAAAAAAAAAAGACATTCTGACACACACTGCCACATGGATGAACCTTGAAAACACTACAGTAAGTGAAGTAAGCCAGTCTCAAAAGGACAAGTATTATATAATTTCACTTATATGAGGTTCCTAGAGTAGGAAAATTCATAGAGACAGCAAGTAGAATAGAGGTTACCAGGGACTGAGGAATGGGACAAAGGGGGAATGGGAGGTTATTGTTTAATAGGACAGAACTTATGTTTGGGTTGATGAAAACCTTTTGAAAAAGGATAGTGGTGATGGTGCCACAATATTGTGAATGTACTTAATACCACTGAATTGTACACCTAAAAATGGTTAAAATAAATAAATTTTATGTTCTTTTACCAGAATTTTATGTATATTTTACCAGAATGAAAACCAAAGTGGGAGCCAGTGACACTGACCTCAAAAAAAACAAAACCAAAAAAAAAAAAAAAAAAAACCAAAGTGCTAGAAATATTGGTTTGTAGACTGTCATTGCTTGAAAAGCAAATGTATAATCTTTGGAGGTAAAGAAATACATTAATTACATTATGGCTGCTACCAGGTAGGCGGAACCACTCATAATAGAAAATTGTGATGCTTAGAGCCTTATTCAAATCAGGGACATTTTGGATGGAGCATCTTTCATTAAGAGTAGGACTGAGTAACCCTTCATTTCTTCCTCCATCAGGAATTTCCTAATGAGGCTTCCCGCACACTGAGCAGGAACTGAGCATTGGAAATTGGTAGAGCCTGCCTTAGGTCTGCTCATCTAAATTGCAACATGAAAGAGGCATGCCTGGAAGAAAGCTCTGTCTTCATTTCTTAGCACTCAGGCTTAGGAAGTACCTGAACTAGAGTGCTACCCTTTCATGCAGCAACCCCACTCACTAATAAAATGGGAGCAATGAAAGGCCTTGGCTCTGAACAATCCAATGAATCCCTCCTGTCTGGGAGTGTGAGGGGCTTAGGTGAGATGACTGCACAGGGGTTTGACAGAGGGGCAGAAAACAGGGGCGTGGGGGTGGGGAGAAACACTTTTGCTCCTCTCCCCAACATAAGTCATTTGTCACCTAGCATCCTTTCTCTTCTTCATCAGTGCTTCTCATTATTTTAGGTTATAGATGTCATTTTAGGTTATACAGATCCTGAAATCCAATGGAATGCTTCTGTGGTTTGGGGAAGGTGCAGAGAATCAAAATGAAGTGACACCAAGAAAAAGAGGGTAATCACTATTCATGAGGATCAGGGCCAAATCTTCCAATGGAAGGTAAACCCTGGGAGGAATATTCGTTCAGGTGGAAACACTTCCAATAGAAAAGTGTGGTTCTTGGAACTTCACTCGCATCAGGTCTACTTTGGACAAGCATGTCTTATCATTTTTCTTTCTGGCTCTCAAGAAGTGAAAAATGGTTTAAAAAAATAGCACCATCTTGGCAGTCCTCTCTTTAATTTGGAAAGATGGTAGGAAAGTGCGAAAGAAAGTCCACCCAACTAAGTGTCAGGCGGTCTGGGATAGAATGCAGACTTTGCCATTGTGTGTCTCTGGGTCAATCATGGCGCTGCTTTAATCCTTAGCTTTCCTAGTGATCAAATGAGGGGCCGGTCCAGAACAATGGTGTAAACCAGTGTGCTTTGGAGAGTGTCCTAAAAACTAATTGTCTGGGCTCTCATCCCCACCTACTGATTCAGACTCTATGTGTGTGTGTTTGTTGCGGGGACTAGGGTAACAAGAACTTGGGGAGCAGGAAGGGTGACACACAGACATGGATTTTGAAAACCATTTTCCTGATGATTCAGTATACATCCCTGGTTAGCACCTACTGATCAAAATTATAGCTAAGATCACTTTCAGTTCTAATATTCCCAAGATTTTATAAAAAAAATAAAGACTTGGGGCCGGCCGAGTGGCGCATTGGTTGAGCGCTGGTTTTGGGATGCCAGCGGCCCCGGTTCGGATCCCACATGAGGGCCAGGGACACTGCCCTCTACAGCTAACAACAGCTCCACCTGGAGCTGGGCTGTGCGAGCCCCGGTGATGGTGTGGGCTGCAGCCCCTGCTGCAGTGGGCTGCCATAGGCTGCAGTGAGTGGCCCACAGCCAGCGTGAGCGGCTGGCAGCCAGCGTGGGCTGCCAATAGCCGCGGTGAGCGACATCCAGAGGCCGGCGACCGATCTGCCTCATCCGGGAAGAGCGCAATGATGATACCAACAGTGAAGCAACATCCTCCGCAACTAAAAACTGAAGAACAAAAAGACAGCAACTTGTCTGTTCCCCTTCCCCGATTCCCCAACGCTGTTCCCCTCCGCCAATTCCCCAATAAAATCTTTAAAAAAAAAAAAAAAAAAAAAAAATAAAGACTGAATATCTACTAAGACCATTAAACATGGCTGTTATAAGGATAAAATAAGAAAAAAATGATGCGGATGTTCTAGAACATGGTGCCATACACGTGTCGGCAATTATTAGGGTTCCCATAATTCTGTGCATTACCCAAATGGTTCATCAAATATTAACCAAACTCTCTTAGATTAGAAATTCTGCAATAAGTCTAGGGAATAAGATCCGCATTTGGTACTTTTGCTTGCATTTCTCCTTGGGAGAGTATTTACCAGTGTAATAATATCCTTGCTTGTTTTCTGGTAATATGAATGTATGCAAGTCAAGAGGACAGTCCCAGACATGTGCCCATTTTCCAGCAAAGGTGAGCCATGGAAAGCTTGGGTCTATCTAAATCTACCCATTTTTCCCAATTCAGAAGCTGTGTATTCTGAAATTTGCTGGTCTTACAGAAGAAGTGTGTATGTCATTTTATTGTCATCACCCTGTCCCCAGAAGCTGATTCACATCCCCATACTTTGGCTTCTAGAATGATCTTGAGGTAGAGTTGGTTAGTATGTTACAAAGGAGGATAGTCTTTGCCTAGAAACCTTCATCTCCGTTGAGCTAATGAGAGTGCTGTCACCTAAATTTTCATTGTTTTAAGAGCAAGCGGAGGCTGACAGTTTCCTTTCAAGCTTGAATGATGAAGAGAAAACATCCCACAGCCTCATCTGGCTGGCTTGCTGCGAGGTAATGAGCCCTGTGCAGCACCCATCTCTGCTATACCGGGATGACCTTATGTCTGGTAATGCATCAGAGAAGAGTGAAAAACGCACGGCAGGTCCCCGCCAGCAATTCCCCCAGGACATGCTGAATGTGCCAAACAGTTTAGTAAATAGATCTCAAGTTACCGTGTTGAAACATATTCCACCGTATTGCAACAGAGAATGTCTCAATCTAAAGGTCATGCATTACTTTGCAAAGACCCCTCGTGAAGGGGTTTCAGTGGGGGGAGGGGGGTGTCTGGAAGGGGAATGTCATGGAGGTGAGGGTCAGGAGATAAAATATTCGTAGTGTTTAAAAACAAATTTCACAACCTTCCCTGGCTAATTGCATTCTATTCTCAGTCCAGACAGGGAATTTCATTTGCTGCCAGTCTTTGTTCCAAGACTTGCTGGAGTTCCTTGGAATCGAGTAACAGCTTGGGGTGGGGAAGGTGGGGGGGTGATGCTGGGCCACGTCCTGCAAAAGCTGAGAGAGTCTAATGTGATGGGGTGAGGCCAGGATGGAGTTCAAAAGGCTCCAACTTTCCTGACTTCTTTTCCTTTCCTTTCCTTTTAGAATTTTCTTTCTTTTTGTTGGCTGCTTATTTTAACTTTCTTGACTTCTTATTTTCTTTGCGTTTTGATTCCTTGGGGGAGGAATAAAGGAGGACTTAGAGGTGTCAATCTTGTTTAAAAAAAAATGCTGGAGACTGCTTGGGTGCAGAGAGGAATAAAAAGATGGAAAAAAAAACTTGGGTCAAACCCAGCTCTGCGAGTATAGGAAATCAGTGGCTACCTCCATGGTGTGGTTTGAAAAATGTCCAGAGAAGGCACACCTACATTCACCATTATTGGTTTCACCACTGAGAAGCCTAAAAAATCATTTTGATTTGATGGATATTTGTTGAACAGCTGTTATGTTCCTAGTGATATATGATAAGGAAGGATCAATGCCTACCTTGGCAGAACTTCCTTCAATTTGAGTGGTGGGCACACACCCCACTACCTCCATCCAGTAAGCACACTGCTTTTTTATTTTTTATTTTTTTTAGCTGAGCCTTCCTGCCACCTGTTGGCAGCTCAGTAGCAGCTCAGCTCAGGCTGGGCATCAAACTCCTGTTGCTCAGAGCTCAGCTCGCACTCTTGAGCGAGCTCTTAACCATCTGAGCCTCTCAGCTGGCCCTCACACTGCTTTTTTATTCTTTCAAATTACAATGTATCTTTCATATTTTCTCTTTTGCCATCATCCCCATTGCCATTAAACTTGAAATCTCCGGAGAATGCATTTTACACAGAGTGCTAAGTGTAGTTCAACAGATATCCCTGAGAACAACAATGAAAATGAAAAGAAAAACCTGCTACTTTCCAATGTCTATTAGTACAAAAGCCCAAGAACCACAATGTGTTTTAGGGATGGAAGGTGGAGAGGGAGGTCAGGCTGAATACCGGTGTGTGGAACCAGACTTGACAAATAAATCATTTGAGATGAGGACCTTAATTTACTTCGGTGGCTGCATAACAACATTGCTCTGAAGAAGGGAGTAGTAGCTGGATGCTATGGGGGCATCCTCATTCGCCAGAACACAGGGATTCAATGACATTAGGCTGAATCACATTAAATTGCTGAGATCTGGCTGTTTTTGATCTACAAAAATGACCATTTTCTAGAGTTCAATCTAATACACAAAAGAACTTGAAAGAGGCATAATGGAAGCAAACACAATCAGAAGGAGGAGAGAAAAATATGGTTAGATTTAGGAATTTATACTTCTTAAACATCCATTTCCTGTTAGCTCTAGACAGACTATTTATGTCTCTCCAAAACTCATATATTGAAACTTACTCTCCAATGTGATGGTATTAGGAAATGAAGTCTTTGGAAGATGATTGGGTCTTCAGGGCAGAGCCTTCATGAATGGGATTACTGCCCTTATAAAAGACACCTGGGAGATCTCCTCCTGCTGTGTGAGGCCACAGCGAAAAGACAGCCATTGATGAACTAGGAAGTAGGCTCTCACCAGACATAGAATCTGCCAGTGCCTTGATCTTGGGCTTCCCAGCCTCCAGAACTGAGAAATAAACTTCTGTTATTTATGAGCCATCCAGTCAGTGGTATTTTGTTGTAGCAGACCACATGGACTAAGTCATCTCTCCTCTTCCCTTTGCCCTTCCCAAAGTTATTACTGCCTGATGGACAAATACTTTAAGGGGGGATATGGCAGCTGGCTAAGCAAGACTCTAAAGGATGGCATTTAACACAAAGGATGGCTTCTAGGGAGAAGTCTGACCCAAGAACTAGGGAGATCCTTGGGAAGTTGAATGGACATTAGAAAATAGCAAAATTTGTAATTTTGCAGTTCTGTTAATAATCGGTTCACTGAGGTTCTTGTTCCAACAGTCTCAAAGTTTTTGCATTAGTTAGAATGTATTAAGGGACATATATTGCATTCATGCAGTAAAATCACAGCTTGGATCCCATCACAATTTGCTTACCCTATAAAAATAGTCTTGTGAGGTCCACAAGTTCTGAATTACACACCTCAAGGCCACTATGCATTCAGATGCAGCCAGGTGGTATTTTTATTTGTTTGTTTTGTATTTATATTAAGCAGGACCAAAAGAAAATTGTCTCAACTTGGCATTCATCTCTGTTGTCCAATTTTGTGTTTCAAACCAATTATTAGAAAAAAGTCTGTGTGATCTCCAGTTTATCTATTCATGCATTGAGGATAACTGGTTATGCTGGATGACTTTTCATGTCCTTCCAACTCTAGGAGTCTCAGGTTTTTTTTTTTGTTTTTTTTTAAATATAATAGAAAAAGCACAAGGCTAGGAGCCAGGAAACCAGGGTACCAAGCCAACTGTGCAAACAAATAGCTGTGTGAGTTTGCAAAGTAGACTAGAGGAAGACTCCTTTGCTCATTCATAACAGGAGAGGACTGGACCAGGCATCTTATTATACTTCAACCCAATATTCCTTGAGAGGCTGAAAAAGAAAGAGGCTAATTGCAAGTAGGAGAGGAGAAGGAGGTAGATCAGAAAATAGCATTTTCTGACCTGAAGTGTAATGAATCTACCTGAAAAGGTCAAACAAATGCGTAACATTTATCAGATCGATTATGTTTGCTTGGTGGGAAATTCCATGTCAGAACATGTTACAGAAGTCCCATTCTACCTTTCTGAGTAGAGTTGATGTCTTTAGCCAATTGCCAATGGGCCTGCCCTTGAAAATGTTTCTTTAAGCCCTCAATTAGTGTTCACGATTATTTCTTATTTGGAAATAAGAGTTGATGTGTTGAGTTGATAGTCTCTCCAAATTGCCATCATCTCTAACCAATATATGTCCAGCACTAAATTATATAACTTATTCTGTCATAAATGCAAGGTGTGACAATCTCAACAAAGAGGCCATTTTTGTAGCTGGATAAAAATGAATGCAATCGAAGTATTTGCCATTTATTCCTACTCTGAGCTGCTCCAGAATAAGCCCCGAAGAACAAACAGAGTTTTCTTCTCTTTTCTGGAATCAAAATCATCTAAACTTTTAAATATGTGTTCTGCCATCATAAACATCACCAATGGATCAGAAAGATGCTGCTTATTCTATCTTGTTCCTTCACCACCATATCCCCACCTCATCCTCACCCACAAAACAAAACAAACAAAACAAAAGAAAAAGTCAGCCTGGCCAGGTTTTCAATGACTCAATTGATAGCACACTATCAGCCAGGGAGAATAAGCCAGAGCCTTTCCACCTTCTTTCTGCCTGGTGCCCTTTGGGAATCTCTCCAAATGTCCCTCTGCTTTTTGCAATGGCTCTAAACATAGCAGACAGCTGATGTACAGGTGCTGTTTGTGAGAATGTTCTCTTTGCATTTAGCCTGCTTGCCTCAGTGATTAGTGCTTTGCAGACACTCAGCTTCCCCTGGACTCTGCTGTGTCAGCTTTTCTTTATAATAGTGCTTGGGCTGGAGGATAATTCCAGGACTGCTGTTTGTAGGAGCTCTCTCTTTCCCTCAAAACAGGCTTTCTTCTCCTCTCACTCCACCATTAAGGGTTTCATGCTCCAGATCAGCCTAGAGGGAACCTCAGGATGAGTCTGAGACTACAGCGCCCCCACATCCCTTGAATGTACTAGCTTTTCTAAATGCATCCACGTGGCGTCCACATAGAACTGGCACACATGGGTGGGGAACGAAATCTTAGGAGCCTCAAAATGCAGTTCCGTTCCCAGCTACTGTTCCTTGTGGATCTTGCAGTAGTTATTATTTGTAAAATCCTAAGATGGTATCTCTGGATGGAAGCTCAGAGGTCATCTGGTCCTAGGACAGCTGAGCCTTAATATGCTTCACAAGCCTCTCTGGTGAGCTGGTTTCAAGTGCTGATTTCCATGCCCACTCCTTAAAATCCCAAGCCCACACATCTTAGGAGGAGCTTGGGGATCTGCCTTTATGGACACAAAACCAGATGAGTTGGATGCCGCCGGTCTTCAAACTAAATGGCAAGCAGTACTTCTCTGAACTAATTCTTTTATATAAGGATGAGGAAACTGAGGCCCAGAACATGGAAACAATTTTCTAACTAGGCCTGCAGTGAGAACCCTGGTTCACTATCTTCCTGACCAGTATTATTTCCGTATAAAAAAAATCACATGGTTTCCCCTCAGTTCAAGCCCACGAACACTGGTGATGCAGAATTCATGCACATGCTTTTGAATCAAAGTTCACAAGATACTTTTAGATGAGAAGGCAGCTTTCTCTCCTGACAGTGAGTGGAGGGTGTAGCCATGTGTCCTGAACCCTGAATTTTGGGCAAGCCATCTCACTTCTCTAAGCCTTATATTTCAAAAAGAGTCTAACAAACCAGTCTCCCTTTCTTACCTTATGATGGCAATTGATGAAAATACTTGAGCTGGGTCCTTAACTGAACTCAACTGAAAGCCCAGAACATCTCAGCCCTAATCCCTTCTATGGTTCCTACCAGGCTCAAAAGGTCCAATCCCAGGGTCACTGGACCACAGTCAAGGGCAGTTTGATGCACTGCAAGAGATCAGCATCCCTAGTCTGTGATTGACAGGGAAGAAGGAAGACAATCCTGCCAAAAACCACAGACCATCATGACTGTGGGAAATTTCTGCACCACAGAGTCATGTCTTTGGAGAATAAACCACTTTTTTTTTTTTAGCCCTTCCATGTGAATGAGTTTGTGTTCTGTGACTCATGTGATTGAGGTACATGGCCCCATCTTGGGGAAGAGATTCCAACCTGCATAAGGATCAAAGGTCATACGTTTTTTGACACAAACCTCTCAGAAACTGAAAGCGATCCTGAATGTTTGAAATCTAGTCCAAACTCCTATTAAGAATGATTTCACTATCCTACTTACCTCACAGGTCCAAGATATAAGCTGTAGAGCACTTAAATATGTTTTCTACATAAAAGGCTGTACTTATGGAAGCAGTTTTTAACAGTTTTGCAACAATTATTAAACAGACTAGAAAAGTTGTCTAGAAAAAAATAGACTAGAAAAAAGGGGTAGTGCATAGATATCAACACTTGAAACTAGGAAACTAGATCATTTGGATGAATTTGCCCAAGGTCTCAGAGCAATGTAAGAGCAGAGCTTGGTCTCCTAACTCTTGGGAAGAAAGCTTTTTCCAAGACATCACCCACAGATTTCCCAGTTTCGCAGAGTAGCGAACCAACCACAGGATAAAGTATGTTCCCCTTTCTTTCCTTGTGCGTAATTGGAAAAAGCCCATTAGTTGCTGATGTTCTGTTTATACTAGAGCAAAGGGGAAAAAAGCCCCAGAGCTACTGAAGAAAAGTTATATATTCTCCTGAGGCCATGAATCTACAAGTACTGTCCCTAGCACAGTGACTGAACTTAAGCACAGTTTGATGATGTTGGGACTGTGAGCAGTTGCAGATGAGTGTGGCTCCCAGGGGCATGGACTGAGACAACAAGATGTTTACTGGGATAAGGCTTCTGCCCTGGGAAGAATCTATAACCAAATTGTTCTTCAGAAGCACAGATGGACTCACTCATTTATTCAACATAAATGCATGGAGTACCTCCTAGATGTCAGATGTGACCCAGGCATTAGTGATTGGCCGATGGACAAGATGGTCATGGGCCCTGTTCTTCTGGTGCCATGTACTATGGGTGGTGCCCACAAATAAACAGACAGTCCCCATCATGTGATGTATGTATGCGAGTGGTTTCATGTGGCCAGTACAGAGAATGCATAAGCAACCATGGTTGGGAGGTGGAGGAGAGATTGGAGATTTTCCCGCAAGAGCTCTTCTATGCCAGACACTGTGGTAGATGCTAGGGAAGTAACAGACACAGCCTTCAAGAGACCTCTTGTCTAGAGGATATGACAAGTATACACAACAGTCTGCAAAACTCCTGTGCTAGGGCAACTTAGAAGAGTGAGATGTCGCATTATGCATCATCAAGAAGGCCATCTTTGAGCTGAACCTCAAAGCGTAGGAAGTGATTTACCATGGACAAGATTATTGGAGCCAGTGGTTGTAAAGAGTAGTGGGAGCCCATGGAGACACTGGAGGTCAGGGTCAAGGGTGGGTAGAATCATATGGCTGAGAGGTCTTCTCCAACATGGAAGCCAGCATGGAACTCCCCTGGCAGGAATAAGGAGTGAGCATGGAGATGGCAATGCAGTCCCTGCATGCTTCAACTTGGAGTCAGGTTCTCCAGTCCCTTGGACATCTTCCTCATCCTGATGCACTCATCTGTGGCTCAGAATCTGGCTGGAACTCCAAGGGGTCTCCTTGGAAGCCAGCATGCTGACTGGTACTAAGTGATACCCAAAGCCTAGAGATGACCTGCCCAGGTATGGGGTCACAGTGCAGGACGTGGACTGCAGGCTGACCAGAGCCAAATCTGGGCCATTAGTGGTTTGCATTACCCTCACTTCCACCCTAGGTGCCTGGAAACTCGGAGACGCTCTCTCAGAGGTTCTCCAGGTCTGGCCTTTCTCCAAACAGTTTCATTTCCCCAACAGCCCATTCAGACAGAGGTAGCTAGTGTAGTGGAAAGGGTTTAGTGGCTGTCACCACACAAACCTAGGTTCAAATCCTGAGGAATAAATGAGATGATACATATAAAGAACCCAGTGTCCTCCTTGGCTCGTAATGGGCTCCATAAATGGTAGCAAATTGTTTTAGGCCCTGCAGACTTCATCTAAAGGGGAGTCATCAACTATTCTCTAACCAAATAAGCCATTAATGATGGAAATTGGATCAATGTATTTTCCATCTTAAGGATTTTTTGTTTGTTTGTTTTATTGTTTTATTGTTTCTTTTTGTTTTGTTTTGTTTTGTTTTGTTTTTAGAGGGCAGTGTCACTGGCCCTCATATGTGGGATCCAAACCAGGGCCACTGGCTTCCCAAGCCAGCTCTTAACCACCGCACCACTTGGCCAGCCCTTAAGAATGTTTTTACCGGGGATTCCTGAAGTCACCATGAATTAACTCTAAAGAATAGCTCTCTAGTGGTAGATTAGTAACCAGCAAGGAAACCTGATTTTGCACTAAGAAGCCTATTCTAGCTGCCTTAAATCTTAGTATTTATACTCCAGGCTGTCACCTCCCCTGTTTCACAGCAATGAATCTTGAGTCTAGCACTTGGGGTGGGGCTTGTATTTGAACCACTTAGAGTCTCACGTGTCACTTCTCCCCACTTCATTTTGCCCCTTGCTACAGAGCATCATGGCTGGTTAAAACCAGAGCTTGCCATAGCCCTCGGGTGGAACAGGGCCACTTTGGGAGTGCACATGGCCAGTGATGTCGCTTGGGTTAGGGAAGGGCAGACAATCCCAGCTTAGATTCACAGTTTAAATTTAGAAAGCAATAGAAAGGAGCCTGGGTCGAAGGCCGGTGAATGTCTTCCATGCACCAACGTCTCCATCCCCTGCACATATGGAGATGTTCTACAGAGTCTGAAGGCTTTACTTAAAAATGATACCTATCATGCGTGGAGAACTTCCAGGGACCAGCTCACTTGGCTAGCACAACTGTCAGCTGCTCTGAGCCTGGGCCCATTCCTCCCAGTTGAAGCTTGCCCCTCAGAGGGACAGCAGGCCGGGACAGATGTCCCAGCGCTTGGAAAGGCAACCCAAATCTAAACCTTCCCTCCCAGGGATGGGGAAGGAGCAAATTACTTTCCCTAAATGTTTCTAGCCGGTCCTCTATAGGGCTAAGCAGGACCCCATGCCTGCCCATGATGTCTCTGTCTCTCGGGCCTTTGTTGCCACCTCCTCCGTGCTCAGAGCCAGCTGCCTCCCACTTCTGGAAGCCTGCCAGCATCGCCCTCCAAAGAGGTACATCTCAATCAAGTTATTTATTCACCTAATCAAAAAGTAAATAATGTATACAATTTACAGTCTTCCTAGGTCCTAGCTCCTGCAGAGGTTAGGGAGGGGGGAGATACAAACGAAATAAAGCTCTCCATGTAGGGCTCTGATAGCCCAGGACCCCCTGTTCAGGAAGATGAATTGTGAGCCTGGTTGTCCATCTACCCCAGAAGCCCCTGCCATGATGGAAAGGAGGAAATGGACAAAGCAAGGGGATGAGCTCAGACTGAAACTGTGGATAATGTCATAGAAATAACCAGGGGTGCAGACAGAAGTGGGGCCACCTGCTAAGCCCGGGCATTTCCTCTCCCATCCTTACTGCCAACACACCAGCTTTCAGGGAACCCTCAAGCCCCAGGCTCAGAGTGAGCAAGTACAACAGGGCCATGGGATGGTTCTAAGCTAGGAAGGTCTGATTAGGGAGGGGGCCTTTTCAGTTCCGCCAATCCACGGAAATTCCCATGCCCTTGTTCTAGTTGTCTAATAATTTTCAACCTGTGGTTCATTGTCTAATCTGTGAGTGCTGGCAAGACAAGCGGCGTCATGGAGAACTGTCTCCTGGCAGTGTATTCCTTCTAAGCTCCCCTTCCCATCTCCGCCTCCTTCTGCTGCACAAAACACTAAACAACCATCTTCTCCATCTTTGAATGTTAAAGTCTGTCTGTCATTAGAGCCAGAAAACCTTTCCAATTAGACTACAACAGGGGACAGACTGATGCTATTCTAGCTTTTCTGGTACCTTTGATCTTACTCTCCTTCTGGAATCCCTTGCCCCACTCCTCCAATGATTCAGTTCTTCCCCATTAAGGCCCCTGTGGGTCTCCTGGCTTCCAGAAGCTTTCCCCAATTACTCCTTCCTGCAGCAGATATAGTTTCTCTTAGTGTCAGGCAGCCAGGGATATGCTTCCCAGGGTCACCTTTTATCTGGTCTCTTTTTGCATGCTTAAAATCTGCCTGCATTGGCCGACTCTCACCTCCTCACTAATTCTAAGCCCCATTCAGTCCATACAACTCAGGTAGCACTACCACCAACCAACATGAACTTTTCTTGTGTAGATACTCACTTATCTTCTTCTGGAGTTTGTGATACACCAGAAGGCAGGGACAGGCTCCTACTCATCACTGTGCCTCCTCTACTCTAGTCCAATGTCTTGCATACAGTCATACAGTAGGTGCTCAATAACTATTGACTGCTGTATTGATAGCATTAAACTTTCCTGGGCTCCCACTCTACAATCACGACTGTGTGGAAACATTTTTTTTTTTCCTTCAGGTTGCACAGCTCCATCTTGTACTATCATTTTTTTTTTTTTCAAGTTTGTCAGGCCAACCACTTATTTCATGGAGGGAAAAATCAGTGCAGTGGAGAGAAGAAAGGACTTCAAGTTCAGAGACCTGCAGTCAGATTCCCAACTGTGTGACCTTGAGCAAGTCCCTCAATTCTTCATTGTCCTAGAGTCCTTACCGACAGGACAGAAACAGTCAACATGGTGATTTACGAACTGTAGGATGTTGCTTCAATGTCAAGTTACATGGTTGTCATCCCTGCTTATGAGGACTGTGGCCTCCCTGAGGATTGGTGCTCTTTGTATCTTTGGTGAAGCAGTCAGTCCAAGCAGGGGTATAATGATATTTATGGAGGTCCCAAGGAGAGCACACACAACAATGTCTCTTAGGCAAAGGTAAGGTGGTTCTACTGCATGCTTTCATGGTTAAAGTAAGACTGATATTGCTTTTTCCTGGAATGAAATACCAGTTATGCCTACGATCAAGGAAAGCCAGAAGGGTAAGAACCATCCCCACTTGGTTCTTTGGCTTCTGCATCCTTAAAAACCATATCTTGCCTCTCCCATTGGACTGCCTGGTGATCAGTGCACATTCATGGTATTCTGTGTGTCAGGTCCGTGCTAGTTGTTGGGAAGACAGAGATAAAGAAGACAAGCTTCCTTCTATCACAAGGATTTGTGTCAATGATTTCAGTTCTTCTGCTCTTCTCTCAATTAAAAACAGTCCACAGACATTTCTGAATACTAGAATTTCCACTTGGATTTTTAGTAATAAAAGGACAGATGAAAAGTGAAGGCAAGGGAATGGAACTCCCACTTTCTGGGAGGATAAGGATATCTGATCACACACGTGCACACACACACACACACACACACACACACACACACACACACAACCTTACAATAAGAACAGGTTGGAAGTTTGGAATACCTCAAACAATAAGAGCAACAATAGCTAATGTTTACCAAACACTTACATTCTGCCAGGCACTGTTCTCAGCACTTTGTGTGTGTCAACTAGTTTGATACTCATAAGAACCTTATGAAGTGTCTGCTATTGTGATCCTCATGGCCCAAGTAGAGTGTGCAATGTTACTTAGCTAGAACCAATTTTTGAACTCAGGCAGACTGACTCTAGGGTCTCGGCTCACTTATTAGAAGATAATTTGGTTCACTTTGGAGACCTGATGAGAAAGGGCGCAGCAGAATGAGTATAGGGAGGACAACAGGGTCCTTGACTTCTAACCTAGTCAAACTATTGAGGGCCTCTCTGACCCTCAGCAAGACCCTTTTCTTAGGCCTCAGGACCTTCAGCCATAGAGCAAGGAGGTGTAGCGGCTGAGTGCCAATGCTCCAGGTCTGACTCCTCTGATTCCTATAGTGGACCAGGGAGGGAAGCAGGTGGGCGGGGAGGCCATCTCAGCCTCCCCGAAGCACCATCCTGAAAATGATCCCTTTGTTGCTTCTTCATAAAGCTACCTATGCTGCCCTCAACAGAAAAGAATCCCCTCAGCTCATCAAATGAATCCATTCACTATGGATCTATCCAGTTAGGTAACTCTGTTTGTCCCAGTGAAAGGTGTCCTACAGGGGGCCAGGGGCATCCTCAAACCTGAGAGCATAAAGCCAGTTGCCTAGACCTGGCAGGTGCCCATTTGTCTTGGAAGGCAGAACTTGGCACCTGTTCTGGGTATGAGGTGAAGGCGGAGGGACATTGTGTGTGCCTTGGTGCGTATCACTGCTCAGGTCAACCAGCTTGCCAGCAACTTTGGTCTTGGAGCAAGAACTTCACACCTGCAGTCAGCAAATATCCCATCTTCTATGATCTGCAGGCTCCAAGACGAGAAGCTGGGAGGGGGTGGGGTAAGGGCCGACAGGAGCTGGAGCTTTCTTGTTGGCTAAGTAGACTGGAAAACGTGAAATTAACACACATTGTTTATTTCACGCTCTCAGCCTTGCCTGCACAATAGCACAAATTAAATTCTACACTAACCAGACGAGCAATTAGCCCACAGAGAAGATAGGGTTTTTAGCTGATTGCTGAGGCATTCCATTCACACTATTTATGAAGGGAACAAACTTACTGAAAATATTTTTGTAGCAATAATTTTTTCTGATACACATTTTCCCCCCAATTTGCTGCATTACCCCACACTTCCTGGTATTTGAGATGATTTTGCTAGGTTTTCTGAAGAGCAGTATGTAGTTCATCAAAGAGAAATTCATTTTGGGTCAATACCCAGTAATTAGCATCATTTTCATTGAAAACGAAGATGCTGTCATTTTGAAAAAAGCAGAGTTTTGGATTATTTTTATTTCTAGTCTGAAGGTAGCCTGTAGTAGGATCAGAGATCTTGTTGCATCTAAGACCAAGATCTCTAAATCTTAGTTCATCTCTCACACTGTTAACCTACCAAATTCCCCTGTCCTACCAATAAAAATAATAAGAGCTAGCATTTCTTGAGCACATATTGTGAGTAAAACACTGCTCTAAGAACTGTATGTGTATTTATCACCCAGTGAGAGAGGTGCTGTCATTATTTTCATTCTATAAATGAACCAAGCAATGTACAGAAAGGTTAGGTAACTTGCCCATAGTCACACAGCTTGTCAGGGAGCAGCGATGGTAACTATAGTCCTTGTGTTACCAACTAGAGTAGACTCAGTGGCATGAGGACTTTGTTACTCTGTAAGCTTTCTCAACTTGAAGGCACCCACAACTTTTTTTAGATAGTCCTAGCTCATCGCCGGCATCAATGGCTAATTTTGTTTCTGTTCCCTCCTTCCGGCCCAGCCCTTCCTCTCCCATGACTTGGCCTCTGAACAGCCTGCGACTCTCTTCCCACCTCAACTCTGTGGACTTTCTTAGTCCCGGCCAAGCACAATTGCCAGATCCGTGCTGCTGAAATACTGCTTTGCTTGTGACACTTCCTTGCTCAAACACTCAACTTTGGGCATGTTGTTGAGCTTATCAGAAACCCAAGTGAATCCCAATGGCTGACAGCAGTGACAACCAGGTGTGTGTGTGCACATCAGAATTACCGAGGGGGTTGTTCGGTATTTCAGTGTGTGGACTCTGAATGCCCAGTGATGGGACCAGGCATTTGGGGACTTGTTTTTCAAAAAGCTATGACTCAAACCCCCAGATCCTCCAAAGGGAGTATAGCATAGTGGTTAGGAGCCCAGATCCTATAGCCACCCTGCCTAGGTCCAAAGTCTGGCTCTGCCACTTAGTAGATGGAAGATTTGGGGCAAGTCTCCTAACTTCTCTGTGCCCAGTTCCCTCATCCATTAAATGGGGATAAAAGTATACCTATCTGATAGGGTAACTGAGAAGATTAAATGAGACTAAATGAGTATTTAAAGTGTTTAATGGCTAGACTATAACAGGTACTGTAAAGTATGCTGATGCTATGAGTGGATGACATTTAATTTCAGTTTCTTTTCTTGGCTTTCAAGCCTCCCCACCACTGGTTCTGGTGTTTTGCTTCAAAGTTTGGTGCTGCTACTCCCAACCCTAGTTTTACTTCTACTTTTTAATATATGTGTGTACAAAGCCTGGAATTCCTTTTTACTTTTCTTTTTCTTGCTCTCTGATTAGATACCAAATATCAGGCAAGGACTCACTCTTTCTCAGTATCTCCCAAGTGTCTGAAGCTGGCAGGCTCACAGTAAAAATTTGTGTAGGTCCACCTGTGGGCTTGTGGCCTATCATCGGGATCTAGTCAGTAGCCATTGGTACTACATTAGAGTAGCCACTCTAAGCCAACACGCAGTGCCAAGGGAGATGCCATCTCCTTCCCTGTGTTATATGCCTATACACTCTCTCATTAGAACTGCTCTGGTAGACCTACTGACCTTCGGCCTGCTAGACCTCCTTGCTTCTTCCTGCATTAGATTACCTGTCTTGCCTTTCCATATCTGTCTCATCCTCCCTGGCTAGAAAGTCTTGATATACTTGCCCAAGTCCTCTGTGCCTTCATGTCACCCACATGTCAGCAGGGACATTTCTGAGCACTTCTTCAAAGTTGGGTTGACTTCCCATTTCTATAACTTGAGTCCCAGAAACACTCTTTACCCTCCATCTGGGCCACTGCTTGTGGTCTCCATTGGCTCTACTATTCAGTGACAGTCTCCTTGGGAGCATGGAGCATGTCCACTCCCATAGAATCATATGATCATATGTCTTGCTATTATATAGCCTGACATAGTACATGTGCCATTTATATCCCCCAAAGCAGCACAAGTCCAAGTTGCAAACCCACTGTACCTGCCCATTGTCTCCATCAGCATTAACTGATGCAAATGTATTTCCTACAAATGTCTCATGGTACCTAGGATAGTCTTCTTCATAAGCCTAGGATATACTGACTAATGGTTGATAGCAGCAGACCAAATTCTAACTCCTGCAAAGGAACTTGCTTGCATTCTAGTTTAGACCTCTGTGGCTCAGTCAGGCCAGTTAACTTTAATTAAGTTTAGACTTCTGCACTTTAACATAAATTAGAAAAAATAATGGGTTTCTCTCAAAGCAATGATTATCATACCTATCAGGCTGGCAAAGTGTGATATTAAGCGTGGATGAAGAGGGGGCACCATGGAGTCCCTCAGCCACAGTTACTGGGCAGACTCAGCAAACTTGGAGACCAGTGTGGCAATATTTAGTAAAGCTGAAGATGCACACATGAGTACCCTATGACCTAGTCATTCCATTTTGAAGCGAAGCCGAGGCAAATGCGGGCTCAGGGAAACAAGTGCCATATGCGTTGAAACCTTGTTGCAATGGCAAAAATGTTCATCAACAGTAGACTGGGTAAATAAATAGAATATCCATTGAAGGAAGAATTTGGGCATTAAAAAAAAAAAAAAGCTTTAGTCACATGTATCAATGTGGGTGAGCCTCAAAACCAAAACGCTGAGTAGAAGAAAACATTAGTTTATCTATCTATGAATACATTTACATGAAGTTTAATAAAAAGCAAAATGATACTACGAATTGTGTAGGGATAGATATAAAAATGGAGAATGATAAGCATCAAATTTATAATAATGGTTACTTCTGGGGTAAAAGGAAGGACATGGGATGGGGGTGATTACCGAAAAGTATATAAGACATTATCTGTAATGTTTTATTTTAAAAATTGTGTAGTGGTTACAAGGATGTTCATTAAGTTACTAGTTATACTGTTTAAGTATGTCTGAGGTATTTCATTTAAAAATGAGCAAAAAATAAAAGTAAAACAAAAACAAATGCTCTGATTATGTCCATTAGAAGGTGCTATGCCATGAATAGATAACAAGCTCCAGAGAAAAGAGCAGTGGGCAAGGGGCAACTCTTCACCAGATTATAACAAAGTCAGGGATTGATGTTAAACATGATTTCATCCCCCTTGGTATCAATTGCCCCATTTGTACTATGGGAATCATAATGTCCTTCCAATATACAGGGTGGTTATGATGATTAAACGTGATATAGCTCTTAAAGCACTTCTGAGAATAATGGTCACTCACATCAAGAGAAGCCTAGGAAACTAATGGGGGAGAGAGATTAGAAAAGTGAGTATAATCAATGCCAAGTCATATGAGGGGCATTGAAGGAGTTCAGGTGGCTCACGGTGGGATCAGGAAGCCTCCAAAATGACACGAGGTTTTTAAATTTTGGAACATCCACTCATGCCAAGCATCTTATTCTGTGTAGGTTCAGAGGGTAGGATGTGGACAAATGGGCAGATGTTTCAGAGAGGAGAATTCATTGGCATGTAGAGGGAGGAAGAACTTCCTAATAAACACATCTCGCAACCAAAAAAAAACAAAAAACAAAAACAAAAACAAATAAAGGCAAAAAGGCCAAACAAATAAACAAAAACAACTTGGAGAGCAGAAAAGGAGAAGTCGGTGATCTCTGGATTCATTGCAAGCCTGTGTCTCCTGTTCAGTGGTCCTAACACTCTCTGACATCCCTCCTTGTTGCAATCATGGTTATGGGAACCCTAAAATAACCAAGCGACTCAAATGACGTCAAGAACTGATGGGAAACAACAGATGGTCCTGGTGGCATTTTAAAGTGTAATGTTTTTGCTATGTTCAAAAGAGGGGGAGAGAAAATTCTGCATATAAATTGTAAATATTAGCTTTAGCTAACCAATTATTATTACAATGAAGTTATTTGGCCATCTGGATGAAAATCATCCTGTAAGCGATGGCAAAGCAACCTGACAGGAAGTGAGGGAGGTAGGAAGAACCAACAGCTCTGAGGTGTACATGTACCTTCCCCGTTAGCAAATCATGAATAAGGGAAGGAAGCACATGACTAGACACTCAGCCTCACTGAGAGACAGAGGCAGCTGCACAGTGAGTATGATGCATTGACTCAGACAAGCTCTTCCAAAAACATTTCTTCTTCCACTTACTGATTCTCCAAATTTTACTGTTACAGAGACAGTGTAATATAAGAATGGCAGCTCTAGAGTCAGACTACTTGGGTTCAAATCCCTGTTCTGCTACTTAATAAGTGCCACCCATTGGGCAAGTTACTAAGATTCTTCAAGTCTTGATTTCTTCATCTGCAAAATGGGGATTTTAGATGGGAAAACACACACATACACACACACACACACACACACACACACTCACACAGCAGATAGTAAGTACCCATTAAGTGTTGGCTCTTATAATGATTAAAGCCTAATTCCTCCAGCTTTCTCCAGTGTTACACATTTTCAGTAATTTTCCTAATCTCAACATGAATAATCAAATTATGTCCTTATCCTGAGAATGGGGTTTTATAGGAAGGGGAATACTATGAAGGGACAAGTCTGCCTGTTGAAGGAATGCAAGCTGAACTGGGAGGCTGGAGGGAGTTTGGCAGCTGGAATATAGCTAAGGGCCAGCCCTTGCAAGGAGAACCATGCTCTCCCTTCCATAGCCATGCCGATTGCTTCAGAATTCTGTGGACTTCTCCCAGTGGTTAGCCCTTCCTGGATGGGTTCTCTAGATGAAGATTCTGCAGCTCTCAAGAGAATGAAGGGTCCAAAGGGAACAGAGGGAGAACTCTTTTTGTTGCAACCAAGGCCAGAATAAAGTTGTCTCCCAAACTGCAGACCATGAGCCTTGGGCACTCCCGATGGTCTGGCGACTTTTGTTATCCTTCCAATTAGCCTTCTGGTGATAGAGGAGAGGGATTACTTTAAGAAGCAAGAGGGAAATCAGAACAGGTGGTTCTGGGGACCTTTAGACAGAGGATCTGAGCAAGTTACTGCTGTGGAAGGATCACTCATCCTTAAAGGAAGATCTTAGCTACCATCCAGGCCAACCCATTATTTTACAAATGAAGAACCGCTCACAAGAGGGTGCGGCAGCTTTCCTCTGGGTCCCTTGGTGACCTATTGGCAGAGATGGACCAAGATACCAGATCCATCTCCTGACCTTAGTCCTGGACTCTTTCAATGTATGCAGGGCTTGGAAACTATGGCCATTGGCCAAATCATGAGCTAAGAATGGCCTTTACACTTTTTACATGGTTGAAAACTTTTAATAACAGCATTTTTTTGATTTGTGAAAATTACATGAAATTCAGATTTCAGTGCCCATAAATAAATGTTATTGAAACCTCCATCCTTCCTTGTATTGTCTATGGCGGCTCTTGTGCTATAAGGGCAGAATCGCGTGTCTGGAACAGAGGCCTTATGGCCTTATGGCCTAAAATATTGTTGACTACGTGGCCTTTTACAGAAAAAGTTTGCAGACACTTGCACTAAGCATGTTATGCCTATGCATGAAGAAATGGATTATAGATGGGAAGAGGAAATAAAATACCTTTAAGGCACATTTGCTTCTGACTAACTTGTTCAGAAAAATCTATGCTATGCCCCTTCATGCCTAGTGGCAGAATATGCCCAGCTCATTCTAGTGGAGAAGCTAATAATGAGAGTGTTAATTGTTTCTGACCAATATCTCCTAACAAACTCTACTCTATTGGGCAACGGGAGACTGAAAGGCAGAGATGGTTACCCTATTGGTCAGTGAGAACCAAGGATCCTGAGTGCCCCAGTCCCTCCTCCCTGAAAGGATCCTGATCAAATGTTATTGGATATTAAATATGCCTTACTGCAGGCATTAATTGAGGATTTAATATGCTCCCTAATTAAAATTTGGTGGTGAGAAGTTCATCATATTTAGAAACACAGTATTAAAAAATCCTCCGAAACTTAATAAAATTACAAATCGGAATATCTTCGCTGAAATTAATGAGCCAAAATAGGATAGCCAAGCAGGAGTCAGCTGTGCCTGGAATTCTGAAGGTCATTTGGAGTCATAAAAATGCAGTTTTCAGTTTTATGGTTTCCGAACAATAATAAGGCCTAGGAGAAATCTGGCAGAAAAAATATCATCTTTGCTTCACATAGCAATTAATATAATAAGAAGCCCTAAGCTGGACTTAGGCAGAGAAACAGGTCTAATTTAGAGTTCTAAATTTTAAGTAGTCGGTGGAAGTGTGATAAGTCAGGTGGGTCTGGAGAAATGCACGGTGGGGTGGAGGGAGAGCACAGTGAAGCAGGGTGGGGAAAGAACATCAGAAGACAGAGCATTGGAAAATCGTGGGGAGCGTGTTCTAATAATGAAATCCAACCTGAAAGAAGCAAGAAGCAAGAGCCTCAGGAAGCAGTGAGCTCTTGGTCACTGGAAGAATTCAGGCAGAGGCTGTTTAGAATCACTTAGATTCCTACCACAGGTAGAAGTCAGATTAGATGACATTCAAGTGCAGCTCAAGATTAAGATTTTGAAACGCTGTAACCTTTGAAGGACACATTCAACTGGGAAGTGATAATGACATTGGTGGCTTGACTCACCTTTGGGTTCCCCAAAAGAGGCTCCGGGACCTCTGACTCCTTCCTAACATACATGTTCACTGAGCACTGTATACTATCTTCCCAAAAACGATGCTCTTTCCTACCATTTACCTAGACCTCAGTGCTGCTTTGAAAATGCATTGGCACCTCATCTCTATTAGCTCTTTGTATCTGGAACAAGTGCCATCTCTCCCCAGGACGACTTCCACCTCAAGCTGATCAGCCTCCTTCGGAACTGCTGTCCTCATGGGTCAGGTTGGAAGCACTCATTTTGCATTTGACTGAGAACACTGTTTGTGGAAGGATTGATTCCCGGGGTGGTTTCTGCCTCTCAATCTCTTACGGACTGCAAGGAAACAGGTATGCAGCTTCTAACAAAGCATCCTTTGGTCCATGGTAGACACAATCGATGTGCTAATGAAGAGTTAACTCAAGTTTCTAAGTGAAATAGGGAGCAGGAACCTTTACTCAGAGGTGGTTCCTGAACTGCATGAGCCTCTGAGTCCTCCTTTCTAGCAGTTGAAACCAGACCAGGAGCATATACTGAGCGTTATCTATGTCTCAGGGGTCCAGGGGTAGCAGGGTATAGTGAGGTTACTGTCTCCTCTTCAGTGTTCAGAATTTTGTCTCCTCTCTTGCTTCCCAGCAACAGCTATAGAACTTCCATTCACTGCTTAAAGAATGATCATCTCCTCTGAACACATAGGCCACCTACCTTCCAGGGTTTGCATTCTAACAAGTTCCAAAGCCTTCATCTATACTCTTAGGCGGGGGATGGCAAAGCCTTCATCTAAAGTCTTACGGGGGAAGGGCATAATAAGTTTCCCTCAGCCACTCAGAATACCTCATTCTGTTTAAGCTCAGTCCTGCTTATCCCTTTTTGGGGACAGCTTAGAAATACAGAAAAAAACCAAAGCTACGTTGCTGGCCACAACATAAAGCAGGCCCCGGTTCATGAACAGGAACCAGCGACCTCAAGGCTGACTTCATTTTACCATCTTTATCCCCCACACCATGAGAAACCTAGAAGCAATAGGCTCATTTTGTCCTTATAGTTTCTAGATTGATTTCCTAATATTATTTTTAGTGTAAAGGTCCTTACAAACTAAGCAAAAATTTTTGCATACCCCCAAATGATAATATTTGTACTTTTGTTATGTGTTTGTCAGGAAAATATTTATGTACACATGCTATTGAAATGCCTTGCAATGACTCTTCAGTCTTCCCAGGGGTCAGTGGCCCACAACTTGGAAAACTCTATTCTCGATCATTCAATTACATTTTCATGTGTAGAAAAAAGTAAAACCTTGAATAATATGATCTCTGGGTAATTTTTTCCAAGGGTCAAGTGATGTCAAGTAATTAGAAAAACATTTCAGTTATTAATTAATCATCACATCTTCTAAAATGTCTGTGATTTGCAAGATATTGTGCTAGATGCAAGAGGGGCAGGAAGAATATAAGTACAGATGGTATCCAACTTACGATAGTTTGACTTAGGACTTAATTGACTTTACCACAGCACAAGAGAGATATGCTTAAAAAATTACATGAGACGTTCAACATTTTATTATAAAACAGGACTTATGTTAGATGATTTTGCCCAACTGTAGGCTAATGTAAGTGTTTGAGCACAAGTAAGGTAGGCCAGGCTAAGCTATGATGTTCAGTAGGTTAGGTGTATTAAATGCACATTCCTTAACAATATTTTCAACTTATGATGGGTTTATTGGGATATAACTCCATTATAAGTCAAAGGGCATTTGTATAAGACACAGGCTCTGCCCTCACTGGGCTTAGAATCTTAGACAGGAGCCCAACCAGATGCACCTATTCCATAAACCAAAGGGATCTATGGAGAGGGCCAAAAGCCCAGCACAGGAAGTAGAAAAATGGAGATCAGGTGAAGCCATGCTTGCTGAGCTGAAATAGCAAAGAATGTCTTCCTGGACACTCTATGGAGAGACTACCATTCCAGTGTAATCAACATATTTTGTACAATCAGAAAAAAAAATGGGGACAATAAAGGAAAAGCCTTCCAAGTTCTGAAGAGTTGGATTTCTTCAATACTCAGTTTTGTTTTTTGTTCCAATTGTTTAAAGAACGCATATTTAAAATTACAATTATAATAATCCAACTGGTGTGTCATCAGTATCTTGTAATAAATAGGGCCAATTTGTCTATTGCCACAGGTATGTGGAAGGCTTTCAAGGAAAATGTGCATTTAACATGTTTGGATCACATCATAAGTGCTGATGATGTACCATTGATGGGTGTGGATAGCTGAACCTCACTCAAATATTAGTGTTCCAGACTATCTTCTTGGTATAAAGCTTGAATCTTGATCTTTTGGCCAAGTGGAAGAAAAAAGAAACAATAATAACATACTGAGAGCAGATATATTTATTAAAGCAATGCTGTGTTTTCCAACTATTTAACTAGTCTATAAACTAATTTACCAAGGTGGTTCTACAATAAAAGATACTGTGACATTCCAGACCCATCAATATAAAGAACACAAGGGACTGTGTTCTCATTTGGTACATCTTGTACACAAGTCAAAACTATATAAATGCCATAGAGAGAAGAGCAGTAGCCACTATTGGTGGCTGTATTCAGAAATGTACTTCAAAGGGGCCCTGTGTCTCCCAAGATCTCCATCCCTCGGCATTTTTTATGGAAATTTCTTGATCCACAGTGATCTCAGACCCTGGTTTTGTCACCTGACACACAAAATTGGCTTTTATCCAGTTACCCAGTGCTGACTTCTACAGGAAAGGTCTTTCTGAGGAATTATTTGGCCAGTTAATGCAGTGTGGACATGATCACCTACAGCTTTATATTTTGTTAATAATTTCCATGTATATGTTCTATCTTCTCACTTATACCATGTACATTTTGTAAGTAAAGACGACATCTAAAATATCTTAGATTTCTTATAGCAGCTTATACTAGGATGAGAATATGAGTTTATAATAAATATAATATAATAAATAAAAAAATTAATATACTAAATATTTTTCTTTCGGTACTAGGAGCTGAGTTTCTGCTCCTATAGAAAGAAGATCCTAATCCAAGACTTGATAAAACCAAAGAATGGATAATGATAGAAGAAATAAAGAAGTCTGTCCCTAGAGATGTTAGGAGGCCAGACATTTTGGAAAGATTAAGTATTGTGGTGGGAAAGGAGACAAGAGGCTCACACAAGGAAAACTGGGATCTCAGTCCATAACTTTTTGAGAGAATTTGGATAGTTACTGTTCCTCTTTGGGCTCCAGTGTCCTTATCTACTGAATGAAGTTATTGAGAAAGCTGTTCTGTTAGGTTCCTACTAGTATGAGTATCTGGTAATTCTATGACACTCAGCTGCCTACAACCAGGAGTATAGGCCAACTATCTACTTATTCTAACCCTTAGCCGCCAGATAAACTTTGTCACAAATTATCATACCAGCCATTTCTTTTTCTTAGGGTCCATTCATCTTTCCTAGAAATAATTTACTCTCCCGCAAGATGCCTAAATCCTAGCTCCTCTTTCTCTGTAAAGATGGAGTTTAAACCTAAATTCTAAGCCATCTTGGAGAGTTACTCATTTTTCCCTGGTATCTCTCAAGCACACATGTTAATGAGCTTCTGTTCATTTTTCTCTTGTTCATTTGCCTTTATTACAGGGGTCTCAGCTAAGAATTCAGAAGTGTAGAGGGAAATTATTTTGTCTCCCCTACACTATGATCGATTGTGGACTTCTCAGAATTATAAGCAATAAATTTCTGTTGTTTATAAGCTACCTCGTCTGTGGTATTTTAGTATAGAAGCCCAAATAGACAAAGACAGTAATGACTGAACTTTTCCTGGTTAAGTGAATGAACAATTACAACACAATATTATCATTATCTTCAGCTTAAATGGGAAAGAAATTATGTGGCTTCTTATTACTTCAATTTGGGAGGGTTCAGCAGAACAGCATATTGATTAGTTACAGTGAGCAGGAAACAGAGCAAGCTCTGCCATATAATTAGCTGTGCAAACTTGAATGAGTTATTTAACTTCTCTGAGCTTCAGTGCCCTCAACTGTAAAATAAAGATAAAACAGTCCCTTACTCACTAGCTAGGTTGGAAAATGGAAGGGGAGGGTAAACCTATAATGCACAGACGGCTGCAGGTCCTCAGAAAGGGTCCACTGGATACTGACAACAAGGACAATAGTCAGAGAAACAAAAGGAGGTCAGATGGAATGGTCTTACTCTTTCCTTTCATGCCATACCCCTGTCTTCTGAAGTGTGCCCAGAACAAACCTAGGCCTGATCTCAGGGGCTGGCTTCCAACAGGACACTAATTAAGGCTGAGTAGCTGTTTTACTTCCTGCCAAAAATGCGAAAGGCAAAACTACAAATCTAATTACCATCCAAATAAATAAAGATAATTTGAAAATCAGGAAGCCATCCCCTGCACATCTTTATGCCAGCCTCAAGCATTAGCACCCACTGGGACAGCCACAGAAGATGGGCCAAAGACACAAATATTGGAAACCGACTCTCTTAGGCTAGGACCTGTAACAAAAAAGGGGCAGTAGAGGGGGCCTTTGTATTGCTGACTTTTCCCTCAGCTACATTTTAAAGTAGTGTGTGTGTGTGTGTGTGTGTGTGTGTGTGTGTGTGTAAATGTGTGTTATACATGAATGCCCCTAGCTTTTCCTGGATTTCGTCTATATCACAACAATAGCAGAGACCCCCAAGAAGACAATAGTCAACCTGGCATGCTGAGAGTTGCTCCTTAGCACCCTACTTCTTACATAAGACTTTGGACATTTGCACAGAATACTGGAAACTCTCCAAAGAGAAAGGGACTATCAGCAATGCCCTTAACACTTCAATGTACCCCACAGGGTTCCGTATTAGGATCTAAGCTACCTCCCATGAACATTATCTACTCAGAACCCAGGCTGAATGCCACATCTCTTCCTGAATTTCTAATGTGTCAAAAAATCTAATTTGCAAAACAAAACTACCGTTTAGCCAGAAGGCTTGTGATGAGCTTTATCAGTTACTCTGCATTTTTTTTCGTGGCTAAACAATGGCTCTTTAACCAATGGGTCAAGTAACTCAGCTCCAGATTGTGACTTTGAAAACACCAAAACTTGGAGAATTGTGTCTTCATTGAGAATGAGAAAACTGTCATTGTCGTATTAAAAAGCAAGGAAACTTGGTCTTTGGAGGTATAAGATCTCCCACTCTTCCCGTTGAATTAGGTCAGGGAATTCCCCTTTTTTCTCTCCCAGAGAACCACATGGGAGACCAACTTTGGGAGATATTTAAATTGGGTATTTTTATTTAAATTTCAGTTTTCATATTTAAAATGATGTTAACATACAATCAAACATGAATCACACTCTGACTTGTGTTAACCTCTGTTGAAAGCCTGAAGACAGATGGTCTTTGATCAGATTTACTATCTAAACAAGAGGAAGAAAAATGAAGCTACAAGGGCCAAAGCTGAGGAATAGAAAGTGGCTAAAGGGGCCTCCGGAAAAGGAAATTTTCTTTTGAAATGATTTCATCGGTGGAGGGTAAACAGGTCTGAACACCACACTTGCTCTTGCTATTGACCTTAGGTAGGGGTGACCTGGGCATGCAGTAGATTTTTGCAGGCTGTACTGTCATATTTGCATCCTAGGGAAAACAAAACAAACCACTTTAAATAAATGGGTATTTCATTTGCTTTTCCTCTAAGTAACATCAACAAGCACTGCCTGGATGGCCTGCTGGCTCAGTGCTGCTCCACCAATTGCAGGGATGTCTCCTCGGACAAATGGGTCTAGAACACATTTTCCTAAATCTTCAATGATCTCTCGTGCTACTTTATAGAGAATGATGCGAGGAATAAAAGAAATGATGTGTATGTCCGGTGAAAAGTGATAAATATTCAGAAGATATTATATTATGATTATAGGGTTTTCATGGCTCCAACTGTGGCTTGATTAAGTAAATTCATCTTTGAAGGATTTTTCTACTGACTTTTAAAATGGAGACACAGGCCTAGAGTGTAAAATGCCTCTTTGTCTTCAAAGTGAACTTATTTTGACCTTTTGAATGAGTGGCTTGTCACATTTTTATCTGTGTCCTAAATGGGGATTATAAACTCTCCTTCAGGGTTATGCCCATGCTGGGCAGCCAGGCCATTCAGTCAGTTCTATGGATTGCGCACTGGCTGTTCACAGGAACACCTAACTTGGACCCTGAAGACTAGCCAAGATGGCTCTACTTGTCCATCAGGGCGTGGTGCCTCTGGTCACTTAGGAACTGATACTAACACTTGCTTAGCAGTTGAAAGTTTATAAAATGTACCTTCACGTACATTATTCCATTGGATCTTCCAAATAATCCTGTCTGATCAATAGAGCTGCTATCTTCATTCTCATTTTGTAGATTATGCAACTGAGACTCAGGTAACTTCACTGAACTGTCCCAAATCCATCACTAGCAGGTCATTAGAACTCAGCCTTCCTTGAACCCTGCTCTCTCTTCCATTGAAGGTAACTTCTACAAGGAACAGCCTGGCCTGATGTACTACCCTGCTCATGGTTCCCAACAAAACCTCTCAACCACATTTGTCCTCAGAGGATGCAAGATTCAAAATGCCATCCCTGATAAGAATCCTGTCAAAGAATGCTGATCGAATATGGCCTGATTTGATGACAACTCTTCCATTCATTCCAATTGTGAAGCTAAGCTATAATTAATACATGAAAGATGGTGATTACACCGAATTAGACAATATCTCGAGAAACCACAGTTTCAGACTGTCTTTCAATAGTTGCTGCACCTTCAAGAAATATAGTCTTCAAACAAGGCAATTATTATCTGGTTAATAGACTATCTAAATGTCACTCATGATCTCTTACATTGATTGTTATGCCTAATATCATTCTTTTTTCATCCTCCAATCAAACAGGTTCCTATTCATCTTCCCACATTCTTTCATTCTTCCAGCACTGTATTTTTTATTGTTTCCTTCCATAGAGAAGCATGTAACTTTAAATCAAAATAAGAGGCAGAATAATAGAGGGGCTCACATCTGCCTCCCTTACTCAGTATCAAAATATCTTACAAGGCCTCAAAAAGAAGCTATCAAAGAGGCATAAAGAAAACAATAAACATGAAAAGAACAATAGGATATCTGAAAAGGAGAAAAATATCTCAGCCAACAGAGATGGACACTTTTATGATGGTTACCCTGGGAAAAATATATTCAGGAAAGAAGTTGCCTTACATTTCTCCCTAAACTGGGGAAATGGAGACCACCACTTTCAGAAACAATGCTCCCTCCCCTCCCTTCCCCTGAAAACAGAGCCTGGGGAACATGTACTTCTATCAATGGGCCTAGAGAGCTGGTTTGAGGTGCCTAGAAGGGAATATGGTTACTTGTTATTGATGGACCCAAAAGCAAAATGCAGTTTGGGGTGGCCTTCTGGAAGGGTGAGATGATGAAGATCCTGGCTTAGCTAATCCTGAGATACTGAATGAACCCCTAGGTGACAGATGTAGTCAGGTTAGCTTCACCTCTCATTTCTCTACTTACTGCTACAGAAATACGTCCATCTGTTGTGGGCCGAGTAGACTACCCTCCCCCTGAAAAACTTTTAAGTCTTATTTCCTATAGAAATGTTAAGTATAAAAATGTTAAGTCTCCTCCCTAGTTTCTTAGTTCCTTAGCCCATGGTTTTGATTATTCTTCTAATCAGTCCCTGAATCCTAGACCAAGGATTGCTCCTAGCTCCTATCCCCCTGTTTCTTCTTTTTTTTGGGGGGTGGGGGTGGGATATGTATATTTATTTTTTATTTATTTTTATTCTTTTATTGTGAAATAAACACTTTTAAAAAAAATTAGTTTCAGGTGTACAACACAGTGCAATAGCTATACTTTTTACCCCTCAAAGTGACAATCCCCCTCCCCCAATTCACCACCCCTCCCTCCGATATCATACATATCTATTACAATTACCTTGACTCTCTTCCACACTTTACTCCACATCCCATGACTATATATATATATATATATATATATATATATATACATATATACATATATATATATATATATATATACATATACATATATATATTCAATTACAGTTGGCATACAATATTATGCAGCATCAACTTCAGGTATACAGTGCAGTGATCAAGCCTCCACTCCATCCATGAAGTGAATCCCCCTGTTTCTTGATTGTTTTGTAAATCAGTTTCTGAATCCCAAATAATAGATTGTTCATAGAAATCTCCTACCCCTGCTTCAGATAACTACTTAAAAGCTTGTGACTTCCCAATATCCCCCAAGCCATCCCAGAGATTAAATAAGTTTTAACATTTCCCCAGGCCAGTAAGCCTAATGATTCTTTCCAAACCCATTCTAGGCCCAGAAAACTGATGCCACCTGAGTGACAGGGTGAATGGCCACAGGCTTCATGAGAGCAAACAGATTTATTAATTGAAATCTATTTTTCCTCATTTAGGTGCCTTGGGGATACAGATGACAACTCAGCAAGATTGGCTGTCACAACCAAAGAAGCCAACACGGTCTTCCAGGCAGATCTTGAGACCCCTTCCTCTCATCTGAGATCAGCTAGGGTGAGAGTTCCGTGAATCCCCAAATAGACAGGGACAGCTCTGCGCCCCTGCCCAGCAGGAATCAGATACAGAAGAAAAGTCCTCCTGTCCCTCAACTTCCCATACAGGTTTTATGGGGATCACAAAGCAGGCAGTCAGAGGCAGGCATTGGGTCTCTGCATTCCTGCACGTCCCACAGAGTGCCACCACCCAGGGGACCTCCCCTCCCCACCCAAAACTCCCCTTTGTATTATAATTACCTACCCCTGCAGAAAAACAAATGGGCACAAAATACCCAACTAGATCAGACCAGTCACTCGCACCTGCGCAGTACTTCTTGTCAATCACAGGTGCCAATCAAGTGGTCCCACGCCCAGAGGGTAACAGCCCATTCTAGAGAAAAAGGGATAAAAACTCTCCCAGTCCGGGACAGTCAGCCCCTTCCCCTTTTTGAGTCCCTTCCTCTCTTTTTGAGCCTTTTGAGCCTCACCTTTGCAAGTGGCCTGCTCTAAACTCTTTGGAATGTAATTTCTCTTCAAATAATGGGCTTGAGCCATTCTCTACTGCTTGGGCTTGCTTCTATTTCTTTAAAGTGTACTATCTCTTCTAATAAACTGCTTTTCACTACTTTGCCTTGGTATCCCATTCAATTCTTTGTTCAAGATGCCAAGGATCTGAACTTTGTGCCAAGAAGGGCCCACTCTCCTACAACACATCGACTGAGCATCTAATTTTATCCCAACCTCACTTGCTACTTGCATACAAAGCTAATGTTTCTTTATAGCAGCAAAGTTAGAGGATCCTTGGAAGGTGAGGATGTTTTTTTCCTACATTGGTCTCTGTCCCACCCCATCCCAGGACCTAACACAGGACTGAACACTTACTGAACTCTTGGTCCTTTACATTGCTTCCCTTTAGAGGCAGGATTCTATCCTGTTTATCCCTATTTCTTCAGAGCCCTGAACGAAGCCTTGCACGTAATTGGGAGTTAACCAATATTTGCTGAATTACATGTCTAGTGCTCACTGAAGCCTTGTTTAAATCAAATAGAAGTTAAGACTTTCCAAATTATTTCTAAACCTGCCTCTGATAGTATTAAGAAATAATAAGGGTGAGAAAATAGCTCATATTCTTTGAGTACTTACTTAGTTAGGACACTCACCATCCCCACCCCAGTGTCAGCCTTCTGTTATCTTATTTATGCTTATAGTAGCCCTTAGGTCAGCAATAGTTGCTATTTCCATTCTGCAGATGGGCATAGAGATTAATTCAGTAACCCACGGTTGCATAGCAAAAATCAGGGTCTAACGAAGTGTTTCTATGATCAAAGACACTAGAGAGGAAATGTGTAAAACTGATGTTTTGCCCACTTCTGTGGTCCTTCAGATAGTTCCCATAGCCAATGCGATTGATAGCGCAAAAATCAGTTATCCCGGCAAAAAGGCAGGCAGCGGAGAGATAAGGCCTGTAAAAATGGACAGAACATGACATGCCTCGCTGGGAGGACTGATGGAAAGGATTGGGACCGCTTCCCAGGAACGTGCTGATTCTTATCCAGCAGTGACTGTGCCCTGACCTTTTCTCAGGAAAATACACCTAGGAAAACGTTGGTACTGGGCTTGTTCCTCGTTTTTCTTTTCGGATGTAAGAAGCTACAGGCTGTGAAGAGGATGAACAGCTTCTTGATGATGATCTTGGGCAGCCATATGACAGCCCATAATCATGCCAATCATGGTCACAATCACCAGTGCTGCTGTAAGTAGAGCAGCGAGGGACTTAGAGGGCTGTGAGCCACTGTCCTTTCCAGAGTTAGTCCCCTACTCTCAATACATATGCTTTAAAATGTATCTTAAGGAACATTTAGAAGGGATGGTGAGTGAATGGACAATGTGAAATCAAATTGAGATATGGCCCATAATCGTTGGCATATATCACTAGCTTTCATTGGGCCAAAAGAAAATGGGAAGGGCTTGTACCCCTGTGTCAGGACAGGCTCCATCACCACTTAGCGCATTGCTCTGCAAGAGCAAGCTTTCTTATTAGCACTTCCCTTGAACTACGAGTTCCTGGCACACTACTGCCCATTGCAGGTAATCAATGTATGTTTGACCAGTGAGTAATGGAATTAAAGGATAAGTTTTATAGCTCACTAAGAATCCACTTTACCTAAAGAATGTTCTACGCTTTCAAAAACTAAAAAACCCCCACATATGTATATTTGTAAAAGCCTTAAAATGAACTGGGTTCTCCAAATTACATTTCATGGATGCTGAGATATCTTTGGCCAAAATTAGATTGGGAAGTAGAGGGAGGTCCATAATCAACTGAGCTTGTAAATTTAGGGTTAAAAGAAGTCAAGTGTGATTTTTAAAGCAGTGTTCCAGGGTTGTAAGTTTCTAGTATGTACCATATATCTTCACAAAGGTGTTATATTATGCAGCCAAATATATTTGATCATGGAAATCATTTTCAAGTTAGTCCTATTAAGATTTGCAAAATTCCTATGCAGAAAACAATTTAGCTTAGTAGGCACTTAGGAATTTTATAGGGCCAATGAGTGCCATGGTGCATATTATTTTCTCTTCCTACATGCCTTCCAGAAACTTTGGCAATATCTATGGGGTATAGTTCTAAGAAATAATTGAGGGGATGCAAAACAAATTACAGCTTATTCCTGTCCTTAAACATCTTACAATTTAATAGGGACAGCAATAGGTACACTAATATTAATTTATAGCTTGCATTGGCAAAGGATATGCAAAGTGCAGGGAGATTTCATTAGAAACTAACTGCATTTAGAAGTCAAGGGAAGAAAAATACATTAGAGCATACTCTATGGCATAGCCTGGAAGTTACTTCCTTGAGTAAATTTCTTGAGTAAAAAAATACCTGCTTGACTCATTATGTACAAAAGAAAAGCAGGAATAAAAATACCTGTTTATTTAAGATTTTGACAGATATTTAAATTTCTGGATAATGTGAAGATTCCCATCCTCTGTGGATGGCATTCTTTGATATATCACCCCTCCCCTGGATGTGGTAAACACATGACCCTTTCCATTTTCCCCACCACAGATGAGGCCTAGGGTGAACTTATCCCTTGATCACTATCACTTTCTTTAAATTCCTTCATGCCAGTAAACAATTCTGGCCTCAGTGTCTCACATATGTTTCCTACTTCTGTGTGAAATGTGCTTCCTCTAACTTCTCTAGCTCATCCTCCTCCTACCAGTCTTAGTTTAAATGGTACTTCTCCAGAAGTCCTTGCTCAATCCCTTCAATCTAAAGTAGGCATCTCCCAGGGCTGGCCAAGTGGCTCAGTTGGTTAAGAGCTTGCTCAAGAGTGCAAGCTGAGCTCTGAGCAACAGCAGTTCAATGCCCAGCCCAAGCTGAGGTGTCGTTGAGCTGCCAGCAGGTGGCAGGATGGCTCAGATATAAAAATTAAAAAAAAAATAAAGTAGGCACCTCCCTTTAGTGTCTCCCATCATTTCTGGATCTTATAATTGCATATATATTGTTGCATATAATTGCACACATACACACACACACACACATGTGCACACACACACGGTCTGACAATTAATTTGCAAATTTGTTGCAGTGATGTTGCTAATCTTTTTTGATATCAGAGGGATTATTCATTATGAATTTGTACCAACTAGACAAACGGTTAATCAAGATTACTATTTGGAAGTGCTGAAAAGCCTGTGTGAAAACGTTATATGAAAATAACCTGAAATTTTTGCCAATAGTTCATGGCTCTTGCATCACAACAATGCACAAGCTCACACCGCACTGTGTGTGATGGAGTTTTTAGCCAGTAAACAAATTACTGTATTGGACCACCCTCCCTACTCACCTGATCTGGCCCCCAATGACTTCTTTCTTTACCCAAAGATAAAGGAAATATTGAAAGGAAGATATTTTGATGACATTCAGGACATCAAGGTAATACACAACAGCTTTGATGGCATTCCAGAAAAAGAGTTCCAAAATTGCTTTGAAGGTGCTGGCATCGGCACATAGCTTCCTAAGGGATGTACTCCGAAGGTGACCGTAGTGATATTCAACAAGGTATGTAGCACTTTTTATAGGCTGAGTTCGTGACCTCATTGTCCAACCTGGTGTGTGTGTGTGTGTGTGTGTGTGTGTGTGTGTGTATGACTATATCTTCACTGTTAGATTAAGCTTCATGAAGACAGGGACTGTGTCTATTATGTTACAACTTTATCCCCACCACCTAGAACACTTTCTAGTATACTTTATAGGTACTCATTAATTATTTGATGAATAAATATGGGAATGAATGGATGGATGGATGGATGAAAAAATTAGAATACTGATCTAAAGATTCAGATGTAGTCATAAACACAAACACCTAAACTCACACATATGAGTGTTTTGCATGTCAAAAAAGTTCCTAGTGGGAAGCTGCCTATTTATTCTAATAATGTAATCACTGCTTAAAATATGTTTAGAATTCTCCTTTTGGAAGAGTGTTCAGAGCCTGATTCATGGTAATCTAATTTTGTGAAGCAGCCAGAAATCATTCAGAACTGACTCTGGAGAGCTGAGAGGAAGCTGAATCATATTTGGAGTGGTGGGGGCAAGCAAGAGAGTTTGTAATTTGACTTGGAGGATGATTTCCAAAATGGAAATACATTAATACCACACATCGAATCATCACTGGGATCGTTAAGGACACATTGGAGATGTACATGAAAGAGGGCAATGCTCACTTGGATATTGGTTAAAAAAATAAATCTCGTAACTTTCAAATTTTATTTCCTAATATAGAGTTAATAAAACATCAGAACCAAAATAACGAATTCACCTGAAGAGAAACCATCTGAATGCCCTCAATGGTTTCTAGGCTAATCTAGCCTGTTCCACCACCAACAGGGTTTCTTGAAGTCATTGTTCCAAAGGAGTTATCAATTTCTCACAAGACTTATTTGGGGGGCTCTATTTCAGGATGAAGAATAACAATTGAATGGTATAATGGAGATTTATCTGGTCTGGGTACAATTGCCCCCACAATCCACTCCTTTCTTGCACCATAATGAGATCATGTGTGAAAGCCTAAATTATGTAAATGAAAAGGCTCCACTAATACCGTTGAAATATTCCTGGAGTGTTACACTTGACAACCTCAAAGTACATTTCACACTGCTAATGACTTCATCACTAACACAACTGCCATGAGTCAAGCAGTTTCCATGGCAACGCCCTAGTACAGCTGTTTACCCATATAAAGCATTGCACCTACTTAGTTACATATACAGACAGATCACTAGATTCCTAGGTACTGAAATTGAAATAATTCAATTTTCAATGTCTCTCTTTATGAAGTGATTCTGCCAGCTATAGGGATTAGCATATCAATGTGACTTTGACAGGGGTTGCTGCAAAAGACATATTTTGCAGGCACTTCATGTCAATTAGAGCCCTAACTGTTTCATGGAATAATCATTCCTGCCAGATTAAGGTCGGGCTGCAAGGTAATTTAATTGGTGCCATTATATGTAGAAAAAAAAATGCTCTAATAGAGTGCATACACTGTCTCTGCCAGGAAAGGGGAGGGCTGCACAAAGCAAATGACTGAAAAGAATTGCCTTCTTACCCATTTAGAAAGGATTTGAAAACACCACAAACACCAAGATGGGGACCTCTGAGATGTTATTTCCTGAATTCGCTGGGAGGAGAACTTTGAAGGAGAGAGGACATTGGCCTGTTTCTAGTTTTCTCCAAAGGTTTCCCCTACTCACCCCCAAAGGAACCCAGAATAGAAAGACAGTTCAATTGACTCATTACTACAACTCCTACGTAAGCTTCATGAAATGCTACAATCACATTTGCTGAGGGAGCATTTGTGCCTGGTGGCAGAAGGGCGGGTAAGAAAGGACACAAAGTAGGCTGGCAAGCTACACAATGTGCCAAGGAGTGGTACTCAACTGCTATTTCCTCCCTCTCTGAGTAGTGGAAGATGCCTGGTACCTTTACTGTTGTTCAGTGCTGGAATCCTCTAATATAACCCACCCATACCTTAGGGAGGCTCCCATCATCACTAGCTTTCCACACTTGGAGGTTTGGAGAAAATGGCCAGGGGCAATATGTAGCATCACCCAAGTTTTCCAGCCTTAATCAGAGGGGAAAAAGTTGGAAATATATTCTTAGAGGAAATGATAACGACTCAGAGGCACTTTC
This sequence comes from Aselliscus stoliczkanus, assembly GCA_033961575.1. NCBI lineage: Eukaryota > Metazoa > Chordata > Mammalia > Chiroptera > Hipposideridae > Aselliscus > Aselliscus stoliczkanus. The sequence goes on along the minus strand of CM066738.1, from coordinate 90,416,332 downwards.
TGTTACCGAAAACACCTTTAACTCACACATGCTGACTCATCATTCCCCATTGTTATCATATTATGGGAGAATGAGAAATGATAGTCTCATCTTCGTTTTGTTGTCACTGTAGAAATAGTCTCCCAACTCGAAGTGCTCTGGACCAATTACAGTAGTATACATCCTGCATTGTGAGAAAAGCTATTTTGGCAGTTACTCACATCTGACTTTATATCATTAATGACTATTTTTGTGTTTCTGTGTCTTATGTTTTCATCCCCAGCATTTGCTGCTTGAGGGCATGACTGATTGTTAGAGGTGATTTCTAATGCACTGAATTTTATCAATTAGGGAAGCAATACAGGTTTATCTAGAGCAGTGCGGTCCCATAGAAATAAAATGCAAACCACACGTGAAATGAAAAATTTCCTAGTAGCCACACTGAGAAACTAAAAATATACAGATGAAATTAGTATGTTTTACTCAACTTGATAAACCCCAAATAGTATCATTTCAATGTGTAGTCAATAAAAAAAAAATCTATCAATGAGTTTTTTATATTCTTTTTCTTTTGTATCAAGTCTTTGAAACCCAGTGTGTAATTTACACATACAGCAGATCTCAATTCAAACTAGCCACATTGCAAGTGCTCAGTAGCCACATGGGGCTGGTAGTTGGATGGAGCAGTTCTAGAACCCATATCTCCTAACCCTCCAGCTAATATTCTTTGTGCACTACACTGGGCAGAGCTGGTTCCCCTCCTCCCTGCCTCCTGCAGCGTATCCTAGCGTCAGCCATGAACAGAACCCCAGCAGATGCCTCTGACAAGCTCATAGCCACACACAGCCCAGAAATCTCAGGAGAAATTTAGTTTGCCTGGCTTTGAACAATGGGAGCTTAAAATAGTGCGATGGAAACTTTTGAAGGTTGATGGGAAAAGGGAAGATCAGCCACAGATGGGATTTTGGCAGTTGAAGGCCTGTCAAAGTTATTATCAGGAATCCATTGCTGGAGGAGCTTTTCATTTGAAGATATAGATTATATTCCAGAAATTTGGCTGAATTGCACCTAGAGCAGAACTCCTGGGTGTCCTGGCCAGGGGATGGGGAGAAGGTAAAGGACATTGCCCCGTGGTTCAGTGGCGTTTATCTGCTTAAACAAAATAAGACTGTACCCTCTTATATTGATGGATAGATTTTTGTGTCACAGAATTCCCCAGGGTACTTCATCAAGGCATTTTTACTAAACTCCCTAGGGAACTTGAAGGATCACTTGGGAGGTGACTGAAAGTCAGGGGCAGGTGTTAGCTCTCCTTCACTTAAGTCTTCCAGTAACCCTTGCTGCCCTCTCTGTTGGGCTGGGGGGTGGGGTGGGGCTCATCAGCCCAGTTAACAGAAAATGTGAAAAATACTTTAAAATGTGATAAGAAATTAAGCGATAGAATGTAATGAAAGAGAGATGGATGCAATGATTAAGCAGATGATGAGCAATGTACCAGGTTCCTGCCAACATTCCCCAAGAAAGAAAGATGGGGTTCTTGTTGAGGTGGCTGGGAGTGACCTGTAGGTGTCGTGGGCACCTGCTCGCTCAGGGCTTGGGGCCACCTTAAAGGTCCTCAGGGCCTGCACAGCCACTGGGATCCCATCTGAGTGAGTCCCAGGACTCTTATTTGTATTTAGCTGAGTTGGTGGAATATGCTCTCACTGTGTGTAGGCAGGTTCATCCCCTCAGGAACCACCAGTAGGCCTGGGGACACCCCCAGTCCTCAGTCTCCACATATCCCCTTGGAAGTGAGAAGTGGGGGGAAGCAGAGGGCTGGGAAAGACACGTTCAAAAGTTTAGAAGAGAAAAAGTACAGGTTGTCTATATTTGCAGGATGATACTGTGCCAGTTACTTAGGAATGATCTTAGTTGGCATTCAAAACTGTCATGAGGAGGGAACTATTATTGTCCCAGTTTCTGAAGCTCCCAAGTAGACATGGGTTTTAGCCTCTCAAACATCTGGCTTGTTGGAAGGTTCAGCATACACCATGTGTGTGGCAACTCATACAACATATGAAGCTAGAGATTGTGGCTGAGGGTATCACACCTGCCCCACCTTTCTCCAGAAGCTTCCAGAGCACCAGCACAGAGGTGTCTGGAGAGGAAGGCACTGGCCCAGGGATGCTTCCTCAGTCAGGGCTGGTACACTGCCCCTCCAAGTGCATGTGTTTTTCTTACCTCCCCTTCCTCCTGCCCTACTGGGGATGGAGCAGAGAGCCTGACATGATGACATCTGAGGGGAGGGAGCTCTCATATTAACATGCAGAACTGAGCCTGATGCACAGGGAATATCATATCATCATTGGGAGGATCACAGAGTTTGGTTTACTTTTGTCACAACTTTCCCTTCTCCTAAGCTCGCTAGTGACCCATGCAGATGTCTCCTAAGCTTGCTAGTGACCATCCCTCAGAAGGAGGAGGGCCAGGACCAACAAATGCCATCATTTACCCCAGTGAAAAGTTTTCTATCTGTAAGATTCATTCTCCTTCTCATTTTTACCTCACGAAACCCTGTGAACTATTTCTATAGCTAAGGTGGTTGCCCCCAAAATGCCCTGTTTAGAGATGAGACAAAGAAGCACATAGAACTAAAGCAACTTGCTGAGAGCCTCTGGGCCAGAGACAAAGACAGCGAGGACTGGAGGGCCGGCACCCTGATATTAGCAGAGTTCAGGACCAGGAAGAATGGTGCATGGGGGCTGTCTAGTGCACCCTCAGGTGAAGGTTGGCTGGGGCTAGCCATGCCAGTGTGAGTCCTGTGGGGCTTGGGAAGACCATGTTTATCCACTGCTGCCAATATCAGGCCAGAGGGACAGTAAATTTGTGGTATGTGAACCAAGGTCAAAGCAGGAGGCACTGCCCAAGGGGTTCATCAGAGCCAGGAGGACCCTGGCAGGAAGCAGGAAGTCTAGACAAGGAGCCAGTGTCCAAAAGGGAAGTCTGGAAGAGCTGATGAAGTCAGGGCATCGGAGGGCAAACGTCTCAGAGCACGAAGGGCTTTCGTTTGATTCTCATGACCACCCTGTGGCCTCTACGCCCCTCCCTGAAATTCTACAGTGTCAGAATTTGAGGGAGTAAAGCTGCAGGCAGGAAGAGACCCCCTTCCCTCCTGTCCCCACAAACTCCCCCATGGTCTAATAATGAGCTCCCAAGTCATTGCTCTCCAAGTGTCTGTGAGATAGCTCACCTGTAGGGCCTTGACCTGCATGCTATGTTTACGGGAATCAGTCCCTTTGTTCCTCTGAGGTGACATAGGTGACAATCAATGTGCTGTTCATGGAAGATGCAGTAATTTCTCCCAGAAATATTTACTAGCTTCTAAACCTCTTTCTAATTAATGTCTACAGGTAATCCCCCCTCCCACAGGAAACCATTCCCTCTTCTAAGCAGGTGTGTGGTGATCCGTCATCCATGACAGCTCCGATACAGGCAAATAGGAGTATCATGTACCACCCTCCAGAGCTATAAAGGTAAAGGTCTTTCTGGTTTCTTTTAAATCTCTGTGGGGTTGGTTTGTTTGTTTTAAATGAGGCAGTGTGTAAATGGCTCTCCTTAGGAGGAAGGAGCTGTAATGAACAAGCCTGGCCCATTTTCCACTGGGTAATGAGTGCACCCAGGTAGCTGCCGGGAATAGTGATGTATTCAGTTGTCACCCTGATTTTACACTGGGGCTGTGTTGGCCTGTTTAATACATGAACATAAATCTATCAGCTGTTTTTATAGGTTCCCATTTGGAAAGCCAGAGTCTTCGAATAATGCATGCTCTGTGTTTGTGAGATTGGCACAGCCTTTCCATCATTTCCACAACATCTATGAGCACATGCAGGTACTCTGTGCTATAGACCAGAAAACATGCATACATGTGTGTGCATGCCTGTATTCACACACACACACACACACACACACACACACACACACACACACACACACAGAGTCATGAGTACATTAGAACCATGAATGCTGATACAAACAAAAAAGGATTACTTATCTCAAAACTCTCCCAGTCTCACAACTTCTGAGAGGGAGAAGAAGAGATATGAGATGAGCAAAGGCAACACCCAACCTAAAATTAGAGCGCCTTCCCTCAATCTTCCCTAAAATAAGGGCAAATACAATCTTTTTTTGTCAACACTGAATTCTTCAATTCTAAGGTTTGGAATTAAGCATCAATGAGAAATTACAGGTTAAGTTTTAATAAAGGAGAGAAAAGAGGCCACAGTGTGATGGGAGCTTTGGGCGTGAATGGATGTGGAGGCATAAACAGTACCGAATGAAGTGACTGGAGGTGACAACACAACACTCAAAATGTTTGCACATTTCTGAATCCCAATAGCTCTGAGCATCCTATCAAGGCCATGTGATTACATGAACAAATATGGAAATAATAGACCATGGTAAAGAGGATATACTCAATGGGATGCTAACAGTGATAAAACCAAATGGAAAGTGCCCAGGCAAGAACCTGAATGTTTCAGAGGAACTTTGGAAGACCCATCTTGGAAGGGCTCCTGACTAAATATAGTACATACGAAAATTTACTTTTGGATCAGCAGGGGGAATTGTTAAGCCCCAATGTGCCAACTTCTAGAGTTACTTCACATTCTATGTCTGGCTGTCAACCCTGGCCACATGTTAGAAATATCTGGGGAACTTGGTAAAGGTACCAATTATCAGGCTCCAAAACAGATCAATAATGAGAAGCTGGGGTGTAGGCACTGACATTTTTCAAGCTTTCCAGGTGATTCTAATGGGCAACCCAAGTTCAGAACTGCTGCTCTGAGGAAATGTGGGACAGTGGCTGATTCCCTCAACTGATGGTCCAACATGTGCCCCAAAGAAGAGACCTGCATTGACCCATTGCCCTAAGAGAAGTCATGCATGAAACTCTGACTGTGGTTCCCTGTTGTCAGTAGGCAAGTCCCTCTGACCCAAGAATAGCATAGTGGCTGATGGAACAATCCCCGGGGTTGCAAGGAAGAAGAAGTTAGCTCTCTTCTCGCTTCTTCCATAAATGAACTGATTGAACCTTAGTTTATCACTCCAGTCAAGTGTATGGATTGTAATTCATATTTAGTGAACGAATAAAAGTCACTGAGCTCTCCCAGGCATGGGTTTCTTCTCTTATGAAATGAAAAGACTAGATCATAGACCTCTAAGACCTCTTCAAATTCTAAAAGTTGGAAATGAATATAGATTCTCTATAACCTGCTTCCATTTTACTAATAGAACTTATCACCCACATTTAAAATAAATCTTCCAAGGTGCTATAATTATGTAAGGTATTAATATGAGGAGAAACTGGGTGAGGGATACATGAAAATCCCCTGTAATATCTGTGCAGTTTTTCTGTAAACAGATGAGTAAAATTATTCCAGAATTAAAAACTTATTGAAAAACACACAACAACAACACCTCTTTCCTTCCCATCAGGTGGTTTATTCCCTATTTTCAGAACAGACCTGCAAACTCCCATGTTTGAGCCTTTCCCTGGGCTATTCCCCTCCCCTGAATTTTTCTTTCCCTTTCTTTTTTCCCCTTCCCCTTCCCCTACCATTCTAATTTAAGTTGCTCATTTTTAGTCTAAAAGATGCACTTATTTACTTTTGTGATTCTTCTGGCCCTCAGACCCTCATTTTGTATTTCAACATCTCCTCCATCATTGGCTGATCTCTCCCTTTATTTAGGTTTTGTATCAGTCAGTGTCCAACCAGGAAAAGAGAAACAGAGGGAAACTGAGATACAAGCCAAGTGTAGGAAAGTGAGGCTATGATTCAAACAACAGGAAGCCTCTCTCTTGGCTGGAAGAAAAGAGGGAGAAGGTTACTAGGGACTAGGATCCAGGTAACCCTCTATCTGGGTTAGTGGAAGTGGAGCCATGAGGGGGTCTGTCTAGTAGAAACCTGGAGCATAGAAGTGATGCAGTGCTTGACAAAACACTACCCGAAGCAGAGAGGGAAGAAACACTGGTGTCTCCTTTCCTCCCGCCCTCCATCTTCCCAATAGTACTTTCCATTGTCCAAATCCAGGCAAAAGTCAGATGTCAAAGAAACTTTGAAAACTGAATCTTGCAAGAGGCAGCTTCTTCCCCTCTACCCTCCGTGATACAGCGCAAAGTGAGAATAGAGCAAGGAATGGATTTGAGGGCAAAGGGCCAAGAACCTACACTGTACCTATAGCTTGTATAATGTAATGTAATGCTTGATTATATCCTGTCTTTCCTGACATTCTAAGATCACAATGTCCAATAGAAACACAACACAGGTCATGATATGTGGACCACATATGCTATTTTAAATTTTCTAATAGCCGTATTTAAAAAAATAGAAGACATATGTACAGTTAATTTTAATAATGTATTTTATTTTACTTAATAAATCCAAAATATTATCATTCCAACAGGTAATCAATATTACCAGGTTTAATGAGATAATTTACATGTCCTTTTTTACTAAGTCTTTGAAATCCAGTGTGCCTCTTACTCTTACAGCACATCTCAGTTTGGACATTTCAAATGCTCAATAGTCACATGTGGCTAGAGGCTCCCTACAGGAATTCTGAGTGATTTCATATGGTTTCCAAGTTTTGAACAAACATAGGACACGAATCCACCAGGAAGGACATATCTAAATATAAGAGAGACTTCACAGGAGTGAAAGTCCCAACGAGCTATTATTGAACTCAGAATTGCAAGAGGAAGAAGAAACCTGATGAACATAGATCTTAGAAGCTGGAAAAAGGCAGTGCTACATATGCCAGACTTAATAACATTTAAAACTATTTCACACATATTAAGTACCTTCGTAATCATGGGCTGTGTTATTGATTTGCAGGCTTCTTTTGGATGATGTTGGATGATGGCATGTTCGTTTTTAATAGCTTTCTCTTTTATTAATAAGAAGGCTGGAAGTGTTCAGAAACTTCTCTCCTGTGATCTTTTCAAAATTGGAGGGAAATTTTCCATACATGACTCAGTGTCTGGGGAACTATCGGCTTAGAAGTTTCAATGGGCTGTGAGAATCACAAGTCAGGTACACACAATGTGGAGGTAATGATTAGTTGTGATGGGGGAGGGAAGAGAATAAAATAGAAGTTTCAAGTTGTGACCGTGTCCTATTTCTTTTACTTGTGATGGGAGCATGAGTGGTGATTATTTTTCTAGTTTTCACAGCCTACATACATTTTATAAAGGCTTTTATATTCTTTTGGTGTTTAATACAAATCACAAATGGCACTCATAGAAATGCATACAGAGTAAATTAAGAAAATAAAGGAAAGGAAAGGAATGAAAGAAGGAAGGAAGGAAAGAGAGGGAGGGAGGGAGGAAGGAAGGAAGGAAGGAAGGAAGGAAGGAAGGAAGGAAGGAAAAGTAGAAGGAAGCAAGGAGAGAATGAATGAAGGGAAAGTAAAGGAAGGCAGAATATACAACTAATGTAAACTGAACCTACCCAGAGCATACCAACCAGGGAGATACCTTATTGTATTTTAAAATCCCACCTTTACAGTTTGCCTCACTGTTCAGATTTATACATCTAGGGCAAGTGTCTCTTAGACATGGAGATACTCCAAGATGAATGAGCCTGGACCTTGTCACTTTCCTCTGGCAAAAGGCCATTATCTTTTGACAATCCTGTGTCTTCAATGACATGATTCTTTGAAGGCAGACCCTTTGGTTGGCTTTTATGAGAGGACAGGAAAGGCACGTGATTTGCAAACTTTGGGAGAGTGTTGGTGGGATAGAAGGATATACAACTTAGGCTGTATCTAAGCCTTGTGAGTCCACAATCAATCAGGGCCCTTCCTCTGACCCTTGGAATAACTCTAGACTTGAAGAAAATACATTATGGAGTTACTGTGGAATCTGAGTAACTCTTAAGCACCTCAGGACTCCTAACAGAAGAACCCTCGTTGCTGGGTCTTCTCTCACTCACAGTGGATTCCCCACAGGCCATTCCAAGCCAGGGTTCACTAAAAGCGGCCAGATGAACTTCTCTTCTGAAACCAGCACAAGCTCTTAAATCCCATCTCTGAAACCAAAACCCTGGGGGGCAATGGTTCAGCATCCCATTCTGTCTTCCTTAGCCTGGTGATGCTAACTCCTTGACCCAAAGGCTCTCACTACCCCAGGGGTGTGAACTGCACCAAGAGGGAGCTGGCCAGGACTCGGAGTTCCAGGCACAGATTCAAGGAGGAAGAAAGACTTCAGTAGACTGTAGGGAGCAGCTCTGATATGGTGAGTAGCAGGCAGCAAGCAGGGGCCAGGTCAGGGTGCTGGGAGAGGCAGGCCAGTGGATGGGCTTGACTAGGGTGGAGGCCAAGCCACTCACCAAGGTCCTGGTGACAAGGTCAACTTCTGATCCTAAAGCCAACTGTTTCCTCCTTCTCTATTTCATCCTCTTGGTTGTCTATCAGTATCACTGGACCTTCGAAGTATTTAACATGGACAGAAAGGTGTCACACCCAGTGAGGAAGTCCTCAGTCCAAAAGATACAGGATCACTATCCCCTTCCTGCTATCAAGTGATCTTGTTTTTACCCATAAGAAGAGAAAGTGATGAGTGTGTTTTATTTACCAAGAAAAATTCTAAATTTCTCCCAGCATGTAAGAGAGACAAGAGAGAATGATGACAGACATTCCTGACATATTTCAACTGACAGAGTGACATAATTAAATTTTGATTGGAAAGGGCCTGAAGAAACAAACAGAAAAATATCGAAGCTCTTCCATGTTTCTTTCCCCTACCCGCGAATGATTCAAATGGTCTTTGAAAACAGGAATCATCTCAGACATGTTGTTTGTGTAACATACAGACTCAGCCTGGTGCTTATGGCAGTGATGGTATGGGCAGGACATTATCTGTGTGTCTGCATGTGCACATGCGTATGTATGGATGCACGTGTGTGTGTGTGCAAGTGTGTGTATATATGAGTTTAGGAGCATACAAATAAGGTGGCTGAGTTGGAGATATAGTGAGTAAACTCCAAGAATAGTAGGGACACTGTTAACCCCCAGGAAAATGATTTGGAATTTAAATAGCAAGTGTTCAGAAGTGATAGGCAAAATAAACCTGGGAGGCTGTTTGCAGTACAGATGGGATCTGACGCTCTCTGAGTGGGGAGAAACGCTGTCAGTGTTTTGACAGACACAGGCTGATGTTCAGGACAGAGCCAAGGAGGTGCTGGGTGGTGGGATGTGGTGGGGACGGGGAGTGCTGGAGACCTCTGTGACAGATTGACAAGCCTGCACAGGAATTCTTTTCAAGGCAGAAGGAGGGCAGAAAGAGGATATGAAGATAAAGGCACAGCAAGGCAGGGCTGCTGGTGGAGGGGTGAGGTGAGAAGGGCAGAAATGCATTTACCACGTCTGCCTCTTTGGGGTTATTAAGGAGGAAAAGGCACAGGCCAAAAGCCAGGCCTCGGTGGAGATAAGCATCACTTCCCAGCGCTTTATTTCTCTTCACCATTTGTGGACCTGGCAGGCCTACTTAGTGCTCCGGGAAGGGAAACCCCCGTGACAAATGCCTCCCACGAGGGCTGAGGGGTAGAGAGCAGAGCCCAAGCAGAGGCAGCCATACGGAGAGTGGTGCTCTGCCAGGGACCAGAGAAATGGTGCCCAGAGGGGAAACTGGAGCTTGCAAGGTAGAAAAGCACAATAAACTGTGGCCTGTGAGACAGGACGCCCCATACAGAGTTAAATGCTTGATGGTATTACTCTCGGACTGTGCAGCTTCAACCTACTTGGACAAAACCATCCCCGCTAACCCTTGCATCTTATCCTTGGCCCCTCAGAACCCTTGTGCACCCAGAACCTGGGCTGTCCTGCCCTCCTCTCTGATCCCTCCTGTCTGCACTGAGGCCCCATCTCCCACATGTCCAAGCTGTCAGGTGGATACAGTGTCCGAGTTCTGATCTCCCCTAGTGGGAATCCCGGGCCCTTCACAGCTAGCAGGCGATGTGGCTACAACACCACTTGGATTCAAGAAGGTTCCACTCCAGTCTTGTCCTTGCCCCTCAGCCCTCTGCTCCTGGGCAAGTTAGTTACTCTCTTGGAGCCTCAATGTCCTGGTTTGTGGAATAAAAAATATGCAGCATGAATAGCAGGCTTGTTGCATCTAAATCAGTGTTCTTAACCAGGGGCGATGTTGTCCCCTAGGGGACATTTGACAATGTCTGCAGACATTCTTGGTTGTCACAAGTGCAGGAGGAGAGGTTAATTCTGGTATCTAGTCAGTAGAGTCCAGGGATGCTATTAAATATCCAAAATGCACTGGATACCCCTCTACAACAAAGAATTACCCAGCCTCAAATATCGATAGTACTGAGGTTACTTACTTACATGTCTTTCAATGTCTCATGGGTTCATAGTCAAGGACAGCTTCTATTATCACGCATGTATGTATATATTTAAATGTATGTGTGTTTTTGGAACATGGTCAGCTCCCTGAGGGCAGGCAGATGCTACGTGTCTAAAACCCCTTTGTTTATTACTCAGAATCTTGCACAGCAAAAAGCCTCAAAAGTGGTCAACTGCTTGGTGAAAGTAATCATGGGAGAGGCTTTGACTCTCCTGGCAAAAGGATAAATCTCTTTTGTACTGCTGGGGTCATCTGTTCACCACGTAAGATGGAACTAAATCCATCTGCACTATACTTCTCCCCTCTCCCCAAACCGTCAGTGTTAGAAGGACCCACTAAAACTCATGTAGATGACTCTAAAACAACTCAAGAGAGAAAAATACAGCCAAGTCACTGCTTTCCAACAGCTTGACAACCAAAGAAAGGCTGTTTGACTAAATTCATTCATTTTTTACTGCAAGTCGTCACAATGACATATGAGAGGGGCCTGGCCGGTGTGAGGAAACATCACCTTTGCACATAAATTCATCAGAAATATTTCAAGTGAACTGTTTCTGCTAGAAAATATCATAGGCAAGTTTGAAGGCCTTCCTATTGCTCCTTCATTACCCTAAAATATGTCAGCCAATGTGCTCTTGCTGACATCACATTCTCTTTGATCACCGGGTGCCCAGCACGGGACCTGGCCCACGGGGGGGTCAGCGGATATTTGCTGAGGACAAGATGAATCTTCCACGTGGCCTACAGAATGGATCAGAGCCAGGCCCCTGGGCTGGAATATCTGCTGCAGGTCTTAGCTCCACAACTCTCTTGTATGTGGCCTCAGTCAAGTTACTTCTCATCTCTATATTTTTGTTTCCCATCTGTGAAATAGGTATGTATGTTGCCTGTCTTTGGGGGCCATTGTGAGATAACATATCTGCTTTACATCCGACTTCACCTATAGTGAATGTGCACCGGTTAGCATCAGTCAGAAACCATACTGTTTGGAAAAGTAAAACAAGCAATGAGTGCCCTTCAGTTTTGCAGAAAGAAGAATGATGATATTTGGACAGCACTATGAGCTTCACTCCTTGTGCCCATCACAGGAGTGCTGTAAGATGGGTGAGCCAATGTCATTATTTCCTGCCCAAGCCAGGTGCCCAGCAAGAGTCAACATTCCTGCTTCTAATTCTCTAACACGGTAGTTCTTCACTAGGGTAATTTTGCCTTCCCCAGGGGACATTTGACAATGTTTGGAGACAATTGGGGTGTGCGATGGGCCCCTAGTAAGCAGAGGCAGGGATGCTGCTAACATCATATTGTATGATGTTTTCCCACCAAACATACAGATACACCCTGAATTAGTAACAGAAAATTTCATACTCTACAAGGAAGGCATTGATTCAATGGGAAGCTCCTGGAGAAGGCCCTTTGTAAATTACCATATATCCATAAACTGTAGAGTCACAGTGATGATCACAGAACTTAGGGGTGTTTGAGGAGCACTCCCCCATCTGAGTTTGACCCCATAAAGGCCGCCTGTGTGTGGACAATCACAGAAGCCAGTTCTGACATGACTGGAGTGGAGGTACAAGACCAGGTTTCACTTATTGAGAGAAATCCATAATCTCAGACTGATCATGCATATGTTAAATATCTTCAGAAGGTGAGCAAAAGGAACCCTCTTTTAAAAAAGAATAAAAAAGGATGGGGTCTTTTTGGCCCCATGTATTATCTCATTTATGTTCAGAACAATCTTATGAGGTAAGAACCAAGGCTTAGAAAAACTAAAGCAGTAGTTCATAGATTTTAAAACAAATACAATTTTTCCCTATTTTATCACTCTGACATGAATATGCCATCTTAGAATCAGTGTTGACTTTTTTTCCCCTCTTTTTGTTTACATCTAAATGTATCGGAAGTAAGGATGCATCTTACAAGCTTTGGCTTCTCTGAGTCATAAAATATGGTTACGTATCCAAGATTGCATAGCTAATACATAGCAGATCTGGCCATTGTAAGATGCTAAATGATTTTTATTTCTAATCCAGTAAGGAAATTCAGGTGGTGCCCAGCAGGCTTCTTATAAAGTTAAATAGAGGGTGTTTTTTCCTGAGATGACCGGATAGCTGAAGTGAGAGTTTAAGGAAAACGTTATATTTGTGTTCATCTCTGATTTTAGGGCAATTTTAAACTAGTGGCAGGGAGTAAATAAAGGCCAAAGATTATTGTTAACATCAACAATGATGTTAGTGATATAATATATGTATATATACTATAACAATAATTATATATATATATATATATATATATATATATATATATATATATATATATATATATATATTTACATCACTGATAGAAGCAGCCAGGGCAAAGTGGGAGGTCAGGTCTAGCTATCAACCTTCAGGCTGTTGGTTGTCCTGAACACAGGAACAGTGCTTCAGCTTTGCATGAAGGTTGCACACCAGTACAGTAAAGTTTAATGTAGCAGTGCCTGATGATAATTTAGCTTTTCAGATGGCACCAATGCTGTGTCCAGGAAGAGAGTTTATTTAAAAATTGGTCCAAATGGTGTTCAAACTCAATGTTCACATGGGTAGGTGATGCCTAATACGTATTTGTTGAATACAAGATTTTTTTAAAGAAAAGTCATGGGCTAGATTATGGCCTATCTCTTAGGTACGTTTGTGTTCCTTAACTTGTCACGCTCACTAATGTCATATTGCTGTAACCTGGCATGTTTATCCTACCTGACTTATTTCTTGTGTCTTTGTCTGCCTAGAAAACTCCTACTCATTCTTCACTTCTCAGTACTCATCTCCTGAAAGCCTGTCTTGATTTCCTCAGACTTCAGAACCCGTCTATGCTCCATCTGCTCTTTGTACATACTTCTGTTCCAATAACCATGTGATTCCATTGAGTTTTAGAGTGCATTTCTGTCTGGTCTTTCTAAATTATTTTATGCTTTCAGATTCATCAGCATGATTCCTGATCCACACATGATATTGAACTTTCTAAAGGGATGAATAAACGATGTCTACACACTGTGAAATATTGCCTTACCATGGCTTATATGGCTCTGAGTGATCTTTCCAAACTTCCACCCACTGGCCTCTTAGCTGTCCCCAAACACCAGGCCTCAGGGCCTTCACACTTATTATTAGAACTGCTTGGATCACTCTTCTCTCAGATATATGCCATAGCCCATTCCCTCTCTTGATTTAGATCTCTGCTTAAATGTCATCTTCATTGACTGCACTGTTAAAAACAGCAGCTTCTTCATTCTTTCTGTTCGTTCCTGTTTTATTATTTTTTCTTAGCTCTTATCAAAACCTACATATTTTATATTTATTTTTTAAAAGTTTGTCTATCTTCCCCCATTGAAATGTAGGCTCAATGAAGATAAGGGTTTTTATCTGCAGATAATAAACAAGTAATCACTAACACATGTCTATTACTATCTTTAATAATACTACTTCCACCTGGTGGTAAAAAGCAGAACTGCAGGCATAGTGCCTCTAGAGGAAATCACTTTTTCTGCACACCTAATGCAGCCTTTAAGTTCTTTACATATATTATCTCATTTTTCTCTCACAATAGCCCTAGCAGGTAGGTGCCATCACCCACAATTTAAAAGAGGAAACAATTATGGTATTCCAGTCCCATACACTTTCTTTTATACCCTGCTATCTTTACACTATCTCATTGTTGTAAATCTACCTACCTCATTACTTTTATTCAATAATTCATTTATTATAGTACTTGAGCTTAGTCTATATGTATCCAATATCAGGGATGAATGTAAGCTTTTATCTTATAGGAGTTGAGCTAATATGAGACTTTTTGACTATTTACAAGGTAGTGGAGATATATATTTTTAAAAAGAGTCTAGGAGAAAATATAGAATTATTTGTTTCTTCTTCCTACACATGTTTCTTCTTCCTACACATACCCTTTCATTGTTACTCACTTTCTTCCAACAATAAGTCACTGAAAATGTGGAACAATTACCATATATTTTGTGAAACATGAAAAATAATGCTTTGTCTCTACCTATATCCACCCTTTTCCAGGCCCTAAGTTCTATAATGGTTTGTTTTAAATAATGTATTGTAGAAAAACATAATCTTCATGTGAGAAAAGGAAAGGTCATAACTAAGGAAGGAGCTTAAAAGAGAATTCATTTAATACACCTCTACTGCTTTTCCCTGGGAGACCTTCAAATGCATTCATCAGGCAAAGAATCAAGTCTGGGAAAACTATTCTTGGAAGAGCTGTGCTTGAGAAACACACCAAGAATAACATTCTCATGGGAGCCTGGATGTGTTCAACAAGGAGGACAAGAGAGTGTCATGTATTCAAGAGGACATGAGAGTTATCAAGGAAGCCACAGAGAATTAAGTGAGCCAGACTCACATGGACAAGGCCTGCAATACTACCATGGAACAAATTGTAAATTTAGATCTAAGGACATTTACCTAACTCTCTCAGGCTGGGTAGTCCCACCTTAGAAATCTGCTGACTGGCAATATCCTGCCCTGAAGAAATATAGATTTGCTAGAGCATGGATTTCCTACTCTGTGGATGACTTAAAGAACAAAAACAATTTAACAAAATGTTTCATTCACAATTGTGAAGAAATCAAACATTTGGAAAACTTGGATCTTATGAAAGCTTGGACTACAACTAGAAGGAAGGTAATGAAAGATCTACAGCTGGCTCTTATCCATGGAAAACAATAGCTGAGGTATCATGTAACTCCAAAGAGGGAAAAGGACTTTAGTTTAGTAAATTGTTTAACTTCTGCTATTCAAGCAGGTAACAGACTCAAATTTTCTTTTTAAATCCATTGTTAATTTTATTAATGAGAACAACATACATCTTGCCTGAATTGACCTAGGGAAAGGTCAACATCCAACCAAATAACAACTGCTCAATTCACTTTGGCCTTCACCCTACGGGCTAAACATAATGCCTCAGAATTGTGGATGCCACTGTTGGTAAGCTAGGTTGTGCTATCACCAATACAAGGGACTCCTGGCAAGCCCATTATCACGTAAGTGGAATCTAAAAATATAAGGAAGTAGTAG
This sequence comes from Aselliscus stoliczkanus, assembly GCA_033961575.1. NCBI lineage: Eukaryota > Metazoa > Chordata > Mammalia > Chiroptera > Hipposideridae > Aselliscus > Aselliscus stoliczkanus. The sequence goes on along the minus strand of CM066738.1, from coordinate 90,400,885 downwards.
TGAATTATATTTCATTTTCATAAATTAGCTATTTCTTGTATTAGGTAATGCTCATTAATCCTGTCTTAGAATTATACTTCAAATTAAATAAAGTTCATTAAACATAAAATATGATATAAATTTATAGCATAGTGGAACCTTAGTGTTCAGTTGATCTAAATCCTCTTCACTCTCCCATCCTATTTTACAGATTACACCAAGCCCAGAGAAGAAAAGTGTCTTGCAGAAGTCACAGTTAAGTTTTAATTTCCAAAAGAAAAGAGGATTTTGTTTCACCCACAGGACCATCTGTGCCAACATCCTGATTCTGGCTTGTTCGACTTGGCCTACATCTTGCCTCCTAGCTCCTTGTTAATACTTCCTTTATAGATTTATCAGACATTTCTTTGGAGACCTAGTTACTCTGCTGACCTTTTTGTGCCTTTCTTCCTTCTCTTTGCCATCTGTTCCCCTCCACTCTACCCCACATACATTGTTAGAGAAAAAGTTGAATCTAGAGTATACTGGTGTTTGATGATTTTATTGCAGCATATCACCCAGGCCCTCTTGATCTGCTAAAGAAGAAACTGCTTCTTCTGCAAAATACTCTCCCCACCTATTTTATTGGTGTGCATAGTACAGTAGTACCCCTTTGAATGTACCCCCAATTTCATGGACAGGGATGTGACTCAAACCTGACCAATCATGGCATCCCACTGCCCCTGCCACAGACATTGGTTCAGGGATGAGAATGTGACCCAGTCAGACCCTTTGAGGTAGTCACAAGATTTCGGTTGGGGCTACTGTAATAGAGGCATTCCCTCTTTCCTGCTGAACTTACAGCTACCGGGATAAAGCCTGAAACTGCTGGATAATCATTTTACTTCTGCATTGGATGGACCCACTGAGAATGAAATCAATGCATAGCAAAGCAATATACAGGAATGGAGAAAAGCACATTCTGATGATATTGTTAGAACTCCTTGATCCATCTGAGCTTGAAATTCTTAGACATTTCAGTTATATGAAACAAAGAAATCACCTTTTCATTTAAGCCAGTTGGGTCTATTATACTGACCCAATTCCAAGATTGCAATTGCAAGATTCCTGAGAAATTCTTTAGTGTAGTTTGTTTAATGTCTAGGTTCACCTAGAAGGAATATGGTTGCTGGCTTAGGTAGCTTTTGCATGTTTTGCAGATACTTTTACAGTCATTTTTCAGTCAGTTGCTGCATGCTTTTCATAAAGTCATGAGTTGCAATTAACCATCAGCCTGTATTTCCTGTTGTTTTTTTTCTATGACCTAGGCTAGCATGGTCCTTTAAACTCTAAATCACCTCTCAAGAGAAAAGGGAAAAACAACCATTGGCAGAGAGAGCTGAAACTGGACTGGCCCAACCATGAAGATGTTTATACAATGAAATGTCCTGATAGATGATTCAATAAAGATATAGTACATGTATACAATGGACTATTACTCAGCCAAAAGAAAAGGTTAAATAGTGCCATTTGCAACAACATGGTTGGATCTTGAGATTATAAGGCCAAGTGAAATAAGTCAGACAGAAAAAGTCAAGAGCCATGTGATTTCACTCATGAGATGTAAAACTGAAAGCAACTAATGAACAAGACAAACAAAGAAGCAAAAACTCATAGACACAGACAACAGTTTAGTGGTTACCAGAGGGTAAGCGGGGAGAGGGAGAAAAGGGTAAAGGGGGTCAAATATATGGTGATGGAAGGAAAACTGACTCTGGGTAGTGAACACACAATATGATATATAGGTGATGTATTACAGAATTGTACTCTTGAAACCTATATAATATTATTAACCAATGTCACCCCAATACAAAGAAAGAAAGAAAGAAAGAGAGAGAGAGAGAGAGAGAGAGAGAGAGAAAGAAAGAGAAAGAAAGAAAGAAAGAAAGAAAGAAAGAAAGAAAGAAAGAAAGAAAGAGAAAGAAAGAAAGAAAGAAAGAAGGAAAGAAAAAAAAAGAAAGAAAGATGTTTACACAACAGAGGGCATTTCCTTTGGGAAGGAAAGAAAGAAAAGAAAGAAAGAAAGATGTTTACACAACAGAGGGCATTTCCTTTGGGAAGTGCTGAAAAGAGCTGGAAAGAACTACTTTCCCATTGTTCTTATGACTTGGCTATGTCCTGCAAATGTAGCCTAATTTTCAAGCAGAGGCTTTGATAGCCTTCTTTACCTAAAAGTGGGGTCTCCCCTATACAGAGAGGGTGGTGAGGCTGGGAAGACATGTGCACTGGTACCATCGGGTTACACTCCCCATCTATGAATACTTGCCCTCTGCTTTCAGCTCCGTGCAGACAACTTTGAAGAACACCCTCATGGTTGTACAAAAACAGCTAAAAGCTTATATGGTTCTTCTACATGGTATAGCTCTGTTTTAAAATAAAGTCTTATGCCAAAGAAAAGACCCTTAGGTATCAGCCACACATGAATGAAAAGAACCTTCCCAGCACACCTGAAATCCTATTCATCCCTTCTGCTTTGGGTTAATAAGGATCCTAATAACAGAAATGAAGGGGCAGATCCTTGGGAATCAGGTTCAGGTCCTTCTTAACGTTTTATCTTAATTTGGCACTGTAAAGCTTGACTCATTCAGGTTTCTTTCTGGAAGAAGGAGTTACCTTCTTTCTGTCAATGACTATTACTAGTGACCTCAGCCTCCTCCCATGCCCTTTTGTGTCCGTACACACACACACACACACACACACACACACACACACACAGACGCGCGCGCGCGCGCAGTATGAAGTGAAGCAAAGTGAGGATGAACAGCTTCTCGCCCCAGACCAGAACTCCTGTTGTTGCCCCACTCTGGCCCTATAACTTGTGCTGCTCTAATCTGCTGGACCCTGACCCTCTGCAATTACCTGTATGGCCCCTTCTTGACCATCCAGCCTTACCTGTTGTGTGGCGCTCGACCTTTGGCCAGCCTGACCCACAGTTGTTACCAGACCCCTTCCCATGCCTACCCACTCAGATGAAATGCCAGGAATCTGGACCTGTTACCACCTGCTTGATGCCCCCTGAGGCTGGACCACATTGCTCATGACTATATAAGTGTGCTTCCCAATCTGTCACATGCCACCCATTTAGATTGCACATCATCATGCTGCTCTTCCAAGGAGACAACAGGACAAAGGAAAAAAGAAATAGAATTGCTCTTCACTTTAGATAAGACAAAATCTTCTGTCATTTTGAATTCAACTGTTTATGAAACAATGAACTTACGGCAGTTGTACATATCATATTGTACCATTTACTTAGCATGTATCAGAGATTGCTTATTGCTTTTGATCACTTTTATATTATATAGTTTTATTATGTATTGGTACTTAGCATTTCTATTTAACTTTATTTATTTATTTATTTATTTATTTATTTATTTATTTATTTATTTATTTTTTGAGGGCAGTGTCACTGACCCTCATATGTGGGACCCGAACCGGGGCCACTGGCTTCCCAAGCCAGAGCTTAACCACCGCGCCACTCGGCCGGCCCCTCTATTTAACTTTTATATGGATATTTAACTACTTGTGGATTGTTTTCCCAGTTTTCTCATACTTTGAAGAAAAGAACATATTTACATTGCCCAGCTCCTAGCACAGGGCTTAGACAGATATTTGTGTTAAATAAGCGAATAGTTAATCAATACATATTTATTAAGTACTTGGTGTTTGCTTCAACTTTGTTCTCATTACTATAGGATTTATAAAAGAAAACTTTATGATACTCTCTCCCTTCCCTGGAGATTATGGAGTTTGGGGTGTGGGGGAGTAAGACTAATGAGCATGAAACCAATAGAGACAAAGGAAGACATTTTATGGCCAAGTGGTACATTGTGGCCATTGGGCTCTGTTTGCTAGAATTTTTAAAAACAAACAAAAATTCCTGAGAAAGTAAAATTTTTAGTCATGGATTTGAAATAGAACACAAAACAGGCCCACCCTTCAGTCCATGCCAACTGCTCCCTACACCGTATCTTTTTAATGTTCTGGTTAGTCTAGTCTTGAATGCTGCTACTCGTAGGGATCCAGTTTCCAATACAGCCATTAGGAAACACCTTTGCATTCTAAGCATTCCCCACTTCAGGAAGTTTTTTCCAGCACTCAACTTTGATAGCTCCACCTCTTACTGCCTTTCAGTCTCATGTCACTGTTTCCGAAGCCACGTCTCCTAGTACCCTTGTTTTCCATTGCCTTGATGTGGTTGCCAGTGTTCCAGATATCTCATCTCTCTTGAACTTCATCTTCTGGTTTCTTTCCTATGTAGCTCCCCTAACAATGATGATCATATTTCTGCTCAGGAATGTCCTCAATGTTGAATAAATGGTTACAGCATAACTCACAGGATGTAGAGTACTTTGGAAACAGCTGTGATGTTCTTTGACATCAAAACATTTCCAGCTCATGGTTGTATATCAGTGCCTAGCACTGGTGCGTAGTAGGTACACAGATTAGCTCATCCCCCTAAAAGTATCTAGTTATCCCAACAGTGGCTTCTATGAGTCTAAAATGGATTCTAGCACAGTGGAAGGGTACATATTATTTTCATGCTATTGAAGCCAGGAAGAATATAGTGAAGATAACAAGAGATGGGTGATAGGTCACACAATGTTGTAGAGTTATCAAACAAGTCATGTTAGAATAGAGATTAAGAGGTCTGAGGAGGCAGAATCTGGTTCTCAGCTTTGTCTAATGCCAGCTGGATGAGGAGGATCAAATCTTAATAGAGCTCCTATAACACAGTGACCTATCTAATGGTTGGAAAAGTGACCCTATGGGGTAGGCCTGTGCCTGTGTCTGTACATGTCAGAATTTTTTAGACATAGTTAAAAATTTTACAAGAAGACTAAATATCAAATGTTCTTAAACAAGTTGTCAGTGAAAGAAAGACAATTGCCAGTCCCCATACAGGCATCCCAGTGCCCATAATTGGAGAATCACCCAGTGCCATAAAGGTATCCACATAGATGTACACAGTTTGCCTGGTTATCCTGCAAATCGGTATCACGTTTGAGAAGACGTGGTCACTGCCCACACTCCAATCTCATTGACTCACCAGGTAAGGTTCTCACATGTTATGGAATACAGAGGATGTTCATTTAGTATTTGCTTGATCATACTCCACACACCTTGCCCCTGACCTCTAGCAAGAATTACATCACTCAGCTCAGCATTCAGCCTGACAGCCATAGTTATAAAATCATGGATCCTCAGTTGTAAAAAAGTTAGTGTACCCATAGCTTATATGTATAATTTGGCAGTGTATCTGTGAAGGGTACGTGGTACCCGGGGAATAACCACATACCAGCTGATAACCTCTACTTAACAGTGAGCTTTTCATAGTATTATGGCCAGAAAAAATGAACAACCTAGTCTTAAAACTATTATTTTGCTTAATTATGACCATTCTGAGAATTAGAAGTTTCTTCCTTACATTTGATAGAAATTTGCTTCACTGTAAATTTTACTCGTTGGTCTTGGCTTGGCTCTGTGGAGCTAGTCAGAAAATGTCTAATTCTTATTCTGCATGAAAGAACTACAGAAGCTTGAAGAAAATTGTGATGGCTTTACTCCAACTTCTAATCTAGCCTCAATAATCCCACCACTTCATTGCTCACAGGTCATGTGTTATATGTCCCAAATAAATATTTTTTAATGGATGGATGGAGCAGTGATGGTTGAATAAATATATGGATGCATGCAAGGAGACTGTCTGCTCACTGGTTAAAGAATGCTTGCTTCTAAACTGACCACCTTGGCTGTCCTCTTCTGGATGTTCTCTCTTTTGCTGGTGTCACTCTTAAAGTGAAGTTTCTAGAACATAGCCCTTCAGGAGAGATGAGGCCCATATAGAGAACAATACAACTGAGAGCTAAATGTGAATTTTGGTTTTTCAAAACCCCAAACCATACTAGGCAAAAGACAAAAAGAACTATATAGAAATACTGTTACGTAGTTAGCAAATTTGTTTCTCAAAAGGGTATGAATTAGTAATTCTGAAACTATTTTATATGTATTCTAGTTTAGAACAAGTAAGTATATTGTAGATAATGAAAGTCAGGTTAGAAAACCCTAAAAAAATCTGTTGGGAAATTTGTTCTTTTTCACTGTTGGAAAATGAAATTACAAATAAGAAAAGAGGAAAGGCTAAAATGAACCCTTTGGTAGTGGAATAGAATCAAAGGTATGAGTATGAACTCAGCACTTTTAAGTATATATACACATAGAAAGATACAGAAATAAATATAGATGCATGGGTTCATATCCATTCATATATTTGCAAGCTCTGTTAAGACAGCATACGGGCAATGACACTGCAGTAGCAATGAGCACACCTAATGCTCAGATTTTGGCTTCTAAATGCCATTTCCAAGAAAAGGAGTTAGGGCTTCTTGGAGAAGCCTTTTGATTCTAAAGCTAGGTCAGAGAGCTTACTGTGGTGCTATAAAGTAAGGAAGTGCTTTAAAAAAGGATGTGCATGTGTCAAAATGGCACAGCAATTAACCTGAAAAAGCTGTCATGATCAAAATCTGGAACAATAGGATAAAATAAATACCTGAGTTCATACTAATATACATAAAAATTTGTATAAATAAACATGGAAGAAGGAACAGCTTTTCCTTCTAGAAGAATTTTACTTAAAAAAATGTAGAAAAATTTGGGAAATGGGAAATCATCATTAAAACACTACATTAGAATTGTTACCTGCAAGATTCCCCCAGAGCATTTTAAAATTAGTGGGGGAAAGTTTGAGGAGAAACAGGATATTTGTTTTTTCTTAAGATATATCTCCCTAATAGGTATATAAATTTTAAAGAGAAAAAAAATAGAACTTCACAGTGGAGCAAGTCATCAGACATCAATTTAACCAACTGATAAAGGTTAATATCAAAAGTAAATAGATACATCAACATCACATAACATTGTAAAGAACACATTGCTTCCTTGGTAAATGTTTTTACCAAAAATGCATAAGCACAATTAATTCATGAGAAAATATAAGATCACCCCAGACTGAAGGACATTCTACAAAATTAATCTTCAGCCCTCTTCAAACCTTTCAAGGCCATAAAAGATGAAGAAAGGAAGACTGAGGAATTATCACAGGTTGGAGGATATTCAGGAGTGATGGGAACTAAGTGCAGCATAGGATTCTGGGTTAGATTCTGGAACAGAAAAAGGGCATTACTGGAAAAGCTGGTGAAACCCACACGCATTCTGTAGGTCAGTTAATAATATTGTACTAATGTTAATCTCTTAGCTCTGGTATTTGAGCTATGGTGATGCAAGATGTTAACAATGGGGAAGCTGGGGGAAGCATATGGAAAGTTCTTTGTACTAGTTTAGCAACTTTTCTGTATGTCTAAAATTATTTCAAAAATAAAAAGCTTAAAACAAACAAATGTTTCAGGGGTTGATCACTCTTTCTGACTCATGCCAGTATTGCCATGGCTCCATCCATTCCGTGTTGTCCAGCATATAACAATATGTTCATTTAATGCTGTAGAAGGAAAGAATGATGGTAAGGTAGAAAGTACTCTGGACTGGGCCGTGTGCCCTAGAGGACAAAGTGGTCCAGCTCCCCTCAGAACTGGAAGCTCTGACAAGCAGGGAGGAGAGCTCAGTTCCAGTTCTGGCTTCATCACATTGTTGTTTTTGGTGATATGACCTAGAGAAAGGCGTTCAATCATTTCAACTCTAGAAATGAGCATAAATAGTGACCTTGCCTCCCTCCCCCACAGGACTATTTTTAGCGAGGCTCAAAGGATTTAGTGGGAGACTGGACCAAAGCAATGACAGAGGGATCACCTTACTCAGAATGACCACTGCATTTATTGCCTGTCTCATTCACTTTCTTTTCATCGTACATAGCAGTGTTTTATGAGGGGCAGCATGTATAGTGGCTAAGGCCCCAGGCTCTGGGTTTATATGGCCTGGTTCCCGTTCTAACGCCACTGCTTACTAGTTGTGTCGTAATTTCCTCAGCTATAAAATGAGGGTAGTGACAGAACCTACATCATAGGGTTGTTGTAAGGATTAAAGGAAGTAATATTTATAAAGCTTTTAAAAGTTGCCTTGCAACTTTGTAATGCTATATAGTGTATGCTCTTAACATTACCTCAAGATCGTTTTTCCTGATGCTTCATGACATTATTCAGAATACTATTTAACTCCTCTGGGTAGAGCAACTTGCCCCTTCCTAACTGAACAGTAGCTTGTTTGAGGGCAGAGATGTGAATGTCTTGTGCTTCAGCCTTCCCCAGCATGATGCCTTGTGCAGAGCTGGTGCTCAATAAGTATCTGAGGATTGATTGATTAATAAGGCCCTAAAGCCAATATCCTCTTACTTCACAATTTTGCTTCAGGCCAGCTTGTCATCTGTGTATATTTAAACAAACTTGGAAAATAGAAAATTCTCTAGTGCTAGAACTGGTCTTTCTTGAACTCTGTCAGAGTTTGCTGTGGGAGCCATTAGCTTTTTGACATCTCTTCCTCCCATCCCCCTCCACCTAAAATCATTCTGTCAGCGCCACATCTGAGAAGACAAACTCAGAAATAGCACTCCTGACACTCAATCTTTGGCTGTGCTCTGCCCTTCTCTTTCCTCTTGCCTGCAAGGAAAAAAGAACCCTGCCATCTAGTTTCCCAGATTATCTCTTTATGTTCTTTTGTTTCTGTTTCCAAGAATACATCTTTGGAGTCAACTTGAGCTTTAATGCTTGGTAATTGCTAAAGAAATAAAATAGTACCCTCCTCGTTAAGCATTTTGGCCACATTCTTTCTGGTGTTTCCATTTCCAATATCTGAAGTGTAATGCTCCTTCAGTGCCCTTTACGATGTGTGTCCTTACTGAATGAGAAAACTATCATATTTCAATTTATGAACTACTCTTATCTTTACTCTTCACCTTTCCTTCTCTTTGTGTTCCTTCCACTGACATACTTCTAACTTAATTCTAGCCAAATACGAGGCAGCCAAGTTGGAATTCTGGGTCTGTTGCTATCGTCATAATCATTCCTTTGGTGCCATTTGTACATAAGGAAGTCCCATACATTTGGGGCACACTGAAAACTTCTTTCAATTTAGCAGACAGCAAGCAATTGTACTCAAGAATTATCCAAATGCTACTTCCCCCACATCCTACCCCTCCTTGTTATTTCTTTCCAACACATTATTTTCTCCTGTGTTGTCTCTATGACTCAATGGTGCAAATATTTCATGATCCCAAGAAGCTTTGTTGCTCTCCTAATCCTAAAGAGTGTCCCAGAATGATAGAGGTTCTTCTCCATCTACTGTGAGAGGGAGGGGAGAAGATAAAACACTAGCACTAAAATCCTCCAAATCTCCCCTCACTTCTTTCTTTACTAGGCCAAAACCACTGGTTTCTATTTCAAGAAGAGAAAATGTGGGAGTTGAGATGACAATGTAGTGTGAGACATTTTTATCCATGAGGTATATGTGTGGAGGGGCACACTCTAAAGAGAAGAACAACTCCTAAATTAGACACTCCACTTATTTGTGCTGACATGAAGACCAAGGCAACTGACAGAAGCTTAAGGTCCAGATTCGAAGAACCTACATGGAGTCCCATTTCCACCACCTTCAAACTCTCCTCTATGGCCTTGAAATCACATAGCTGATCGTCTTTGGAAAGGAGAGAGACAACTCATATCTCCTTCACTGAGTTGTCATGGGGATCAAGGAATTCAACACTTGTCAAAGCATTTACAAACTGCAAAGTACCATGTTGTGCTATTATTCAAAAATAGATTTTATAGCAATGAGTAAAAGGGTAGTTGTTAACATGGCCTTTCAAGTCAATTGATCAATATGATCTGCATTTATTATATCAACAAGAACCATTAGACAAGGTCCTTGCCCACAGAAGCTTAAAGTCCAGTTGAGAAGACAAATTTGTATACCTTGTCCAGACTTACATAGCTGAATCCATGGGAAAGCCGATAAAATAGGGTGTTAAATTGCGTGTTGCAGGGTATTCTGCAATGATGCTAGGATTTCAGAAGTTTAAATGCCTCAGGAAATAATAATATTGACCATACACTACACTTCTAATATAATTCCTGGTAATGTTTTAATTAGACTATAACAAAGAGTGATAAACGAGATGCAGGCTCCGCTTAGGCATCCAAGCTCTTAGCTCAGTGAGATTCAAGCTCTTGGCCTCTATATTCTTCAACCATTAGTAACCTCCTGTCACAGAAGAATGATAGAAGCAGTGGGAGAGGGAAGAGCATAAGCTACAGGGTCTGCCAGTCTTGTTCAAATCAGATCTTCCAAATGTAACAGCAGGTAACTTTGGATAAGTTATTTATGCTCTTTTTTGCCTTGGATCTCATCATTGTACCCATCACAGGATGGTGGGTTAATACATGTCAAGTACTAAAAACCATACTTGGCATATGATACATGCTCAGTAAATACTAGTTACAGTTGTGGCTATTGTCACTGTTGTTATTACTATTACTATTATTACAGCAGTGTTTCCCAAAGTATGTTCAGAGGACACTGGTCCTGCAGGACAGTCCTCAGAGAGGATTTCTGTGGTTCAAATATAAGGTAGTTGCTGCATTTTGTATGTAAAAATGCACACAGGCATGGAAACATAAGAGAAATCCTTATAGAAGGACATTTAATATTAACCAACCTAGGTTATCTAAACATACTTGGCCATGGGATTCCCCACTTTCTACATAATGCAGTGATCTTAGACTTCCTCCACAGAGCATACTTCATGGAATTTACTCCAACAGGATAAAGAAAATGGGGGAAATCTCCAAGTTATAAATATTTTAAGCTCAATCAAGGGCTGTAAAGAAAAAGGGAGTCAATTAGAAAATTTACAGTATTGTGAGTAATTTTTTTTAAGTTGTGAAATAGATGGTTTGTATATTTTTATGTAATTATTAGTTCTTTGTTTGATAGATTAAAAATGATTGAAATATTGACTTTCCTCTCTGGCCAACAGTTATAACCTGCAATTTTATTAAAGAAAGAGAGTTTAATATTGTGTCATTCTCGATCTCACGAATGACAAAAGGCCACAAGGAATGTGTTGAAGAATACATATGCTTCATCCACTGGCAAACACAAAAGTTAGGATCAACATCCTAGACTAGTTAATGCAGCCTATTAACTGTGAATTTATCTAAATCTCTTCGTCTCCCATCATCCTTGGAACAATCAATTTCATAAGTTGAATTGCCATGTTACAGGGCAATTTTAGGGTTAATGTGTTCAGATGCTGTGATTAGCTTAATATTCACCTTGCATCTCTTTGAAAATGTGCTACCACTGCCAGTCTCTGCATAGACTCACCTTGACCACATGCCACCTTTTTAGAAGATGTGTCTTTTAGCAGAACATTAGTGGAAATCTCAGGAAAGAAGGTGAAAGTAGGAGGATCTGTCAAAGTTTAATTTCTGATATTGCCTCTAGGTGTATAAACAAATAGAATTTTTCCACATTAAAGAATGTAACCTGAAGACAGCACTAACACCGGCTCATGGAAAAGGATATATAGCCATTCCCTGGGATGGAAGAACAGGCTTTGAGGGACATTGCAGTATATATAGGATATTTGGGTGACCTTTCATTCAGGGCCTTTCCAGTGCTGATGTCCCATAGCCCTAATTCATATTGTATCTGTGATTTCATCCTTTCCTCTTTCCTTCCCCAGAGAGTAAAAAAAAGTAGTTTTGAGAAGTAAAAGCTGTTAACCTGTAGGTTCTTATTTGAGTCATCAACTGGTGATAGAACATTTCCTGTTGGACTTGAACTTTCCTGTCTGTCTTAATAGTTCCACCATTGGCAACTTGGTCTTTGCTAAAATGAATTTATTACATCAGAGGAGCAACACAGAAGCATGATCACTTAAGATGCCTTTAGTCAACGGAGTTCGTCGGTTCCCTAGCAGAGGACAGGCTAAGAGGGAATGAGACAATAGACTTGTAAGAGTCACAGAGAATGAGAGGCAGAGGTAGAAAGCCATACTCAACCCCAGCACAGCAAACCTATAGTGAGCTCTCTAGGCAGCTGGAAGATCATAAAAAGGTGCCAAGTTCCAGTGGAATTCAAAGAGCTTAAAAGGGTTATTGAAATGGCGGTGATGTAATCTTATTTTTTTCCATGATGTGGCTTTGGTCTGGCCCTGTCTCTGACACCTCATTCCTTAGCAGCCACAGTTTATCTAACTATTTATGTTTCTTTATTTTAAGTCCCAGTGAGACATCAACTATCCAAATCTTTCAATAAGAATTTGTTTGTCTGTTCTCTACTGTCTGAAATATAACTAGGGAATTTTAGATAGAAATTACCACCAGCCTCTTTATCAAGAAAAATCAAGGGTCCAGGGGTATAGGGTGGGCATCTGTTCAGGCTCCTCCAGCACAATGAGCCCTGAAACCCAGGATAGCACCATCTCCTGGCTACTTAGTGGGTGAAACCAAACCAGGTGTTAGGAATCAAAGTGAAATAAATGTCCAGGTGTGAAAGATTAGAGTCCAGTGCCAGCCGATTGGCTCAGTTGGTTAGAGAATCAGCTTTGAGCAATAGGGTTGCTGGTTCGATTCCCATATGGGCCTGTGAGCTGAGTCCAAGCTGAGCTGCTGCTGAGCTGCTGCTGAGCTGAGAGTGCATACTCTGAACAACAAGGTTGCCGGTTCAGCTCCTGCATGAGATGGTGGGCTGCACCCCTCACCTCCTTCCCTCCTGCCCCGCAACTAGATTGAAAGTGGCCACTGAACTTAGAGCTGAGCTTGTGCCCCCCACAACTAAGATTGATGGACAACCACTTGACTTGAAGCTGATGGGTCCCGGAAAAACACAATGTTTTTCCAATTCCCTTCCCCAATTCCCCAACACTGTTCTCCTCCCCAATTCCCCCCCCCAAAAAAAATAAATAAAATTAAATTAAAAAAATAATAATAAGGGCTGGCCAAGTGGCACATTGGTTAAGAGTTGGCTTGGGACGTCAGCGGCCCCAGTTTGGATCCCACATATAAGGGCCAGTGACACTGCCCTCTACAAATAACAACAGCTCCACCTGGAGCTGGGCTGCGAGCACTGGCAATGGTGTAGGCTGCAGCCCCTGCTGCAGTGGGCTGCCATAGGTTACAGTGAGTGGCTGGCAGCCAGCATGAGTGGCTGGCAGCCAGCGTGAGCTGCCAGTAGCCACGGTGAGCGACCATCCAGAGGCCGGCAACCGATCTGCCTCATCCGGGAAGAGCGCAATGATGGTACCAACATGGGCCAGTGAAGCAACGTCCTCCAGTGAAGAACGTCCAGTGAAGAACAAAAGGACAGCAACTTGTCTGTTCCCCTTTCCCGATTCTCCAACGCTGTTCCCCTCCCCCAATTCTGCAATTAAAAAATCTTAAAAAAATAATAATAATAATTTGAAAAAAAGGTTAGAGTCTGTGGAAGGGCTTAATCTTATAAGATCTCCAAAAATCAGGCATCTCAGTCTTTTTACCCTCTCTGCTTCTACAAGCATCTGAGAGCTCAAGGACAGAGTTGCTGCCCATGAGACTGCTAGGGACACCACTGAATGGAGTTTGGGGGTTGGTGGCATATGTGTTTCTCTTTTAAATATATGTATTTTTTTCATCTTGGTTAAAACCACAAGTATTTGAAATTCTTCCAAAGGAACGAAATCTCAGACCTGTGGAATGTCAGTTGTGGAAATTAAATGGCCACCACGTGACCTAGCAAATGCCACTGTGGAAAATAAACATATGATGTTGAGCAGACCCGCTGTTTACTCTAACATTTTGAGATGACAGGCAATCACTTTCCAAAACCTCGGCCAAAGGTAGAGCTCTCTGAAGGCTTAAATCAAGAGTCTTTTAAAGCAAATTGACTATTCGGCTGTGATTCTCCAGCAAATTAAGGATCTGCTCTTGAATGCTGGACAATGAAAGCCCGGACAAAGCTACTAAACACACAAGCACCCTCTTCCTTTTTGGCCACAAAAGACCATGTTGTTAAGTACCGTCTTGCTCAATCCTCTTGCAGCTGTGCAAAACCAAGATCCCTTATTTTAAAGGAGGACTGTAGCTTAGCTCTGGTACGACGCTAGAGGGGATATAAGCCAGGGATGGGAAGAGAAAACAGAGTGATGGGGAGGAAGGAAGAACAGGGAGGACAGAAGGGGAGAGCTGAAAAACATGCACAAAAAAAGAGAAAGGGTGGCACCGTGTGAGAGGAAAATGGAAAGGAGAAAGGAGAGCCATAAAGATGAAAAGAGGAGAGGGAGTGAGAAAAAGGAGGAGAAGGAAAGAAATGGGGAATGGAGTAGGGAGAAAATCAGCAAAATGACTAAGGTGGCAAAGGGGATAAGCAGAGGTGAGAGTATCCCTTTTCAGGAACTTTTAAGGAACCCCTCTTTTTCCTTCATTAATGAAGGAGACTTGGCCAGCATGGCACCGCACAGCTGGAATCAATCGATGTGAACATGGGCGGCTGCCCAGGCCTGCCCTGGGGAAGCAGTGGGAAGCCCTTCCCTATGGTTTGGCAAGGTCTGGCTCAAGCCTGCCAGAATCATCAGCTTCCTCGGGGCAGCCATGGAGAGCAAGAACTTGGCCTACCTCAGCCTTCAGCAGAACTGAAATCCAGACTCCTGCAGACAGCTCAGGCCTTGCCCATATTGTCACCTGGATTGGTAGAATAAAGCCTCAAATAGGGCTATTTCTTTCTTCAAAGGGAGTGGCAAACTGGTGTGAATTATTTCCGGAGAAAAACCAAAACCCAGTCAGCTACCTTCCGGCCTTCAAGACATTAACACTGAAGTCTAGTATTTCACAGCACATGGAAACAAAAATCTTGGCCAAATTGTGTAGTTGGATGGTTTATATTTGCATTTCTCTTCTCCTCCCCTCAGGGCCCCTTTCCAAATTTTAAGATCTCAGCTTAGTTGATTAAAATAGGTGTGTGGGGGCCGGTCAAGTGGCGCGGTGGTTAGGAGATGGCTTGGGATGCCAGCGGCCCCGGTTCGGATCCCACATATGAGGGCCAGTAACACTGCCCTCTTAAAAAAAAAAAAATAGGTGTGTGGCCTACGAAGTGTTTGGTCACTGGCTCTGTGCAGGAAATGCTGAGTGACTGACACATGCCAGGGCCTGTCTTCAACTTGCTTACAAACTCTTCCCTGTTCCTCTGTCTCTCCCCAAAGTCTCAGGATGTTGAGTTGAAACCAGAAGAGTAAGGACATGACAATGTGCCCAGCTTACAGCACCAGGGTTCTACGTAAGACAACCTGGGTTATACTCCCAGGAAATACACTGCCTGGCTTAGTGACCTTGTGCACAAGGATTTCTCCCAGGACCTTGGAGTTCCCACCTGTAGAATGAAGCTGTGGGGCTGTATGATGTACAGGGTCCCTTCTAGTGTTCCAGTTTTGTGATCCTGCTACAAAACCTCCTCAAGGCCCCCTAGTGCCCACTTCCACCAATTTCCAACAAGTGTTGGAATCAAATAAGATAGACTTGTCCAGATTTCTTTTAGGCATGGAAGAGAATTTTCTTGCCCATTCAGGCACATGAGAACTCTGATAAAAACTATTCATTACGAAAATTTAATTTAGGAAATTTAATTTAGGAAATACATCAAATATTTCTTAAATCACTTTAATGAGTTTACAAAATTGAAGTAAATCTATTTGTTCCCCACAGATAAGACCTGGAGCTAAAGGTTCAGTTCCATTTTTCAAATGACTTGGGGTGGGGATGAGGGAGAGAGAAAGTATATTCATATCTAAAAATGATTAAGTGAACATTTAATCCTTAATTATCCTTCTAACATCTGCTGATGGAAAAAGTATGCATGCACATCAAATTTTAAAGTGCCTGGGTTCTGTGCTTTCCTATTAAGATATATATATTTTTTGCAGTGGTTTGACTTTTAAAAGTTATAACGAATGTCTGTTTTCAAAGCATCCAGCATAATTCAGATAGGAACTACTTTAAGAAGTGTTATATAAAAATAATCTATTCATTTCTCCAAATGCATGGATCTCCCTGCATTGCTTCCTGGTCTGCATTCTGTCTTCCCTCCATTGTGCCTCTTGCCCTTTCCAGCCTCTCAATACTGGTCCAGGGGGATGCTCCTCTTATCATACTGTGGCAGAGCGAAGATTCTCCAAGTGTGGCCCTTCAGCCAGCAGCATCAGTATCACCAGGAAACTCACTAGCGGTGCAGATTTTGGGGCCACACTTTCGGACCTGTGGAAGCAGAAACTCTGGATGTGTGGCCCAACAGTCTGGTTTTAACAAGTCTTCCAGGTGGTTCTGATACTTGTGTCTGAGAATTTGGGGTTAAAGGAAAGGATTGGGACCTGAAGCAGTAGAAGGTGGTAGGGTAAAAGAACTCAGCCTTTTTCATTTCATCGACCACAGATTTCCTCCCTGATCACCACACCTTTCATCCTTTTTCAACGACTCTCCTTAGTTTAGCTTATTTGTAGAAATGTTCAAATATTGTATTGAAATATGCAATGTGAGGAAACTTGCAGCCAACCCTACTTTCTAATTCCTTTTGCCCTCTCTCCATTGAGCTCTCTTGTCTGTAAAAAGAATTCCACCTCAAAAATGCTCTAAGTATATTGGCACCAAGATAAATCCTTAAGTGACAATATATAACTTCGATTTTAATGGGGGTTCAGGCTTCAACATATAACGTTAATGTTCTATAAGCTGATGCTTCTCTATTTCTTTAAGCTCCAGACCACGGGAGCTCTGCCCTCATAGTTAGGTGGAGGCTGCCATTTGCATATTCTATCCCTACTTGTTAGAGGTTTATTTGTTTTCTCCCCAAATTTGTATTTTGAAGCCCTAACCCACAATACCTCTGAAGATAGAGTTTTTAAAGAGGTGATTAAGTTAAAATGAAGTCATTAGAGTGGCCCTCAGTCAATACAACTGGTGTCCTTATAAGAAGAAGGAGTTAGGACACAACACATAAGGGGAAGATCAGATGAAGACACAGGGAGAAGGTGGCCATCTATAAACCAAGGAGATCAGCCTCAGATGAAACTGAACCTGCTGACACCTTGATCTTGGACTTCTAGCCTTCTCATTCACGAGAAAAGAAATTTCTGTTCTTTAAGCCACTTAGTCTGTGGTTCTCTTTATGGAAGTCTAGGAAACTAATACGTTATCTATTCTGTGAATCAGAATGCATTTGCAAAGTAATAGTCCTCTTCTGACAAGAAGAATAGTTTGAGTTCCTTGAGCACCGTGGAAAAATCTCTGAGTAAGACTTTTTTCTAACGCCCATGATTAAATTATGCTGTTTCTTTCAACCTGATTTCACAGTGTGTGATCTTATAATCTTTAATATGCTGAATCACAAACACTGCTTCATAGAATGATAGAGGTGAAGAGATTTAAGCTGGTCTACCTGCCTTTCCTGCCCTTTGTTTATAGAAAGAAAACTGAAGTCCTGAAATAGTAAGCAATTGTTTTGGGGTCATTGGCTAGTCACTGGCAGAGGCAAAACTTGGCCCAAAGTCTTGACCCCAACCCTGGTTTCCCTCAGCATATCCAGCTGCCTTTGGTTCTTTCTCTGCACACATTTATTGAACCACAATATGCAAGGTGCTGTGATACAAGCTTTAGGTGAAGGGCAGCATCTGTTAGTCAAGAATGAACAACAGAAGCACACAGTGAGATGTGTCAAAATTCAGATGCCAGGCCCCCACCACAGACCTGCTGAAGCCAAATTCACTTTATTGCTGGACAAGTCGAGTATCAGAATCATATGGTAGATGTATGGCTATCTTTTTAAGAAACTGCAGAACCATGCATATGTTATTTTCCATTCCCACAAACAGCATACGAAGAGTTCCAGTTCTCCACGTTTTCACCAACACTTTGTTGATCTTTATGATTTCAGCCACTTTTATGGTTATAATGCAACATTTTAATGTCTGCACTTAATTTCATGGTATGAAAGTACCATAATTTAGTTGACCAGCTTTCTACCTGATGGATATTTAGGTGATACAATTGTTTCAATTGTGACAACAAGGTTGCTTACTCCTGTACATCCACTACATTGCAAATCTGCAGGAACCATCAGTCCCATTATAGTTTATGTAAATGGTGCCCAGACTTGTCTATTTCAGCAGCCCAATTTTTAATAAGTAGGGGAAAATTCCTGAAAGGTATACTCAGTGCCAGTGTATGCATGTGTGTATGGGTTCAGAAAGGCTAGAACAAGAGCAAAAGGAGTTGGTAAGGTCTACCAGAGAGAATTTGAGAATTGGAAGGATGAGAAAAGATGATGTGTGAAGATGGAATTCTGTGAAACACCAACATTTAAGGGAAAGGGCAAGGGTGAATGACATGAGAGGCACCAGGAGAAAGAGAAGTAGGCATTCAAATTGGTTAAGTGAATTACCTAGTACTGCCCAATTGGAGACCAGCAAAGCAAACCTGCTCTCTCTCTCTCTCTCTCTCTCTCTCTCTCTCTCTCTCTCTCTCTCTCTCTCCTGCTGTCTCTCTCTTTTCTCTCTCTCCTCTCTCTACCTCTCTATATTTTTCTGCACATTTATTTACTTTTCATCTCTTCCCATAGCTACTCCCTCCCCACCTGAGTTGTCTTTCTGAAAGAAAAACCAGAAAGCTCAATTTCTCCAGTCTTGACCTGGAGTCACAAGCCATGAAGCCAAACAAGAGTCATCCATCTCTCATGTATCAGTAGTGATGAGATGAGCTTTAAGAATCAGGTGGGAGCTTAGATGTCTGGCTCATTTCCAGGGTAGGAGAAGATGAAGAGAGGGTACCCCATCATCACTGAAACCCCAAACAATTGACCCGATGGTGCCCCAAACTGACCAAACTTGACAGTGTTGTAGAAAATGGTAATGAGAGTGACAATGACATCATTTTTGGAAAATAAGCCCAGTTGGAATTCAAGGTTAGTGTTTAACCTGTCTGCATTTTAGGGAAGAGAGGTGATTGTGCCACCAAGACTCAGAACATGGCACACAGCTGCTTAAATGGGGAGGATGTATGTGTGTGTGACAGAGAGAGACAGACAGAGAGATGGGGGAGAGAAGAATGAGAACCTTAGCTCCAAAGGAGATGACAACTTATTTCTCTTAATCTACTGGGGCTTCCCTATGAAACCTTCCACTAACTCGGAAGAGCTGTTGATATTATTCCTGGTGGGGCCTACACATTTTCCCAGTTAACTTGCCTCGAGCATCTCATCTTCAAAGTTCTCTATAATGTTCACAACTGACTTTCAGTTCAGGGAAAGAGACCTATAAAGATAACAGTTCTTTTCCCCACCAAGACGTCTCAGAGCCAAAACACCAAATAGCCAGAGGTAGGACAAGGTTTCTGTGATAACTACAAGAGAATCAGCTCTTTTAACCTCCTGGACCATTTATCAATCCCAGACCAACACCATCTAGTGCGTTTCCTATGGAAAGTCCTGACCTAACCCTATTTATCCCGTTAGCACTTTGGAGACAAGAGAAATAGGAAGGAGATCTAGAAAATAGGAAGAAGGGGAAATGAGTACAGCTGGAAGGATGGAGAAAAAAAAAGCTCAAGGTGAAGGATAAAACAAGAGTAATGGTAAAATTAGAGCAAAGAAAGGAGAGGAAAAAAACAAAGGGAGATTAGAAAAGAAGGGGAAAAATAAGAACAATGAGGGAAAAGGATTAAGCTACATATGATAATAAAATATTTTAAAGTGGTTATGGAAGAAAAGAAAGATTAAAAATCAAATAAGCACTAATAAAAATGTACCCTCCAATGTGTACATGCATGTGTGGGTGTCTGTCAGTGGTATCCTTGATTTAAAACAAGAAGATCAAACTGGGGCTACTGCTCTGAGCAGAAAAACATTCACATAGATACACATGAGGACCGGCTTAAATGCTGATTGCTGATTTTAGTTGCCTGTTTCTTTAAAAAGTGACCACACTTTCCTTGGAGTTACCAGGGTATATTGGTAAGTCACACTGTGAATTTCTGCATGTGGGTTTGCATTCCATTACCTTTAATTTCAAATTCAGGATCTGTGGATTTGAGGATCCTTTTTTTTTTTAATCTCCGGTGGTTATTAGGCCTATTTTCTATTTAGTCAATGTCCCTGATGTGTGAAATAAACTCAATGTCTCCTGAACTAATTATGAAAGTCACTGTTGCAGAGTGCTGCAGCTGGAAGGAAGAGAGAGACCGTTCTTCAGACCTGCACAGAGATCAAGATCAGAGAGGCAATGTGGTTGGTTTTCAGGAGGCCACACACTCCAGCTCTGCCTCTCACCGACAATCAAGCAAGTCACCTAGCCTCCTCGAGCCTAGTTATATCTTCTCTCCAATGAGTGTTAGACTATTTGCTTCAAGGATTTTTGAGAAAATTTAAAGAAGGAATGCTTGAAAGGCAACTCACAAAACCCAAAGTATTGGTGCAATATATGTTAAGAATACGTGCAGGCCCATACAGCTAATGCCACCCTACCCCTTGCGTGAACATGCAGGGCAGATGAGAAATGAGGCTGGGATGTTGACTGTAACACTGGCATCCTTGCCAGGGTATTAAGGTGTGTATCCAAGTCAAATATATGTTAATAGAAAAAGAGGGAATGAGTGAGAGAAAAGAATGCATAACCAAATAAATGAATTCAAGAAAGTTACTTCTCCTCCCTAGTTGAAAAAAAAAAAAAAAATATATATATATATATATATATATATATATATATATATATACACACATATATATAGTTTCTAGTTTCTATAAAAGTTCTTAAAGAAGAAAACTTATCTCAAAAATGTACTTATAGAAAAAAAATCTCCCGTATCGATACTGAGGCAAACACACTTATAAACAGTTACCAGTGGCTCCCAAGTGAAGGTGACTTCTATACATGTATGAGCACCTGTATATATACAGTTCTGTGCTGGCTATCTTGGAGGCAGCCTCCCAAAAGATGCCGGATCCTTTCTTCTATTTCCTTGAAAAGACACTAAAGGGAATTTAAAAGAGAAAAATTATGGAAAGTGGACAGCAATGAAAATATCATTTCACTCAGGTTCATAAATCATTTAAAAAATTCTTCTTTCATTTCCTGCCACCGAGCAGATTTATTGAAAATTTATCACCAGTGCTTTCAGGGAAGCTTTCCCTTATTCAGAAATGAGAGAATTTTGACCTAAATTGCCTAAGAGCTAAGCCAGAATACCATTGTCGTTCTGCGGCTCCATTTCAAAACTAGCCTGTATTTTACAGAATTTCAAACATCGAAGTCATTTCCAGTCATAGGAGCTAAAATTGGCCAGGGTGGAACTTGTGGCTGTCAGAGCTGATGAACATTTCCTGAATGCCAATTGGTTGGAGAACCATGTCTCTGAATGCCATTAAAAGTGTCTGAAGTCTACCTCAACACATAACCCCAAGTTTCAATTGCTTGTCGGGAAACTGAGACTTTGTTTGAATAAGCTCAACCAATTTTTCAGGCCCTCATTCTGTGGTTAAGGGGTCTTCTGAGTGCTGGGATCTCTGGAGGGAACAGGCCGAGTCTTTCTGTTTTGCCCTGGGACGAGAATCATAAAGTTCAAATCCCATGATCCAGGGTCTTTCTGCAGGGATTAGTGCCTTCCAGGGGCCTCAGCAAGTCTCAAGGAGAAGAAATACAAGTCAAGTCAAAGCATCCAGTATTTGCTCTGGTGGGACAAATCAGGTCTGACAATAGCGAAAGGCCTTTTTCTGTGTTGGAGGCGCTTTCTTCTCTAAGGCAAATTTATCCTTGGCCGAACTGGAAGAGGATGTTTTCTTTTTGCCATTTCCATATCTTCCCCCTTCCTTTTCTATGCAGTGATACCTCCCAGCTACTGACAAATATTTATTGCACAAGTACAGACTAGCCTGCATCCATCTGTTCAAGGTAGTATTTGATATACGTTCCCACCCGTACCCTCTGAATCTCATTGATAGAAAGGGGTCTCCAGGGCATGTTTTTTTCTAACACCACCAAGCAATTAACTCAATTCTGACACTATCTACTTGGAGATAGTATCAGATACCATAGGTTAAGGGTTTGGTTCTATAAGACAGCTCACCCCACCAACTTCAGACACCAATTACAAGTCCAGGTTGCACTTCTGATGGACCGCTGTAGACTAAAGATTCCCATTACCTTCTCCTCAGGTTTGATTAATTTGCTAGAGCATCTTACAGAACTCAGAGAACATTCTGTTTATTAGATTACCAGTTTATTATAAAAGGATATAACTCAGGTGTAGCCAAATGGAAGGGATGCATAGGGCAAGGGCAAGGTACGTGGGAAGGAGCATGGAGCTTCCGAGCACACCTATCTTGCTGCACCTCCACGTGTTCACCAGCCTGGAAACTCTCTGAAACCCATTGTTTTGGGTTTTATGGGGACTTCCTTACATAAGCATGATTAAATCATTGGCCATTGGTGATTGAGTCAACCTCCAACCCTTTTCCCCTCCCCAGACGTCAGAGGTGTGGGGCTGAAATTTTAACTCTCTCATAGCATGGTTGGTTCCCCTGGCAACTAGCCCCATCCTTAGGTGCTTCCAAAAGTTATCTTATTAACATAAACTGTGGTGTGGTTGAAAGTGGTTTGTTATTAATATTAAGGCACCTTTATCACTCTTATCATTTAGAAAATTCCAAGGGTTTGAGGAGCTCTGTACCAGAAACAGGATGAAGACCAAATATATGTTTCTTATGATAAATCATAATATTACAGGGTCTTTTGTTCACAATGGATAAATCTAACCTGAGTTAGCTGAGGCACAAAGGGCACTTCTCTGCTCACCTGGCTGCTGAAGGGCATGGGTGTTCTGGGCCTCAGAGATAGCTGGAATCAGGAATTATAATTCCACCACCTGCCTTTTTCTCTCCCTCTCTCATCTGTGCTTCTGTGGGAGACAGCTCCATTCTCTCCCATCATAGACTGGCTTCTTTATAATTGTTCTTTACAAGGTTGCTTATAACTCCAGTGCCTCATATCACATCTCTGGAGAGTTCCTCCTCTTTTGTATCCCAAGTTTTAAAAAGTCAAGGAAAGGCTTTTAGCAGGTTAATGGAAATCAGGTGCACGTGACCAGAAGAAAGAACCAAAGCTATCAGAGTAAGGTTCTCTAATAGGCCTTTGCCTCTTCAGGAGAAAATCTGTTAAAAAATGGCGGCTCCCATTTGAACTCATTAAAGGAAGAGGAAAGAGGAGTATTTCTAGAAGAAGGAAGGTAGGTAGGAAGGGTAGACAATGTTGTACATGTTTCTCAGAGAAATCCACATGTATTTGCAAAGCAAACTCCTTGCTCACATTTAAGTCTTAATATAAGTAAGTAGCTGAAGCGAGCAGCTGGAGCGTTCAGGATCCAGCCTGCAGGCCTCCACAGCCCATCCAAGGAGGACATATGTTCTTACTCTCCTTATCCGTATCTCTTCAGCACTGCTTGCTGGATTCTGGTACAGTTATATCTTTTTATGCAATGCATGTATTTATGGAAAGTACATGTAAATCAATATTTCCAAAGCAAAATCAAATTTTAAGTGAACTGGGGGAGTTTACTGTTTAGATAACCCTTTATAGAAAGTGATAGTTCTGCTTACAATGTTGACATAGCCTTAGAATTTACTTTGTGTTTGAATACAGATTTTTATATGGGGCTTACTTAAATTGGAAGAGAGTGGGGTCAGGATGGGAAATGCCTTTGCATTTTACTTGATGTTCTGTTAACCTGGTGTTCTGAGAAACATTTTTGGGTTGCATCACATGTTGTTTCCTGTCACTGCAGATAAGGCTCTCTTTTGTGATGCAAAGAGTTCAATCTCCAGGTTCTTTTCCTTCTAATTGGATCATCTTGAACATGTCACTTATCTGTGTTGAGATTCAATTCCCTCATCTGCAAAATGGGGATTGTAGCAAAAGTTATTTCCACTTTATGATGTGAGTGTCAGGTTCAAAATGAGGTAATCCTATAAAAAATACTTGTGATTGGACATTGCTGTAAGATGCTAAATGCCAATAATATGTTATGTAAAATATGTATTATTTAATATTATGTTTCTTATTACCTAGGAGCATGCTAGGTATTAGTTTGCTTGGATTGCCAAAATAAAATAGCACAAACTGGGTGGCTTACACAACAGGAAGGTGTTTTCTCACAGTTCTGGAGGCTGAGTCCAAGATCAAGATACCAGCAGGTTTGGTTTCTCCTGAGGCCTCTCTCCATGGCTTGTAGATGGCCACTTTCTCCCTGTGTCCTCACATGACATTTTCTCTATGCACAAGTGCACTGCTGGTGTCTTCCTTTTCTTTCTTTTTTTTTTTTTTTTTTATAAAGACACCAGTCATACTGGATTAGTACCCCACCCTTATGACCTCGTTTAAGCTTTATGACCTTCTTAAAGCCCATGTCTACAAATTCAGTCCCATTGGGACTAAGGGCTTTAACATGTGAATATGGGGGACACAATTCAGTTCATAATGTCAACCCATAATAATCTATGTAGACATGTTATGACTGACTTTGAAAATAAATAAATAACTTTTACCAAAGAAAAAAAAATACAAAATTAATTTTTAAAAGCAAAACAGGAGTATAAGCTCTTGAATAAAATATACCAAGTCTGAGAGCTTGAAAATTCCACCAGCTTATAGATGAGTAGAAGAAGTTTTCAACAAAGCTTCATAAGTGAAGGAATGAATGGATATTAGGGGTGGATGATGATGAATGAATGAATAAGTAGCTCATGAAGGAATGATTTTATTTTGTGGAAATGACCTCTTCTCTACCCTAAGGCTCTTTTCACACAGCAAACTAGTTATATTTACTGAAAACACCCCTCCCTTTCATTTGTACTCTACCTACTTTATCGGCAGCCACCAAATAAAGTCCAAGTCATTATGTACAAACAACCCAGAGACATGAAGACAAGACACTGCAAAAGCTTCCTGAATTCCCAAATGCCCAACAATGTTGGTTTCTCTTGAGATCCTCTTCGATGAAATTATCCTGCACAAAGCTCTGGTAAATTAAAGAGATGAGGTAATTATGGGGCCTGAGGAAGGAAAGGTAAGGCAAGGGTCCTGGGAATGGTGACAAGGGACAAGAATGTACAGTTACTGCAGCACAAAGGACACAGTGGAGTCCTTAGACGCCAGCTACCATAAGGGCCTGGGGAATATCTCCAGCAACATTCTCAGAGCTGGCCATACCCACAGGCAATCAGGGGGTAGGAAATAATTTGAGGATCTCCAAGAATTCCCAGATCCTGAACCCCAAACACTTTTCCCACCAAGCTGGGAATTCACTTAGAAGTTTATTCCTCTGCCTGTTGTAATTTCCTTGGTCCCCGGCAGAGAGAAGACACAGGAAGGGCTAAGATGTAAGGAGTGTCTGGAGTTTGAGAGAGGCACTGAGTGGAGATGTATCAGTTGCCTAAAATACCCTTTATATAATTGTGTGATGGCATCAAAAATTTAGCAAGAAGAGAGTTGAATTGCCTTGTTAATAGCGCCATTAACTGCCGTCTGTGTCCCCAGGCACAACATTTTCTGGCACATCGCTGATTCTAAGCAAGTATTAGTTGGCAGGAATGAATGGATGGATGGGTAGGTGGATGGGATGAATAAATAGATGCAGGGCAATTGGGTCTTCCTTTGGCAAAGTTTTACAGAGAGTGTTTGGCACTGTCTCTCCTATTTTTTTTTCCTGCTTTTTTTCCACTGCAACTCCCCTGTACCATATTCCTTCAGGACCCTGATCATAGCAGGGTGCTATATGACCCCTCTCCCTCTCCCCTAACAGTGAGCTTGCTGATTTGAGCTTTTCTCATATAGGTATATCTGTAGGGTATGTTTATTTCAAAGCTAGTTGCTTTTAAAACAAAAAGCATTTGAAATCACTTATTTATAAGGTACATCTAAAGCCAAACAAAGAAAATACAGTCATGTGCCATATAATGGTGTTTCGGTTAAAGATAGGCCACATATATGATGGTGGTCCCATAAGATTATAACGGAGCTGAAAAACTCTTACCACCTAATGACATCGTAGCCATTGTAATGTCATAGCATGACACGTTACTCATGTATTTGGGGTAATACTGGTGGAATCAGTCCTGTTGAATGGCCAGTCATATAACAGTATAGCACATACAATTATGCACTGTGCGTAACACTTGAAAATGATAATAAAAGACTGTTACTGGCCTATGTATTTACTATACTACCTTTTTACCATTATTTTAGAGTATGTTCTTTCTACTTATACAAAAAAATAGTTTGCTGTAAAACAGTAGGTTGTGTTACATCAGCCTCATATACCTCGTGTTTATGTCTTTTGATGGCATCATTTTCTCTTGTGCTTGATTTAATCTCGTGTTGTTTTGTATAGTAGCATGTTGTACAGGCTTGTAACCTATGAGCAATAGGCTATCCCACATAGCCTACGTGTGTAATAGGCTGGACCATGTAGATTGTGTGAGTGCACTCTATGATGTTCACACAATGACAAAATTGCCTAATGAATGCATTTCTCAGGACATATCCCCATCATTAAATGGCACATGACTGTAGTGACCAGCACACTTAGAGTCATTACAAAAGAAAGCAGACAGCATAATTTGTAAAAAAAAAACCTGAATAAAAGTGAAGCTGAGTGTCAAGGAAGGGACTCCCAGGCTTGCCTTCCTAACCTTGTGAACTTTGCAGTCCAGAATCAGCCTCTCAGCCTTGCCAACTCAGAAACCTAGCTTGGTCAGCACCCAAAAATGAATAGACTAGTGAGGAATAGTCTCCAGATAACCTCAGAGGCACTGCATAAGTCAGACTGATCATTAATTAATTTACCCCCGATACCATAACTACTCTGCCAATCAGATTGGGCACAGGCAGCACATTCCTGCCTGTAGACAGACATGCCTGGCATGCCAGAACCAAACCAGAGGGGTGACTGGTGAGGTTGCTTGGTTCTTGGATCAGAGCAAGGGAATTTTGACAGTTAATGGCTTTAGATTCAGATGCCAATAGAATTTTGATGGGCAAAACCCATGTTATGGCACACCATCTCTTAGATGCTGCTGGGTGGGCACTACCCACCCCAGCCTCCTTGATTCTCATTTGGTCAGTGCTTCTACTGCTGAACAATACTCCTTCTGACCCATTTTCCCCAAAGATGTCTTGGAGCTTTCAATCCACTTATAATGAAGATTTACTCATACGAAAACTTCCCTTGCTCTAAGGAGACAGCTAATATCCATTGTAATAAGCCACATGTTTTCTAAATTAACTCTTAGGGCAATGCTAGTTCCCTTAGGAGCATCCTACTTTTGTTCCCCCACATCCCCTCACCCCGCAATGAGATCAGGCAGTGGCTGAGAGTGCTGGTTCTGAGGTCATAGAGACTTGGTTTCAAATCCAAGCTGGGAGAATATGGGCAAGTCACAGTACCTCTGTGAGCCTACTTCCTTATCTGTAAAATGGTCATGAAAATAGCTGAGAAGGCTATTGTTAAAGATTAATTACAGCCATGTTTAGAAGCACTTAGCATACCTGCTAACTCTTATTCACAGGAAGTAATAATAAATGTAACTGTTAGTTATTATCTCTTATTCTTCCACTCAGCCATCCTTCACTGAGCACCCACTAAATGTGCCTGGCCCCACACTAGGCCAGGAATCCAGCACAGGGTAATGACTACACCAGAATATTAAATTTAGCTCTTAGCTTCCTGGCTGCCAAGGCCCAAAGAGCCATATTATTTATTGCTAAGGGTTTTTTCTTTTCTGTGCTCAAGTTTATTTGATCCTACGATACTTAGATAGGAAGCTTAGTATCAAAAGGTTGAAACTCTAAAGGAATGGCTCTGTAATGATACATTTTTACATACCAAGACAATCGGGTAAGGGTGACATTTCAGCACTCAACAGGCCGAACCTGGTGGGAGCACAAATCAAACAATACCCCAGCCCTCCCTGCACTTCCTGCATAGCCTAAAACACATGAACTAAACATGCAGGTGACATATGCTGCAACCTCTCTCTCTTTGAAAATAGGATTGGTCCTCCTGGCTGATGAGAAGAATGTGTAGGTTTAGTCTAATAGAGATGTGACCCTAGCTATAAATTATTTCTTTATAATTTTAAATACGGTGCTTAAGAAATGAACTCACATGGCTAAGATGCACATATGCATTCATTTAGCTTGATCTTGAGTAATTCACATTAATAAGAAAGACACAGGGCCCCATCTCGCCATATGCCAGCAGTCACTTTACTGGACTCAAGATAGAATCAAAGTAATTGCTCCATAAAGTAAAGCAGTTAGTAATAACCTAAACTCCAAAAGCCCTTTAATTTTCTGATTCATATCTTTAATCAATTTGCAACATGGAGCAATTGAGTTTTCCCTCTGGTTTCCGAATTGTTTGCTCAAAAGGGCTGCTCCGCTCCCTTTGACTGACGTGACATTATTGCATTTATATTGACTTTTACGGCAGTTTTTACAACATTCGAGGTGCATAAGTTACATGAAAATGTAGCACGGGAACATTTCAGGATGAAAGGAAGCCATAAAAACAGTGCCTGGCTATAATGTCTGCAATTTACAGTGTGAGGACATTACAAATGGAACAGAGCAAACTGGGCCTGGGCCTGGCATCATCTGCGTCCAACCCCCCCACCCTCCACTCCTCAGCCCCCAACCCACACCCGCCAGCAAATTGTCCAAGCTGCATCCGTCCTCACAGAACATGCACCAGGAAAAGCCAAAGCAGTACCAGCTGGGCTGTGAGGTTCTCTGAAATACTTCTGCAGGCACATGGAACATAGAATCATTTTCTAACTTCAAGGCTGGAGAAAGAGAGGGTGTTGATGAGGCAGGATTGTTTTCAAAATCCAATAAGTCCATTGAGGCCTAAAGCAGACCAGGGAACTTACTACCATTGGTTGATTGTCACATGTTTACAGGCTGGCAGCTTAGTCTTCACCATTGGCTTCCTACCAGGGACCCAGCAGTGAGGTGGAAACAAATGGAAAGTGATTTCTCTTTTACAAAGGATGCTCACCTTCCATTGGCTCCTCTAGTTCAGATGACTCTAATTCAGGCCCTCAGCGTCTCCTATGGAACTGGCCTCCAAATCTTCAGTCCCTCACCTCTCCTGTCCTCACTAGAGATGTTTTTCTAAGACAACCATCAGAGGATGTCAGTGCTCTTCCAAAAACATGTCCAGTGGCTTCCCATCTCCTTCAGAGTAAGCTCCTGAACCTTTCCTCAGCCTCCAGGGCAGCCACATCCCAGCACCGTGTTACCTTTGAAGGTTACTGCCTCTATTCCAGCCATCCCGGGAGGAGCCGCTCTATGCACCAGCACTTTTTTTACCTTCAGTGTTGTGTTCTCCACCACTACTTTACCTGAACTCCGTGATGTCTCTACTTACTAAAGAGTTCTGAGAGGTCAAGAATTATACCCTACAGCCAAATTCTCTCAGTTTGAATCCCAGTTGTATGATTTATTTCCTTCGGGACCCTAGGACAAACACTGTGTCTCAGCTTCCTCACCTGCAAAATGGGTATAATAGTAGTACCTGTCTCATTGGATTGTTATAACGATTAACTCATTCAATATATGTGAAGAACATAGAACAGTATCTGGCAGAGTAAGGGCTATTTAAGTGTTAGCTGCTACTTGAATGTTGGTTCTTTTGCATTCTTCTTCTAGAATACCCTTCCTACTTTCTCTGCTAATCAAAATCCAGTCCTTTAATAATTGGCATGTTTTCTCCCCAGTGAAGCCATCGTGGGTTGTCCTGTCAGAATAAAGTAGTCTTCTGTGTCCTCCTTACCTGCTGCATGTGATTTTTATTTAGAACTTTTACTAAGGTGACATGGGTCTCTGCCCAGAGGGTAGGGTTTCCATCAGCAGCAGGAGCCACTACTAGTATACAGCCCACCTCATGCACAGAGCATCAGCTTAGCTGCCCTCTCTCAACCTACAGGTTTGCGACCTTTGGGTCCCCTTGTGTGATGTATACACACAGAACACAGAGTTAATTTCTGTTACATTACCTGTGATTTGGTCATGACTCATGTCAAGAAATGCTTAGAGTTCCAGGGAAAATTTAAATCAGTGAAGCCACCCAAATCTTCTCTTGGATCAGCCCTTACTCACCCATAGTCCTCCTTCTAGACAGGTGGGCAGTGGTTATTGGATTGGAAAAGGGGCCTAGAAAGAGTAAGTCCAACACTTTCCTACCTTGGAGGGATCTAGGGCTGGCTCATGGTGTCCTCCTGAGGAGCTGAGTAAAGCCACCCCAGAGCCCAAAAAGGCAATTCACTGATAGCTACCCCTTTAGAGACAAAAGAATGAAATCCTTAATCAATATTCCTGGTGGGAAATTTTCTTCAACATAACTTTCTTCAATATATGACCTTTGTATCTTATACACACCTTTTCCAAAAAAAAACACTCTTCGAGTACTAGTAGTGTCTTTATTTTATTCTTTCTGGTCATGTAGTTAATGTTCCCTTGCCTGTTTTTTCTTCTGGGTCATAAGGTCCTTGAGGTTGGGGACTATGCCTCTTAGGTATTTACTTTGGACATTTCATTTTTAAAATACTAAAACAGAGAGAAGTCACTCATAATCTAACTTTTAAAACATTATGTGACATAAAAAATAAGAATGGAATCCTTTCCACCCTGCCCCTCCCATTGCTCTTAGTTGCATGTAAATTATTCCTACTTTTCTTAGTTCTCTCTCTCTCTCTCTCTCTCTCTCTCTCTCTCTCTCTCTCTCTCTCATCTATCTGTCTATCTACCTGTCTTCATCTATTTGTCTACCTAGATAATATATGAATATAATCCCCTAAACATATACACGTACAGTTAATAAACATGAAATCATTGGTCCGCAGAATTGTTTTCCCATTTTGTGCTATATCACGGCATCTTTTCCAAGACATCTATATCTAACTCATTTTGTTTTTAATGGCTGCAATCCTGCCAAGTGGAGTCAAGAAGCATGGACATTTTGGGGTAGCAATCCCTTAAATTCTGCAACAGTCTGGTTCTCTGACCTCTCTCTCAGGATACCAGGGACTTGGCTGTTCCTTGAACAGAGTTTGTCCTTCTGGGTACCTCTTGTGCCTTATTAGTCTTATATTCACCTTCCCTTGCACTCCGTGCCTCTTACAATGCTGTCCCCATAGCAAGTGCTCAATAAAAGCCTGTTTTAAGAATGAATGGACATGCAAGAAGTCCAGCACTAAGCTACCCAATCAAGACCATAACCACCTGCTAGCTGAACAGCATATGTCGCTGAGGGACTTTCTATGTTATTTTCAGGAAGTTTCTGAGCTTTTTGTTTGTTTGTTTCCTCAGTTTCCCATTCATCCAGTAAGTCTAGAGATATTGGCTTGTCTCCCAGGAGACCTTGGGTAGAATCTGGTATTTCAAAGTGCTTAATGGTGCTGCTCAGTAAATAAAAGATGTCATTAATATGCATGAAGCTATTTCATCAAGAGGCCAACAGAGCAAATTTAAAAGCTATCTTCAAGGGAAAAGAACTGAACTACCATTATCATGCATACTAATAACCGCAATGGAAGTCTACAGGAGCCAGGACAATGCACTCTTCTGGGCCCCTCAGACTCTGCTGAAATCTTAAGGTGCCCCTGGTCTTGCTGGCAGGGAAGGGGCTGGGAAAGAATCATCTTTTACCTCCAGACTCCACAAGCAGGTCGGGAGCTCTCAGCATTCCAGGACTCTGTGTGCTTAAGGGCCCTTAGATGATACATCTAATGGTTTCTGAGAACTGTCCCTAACAATATGAAAAGTTAGATGAGAAACAGCCAACCCATGAGCAGGACAAAGGCGTGGCAGGATTTATGATTTGCACCACTGCAAGGTCACATTTCCACTCAAAGGCATGAGAAATGGGGAGTGTGGTTAAGGCAGGGTCATTAGAAGTGAATTGAGTGCACTGTACCAACTGGTGAGCTAGCAATGTGCTGGGATAGGAGGTTAGGAGCCTGGGCTGCCACTTGACCTTCACCTAGATCCTACATCTCATCTCATCTGTACCTCATCCACAGGTAATCAGAGACACCTTCCTGGAGATCCTGCATATTCATTATCAGCAGAGATTCTAGTGTTCACCTCCTGAGGCATCTCCTTCTTTAATTATCCAAGAATTTCTGCCATTGGGTGGGTCTTCATTCTAAATGTCTGGAGAGAGAACTCAGGGTCCCGATGTGTCCATTAATGGGTCCCCAGTTGAGCTGCCTTTGTTTCTATTGTCCCCACAGGTGCTGCCATGGAAAAGGGTCCCCGTCCCCCAACACACAGTCCTCTGTGTTCTTGAAAGGTTGAAGTGGTGTCTTTGGTCCAGATCCTGTTATAGGTTGCAATGGGTCTCCTCACTTGTGACTCCCTAATTACAGCTGTCAGTGGTTGAACGCCCATGCCCAGCAGCACTATTTCTGAGTTCTCTGCCCCAAGACTTCTAGGTCTCTTGGTTGAGACCAAATAGTTCCAGAATGTTTAAAGTTCTTTCTCACCAACAAATATCAGTTGACCTGTCCCAAGTTATCATAGACGACCTAAAGGGGAGTTTAGAATCTGAAACTCCCTTGCCTCCCAGCAGATCCCTTGGCACCTATGCAGACTTACTCATCCCTTTTTCATCTAAGCATACTACAGAGTATTGAAAGCAGGCAAAGGCTTACTCGCTTTACATCTTATATTTTCTAATAAGGAGGGCCCACCTGTTTGTTCAGGAAAGAGACAAATTGGAAAGGTTCCAAAGTGACTTTCCGTGCCCACTTATACAATGAAATTCTCTTGTTAAAAAAATTAGTTCTACCTTTACAGGTATTTTGCTACTGTGTATAAATGTGCCTTACTAACACTTGCTTCATCTGTCTCACTGGGATGTCACAAAGATCAAATAAGGCATTTGATTTTACAAAAAAAAAGTGCATTTTGAAATGCAAAGAGGAAAGCTAAATAATAAAGACAAGGAATTGCTATATAAAAGACTCATTTCATTAGAAATAAAGTTTAGTTCCAGAAACTCTGAGTTGACTTCTAGACAGGTAGTTTCACAACAGAAATCAGAATAAAACTTGGTCCCCCAAAGAAAGTCAGGGACAAAGCATGCTTGATTTGTGCTGTAAACACAGAAGGGAAGCCAAAAGAATGGAATAACAAGTGAAAATAGTTACAAGGACAGTATTACTAATTTATAATATCCATCCTCCACTAAAATAATTTGCTGTTCCCTTAGATTTTCCTCCAAAATTCTATATATTTTTGAAGACACTTAACCACTCAGGGTTTCAGTTTCCCAAATGTGAAGTGAAGGAGTTAGATTAAAATCTTTAGTTTTAGAACATTTTTAGTCATAGAATGCCATGTATACATGAGCAAAGATGCTTAATAAGTAAATACACTGAAAAAGAGTATTTGAATACTCTAAGACTATGTATAGTCAGAGATAAATGGTCATCTTCCAAAATTTGTTCATTCCTCCCAGAGTAGGAGATGCTGCCCCACCTGGCAACTCCACCAGGTACTTTGGAGATTATTCCAAGACAATGATCTTTGATGGCCAAGGCCCAGATACTTGGCCCAGGGTTACATCTACCATTCCACTGAGCTTCTTGAATAGTATAACAATGTTGGGCAGGTAAAGGAATTTAGTAATCAGCATTTAATTTTTTCAAACAGGGAGAATAATTGACTCTGACTGGAGGTGTAGTGTAAAGAAATTACCTCTGATAATGCTTAGAAGGCCATAAGCAGTCTAGACAATGAATAGGTTAGGTGGCTTTTCTTTATCTACTATTAAGCCTGCATCTCTTTTTTTTGTGTTTTTTTTTTTAAAGATTTTATTAGGGAATTGGGGGAAGGGAACAGCATTGAGGAACCCAGGAAGGGGAACAGACAAGTTGCTGTCCTTTTTGTTCTTCAGTCTAGTTGTGGAGGACGTTGCTTCACTGGCCCATATTGGTATCATCATTGCACCCTTCTCAGGTGAGGCAGATCGGTTGTCAGCCTCTGGACGGCTGCTCACAGCAGCTCTTGGCAGCTCACACCTGCTGCCGGCCACTCACTGTAGCCTATGGCAGCCCACTGCAGCAGGGGCTGTAGCTATGCCGTTCCGGGGACTCACAGCAGCCCAGCTCCAGGTGGAGCTGTTGTTCACCATCTTAGCTGTAGAGGGCAGTGTTACTGGCCCTCATATGTGGGATCCAAACTGGGGCTGCTGGCGTCCCAAGCCAGCTCTTAACCAACACGCCACTCGGTCGGACCTAAGCCTGCATCTCTTAATGAACTTATTTCTCACTTTTCTGACAGGTAGCTCTAAGGTCAACTTGCTCCAAAAAAGCACAGGAAAGTGTGTGGAGATGCGAAACGATTCCACTTTTCTACATAAAAGCACTGTGACCATTGGCAAATGCTTTTAGGTGGGGACAGAGGGTGAGGTGGAAAGCAAAGAGCACTTGGGAGTAAACCCAGAAACATAAAGACATCCTTGGAGGCAATAAGATAATGGATGAGACACTTAAGAAACTCAGCCCAGCAAGCCCAAGGAAACTGGGAACTCAGGGAGAATCCTTCTGGACACAATCATAGCTTAACTTTGTTTCTCTTCAGAGGCACTTAGATTGTCCTTTCTTCATAAATATTTTCACAACACAGGAGGGATCCTAAGCAAGACATCATGTAGAGTAGCAGAGGGTGTACTGGTAGACACAAGTTGGAAAAGGGGGTTCAAACCAAACATGAAGGTCTGGCAATGATAGCCATTCAGGTTAGAACCTGAATGTGTAGGTAGATGGGAGCGTTAGAAGGTTTCTAAGTGGAGGAGTGACATTGCAGAACTTATTTGGCCTTCAGCTGATCCACCAAGAAAGCAAGAGTTAGAAGGCAGTGGGTAGGAGACATATAGTTTATAAAAAGTCTATAATATGGGGGGAAATGCTGGCTTTATTCTCAGGAGAGCTACTTCTGTTACTCCCTTCTCAAATTCTGAATTTTTCAACATTTAACTCTTTAGTTATTAACTCATGACTTCTAATCCTCTGGAACTCAGGAACTGGATTCTATCTGTGTGTGTCCCCATGACCTCCTGTAGGGCCTAACTCAGCATAGGGGTTTATTAGAGGAGAAACTGATAAATGAATGGACATTTAGTTCAAGTCACACATTCCTAAAGTTCTTTTTTTATTGGAGATGTATGCCCTGTCTGCTGTCTGAAAAAACTCTAGGGCAATAATGCACATTACAGAGGAATAGGAAAATGTACATGCCAAACCAAATAGTCTTGGTAAAAACCAGAAAGGGTCTGAGGACACCAGATCTCAGTAGTTTCTGTGAGTTCTGCCCTGGGAAATGTGGTGATGATGGTGAGGGGATGTATGTGCTGGGAAGGCCAGTTGGCCTGTGAAGGCTGCCCTCAGCCATGGAAACCACCAGAGAGGTAGACTGGGCAACATGCTCAGGGGCTCTGCCTGACCATGGACAGTAACATGACAGGCATGCTGGGTATTGAAGGGATGAGGCAACAGCTGAGCTGGGCTGTGTACACTGCGGTGTCTCCCTGCAGCCTCCTAAAACACCATCAAGAGTATTGAACACCATTAGCTTTCTTATAAGAAAGGTGGCCAAGGGTGGCATTTTACATAAAGGTGTGATGAAAGTGAAAGGCAGCCCAATTGGTTACCCTGCAGGTTGTAGAAGAGGATCTTTTCCTCCCCGTTCCTTCCCTGCACTGAGAGGAGAAGGGGGCAGGCGCAGAGACCCTAACGAAGATATCCACTTTGAGGAGGGACACAGAAGGCCTTTTTGTGGCAGTGAGCTGGGCATCACCTCTGTGTCATCTAGAGTCAAGGATAGTCCTAGAGAGTCTGAAAGAAACCCAAACCACAGAGGGCCTCAATTGGTGGCAGGAGAGGGAGAGAGAATGTCCACATAAAGGTACAGGCAAGAGAGGTCTTCCCGAGTGCACCCCCAAGCCTGCTGGTGAGAGTGCCACCTCTATAAAAGTTTCTGACCAGTACATTTAAGACTCTTTCTCTATTAGAACCACTGTTCTGGTAACTTGACCATATATCTTTTTCAATGACCCTAACCGTTTTTTTCTTTTCTTTTTACTAAAATCCAATTCAACTTGAAAGAAAATTTTGTAATAATAATAAATCATGCCATATGCTGTCACCTAACATGACCCCTATTGTCATTGTCTCTTACTATTAATTCCTCTAATCAATGGCAGATTCTCTCTTGTCTTATAGAAGGGACATTGTCAATGAGAAAATGGAAGCAGAAAAGGAAGAATTCTCCCATTATTTTTTAAAAGTAATATGATCAACTTTAGATGGAGCACACAGGAAGTATTTATATATGAACCTGGAACACTTTTCCTACCGTGGAATCCAGCGCCAAGCTTTGCAGCAAGTTGTTTGAAATTTAACAAATCAAAGTATTTAACACATGCATATTGTTAAAATATGGAGCAAGAGAATGTGGCTGGAGGGTGTACAGAAACAAGAGTACCTGCCTATAAAAATGAAATTTGGCTTTTGGGGTTGATATTTAAATTCCACTACGACCCATGTCTCCATTAGTTTTCCAATCTATGCTCCCACCAATTCTTCATGCAAACTTGGGATCCAGACCTAGCCCAGCCTCACTATTCTTATACTTGCACCTTTCCTCTCTGGCACCTACTGCTTCTCTCTGACCATCCAATGCCCTGGTCATGTTTTAGCCGTGGAGAAGTTGCACAAAGCCGTTCCTGCCCTTTCAATGTAGGGAGTGGAAAGACAAATGCTTGCTTGCTTCTGCCTTCCTTCCAGCTAGAGGAGGCTATGTGACTCCTTCCTTGTCAATGAGACATGAGAAATCTGCTTTTGTTGGGGTGGTGTTGGTTGGGAAAAGCATTTTTTTGGCCGGCACCAACCTTTCTCCTTTTCATCTTCCTGCCTTGAATACAGATGTGAGATGTGGAGGTGTACAGCTTTCTTGTGACAAGAAAGTGATGCCCATGAGAGAAAGGGCAAGAAAACAGCCCCCCTCACATTGAGCTGTTGCAGGTGTGTCCGCTGGTGCCTACTCCAGGCTCTTATTAGGAGAGAAAAATCAACTCCTACTTTTTTAAGTCACTGTAAACAGGGATTATTATTATTTGCAATAAAAGTATCCTTAACTGATATAACCATTCGCATGAGCCTTCTCTAAGCAATCCAACACGACAGGCAATGTATATATAGTTATAAACTTGTCTTCTAGAACCAGCATTGGTTTCAAACCCCGGGTCTATCAATTCCTAGCTGTCTGACCTGGGGAAAGTTAACTAACTTTAATAAACATCATTGGGCACATTACCTAAATTTCATAAGCTTCATTTCCCTTATCCCTAATATAGGAATCACAGTGGTATGTGCTTCATGTAAATGTTAAATGAGATGATGTGAAATACTTAAAACACTGGCTGGCAGATAAGTATCAAATCACACGGGTTTTCTTACTAGAGGTCCCACTCTCATCCTTGAGCTCAGACTGGAGTCTGAGATCTCTGAACTCCCGGGTCCCTAGGCTGGGCCCACTCCTGCAGCTCTCGGAGCCCCACCTCTCTGCCCTGGGAAGAATCCAGAGGAGTCACCCCTCCCATCTTCCTAGAAATGTTCCCCGTGGGCTTCCACCCTGGAGCCTGAGCTGGACTTACCCGTGATGAGCTCCCACAGTTGCTATGAGGCTCCCAGGCTGATCTGGAGCCTCATCCTACTTTACCCCTTGGTTTCCTTGTAGGGGGAACTTGTAGCAGAGAGAGGAAAGAAGAGAGGTATGAGGCCATTTTCCATGCCCCTGTTTCCCAGTGGCCTGAGAGGCTCTGGCCGTTGCCATGGCAGTGGGCTCCAGGACACCACTGCAGCCATCGGCGGCCGCTTGGTCTCCCTGGCACTTCAAGGATGGGAAAGCTAAGTCGTTCAAAGAGCCTCCTTCCCCCTTGGGAACCAGGGATTATGCTGAAACTTTATTATTACTTTAAATAAATAAATTACTCCCTTGAGGCCAGACAAAACATGTTCTTATTAAGTTTTTTAAAGGAGGAAAGCAATTGGAGAATAAAATCAAAGGTGCCCAAATGGATTGAAGTGGCTCCTCAGAAGCTGACATAATAACAATTTGTATTTATATTATGCTTCTCATCAAAGGAGCATTTCACAAAGGCCTGTTTCCCTAGAGTTGCCCCATGGAGCCTTGGGGATCCGCCAGCCTCCGAAACCCAGCCTCAGGCTCTGACCACAGTAGATGACCTCCCGTCACTGGACCTCAGGGCCAGCTTATTGTCAGAGCCCTGCTGGGAGCTGCAAGGGGGCATGTGTGTCCCCTCTGGTCACTGGAAAAGAAAGTGGCTGCCTCTTATGTAAAGACTTCTAGTGGGAACAGGTCCTGGAAGACTAACCCAGATGGCTGATCCCAACAACACACACACACACACACACACACACACACACACACACACCATGAAAACCGTTGGAAATGAGGACCTATCTGGGGTTGGGATTCCTCTTCAACTATTCATTCGCCACACCAGGATTTTTTTACTATACTTGAGAATATTTTCTTTTCTTGTATTCTAAATGGGAGACAAGATATGTATGTGTGTGTGTTGCCAAAAAAATGTATACACATTTTAAGAAAGCAAAACTGTATTAAAATTGTAATAATATATACCGATAACAAAAGGTGAATACAAGTCATGTTTGACTTCTGCAGTTACAAGAGGTGCTCAAAGTGGTTACCATTAGTGTAATTTTAATACAGTTTTTTTTCCTTTCTTAAAATGTGTACAGTTTTTTTTAGTACCTTCTATATATGTATATATATGCTAAAGCATCTTTTGAAGGATCTTCTTTTATTTGTCTTTGTCTCCCCAGTGCTTGATATATGATAGGGATTAAATAAGTATTCAATGAAATAACAACACAGGTGAATTGATGAAGGTTGAAGAGGTATCAATGAAATGGTAAGTGGAAGTTTCCAGATAGGAGTGATCATTTTGTGCCAAGGGAGCTGGATAAGATTTCACTCCTCAATCACAAAAACAATTATAAAATATAGCTACCATTAATTGAAATGGTATCTTAGTACTGTTTGGCTTGGCACTATTCCAGAATTTAATATGTTTTTAAAAGAACCATCTTCACCATAAGTTTTCTAATAGCACTACTTTACCTAATAGGAAGCTGAGGTTCAGAGAAGTTGTGCCTTGTCCATGGATTTGGTAAGGTCAAGGTTGGAACCCACTTTACCTGACTCAAAATCCATGCTCCAACTCATTGCCTCTTGTGTCCCTCCATTCACAACCCTGCCTCGTCTTTCCACAACAATGTCCACATCCATACTTGTTCCACAAAAATTCCACTTGAAATATGTTCTTCCTCTTTTGTTTAGCAAACATTCTGTATTTTCTTTAGAGCCCAACTCTACGCCCAAATCTTCCAGACCATGCCCCAGCATAGCCACCAACCAAATCCTCCATTGAGAAAGGTAGAGCAGAAATCCCACATAAATTAACTAAGGGTTGGTATTCTGTGTAATAGCAGGTGACCCCTGCCAGCACGGCAGGGTTGTTCCCATCCTGAGCTTCCATCCTTTGTGACCACACATGCACAGTGATTGGGAGCCGTCGCCAGGGACAGGCCAGGGTCTAAGTCCCAGCTCCACCAGTTATCACCTTGGGCAGGTCACTGAACATCACTAAGCAGTATTTTCTAATTTAGAAAAAGGGAGATAATAAAATAGAACCCATCTCATAGCACTATTCGAAGAATTAAATAAAATGGTAACTGTAAAAGTCTTAGCATTCTTGGCACCTGGTCATGTTGGTCATGATTGTCAGTGATGAGAATTGTTTATGACCATAGAGATAGCAGCCCTCATGTGCCTCTCATGTTATGTTCGTCTAAACGAGTTGGCTGAGGTCTTGTGTGGGACTGAGAGGGAAATTAAGGGCTTTCAGTGACCTCAGCTGAGTGTCAATGGGGAATGCAGGGGCTAACAAAGGGGGGGACCATCTTGTACTACTGAAGTCCAACTATAAGTAGCTGCTTCCCATGAGTAGGATCAACTTCTTGGGAGGTTGATCCCCAGCAGATGACATAAGGAGTGTCAAACAATGGGATAAAAATGGTCTGGAATATTTAAAAGAGATAGTGTGTAGTGATCATCAGAAGGGCAGTAGGTGAACTCTGCAGGCCTGAGTGTCTCTCTCTGGGATAAACTGCCCTTTCTCACCTCTGCTCTCTCGGTCACACCCCACTCCAGCTGGGGCCCAGCCCCCATTCTCCACGACTGCTCTCCCTGTCTTTGTCTATGTTAATCACAAAAATCCTTACAGCTTACAGTTGAAATCCCACTCGTTCTGTGAAGCTTTTCTCATTACTGCAGTCCAAATGCCCCTCTCCTTCTCTATGAAATCAGAACTGTCTGTATTTCTCACATGTCAGTTTCAGTACAGGGACTTTGCACTAATATTCCATTGTTCACACTTAAGCCTTGATGACTAGTCTGCAGTTCTTCATGGATAGGATCTGTGCCAAATACAGATTTTTGCATTCCAAAACGGAGGTCAGTCCTGAGGTCAGATGGAGCTGATAACCAGTTTTCAAGCTACATACTTGTTGGACAGAAAGATAAGTAGCCATCAACTGACCTAGTGAGGTCTTAAAAGTTCATGCAGTCCAAATCCTCTCATTTGAAATAAATGAATACACTGAGAACCAAAGAGGAGATGTTCCCAGCCCAGAGTCACAGTTAATGTCACACTAGTATTTTCTCCACTCAGGCTATGGGAAATGTTAAGCTTTATAAGAGAACCCACACCAAATTATACTTTCCATTTTTCTCCCCTTCCCCATTTATACCTTGATTTTAATGGAAGTTTTGAATGTTGTTGTTTCATGGAGAAACAGTAAAAAATATGCCCACCGTGGGGCTTCCAAACGCTGCCTATTTTGAAGCCATGAGCTCGCCAGCCTCAGCTTTTACATTCCACTACACTCTGCTGAAATGCCTACCGTCCCCCTCAAACTCCCACACAAGCCTTTTGCACATCGTCCCCACACCTCACTTCGCTTGACTAGCCTTCTCTTCCCTTTCAGGTCATTGTCAATATGAAGTCTTCAGTAGCCACTTCTCTCCCCTCTAAAAAAACAAAAACTCTGTTGTGTGTTCCCACCAAGTGCTGCCCTAGGACTCTTAGCATTTTCCTGCTGAAAGTTAGATCACATGAAATTTTTCTGCTTCCATGACTATGTTTGACCCCACAAAAGACACATTGGGGTATCTGTTTGGGTCGTACTTCCCTTCCAGCTAAGGTTCTATAGGAGAACTCCTCCTCCTCCCCATCCTGCTCATGCCTGAAATATGTCCCAGATGAGGTCTGTCATTTTGATAAAATCCTACCCCCCTGGCTGCAGTGACTGATCTGGCAGTGGGCACTGGCTGAATCTTGACCAATCAAACTGTGTCACTACCTGGCCACACTGATTGGGTCACAGAAGAGCACCTGATGCAAGATAGGCCAGTTAGACGCTTTCTTCAGGATATTTCAAGCTCAAGTTGAGGACACTTCTTTTCATTTCTAGTAATATATGAGAGGCCAGAGGTGCTGGAAGCCATGGTTTTCTCATACTGGAGAAGCCATTCTGTAATGCTAAAGCTGACTGAGAGAGAAGAGCAAAGACAACATTTAGAATAAGAGAATCTTGAGCATGTTTGATCCTTGGTCTTCCCAATCCATCTCTCATCTTGCCAGTTAGACGGTTTGATTAAATAACCCTGTTGTGGGCTGAATTCTGCCTGCCTCCCATTGTGCAAATTCATATGCTGAATTCCTATTCCACAGTACCTCAGTATGTGACTACATTTTATGATAGGGGCCTTTGAAGACATGATCAAGTTAAAATGAAGGCATTTAGGAGGGCCCTAATCCACATAGTTTGTGTCTTTATAAGAAAAAGAAAAAATGGACACATTAAGAGGCCCCAGTGATGTGCAAGCATAGAGCAAAGACCATGTTAGGACACAGAGAGAACACAGCCACCTGTAAGCCAAGGAGAGAGGCCTCAGAAGGAACCAAATCTGCCAACACCTTGATCTTGGACTTCCAGTCTCTAGAACTGTGAGAAAATAAATTTCTGTGTTTAAGTCACCAGTCTGTGATACTTTGTTATTGCAGCCCTAGCAAATTTATAGACCGCGATATTCCTCTTTTTTTGTTCAAATTAGTTCAAGATTCGTCTCTAAGTCTTACAAATAAAAGACCATGAATGCAGGCTGTCAAATATCTTCAGCAGGTGTAATTGTGATTCTACGCCAAACAGCTTTATATCTTTTCCCAAAGCCCAAGGCCTGTGACAACAGGGAGATAGACAGGTTGACTGCCGTCCGAAGTGATGTGACTCACTTTGGATCCACATCAAGCCTAAATCAGGTAAGTTTAAAATTCTGCCGCATTTTGATGAATTAATGGCTGCCTTAAACATTTTGTTCGATAAACAACTTTTCCCCTTAATAGAATCCAGAAACCTAGGGCTGAACAATGAGAAAACTGACATTCAGCCTGTGAGTAATAATTATCTGGATAACTCTGATTGCCCCAAAGACTTGACATTTCATTCTAAATGGAATTGACCTCAGACAAACTCCTGAAAGAGACACCTACTGAAGGTGGTCACTCAACTAAGACCAGTGACTTGCTTTTAACATGAGTGGATGACACTTCCTTCTTGGGGCATTTCTTCAACTTCCAAATCAGTTACTTGCTTACTACCAGGAGTAGGTATTTCCTAGCTCTATTGTGAATGACTTTACCTGATAAAGATCCATTTCATTCATTCTTCTTCTCCTTCTTTCTCCTCTTTCTCCACCTTCTTCTCCTTCTCCTCCTCCTCTTTCTTCTCCACCTCCTTCTCTGTCTAATACTATTATCTGAGTTCTAAGTTAGACCACCATTCATTCACCAAATACCTATGGCATGACTACTAGTGGTCAGAAAACAAAGCAACCTGACTATGTAAACTTAGCTTCCCAGAACATCTATTATTGAGCTAAGATTCAGTCTTAATCTTCTATAAGTGTGAGCCTAGGGGACAACTTCTTAGACCTTTAATAACTGCATGGTCTATTTACACTTGATTTTGCATGTTAATTATTTTCCACCCCCCTGCAGTCCTTCTATATTCCTTCCCACTCACTCCATTTCATTGTAGGGGGATGCTCTCCTTCCTAAAATATATTTTCTGAATGTAATTTCCTGTCTCCCAGTCTCTCAATAACCCCCTTGCTTACTTAAAGGTAAATTAAAGGTGTTTACTCATGGAAATTCAGAAAACAGAGGTTAAAAACAATGAGACATTTACTAAGTTGTGAAAAGTCTTCAGTAACTAGTATTTGACATTCTTAGAAGTATGAAAACAGGTTTTTTTTTTTTGTTTTTTTTTTGCTTTCTTTGCTTGTTTTTTAAATGCATCCTTCCCCATGAGTTTCACATAGATCCTTGCATATTTCGTTCATGGCTTTGATAATCTCCTTCCACTTTTCACTTCCTCTCACTCACTAGATTCTACCACTTGGGGAAATCATGGATAACACTCCATTTTTTTGTGATGAACGTGCTTCTAACAAAGAACTTAACTGCTTTTACTTATTAATTGCTTCACAGATCAAAAGACTAT
This sequence comes from Aselliscus stoliczkanus, assembly GCA_033961575.1. NCBI lineage: Eukaryota > Metazoa > Chordata > Mammalia > Chiroptera > Hipposideridae > Aselliscus > Aselliscus stoliczkanus. The sequence goes on along the minus strand of CM066738.1, from coordinate 90,357,112 downwards.
AAGAAAAATTTGATTTAAACAGTCTTTTGTTTCAATAAATTTTATTTATTTATTTAAATAGCATTGCTATGTCTTCCATGAAAGTGCAGACAAAAATATTAAAATGGTTTACTACATCTATCTTTCAATGTTCTTTGTATGGTCGTAAGAGAAATTCTTCAGGTTAGCTAAAGGATTTTTTTAAACAAATAACAAGTGAATTCTCTGACTATGATTCTAAGTGGCTTTGTCCTAATTATGGGACAATAAAGGAAAATTTATTTGTCTCTGTGTCACAATCCACTCATGCCCAGGCTCTGAGGCTCTCATTTTTGCTATCATCTTGAAGATTTTTACCTTGTTTTAACACAGAATATTCCAAAGTATTACCAAAATAACAACTGAAATGATTCTGAGCTTAGATGTGCTTGGAAATGCTGGATAAAGTAAGCATTCTTTTTTAAAGCAGCAAGACTTCTCAGAGACTTTTTTAAATGCTTTTGTACCATGAGAACCTACAAGAGGTGCCTCTGGAAGTAACACTCACAAATTTATTTGACCTCACATACCCCTTCTATGGAAAGACTTTTAGAATTAGCTGTCTGGGGAACATCAGTTTGATGTCTCCAGCCACTTCAATGGCTTTCAGAAGAAACCATAAAGGCATAAAATAAAAACATTTTTATTTTTCTTTTTAAAATCCAAGTAACTTGACCTTAAAACTACTACTAACTGCCTTAGAGGAAGTGCTATTTCTGGTTGTTGCACATGGCATATTCTTTATAGAAAGGACCATATTTAAGCCCTTAAATCAAATAGTCACACACATCATAACATAAAGAGAACCAAGTCATCAAAAAATACTCAGAGATGTATATAGATTCCCAATGAATAATAATGAGCAATTTATTTTCACCACAAAATTAGGGTGATGGATAAACAAAACGTGGTCTACACATATGAAATATTATTCAGCCTTTAAAAAGGAATGAAATTTTGACATATGCTACAACATGGATGAATCTTGGAAATACTATGGAAAGTGAAATAAGCTAGACACAAAAGGACAAATACTGTATGATTTTATTCATACAAGGCACATGCAGTAATCAAACTTATAGAGACAGAAAGTAGATTGGTATTTGCCAGGGGCATGGAAGCAGAGGGGAACATGGGGATTTATTACCTAATGAGTATAGAGTTTCAGTTTGGGAAGATGAAAAATTTTTGGAGATGGATGGCGGTAATGGTTACACACCAATGTGAATATACTTAAAGCCACCAAATTGTACACTTAAAAATGGTTAAAGTGATAAATTTCATGTTATGTATATTTTACCACAATAAAAAAAATGACAACTTGAGGTGACCATCATATGTAAACCCCATAGATAAAATGGTGAGACATTAAGGAGATAAAAGAGAATTTGAGAAACTGGTATTTGAAGAATATAAAATATTCAGATTTCTTTTTTGAAAATAATTTTTTAATACAGAGAGTAAAGCAACACAGCAGTTTTGAAAGGGAGAGCTAAGGGGGAAAGAATTTAAAATCCTAGTGTTTTAACATGTTGTTAAATTTTAAATTTCAAAGGCCTCGTGTGTTCACGCACAAGGCTAAGTAATATTATAGATACAAATATAGAGTGTGTTTATCCATGTCTTACACAAATTTAAAATCTTACAGGAAGACACACCCATGAGTAACTTAGAGACAACAAAAACTGTACTGTGATGTGCATGAGTTAGAAATACAGAACTCTGGGATTATGGTGGAGGGAAGATACTAAACCTGATTTAGGACCCATTTTTTCTTCTTCACATCTACCCTAATTCTCCATCCTTGACACAGGTCAAGGACTACTGTCCATAAGAAGCTATCCCTGAGTGTTGTAACCTACTGTGTTCCAACTTTTGAACTCCTACTACAATCATACTTGAGTAACTATTCAGGTCCTTGCCCTTTTTTTCTCTACAGTTTTAGGTAGACATTATAACATGGCTAATATATATTTTTATGTATATTCATGTGTTCCTCCTATTTGGTTAGAGGCATCCATTGCTTTGGGAATGATTCAAATTGTTAAAATAGGAATGAAAGAAAAGCAGGGAGAATCGGCTTTTGAGTCTATAGTGCAAAAAGGTTTTGAAAGCCAGGCTTGGTCAAGAGAGAAAGGATTTTTCTCCCCCAATTCATAGCAGCAGCCAAACCTGGAAAATTCAATGGTAGAATTTTATCCTAACTCAGAGGGTAGAGAATAGAAATAATAGTGAAGTTCCTACCAGGTCAGACAGCAGAAAGCATTCCCAGGCATGGAAGAGGATAAGGATTATGTGCGGATTGACTCCAGGGTACTCAAAGGCCTGGCCTTTCTTGGGCCTGGACCAAAGGTGGAAAGTTAGCTGATGAAAACACTAGACTCTACAGCCTGAGGTTTTCTAGAACACCCATTCTGCTTCTCTGCCCCTCTATGCCCAAGATGCCTAGGAGAAGTCTTAATTGAGTCTGCGACAGAGAGCTCTGATTCCAGATGATGTGTGCATTGTATGCGGGCCTGCCTTACATTCCCTTGAATTCTCTGTGGACACAGAAGTACTGAGACCCAGTAACACTGGGTTAGATGAGAAGGATAAAAAATGCTGGGACCTCTCCAACACGGATTTATTTGATGACTATTTATAAAATTTTGATGGTGCAAGCAACAGCACAATACTCACAAAAACAAAACAACAAACAAAAAAAAACCCCAGGTGAGATTAGCCATGTAGGAGATAGCAGCATAAAGTGTTCAGGAACCCGACCATACCAACCTCACCCTGGTGGACAGGAGGGAGGAGAACATACAGGGCAACCCACCTTATCACCAGAGGGGCATGTCCGCTTTCCCTGCATACATCCAGCCATCTTGGGAAGGGACACAGAGATGCTTCTTACAAAAGGGAGAAATATCCCTGATCGAGCATTTATACTTCAAATTCACTAAACAGTGTCCAAATTAGACCAAATTATACCTAAGAAACTATTCTAAAATGAAAAAGATTGAATTGCCTTTAATTAGAAAATTTAAATCCACCCTACAATTATTGGTAGGACTGAGGAGAACAAGGATAGAAAAGAAATTTATTCTTTAATTTTTTTGACCCATTTAATTTAGAGCATGCAAATGTTCATCATGTTTCACATGTTTACCACAACAAGTAGCATGTAGTCTCCTTAGAGATCTATGGGATGCTTTATGCTGTGTAGGCAATAGGTACCCCTAAATATATGCTGAAGAAACCCAAGGAAGAAAATATGGGTTTTGCTTTTTTCTTGCCTCTCATTCCACCAAAGCCAGAATAAATTATAAAACAGAGAGATTTAAAATAAAAAAGAATAACATAAGAGAAATCACAGCGAGAGTTCTGGAAAAAAGAACTGGTATTCGGAGAGTCGTAGGGCTTAGTCCATAGAATATTAGTACTGCTGTCCACAGACAGTCTTTCTGCCAACCTTTCTGTCAATAAGCTGAGGTAAATATCTATCTGGACCAGCAAAGTCCTCCAAAAGTAATAAGCAAAGTTTTCAACCTTAAAAAATGTGTGAATATCTCTCTCTTACAGAGAAAAATACTGGAACTTCTCATAAATGGATATTTCCCTTGGGGGACTAATATCCTCTCCAGGGTCAAGCTTGTACTCTCTGGAAGATTCAGTGAGGCAAGTTTCACAAGAAAGTCACTTTTTTTTTTCCCCCTTTCCTGTTCTCTTCCCTTAAAATCCACTTTGCTTTAAGAAGTCATTGAATACACTTTTTTTTTTCCCCTGATTTGAGGTTCCAGTCAGGGAGAAATTTGAGACAAAGCAAAAGACAATCTGAAAAGTTGGCAACCAGGCCAGAGAAGTCTTAATGAGAAAGCTAACGGACTGGCTGGCTTTTCCTTGATGTGTATGACGAGGTGTGTGAGGCTATTAACAATAGAACTGTGCAAAAAGCACTGTGGAAAGCAGGTGAATATTGATTCTCTGTCCTAAGCTCATAAATAATTAATAAGGCAATTGTAGTTTAAAGACACAGGCATTACTTTTTTTTTTTAATCTGGCACAATCGTTTTCAGAAACTCACCATATTCAGTATCCCATAAAAATATCCTTCTCATTCTTTAAGAAGCCACTCACATTTCATAAACCACCTCTCTCCAGTCCAGCTCCTACCAATCACTCTCTTCTCTGAACTCTAAGAGCATTTATTTCCTGTACTACTCACTGGGCATAAGCTGTTAGGTATCCTTTTTCTTTCTTTTCTTTTTTTTTTTTTTTTACAAACATAGTCCAATAGATAATAAAATTCTCCAGAGTAAGGATAACATTAAATTCCTGTTATTATCCTCAGCATCTAGCCTGGAGCCTGATCCACAACCCATAAGTATTCAATAAATGTTTGTTGTTAATGATGATATGTTGTAGACACATCTGAAACATAATCTGGATAAACACAATACAGGAAAAGTGCAAATCATCATCTAACGAACGTGCGAGCCAAGAAATCAATGAGAGAGCTGTCTGAGTCCCAAGTGAGAGACAAAGCAATGCCCCTCTCCCTGCCCCAACGTCCAATATGGTGATGGATTATGCTACATAAAAGTATCGATAAAGAACGATGTAGTCACAATGATTTCTAAACAGTAGCAAGAAATATTAGATACAAAATGTAACATTGCAACAAAGGCCGCAGAACTGAGAGGCCATACACAGTAACAGATAGATTCGGTTGATGAAGAGCCTCTTTGCAAATAAGTAACTTCAAGCATAATAAAAACATGGTGCTTTCATTTCCTTCTTCTCTATCTCCCCAGCCCAGAGACTGAGATGCTGATTTCCTGCAAGATAGGTCCCATGAGCGTCACTTGCCCCTTAAACAAAGGAGCAGGAAGGCAAACTGGGGCATTCAACCTTTGCCAAAACAAACCCAACCCTTTCAAACGAGTTATGTTTTCATAATATGAGTCAGGTTGATAAATTCATACAATTTTCATTTTTGTACACAAAGAGAGTCCAACAATCTACTTACCTTTGGTCTGAATTCCTGTCTTCCTCCGCAAGATTTGACTTACGAATTTAGTAGTAGAAAACTTAGGCCCAATCCATCCCAGCAGTGAACCTCACCTTGCCTTTCTCTGTCACTCTTATTTATCCTTTCTCTATTCACATCTTTCTTTTATCATGGAGGTAGAGAACTCTTAGGCAGAAGGCTCTGTCATTTCTATTGAATGGATAGGTAACATTCTCAGCACTGGTATTGGTCTACCTGGCATGAAGCAGGGAAAGAAAACCCAAATGTCTCTGGACTCTAGGGCAAAGGGAAGAGCAAGTGGGGACTACATATTGATAGCCTCCTTTCCCCGCAAGCTTTCTTGTTATACGGGTAACCAGAATAGGATGATTACTTTAACTGATCACTTCAGTAGACCGCTGATAGTGATTCAATGGAATTTTAATAGCATTTACTGGTTCTTTGGCCTGATTAACCAACCAGCAAGATTTGAACTTGTGCATTACTCTTCATTTCATCCACTATGATGTTTCTCAGTCACCTTTAAAATTCTGATCGGATTAAAGAACTTGCTAAATAAATTGGCTATATAGACACAGCACCAATGGCCTGTTGTTTTGTACACTATTATTAGTTTTTCTGATGCATTAAATACACTAGCTCAAGAAAATGAGGATTGGATTTCATAGGTTAATTGATATGTGGTAGTAACAATTTCTATAACCAACATGGCTTTCTTCACAGACAAAGGGAGACCAAAACCATCTCATCTCTTTGAAACAATTGGCCTGTGACATCTTTTAGTGAGCCAAAGTTCTCACTGAACTAAAGAAAGAATTAGACATATATAAAGTATTCCTAAATTTAGTAAACACAGGAAGCTTTCATTAGAGGATATAGAGTTTTCCTTCTAGATCCTGTACATACAGACTTAGAAATGATTCATATACTCACGGTCATTCACATCTGGCTGGCACAGTGGATTGCGGTCCTCCAAGACTTTTCCTTGTCTGTAGGTACAGGTGGGACTATTTCAATGACATGTACTCACGTCCAGATACACCCAGAAGGAAAACTGGAGTTTCCTAAATAGAAATACAGAGGAGCTCACTCAGAACTGTTGTTTCTTAGGATGAAGGAAGCGGCCTGTAAAATGATGGGTTGGGGCAATGGCTGGAGTCAGCATAAGGAGGCACTATGGGGCAGAAAGTGGGATTCCCCACTAGATGGCACCAGGATCCATCTGTGGCACCCATGGGTACTGCTACCAAGGCAGAACACAGGGACAGAATCAGCTATCACATTTCCATAGGCAAGGCCCTATATGGAGTGCCATAGGGATTACAGTGAGTGTATGTGGGTATTTCACACCTCCTTAGATTTAATTCTAGATTGTAGGTATACCTGGAATGGCACATGTGTATGTTCTTATGAGTATGATTACATATGTGGGTATGAATATGTGCATGTGAACACATACATATATACATACATACATATATGTGTGTACACACTCATACACACCTATGTGTTAGGTTATATAGATTTGGGTTGATATAGGAATAGACATAGGTTGGGAAATATTGCAATAAATGGAAATCATGTTGGAGGAAGGGGACTAGCTTCTGTTGAATGTGGCAGGCCTTTTCTTATGCTTTTTCACTTAACCTTCGCAACACCTGTGAAGGGCGGCTGTTATTACCCCCATAAATTCCATGCATTTTGATCATGGTTGATTTGCAGAGGCACTAGAAACCCCCCAAATCCATTTTGGATGATGCATCTCAAAGCAATTCAGAAAGAGTTCTGGAGTGCTTCTTATAAATAATAATAGTGTAAATAATAATGATAACAATTGCCTTTTATTGGCATTTCTATGTTCATACTATGTCACCTCAGAATACTACCATATCTTTGTGACAGGTCTCTCCAATCCATGACTTCTCCTGTCCGATTGATTCTCTCTGTTCCTTCTACATTTGCCTTCCCTAAATATACTTTCACTATGCCCTCCACCCAGTCTGTCACTCACCTTGACACTCCACTGTGCTCAGGATAAAATTCAACTTCTCAGTCTGTTGTTTCAATCCCTCTCTGTCTCTCCAGGTTCTTTCTTCACTGCTCTCCAAGGGCAAATCTTTTGGTTTAGTCAACTGGCTCCCTCTCTAATCCCTAAACAGGGCACACACTTTTTCACCTGCCCCACATTTGTGCTCTCCCCTTATTCCACATGTGCAGGTGTGTTTCTCAATAGGTTGCAGGTTCCTCTGAGAGTAGAGGTGGTTACTTGCTCATGATGAGCAGCACCTGGCCCATGGCTTAGACCAGGAAGCTATAACGGCGCCAGTTGTCCACCTGCACTACCTTTATCTTCCATCTTATGTCTCTCCAAAATCAACATATCAACAGCCACAAGCAGAGTCACATTTTATGACCTGACACTCAGCAACTCATATGGTTTTATTATATTTTTTTTTATCTATGTTGACAAAGCTTTATTATTATAGAAGTTAGAAATAGTGAAAAGAGGGACCGGCCGAGTGGCATGGTGGTTAAGCGCTGGCCTGGGAAGCTAGCGGCCCAGGTTCTGGTCCCACATCTGAGGGCCAGTGACACTGCCCTCCAAAAATAAAAAATAAAAAAAGAAATACTGAAAAGAACTGCACTTGAGGGGGGAAGCAGTAAATATATTTGCTTTTGTCTTTAAAAAAGTACGTATTGAAATTCTAGACCTTCAAGCTCAAGTTTTGTGTTGGTTGGAAGAGCAGCTTTAGGTGGCAATATGCTTGTGTCAAGCATGTCCTCTGCCCTCCAGGTAGTTCCATCTCTGCCTTATAGAAGTAACTGGAAAGGGATCAATGGATATAAAGGCAGAGAGGCTGAGATAGCGGAACAATCTACAGTCAAAAGATCTGGCTTTGGGTACTGGTTTTATGGCTGACTCCTGAATGACCTTGGCAAAAGCCACTTAACCTCCCTGGGCAGTAGTTCCCTCAGCTGTAAAATAGGAATTCTTGTATTTAAACTCACAGGGTTATTGTGGGAATTAACTATGGTAATTGCTGCAAAATGCCTTGTAAATTACAAGGGACTCTGCCAGTGTCAGTTATTATTAAAAAAGCATTATGTGCATCTCCAGGTTTTTTTGGTTGGTTGGTTGGTTGGTTGGTTTTAGGCCATAATAGAGGTGTTTCCAACTGCCCTAGAATAATTTCTATCATGAAACGTGTGATTTCACTTATGCCTGTATGATTGCTTTGTGTTCTATTTCTAACTGTTCTATTGTCATTCATCAGGGTCACCTTCTTAACAAAAATTTCTTGTTTTTATCGTTTGAAGACTGCTGCAATTTTAGATGTTGATTCCAACCTTGGACTTACAACTACACACACACACACACACCATCAGATGTATTTTTATTCCTTCCTCCCTCCTCTCTTCCCTCCCATTTTTTCCTTCCTTCCTACCTTCCTTCCTTCCTTCCTTCCTTCCTTCCTTCCTTCCTTCCTTCCTCTCTTCCTCTCTTCCTCTCTTCCTCTCTTCCTTTCTTCCTCCCTCTCTTCTTTTCTTCCTCCCTTCCTTCTTTTCTTCCTACCTCTTCCTTCCTTCATGCTTCCATCTTTTCCTTTTTTTCCCTGTCTTCCAATGAGAGCCTGAAAATATTCACATCAGAAAATGCCACATGAATCTTTGACCAGTGACTATTTGTACTTCTCCCCTGCCTGAGTCTGCTTTAAATTCTTGTAAAGCCTCGCCATTTTCTCAAGAGCATACCATTAGACACTAATAGGTACAATGTTCCTGACTGTGTGTTATTTACCAGGTAGGTCCCAGCGCGGGCTATACAGTTAATGCCTAATCTACTATGCAGGACACTTGATTACTGAAGAACATTGCCCAGGCATTCCATAGCTTATAGGGGCAACACATTTTCTATGATATGATGGGAATTATTGACTCACTGGACCAGAACGCTCTCGGAGTCCACATAAAGACCCTTATTTCCACAATGGATTGAAAAGCCACCAGACTCTGGTTGCCTGCATATTCACAGTTTGCAGACTATTGATCTGATAATGAATCAAGTCTGTAACCTCTGGATATCCTTAGCGGACTGTACATGCCACCCCCAACCCCCTTAGGAGGTCTGAGTCACAATAGTCCCCAAACCAACACCTGCACAGCAGTTGCTTCTGGTGTTCAATTGCTCCAATTACTTTTGTCTTTAAAGTGTAATATTTCAGCCTTCTTTAAAACATACAAGGTCAGGGAAAGTAATACCCCTTAGGAAATAATAAGTGAATTGCCATAGACATACAATTATAAACAAGAAAGGCCTATAAAAATATAATCATAGAACTTCCAAGCTGAAATGAAATGCAATAAAATTGTTTACAACTTATCAGACATTGCCTTGGTGAATTAAAGGCAACACTCCTGTTTAAATTAAGTGTGTATGTGTGTGTGTGTGTGTGTGTGTGTGCGCGCGCGTGTGCGCGCACAGATTTTCCTGAAGGGTCATTGTTGGAGCTTGTTCAATCAAATCCCTGCATCACACAGTCTCTCAGGTAAGTGTGTTCTCCAGTGGCTAACACAAGCTACACAAGAGCTCCAGAGGACATTCTGCAGGGGGGAGTGGGAGGTGTTCACAACTTAATCTTATTCTCATCTAGTCTATTAAAATAATTATCTTCTAAACTGCAATATAAAGATTGATTCCATTTTTAAGGACCACTCTCTCACATATGCAGATAAACAACATATTTTGCTCCTCTATTTTGAGGGCCTTTCTCTTCCCACCAGCCTCTCTAAATCATGGTCCCCCTCACACTCCAATGGAGATCCTTCTGCTTCAAGCAAAACTCCAAATCAGAAACCACTATCTGAACTATTGCTCTTCCTCTCTCCCTCTTCTCCCTTTGGAAGTGTCTCTGTCTCTTTCCATGCTCCCCTTTCAGTCTCCCGGAGGGGCTCCAAAGAAGCAGATGCCTTTGTTGAGATCTTAGCAATTTGCATATGTGAAGTGCTCACTCTCTATTTGTTGAATAAAATGATGGATGGATTCCAGAATGGGTCCAGCCAGGGATCTACTCTTGAAGGCCTTTCTCTCTGAAGTGCTTCATGTTCTACCGGATCATGACATTTTTAATATGTGAAATATTGAAAAGATCTCCAAACTTACAGAATTGGTTTCCTAGTGGCAGAGTTTTAGCCTCGATGCAAGCAGTGAAGTACCTGAGTAGTATATCTGTGAATTGTACCTATTCGATCTATTTTCCATCAAGGGCTCATAAGCACCACAATGGCAATGACTTTATCCCTCTTTCTGTGTTTAACCCCCCACCAGTCCTCATGACAGTGCTCTGTTCAACCAATGCTGATGTCCAACTCTTTTGGCTCCTTCCATCCCCAGATAATTTAGAGTTGACTACAATGACATGTTTTACAACTTACTGCATGCAACTTGAAAGATCCTCTGTCAGGTAATTGATAAAAGAAATTCCAGGCTGTCCTTCAAAGTTCTTGCAACCTGTACTTGCACACAGCATATCTAAACCACCTGTGGCCCGCTGATTTGAAGGCATCATCCATCAGTGGATAAATGGTCATGCTGATCTCTGGCCCTCTGTGCTGCCTAACGACTGATGCTGCAGGGGAAGGTCCAGGCCCCACTGCTGCTAGGATGCTGGGATGCTGGGATGCTGGGAAGCGGGGGTGCAGGAGGAAAGGATCTTGAAACAGAGTGATCCCCCTGCTTAGCACCAAGTGGCAGCCCCTTATTCTCATCTAGTTCCATATCATGGTGAGGGTCATATCTGTACCTCAATACCTACCTCTCCTATTCTAAGCAAAACAGAGAGAGCTGTTACCAAAGACAGGTATCTTTTCTCTCGACAACTACCCTTGACTTCCCATTCCTCTTTACCTCATGACATTCTCTCTTCATGCAAAATTTATATACATGTAACATAAGGCAGAGTGAGTATGTGTGTGTGTGTGTGGGGGGGCGGGGATAAAGGGTTTCTGGCCAGCAGTTGGCTAGATACATTGCCTAGAAAAGTTTTTTAAACCTTAAGTGGATATTTAAAAATCAGAAATTGCTTTTACTTCATGAAAATATATTAATTGGATTTGGCTCACTGATATAAAATCATGGCTTAAATGTCCAATAAAAATTTCCTTGACATCAGCCAGTTAGCCTGACTATGAGGCAATGATTCATTAACTATTTTTCTTTTATTGCGAATGCCAATTTGCATTTAGCTTTTTAGCTGATATTTACAATACCGCTTCACTCTTGAGAGTGTTATTGATAAGACAGAATAAGAATACACGCTCACCATCACTGTCTTTAAACCCACCCTTATGCAGAATTTGAACACACCACTGTACAATGTCTCCAGAGGTCATCAAACCCAATTCTCCATCAGATCAGTTAGAAGGTTGCATAGTCAACAGGGAGCCACACACGTCAGTTCTACAATCACACCATGGTGAAGGTAACACAAACTACAGGGTAGACCAGAAGGTTTCCATTTAACAGCCATTCAGTGAGTCCAAATAGTTGGAATAAATTTTGGGACTTCCTCCCATGTGCACAAATAGAGCTGTAAATATGCTCTCCTGTTCTACTGATAGGAGCCTCAACAGGCTGATGATATTCATCTGTGTCAAACTCCCTTGAACTCTTGAGGGGAGGGGATTCTCTCTAGCTTTCTCATTAACATTCTAGAATAATATGCAAATAACTATGTGACAGCACGCTTTTTGAACATTATTAAATATACAACAATTATCACATATAGTATATTCGATGGGCATACAAGCCCCGTCAGTATAATGCATATACCTAACTCCAACCAAAAAAATAGAAAAATTTTTAACGTTCACTCTTCAAGCTCTGCAAAACCAGTTTTCAGATCATGGCACTAAACCCTCTCTGTTCTGGCCCCTACACAGGCTGGCTGGAGAATGCATGCACTATAATATTTGTCACACTCATTCTCTCAGGTGAAATACTGTGGGCAAAACTGCATAATTTATTAGGCTGGTACAGCAAGGCTGAATAATTAGATCATCTCCTTGTACAAGGCTACATTTATGATGATCTTTTTAACACTGTAATCTATACTGGGGATGGAGTTGAGGCATGGAAGGGGGGTTGAAAATAAACTAATTGAAAGATGCTCCTTGTGAAATAACAGCTATATCATCCCATGGCATCTAAAGTAAGATCCCATTTTCAGAAGGCTTTCCAATCACCTATATTATTGGCTAACCAGTAGCAACTGTTTTAATACTAGGAAAAGGATTATATGTACATATATAAGTACATACATATATACACATATATACAATGTTACATTTTAATTTTTGGTGGATGAGAAGGAAAAGAAAAAAAAGTTTAGAAATCAACCATTTCCCCCCACGAACAGATAGAATTTCCAAATGTTAGCAAAAGGTGACAAAGTCGAAGGAAGAGTTTTATGCCTTACCCCTCAGTTCCTCTTGAGCCTTGAAATGACAGTTTTGAGAAGAGGAGCCAATGCCGCAAAAGAAGACAACTTTGAATAAGAAATTGGGATCCTTCTCAGGTGATCAAGGAAGGGAAGGCAGCCAACATGGAGGATGCGTGAGGGTCCAGGTGTTTGCTCTGCTGGCCCACTCAGCCCTTTCTCACTCTTTCAGTGCCTGAACACTAAAGTGGGTCTGTCCTTCTAGGGGATTGGCTTTTGAAGTGCCTCCCCTTGGACTGCTCTCATTAGCATCCCGCTCTCCTTCAATGGTCAAGTGTTATGTGAGTATTGGGTTGTTTTCCCATTGGAGAATTTGCTTCTTATTAAGTAGCCAGACAACCCATCTCAGGGGCCCCAGAGAGAACCATTGGAAGATCATTCTTTCTGTGGCCACTCTGGTTCCGCTTGGCCTCCCCTTCACCACCTTGCTTCCTCCTATTTTTTTTTTCTTTGAACATTACTGGGAGGTTAAATTTTTACAAATCTTATATTCATAAGACATTTTTGTCTTTGAGCAGATGGGAGATAAGGAGGGCTCGTACACCTGGCCTTCCCTGGATGGAAAACTCCATTTGAGAAACAAATTGGCTGTCTTGGAGGTTGGTACATGAGCATACTTTACCATGAAATTGAAGCGGGAGAGGCAGGTTCAAAGAACAGGTCAAGAGAAACCTTCCCATAGGATCTGGTCGCTTTCTGTTCAAGAGAGAACCAGGCCAAAGTCAAGTTTCAGCACTGTGGTTATTTCTGAACTAAAGCAAATGAAAACTCAGGCACCTAGAACCATCATTTTCCTGTCATTCTCCTCCTCTTCATTATCATTATCACAAAAAGAAACAAAAATAAACTTTTCCTCCCCAATGTCAGGTAGAATGATTTGCACATATTTGCCTTAAGCATAAGATAAAACTAAAGCTCAGTAGTAGTCACTATTTCCTTTGAACATTACATAATTGGTCCCTAGACTTCCCTGAAATCTTTATTCTGAAAATCTTACTATGACTTTATCCTAAGGATCAGCTCCCTTTAAGCTTCAATGTCTATCCCTTGCTTTTGGAAATGAAATTGTTTTTCCAAAGGCTCAGCATGCTGTCCTTTGGGCTTTTGCTATATCTATCTACCACTCTGTTGGGGAACCTTACAAATAAAAGTAGGTTTTGGAGTCTAGGCACACATAAACAGGTCCATTGCAATAATAAACATTCTAGGTTCTTTGTTTAAACCAGCAACAATAGCTTATTAATAACTGCTGAGGTATTGCCCTTGGTTCTGACTAAAGAAAAGGAATTCTATTTCTTAAAATTTAGTATATTTTCCATGTTAATCTGTTCTTGCATTTAACGCATTTTCATTTGACAATTCAGTATCAGACCCACATTTAGAAGATGTGTGTAGTCTCAGTTGGCAAATGAAGGTGAACTTCTCTATTATCTTTGTGGAATTTCTTGTTTTTCTCCAGAAGTTATTCATCCCTATTTTGAAAGTCATCCCTTTCAAAGAAGTCTAATGGTTTTATGAAGTCATTCACCCAGCTCTCAGCATTCTTGTGTGACTGACAGAACAAGTATCAAATATTTTACAAGTGAGAATGAATAAAGAAAATAATCTCTAGTCATGTTGGATTCAATGCAACATTGCCTTTTAGTCAATAACCTCATTATTAAAAGGAACCAGAACTCCTTGGAGAAATAGCTGATCCTAGGACTGGGACAAGAAATATATAAGATAAGCCTAGAGACTCTTGATGTACCTCAAAGAAAGAAGGTATTTAAATACACACACACACACACACACACACACACACACACGCGCGCGCGCGCGCGCACACACACACACACAGCAGGAATGTCAAAGAAACACAAAAGGCAAGAGCTTCCAATAGTCAAAGCTGAAACAATTTGGACAACAAAATATAAAAAGTAGTGAAATAAGACAAATATCCATGAGTCGGTAGCGGAGAGGAAACTTTCTTCTACTGTCTGAGGTTAAGAATTAAACGGACATAAACAGATTAACAGGAGAAACGTGCACAAGTTTTATTTACTATCTTTACATGTACACAGGAGTCTTCAGAAGGAAAATGAAGACCTGAAGGTATACGAATATACTTTTTTGAACAAAGGATGATAGATTGTGAGGATGAGACAACACAAAGGGATTTGGTTTAGAGGCACCAAATTGTGGGATAGTGACTAGCAAATTGAAGATGGAAACTAATGGAAGATGAGAGTTATTTTCGTAGGTTTGTTTTTACACGTCGACGTCGAAGCCGAATTTCAGTCTCTGGTTATAAGAATGTTCTTCTCATCCAGGTACAGAGGGGGCACCTTTCTTAGGACCTGGTTTTAGGCAGAAAATGGGAAGTCAGAGAGCTCTCTCTGCATCTGCTATTTCTCTCCTACAGGTCAAAATAATCAATATGTCAAAGTGGTATATTATCAGTGGCGTGTTCTGAACCCCTTCAAATACATACCGATATAAGTGAGCGAGTGAGTAAATAAATAAATAAACATATAAATAAGGAGACTAGACAAATCTCCCAAGCAGAACAATTTCAAATAACTTACACAGATAATCAGCCCTCAAGAAAATGAAATATAACTCCCCACTCTCCAAGTGTAGGCTGTCCATAGTGACTTTCTTCCAAAGAGATTGCATACAATATAGACAAGAGAAAATGAGGAACTTTCCAGTTGATAAACCTTACAAACATTACCTCAAACATAAAAAATGATGTCTCTGGATAGCACGTACCCTTGATAAGAAGTGATGAGAATGGCACTTCACCTCCGATCTGCCTCAAAAAAGCCATAACTCCACTCTAATTATGGGAAGAACTGACAAATCCCATTTGAGGGAAATTCTACCAAATATCTGACCCATAACCCTCAAAGCCATCAAGGTCATCTAAAAATGGAAAGCCTGACCTCTCACAGGCAAGAGGAGCCTAAGGATATATGATGACTAAATGTGATGTGGTACCTTGAATGGAATCCTAGAAGAGAAACAGGTAAGAGCTAAGGAAACCTGAATAAAGTATAAAAATATATCAGTATTGGTTCATTAATTGAGACAAATATATCGTAAATTATAAGATGCAATTGATAGGGCTGGCACAGTGGAGTGGTGGTTAAGCGCTGGCTTGGGAAGTAAGTGGCCCCGGTTCGGATCCCACATATGAGGGCCAGTGGCACTGCCCTCAAAAAAAAAAAAAAGAGATGCTATTGATAGTGGAAAATGGGTGTAGGGTAAATGGGAACTCTATCTTTGCAATTTTTCTATACATCTAAAGTTTTCTATAAATCTAAAATAAAAAGGTTGTTTCTTCAAAAAGTAATTTAATTACTATATATCCCAGGCAAAACCTAGGTGCATGGACACATTGGCATTCAACAAACATTTGATGAATGTATGAAAATGTATTTGTTCTTCAGTCTCTGTGACTTGATCTTAGTATATTACCTTCTATCTAAGAGGTCTTATTTTATTAAACATCAAAAATGGCTTTGAAAGTAGACATGGTATATGAAAAAAGCAAATTCTCCAGAAGAAAAAATCAGAAGTAATTTCTTAGCAATGAAAGTAAATATTGACATTGCTGAATAGTCTCCAGCACAATAGAACTTTAAAAAGGGTAATGCTAATAAGAGACCAAGCTTTTTATTTTCAAAATACTTCCACATTTATTTGCAATGCCAATTCCTGCAATTCTCAATAATGAACTGAGAAAGGCAAGGTAGACATTACATTCTCATTTTGAACATCAAAAATCTTGAGGTAAAGAGACAATGTGCAGTGTGTTTAAGGCAGAGAAGTGCTTCTGCATCTACGTACAAGCACACCTGTACATAGAAGCACCTTTTATTGTGCTTCATTTTATTGCACTTTGCAGATATTACACTTTTTACAGATTGAATGGCAAATCTATTGGTGTCATTTTCCCAACAGGCTCAGATATGGTTAGCATTTTTTAGCAATAAAGTATTTTTTAATTAAAGTATGCACATTTTTAAAGAAACCTGCTATTGCACACTAAATAGAGAACAGTATAATATAAACATTACTTTTATATGTACTAGGAAACCCAACATTCTGACTTGCTTTATTGCAGTATTCACTTTATTGCAGTGGTCTGGAACTGAACCTGCAATATCTCCAAGGTGCCTGTATTGGAAATAAGTAGGCTCTGATTTGGGAAAGCTACCTCACTTTCCTGGGGTTTAGTTTCCATGTCTGAAAAATGAAGGGTACTTTCATGGTAGTGGAAAGTTTATGTATGATGTACTCTTCCAATGCCAAACACACAGAATATAATGCATTTATTTAAAAATAAATGCCAAAACACACTAAATATCACTCCCCCAAAAATTCAAGGACCAAAAAGAAATGGAAATCACAGGTACTGGCAGAGGCTGAAGACCTATCATCACCAAGGGGATAAGATTAACTATGTATGGATGACTCAGCTGAGGCCCTAAAATGGGAACGTGTGGGCTCCAAACTGAGCTCAGGTGATGCTTCATAGAGATTGGAACATCCCCTCTTATCTGCCGAGGTGGCTTCTAGAAACATGGTGCTTTCCCAAAGCCTACGGTCTAAGTCAAGATTCTCAATCACAGGAGCCTGGTTCCCGGGCTATTTTAGGTATGGGCACTGAGAAAGGAGCTGAACTGCCAACATAAGGCCTCTTGGGGGCCCAGACACTGAGAGGCATGGGCAATCATGAAATGGCCTTCCAGGAAAGGGGCACAGGAGGCACCTTCCCCAAAGATGAGTAAGATCAAAGAAAGAAATGGGAGAATTCTCATTCAAAGTCATAGAAATAATGGAAAAATCTGAAAGGACTTTTTAAAAAATCAGTATATTTGAAATCCTCAATGAAAGAAAGAAGGGGAATGGGAAACTCAATAGTGGGCTAAACATTAGGCTAACACAACCAAAGAATTTGCAAAATGAGATATAGAACTGAGAAAATTTCCTAGGGTGAAAACAGTAAGACAACATGATAGAAAAAAGAAGGGGAAATTGGAATGGAGGCTGAGAAGTCTAATAAGAATTTCAGGAGAAAAATACACATAAAGAATAAGGGAGAGAGCCTAAAAGAGTTAGGTAATGGCTGAAATTTTCCCAAATTAGAGAAACAGAATCCACTGTGCACACAGCCAGAGAAATAAAAATATATACACACATAGGCACTGCAGAGGAGAGAAAACTGTAAAACCCGACAAGAGGACACAAATTACCTAAAAAGAACAGCAGTCTGGTTGACACCTCATTTTTTCATTAATGAAAGAACTAGTTTAAAGTGTTGTGGGAAAATAATTGTGAATGTAGAATGTTATGCCTTCAAGAGTAAATGTAAAATGAAGACATCTTCAGACATTTAAGGAATAAGTTTATTACTATCAGATACTCACTGTAAGAACTATTAAAGGATATAATTTATCAATAAGGAAAATAAATTCATAAGTTAGGAGTCGACTGATGGTTGCTAGATGCAGGGTTAGGGATGGGGATGAAGGTGAAGATATTAGCAAGTACAAACTAGTAGTCACAATATAGCCATGGGGATGTGAAATACAGTATGGGGAATATAATAAATAATGTTGTAAAGATTATGTAGGGTGCCAGGTGGGCACTGGACTTGTTAGGAGACCACTTCATAGACTGTGTAGATGCCAATGACCACTGCACTGTACACCTGAAGCTAAAGTTGAATAATATTGAATGTCAATTATAATTAAATATATATATATATATATATATATATTCATTCATGGGATGTGGAGTACAGCATAGGGAATATAGTCAATGGAACTGTAACAGATACATATGATGTCAGAGTGGTAGTAGACTGGGGGGGGGTTATCACTTTGGGAGGGGCATAAATGTCTATTACATTGTTTTGTTGTTTTGTACATCTGAATCTAATTTAAAAAAAAGAAATCAGGAGTGGCGTTCAAGAAAGTTGGAGAGCAAAGAAACTGGATACAGTGATAATAAAAATACATAGATGTTTATTATAAATATTAAAGAAAATAGGCTTCTTTTGTGTTTAAA
Source organism: Aselliscus stoliczkanus (assembly GCA_033961575.1). Taxonomy (NCBI): domain Eukaryota; kingdom Metazoa; phylum Chordata; class Mammalia; order Chiroptera; family Hipposideridae; genus Aselliscus; species Aselliscus stoliczkanus. The sequence continues at coordinate 90,338,524 of CM066738.1, read as the reverse complement.
ACATTAAAATTCTAGACAGTAGTAGCGTGAATATTGGGAGTGAGGAAATCGAAGGAATAATGAGGTATACTAATGTTCTTCCTTCTATATTTTGCTAGAAAATTAGTAATGGAATAGGTATATTGAAAATTTCAGGGGAACTACTAAAAGAATAGAAATAACATGCATAACTTACAAACCAGTATAAGTGGGGAAAAAAGCAAAAATAAAGAAAATTATATCAATCCAATAAAGACTGCTAATGAAGGGGAAAAGAGAAGTAAAGCAAAAGTAACATGAAAACGACGCACAAAACAAGGTGTTAGAGGGCTGGCTGAGTGGTGCATTGGTTAAGAGCTCGCTTGGGACGCCAGTGACCCAGGTTCGGATCCCACATATGAGAGCCAGTGACACTGCTCTCTACAGCTAAGATGGTGAACAACAGCTCCACCTGGAGCTGGGCTGCTGTGAGTCCCCGGAAACTGCATAGCTGCAGCCCCTGCTGCAGTGGGCTGCCATAGGCTACAGTGAGTGGCCGGCAGCCAGCATGAGTGGCTGGCAGCCAGTGTGAGCTGCTAAGAACTGCTGTGAGTGGCCGTCCAGAGACCAGTGACTGATCTGCATCACCTGAAAAGAACACAATGATGATACCTACATGGGCCAGTGAAGCAATGTCCTCCACAACTAGACTGAAGAACAAAAGGACAGCAACTTGTCTGTTCCCCTTCCCCGATTCCCCAACGCTGTTCACATCCCCAAATTCCCCAATAAAATCTTTAAAAAAAAAATAAGGTGTTAGAAATAAGTCCAAATGTAGATGGAGATGCCAGTTTCAGAATAATACTTTGCATATAGAATCAATGCCTATTATGTAAAAATTTTAAACCCCTAATAAAATATTGTAACGCACTTATACATATATGTAACCAACTCCATAGAATATTTTTAACAGATTAAAAGAATCATACTCAACAAACTCATGATAGTGGTTGCATATTTGGTGAGGGGTACAAGAAGACTTCCTTTATTCATAATTTATTAGTTATTTGTATATTTAAAAAGATGCAACACAAATGTAGCAAAATATTCCAGCTTATTAATTAGGGGTGATGGAAACCAGGTATTATTAAATAGATGTTGTTGTATGCCCTATGTTTTTCTAATTTTTTTAAAAAAAATGTTTAAGCTATGCTATTCCTTCTGTGTCTAAAAATGTGTACATCTCTGAATTACTCAGATGCACCCAGATAGCCATGGGTTAATGACTAAGAATCAAGATTAACATCAAGGTTTCCTAATTTCAAGTCCATGGTTCTTTCTTTCATACCAGTATTCTAGGTGTTTTAGTGATAATCAATGTTAGCTGCTCCTTGCGGTCCTTAAAGATGACTTCTGAAAGTTCATACAAGCTTTGCATTTTCATCACTTTTTCTTCCACTCTTCATGCCTAGATTGGCACCAACTCACCCTGGAGAGGTTCTTGTGAGCTTTTATTGAGGGCCACAAAAGATAGCAAGATCTTTAAGTGAGTAGCTTTGAATAATTTCCCCAAGCAGATCACTCTTCGGAATTTCATTTTCAACATGAATGGTCACACTTCAAGCAATGAATGAGACACATTGTTCAGAGGGAAATGACGCACTCAATTCTGGAGTGCTGCTCAACAGTCCCAGTGCAACTTAGCAGTGCGTCAGCATTTTCATTATAAACCCATCAGTGGCGTGTAGGTGCCCAGAGGCTGCCTCTGAAATCAATTCGCTGAGTCACTGCTGAGAAGGGTTGGCCAGATAGGACCCATAAGACTGTCACAAACATAAACATCACCCTCTTCCAGTATGCCTCCCATGACTCCTATTGGTCCTCACCCTGACCTCTTTAGACCCTGAATTTTTTTTCTTGTTTATGGTGCCTGCTAGTTTGATTGTTATTGGCTCATAGCTATTGTCTCTTACTTCTCTTAGTGGGTCTCACTTTTTTCCACAAATGGACACAATTTCAGGAGAGGTGGAAGATCTAAGTTATTTGCTCCACGCCACAAGTTTTAGAGGTAGAAAAGCTGAAAGACAAAGTTAATCCATAATCTGATATGTGATCATGCGTTTATATATAATAAAAACTCACTCTTCGTGGCATTGGACTAACACCCAGATTAGAGAATTAGTTGGAGCACATGATAGGCTGTTTTATGTCTGGAGTGTGTACATGATGGAAGACAAGATCTGTGTGACACATTCAAATCCATGAGCTATTGTTTTCTGGCTCTGGATGTCCCCATCTATCCCTCTGGGTTTCTGAGCTAATCCATCCTTCATAATCAGTCCAGTCAACCCCAGAGCCTTTCCCATCTGTCCATCCCTCTGGGTTGCCTCTGAACTCCTTTGGTACTGATGTTATATGCTGCTGAACCCTTGGTCTGTGAGTTATTTCAGGTATATTAGTAAATGAAGAGCCTCCTGAGCACAGCCCCTTGTTTTGGGTGTTGGAACACAATTTGAGAAGAGTGCTGACAACTTAAAAGGCACAGAATTATCCCCGTGTTTCCTGGTTGTGTTGTGGCAAGTCATGTGGCCCGACTCCTCTGTGGAGAGGAGACATGAGCTCCATTCCTCCGAATCACCCGTCCTTCAAAGTCACAGAGCTGGTGAAGTAAGGTAGGGCACAGAGAACTCTCAGCTTTTCTACACTCAGATTGTCATGCTTTCCCATTGTTTTGCAAAGGTAGCAGTCTGTTTTAAGAAATCTTGCTCAATACACCTTAAACATGGCAAAGTCGAAGCAGATTTTGACTTAGAGGCAGAAACTACAGGACCATGGGCAACAGCTATGAACTGTATCTTACCACATAATGTCTCCTGCCACTTCAAGAGAATCATAGAAAGTCTTTTAACTGAGTAGTTTCAAAATTCTTCAACTGTGATTTACAATAAGAACTCCTTTTTATATTGCATACATGTGATTAAATGTGAGAGGAAGATAATGAGAATGAAACAAAAGTATCAGGAAACTCTACTATCTGAGGTATACTTGATAATATAGATGCCATCCTATCCTATCCTATTCCAATTCATTAAATAAAAAAAAAGATGTTAGATAGGAACAGCTATATTTAATTTATGACTGATATAGAAACTACTTTTCCCACATCCCAGATGAGAGTGCCTTATTCCCATATCATGCAGTATCTGCTTCAACCTTTTCAGTGACCTTGTAATCAGTAAGAAGTTCTTTGGAATATTCGATCTTTCCCTGTAACTTCTGAACCCAGATTTTTTTTTTTTTGAAGGTTTTTCCTGTTGCCATGGATTATGACTAAGGTCAGAGTCGCTACTCACTGCAAAATATTGCAGCTAGACCCTCCTTCCAGGGCTTTCTGAGAGGCCACAGATGGTTCCCCCTCAATAAACCACCAATTCTTCCCCTTCCCAGTCCCAATAGGAAGAAGATTCAGGAAAAGATGAGCCTTTAGTGAAGTACAATGTTAGGCAAAGGAGTGTACTCTTTCCCTGCCTATTCACACCTATGTCATATAATGGAGATCTCCAAGAATAATATGAATAAAGATTTGGAATGTCTGCAAGACATAAACACAGAGAGACTTCACAAGAAAAACAAACAAACTACATACCACAATCCCTTATAAACACAGATGAAAAATTATAACACAAATTTAGGACACTAAATCTCACAATATATTAAAAGGACAGACTTCATGATTAAGTGGGGTTTACCCTAGGAATGCAAGGTTAGTTTAACATTGGAAAATCAATGTAATTTACCATGTTTATAAGAACAAAGCAAAACAAAACAAAAAAAAACTAAAAATAACCCACATGATCATTTCAGTAAATCATTTCATGATCGTTTCAGAAAAAACCTTTAACAAAATCCAACATCTATTCCTGATAACAATTCTCACAAAGAATAAAAGGATTTTTTTTCTTTAACCTGATATAGGGCACCTACAAAAACAGCTAACTTTGTATTTATTGGTCACAGACAGGCTGCTTTCCCCTTAAGATCAGGAATAAGGCAAGTTTGCTCTCATTACTTCTATTCAGCATTGTACTACAGGTTCTAGGCAGTGTATTCAGGCAAGAAGAGGAAATAAAGCCATGCAGATTGAAAAGAAACAATGAAAACTGTCTTTATTTACTGAAGATATGATCATTTATGCTGTGATGGAGTTTTCAAAAAAAAAAGCTATTATAACTAACAAGGGGGTTGAACAAGGTTGTAGAATATGAAATCAATATACAGAAATCAACTGTGTTTCTATACACTATCAAATAAAAATTGCAAATTGAAATTTAAAAAAGCACTACTTAAAATAGAATCAGAAAATATGAAATATTGAGGGGAAATTTGAAAGAATATGCAAAATAAACACATTGAAAACTATTCAATATTACTGAGTGGAATTAAAGAAAGTCTAAATAAAGGTGGTCATGAGGGAAAAGACTCAATATTGTCAAGATGCCAATTTTTCTCAAATTCATCTCTAGATCCAATGCAATTCCAATGAAAATCTCAGCAGGTATTTTGGTAGACATTAACAAGCAAATTCTGAAATTCGTATGGAAATACAGAGAACCCGTATGTTGAAAAAGAAGAAAAGAAGTCCATAGCTAAAGTCCAATAGCTAACACTACCTGACTTGAAGCCTATTATAAAGCTACAACAATTAAAACAGTATTCTATAATAGACAAATATACCAATGATCAGAATAGAGTCTGGAAATAGATCACCACGTATATGGAAAGCTTATTTTCTACAAAGTTGCAAAATTCAGTGTAGAAAGAAAATTTTTCATGCAAAAGGTACTTGAACAGTTAGATACGCATATGCATAAAAGTAAGCTTGGATTCATACCAACACCATATGCAAATATTAACTCAAAATGGATTATAGACTAAATGTAATTCCTTAAACAACAAAAGTTTTAGAAGAAAACTGGAGGATAGCTTTGCGTCCCTGGCTTAGACAACAATTTCTTAGATATGCACCAAAATCATGATCTATAAAAAGAAGAAATAGGTAAATTGGACTTTCTCAAATTTAAAAATGATGCTCTTCCAAAGATATTAAGAGAATGAAAAAACAACTCAGACAAGGAGAAAATACTGACAAGCTTTATATTTGATAAAAGACTTATGTCCGGGCCGGCCCAGTGGCGCATTGGTTAAGAGCTGGTTTTGGGATGCCAGCGGCCCCGGTTCAGATCCCACATATGAGGGCCAGTGACACTGCCCTCTACAGCTAACAACAGCTCCACCTGGAGCTGGGCTGTGCAAGCACCGGCGACGGTGAAGGCTGCAGCCCCTGCTGCAGTGGGCTGCCATAGGCTACAGTCAGTGGCCGGCAGCCAGCGTGGGTGGCTGGCAGCCAGCGTGAGCTGCCAATAGCCGCAGTGAGCGACCATCCAGAGGCTAGTGACCCATCTGCCTCATCTGGGAAGAGCGCAATGACAATACCAACATGGGCCAGTGAAGCAACATCCTCCGCAATTAGACTGAAGAATAAAAAGACAGCAACTTGTCTGTTCCCCTTCCCCGATTCCCCAATGCTGTTCCCCTCCCCCAATTCCCCAATAAAAAAAAAGCTTAAAAAAAGACATGTCCAGGATATATAAATAACTCTCTAAATATCATAATTTTTTAAAAAAACAATCAACCCAATAAAAATATGAGCAAAAGATTTCAACAGACCATCAAAGAAAATAAACAAATTCAAAATAAACACATAAAACATATTAATTAGGGAAAGAAAAATAAAAGCCACAATGAGATACCTGCTTGAATGGCTCAAATTTAACAGACTGACCATACCAAGTGTTAACAAATATGTGAAGAATTGGACCTCATGTATACTCCTCTGGATGTTAAATGATACAAGAGCCTTCAAAAAAAGTTTAGTATTTCCTAGAAAGTTAACAACGCTTACTATATGATCCAACTATTCCAACCCTAAGTATTTACCCAAGGGAAATAAAGCCATATGTTTACATGAAGATTAGTACATGGATGCTCATAGTAGCCCTATTTGTAAAATTCAAGAACTGGAAACAACCCATATGTGCAACAAGAAAATGGATAAACAAATAGTGGGATATCCATACAATGGCATACCACACAGCCATAAAAGGAATAAACTTTCGATACATATTACAACACGGATAAATCTCAAAATCAGTATGTTGAGTGAAAGAGCTAGACTAAAAAGAGTACACATTGCAAAATTTTATTTACAGAGAATAATAACAAATGCAAATTATTCATAGTGTCAAAAAATAGATCACTGATTGCCTGAGACAGGGTGAGAGGATACATGATCATGGAAGAGACAGATTACTAGGAAACCCTAGAAAATTTGGGGGGATGATGAATATGTTCACTATCTTGATCGTTATGGTAGTTTAATGGATATATACATGTCAAAATATATCAAATTGTATTATTTAAATATTGGTAGTTCAATAAAAGTAGAAAATATTTTAAATGTATGCCTCATACCACAAGTTCAAGTACAATGAAGGAGGAGGAGGAGGGGGAAAATAAAGAGGAGGAAGAGGAAAGCAGAGGACAGCAGAGGAAGGGGAGAGAAGAGGGGAAGGGAGGGGAGGAGAGGGGAGAGGAGGGGAGGGGAGGGGATGGGAAGGAAAACTGTGCTAATGTAAATTTAACTAACTGAAAATGAAAAAGTAATTCTAGAATTAGGACAAAATGTCTAATACTACCTTGTAGGAAGGAGGGGTTCATTGAAGCACAGTTGAAAGCTGAGAATGAAAAATTTCAAAGCCCTGTGCTATGGATATCTCAATGAGTTGGAGTCCTCTGTTGGCAAGTTTTACTTATACACACAGAAATAATTCCTCCTTTAGGGCTATTCCTTTTTCTTCATGACAGGTCATCAAGTGTACCAAGGCAGATGCCCTAACTCCTCTCAGGTCTCCTCTCTGTCCAGAACAAAACATTCCCATTTTCCCCAGAGGAAATATGTGGTTTTCAGATTCATTCATGGGTTGTTCACCTTGTTTCTTTCTATCTGGTTTCTCCCAATCATTAGCTAAAGTATGCAAATAAGTGGGTAAATTCTATGTGTATGCTTGAAGCTCCAGGTCTCATGCCACTAGTTTGGACAAGCTCTCCGAATTTCCAGGTTGAAAAGGAAGGTCAGATGTGTTTGAACAAAGCCCCGGAGTTGTACCCTAAAAAACTTAGTTCATGGAGACAAAGAAGGGCCCTGACTGAGGTCCACAAGAAATAAGCAGATGTGGGCCGGAAGACCAGCATACGTCATTTAATTGAGTACTTAAAACGTATACAGTTTCTTTTGGGGTGTAACTTAGAAATTGTCTCACTACTTAAGGTATTCTGAAACAACTGTGTAAATGGATGTCTACATTTGTATAATTTCCTCCTTAGGCATTCTTGATCTTCTGGGGTCCCTGGAAAGGAAAGGCTGACAGGTCAGGAGACACGTCGGAATCATGCCTCTGGTTCAGCTCTGAGGATCTTTAATTCATGTGTTTTCATTATATTTATCCTTTCATAGAAGGCATCTTTACTGCATGCAAAGTGTGAGTGAGACCATGGGTCAGGCACCAGGGTGGGTTTTCAGGGGGGAAATGGGAAGAGCCTGACTCCAGATAGGCTACAACCCCTACCTCCAGGGAGCTTGGTCTGTGGTTTGAGAGAATTAGGATCAGATAGGAATCTCATAGAGAATGTGCCTCCAGAGAGAAACAAGCCAAAGAGACGGAATCTCAGATGAGGTGGAACTGGCTGCTAGCTGGGAGACCAGAGGGCTTCCCCTGGTCTTGCCATTGAGCTGTAAGTCCCTCAGTGCAAGGAGGGCATTATCCCTCTCTGTTCCATGTCAGTGGAAACCAAAAATGCCCTACCTGGAGCAAGGGGAACGTGATACATTTGCCTTCTAAAAAGGTCACACAGAGCAGTAGAAAATGGACCTACCTTGCTTATAACCCTGGCCCTGCAGTTCTTAGCTATAAGGCCTTGGGCAAATTATTTGCCACTTTGGAGTGTTTGTTTTCTCATCATCTGTAAAACTTGAATAATAACTCTCGCTTTTATTGTTTGTTTTTTAAGATTTTATTGGGGAACTGGGGGGAAGGGAACAGTGTTGGGGAATCGGAACAGACAAGTTGCTGTCTTTTTGTTCTTCAGTCTAGTTGCGGAGGACGTTGCTTCACTGGGCCATGCTGGTATGATCATTGCGCTCTTCCCGGATGAGGCAGATCGGTCGCCGGCCTCTGGATGTCGCTCACCGCGGCTATTGGCAGCTCATGCTGGCTGCCGGCCACTCACTGTAGCCTATGGCAGCCCACTGCAGCAGGGGCTGCAGCCTACACTATGGTCACTGGGGCTCACAGAGCCCAGCTCCAGGTGGAGCTGTTGTTAGCTATAGAGGGCAGTGTCACTGGCCCTCATATGTGGGATCCGAATCGGGGCCGCTGGCATCCCAAAACCAGCTCTTAACCAACGCGCCACTCGGCCGGCCCGCAATCACTTTGTTTTTTAACTGATGAATTAAATGATATCTTGAAGGTCGTATGACAGGGCCTGACTCTTAGTAGTGCTTTATACAAGCTAGGTTGGCAGGGTGGACTTCTTTTGTGTCATGGAATTGGTAAGAAAGTGTCTGGCTCTCACTGAGCTGGAGGCAATGGGGAGACACTGGCCCAGGGAAAGTGAAATGTGGGTTCTGAGGTACTTTATAACACTTCCACCTCCCATCGCTCTCTCGAATCAGGAGTTAGACCAGTTGACCAACTTGGTCACTGATTCAGGGGCAGAAATTCCAAAAGGATTCAGGTTACTACCTGAAATGATGATTCCCAAGCCCAACTGCTTACAGTAATAACCCGGGACAGCTGTTAAAAGTGCAGACTGCCAGGCCCACCCAAGGTTCTGTTACATTCAGCCTACAACAGGGGCCAGGAAACGATATGCTTAATACCTACCACAGGAGCTGGAATCAGTATTTGGAGGCCTGTGTCCCCTGAGGTCTGGCAGTTTCAACATGCAGGGCCAACACTCCTTTATTTGCCTATCCCCTGAAAAGGGATTTGTGAGCTTTTGGGGTCTTGATTTGCTGCCTCCCCAAGCAAGATCGAAAGGAAGAGTTTGTAGAGAAAATTATTGTGTAAACAAGAAAAATGTTTAGCCTACTGAAGAAGAAAGGTCAACAAATGGTTCCCAAGCAATTATAAAAGCCACTTTGTATGCAAATACTGCTGCTAAACAGGGGATGTGCTAATTACAAATTATTCTTATCTCACCTGCAGAGCTGTCCCAGATGTTCAAATTCATGTTATAAACCTGTGTCCTGCTCAGGACCCAGGCATCGGCTGTGTCTTGGGGAAAATCAGGGCCATCACCTCAGCCTTCGTGCTTGGGGAATCTTCTGGGTCCAAGAAGTGACACTCCCAGGGAATTCCTTAAGGATTGGGGGGAGGGGATCTTTTCTAAATGTGAACTAATGGATGGCACTGCTCTCCTACTTACACACACACTCTTGGCTATCCCTTTATTTGTTGGATTTGTGATTTTTTCTTCTAGCTCTACCACGAGCCAGCGGTCCTCAGCTCCTTATGCCTAGATTAATGCTTCTATTAATGACAATTATTACCTCTTTTTTTTTCTGGTGTCATTTTCTTTCTTTATTAAATTTTATTTTATTATGGTAAGACAATTAACATGAGGTCTACCCTCTTAGTGAAATTGTAAGTGTACAATATATAATTGTTGGTCACAGGTGCATTGTTGTACAGCAGATCTCCAGAATTTATTTATCTTGCTTAACAGACTATATGCCCATTGATTAGGAACTTTCCACCAACCCACCCCACCAGCTCCTGGCAGAGCGGAATCATTCCGCTCTGATTCTATGAATTTATTCATTTTATATACCTCATATAGTGGAATCATGCCAGTATTTCTTTCTGTGGCTGGCTTATTTCACTTTGCATAAATTGGAAGAACAATTTTTGCCTCTTGAAGAGCACTTACTAAGTACCAAGCACTGCATTAAACATTTCACATGTTTTTTTTCACTGAGTACATGAAACACACATGCTTTACAGGTGTAGGAAGTCAGGTTCAGAGGTTAAATAATATGGCCAATGTCGCACAACTGGTAAGACAACTGAGGTGTAAGTATAAGACCGGGGGTTTTAATCATGCTACTCTACTGCCCTGAACCTCTGCCTACAATAACTCTATTTTATCCCCAGTTTCTCCATAGGCTAAATTCTTTGGCATTTGCCTTGCAGATTTATTTTCTATCAACAAGAAAGACAACATTTACCACCACATAGTAATGTGCCAGGGACATTTCCAGGTGCTTTTCTGCATTCTTGAATTCAGTTCTCACAAGAACACTGTGAGGCAGCTTGTATTATTATTGTCATTCAATTTAAAGAGAAACTGAGCCTGAGAGTTTTGCTCAGAATTATAGAGATCATAATTGTTGAGTCTGGATTTGAACTCAAGTTTTCTGACTACAAAACCTGAGCATGTAATTTTCCAGCATGTTTCTTGCCCTCTGTAATTGTCAGTATCTTTAATCATATACCACATCCAGGTTCACCTACTTACTGGTATCTTATGTAACTCAATTTTTTCTACCTCAGAATTATGGATTGGTGGTTGCCCTAGAAACTGAGTCACAAACTCCAACCCTAAAAGAAAGCACGTAGAGACCTATCAAACTACCTTGCAGGGAACAGAGCTCAAAAATTATTCGTGGAGTCATCCAATAGGAGACCTGGAGACAGAGGTATTTCTACTTTCAGCCTGCTCTTTTACATATTATTGTCAGAAGTCATTCCTCACTTCCAACTGTGCCTTTGGTTTGCCTTCTGATACTATGGAATGTCCTGAACTCTCAATTGTTCAAATGACCTTTGATTCCTGGTTCTTATTTGATGTCTATATTTGGGGAACTCCCGGTCTGGCTGCCCTCATACTCTATCCCAGGAAGGACCGGCTGGGAAAAGTAGGAATGTTTCAAGTCCAGGTGACAACTACCTTAGCATGGGGACAACTATCAGGAAGGCTTCGGACCACAGCCTATAAGCCAAGTTCTAGGCAATTTTTAGAAGCAGGAAAATTTGGGAAGGGGTGAAAGGAAACATGTTCAGGCAGGCAGGGATTTGGTCTCTGGAAGATCCGACAATGGACAACACTTGTCAAGGTAAAGCAGCATCTAGGGCCCTGTGACAACAAGTAGCTGGAATACAGAAACAAGAGCAGGAAGTTCTAGGAACATGCTAGATACGATCTTATAGAACCCAGACCTGCAGGGAGGTTACCAATGCAGGGAATTAAATGTAACAGGAAAATATGGTAGCCCAGGGACAAGACATAGAATATAAGTTGGATCAGTGGTCAGGATGAATTAGTGATAATCATCATTGAGCAGATGACCAAATATTCTGTAAATTCTCACCTGTGAGCTTTGGCAGGTAAGGTTCAGAGCAAGATATAAGACTACTTTTGGCTGCCCACTAAGCTTGACCTCTCTTATACCTCTCAAATTATAGTCTTGTTCTATCAACACTGATTCCCCATTTTCTATCTCCAGCTCAACTGTCTATGTCTGATTTATTTATTTATTTATTTATTTATTTATTTATTTGCTTTTACACAACATTTTTATTTCTTTTTTAAAAAAATTAGTTTCAGATGTACAATGCAGTGCAATAGTTATACATTTTACCCCTCAAAGTGACAACCCCCCTCCCCCAATTCACCACCCCACTCCTCCCCCCATCATATATATCTATTACTCTTCCTCTGATTCCCTTCCACAGTATAATCCACATCCTGTGACAATCTATATATATTCAATTACAGTTGGTATACAACCTCCACTTCAGGTATATAGTGCAGTGATCAAACCTCTATTCCATCCATGAAATGGTCTCCCCAACAAGACATGTGACCATCTGATGGTATGTCTGATTTATAAGAACCTCTAGATCATAGTCACACCCAAATATTGAATTTCTCATACCCTCTAAATTATACTCTCCCAACAGGATGATTGATGTTCCTAGGATATGTATGCATCCTGTGAACTCTGACCTAAGCCTCACCTATCCATGGAGAGAGCTTTGAAGATTCACTTGGCATAGGAAGATGCAACTTCCTGGAGTGAAGCAACTGCCTATAGCATAGACTTATCTTTGATGAATTAGGAAATACCTTCTATCAGTAATGACAGGACACTTCCTACAGTAGCCACAGATGCCCTCAAGTCTCATTGTAATGTAGAAAAAAAGAAGCCTACTCTCTCATAGACCCTTCAGGAAACTTTACTGACTTAATGTCTACTGGTATGAGATGATTCAAACTTGACTCAAAAGGATACATCGTCACAAAAGTAAACATTTTTCACAATATTCTCTAAGGATAAAATCCTCCTATTACCAAAACAACTTCTTTTTTTTTTTTTTTTTTTTTTTGTGGGAAGCAGAGATTGGGGAAAAGGGGTATTGAAAATACAGAGGAGTGATCTGGAAATCCTACTTTTGTGCTGAGTCCTACATGTTTTTCTGCTGGGGCAACATCAGGTGGCCTTATCTTCTTCTTTGGGGCTCTTGGCAGCCCCCCACTGATGCCAAAAAGGTCCTAGCTGATCTAGGGATCGCCCAACACCATGATGCCAAAACTACCTCCTCCCAGCGTCCACTAAATGACAATATTGTTTCTTTTAAGAAGAGTATCCTAGGGGATGTAAATCTCCACTCACAAGTTTAGATTCCCAACATAAAAATCTTTATTGTCCCACAACTTGTTCCAATTGCAAGTTCCATTCTATTGGGGTTGGTGGCAGACATTAATCTTATTTGGTTTTGGATTGCTTCCCCCACTTTCTTCAACATTATATATAAATTTGGTTTGCACACATAGTCATAATCATTGGGAAGGCCCCAGTTAAATTTTCCTCAAGGTTGTCAACCACAGAATCCTTCTCCATCTCTTCTGGTCCTCATACTGGCCCATATAGGTCCTGGCTTAGGCTTTTCTTGTTTCTGCCACAGTTACTAAAGAACACGAAGACATTTTAGGATACAAGCGAATGCAGAATGCCCCTAGGTGGTGAGTTAACTTGAAGAGCAATCCATGTCCTCTAAAAGAGAGATTCTTTGGAATGGCAACCCCTGGGAGTGCTGTGGTGGGCAACTGTGATTTCTGAAACATTCTGAAAGCTTCTCATACGTGACTGCAGGGGTTAGTCCCAGCAGAGAAAGTGATGGAGGAACCATTCATGTCAATGAATCCCTGTGCTTAAGTCAGAGTCTTGGGGTTATGTCAAGTTTCAGCTCGAGGGGATTGATAGGGTCATGAGAGGACATTTTTCAGAGCTTTACCCTGAAAATCTGGTAGAATTTCTGGATGGGAAGTTCACAGAAGCGTGACGACTCCCTCGGAGTTTCTTACTCTCACCCCAGTTCATAGGCAGCTTTCAACAATTCATCAAAATTACCATGTAAGTGCTCCTACCAGTTTATATCTCTAGTAGCTTGTGTTCCAGTTAAGTAGATCTCAGCTGTTACACTTGGGGTGTGCCTGTCTCTACTGATTTGGGGGTAGCACTTGACCCTGCACCTCCAGTTCTCTGATGGGTCCAAGAAAAGTGCTTGATATTCAGTTTGTCTAGCTTTTCTTGTTGTAATGAAGAGAGTGATTGATGTCTTTCAAGTTCTTTACATGTAGGAGCTCAAACCAAAAGTCACTAAAGATTTTCCCCTGTAGTTCCTTCTGTAAGTTTTATAGTTCTAGGTTTTACATCTAAATCTATGATCCTTCTATTTTGAATTAACTTTGTAGTTGATAAAAAGTATTAATAGGAGTTATTTTTGTCTTTGTTTCCTTTCTTTCTTTGCATCTGAATATCTAATTGTTCCAGCCCCATATATATATATATATATATATATATATATATATATATATATATATATATATATATATATCCTTTCTCCATTTAGTTGCCTTTGCACTATCATATTTATAATATTTAGTTTTCCTGTTTATAAACATAGCATATTTCTTATGTATTAAGTCCTATTTTATGCCGTTCAGTCAACTTTTTATGTTCATGTAATTAGCACATTTTATACTTGGCTACTTCATATATTTCTGTGTGTTTTGTTGCTTTATATATTTTTGTAGTTTGTTGTTTTTTTTTGTTTTTTTTTTTTTTTAGCTGAGCCATCCTGCGACCTGTTGGCAGCTCAGTGGCAACTCAGCTCGGGCTGGGCATTGAACTGCTGTTGCTCAGAGCTCAGCTCGCACTCTTGAGCGAGCTCTTAACCAACTGAGCCACTCAGCCGGCCCCATTTTTGTAGTTTTCATATCCTTAGAAAATAATTGGCTTTTTAAAACAATATTTTCTATCTAATCTTTCTTGGAATATTGGAAAGATCCTGATTTATATATATGTATATATATAAATATATATATAAAATATATAAATATATATATAAATACATAATATATATTTATATAATATATAAATATATATAATATAAATACATAATATATATTTATATAATATATAAATATATATAATATAAATATATAATATATATTTATATAATATATAATATATATAATATATAATATATAAATATATATTATATATAATATATAAATATAAATATATATATAAATATATATATATTTATATATATATTTTTATATATATATTTTCTATATTATCAAATATTCTCATTGGCTTTAGTAGTTTTTAAGCTAATTTTCTTGCTAAATACTTTTCATCTTTTTCTATGATCTGGTACAATAAGAGAATTATCTATTTTTTTCAAAGTTTGAAATAACATATCTTTCAAGTCAGCTGGAATCTTTGAGGACTTTTTATTCAATTATTTTTCTTCTCTTTAAATCAATGTGGAAAGTGTATATTTTCCAAGAAAACTACCCATTTCTTTGAGGATTTCAAATTTACCTCCAGAGAGGGCTTATATAGCAGTATGTTACTTTAAAAGTACTGTGTATCTTTTTTTTTGTTCAATTTTTTCATTGCAGGAAAATACATATAACACAAAGTACTACCGAAACCATTTTTAAATGTGCAGTTCAGTGGTACTAAATACATTCATAATGTTGTGTAATCCTCACCACTATCCATCGCCATACCTCTTTTTGTCTTATAAAACTGAAACTCTACACCCATCAAACAACAACTTTTCCGTTTCCTCTCCCCCAGCCCCTGGAAACCAGCATTCTGCTTTCATATGATTCTGACTGCTCTAAGTACTTCATGTAAGTGGAATCATAAAATGCTAATCTTTTTGGGACTGACTTATTTTACTACTTAGGAAAATATCCTTTAGGGTCATCCATGTTGTAGTATATGTCAGAATTACCTTCATTTATAAAGCTGAACAATATTTCATTGTATGTATATATGTGCTGCATTTTACTTTTCCATTAATCTGTCAATAAACACATGGGTTGCTTCCATGTTTTAGCTAATGTGAGTAATGCTCTACGAACATGGGTGTACAAATAGCTGTTCAAGACCATGCTTTTATTTCTTTTGTGTATATATCCAGAAATGAAATTGCTGAATCATATAATAATTCTCTTTTGATTTTTTTGAGGAATCACCATACTGTTTGACACAGTGGCGATAACATCATGTATTCTCATGAACAGTGCACAAGGGTTCCAATTTGTCTACATCCTGATCCTGATCTTATTTTTTCTTTTGCTTTCTCTCTTTTTTTTTTAATGGTGGCCATCCTAATAGGTGTGAGGTAGTATCTCATTTGTTTTTGATTTGCATTTCCCCAGTGATTAATGACCTTGAGCTTCTTCTCATGTGTTTATTGGTCATTTATATATCCTCTTTGAAGAAATGTCTATTTAAGTCCTTTGCTCATTTTTTAATTGGGGTTTTTTTTGTTTGTTTATTATTGTTGAATTTTAGGAGTTTTCTAGATATTCTTCATGTTAATGCCTTATAAAATATATGATTTGCAAATATTCCTCTTTCTGTGGATTGTCTTTGTACTGTTGATATTACCTTTTGATGTTCAAAATTTTTTAAATTTTTATGAAGTCCAAATTTGTCTACTTTCTCTTGACTGTATCTATTTTTATATTACCCTTTTAATGTTTTGTTATCTTTTAAAATTATATTTTCCAGGTCATTTTTTTACTGAGAATCCCCCCTCAAATGTACCAGATATTATATTTAAAATTCTGTTTATCTAATTTTCCTATTTCATAATTCATTAACTTTTAAAATTTCATATATATTCTTACTTTATTTTCTACATTAGTGTGTTAGAAGCTTATTAAGTTGGCTGCTTAATTCATTATTCTCATTCCTTAATATTTAAGAAAAAAAACATATACTACAGTGAATTTGCCCAATGATTCTGTTTTAGCCACAAACCATATATTTTGATAAATACTACTCCTGTTTTAGGCACTTCCTAACAAGCTTATAATTATAGTTTTGCTTTCCTTTAAAACTCAAGGGACTTTTATGGAAATTGCCTGGTTAAAAAATACATTTTTGTTTAATATATATTAATGCAATCTCATAATTTATTATATTCAAAACTCTTAATTGGTCTACTTTATACACTAAAGAGTGACATAGATGTATTGAAGTGTCCTGTTTTTCTGCAAATTTCTTTTCATATTTCACATGGGTTTTAAATATATTTTGATGTCATTAATTGGTACATAAATCATTTTTCAGATGACAGTATTTATCAATTAAAAATGGCCCATCTTATTTTGTGTATTTTGAAATTTTACTTGATTAGAAATTAATATTGTCATATTTTTCTTATGCTTGATGCAGTTCTCTCTTTTTAGAAAGCTGTTTTGCTTATAAAGAGCATATACTTGGAATTTTACAAACTAAGAATTTTTTAGAAAAAAGGGGTTATGATAATTTACACTCACTCTCTGTCTTGTTTGGGCCTCCTTCAGAGTAACTGAAAAGACTTTGCTATGATTCATTGAGTCACACTACCTCTCTGAGAAGCCATAGGACCTGCTCCTTCCTGATAATAGGACCGGGAATAGGACTAGATATAAGACCAGGAATGTGAATAGGAATAGGCAATAGGACTGATTTGGATCAGGTATCTGATCCAAAGAGAGCGTATGAAATGGCTGGACTCAAGGGCTCTATAGGGCACCCTATACAGAGTAATAACCTGACAGCCCATTCACTCCTTCACCTTGTTGGAGTTTGAAAATAAGGTAGAGAAAGTCAGCATTTAGGAGAGAGGTACAAACCCCTGAGGACACACAGGCCATGTGCAGAAGTCCTGAGGAGGAAAGGAAGAGATGAGAGGAGCTGGTGGGTTACGTCTGGGGATGCTGAGAGTACAGTGGATGGGCTGATTGGGGCACTGCTGTAGGGAGCAGAGCATAAACAGCCAACAATTGAATGACATTCCAGGTTTCCATAAAGGCTGCTGAGCTGGTGTCCTGAGCTCCCCTAATTCTCCTGGCCCCATTCTCACCTTAGGGAACCCAAGAGTGTCTGAATTTGTAATCAAAGGGCCACAAATACCACACTGCTTCTCATTTTCTCTATTCATAATTCTTCTGTGCTCTTTCCTTTATTGTCTCCATGTTGCTATATGCAATATATGTTGTTTAATATTATATGTCCCAGAGATTTGAAAGGATTATAGCCTGTTTTGAATTCTATTAGTGAACATCCTTCAGGTTTAAAAAAAAAATTACTAAGTTTTATTTGCTATTTCTGTAATATAAAATCGTGAATGGAACAGATTCTTTTGAGTCCTATCCATACAAAGGGAGGGATTTAACGTGGCCATATTGCCTTGCCTTGACACTCCTCCTTCCTTTAAAATATAAACTGGGATTTTATACAACTTGTTAATAAATCACTATTCTTTTTACAGTATATAGCTCATCTTTCAAATTCTTTGACATTTACATTCATTTTAAGTGACCACATTTACAAGAATGATGTAGTTTTAATTCTATGTTTAAGTGACTAAGCTATGTTCATTGTTAATATTTTATACATCAACTTCCACATTCTTCTGTACAATTAGCAAATAACTACATTGTGATTCGTGGGTACCACAAATTCTAAACATACTAGAATAAGGACTCATTTAATCCTCATAATAGCCCAATGAGAGGAGTGTTATCATCTCCATTTTATAGATTAATAATGAGAGACAGAGGTAATAACTTGTCCACTGTCACGTGCCTAGTTTTCAACAGAGCCTGGATTTGAAATCCAGGCAGTGCGGTGCCTAGTCCATGTTTTCAGTAGCGCTGTTATGCTACCTCTTATTTGTGAGCTCTTAATTTTAATTAACTTTCCTATATAGTCTAGTGATTTTTGTTTAAAAGCAATTCTTGAGTAGCACATTTTCTGAGTTCTTATATGCCTAATAATTATTCTTTATTCTTTTTGTTTATGAAATACAAATATATTTGCTTAAATTAACATGGAACATATTCTTTAAACAAAAAAGAAATCATCCTATAAACTTCATGTGTGCTGTCTTTTGGTAATCAGTCATACAAAGGAGGGGTCTGGTATCAGCTGGATTATTATAAGATTTTAAAATCTCGAATGTTACGCACAAGGTGGAAAAACATTATTCACAGGCTGGCTTTCAGGGAGAGAACCCTGTGTTATTTTCAGTTTTTCTTTTCCTTTTCAAAAGAGAACATTGATAAACTGCTAGGGCCAGGAGGTGAGAGACCTCAAGGGCAGGATTCTGTGGTAAAGAAAGCTGGTTAGACTGGTATGCATGAGACAAAGGTGGGGAGAGGGGAGACAGATGGGAGAAGAAGGCAGGGAGAAAGGGAAGCCAGAGCCAGCAAGATGGTCTACGAGCTTACATCATACTCTTCAGTGGTTCCTTATGATCTTTCTGAAGTCTTTAAACTCATGGATGTGAATAGATGAGTTGGTGTCAGGTTGCTACATGCAGCTCTGTGGAAACTGATGGAGGGGTTGGGTCTAGCACACAGATTGGCAAAAGTGGAACAGACAGTGCCTGGGAAGGCAGAAGGAGGCAGAGAGGCTAAAGAAAAATTCTGGGAATTCTGGGAAGGCCTCAAACCATCTCAGGCAAGGGAAATGGAGATTAGAGAGAGTTTACTTAGGTCTGTCAGGGGCAGAAGGGCCCCATTTTACATCTGCAACAACTGTCTATTTTATAAAGTTCTCTGGTTATAAACTTGTTGCAGCATACTAATTATAGATTTTACTGGGAAAACCATTAATCCCTTCTGTTTACATGATCAGACATTTTCTTCAGCTCAAAAAATGTTTTTATTTAATCATTATAATTAGGAGTACAGGTACTGCACTCAGATAGCCAGGTATGCATCAAAGTTCTCTCATGAGTGAGTTGTGGAGCCTTGTACAAACTATGTCATCTCTCGGCACCCAGGTTTCTTCATTTGTAAAACAGAGATAAACATTGCATCTCTCTTGCTGTTTATAAAGCAGTAAGGATGTGCTGATGTAAAAAGATGCTTTTGCACATACCTGGCCAAAGAAAGGGCTTGACAAAAGTTAGCTGTTCTATGATTGCATTTTTGACTATCAATTCTGTTCCAATTATTCTAGCTTCTTCCTCAGGAATGCCTATAATTCTTATGCTATTTATTTATTCAGAGGCATTTATACTTCTCTTATTTTTTTTTATAATTTACTTTGCTTTTGCTTCATATTATGGTAAAACATCTCAGGTTTGTCCTCTAAATCACTGGTTTAATTTTCCATTATGTCTTCCTTGTTTTTTAATGCCAATAATGTAGACTTTAATTTTGCTACTGTTTTTGGTTTTCTTACAGTTGCTCCCTATTTTACCCATTTCTTTTGCCTCATCCACTGACATTTTCGTCTCATTACTTTTTCTCCCCATGTGACTTTCAATTACTCTTTTATGTAGATGAGATCCTATTGCTTTCTTCTAAGAATGCAAAAGTGTTTTCAAATTTTCTTCTGCTTTCCATGTTAAATGATTTTTCATAGCAGTTCACTTTTATTATATTATGATATGAAATTTTGCTATTATTTTAATTGTTTTGTTTTTTTATGGATCTCAATAATAGATGCATCATTTCTTCTTCCTGGAAGAGAGGAAGTGGAGCCAGATCTTCTGTTGCCCACAGGCAGGCTATGCTGTTTGCCTGGGCTCCTCTCTGCTCCCTTGGGAGTGGGCGAAATCTCTGTCTTAGGTTTGCAGCTGAACATTGGGCTGCAACTCTGTGTCTAGAAGACTTTTTTTTTTTGATATGGTGTTTCCTTATCTTCCTCAGCTTAGGGTCTGACAGCATGAAGAGATGAAATATGTGAAACACCAGAGGATGTCTTGATATCATGGTCTTACTGTGCCTTCATCTACATCTTTACTTTGGGTCTTCCCCTTCCACGCACACATTTATTCATTCATGCAGACAAGCACTTAATAACTATGAATTGTGTGTTTACTGTAAGCACTGGGGATAACACAAAGCATACTTTATATCATCCCTCAAGAAGCATACACAAATAATACCAATAATACATAATTGTGAATTTGTGAATACTGTGAGGAGAAAGTAATGAGGGGAACATATATTTCAGAGCAGAAATAAATCCAATCTGGGTAGTGATAAAGGAGGAATTCTCTATGGAACTAACATCTAAGGGTGAATTGGAGCTGTTCAAAGGAATTGGAAGGAGAGTATTCCAAATGGGGAAAGAGGTTCATGTAAATATATACCAGTGTAGGACTGAAAGAAAGCCTGTCTGTGGCTGGAACACAACATGCAAGGGGGAGTATTTGACACAAAGTTTTGGAAAAGTCGCTAGGGGACAGTTCAAGTAAGGACCACAGGTCTTACTAAGGACACTGATCTTACTCTAAAAGCAATGGGATGCCACTAACCAGATTTTAAACAGTGCAGTGATATGCTAGTATTGGTCTTTAGAAGATGGCTCTGATTGGAGAGTAGAAAATTAATTACATGAGGGGATGGTAGCTTCTGCCAGGGTAGCTAGTGTAGGGATGGAGGTGGATAGATTGGAGAGACAAATGCAGAGCAAAGAGACAGAACTTGGGGGAAGAATGGGGTAGAAGGAAGAAGAAGGATCAAGGATGGCTCTTAGGTCCTGGCTTGTACAACTTGACTGGAAGGTAGAGTCTTTCACTGATATGAGTTTTAAAAATAGGTTTAGAAAGAAAAAGCATAAGAATACTTTTTTAAAATAATGATGTTTGAGAAGCTGTTGAGATTTCCAAATAAACCAATGTCTGGAAAGCTCCAGCTACAACTCTGGAGCTCAAAATAATGGTTTGGACTGAATCTGTGAAATTTGTGAGTTTTTGATGACAAGGTCATCAATGCTATGACTGTCCATGAGCTCTCCAAAGAAGAGGAGTTAATGTGCATAGAAAAGTGGGTTAGGACTGAACCTTGTGGAATTCCACATTTATTGGCTGAAGGAGGAGAATGAGTCAGCAAACCAGCCCCAGTGGGAGTGGTCTACAATGTAGGAACAAAATCAGGTGAGTGGGTGTGTAAGTAACTGAAGGAAGAGAGGGTTCCAGAAAGAGTAATGGTCAACAATATCAAATAAGAAATTTTGTCACCTTTAGCCTCCTTTCCTAGTTTTCTAGCTAAGATTCTAAAAATGACATTCTGGGGGTTTCCATCTGTGAGGAGATATCAAAATGGAAGTACTAGGTGGGAAGGAGAGGAAGTGAAGGAAAAAACGCAGACAGGACCATCCACACCTACTGGGTGTCAGTTGTCTATATGCTACAAATCTTGTGCTTCTGAATTAGTGAAGGTAAGAGTTGGGGGTGGGGATTAGAGTGGTGGTGATGTGACAAAAGGATCTCCTGGGCTCTGGAATTAGAGTGGCTAGGTTCAAATCCCAGCTTTGCTTCTTCACTAGCTAAGGAAACTTGAGCAAGTTTTCTGTGGCCAGTTTCTGCATCTGCAAAAAGGGAAACAAATACGATTTCTCACACATTGTGATAAGCATTAAATGAATTAATGCTTTCAAAGTACTCCTGCCAGTGTCTAGCATGTAAGAACACTCAGTGAGTATCAGCTATGATGATTTTTATTTTAAATGGGCAAGTTTATTCCCTTTCCAGGCTGTTGTTGTGTTGCCACCGTTTCACCAGGTTTCTAAAATAAATTATATATTCTGTTTCTTCATATGAATGAAGGAAGGCAACAGAAGGCTATTAGCCAGAGACTATTTTATGCTACAGTTTTAAATATTTATTTATTTAAACCAGGTACTTGAAGAAGACATCTTCCTCATAATAGACAAAACTACTTGTCTCATAGACTGACAATTCATGACTCAGCAAATGGAAAAGAACTGTAGGTTTTATTCCTGAACAAATAGTGTTCAGATAGTGGGACCCCTTTCAAAGGATACTGTCAGCACCCTTTATAGCAGGCTCATCAAGGTTGCTAACCCCGTGGCCCAATCGTAAGTTAACACCACGGAGTATTTTTCGCAAGGTGGTAACCCATCACGCTGTATTGCTTGTGGCGTGACTTACTGAACCCAAATCTTATCCTTTCCTGCCTCTCACCTTCGAAAACAGCTTATTCAATAACTTAGATCTGTGGTCCTGTTTTCCATGGAGAATGATCCATCCATAAGTCACAAAAGTCAAACAGAATAGAGAGAAGAGGCACATCCAGCTTTCCCTACCTGCCCAGTTACCACACAAAGACCTTGGAACTGCTGTAAGCAACCAAAGCTATCAGTCTTTCCCAAATCTTTCAGAATTATTGTTGTTTAAATTATTGTTTCCACACCTTCATTTTTGAATATCAAATGTAGTATATTATGACTGTTTTTCCCTTCCTTTTCTTTAATCTAATATATCTTGGGGATCTTTTCAGATCAGTATCTAGAGAGCTCTCTTCTTTTTAAAAACTGTATATTATGTCATTGTATAGATATACAATGATTTATTTTAAAGGCCCTTATGACAGACTAGTGTCTTATTTCTAATCTTTTGCGATTATAAACAAGGCTGCAATTAAGAAACTTGTGGGTATATCATTTTGCACCTGTGCAAGTATATCTGTGGGATAAATTCCCAGAAGTGGTATTACTGGGTCAAAGCATATTTGCATTTGTAATTTTGACAGATATCACCAAATGGCCCTCCACTGGGGTTTTACTAATACAAATTGCTACCAGCACTGTACAAAAAGGGCCTGTTTCCCCACAGCCTTGCCAACAGGATATGTTTTTGATCTTTTGGATTTTGGCCAATCTGATAAGTAAAAAATGGGATCACAGCGTAATTTTAATTTCCATTTCTCTTATTATGTATGAGTTGTGCATCTTTTCATATAAAAGCATATAAAATGCATTTCCATTTCTGTTCACTGCCTGTTCATATGCATAAACCATCTATCTCTTGGGTTGTTCTTTTTCTCAGATATTTTAAACATGTATAACCCCCCTTCTGTACTTTCCAGCACACCATTCTGGTGCACAATTTTTATGTTTTTGGTCAGGGTCCTTTTCTAACTTAATTCCCTATTAATAAATATGTTGAGTGTGTGTATGTGTAGAAGGAGTATGTGAAACTATTGTTAGGAGTGGAAATAAGCATAGAGGAACGGCAATTTACGGCTGACATTCAAACTCTGACTTTTTTTAAATGGTGATTCTGGCAGATTCCCTCCACTTACAGTTTTATTTCTTCCCTGTTCTAAAAGAAGTGTGCAAATTAGAGAATATGTGTAACCTTCCTCGAGTGGTCCTCCTAGAACAATTACTCTTAAGATAGTATTTAGGAAAATGGTAGAGCAAAGAATAGGTTTTGGGGAAATTGTCCAGGAGGAATTACCCTTACAACCATCTATCAGTTGTCTGGAAATCCATTGCAAAGAAGAAAAATGGTTAGGACTCCGTCATGGCTAGGAGGAATGTAGAGTGAGTGTCATTCTTAATAGAGACAGTGACATGGTAGGGGAACTCTCTGTGACATGCTCCCTGCCAGGAAAACAAATAATCAGAAAAGAACTCCCTCCCTAGGTATACATATCTGGTCTACCTTGTGCTTTAAATATAGAAATGGTAAGCCCTGTTCAGGGGCTGCTCAAGGTGGGGAGGAAGCATAATCAAATGCAAGAATTGACCCAATAAAAGACACTCATAGGCAGTAATGGCTTACTCCATAATATTCTTTACAGTTAAGCTCAAAAAATGGTTTGAACTATGATCACCAACCCAATCAAAGTAAAACCAGGAGACATTGATTTTAATCTAAGTTCTGTCACTTATTAGCCATGTGCTCTAAGACAAGTTGTTGAACTATTCTTGGGTTCAGTTTCCTCTCCTGTAAAATGGGGCCAATGAGTCAGGACCCTGTGTTAGCTTCATCACAGTGCGACTCTCTGAAGGACCACACAGTCAACGGGCTATCGAGCAGGTCGATAAACTTTGTTTCCAAGCATTTAAAGAAAACTTACCCTTCAATGGTATTCATCACTAATTGAACAGAATCGACAATTATTTGTGGTCCTCTACCCTTGCTTCATGTTGCAGACCATGTTCTGAATCTTCCCTGCTGCCAGCACCCCAAGCCATCAGTCTGTTCTCCAGCCCTCCAAAGTTCCCAAACAGCTGGGCTTACAGCAGGCCTATTAGTTTTAAAACTCTGGGTATTTTGCCGAGTCATCCTCCAACTCCCATCCAGGAGGTTTTGCTGTGGTTTCTCTTTTCTTCTTTATAAACACAATCTCTACTCTTGACACTTCAACTCTCATCAGCATAACAGATGGGGAAAATGTAAACTGACAGTGGTCTTCCACATTTGAGCAGGTCCTATTACTAGCCATCTTACGTAACACTTCACTACTCTTGTTATTCTCCTTGCTCCTCGACGTAAATGACTAGACATGGGCTTTTCTTTAAGTCTTCCTAACCTTTATTATAGAATCTTAGAGATGGATGAAACATTAAAAATATCATCTGGCTCCATCTTCCCCCATGTCAAAATTACTTATGCAGCAACAGTGCCAAAGGACCATCTAGTTGTTTAACACTTTTGCTGACAGGGAACTCATTACCTGTCAGTCAGCTATCCCATTAGCATCTTAACAATGGCAGTGTGTGGCTTCCATTTTGCCCCTTCAGAAGCAGTGTGACATTGATCCATTGCTCCCCATGCTTTTACTCATCCTAAATTAGGAGAGAGCATTTGACAGTTTGATAGTACCAATTCAGTGTTTATTTAATAGTAAAAGTTCCAAATACCAGCTGTAATCTTTAGTGACTGTTTTGTGTTGATACAATTGTAATGATTACATTTTATGAAGTCATTCCCATTAGGGTTCAGAAGATCGATGGGTGAGTCAGGATTGGAAGAAAGAAGAACTAGGATTTTGTCACAGCTTTGCTCACAAGTGGTAACTTTAGGGAAAGTCACTTCTCTTTCTGTTTCCTAATATACAAAATAACATCAAGAGAATAAGCAATTTCTATGCACTTCCCTCCCCAACTATAACTTTTAATAAGGCGATAACAGTATTTTTGCCTTGGAAGAGGAAAATACCAAAAATGGTACATAAATGAATAAATACATGAATGTATGAATTTCTATGACCAACTCATTATACAGAGAAGGTAGATAATAATCAAGAAGATATATAGCTCAGGGTTGCCAGAAAAGCTTCAGTTGACACCAATATCCATAAACATTCAAAACACAACAGGAACCCCAGCTCCTTGGTAATTTCAGAGATGACATTTCCACTTAGATCGTCCTTATTTCACTGTGTTTTTGACCCTGGTTTCTAATAAACCCCATTCCACTTAAAAGGAGAACACTGAATTAACTTGATGAATCACTGGGCTTTTTTCTATACATTATTTTGATAATGGCTGAACACATTGTTTGGCTTAGGAAAGGGAGAAGGCCACACTTGGGAGGTCACCTGAGGTAAATCTGCAGAGCCAACTTAGCGTGAGGATCCCTGAGGAAAGTGCAACACAAAGGTTGGGGAGGAAATGAAGTAAGTAAAGGAATTATTCTTCCAGTGAAGTCAAGACTTATTTACATGCTCAACCCAAGCCAATCACTGCTTACGACATTGATACACATGGAAGATTAGTTTCTGGCACATATCAGCATGTGGAGAATTTAGTTGTCTGTGGAAAATAACAACTACCAGAACTCTGATGGAAAACTGCCTCTCTAAACTTTTTAGAACGTCAGTAGGATTTTGTCCCCCTGAGGGCTATTAAAAGAAGTTGTGCCCCAGAGAAAGCCGATCACCCAAGGAAGGTTTCCAAAGTTGTTGGAGGTGATTTATGAGAGTCACGATGGAACATAGCAAAGAATTGCATTACTTAGCTTTCATCACCATGTCTAAATAGATTGTTGGTTTGGGTCCATTGTTGGTTTGGAACCACTAGCTCATTTGAGAAATAAAAATTAATGAGGACGGTGAAGTGGAAAGAATATTGCCTGAGAATTAAGAGATCAGGGTTCTGGTCTCAGATCTGTGAATTTGAGCTGTGCTTTCTTCTTCTGTAAATGAGGGGAGAGATGACTGTTAAGATTTCTTCCAGTATTAATTGTCCATGAACTTTTATTTATAAAAAATAAAGATCATATCTACCTAACTTTTATATCTTCAATTCAGAGGTCATTGGAGCTATCAGTTTTAAATTTCCATGTAATTAGAATGGAGAATTCCTGCTGGCTCGCCTTTCTCTTCTACATAAGCTCTCCATTCTAGACTACTTGTTTTATTCACCATCATTGCAAATGATGGCCTCCTTTGGAAATTGTATACTTCCTCTTTCTTTTAAAGATCCCATTCTCTCTAAAGGTTTCACATCTATCAGGCCATAGGAGAAAGTAAAATTTAAAAAAATAAAGTTGCCTGATGAAAATCACTACATCCATTTAAATTTGAATTTCAGATAAACAATAAATAATGTTTTAATATAAGTATCTTCCATGCAATATTTGGAATATACTTATGCCAAAAATTATTGTTTATCTGAAATTCAAATTTAATTGGCTATCTTGTATTTTCATTTGCTAACTTTAGTAATCCTTCCTTTGACCAGAGTTCCCTCTTTCATTCTAAAAGCCCTGTAGAGCTTCATTTGAACCATTCTATGTGCACTTACATTATGAAACATTTTGAGTGTTTGTATCCATCTGATTTTCTTAACTATATTATAAGTCCTATGAGAAAGGGAACTGAATGCTAGACATTTTGCATCCCCTTCCACCCCTAATGATGCTTTTTATCATTTCATAATTGGCTGATTCCTCTGAGACTCCTTCAAAATCCATGTACTTGCTCCCAATTATTAAATCACAGCCAGCCTCTTCCTCAAGCTAAGATTATATAACCCACATTAGCCCACACCCACAAAAAATAGGATGGGACTCCATGAAAATTAAAACTGAGGTCCACAACAGTTGATCAGTGTTATCTGTGACAATGAAAAATCTAAGTTAATCTAATCATTTCTAGTGAACGAAAAAGTACTGTAAGATCACTTGCAAAGCTGAATTCTTAGCTTGCCAACTGTGTCCTGGTTGTTCTTAACCTACAAGCTCCATTTTGCAGGGCACCAAACCTCCTGATGTGTTTGAAAATCTCATCAGCTAGTGAGTTCCTTTTGCATCCATATGGTAACATGCAATATTGTGTATCCCTTCCCCAGAAAAGTAAGGACATTGACCTGCTTCTCTCCTCAAATTAAATTCTTTTAACTTCATTCCTATGGTGAACCTATTCTCCCCCTTTCAAATCTTACTTCCTCCATAAATCACTCGTGATTTCTCAAACACATCTTGAAATTTTGCTTGATCTTCTGCCTCTGTCTGTAATGCTCACTATCTCTGCCTTTCTAAATCCTGCCCATTCACGGAGTCCCTGGTTTGTGAAGTTGTAGAATGAAGGAGCTCTAGGAATCTGGTGTGACACTATGACTTTAAATATGGCGAAACGATGGATCTCAGATTTATTCAACAATACTTTGTGGCAGAGTAACAGAGCCATGACTCAAAAACGTTCCCAAAGTCTTTGATTTCTGACCTTTTGAAGGTCCTTCTTCAAGAACCACCTTCAATGACCGCCTTTTTTTTTTTAAAGGCTTTCCTCATCATCCCAGCCAGAAATTCTCTCATTCATATTCATTCTCATTCTCTCTCTCTCTCTCTCTCTCTCTCTCTCTCTCTCTCTCTCTCCCCCACTTTAACTCCAGGCAGCATTATATTTCTAGCTCTGTTGAGGTACTTAGTCCTCATTAGGTCATGTTTTTGCTATTGGCAAGGTTCCAAGATAAAACTATTTCCTGTGCTAAGAGCAGAGACAGGGTGTGCCTCTGGAGTAGTATTATCCTAACAGCCTGAGGGTTCTTTTGGGAAGAAAAAATGGATGGATGGTGTTGTCCAATTGCTGGATCCCATGACTAAAACTTTGGTAAGCAAGGGATTATGCCTGCCCTTCATTCTCTGGACAGCATTCAGCATAGAGAAGCAACTGTGGAGAAAGGAAGCAAGGACACCCTCGATTTTTCCAGGGACACAGGCTAAGTGGGGTAGGGAAGAAATGGTCTTGACTAGAACTTGGCCATGTCTCATTGTATTCAACCAACCTCAGTGTCATAAATTGATTGAGTGACACATGAAAGAGGTATTATTATGCTAAGGAAGCTATAAAAATCTCAGATAGCTATGACTGTGATTTTAGCCTTATCAAAGAGCACTGGAGATGACAGCAATAGGAGCAACCTTAGAGATGAATCATCAAAAGGATGGAGAGGACTGGGTGAGAAACAGCTATTGCATCAGTGACGGAGTCAGATGTGTAAGGTGACATGTGGCAATCACGGGTCTCAATGCCAGAATAAACTAGTTTATTCACCAAATAGTTTCAACAAAAATTCTGTACACTAGTAGATTAAACTTGGTCAAATTAAAAATACTTAAACTTCACATGGGAGGTTTATCATCAACAATCTATCCTGGGGCAAATAATCAACTTTAGATCACATGGCTTTTTATCAATGCCATTTTCTTTCAAAACTCTTGTGTTTTTATTCCCCCCCCCCCCGAATGCTGAAATAAGGGAAATGTGTATAAACAACAACCACATATAGTTAATTTTTTAGTAACTCAAACTGAAATCTTCAGTGGTCATATATCTAGTCAAAAGATATTCATTGGGCTACTATTATGTGGCTGGTACTAAGCTATGGCCCATAGAGTGCAGTAAATAAAGAGGGCATGACCTCGGTCCTCAGTAAACTCAGCCTCATGAGCCAAGGTTGTAAACACACCTTTTACAACATTTGACACAGGAATTAAAATATATAGTAAGTTTTAATAAATTTGGAGCGGTAGTCTTATGCTGAAAACCCAATTTTTAAAAAATATTATTTTTAGGACTGTTCTATTATCAGCTCTGACATCCTGTTCAAGGCACTGACTGCTTCATAAAAAGAGAGCTCTTTTTATCCACCAACACAATACCCTGATTGGAATGCTTCATCAAAAGATTTCTCATGATCAGCCATATTCTAAACACTTAGATCACAATATGGTAAATTTTCAAAAGGAAGTCAGTTTTACCAAGATGCAAGGACTCATGTGTATAAGCTCTATGCTTCAAATATAAGTGCATCTCAAAAATATTATTATAGGCTGATATGCATTCACTAAGTGCTTCTTGTATGCCTGGTACTGTTTGAACCATTTTTGTTTGTGGTTGAATTTAATCTACATAAAACTATAAAAGGTAAGCACTACTCTTATTATTTCCATCATACAGATGAGGAAACTGAAGCACCAGTACGTCAACAACTTGCTCATAGATGCAAAGTTAACATTTGGTTCAGCCAGAATTCAACTCCAAATGCCAGGCTGCAGAAACCACATTCTATTGGCTACACAAGCTGCTAAGTAGTTTGCTTTCACCATAAATACAAATTTCATACCAAAAATCATATTAAGCTCCCCTGAGAAATTTAGGAAATAAATTAAAAACTTAAAAGTGAAACAATTTATCTTTTTGACAGTTATGTGTTGCCTTAAAAGAGTGTTGCAAAAAAGGAGAAATATAAAGTTTGACAAGGATGACACTGTCACCGATCATAAAATTATAAGACAGAATGTCAGCATTCATGCAAAGTTGCCAATCTGGAGCAACATCAAGATGGGGTAACTCTCCACCAATCTATTCAACAAGCTGGCTATTTGTTGAGCTAGTCATGCTCAGTAGAGGTGGACCTGCGAAGGTGCCCCTGCCAGGCCTACACTTGATCATACAAATGGCAAAGCAGCATAATGACATGTAGAGGAGGCCTGCACAGGAAACACCAACTCAGGTGAGTCTGTGACATACACAGCAACACTTAACTGGGAACAACAACAAATGCTATGTCTCCATTTGTGTTTGAGTCCTGTCTCCATTTGTTTCCCACACAGATAACATCCTATCTGGTACAAAATCAAACACCTGGAAACACTGGACAGTAGCACCAGCTGAAGTCATCAGAAAAGTAGCAGAGTTACTGCCAAGGAGGCAGGGAAGTGGATTTTCTGGGGCCCTTGATTGAAAGGTAAGCCTTGGGGACAGACGACGGAGGATCCCCAAGTTTCACCGGGGAGTTCCTGAGCCAGAAACCACCCCTGAATATTTCATTCACAGGCTGGTATATTCTGGAAAATAGGAATTACAGATTTATTAATAAATATGCCTCACTACCTCTCTAAAAGCGGTGACGAGGGAGAGAATACACTGAAGCCAGTGTCCAGACCCAATGCTTGACTCAGTCTGAGTCAAATAAAATCTGTAAGCTCTGTTTTCTCTGTGCTTTCCTGTTTGGAGTTTCTAGGAGGAAAGCATTAGCTCCAAAATGTTTGGTTCACCTTCTTGTGGTTGTGGTCAGTTCATTGGTTGTGAGAGGCGTGCTCAGTGGCTTATGGGTACTGACATCCAGGGCTGCACCGAGACTTGACGTCCAATCAATTGCAAATAAGAACTCATAAAGAAAGTGATGTCATTCAGTAGTATATGGTGTGTGGTAAAAAAAGACACAGTCAGCATGCTTAAAAGTCATTACATCCCACACTGTCAATATAAAACATATTCAGTGGCTGATTAATGCAATAACCTATTTTCATGGAGCAGTAGGAAGTGGAAATATGGATGTTCTCTGTGCAACTATTGGAATGCAGGGCCAGTTGTGGCCAGCTGAATTTTTCCTCACTGACCATAACACTCCCTTGAGGACCCTAGTGGGCAACCTGGAGTTCCAGACACTAGCCTATTTTACCACATCACAAGGGTTATGAGGCCAGACCAGAGAGTGACTGAACCCCCAGAGTCAGACAGGCTGGTGCTGCCCTCTTTGAGCCTCTAGCCAAATCAGCTTGGAGACAAGACCCATGGGCCTCAGAGAATAAGAGTTAAGTAACCACACCTTGTCTAGGGGAAACAGGAGTAGCATTTATTGACTGTGTATAGAGAATGAGTCTCCATACTGGGTGTCCATATACATGAACTTTTTATTCTTCCCGGTTGTGACGAAATGTTGGCATTGCCCTCTCAGCGACTGTGATGCAAACAGGGCTTGGGAAACTTATGTGAACTGCCCAGTGCATGAGCCTGAGGTGGCGTGAGACTGGAATTTGATCTCAGTCTGTGGTTATCAGAGCAGATCAGCATCTATACCAAGTTCAGCACTTAAGCCCAGAAATAGAATCTGGGCCAGGGCCAGAAAGGTCTTCATGACCATGCGCTTACGTTGAGCAATGTTTGTTTTATAGCTTATCACATTTCAAAATGCAGTTTATGAGATGAAAGAAAGTAAATACAGAATACCTTGTCATGTATACTACAAGTCAGATCATAAATCCTATCACCTTCATATTTAGGAAAATCCTCTCCTCAAATAGGAGCATGATAACAGGGGTTTGATATTCTTTAGAACGTGTTCCAATGCTAGCAGGAGGAATCAACCCAAGCCAGAGCAGTCATGCCAAACCCATTTTTAGATTCCTTTGCCCAGTATTTTCAAGTTCTTAGGCAAGCCCACTAGAGACCTTCCAAAACATGTATCCTCTGCTGCTTGAAGAAATGGGTGGAGTTATTCTGACAATTCATTTACCTTGACTCCCACTGTAATGTTTAGACGCTTTCTAGACATATATATCATCAAACACTTTGTATTCCAAAAGAGCTTTTTCCATCTGACCCAGACCATGACCTTCGCAGTAAGTGCTTTATGATTTCAGGAATTTGAAGGACTAGGTTCTCGAGAGCAATGCCATCGATTGGCTATTTTACTTTCCGTGCAACTCACTGAAGAAATTCAGTTCCCTACTCAAATTCCCAGATGTGGCTCAGTCCAGCTTGATCTAAAAATATAGTAAATACTTCAGGAGAAGTAGCTAGGCTCAGAAAAGAATGATTAGCCAGTCTTGACACAAGCCTGCTGCCAAGCATTCTTTAAGACCTCAGTGTTTTCCTTTAGGATAATGCTTGCCACATTAATTTCCCTTCCTTCTCTTTATAAAAATGTATTCCCACCTGGCTTGGCATAAAACATGACTTCTTCAGATGTGGCCATCTCATCACACCTTCCACACACTTTGTTTGCACTTTCCATCTGCTTGACCTTCTGGCTCTGGAAACTACTGTATGCATATGTGCTGCTGCTGAGGTTGGAAAGCAAGAGAGAGAAGTGAAAACTGGTTTGGTCATCAATTTATAACTTCCACTAAAAGTGACCAGGTGAGGGTGTAGGTCAGGGAGAAGGGAAGGGACGTTGGTGTGCAATATGTAGGCTGGCCAGATCCAAATAAGCCACTATTCAGATACCATTTTGTAAGGATGTTGGTCATTGCTGCATCTACCAGTGTATCAACAGCTTGCCTCAAAGAATTAGGCAGGGCCATTCTGTATATAACAGGACTCAGATATATTATTTTATAAGATTTCATTATTTGGGCAAAAAGAAGTGTCAAAAGCAAACTGTTAATAAGAGGTTTATTTTTCATTTCAAATTGTCTTAAGCTTATGAATAATTAGCTATAAATACCATCCAGCCAGGTTCTAATATTAGCTCCTAGTTCAGCCCCATAAAGAACATGTTAGTAACCTTTTAATAATACATCCAATAAAACTGCCCTCTGCTCTGGGATAATCTGCAATGCCCTTCTGCCACGTCCCATTTCTGCTAATTCATTGCAGCTTATCTTCACTGGGCTGGCTGTTTGTTTCCCATTCTGGGGACCTCATTATTAAATTTTTAGTCTTTCCATCTACAAATGCCCTGACTTCAATGTGAACTTGAGCTTCTGGAGCCCTGGCTTGCCTTCCTAAGTTGCAGGCTGCTTCGCTTGTCAATTCTAGAAATGACTTGATGTGCCTGCAGTCACCTCTCCAAATTCAGTATTCTGCCCTACCTGGATTCTCTCTGCTGAGCTCTTGTTTGCTCTTCCCTGCAGCAAGTCTATTTCTTGATTTGGAACAGTGAACATACCTTTAAGCATCCTCCTTGAAACCATTGATTATGCAAGGTCTCCATCTTATATCTGTGGTTCCATCAATGGAACCATGAGATTTCCTCCAATCAGTTTTGAGACTTATTGATGACCTCTATAACTATTATGTTTTATTAAAAACATTTAGCATTTTCTAATTACTTTTACAATACTCTCTAATTACCTTAAAATATTGAATTCATCAGGACTGGTGTGATTCTTCTTTTGTAAACGAGTAAGCTGAGTGCAAGAGAGGTAAATTTCATGTTGAAGTTCAAAACTGCTAAATGGCAGAAAAACAAGGAATATTAGCTCCTGAAACTTAGTTCATGGTTCAGATGTGCTTATGGAAAATTATTGTGTGAAATTATTTCTGCCAAATAAAATTAGCTGGCCCAGGGGAACCTTGCTATTTAAACGAGTCCCATTGTGAATCATTTTATGAAGCAAATATCATCTAATATATTCATTTTACAAATCTGGATTTTTCCAACAACACGTATCTGCAGAAAATGGGGTAAATGCAACCTTGCAGGTGGTTACAGGCTGGCTGAGTCTGTAACACGAATAAAAGGCAGCAGCAGAGGGGCAGAAAGGGCCTCTGACAGACACTTGAGCAAATCTAGCCCCTGAACTTGAGTATTGGTCAGGTACTTTCCATTTTTTACCCAGGAAGCCGCTCCTACCAGGATTAGAGGACCAAACAGCTGGCCCAAATCTGCACCCTGCTTTTGTCCATTATCTTTTTGGTGACTCTGTCTCACCTTCCCCTGTCTCCTGATATCCTGTGCCCCACACCCAGTCTGAGTTACAGATTTGGCTATTGATGGGGCCCCTTGACCCTACCTTTGCCTCTGCCTGTGTCTTACCCTCTCCCCCAACTTTCTTCCTTCTGAGCTTGCTATTTGCAGGGTCCTCAGCTCAGAAAAGTCAGTGATTCTCAGCACTGGCTATATATTAGAATAACCGGAGGAGCTTTAAAACATTTTTCCAGTGCATTGGCCCAACATCACAATTCTTACTTAATTGGTCTGGTGTGGAACCTAAAGGTGCTGTTTTTTTTGTTACTTGTTTGCTTAAAAAAAAAAAAACCCAGAAAACTAAGCCACCTAGGTGATTTTAACATGTAATAAAATGGAGATCCCTTGATCTACACAAAAGCCTGACCTTGACCTTGACCTCTGGTTACTCAGTGGACCTTGTTGTGGGCTGAATTGTATCTCCTGAAAATCCTATGCTATAGGGCATAGAATCAATGGAATTTATAACAGCTACATACGATGTCAGAGGGGTAGTAGATTGGGGAGGGGGAGTTATCACTTTGTGAGGGGTATAAATGTCTAACTATTACACTGTTTTGTACACCTGAATGTGACCTAATTCAGAGACAAGGTCTTTACAAAGACCATCAGATTAAAATTCGGTCATTAGGGTGGACCCTAACCAAATATGACTGGGGTCTTTAAAAACAGAGGAAACAGGACTGATATAGCCCTCAAGACCCACAGGAGATACCCTGATCCTGGAGGTTAGCTAGAGGGACCAACTTGCCCTGGTTTGCTCAGGACTTTCCCAGCTTTAGGGCTGAAAGTCTGCATAATGATTAAGTGTGTAGGCTCCAGAACCAGACAACCTGGATTTGAAGCCTATATCTTCACATTCATGGCTATGTTGCTTCGACCATCAGCATCTTCAGCTACAAAAACACCTACTTCATGTAACATTGTACAGTTAACGTGAGCTAAACTTGGAAAACACCTATAATATTTCCTGGCAGAGTGAGCACTCAGTAAATAGT
Source organism: Aselliscus stoliczkanus (assembly GCA_033961575.1). Classification (NCBI taxonomy): domain Eukaryota; kingdom Metazoa; phylum Chordata; class Mammalia; order Chiroptera; family Hipposideridae; genus Aselliscus; species Aselliscus stoliczkanus. Next base: position 90,303,169 of record CM066738.1, on the reverse strand, counting down.
AACTAAGTCAATATTATCACATACAATTACAATCAGAAAAAAATCACAGAAAGATATTTGCTGTCATGATAATTAGATAGTGAAGGGAACCTCACTTCAAGAGCTGAAATATTCTAGTTCTTTGCCTACCATTCCCTCATTCCAATCCTGGCTTTTCTTCATTACTGTGAAATGGCCTTGACATTTCTCAGCATTTCTGCTCTTCTTGTACAGTGAACATTTACCATAAGAATTGGGCTACATAAAGCAAAACAAGAAGGCATTCTTTTAACCATTCTGTGTGTTTCTTTCTCATCTCCTTGCAAAACCAAGGAGGAAGCCACCCCAGGCAATGGGTAAAAGTCATGACCTGGTTCAATGGTAAATCTTCTAACCAGTCATAACCAAATGGTTTCATTCCAGAAGTAAGACAGAGTTGCAAATGAGGAAGTGTCAGTTCTCTGAAGACAGCTGGAGGGGGAGAAAGGTTTAAAGTAGGGCTGACACTGACATGGATCTTGGATGAAGCAAAGGCATTGCAGGTAGCTATGGGAAAGGAGGGTTCAGACAGAGGGAGCTGCATCAATAAAGGCTGGTGACGTGAACCTGTCTGTCATGTTAGAAAACTAGAAGTCATTTAGCATCTTCAGAGTATAGGAGCATGTGGAGGTCCAATAGGAGAAGAATTCAACACATACTGATTTCTTCCCCGCCCTCCTTTAGTATAATCAGTATGTGAGTCTTGCTGTCAAAGGCATTACTTTCACTGAGGACAGTGCAGTGATATTTGCTTCTTTGCACCCCCCAGTAAAATTTTGTCATGTTATTATTAATAAAAGTAGTTAATTGTGTCAAGAACACTTTCCAGAATGGATTGATATTGTACATACTCATTCATGAATTCATTCATTTTTAAACTGATTTTACTTCGAATCTATGGGTCACTCTGCAGAATCCCCATCCCCTCACCCATCCCTCCCTTGGGCTTCCTTGGAATCACAATATGTCCAAATATGCCATCCCACACTCCAGCAACAACTCCAAACTGACTTCTATGAGCCCTGGCTCCACCACAGTTTGGAACATAAAACTGGGGCTAAGGGAAAACGGACCTTATCCAGAATAAACATCATATCCATGTTCTCCTCTAAAGCCATTCTTATTGCCCTCTGCATTCTAGCTGCCCCTTTATTGCTTGACTTTGGATTCCATTTTCTTTCCTGGTGACTTTGACCACCTTTGCTTTATCTCTTCTGGACCCATTTGCTCTCCTCCATATTAACTGGTCCCTGATCTGAACTCATGGCTTTCCTGGATGTGCTGTCTCTGCCAAATTCTTCCTATGCAAAGATATGAGGGGTTCTCACCACTGGCTGTGCCTGAGAATCACATGTGAAGTCAGTTGTAAGCCTCTGCTCTGGAAATTTTGATTCAGCAGAAATAGAAGGAGCCCAGGTACCTGCATTTTTAATAAAAGGGAAAAAAAAAACGAACAGAAAAAAAGAACAGAAGAAAACCCACAGGTCATTCTCAATGCACAGCCAAAGATGAGAAGTACTTAATTGGACATTGAGTCATGGTTTCCTTAGACCTGCCCTTTCCTATTGCTGCATAAGTCAAACTGCATTTGCCTATCGCAGTGTAGCAAAACACAAAGAGAGACCATCCTCCAGGTACCACTTAATAGGGCCACGTCAATGACCTAATCTTTGCTCATTTTTGTAGGGAGTCAGCTCATAGGCATCTCACATTTCCATCTAGCCCCACTGATCACCCCTTTGATAATTATTAGGAAGTTTGGAGTAGGGGCCATAACATAATCCTACTAGCACCTGCAAACCTGTTTGGAAATCCAGCTGTAATTTTTAGTGTGAACTGCTGTGAAGCTCATTCCACATGAACATTCTTGAAATCATTTCCTTTTAATGAAACCTTGAGATTCAAACCCATAGGTATTAGAAAAAGAAAAACTAGAGGGTGGTATTATCCCGGTGCCTGAAGTGGGGAACATGGTCCAACCACAAGAGGCCGTGGTCACCTCCTGCTTTAGCCCATGTCTCCAGCAAGCACCGTTAATTGCTTCTGCTGCCACTTCCCTTTGGTGTGGATCTTTAATCTCTGAAGTGTGCTGACATTGTTCATTATCCCAGACACCAACAGGCTTCAATTCATTTCTACAGGGATGTCCATTTTATGAAGCCGAATGTGAATGAAAGACCTTGGTGTAAGTGGTGTACTTATCAAACCAAGACTTTACCGTGTTATTCATTAGGCAAATAAATTAATGTCAGGCCTCTTTATCTACCGGGCCATCAATAGACAGGTCAGCTCCTTGACAAGATTCTTTTATGAATAGTCACTGGTGTGAGAGAGAAAATTTTGGCGGGAGCGCTAATGAAAGTGCCAGTGAATAAGGGCATTTTCTGCAGAGCAGACGCAGCGTGCACAAGAAAGGGGAGCTGCAAGACCGAAAATGTTGTAAGACATTTGTGAGACAAATGTGCTGCCTTGACATATCTGAGCCCCACCGGGGGACAAAGACCTAACTGTGAGTTCCTCTGTTCTCTTCACATATGTCCCTCCTCCAGCAGAAAGCCTCCTCACCTAGCTAGTTACCCATCAGCTGGACCAACTACCCCACTTTTGGTCCTCAGCCTAATGGCTTCACCTTCCTGACGGCCTGCAAAACTGTTGGAACAAGACAATCACATCCTCCTGCAGGAACCAGCCCACTTGTTAGCACAAATCCTGCTCCCCACAGCCTCTGCTTGTTCACTCTATGCCAAACGCAACTCCCACATGGCCCTACATGGTGTACAGTATCCTCTCCCCTTCCCTAATCCCCAGATTGTGAGCATGTGTTCCTAGTCAACTGATGTCAATCTCATCTGTCCAGTGTCAAAGCATCAGGTATTCAACCATTTTGTATTTTTCCCCGCCCCGAGGGCAGTGTCCCTGGCCCTCATATGTGGGACCTGAACCAGGGTCACTGGCTTCCCAAGTCAGTGCTCAACCACCACGCCACTCGGCCGGCCCTACCATTTTGTATTATTTAGGGTAGCCTCACCAATGCATTGTTCAGAAAGTGATCAGAACAGAGGCTCAGCCCTATCTGTGGCAGAACTGTGACCTTGGCAATCACAGAATGGGCAGTCAGGGCCCTGGCTTTCAATCCCAGCATTTCTCCTTGGGTATGTAACTTAAACCCTCTTAGCCTCAGTTTTCCTATCTGGTAAGTAACTACAATAATATGGGTCTCCACCTGCTTCATAGGTTGTTGTGACATCTAAGAATAATGCCTTAAAACATTATAGACATTATAAATTTGTAGGGTTATGCTATACTTACTGAATCCTATTTTAAAACGAGTTATTTACTTATTCTAGGGTGAATAGAGTTACTGGAGACAACTGAACAGTTCCTTTTGAGTGATGTGGAGCATGCTGACTACATCCTTCCTCTACCTTCCCCTGAGATACTACCTGGAGAAAGAGGGGGAAGAGGAAGAGGAAGAGAGAGGAGGAGGAGGAAAGAGAGAAGGGGAGAGAGGATGTTGGAATTACTTGAATGCATCAGAAGTGACAGAGTAGCAATTTTTCTTTGGTCTGTTTTCAGACAAATATATTTAATTGTGCCACCACAGTTCTGCATATAGGGCCCTGTTGGGGAACAAAACGCGGGGGCAGGGAGAGAGCAAGAGTCAAGAATCAGAAAGACACGAACCCTGCCTATTAAAAATATTATAACCTAACTTTGGTGACAGTTGTGTCTTGTAAAACAACATACAGGCAATTAAAATGGATATATCTTTTTCTTTCTCTTTTTCCCAAACTCCTTTATCCTTCAAATCCTTACTGTTCCATTCCTCAATGATTGCATAGAATGATTGAAGTTTGAGCTTGGCACAGACTTTAAAGGTCATTGATTCCAGCCCCCAACTCCTTTTTCCAACTGTCACAGTGTGGAAATGATATAATACATGTGTGTCTGGGGTGAGAATGATGCACCTGTAGCTGGGAGGCATGGGAGTGGAGGGGAAGATTACAGGATGCGTGACTAGGAGGGATTTGCCATATCAAGATATGGGAAAACCAGGCTTTGAGTAGAGGGAAGACCACTCTCAAAGTAAAGGGAGGAAGAGAAAGCATAAAGCACTTGTCAAAAGACAAGCAAGTCAAGAGGTCTGGAATGTAAGTCTATGTGAAAGGGACCTCAGAGGTAAGATGGAAGAATGAATAATATTGTATGCCAACTATAATTTTATATATATATATATATATATATATATATATATATATAGTCACAGGATATGGAGTATAGCATAGGGGATAGAGTCAATGGAATTGTAATAGATATATAAGATGTCAGAGGGGCAATAGATTGGGGGAGGGGGTTATCACTTTGGAAGGGGCGAAATGTCCAACTATTACATTGTTTTGTACACCTGAAACGAATAATAATAATAATAAAAAGAATGGCTGATTCTAGAATATTTATTTCCTATATTTGAGAAATTTTTAATTTTATGTTGAGGATAATGGAGAGGCTTTAAAAAAGTTAAATGGTGAGTGTATTATGACCTCTGTGTGTGTGTGTTATGATCAGAATCTGTACTTGAAAAAGCTCACAGTGGCAGTAAGTAGAATGAGATTGCACTGGCAAATTGAAAGTGAGGAAGGCCTATTATGAGACTTCAGGTGAGAAATGCAGCGAGATCAAGCTATAGCTGTGGCAGTAATGAAGGGAAGAAGCAGATTTGGTTTATGCACTCTCTACATAAAAGTAGCATTCAGTGCATAAAATATATAAAGCCAATGGGCTCCTGCACCAACTCTTCCATTTCATAATAGAGGACCTGCCGCAAGTCCCTTTCTTTCTCTAGGACTCCTTTTCTTCATCTGTAAAACGAGAAGTTTGGACTAGATGTATTACAATATGTCCCAGCTCTAACACTGTCTAGTACTGTGATTCTGGTCCAATTTGAATGGCATCCAAAGACATTTGGTTAGTGAAATTCCCAAAAGGCCTCATTATAAAGTGGTTCCATGGATTAGAGCCCCAGGACAGCTATGGCAAGACTTCAGAAGACTATTATTAAAGATAATAATAGCATTTTGTTTTTATCCAGCACTTTCACACCTATAATCACCTATAATCTGCATTAATCTTCATCATATTATTGTGAGGCCAAGAGGTGTAATGATCAATGTCTCTATTTTAAAGATAGGGAATCAAGTCCTTGAACGCTCAAAAGACTTGCCTAAGGTCCCAAACAAATCATAGTGTATTATGCACTGGCATCCATGTCTGTGAACTTATGTAAAGCTCTTCACATGACCTGGAACATTCAAAGTGCCCTGAACCTTTCAGGTACATGTCTAATTTGGACCTCACCCAGTTCGCTCCAATGGGCCCTGAGATTAATAGTCACCAGGACCAACTTCACCTAGCCTTGCTAGATTGGCAGGAATGACCTTGAGTGTTTCTGACCTACTGATACCAGAGAAATATTACTGGAAAGAGGTTCCAAGTAGATGCATTTTGAGAATAAGGGAGTCCTCATTGTGGTTACATGAGAACAGAATCTGAAATTCTGTTTTTGGAATTCTGTATTGGAATTACAAGTCAAACATACAACTTTTAAGCATTTTTCCAAGTAACTCAAAGAGCCTAACTGGTTATTTTCAGCCTGGTGTCCTCGCCTGGGAAATGAGATATTATAGGAAAGCAATTGTAGAAACTTTTAAGATTAAGGATCTTTCCTTGCCCTTTCTTCTTCAGTCTTTCCATTATTTTTGTAAAGAGGACCTATCAGGGCTCTGTGATGAAAGGAGAGAATAAATTCCTCACAGAATTCTTATCCTTTAACAGATGGGCAAGATCACGGTAGACTGTTTTCCTGCCCTGCTGACTCTCTGGTTCCAGCCAAAACTACTCCTTACTCCACCTCCTCCATCCCCTAACACATGCTCCACATTGGCTGATTGGAGATAAAGTGACTTTCATGGGATGAAGGAAGGAACAAAAGGAGGGATGGCATGAGGGAGCAGAGGTGTTTATGTATTCATAATATTCAGTGATTATCTGCCAGGTCCCAGGCAATGTGTAGTAGTTACTTTATATATATTACCTTTTTCATCCTTACACTAATCCAATGAAATAAATTGCATTACATGAAATGAAGTAACTTATTAAAGATTACATGGGTAAAGCAAGGATTTGAACCTAGGAATGCATGATTCCAAATCTTTACCCCCTCGTGATGCTACTGTACACCTCAATCTTGTGCAGTATTGCTAAAATCCAGATGTCATAAAGGGTATCCCAACAAGAAGTGAGTGGGGGTTAAATACAAATTTGACTAATATTTATAAAGATTTTTCCATGTTCTTCACATAACTTTATCTATATTTCTCACTTGTTATTTCTGGTTAGAAAACTGAGGCCAATAAAAGTTAAGTGCAACACAACTCATTCATTTCAGAGCCAGGGGTAGAACCCAGATTTCCTGACCCATATTTTGGAGCTGGTTCTTCTCCACCATGCTGTCATTTCGTCTAACTCTTTATCCACCCATAGTAAAGAGATAATGATGGCAACTACGCACTTCAACATTTTAATGACCCTAGTGATGATACTGACATTCTTGTTTTGTTAAGATTTCTATGAACATTGTCTTTGAAGTTGCTCATAGTAAAAGCATCGAATCCACAGATGAAGCTGCAGAAGTACATTCGTTGCCATTTTTACCAGTTTTGGTCTTGTTCCAGAACTGTTCCGATCTTATAGGATGAAGAAATGTTTTTAGAGTGATTTGGTCCAGAAACTTTCAAAAGGAAATGACAAGGAATGGTTTCCACACTCTAAAATTAAAAATACTCATGTTACTCACTTTAAAAGGAAGTGAGGAGGTGGCAGGAGCAGCTATAACAGAGTCTTCATGAAAAAGCCTCAATCCCTTGTAATTAATGGGAACCTCTAAAATCAGAAGCCAAGGCCATTAATCATTCAGCCAGCTCTCCATGAGGTTGGCAGCACCCACTCACCCACACACCTTTAATGACTCAATTCACAACGGGCGAACTTGAAATGCGGGGATGGTCCTCAGAGCAGCATTTTCAAACAGCTGCTAGGGTAACGTGAATGATGTCATTAAATCAACGAGTTTGTTCTCTTTCTCGTTCATACATGTAGCTTAAACAATGTTTTTAAGACTGGACTAGAAGGTGTTACAATTGCTTCCAAGATTAGGAGAGATTTTTTTTCTCAACATATGGTAGGAATTCTTAACAACTAGACCCAGAATGGAAAGATGTATGTTGTCAGATAGTGAGCTGGAGATACTGAGAGTATTGAAGGTACTGGAGAACGGATAATTCCATTGGGTGGGAGGTTGGATTATGCTTCCTTTTAACTCAGAAGTATTTGTGTTCTTCTCTCAGTTATTTTTTGGACTGATGTAATTAATTGAGAGGACACATAATGGAGCAAACTCTTCTAGGGAGCTCTTTCATGGGCTGTAAAAGCACAGGGATTCTCCCAAGAGAAGACTGGCAGGAATAGTGGCCTTTTCAAACTAGATGCTTCCCCCAGGCCCTTACTCAACTAGCCCAAGAAGTGTGTGAAGGCATTGCTACCAATCTTCTGGTGAAGAGAAAAATGTCTTCTGTATATTTTATTCTAATTCTCATTAAACCTTAGTATGCTAGAGTTCATCTAACTGGAATATTTAATTACATGGATCTTACTATGTGGACTGAACATTTAAAATTTATCAACAAAGAGAATAAAAACATTCTAGATTATTTTTTAAAAATATAGGTTGTCTGTAAGATCCAGTCCCCTACCTTTCCAACAGGTATTTACAGAGCATGAACTATAAAATAAGGTTGATGCTAAGTAGTTTTAAAGACATTAACTCTGAAAAACATCATTGTAAGGCAGTTCTGATTATTTTCATCTTATAGTGGAAGACAGAGATACCAAGAAGTTTAATGACAACCCCAAGATGACTCTCAAGCCTTCTCCATGATTTTAGAACAAATATTTACTCCCAGGCCCTAATGCCTCCTCATTAGTGGAAAAAACAAGCACTAATACCCAATAGACTTCAATTACAAGGAAATAACATTGTGAAACCACTAGAAGTCTCTACTTGTCCTCCAAGCATACAAATAATTACATTTACAAGAATGTACTAGCCTTCCAGTACATAAGGAGTTGACTATAATTTTTTTTAGTCAATTCTATAGATATTATATGTTATGGGCACAACTATATTTGAAGATGGGGCCTTTAAATAGGTGATTAAGTCAAGACAAGGTCCTTAGAGTGGGCCCTAACTTAATATGACTGCTGGCCTTATAAGAAAAGGAAATTTGGACATTCAGAGGGAAACCAGGGATGCACACAGAGAAAAGACCATGTGAAGAGGCATCAAGAGGGTGGTGATCTGCAGGCCAAGGAGTGAGGCCTCATAGAACACCAACCATGCCAGCACCTTGATCTTGGACTTCTAGGTTCCAGAACTGTGAACAAAAATATTTCTCTGGGTTAAGCCACCCAAACTGGTATGTTGTTATTGCAGTCCCAGCAAATGAATGCATTATCATTATAGAAGTGATTTTCTTATTCAGGCAAAAATGAATAATAGATGTAGCTGTTACTTTTACTCCCAAAAGATGGGATATGTAAGTCTTTTAAATTACTCTGATCGATCTTGATTCCTGATATATCAGGACAGAGAAATACAAGGCATTTGCAGCAGTATAATTGGGACTACTCCAATTGGAATTCTACCAGTGAAGAATTCATAGCCTATTCATAGGGATAGGATTTTAGCTAAAGGATCTAAATACATATATGCAATATGTCACAGAACTAAATTCTTGGTGGTTTGCTAGTCATATTAAACATTGTTCACTATAGAAACTCAGCATTATCTGTGAAATCACACACCCAAATAAATATAAATACATATATTTGTAAGGACAAATTCCATTTATATCACTAGAATTTCAAAGATTTAAATAAGTGTGCTGTCCAACAGAAATCTGTATGATGATGAAAATGTTTTATATTTGTGCCATACTATATGGTAACCATGTGTGGCTACTAAGAACTTAAAATGTGGCTAGTACTACTAAAAACTGAATTTTTAGTTTTATCTTATTTTAATTTAGTTTAATTTAAATAGCCACATGTAGCTAGTTGCTATCATATTGTTTAGTGCAGTTCTAGATCATATGAAAAATTAAACACAGTTTTAGTTTTGTTTGGAAATAAACAGCAAGTAAGGCTTAACACAAACAAAAACTCAGTGTCCTGTATATTTTAGTACAGATGCCATTTTGCTTGGCAAAAACTGATTTGACCTTTTTAAGAAATGAAAAAACAAAGTGAAGATTTAAAGCCTATAATTTTTCTTTCAACATGTAGTTATATACCTAAAGGAACTTAAAGAATTATAAAATAAAGGAGATCTTAGAAACAGGTACTTTTATATTTCTGATTTTAAAAAAGTGGACTGTACACTTTATAAAAATCTCCACACCTTGCACCAAACCATCTAGATATAAGAAATAAATTGATTACTACAAAGCCACACTCAAAACCAACAAAAATATCTCTAAAAGCGAAATATAGACTGCCAGAAGGAGCCACCGCCGTAGTGATAATGTGGACAGACAGCTTCTAATTTGCCACCCCAGAAAGAGGCTCTCAGGGACAATGAAAATGTGTGTGTCCCTCGATAGATGATTGGGTAAAGAAGATGTGGTATATATACACAGTGGAATACTACTCTGCCATAAGAAAAGATGAAATAGTGCCATTTGCAACAACATGGGTGGATCTTGAGATTATTAAGCTAAGCAAAATAAGTCAGACAGAAAAAGTTGAGAACCATTTGATTTCGCTGGTATGTGGTATATAGAACTGAAAACAAAGGAAGAAGACAAACAAGTGAAGAAACAAAAACTCATATACACAGATAATAGTTTAGTGGTTACCAGAGGGTAAGGGGGAAGGGGAGTGGTAGGGGAGGGAAAGGGATCAAATATATGGTGATGGGAGGAGAATTGACTCTGGGTGGTGAAGGCACAATGTGATACATAGATGATGCATTGCAGAATTGTACAACTGAAAGCTATGTAACTTTGCTAACAATTGTCACCCCAATAAAAAAAGAAAATGTGTGTGGGAAAGTCATGTGGAAAAATAATCTGAGGAAAGCTAACACTACAACAGGAAACAGATAACAGAGTAATCTGAAAAGCTTTTAAAATAATATATTTAAATAACTTTAGGGTGATAGTCACATTCCCCCCCCAAAAAAAAAGAAAGAAAGAAAAGAAAAGAAAAGAAAAGAAAAGAAAAGAAAAAAGTTATAAAACAAAGATAGGAGATTATGAAACAAGCGTAGGCAACTATGACAAAGAACCAGAGAGTTTAAAATGAAAAATATAAGGGCCGGCCGAGTGGCGTGGTGGTTAAGCGCTGGCCTGGGAAGCCAGCGGCCCCGGTTCGGTTCCACATATGAGGGCCAGTGACACTGCCCTCAAAAATAAAATAAAATGAAAAATATAATGGTAAAAAAAAAAAAAAAAAAGACAAGCTGAAAAGTAACCAGCAAGCTAAATGTTAAGTTGAATTCACACAGAAAAGAGAAAATATGAGACAAATATTAAATGATAAGGGAACTTGATCCAGAAATTATAATTCCATCTGAGTTTTAGAAATAGCCATCAGAGAAAAAAAAATGGAGAAGAGGCAATATTTAAAAAATAATGCCTGAAAATGTTCCCAATGTAAGAAAAAAAAAAAAAGACATAAGTCTTCGGGTTGTAAGAATTTGAAAACCTGAGAATTTGAGACAACAATATACCGGGACACATATCTATAAAATTTCAAAAAATTAAGGGAAGAGAAAGTCCTAAAATCTGCCAGAGAGAAAAGGCAGACCCTTTATAAAGGGATGAGACTAGAGTAACATCAGCCATGTATCTCATTAGGAAATCATAGAGCTCCTTTGCATTCTACAAAGGTGACACTTCTTTTCTGGGAGAACACAGATGTTAGCCTGAGAAGGTGAGGGGCCCAATCTGGATGTTTTAACAACAGTGCCCCCCTCACAACTCTTTTTTCATCCCTAAATATTCTGAAGCATCAGAATACTACTGCCCTCCTTTTGGCTCTCCCAACATGAAGTTTCTATTATTCCAAAAAAGAAAATTTGCTCGCTTGTTCTTCACACACTACACTTACCCCAGCCTTGATGGAGTTCCTCCTTCCTGGAATGTTATCCCAGTGTTCATTCCCAAACTGGCCCCCATAAGCAGAGGGCAAAGAGAGACAGGAGAAAAGAAAGACATAGGCCACTCCACACTGGGGAGATGGCAGTTTTAATAAATGAGGGAACTTACCAAGAAGCTTGTCTTGGCTGCCGCAAGATGAATAGAGATCCACACCCATCTGCCAGAATCTTCAAGTTTGTGTAGAGGCCTTAACAAAGTTCCCTTACGTGAACCATCCAGGTGCTTTCAGTAATACGATGGAGTGGATGAGGGCGGCGGGGGGGCCTCTGGAACCATCCAGGTGTTCCCAATAACACACTGGGGTGGTTGAGGAGCCTCTGATTGCCTCGGTCTAGCTCTCAGGTCAACTGGTGGTCATGCCCTCTCGATGACCTCCAACACTCAAATATGTGCTCATCTAAACTCCACTCATCCTTCAAGGCCCATCCATTGCACGTCTCCTCCACAAAGCCATCTCTAGTTCATGGTGATCCTTTTCCCTTCTTGGCTCTCAAAAATGAGTGTTTATTGAACACATCCTAGCATTTTCAAAATTTTCTTGATGTATTAGTGATAACCTACATCAAATGTTTAGTCTACACCTTGCACTTTGTATCTGTTATTGCACTTAATCTTCAAAACACTGCTACTAAGTAAATATTATTATTACTCCTACTTTGCAGGTAAGGAAGGTGAAGCTTAAGGATGTTAAGAAACTTGCAAAACACCAGCAAGCAAGACTGTAACAGAGCCAAGATAGACCAAGCGCTGCCATACACTGTTGTGCAGTTTAGGCACTGAACAAAAGTGTGCCACGAGGAGCTAAGTGGGTGGGATCTGATACTTAACACTCTGTTCAACAAGCTGACAATGAGCCCTTCCTGGAGGAAAGGAAGTATCACTGAATTCACCGAAGACACACTTATGGGCTAGTTACTGATAGAGATCCTAGGTCTGTTTGGGTCCAGGACTCACACTTAACTGCTACACTATACCAACCCTCATTGAAAAGATGAAATAATGATGCCCAGAAAAACAAAATGATTTTTCGAGGTTTCCAGAGCTAGTGGAATCTGAGTTGACATTTCCAGACATTCCCATTGCTCCTTCTGCCACCGTACTTGGGTTGCATTCCACTTAGGTCTTATTATACTCTACCATTGTGTTCTGATTATTTCTTGTGTCTCTATCCCATACCCACAGGACACTGGGAACTCCTTGAGAGCAAGGACCATTCCTAATACTTATTCTAGCAGCATATACCATATGCTCAGGCATAAACAAGGCTCCAGTAGACATTCCTTAACTTGAATGGAATGTTTCTCAGAATGAAGTTGCCCGTGACCCTTTAAGTACCTCTGAATAGCACCTGGTCTTGAGAAAAGTATGTCATCGTATACGGTCTTGGGAAAACACCAATCTGAACTCATCCATTGCTACTGGCTCCCTACCAAGAGGTAATTCTGTCCTACTTAGGGTATTTGATATTACTAACTTCCAAATAGAAGCAGCCCTTTCTTGAAGGCATTCTTGAGAAATTTCCTTCATCTCTTTCTTTTCCCATGCCCAATTCCATCTTTAAAGCACAGGCCTTAGTGAGTCCAAGAAAAATAACTTACACATGTCTTGAAAGGTTTAGGTGTAAAGATGAACAACGTAAGTTCCAGGCATATTTATGGAGTAAAAAAAGGAACATTGTGTATAGATATATATTTTATAAAAGAATACATAGAGGCCCTTAGCAGGTCTTATGCCTGAGGTACCTTAGGTTACACTTCTAGTAAGTGGAGATCTAGGAATGGATTCCTGATTTATCTATCAGTTCAGTGATCCTTCCTCTCATAACAGCTGTTGTATCCTGAAGGAAATGTGGTCCCCCAAATGCCATAATAGGTTACTGCTTGAGCGTTCCTTCAGATATATATGAAGGCTATACCAGATAGACTCCAGGAAATGTGCAACAGATAAGGCATGTTGGGGAGTTAAAAATAAATTCTCCTAATCATCCTTTAGAAAGTTAGAGGAAGAGATCATATCTTGGCCAGGTAAAAAGTCAATAAAATCTTTTCCAACTGCTAAGAAAGATGATCAAAAATTTCAGCTCTGACCCAGCCCACAGGCAATTGCAGCCATTCACAAAAGGATACTGTCTTCTCAAAATAAATGTCTGTTCCACTTGAGTTAAAATTAGACACACATCAATTCCATCTGTTGACACAAAAGCCTCTGACAAGCAAGTTGGAATCCAGAATCTTCTACAGAAATGACCAGGCTCTGTAAACATCTTCCAAGACACCCAGAGCTAAACAAAGTATCTTGCCATTTCTTCATCACCATCACTCTCTTCCCCTGCCTCACAACCAGCTACATCTCAGAGAGCCCCAGGATATGAGCAAAAACTGCCCCTTTGTGGCTGAGGTTCCAAATCGAATGGCAAAAATATAAAATGGTTTTATTTTTTATAATAATGTCAATTCCTGGGATATGTAGACTTGTCACAACGCTATAATCATAATATAATTGATCCATTCTTTGAACAAATATTTATTGATTATCTGTTTGGTGGTGTCAGGGCATAAGACAGAGTCCCTGACCTCAGCGGCCCCATGGTATGAAAATATTATCCTTACTTTAATGAATAAGAAAATGGACACTAAGAAAGATTAAGTGACTCCCTACTGCTATTTTTGTGGTAGGAAAAAGCCCAACTTTCTGTCTCTCAGAGATGTGACTCCCCTTTTATTATCATTCCCTTCAAAACAGACAAACCTCATGGCAGCTCTCAGTACTGCCTTTTTCATCCTGTTTTTATGGTTTTCCCCCAAAGATATTAAAGATATGTGACTACGCATAGCAAGGACATTTATTTTTGGACTTGGAAAAATAATCTTTTATTTTGTGTGATAAGGAAAGGAAGAAATATAATGCAAGCAAAACTTTATCTCAAAACTTCATCTGCATGAGCTATTTGGATGTGAAAAATTACCTGCTGTTTTAGGACAACTGTTTTAGGCTTGTGTTTATTTACTGTGATATCCTGGCCCTCCCGATTCTAGGACTCTGTTCTTACAACTCACATTCCTGGAAAAGTTTTCTATGTAACTCACTTGTTCAAGAGACTTAATTTCTTTTCTGTAAAACACAGTCTTCTTACAGGATGGAGTTCAAATTCCTTTAGACCATCCAATAATCAGGCCTAATATTCTTATTAATTAAATTCATTAAACATTAATTGAAAATTAAGATTTGAGATACAACAGTGTAAAATCCTGAACCCTTGTATTGAAGGATCTCCTGGCCTGGCAGTAGAGAAGAAAGGAAAACAGACCAGTAAGCAGATAATCATAATGCAAGAGGATATTCTGTGGTAGGGGCCTGTCAAAGGCAGAGAAAGAGCTTTGCACAATAAATGATTAACTCAGTTTGAAGATGTATAGTCAAGAAAAGCCTCCTGAAAAAAGCGATGCTTGAACTTCTCTCCAACAAGAGTCCTTTTCAGTCAGGCCAGTCTTCTCACTATTCTCTATGCCACCCATGTACATTTCTTCCTCTTTGGCTTAATTCAATGACTACTAGTTATTAAGCATTTACTATATCCTAGACACTTTGTTAAGGATACAAAGTCTTATCACACTAGCTCTCACGAACTTAGAGTTATTAGGAGAACTTACTTGTATTTCCCATGCATCTACTCAATATATTTAGAAGACTTCAAAAACATACAAGATATTGATTTCCAACAGGCCTTAGTGGTTTCAAGAAATAATTTTCTTAGTCCAAATATCCATCTTCATGCACATGTCTTCCATGAATTCATTCTATAATCTACTAAGACACAGAAACACTCTTTAATGCCCAGGACTTCCAGTATATACTGTTTTGTTCCTCTATGTCTATGGTGTTATTTATATTGATTATGTTTTTGTGCAGTGTCATTGTTCAATGTTCAGAGGCCCCACAAGAAAAATTTCCAAGGACCATGTGCTGTGTCACTACCTAAATTTGTTTGGAAAGGGTGTTGCTTATGCTTTTACTTAGGGTTCTCTTTATGATGATCCATGAGAGACCTTCCTAGCTGGTGTCAGTATTAGGAGAATTCTAGGTCTCTTGAAAAACACATCTAATTTTGCCTGATGAGATACTATATAATTTGGATAATTCACCAGATTTTCTTTTTAAGGAAATATAAATTATATTTTATAACCAAATTTGTGGCAAATTCAGAGATAGTATTTGTGAAATGTTTAACTCTATTTACTTCTCCCTTTCTTTCTTTCGTCCTGCCTTCCTTCTTCCTTTCTTCCTTCCTTCTTTCCTTCCTCCCTCTTTCATTCTTTCTTTCTTTCTCTCTTTCTTTCTTTCTTTCTTTCTTTCTTTCTTTCTTTCTTTCTTCCTTCCTTCCTTCCTTCCTTCCTTCCTTCCTTCCTTCCTTCCCTCCTTCCTTCCTTTCTTTCCTTCTTTCTTTTTTCCTTTCTTTCCTTCTTTCTTTCTGCCATTTTGCTGTATTTTACACATCCTGGTAAGCTACCTTAAGTCCCTTCTAGACTGAACAATCCCTTCTAAATAAATAAAAACAATCTTTGTACTGCTTTTTTAACATCCAAGTTTGTAGAACAGGGCTAACATTGGGCTAGGGTCACATTACAACTTTCAGGGATGAATTTTCTGCAAAATGTTTGGCTGTTTTTCTGTTCCATGCATGGTGGGAAAAGTAGGCAGAGTCATTTAAAGGAACACGGGAGCAAAGCTCTTTTTTGTTTGTTTGTTTTTGTTTCATGATCATAACAAATTGAAACAAAGCCAAGATGTGAATTTCAAAGACCACTCCTGGAGTTCTCAAGTCTGAGCAACAAAAAGGTAATTTTTGGCCTTGAAGTTCTCATCTATAAGAAGATAGAAAATGGATAAAGCTGGCTTTTGTTTATATTCCTGATTTTCCAGGCTGTAATGATATTCCTTTATTTAAATTTTTATTGATTTTTGATAAACTCTGAACTCTGTCTGGCTTAGGGAGAGCCAGAGAGGTATAGCTTTCTATGTCAAAAAAATTTGTAAGATCAACATTTGTTTTTTGCTGAAGGCCTATGGAGGACATGGAGAGTAGGCTTATTGAAAAAAAGGTTTCGGCCGCTAGCGTGCAGAAAATCCTAGGAAACCACTGATTGGCTCCAAGAAGATAGACACAGGACAGGTCTCAGTGACCTTCTCTGTAGAATAAATTCCAGCCAGTTGAAATCCCCAGCTCAGCTCTCCAACAAAGTAATAATGCTGTCTCTGCCCAGATTTCTACCCTCGGATTCTTAGACCACCTAGTGAGTTGTTGATCCAGCATCCAGTAATTTTCCTCCTACAGTCTATATTGTAGCAAACAGGCCTTATGGGCCAGCTGTTACTTGTCTGTGTACGAAAGACAGGTAATAACAGAGATGGAAGGGTCCCTTGGTGGAATACCTCTTTCTCCTACAGACTATCTTCTTTAATATTCTGCTGTGAGGGCATGATATTTTTAAAGGATTGATTCTTTGAATTCAATGCTCCCACATTTCTATGTCTCTATGTGTCAGTATGAGTGAGTCTTTCTAGAGTGTTTTATCTTCACAGCTTCCCTTACCAAAACTGGAGGTTAATTGCCTTGGTATTAATGAGAACAAGGGAAAAGCATGGAAAGAAGGACAGAAAGGAGAGAAAGATTCAGTCCAATCCTAAGATGTCAGTCATATATATGGGTGTACATCCACATTTGAATCCCCAGTACAATCAAAGAAACCTCCAACCATTCATGAATTGATTTAAGTAATCAATTACTTTAAAAACTAAAGATCCAGCAAAACAAATACAAGCTTTTTATGGAGGACAGTGTCCTCATTTTAAGACCTGGAGAACTTCCCCAAATAAAATTTCAAGGGAAATGAGCAGCCTATCGTTACTATAAGCAGGGACACAAATAAGTGAATATGTTCAAAAAGCAGCAGAAACAACAGACAGCAAAAATATAGTCACAAAGACTTCATGTTTTATAAATATCACAGAAATACTATAAAACAAACTGTTTTTACTATATCTATGTCTGAAAACATTAAAAATCTCTTGAACATATCTCCAGGGAACACCATAACAAGTAGGTTAGCAAATTAAACAAACAACAGAAAAAAAATATCTGGCTTCTGTGTAGGACATAGAAAACACAGAAAAAAAAATCATCCTCACCTTGAGAAAGCTAATCTATAAAACTATAGTTTTTCTTGAAGTCATCCGAGAGCTAGGGTTGCAGGACAACTGATATGCCCAAAACCTATGAAAAAGGAAATCCTCCAAGGAGAGATAAGACACAAGCACAGCATCTGAGGCAGGTGCATCGTCACCTTATCTGGTGAGAACTCAGACAAAATGTGTAACAACTGCTGAAGGCTAAGTATGGCAAAGTGAGAGAATATAGAAACACTAGGAGTCACAGGTACAAAGGGAATTAGTACCTATTCTCAGGCTTTTTCCCATGGACCACACTGGATACTCACAAGAAAGTTGGGGGAAGGTGAGAGAGTACAGAAAGTTTCCCACGTGGTGCAGGTGGTGCAGGACTGGAAGGGAGGCGTAGCAGCAACTGTAGGGAAGGCAAAAAGTCCCACATGGATTCAGCTCCTCTGTCTCTCCTACAGAACAAAAGGCTAGAAGAATAGCATAAAACCCTGTAATTCTCAAGGTGCAAGGTACAAGTGAAGACACATCATGGCTGAAGGAAGAGCTCAGAAAAAACCTCTATCCCTGGGGAAAAGAATGGGACAGAAAAACATCCTGTGTCCAGAACAATAGAGAGCCCATATCACTGAGAGAGAGGCAGGGTCATGGATAGGGCTCCTCCACACGTGTGACCCATGGACAAAGCATCTGCCTAAGACTAAGGCTGACCCAGGACAATAGAGGGTGCCCACCAGCTCCCCCACCCTCAACCAGGCTAGCAAGTACTGAGTAACGAATAACAGCAGTTTATGGGGAGGGGAGGGTCAAGAACATTCAGAGTTAATCTCAGGAACATATCTGTGAGTCTCAGGCACACAGAGAAGATCCAATGCTAATGGTGAATCAGACACTGGGAAAATAGCTTAGCAAAACGAGTCCTTCTCCCATGCACAAGGTAATGCTACAGGAATTTGAAGCCTGTGATAAACCAAGAGTAAACATAGCAAGAACAAAGCCGAAACCCAGTTCAACTCCAAATTAGATTGATGTAACACTCCCCACTACCACTATTAAAGATATAATAAAGGAAAGTGCATACCCATTTCTAATAAAAAAATACTATTTGTCTTAGTCTCTACTGTCATACTCAAAATACTTAGCTTTTAACAAAATTTATGAAGCAAGAACTCAGACTATTAGGAGGAAAAAAAACTAAGGAAAACAGACACAAATATAATCCATGTGCTTCAACTCCTAGGTAAAAGATTTAAAGTAACTATAATTAATATGCTAAACACTTCAGTGGAAAAGTGGAGAACATGTATGAAGGTATAGGAGATAATACAGAACAGACAGAAAAATGGAAACTGTAAGAGAGGAGCAAATGAAAATGATAGAAATAGATAAAAGAGATGAAGAAGAATGCCTTTGGTGGACTCATAAGAAGAGTCCACACAGAGGAGAAAAAAAAAAAAGCAGTGAACTTGATGATATGTCAACAAAAAATACTGAAGCTAAAACAGAAAAAAATAAAAATGGAAAAAAAGAAAATAGTCAGAAAAGAGCATCCAAAAGCTGTGGGACAATGTCAAATAAGTAACATACACATAATTGAAATCTCAGAAGAAGAACAGGGAAAGAAGTGGAAATAAAAACAATTGAAAGAGACAATGACTAAGAATTTTCCAAAATTAATGAAAGCAACCAAATTCCAATTCCAAGAAGTTCAGAGAACACCAATCAGGATAAATACCTACACCCAAAATAAAAACACATACACACATCATATTGAACTGCTGAAAATCAAAAGAAAAGTAAAGAGAAAAATCATGAAGGGAGCCCGAGAAAGGAAATGCCATATTATATAGAGGGATATATATATATATATATATTTTATATATATATATATATATATATATATATATATATATATATATATTAACTATATATATATATATATAATAACTATATATATATAATAACTTATTATACATCAGCAATTATTTGAGCCAGAAGACAATGGAAAACAATTTTAAATGCTAAAAATTAAGTCAACACAGAGTTCTCTACCAGTTAAAAGAACTTTCAAAAATAAAGAGAAAATAGTGTTTTTCAGACAAATGAAAACTGAGAAAAATCATTACCAGCAGATGTACACCATAAGAAATATATAATAGTATAATGTGTGGTAACTAAAACAGATGGGAGGGAAGAATGGGAAATATGGCGTTGTAATGTGCTTATGCTACACATTTAGTGGCATACTATCATTTAAAAACAGGCTGTGACTAATTAAAGATGTATATTGTTAATCCTAGGGTAACTGCTAAAAGAAAATTTAAAAAGAGGTGTAAACAATAAGCTGATAGTAAAGATAAAGTGGAATCATAAACAAAATTCAATCCATAAAGAAAAAAATATAAATAAAAAGCAGAAGGAAGGAGCAAATTGAACATAGCTAGCAGAGTGTATATTATATCCAATCATATTGATAATTACATTAAATATAAATGTTGTACACACACCAATTAAATGTCAGAGATTATACTACTAGACAAAAAAAAGGAAGCTTCAACAATATGCAGTCTATAAGAAACACATCTTTAATATAAATATGTACATAGATTAAAAGTAAAAGCATATAGAAAGATATACCACATAAACAAATCAAAAGAAAATTAGAGCAGCTATATTTATATTAAAAAAAGTAGATTTAACACATGGAAAATTACTAGAAGTAAAGAGCGATGCTACATAATCTTCAGGCGATCAATTGATCAAAAATAGTTAACAATCCTAAAGGTATATGCAGAGCTTCAAAATACATGGAGCAATAACAGATAGAACAGGAAGGAAAAATAAACAAATCCACAACTATAGTTAGAGAGTAATCAGTAGAACAAGGAGACAGAAAATCAAGGATACATAAAATTATATAGACAGCAATAAACAATGTAGTTGTTCATAGATAAAAGGATAAAGAAAATGTAGTGTGTGTGTGCGCGCACACACACACACACTCACACACACCAGAAAGTTTACAAGTTTAATAAAAAAAATAGCAAAGGAGGGGGAAAAGGAAAAAAATCAATCTAACAGAAGGCAAGAAAGGAGAAAAAACTGAGGAAAAGGCAAAGCAAATAGAAGCCCATGATGATCAGGAGATATAAATAAGTCCAAATTTATCAATAGTGACAATAATTGTAGGTTTACTAAACTCCCTAGTTAAAGACAAAGATTATCAGCATGTGTCATAAATATAAATCTAGTTATTGACTACTTACAAGAGATGAACCTTAATAAAGCTACAGAAAGGTTGATGATATAAAAGGGAAAAAAGAGACATGTCAGGCAATTCATAACCAAAAGAAAGCTGATGTGGCAATATTGGTAATAAACACAATGGACTTCAAGACAAAGGACATCATTAGAAATAAAGTCAGTTGCAATTCAATAATGAAAGATTCCACTGACCAAGAAGATTTTTAGAAACCCTAAATTCTTTTGTGTTCAACAATATAACCTGAAATGATATAAAGCAAAATTTTGACAATACTGTAATGGCAAAATTGACAGGTACTTCATTAAAGATGTGGAACATTTCAACACATCTTTCTCTGTAACAAGATACCAGATGATAAAATATTAGTAAGGATAATGACCTTGATCTAATGGATACATATTGAGTAACACACTCCACAACTGGAGACTATATATATATATATATATATATATATATATATATATATATATTCTTTGCACATACTTTGTTTACTTCCTTCATGTTTGATTATATTTTCTTTTTCCAGTTTTATTGCAATATAATTGACATATAACATTGTGTACGTTTAAGGTATATAATGTGATGAGTTGATACATATATATTGCGAAATGTTTACACCATGAGGCTGGTTAACACATCCCTCACCTCACGTCATCACCCTTTTGTTGTTGTCACAGCTCTGCTCTCATAGTAACTTTTAAGTGTATAATACATTATTAACTGTAGTCACCAGGTTGTACATTCAGCCCCCAGAACTTATTCATCTAGAACTAAAAGTTCTTATCCCTTGACCATTATCTCCCCATTTCCCTCACCCCTCAGCCCCTGGCAACCTACTATGAGTTTCTACGAGTTTCTACTCTCTGTTTCTATGAGTTTTACGTTTTCAGATTCCACCTGTAGGTGAGATCCTATAGTATTTGTCTTTCTCTGATTTATTTCACTTTGGATAATGCCCTCAAGTTCCATTTATGTTATCACAAACATCAAGGTATCCTTCTTTTCTATGGCTGAATAATATTCCATTGTGTACACGAGAGTATATTCCACATTTTCTTCATCCATTCATTCATCAATGGGCATTTAGGTTGTTTCCATATCTTGACTATTGTGAAGATGCTGGGATATATATAGGAGGACATATGGCTCTCTGAGGTTGATTTCATCATTAGAATAAAAAAACAAACAGGGCACTATATGACCATATGGCAGCTTACTCTAGCATCCTAGAATTAACATGTTTAACCTGCCATACTTTAGCATGGCTTTGGCATGTGCCCTGTCCTCTCTGAACCCCCACTTTCCTTGTGCCAGCCCTGAAGTCAAGCTTCGCATCTGAAGAGCTCTAAGGCCTCCTGAACATCTCTTTCTGCCTTTGCCCATGTGACTTTCTCTGTCTCTAAATGCTGAGCCTGGTGATCCACTCTCCCTGTTCATTGCTGTCACTCTTAGGGACACCATTTCTGCTGTCCTACTGACTCCACATTATTTGATATCCTCCCTTGGAGACAAGCCTTTCACCACATATATTCAACTGTGATTTTCTGACTATTTCCTCCATGTATCACCAGCATTCTTGAACATGATATCTGTTTTGGCCATATCATTGTTATACCACAATAACCTAGTCCTGACAGCCTGAATCCTAAATCACTTGAATACTCGAAGGAGATCAAGAAAAGATTAGAGGAAGGTTCGCATCCCAATAAATTTAAATTATGATGAGATAATAGAAAAGTGTAACACAGGGTAATTTTGCCAGGACAGGTTGTCCCAGTCAGTGAAGCATGCTTTATATTTATAATTGGTGTATGTTGTTGTTCAAAGGTGGGCGGTTGCATTTCCACAATACATCACACCACAAGTGGCAGACATGCCCTTCTCTCTGACTTATCTGGGCTTGAAGGAATCCATTTACTATTATTATTATTATTATTATTAATTATTATTGTTTTGATATTGTTTTTCTCTTCCTTTGCTTTCAACTATTTCGCTGGCATTAGTTAAAGGATCTTCGGGCTTGCAAAGCTGGCAGACATCCCAGTCACAAGGAGGGCTTTTGTCAGGCCCCAGTCTCCCTGTCAGCACAAAAGCAGGGGGTTTCAAATGAGGAAACATCAAACATCATTATTTTAATTAGGTAAGCACAAAATGTGGATTAGTATCCTGATGAAGTACATCCTAGGAAAATATTCTTTCCACTACTTCAAGACCCTAAGGTGTCTCCTGTGACACAAGGACATGGGGATGCTCTGTGATTGGATGGGTCCAGACAAGGAAAGTCACTTGATGCCTGACCAAGACTGGTGGCACAATGGGGTTCTCAGCCCAGATCAGGACACTTCATCTGCCACAGGCAAGGCCATTTGCATTATAATTACAATAGCAGGCAAAGTAAGGGCTGTCGGCTCAGATGAGCACAGGCCAAGATGTGAGGAGGTCCTATTTTTCAGAAATATTAGAGAATAAAAACAAGACCCTAGTAACCAGAGGAGAGAAAGGGTTTCTTAAAGGACCCATGAACATGATGAAATGAAACTAAACACCCAGAAGACAGGACAAACTATATAATCAAATTGTCTTTCTCAAGAGGAATGTTAGGATCTTGAATTGGTAGAAAGAATGTTTCTCTAACATGTAGTTCATCAGGGTTCTAATCCACATTTTGTGCTTACCCAATTGTGTGTCATGGAGCAACCCAGTTCTCCCCCTCTTCTGTAATTTTACAGTCTCTTCATCTGTAAAATTAAGAAGTTGTACCACATGGTTTCTCAGCAATTCCACTCCCATTCACATGCTACCAGGCTGGTCTACTGACTCTTAAAACAGTTCTAAAACTCTATTTCCAGTTCCATTAGAGCTGATTTGCATACATGGCCATATGCAGACACACACACACACACACACACACACACACACACACACACACACACAAAGTACAATGTGCACACACACAGCACAGATGAAATAATCATTTCAGGGATACATCTTGTTTATTTATAACCCAAATAATATTTCTAAGACTGACTATTCACCTTATTTCCATTTTGGCTTCAAATGGCTTTTTATTTTCTTAAAAAATTAAATCAGATGTGGAGTTAAATGGCTTTTACCGAAATACTTAATATATACCAAAATCCTGCCAGAAAGTTTCATTTGTGTCCTCTTTGATCATTCTCATGTTATCAAAGGCATTCGAGGTCTGACAAATAAGTTCACGAACTTGTTGAATCAATGTTGCTAACCTTTTTTTTTTTTGATATCAGAGGGATTATTCCTTATGGATTTGTACCAACTGGATAAACAGTTACCATGTTTACTACTTGAAAGTGCTGAAAGGCTGTGTGAAAAAATTAGATGACCTGAACTTTTCGCCAACAATTCATGGCTCTCGCGTCATGACAATGCACCAGCTCTCACGGCACTGTCTGTGAGGGAGCTTTTAGCCAGTAAACAAATAACTGTATTGGAATACCCTCCCTACTCACCTGATCTGGCCCCAAATACAACAGTTCTGATGACCATTCCAGAAAAACAGTTCCAAAATTGCTTTGAAGGGTGGACCACGTGCTGGCTTTCGTGCATAGCTTCCCAAGGGGAGCACTTCCCAGGTGACAATAGTGATATCTAGCAATTAGGTATGTAGCAGTTTTTCTAGGATGAGTTTGTGAACTTAATTGTCTGTCTTTGTATGAGGAAAACAATATTATAGAGGAAACAACGATATTAATAGAGAAGGAAAACAATGTTTAATAATTTGCCAAAATTATATAACTGCAAGGGATAAATATATTTTCTAACTATAAATTAAAGGATAAAGACTTAATCACTGATATATATCAAAGTGTTAGAGATATTTTAATCCTCATCAGAAATTCCACCTCCATTACAACACTCTTCCTGTCTACTCCCACCTCTCTCCCTCAGAAGTGATTATTCCATTCACTGGGAATGTCACATAAGGTCTTCTGCTGTCCCATCATCAGATACATGATTCTTATTTGAATGTAAGCTCTTTCATAGCAGACATGTCTTGTAATTTGTCCTGGAGCCCCAAGAAAACATTACAAGACCAGGAGAAGAGTAGATACCCAATAAAAGAAGAAAAAATATAACCATCATTATTTGAGTGGCTTAGTTGAATTTATAAGTATATAAACTAAAATTCCTTTCTTTCCCTGTGTACTTAGCATCTTTCTGTTAAAGACATAAGATAAAGTAGAAGTCCTGACATGCTCACTGCAGAAACATGAGGGAAGGTATGAAAGGTGAAAATTCCAATCACCTCTTTCTCCCTGTTAATGGGGTGGTGAAGGACAGAGCACAACATACTGTACTTAATGCAGATTCTGCTCAGTGAAACAATGATTACAATCAATTTGACTACTAATGTGACTTATCTTGTAAATTGCTGGGTCATTAACTTCAACAACAGCAATGTGCTGTCACTATCCAATTCCACCAAATTAGTGTCCGAGGTAATAGGAGAACGAATGTATTAGTGCATTATTGGTGGCTAATAGAGACAGCAAGTCTTTAATGTGCTGCAGAGAGCAGCTGAGGCACCAGAGGCTGAGACAAGACCAAGGGAACTGGATGTAAAGTCGGGATCCACGACCTGGTGGCGCCTCAGGGCTGCCGCAGGCACTTACCTGGCCCCTTTGCCTTGGTGCCTCGGATGGCAGAAGAACTGGGTTACCAGGGAAAAAGCATATTCATTGTCCATTTGGGGCAAAAAGAGCAGCAGCATTACATTTAAATTATCCAAGAGTCATGGACCTATCTAAAGTCAGGTTTTTGAAGAAGGGTCTTTTCCAGGCAGCCTTGAAGTCACAAAATGCAGGGGAGCACTTACTCTGCGCACACTTGGAGATGGTCCTCATACCTTGAATCAAAAGTTGGGTCCATCTCAAGACTTTTCCTGGAAGTTACATTCAATTAGCAAATTGCATTCATTTCTGGAGAAAAAAAATCTGAAATATTTGTACCCATGTTCTAGAGATATCCATGATACTCTCCTTGCCCAGTTTTTCTTGTTGAGAAGCTGCTATACCCACAGTCCAACAGGGAAAGCACTCAAACTACATGACCTCATTCCTTGTCACAGTTCATTGAACCAGAGATGAATACCTGGTTGAGGTGGGTCAGGGCTATTTAGTCTCTCAGGAGAATGGAGTTAAAGTGTGGAGATTGAGACAGTCAGAAAATGTTAGACATTAAACTGGAACTCTTCCAAGTTGGAGTTGGTGCCAGGATACCAAAGCCACATTCAAGCCAACATTATGGGGAATGGAATCTAAGAGTCTTGCAGCGAGCTGTTCTAATGCACAAAGGAGACTGAAAGGCATAAGTGGACGTGTACAGAAACTGTCTCAGAGAGGTGGAGAAAGAATGGCTGGCTGCTTGACAACTTTCCAGGTCCTGAGCATAAAGCCCAATGCATAGCTCACAAGTGGGTTGTAGCACTCCTGTATCTTTTTGCTAAACTGGCTTTAGTAGGTTTCTGTTTCATGGACTCAGACAAGCTCCATGATAATCCGCTTTCTTTCTGATTGTCAACAAATATTTGTTGATGACTTGCTGTAGGTAGCACACTAAACTCTGCCAGAGACACTCAAAACCAAAAGAAGAAGTTATGGCTTTTCAGGAAATTATAACTAAGTTGGAAAAATTTTTCTAAATATTGGAAAGAATGGCTGCACTTGTAGGAGCACAGGGTCCGCAATCCGTAGAGTCCTTCTGAAGGCTGAGAGACGAGGTGGAATATGTAAAAAGTACATGAAAGACATACCTTGTGGACTTGGGATCCGACAATCCTATAGCCATCATTGCGCCCACCACCTCTGGCTACCATTGACTATGGGCCCCTGTGACCTGGCTCGGGGCTTCTGCACTTTAATGGCTACTCCATGAGGTAGTGACTATGAATATACCTGTTTTAAAAGGAGAAAACATGTCAGAGTTAACAAGCACTGGAACTTGAATTTAAACCCAACTAGCCTATGTCTAAACCCTGCTGTGAGCCATATCTGCCATTTTCCTTTTTCTTGTCTGCCTCTCTCTTCAGAAGCTATGTCCCTGCTTTTTTTTCAAGTGACCCTTGGCTTTCCTAATCCAACCTGTAATCATCAAAGTGCCTTATACCAGTAACCTAACTCTTAACAGAAATTTAAGTTATCATTAACCCCCCTCTAGGGGGACTTGCAGTATGTCTGATTTCTGCATCAGAAAGGAAAAGCATTGTCTTTTGGGTATATAAGTTTAGGCATCAAGAAAAAAGAAAAAGGTGGAGGAGAAGTAGGTAAAAGTTAGCATCTTCACGACAATTCTGAAACCCCTACCCTGCATGCCTGCAAATGAAGATTGCTCTAACAGTTTGCATGTGGAATGAAACTCTTTAGGAATGAATTTAAAATATTTTTAATTTCATATACATTTATATGAAGTGATTTTCCTGCTTTTAGTATGATATTGATCAGAGAAATATCTTTATGGATACCATTTAGGTTTCAGTTAGTTTATTTTGGAATGTGCTATACTATATTCCCTTCCCTAAAGAAAAGATGAATTAATATGTTGAGGTTGAACATATGGCAGATATCACTCAATATAATCAATATGCATTTCCCATGAAGAATTCTCTCTTGCCAAGACCTCTTCTACACAAGATATGTCAGGAGTTGTGAAGCCAGCTATCACAGAGGCTATCACTTAGTCAAGATAACAGATATATCTATCACATGTATTGTGGCTTTGGGCTTAAACTTGATCCTTAATAGATTTTCCACACCCTCGCAAAGAATTACCAACATAGAGGCTGCTATCAAGTGACAGACATGGCTGAGCATTGATACTTGGCACAATGGATTGGACATATCGAAATTTTAACACGAACACACCAAGTTTTAAAAAAACCTTTTCTTTTAAAATAATTAGATTTGCAGGAAGCTGCAAGAAAATGTACAGGGAAGTCGAGTGCACCATTCTTCCCATCTCCCCCAATGTTTACATTTTTTCTAACTCTAGTACATTATTAAATTCAGAAATTTGACATTAGCATATTCCATAAAGTTTATTCAAATTTCACCAACTATATGTGCACTCATTTATATTAAAATTTAAGCAATTAAATATGCACTTATTTACATGGGGTGAAGTGTATCATTCTATAATACATTATCACATGTATAGCCTTGCGTAACTACCACCCCAATCAAGATATTCAACTGTACCATTAGCACACAGATTTCTCCTATGCTATCGCTGTATAGACATGCCTACCCTTTCCATGCTCTCCTCAACACCCCTATTCCCTGGAAATCACTAATCTGTTCTTCAAC
The DNA here is from genome assembly GCA_033961575.1 of Aselliscus stoliczkanus. Taxonomy (NCBI): domain Eukaryota; kingdom Metazoa; phylum Chordata; class Mammalia; order Chiroptera; family Hipposideridae; genus Aselliscus; species Aselliscus stoliczkanus. The sequence goes on along the minus strand of CM066738.1, from coordinate 90,275,096 downwards.
TCCACAATTATGTTATCACACAAATGTTATATAAATGGAATCACAGATTATATATCCTTTTGAGTTGTTTTTTTATTCAGCATAATTCCCATAAGGTTCACTTAAGCTTTGTGTGTACTGATAGTATTTTTCTTTGTTATTGAGCAATAGTAGTCCATGGCATGGATTGCCACAGTTTATCTATCTAAGCACTCATTGAAGGACCTATGGGTCATTTCCAGTTGGGTGTTATTTCTATGGACATTTGTGTAATGTTCCTGCATGAGAACAAATCTTCATTTTTCTGGAATACTCAAGACTGAACTTTCTGGGCTGTATGTTAAGTAGATTTTCAATTCGGAAAGATACTATTTTCTAAAGTATTAATAGCTGTAGCATTTCACATTCCTTTCAGTAATGTGAGGGTAATCCAGTTTCTTAGCATCCTTTGCCACCATTTTTCCTTACCGTAATTTTTCATTTTAGCCATTCTGATAGGAGTGTAGTGATATCTCATTATGGTTGAAATTTGCATTTCTCTCATAGAAAATAATGTTGAACATTTTTTCATGTGTTTATTTGCCATCTTTGTATTCTGTGCAATGTCTGCATGTTTTTGCCCATTTTCTAATTGGATTGTTTTTCTTTATCTTAGGTTTTGAGACACACAAGGCTTTTTCACATAACAAGCATTTACTTCAAGTGTTCTACTTGGAAGATAAAACATTTTTTTCTGTTTTACATTGTAGGCAAGATTTAACCTTGACCTGGTTATTCTGCCAAAAGTAATGCACAATAATAGGCATTCAGCTGATTTTGTTTACATTCATTTAGTAGATACCTAATGAGTATCCTGCCTGCATTTATAAATTAATAAATCATGTATTCTAAATTATTTTTACATCTCTAATGAACTACTATGCCCCTCTACAATCTACCTCATTCTACTACTTCTCAACTTTGTCATTCTCTTCTCTGCCCATTGAATCCTATGCTGCAGTCACCCTCAACTCTCAACCCTGCCTGAAATGCTCCATATCCTGCTTGTCTCCGTGCATTTGTACAAGCTGTTTCCTCAGGCTGGAATATCCTTTGCCCCTTTCTTCATGTATAAAACTCCCAAGATCCAGTTTAAATGCCATCCCTTCTGTGAAATCTCTAACTTTCCCAGCCACTTATACACTTTTTCCTGTGGGCTTTTGCTCCATTTTGCTCAATTCTCAATTATCAAACCTACTTACTACCTTAGGAATTCTCTTGACTTTTCACATAATTAATTCTTCACATTAGCTTGAGTTTTTCTTCTTCTATAAAACAGCTGACAGGGCACACTGAATGTGTGAGGCTGGTACTCTGCCGTCTAATAGTACACTCATATTTTGTTTCCACTAGCATTTGAATGGCACACTTCCCAAGAATCAACTTGTTTCTTCCCCAATTTCCTTGTGACAGTTGAACTTTTCGTTGTATTTATGCAGTTAAATCATATATTATTTAAACCGATGAAATATGAACGTGAAAGAAAGGCGGTTGTTGTTTCTGTGAAAATTAAGTTTGTTTGTTTGGAAAAACTCAATATGAGCAAGTCAGATTAGGCATGGGTGAAAAATTATAGAAGAGTATGGGTAAAATATATAAAATTCCAGAAGTGTTCAGGACTCACATCGTTTTGATGCAAGTATTTTTAACTTTTCACTTCTCTTCAAAACAAAAAGAAAAATAAAATTGGGAATTATATATGATGCATTATTTGAAAGAAAGACCATGCAAAACTTCAATCATTGAACCCATACACAAAAATTCTTGGTCTTACATTAAAATTAGTTAATTAATTATCAGTTTAAGCAAAATATATAATATTTATAGCATTAGTAATTTTTTACAGTTCTTCCCTTTAATTTTCTCAACAAATAAAATACTGGTTTGAATTACATCAGTGGAGAAGGCTTCTATTATGTTTTCTATTGAAACTTATTCAAAAAACCTTTTAGTTTACATGCTTTTTCACTAGATTGAGAGCTTTGTAATGTCAGGAACCTGGCATTTTGCCTGACACATCATGAGTGCTCAATAAATTATTGTTGGATGAATGAAAAGAAATCTGTAAAGCAAATTTATAAAAATCAAAAGAAAATTGTATCTTATGATCTTCAAGCAATTATTTAATCTAACTCATTCAAAGAAGTTATCAGCCTCAAATATCAATAGTCAGTTCAAAGGAGTTAATTCTCTCTCCCTACACAACTACATTTGCCCAACAGAATTTGGACCTCTTTAATGGTGTAGCTGGTCTTGCTAAATACACACACATACACAAATATATATATATATATATATATATATATATATTCATACTGATATATATATGTATATATTTATATATTATGTATACAGATACATTCCTGTATGTATATATGTGTGTGTACATATGTATATAAAATATGGTCCTCTAAATTTAACTATATCTCACTGTGATAAAAATCAGTCTTTAGGTCTAGAGATGTTCTCTCTGTTTCTTAACTATTATTATTTCTCAGTGCAGTTTCTGTAATAGGATCACGATGTAGCTTCACATAACCTAGATACCTAAAATGGAATATTTTAAACAGAAAGCCCAAATTCAACCCTATGAATTTTATGCAGAGTACATTATATTATATTACTCATAAACCAAATTTTAAATCTAGACATTCACATAGGAGAGGTGCTTTCCATCAAGTAACTGGGAGACCTTTAAGCTCTGAGGGGTCCTCTTAGCACCTCTCTTGGTCTAATTAACACTGAATAGAAATTTGAGAGGACTCTTCATAGCTCCACCTCTGTAATTAAATTCTTTGGTCAGTTATTTTTAGGGCCTGATTCAGCAATGACAAAAAATGAAAGAGAAGAATGAATCACCTCTGGTATCATTGATTACCTTTGGCTTAGCTCCTGTCCTTTACTTTCTCACTTTGGAGAAAAGGTGACACAATCCATCTTGGTGTGAATGTCAACCATCTTGTCTTTCAACTAGAAAGCTAGAAGTGACAGCTTGGTATATTAAGAGGTCTCTGCCTGAATAAATTGATGTCAAGTTTCATTACACATAGACCAGGTTAGTAGGCACAAGACAAACACTCAACAACTATGTACTGAATAAACAAATGGTATTCAGCAGTGTTGCCACTTCTTGAAATAAAAATAGAGGCAGGCAAGGGTCTGTGTATTCTAGAAGGCTAAAGTCCACCAAAGAAGACCTACACACCAAGATACACGATCAGCTTCTTTTTGTGTTGAAAGGAACCAGTCTCCTGTCTTTATGGGCTGGAGCATGGATGAGGTTCTCCTAAGAAGTACCTCCTGGAAGCACCATGACTTTTTGAAGATCTAAAGAGCAGCTCAGGGAAGCGGTTTATACTCATAATTTAGTTTAAAAAAAAGAGAAATGGGGTAGGGAAAAGTTTTTAAGTAAGAAATAGTCTCTAGAACCAAAATAAAAAGATATAAATCAATGCCACTATCGTTTTTCAAGTACCTATATGAGTAACTGTGCTAATTTCTAGAAGTGTATTTTCAGACTAAGAGTTGCAATCCAATAGAGAATTGCAAAGTTGCCATTTTTTAATGAAATAAAATAGGGTAAAAAATATAATACTTCAAATATCATAAAGGTAGGTATATATTTGTTTCAGTTATGGGTATGTGGGGTGTTGAGTCAGTGTAAAAAATGTATTACTTACTATGCGTTATAACAAAATAAATTTAAAATGTTGCTCTAGAAAGTTCTTTCCAAACGGGTAACAATCTAAACCATCTAGGAGCTATAAGAAATATACAAATTTCCAAGTCTCATCCAAAGAGGAGGGATCCAAAAATCTGTGGAGGCTGCCTTAGAAAAAGCCACAGGCCATAAATCATAAACTCCAGTTAGAATGAGCAGAAGAGAAACACTGAGAAAAATGAACAAAAGTGAGAGAGTATGGTATGACCTAAGCATCAGGACTCACAAGCCAAGTTAAAAAGTGATGAGTGTGGGGAGGAATTTATCACAGAAGACTGTTCAAGAAGGCTCACTGCACATGTGTTAGGAACAGGACAGACCAGTAACTCAGGTATTGCGATTTGAGGGGAAAGAGATGTATGTAAGAGACACTTACATACAAAAAGCTTGATGCCTCAAGCCACTTTTCATGTCTTAGCTACAAATAAGTGAGCAACAATAAGTTCCCAGGATGGGGTCCACCAGGGGAAGACTCATGAAGGAGATAAGACTTGCCTTGGCTGAGCCCTAGAGAATGACGCAGCCAAAGCTTCTTGAGAACAGAGGGGCTTTTTTTTTTTTTTTTCAGCTGAGATATCCTGCCACCTGTTGGCAGCTCAGCAGCAGCGCAGCTCCGGCTGGGCATCAAACTGCTGTTACTCAGAGCTCAGCTTGCACTCGAGCGAGCTCTTAACCAACTGAGCCACTCGGCAGGCCTGAGGACAGAGGGTCTTACTTGCGTTGGGCATCAATTACTAGGAACATGGTAGGTGATGGATGAGGAAGGAGAGTTAGTGGAGGGAAATAAGAAGATGAGCCGGAAAGGTAGGTCTGGATGTAAGTTTTCATATAAGATCGGCCCCTGCCCCCAAATATTTTATAGACATCAGAGAAGTAGTTGTTAGGGGGAGAAAATAAATTTAAAACAAAAATCCCTGAGAGGTAAATGAAATGTTCCATTTGTTCTCTTAGGCTGTAAGGCAACGTTATACAGAAATGTAAAAGAAAATATTCAAAGATACACTCTGAAACACTTGAGGATGTCCTTCAGGCTACAGGAGACAGGATGCTCGGGTTTAAACTATAGATTTGGAAAGTCGAATTTTGCTTGGAGACCATAAGGAAAGGTCCACAGCACCAGCCTTAACTTCCTCCATTGCAGCTATGGTTCTTGGCCCATTGCTACACAGTAAAAGATTCTGGGTGCTTTCAAAATCCCCAATGCTTGGACTCCTCCCTAAGGAAACTAAGTCACAGTTTTCAGGGATCAATCCAGAGCATTTGACTTTTGTAAAGTGCCCCAGTTCCACTCTTAATGTGCAGCCAGGCTTGAGAAACACGGACACATGAATCCTAAAATTCACACTGCTGAAGCAAGGCCGTTTATACTCTTTTTTGCTTCTCAACTGAAGAAATCAGACTGATATTTTTTTCCAACCTTGCCCCAGGCTGTGGCCACAATTGAGCCATGGATAGCAATATTTTTTTTTTCCTTGACTCTATAGGCAAAACCAAAGATGAGCTTTTAAGAAGAAGCTCCTGACAGCTGCTACTCAATGCCTCCCCTTCCAGGCACACACCCTCGATGGCCTGCCATTGTCAGGCTCAGATGCAAAAACCTTCAGTGGCCCTCAAATTCTTCAGTGGCAGAGGCCAAACTCTTCATCCGGGCATTCCTGGCCCCTCCTGATCTGGTTCTCAACCTTTGCTCACGTTTGGTCCGAGGATGCTGGCTGTAGGATTGCTGTAAATACCACATCTTTTCTCATCTCTACCTTTCTCTTACTCTCGGTCTCATAGGCAATGATAAGAGTTCTATTCTTACTCTCACTCCATCTATATGTGCTACTCAATATCAAAGTCCAGTATAAGTCCCTCTTGACCATCAATAACCTAACAGTCTACAACACCTGTGAAACTTCTTCCCATGACTCCCAACATTAGGGAAGATGTTATATTTAATGGCAAAACCAGAACTGTACTTATTCAGTGTAGACAATTTATGGCATTCTGGCCATTATGCAGCATATTGATTCTGTGGTCCAGGGGCCTGGGACTAAACCCTACTATTTAATTAGTTTATCATTTGATCTCTCTAAGCCTCAGTTTTATCACATATAAAATGGGGGAAATAGTTTCCACTTCAGAGATGAGGATCAAATCAGATAATGCAGGAACATTCTTTAGCACAGTGTTCAGCCCCTAGTGAATTTTCAATAAATTGTAGCTATTTTTTTGTCTGTCTGTTTATATGTTCTGATGAACATATCATGTCTCTTCAGCAAAACTGTAAGATGGCTTAAGGACTGACTCTGTTTTATAAACTTTTTCACTTGGATCATACTGCTATGCTATAAAAACATGGGGTTTGAAATCAGAGCATTTAATTTGAAGTTTCAGCTCATACAATTTCTTCCTGTGTGATTTTGGCATATTGTTTGACCTGTTGGGTCCTCAATTCTCTAAGGTCTAAAATGGAGATTATAACAATTATGGTATTTCCCACATGCTGAAGACTTAAAAAAATAATATGCCAGAATGTTCTTTGTTACCTCTCAGGTACTATTCAAAAAAGTATAATTGTACTGATAGTAGAGCCTATGTTTATTGAATTATTCAATGACATCTAAGTTTGAGATTACACATCAATACATAATTTACTTATGAAAATATAGGCCCTTTGTCTATTCATCTAAAAATCAAAAAAGGGGGCACAAAACAGATGTCTAAATTTCTTCATCTGTAATGTAAAAATATTAATCTAGAATGAGATCATTAAGGCCTTTTCTGACTCTAAGTTCTAGATTTTTGGAAAGTTCCTATACTTTTATGTGAGTTGAAAAAAGACAAGCAGGTGATTATGTGTATATATTTTTCTAAACACTTTCTTTATGTATATACTATACATTGGAAAATAAATAGAAAAATATGTTATTAGTGGTTATCTCTGGATAGTAGAATTAGAGGTGACTTAAGCATTTTCTACTTTATGTTTTTTTTGTGATTTCAAATTTTGTACCATCAGATTGTAGTAACCTTAGATTTTTAAAAAATGTATTATTTTAAAAAGTAGTCCATAAAACAGTCTTTCAAAAATGCGCGTGAGCGTGTGTGTGTGTGTGTGTGTGTGTGTGTGTGTGTGTGTGTGTGTGTTTACAGAACCATAAACATCTTTGAGGACAAGTGAATGGCAGCATCCTATGATGCTTCTCACCAAATATACATTTGCACACATTGCTCATCTTGCTTAGAAAATCGAACGGACAGAATGAATAGAATGGAAGCATACAAACAAAACCTTGTTTGAGACTTTGTCATGGGGTTATTACAATCTCATTACTGAAAAATTGAAATCACAAAAAAAAATAAAGTTTAAGAACTCTTTTGCCAGGGAAGCCTAGCATGTTACAGCGACACCTACTGGCATGCTTTGGTACAGTAACCAAGCTCCCTCAGACATTATAACAGGCTAGGTGACAATAAGCGCATGTGAAGGAGGCTCAAAGGAGTTTAAGGAGAAGGGCTTAGGATTGGTTTTGAAAGCACTGAAAAATATGGATCTATTTCAAAAGTAATTACTATGTTCTTGTAGATAGAAAAATATTCAACTATGTTTCCCTATATGGGAACATATCTCCTACTTTAACATGCAAGCTACAGAAAGTAGGATTTTCTCTATAGATAGACTTAATAGACACTTTAGTTGAAAACATGTGTCAGCTACAACAAATAATATCTATGTATTGTTGTTTTTCTGGTTTAATTTAGGGGCCCTTGAAGATCATATTAACCCTTTTGTATGAGCCATGAGTTTACTGAAGGAGCAACATACTCAAATGAACATGAAATAGTGTAGGTCAGGGATTCTTAATCAGTGAATTGGAATAGATAATACGGGGTGAGTATATCCTGTAACTTAAGGTAAAATCTTTCTGAAGAAAGAAACAATAGTTTCCATCCTTTCTCCAAGGGGTTTATGTCCCAAAAAAGATATCCAGGACAGTCTTGGCTTATGCCTGTTTATCTGGTATAATTTTTATTATCATCCCCTTTCATTCTCAAAATTGTTCCAGCCTAGGAGATAAACTATTTGTTCACTCTAGTTAAGGCCCACGGGTCAAGGCAGTATTTTTCTCCTTTTGTGGAAATAAGTCATGACTTACTCGACAGGAGAGAGGACAGCTTTGGGAGAAGATGCATGAAATTCTCTGAACAAAAATACTACACACACCGACTCTTGATCTAAATTCTCTCATTTTATATTGCTAAAATTATACTGCTAAAATTTAGAGAACACAACGGCTGACAACACCAAGGGTTCATCCACCACCCCAGAATGTTTCTATGCATTTTTTTTTTAGTTGAATTACATCTGGGTTAATACTAGGATTACCTGGTAAAGATATATTTGATTTTTTCTTTTTGTTCACTCATTCAAGCCACATTTTTAAGTGTCCATTTAATAACAGTTTTGTGGTAGTGGACAGGAAAAAAAGTAAAATAAGGTCTCATTTATCACATAGCTTACAGTCTATTTGAGGAGATGAGACACATACTTGTTAAAAGACAAGATAATTAAAACAACAGTGAGATATCACTATACACCTATTAAAATGACCAAAATCTGAAACACTGACAACAACAAATGCTGGTGAGGATGTGGAGCAACAGGAACTCTCATTCACTCATTCATTGCTGGTGGGAATGCAAAATGGCACAGCCACTTTGGAAGACAAATTGGAGGTTTCTTATAAAGCTAAACATAATCTTACTAAATGATACAGCAATCATGTCCCTTGATATTACCCAAAGGAGCTGAAAACTTAGCCACACAAATATCTGCACATGGATGTTTATAATTGCCAAAACTTGAAAGTGAACAGATAAATATACTTTAGTGCATCAGGAAATGGAATATTGTTCAATGCTAAAAATAAATGAGCTACCAATACATGAAATGACATAGAGGGAACTTACATGGTTATTACTAAGTGAAAGGAGATCATCTGAAAAGGCTACACACTATATAATATCAACTGTGACATTCTAAACTGTGGAGATAGTGAAAAGATCAATGATTGCCAGGGGTTAGGGAGAAAAATGAGTAGGAAAAGCACAGGGGATTTTCAGGGCAGTGAAGATACTCTGTATGATACTATAGTAATGGATAACTATCATTATATGTGTGCCCAAACCAACAGAATGTACTATATATACCAAAGTGAAACATAATGTTAACTATGGACTTTGGTTAATTATGAGTCAATGTATTGTAGGTTCATCAATCGTAACAAATGTACCTTTTGGTGAGGGATGTTGAAAATGGAGGAGGCCATGCATATGTGGGAGCAGGGGATATATGGGAATTCTCTGTACCTTCCTGTCAGTTTTGCTGTGAACCTAAAACTGCTCTGAAAAAAAGTAAAATCTTAACTTTTTTTTTTAAACACAACCAATGAATGGTAGGTAGATAATTAGTGATCTAAGAGTTTGAAGAAAGAACTTGCTGCAAGTTAGAATAATTAGAATGACTGACTAGGATGAATTTTTGAAAAACCTTGAATGCCAGCCAGGGCTACAGGGAGAGATTATCCTCTAGAATGGAAGGCCTTTGGACATTCTCAAGCAAAAGCTAAAATGTAATAACATAGCTTGAGAAATGACTCTGAACATGACTTCCTGAAAATAAATTAATTTCTTAGATTTCCCAAAGACAGTCACAACAATTTCCAGGCATTATAGATCCTTCCTAGCTTCATAGAACCTGTCTGATTGCTTAATCTTTCTATTTAGGCTTTCTGCAGGCTATTATTTAAGTATATTTTGAATCCACATGGACTTAGTGACAATGTCTAATTCCATTGTGCTTTTCTGAATAATATCCCTCTGTTGCTCTTTCTGCTCCTCTCTCTCTCTCTCCCTCTCTCTCTCTCCCTCTCTCTCTCTGTCTTTGCTACCATTATTGTTGATCAAAATTTAATAGCGATACTCTTTAAAGAGAGAGTCAGGTTTGGGTGTGTTTGAGGCTCAGTGATGACGTGCTTAGAGTGCAAGAGGCTGTTGATAAAGTCCCCGCACTTTCACACAACAGAAGAGGCAGGGGTTCATCTGCCAGCATTGGCGGGACTGACACTTGCTGACAAGGCCCCAGAATGGAAATATCCTGCTTGTCCTTTTAACAGGATTTCAGCCAGAGATTTGAGGGAAAAGTACTGCAGCCTAGTGGGCTGTGAATATGAGTGGAAATGTCAGAGCTATGAATCAGTTAACACATTTTATTTAGCATCTTCCTGTGAAACAGGATGAGAAGACACAGCTCCCGCACTCAATTCCCTTAGCATTTCAGAGTGGAGTCAAGAACAGTAGAAGACCCTGTTAGCACTTCAGATTTGGGAAGCAGGGCCTACATGGCAAGAACTGGGGTGGTTGTCATGGAGGACGCAATGCTTAATTTTATAATGAAGGATAACCGGGATTTAAGTAAGTGAAGGGGGATTGTGGTACAATGCTTTCTGTGGTTGTCTCTAGAATCAAAAAGTACATTCACATCCTGCAGTTCATGGGACCGTCAAACTCTCCTTAGAAGGTAGTGGAAGCAGAACGTATGTTTTCCATTTTGCACAGAGAAATGGAGACTCCAGCCTATGAAGCAGCCCAGCTTCTCACATTAGGTTAGAGACAAAGTCCTCAGTACTTCCTCCCAGGATACTTTCTCATAGGATGTTCTGCTGTGAAGTTGCTCCTCTGTATGTTTTCCTACATTCTGAACATGCAGATACTAACTCCCTCTTGCAAACTCTCAAGGAGATAAAACTTGGCTCCTGTCCTAAGTTCTATGACATAATGTCTTAAAAAGTTCAAGACATCCCAAGGTGTCAGTTTCCTCATTGCTGTTCATAACCCAAATATTTTAACAGCCCTGAGGTGCCCTCCACCTATGGGGCCCTGACTCTTTGAGGCCTATCTGTGGAGGGTACACAGTTGACCTGGCCTTGCTGATGAGAAAAGCACAGATGTCTACCATCTGGTCAGGGGGCCTTATGTGTGTGCCAATTTCCTGTCACTGACAGCCAGCACTTGATTGATGGAATTTTGTACTCCACCTTTTTTTTTTTTTTTAATCCTTAGTGCAATATAACCCTCATGAATTTAGATGGCACTTAGCCAAAATGAGAGAATTTGAACTTGGGCAGAGGTAAACTTTACCATCAATGAAATGAGGATCTGCTAAATAAATTACCAATGTAAATAGGATTGTAAAAAGGACAATTTAATCTACTTACAAGAATAAATTGTTTTCACACACTTAAGTTGCATAAATTTACATACAGTGTGCTAATTACATATGATTGATAGCCAGTCATTCAAACACATCTGGTAGGAACCCTATTCTCTAATACTTTGCTAAACACTAGACTACATTACTTAAAGTACTTGAAAATAGTGCAAATATATATTTTATATATGTATATATGAATTCACACATACTCAGATAAGACAGTTCTTGTTTTTCATCAAGGCATGTTCCTGGAAACCACACCAGAAAAAGAATTCATCAAACACAGATCACAGAGAGCCAAATTATATTTTCTGGTAGGAACAATGCTAAAATTGGAACTGGTGTTCCAGACCTGATCATACCAAGTAAATCATGGATTCAATCAGCATTATGTTATAATAACACAAGCTACGACAACTACAACTAGAGAAGACAACTAATATTTATTGAGGAGTTACTATATCCAAGTGCTTTACATGTGTTACCTCAGTTCTCAGTACATGACCATTAGGGAGCTAGCTACTGCCTCCATTTTCTGGGAAATAGCACTGAAACTCCAACGGATTAAGTAAGTTGCCTTTAATCACACAGTTTTAATCAATAGTTAGCAATTAAATCTAGGTCTGATTCCAAATCCCAAGGTTCCCTTTGAAACCATAACATCTATAGCCCTTTAAAATTGTTGAATTGTACATAGTTATGTAAATAAAGTCTATATAATCTATTAAATGGGAATAAATATAATTGCCATTTTCTATGGCCTGGATAAAATTCCAGTCTTTCATGAAGGCTCATTGTTAAAACAAATTTGCCTCCTTTTATGCAAATATGTTGGCCAAACAGTAGAACTTATTCAAATGTAAGATATTAATTTCAATAGAATTGTATTATCTTCAGCATATGTTACTTTATACATTTTTCTCAATTGTTGGTATACATGTCCTATTTTTCCCAATAGATATTAATCTCATTAAGAGTAGAGACTAATATCACTAATATCTTAGCACAAACCACCATTAATTATTTTACTAACTAGAATAAAATCTTGACCAATAAGTGCTTAAAATGTTTGTTGCATGAATTAGTAAATGAACAAATTTTATCTTATCATCAATTATAATAGCCATAAATTTAAAATCAATATGTGGCTACAATAAATATTAGAGTGTAATCTTTAAGTTTACTTTAAATTTTAGAAAGTTATTGGTGGTGGTAATGGGGAAAAAGGGCATTAAGGAATAATTTGGATGTATAACAAGTTTGGAAAACAAATTTTTCTTGAAAAAAAAATTCCTTTAGCTAGCAAATCAGTCAAAATTAATCCCTTGACTTCAGTTTTTGAAGTTAAAAAAATAATAATAACTTTTTTATTGTGGTGAGACACACATAACATAAATAACATAAAACTGACCATTTTAGCCATTTTTAAGTGTACAGTTCAGTGGCATTAAGTACACTTAGATGTTGTGCAACCATCACAACCATCTATCTTCAGAACTTCGTCATAATCCCAAACAGAAACTCTGTAATAGTCTCCATTTCCTCTCCCCCCAGCATTATACTTCATGTTTCTAAGAATTTGCCTAGTCTAGGGTATCTCATGTAAGTGGAATTATGCAATATATTCTTAAACTGCATTTAGTTCATCTAAATATTTGAAAAGCTCATAATCAACTTCAAGATTGATAAATTTGAGGACAGAAATATCTTGACCCTGGTCCTCTTATTATTAATATTTGTTTTCTTATCTCCTTGTATTTAATAATATAGAAGGCAGGATTACTGGCGAAGATTCAGCGAAGCGAACTGGAAAGAAGTCCATATGTACAAATAGGGATAGCTGCCTTGGTTCTGGTTGTTCAGGGCAATGTTTATATGTGTCAATGTGCATGGCAGTCAGTTTAATATTCACCATTCTACTTCCTTCCACCACCTCTACTCACCTATTGTATTTTCCTTCCTTATTTAGTTATTCCTGAGAACCAGCAAATAAACAGAAAGCAGTGGCAAAATGGATTGTGTTCATTAGGCAGTACTAAAAAAAAAAAAAAAAAAAAGAAAAAAAGCCAGCAGAAGTGGATGCCAACATGCCAGGGAATCATCAACATTCCTTACTTTGATTGTTTCTTTCTTTCTTTTTTTTTTGTTTAACCAGTTCACTCAAACCAGTTTTAAAAGGTGCTGAATGAACCATTAAAATCGCTCAGTGTGCTCTGAGCAGGTCACCAACCACAGGAACTTAAAATGGAACTCAGCCATCTGCTCCGGCCATAAAGCGCCATCTTGTTTTAACTCTTCTAAATGGGAGAGTTTCCATTTTAAGTGAAGCCTTTGCATTACTTGTTCTCCCTATTGAGGAAATGTTCTCTTTGTTAATGTCATCCCATTACTCCTCGTCACCTCTCCTTGTACTGGGTTGAATAACTCCTTTGCCTCCTTAGAAGTGAAACACTTCAAATATTTATAGGCTGTAACTTGAAAAGTTTGGGGCTAATGAATCATGTTTCTACCTGAGGGACTCCTTCATTTTCCAAAATTACTGTAGGCGCATAATCTTTAATCCTCCATTATTTCTGATTTCTCCAGGTTAAGCATCTGTGGGCGGCAGCGAATTTAACTGACACCTCCAAGCTGCCTTTTTAAGATAAAGACTTTTCCTCTTTACCTTTAATATTTGAGCTTTCAAGAGAACAAATTGGCCCTGTACTTTCTGGCATAGGAAAGCTGACTTGGCCAAACAAAACATTAAAACTGAAGAGTTCAAAATGCAGCTGGTTCTTGAACTGGAATACAGGTAATTCCTACTACAAAATAATGCTAAAGTTTTACATTATTCAGTGAATGAGCAGCTGTGAATGATCATATGAGAGAATATCTCTGAAAGGGTTTGCAAAACATAAAATATTGTTAAAAATAAAAGTTACATTAGCATTGATACGAATTGTGCCAGGGTGTTTGGATATTTGAAGTTTTATTTTATACTAAAATGAATAAAGAGTAATGGCATTGGATATTCATAAAATTTACTGCACAGAACTTATTCTTTTACTTATAAGGCCCTCACAATGAACATTATTCTTGTAATTGAAGTAGCTCGTATTTGTTGAAGGTTTATTCCATGTCAGTATTTAGGGCTATTTTTAGAAAGATTATATCAATCCCTACAATATCTCCCAGAAGAAAGCTTTATTTCCCTAATGTACAAGTGAGCAATTCGGAGCTTACAAAGATTATTACCTGAGGTCACTCTACCAATGTGAACTTGGATCCAGGTCAGTTCAGTAGCAACATCTGGGATCTTATCACTGCATTCCTCTCCTGTGATGTTATGAGGTAGGAGCTGCATTAACTGGAAATGAAACTAGAGGCTTTCTGCAGACTTCTCGATTTAGGCATTTTATGAATCCATGAATGAAATGCTTGTAAGCATACCAGAGTTAACTATTTAGTCACTGATTCATTAATTCCTCAGTTCAATATGCTTTATTGGAAATCGGCCCTGAGGTCGTTGCTGTTTTCTGGCAGTCAAACATACAGTGGTGAATGGGACAAAAATGGTCACTGCCCTGAAAGACGGCATTCTCATGGGGCAGGGAAAGCTCAGACCACAAACCAATGAATCATTGCTGAACAAAAATGCAGCCTAGGAATGTAGTGTAATGTGATGGGTCATGGACACTTCTCTGACAAGACATTGGAACTGAGTCTTGAATGACAAGAAGGAACAAAGACCTGAGGGAAGAGCTGTTCAGACACTAAAAACAAAAAGGGAAAAGGTCCCAAGGCGGGAACAACTGGGTTCCTTTATGAAACAGAAGGTCAATGTGGCTCCAGCTTGGAGAGGGAAAAGGAGACAGAGACCAGATCACAGAGGGACTTAAATAAAGTCCAGACTCCATATAATGGGAAAACACTGGAAGGCGTTAAGCTACAAAGAGGTGTGCCATGATTTACATTTTAAAAAGTATGTCTGATTGCTCTATGAAGAATGTGTTTGGTTACCATGTACAACTTTTTAGGATCAATAAACAGCTTTGTTAAGCTAAACTTTGATCAGGACACTCATTTTATCTGCCTTAAAAAAAAAAAAAGAATCTCAAAAGAATGAATGCTTTAGGGAGTTGCACTTTCTTTTAGTTTCACTAAGTTCCTTTGTGTAATTCTGCCTCACTATGGGCTTGGTAATGTTCTCATCTTCCAGGTGCCTACACCAAGGGCAGAATGTTAGGATTTTTGTAACCTTGGGAATTGTATTCCCAATTCCTCAGGCATTTAACTTTGGGGCACCACTTCAGGCATGCACAAAGCTGTTTCTGCCCACCCAAGCCCTAGCCCAATCCTCCCTCTGCCTTACTCTCAAATGCTAGAAATATCACCTTTGGAGTTTTGTTTCATTAGTTCGAGGTTTAGACCCCTTGTTAAAATGCAAGTGTGTCAACAAGGGGAGTAACTTTTAGCATATCATCACTGGTCATTGTCACCTCAAATTGAGAATTGGGAATTGAGGGTGAGAAGGGAGAATGAGAAGCCCAATAAAGGAGCTCTGGACTCTACCATGGCTTGGACGAAACTAGATGTAGAGGACAGGGAGGCCATCAAAAATAAAAGCCTCTGAATTGACAAGTAACCCATGACTGCCATTCACATTTGCTTTATTCTGGCCTTTTCTTCTGTCTAAATGTTAGTTCTACTTTTTGTTCTTCACCCTGCTTGAGTGAGCAATAGTTGCTTTTGTTTTTTGGAAACAATTAAAAGAAAGCTTGCTAAGCTTGTGCTTGAAACCAAAGCAGAGAGACGGAGTTGAGTCCCCAGGGAGCCACTCGGAACATCTCCATTAGTAGCTGCTACTCAGTGCAGCAAGGAACCATGTCTCTTGGGGAGTGAGTGAGGAATACCAGAAAAAGGCTAATGTTTTTTAAGATCTACAATTTGATGTAGTGCAAAGAACATTGGCTGAGACACCTGAAGACCTGTTCTGGAATGCCAGTTCTAGCATTTACCCTGGTGGGACTTGGCTAGAAGGAGAGCCTATTTCAAGGAATTCACAGTAAAGAGTCAATGATTAGTAAGTTAATCCTCACAAGAATATTCAATTAACCAAATAAATCTCTAATAGACTATCTGACAGGACAGCAGCCAACCTCTACCTTGTAGAACACCCACAGCCAACTCTTAGTGCATGAATTAAATTTCAATCATATGTGTGTGTGTGTGTGTGCACGCGCGCGAGTGCACAGTTAGTCATAAATGTGTATATATACAAGTAAACTTATATGTGTGTGATATATATATATATATATATACATATATATATGTGTGTGTAGATAGATTAGAGGTAGAGATAGATATATGCATGAATTCACATATGTGTATATCTACAAACACATGAATGTATACATATGTATACACACATATGTGGTGTGTGAGTACACAAGTAAACCAGAATATTATGCATGTGTATACATTAGCTTGAACTTTCTTTAGTAGGGAGGCTCTAGCCATGACACAGTCACTGATGCTAGATTTACGGGCCCACCAAATAACTATAAAACCTGGATAAATCATGAGAAATAAATATTTACAGATATTGAGGAGCAACTAAATGAAATGCTGTTTTCCTTAAGAGAATAAAGGCATAGGAGGTGATTCCCACATCCACTCAGACTTTCTCCTTGAGGATATTTTCTGGGCTCCGATGCAGAGAAAAGAACCCCAAGTAATGCATAATGATCTTAGTGGGCAAAGAAAGCAAAATCAGAAAGTGGGCCTGCTAATGTAACTGGGGTTTTGGAGCAGGGTGACAGAGAGAGCATTTCAAAAATTTGCCTGGAAATATCCCTCAGCTCCCAGGCCAACTCCTGGACTATGAGAATGCAACATGAGACATAAAAGCCTAGAAGATAGAAGATGCTGAGAGGCTGAGAGCTGATCAGAGGTTACAGAGATCCCACAGGGGACAGCCAGAGTGAGGTACTTTGGGAAACACCTTGGCAAATCAGAGATCCTAAGAATGCCACATTGTAGAAGTAAAGACCGTGCACTTAGAATAAAGGGGAAAAAAAAAGAAAAAAAAACCCAGCTGAGATCTGCTTTAATAAAGTTTTTACCAAGCCTTAAAAGAATCAAGAGAGTTCAGCAGTAATTTAACCACCTACCAGAATAAAACTCAATTCCTTGTAGAAGAAGATAACATTATCCAAAACCTCTGTAAAACATTATTTTAAATGTCCAGCATACTATCAAAAGTTACTAGACATAAAATTAAACAGAAAAAAGTGAAGGACAATAGAGATATGAGACACTTAACAGAAGCAAATCCACAGACAGTCTAAACGTTGGAATTAACAGACAAGGTCTTCAGAAACTATGTTAAAGAAAATAGGGGGAAAACTGATGGTTTCTAGAAGGGAGGGCAGTTGGGGGATGGGAAGAAGGTGAAGGGATTGGAAAGTACAAATTGGTAGTCACAATATAGTCACAGAGATGTGAAATACAGTATGAGGAATATAATCAATACTGTTGTAAAGACTGGACTTATCAGGGGGATCACTTCATAGATTACACAAATGCCTAACCACTGTGCTGTACACCTGAAACTCTTATAAAATAATATTGAATATCAACTATAATTAAATACATGTTTATATATATGTTTATAAATATGTATGTATTTTGCATATTATATATGTAAGCATATTTACTATACAACTATATATATGTATATATATTCACAGGATATAAAATACAGCATAAGGAATACAGTCAATGGTATTGTAATGGCTATGTACAATGTCAGAGAGGTAGTAGACTTGGCGGGGATTATCACTTTAGGAGGAGTATAAATGTCTAATCATTAGTTTTGTACCTGAAACTAATTTTTTTTAAAAAATAGAAAGAATGGTGGAAAATGTATGGAATGGGCAAAAAGATAAAATCTTTCAACAGAGAATTAGAAGTTATTTTTAAAAGTAATTAAACGAACATTCTAGAAATACAAAAGACAGTATCTGAAATTGGATGGGTTAAACAGCAGACAGGACACAAATGAAGATCAGATTATTGAACACTGAGGGATGTTGTTAGAAAATACCCAAACTGGAGCAAAAGAAAAAAACAATAAAAATAATAGAACAGAAAGAATTGTGTGAGATGAATTAAACTATCTAACATATATGTAATTGCAGTCCAAGGAGTGGAAAAAAGATGGAATAGGAAACATTATTTGGGGGGGAAAATGGACAAGATCTTTCCAATACTAATGAAAGACAGCAAGTCACAGATTAAAAAGCTCAGTGGGCCATAAGTGGGAAAACACAAAAACGCCATATCTATGCACCATATAGTAGAACTTCTGGGAATAAAACTAAGGGGAAATTTTCAATAGAGAGAAATGCTGATATGAAGGGGGAAGTTTAACTTTTTTGAAATAGCTTTTATATGCTGCCTTACTGAGAATATTTGGCAAATCCTTTGACAATCTTTAAATGCTTGTTACGATAAAATGGGAGAGATTATATGCCCCTTTGGAAGTTACACAGAGCTGCCTCAATTTTACTTCCTCCATAAAGTCTTATCTCACCATTCCAGTTCCCCTGAGAGCTGGAATACAGCCCAGTATCTCTTTCTTTCTTGTTCTCTCAATGTTTTATGTCTATATAGATCATGCTTCTCCATCTCAATACTTACTTCCTTAAGGATGCATGAACATTTCATATAGTTCCTTAGGATTTCCATAATTCCTTAAGGATGCATAAACATTTCAAGTAACTCCATCAAAGCTTGTTGCAATGATACAACAAATTATATACTCTACAAAGTTTTGTTACATTGAATCAATTAAAATGTATTAGTCTTCAGAACAAAGGAGAGTGTCAAGTTTGAAAACATTTTTCACTCATATAATACATGCATTATTTCCATCACTATTTATTATGCCCTTTCTATGTGTGAAGCACTTGTATCTAAAAAAACTATTGCCATTGTTGCATAAATTTTCAAAATGTACATAATAGGACAAATAAATACAAAATTCAGTGTCCTGTTAAACATTATTATCCATTTACAATATCTATTACCCTTTTAAAATTTCAATACCTAAGTCTTCTATTGATTATTGCAATTGCATGAATACACAATAACTTTTTTAAATTAAATCTGAGTTTAAATATTTGTTGAAGAGCCTTAATTTAAAATCTGACCCTCTTTTGGATGGAATGCCTTTATGAAATTTAATAAAACATGAAGGTTATAACATGTATTAAACTACTGTACTATCCATTTTTAATTCTGAACAGGCAGGATTCAAAGAGAGCTGCTTGCTTTCTTAGAGCAAGATAAGGCGAATTGTAAGAGAGGACAATTTCTCTTCTTCCGGGTCCTCACCTCAAGAAGATTCCTATCAACTCATATAGGAAAGGCTGAGTACAAAAAGCTATGGAGGACAAACCAGATGACCTCCACAGGACCTTCAAGCCTGAAGATTCCATAACACATTCGCTTGTTGTGCAAATGTGTCCAGAGAAATTTTAACAAATAGTGAGATCCCAGCTGCTTGTGGTTAAAAGACCATCAACAACCATATGAAAGGTCTGTAAGAAACAAATACTCCAACTAGAGCAAAACGACCTCCTTGGAGCAGGACTGACTTGTTTTTGAGACATTGGATTTTTGGGAGGGGCCTTGAGGACAAAAAAAAATTCATTATTGGCTTTAGTCTTTAAATGATGTCTACTCAGTCTTTAATGTCCTCTCTAGTTGATTGGTTTTGGTATAAGGGCACTTGACAGTTAAGTACTAATCGAAGGAACAGATATGCAGCTCTCCTCTGCCACATTTTTCTCATGAATATGATTCAAATCTGAAATGCTTTTAACAACAATTTTGGTCACTTGAAAAACAGTGTTTTTTTTGTTTGTTTTTTTCAAAATCTTAAAAAGAAGTTCACTGAATAGCTTGGTTCTCAAACTTTGGTCATGACCCAAATTAAAGTTGCTGATGCTCTACAAAATGGCTTGGAAGCATCCCCAGAAAAAGAAACACTCCACCCTCCTTTTCTCAGCCTCCAGGCCAACTGCATAAGTGCAAGGAATATGGAGTCGTTATAAGAGGGAATCCTGCTCTAGAATGTTCTCCACTCACACCACCAAAACCATGGTGAGGGGTGGAGAAGAGCACGACACTGTCTCTTATTAGGTAATCACCAGCTGCCCACATTCGGCCTGAAGTATTGGAGACAAAAGAGCAGAGAGGAAAGGGAGGGAAAGTATTAATATATTTGTAAAATTAATCATTTATTATGTGACAGCCATTCAGCGGGATGTGATGATGAGCAAGATACTGCTGTTACTGACCTGAAGGAATGACTTACTGTCTCGCAGAATTGTGCTGGTTGGCTTCCATTTGCCTCTCCTGATTAACCATCCACCCTCTTCAGCATCCTAGAAGACTAAGCCATATGGACTATATCAACAGGTTCTCTTACCCTCTGCTTTCCAACTTGTTCAGTTAATGGGAAAACTTGCAAAGAGGCAGTAGACTGAGGGTGGTGAGAAGTTGGGGATTGTTTATTCCCCTGGTACCTTCCCTGCTTGATTTGCCTAGGCTGGCAGCAACCCTCAACTTAACAACCATGGTTTTGATCAAGGGTGCTTTCAACCATCTCTCTCCTTATGCTTCTGTAACCACTACTATCCCCTCACTCCTTTAGGATGAAAGGTGGTAACACAACTTCTGTCACTAGATTCAGGATCTCACACTATTCATCATAGTTCACCACATCCTGCCTACATTTTTGAAAATTGTTTATTTTTTTTTAAAATTAGATTGTCCTCGAATCTCCAATTTTATTGTGCTATCTGTGACTGACACAAGGGCTGTTGCTTACTTGCTGTGTCAGTTATTTTATTCAGGCATTTGACTTACTAATATTCAACTATATGTTGAGAGAGAGAGAGAGAGAGAGAGAGAGAGAGAGAGAGAGAGAGAGAGAGAGAGAGAGAGAGAGAGAATGGTCAAGCTACTTAATTTGGTGAACTTGTAGTCCATCCCCCCTAAGGAGGGTCTGTTTCAAGCTGGTATCAGTTCTCATGTGATCTTTATTCTGTGAGAATCTTTTCATGTTGACTGGGATTTTGCTGTTTGAAGATTTGTATTTTGTATTCTACATGACCCCTAAACAAAAGTCAAGTACTTCTCTGGGGCTCAGCCAAGGAACAGCTAGCTCTCTGGTGGAAAAATAGGCCAAGTTGGACTTATTGAGAAGTGGTAAAAATTGGTCTTCAGTATGCTGTTTCTTTAGGGATTTCAAGATAATTTTGATTTTGAATCATGTTTTTGAGTTTTAGACACCACTCCTCAGATAGGCTGGCTCCAGCGTAAGTGTTCAACTGCAGGGAGCTGTTGCCCTGCTTTTACTATTTACATGTTGGACTCTACCACCAGACTCATGTCCCTTCTCTGTTCTTCTAGATCCAGTCTCTAGCACAGGTTCTTGTACAAAATAGATACTCAATATATATTTAGTGAACAAATGAGTAGAAATACAGAAGGGTAGAGCCAGACTACAAAATGCTTTACAAGATCATCAATAAGGAACATTTGTTTTCTTTCTCTTTTGTTTTTCCCCCTAATGGACAGCTAGAATGCATGGTAAGTCCAGGAAAGCCAGCAGCTTATTTGGGTTCTCAAAGTCAAAATATGAATGCTTCAGTTCATTGGAGCTTCAGAATATGAGTTAGAGGTTTGGGGATTCAGAGATGTGAATGAGTAGTTTTTCTATACTTTACTATATACACTAGGCAGATTTCATAAAACTAAACTACTTAGCCTTTTCAAGTCCTTGATTTATTATTTTTATATGGAAGACATTATGCCACTATTGGTTTCTTTCTTGTTAGCTTCACCCGAGAAGTCTGAGGGTAGGTGCTGCGGTGTTAGGAAAAGCTAGCAGTGCAGCTCTGAGTCCAGCCTGCATTTTCTCTCTTCTTGACAATGACCTCTGCCTTACTGAGGTTTTTGCAGCTCTGCCTTCACTTCCATCTTTCTTGGAATGGAGCAGTCTGAATACCAATTCCAACCCTGAAGCAAAATGCACACTTTTTCAACATCCCTTTTGATTCTGGCTGACCCCCTGTGTCATCTCTTATGGTAGCAAGCAGCTCTAAGGTGCCTGCAGTTTACAAACAAGGCTAACAAGAAAATCCTGACAGAAAGTGTTTTTAGTTCACTTTCTTGACTTATGTACTTCCTCTTCCTTGCATCTGTGGCTGGCTGACTGACATGTTATATGTTAGTCAGAGGGGTCTGATAAGTCATCATTGCTAAGTGACTATGATTAAGGAGAATATTCTGCTCTGAAATTGAATAATTGGATCAATCAACTTGGTCTTTCAGTGACCTCAAGACTTTGGGACATAAGTCTCTGAGTAAGTCGATCCTTTAACACTTATTTATGTGACCTTCATCTATTTAGAAAATCAATTCATTTTATCTATAATATTAAATCTCACTTACTATGTAAATCACCTTAACCAGTTCAGCTTCTGGCTGTCATGTGTCATTCATTTGATCATTCCTTCATTCAACCAATTTTAATTGAAATCTGCATTGTAGCACTGTTCTAGATACTAGAGCTTCAGCTGTGAATTAAACAAACAAAAAAGCAAGCAAAAGCCCCTGACCTCACACAGTCTATATGTTAGGAAGAACAGATGAAAAATGAGCAGCACAAATTAAAAACTATGTATCATATTGTAGATGTGAAGTGCTATGGTGAAAAATAAAGTGTGGAGGTAATAGTGATGGCTTACATAGAAGATTCCAGTTAAAAAGATAGCGCAGGTAAAAGGCCCAAGGTGGGATGCGCCTGGCATCTTCATTGCTCCAGGAGGCCAGTGTGGTATAAGAAGAGTAAAGAAGAAAGAGCCTTGCTAAGGGTGAGTTCAGAGAGATGATGTTGGTTGGGGTAGGGCCTTGTGGATCTCTCTAAGGAAACCTTGGCTTTTCCCCTGAATAAAATGAGAAGGCAGTGTAGGGATTTGAGCAAATGAGTAACATGATTTGATTTATGTTTTAATAGACTTATTCTATTAAGGTTAGGATGAAGGGTCCAAGGTCATAATTAGGGGAAGTTAGGAGAGACCTACCTTGATTTGGGAAATGGATGAAGACACAATAGTGGTTTAGATCAGGAGGTAGCAGTACAGGTAGTGAGAGGTTGTCATTTGGACAAACAGGATTTGCTGACCAATATGATGTGGAATGATAGGAAGTGAGGAGACAAGGATGACACTGATGTGTTGGACCTGAACATCTACCAGAATGATGCTATCACTAATAGGCATGGAGACAACTGCAGAGGAGTCAGGCTGGGACAAAGATCAGGAGCTGAGTTTCTCACTTATCAGGATCTTCCCAGTGGGTCCTGTGCTGGGCTGAGAAGGGAGCCTTGGGAGGGCCACACCTGAGGGTTCCAAACCCAGAGTGGGCAGTTATTCCATCCATCAACCAGTAGTTTTGAATATCTACTATGAGCCAAGCAATGTTCTAGACTCTGGGGCTTCAGCAGTGACTAAGACAGACACAATCTCTTTTCTTAAGGGCTTACATTTTTGTGGGGGGATATAGAGATAAATAATGGATGGATGGATGATGGATGGATGGATAGATGGATAGATGGACAGATTGATAGATACACATGAAATAAATTTAAAAAGTGATAAGGCTTGTGAATAAAAATGAAACAGGGTAAAAACATAAAAAAGAGGGATCCATTGCAGCATTGCAGAAGATTGTTTTAGCCAAGGTGGCAAGGAAAGACCTCTCTAAGAAGATGACACATGAACTGAGATCTGAATAAAATTATCTCAGAGAAAATATTCCAAGCAGAAAAGACATTAAATCAAGATCTTGAGCTGATGGTAACCTTGTTTAGAGGGAGAGAAGGAAGGCCATTAAGGCTGAAAGGTTGTGGATATGGGACAGAGTGGTTGGGGAGTTGGGAAGAGATAAGAAGGAAAAGGTAGGTAAGCACATGATCAAGTAGGACCTTACAGGCTACTGAAGTTTAGATTTTGTTCAAAATTTAAATATAAACATAGGACGGTTTTGAACATAAATTCAAATCTGATTTGTATTTTTAAAGATCTCTTCAGCAACCCTGTGAAGAATGACCTTAGGAGTTGCAAGAGATGAAGCATGAGTAACTGTTGGGTGGCTGTTAGAAAAGGACATAGCATGGAGATAGCAAAAATTATTGGGACTTTGGATTATATTCCAGAGCTACTCTATCTAATATAGTAGTTACTAGAGTGACACATGTGACTGTTTACATTTGTTAAAATGAAATATAATTAAAAATTTAATTCCTTAATCACACTAGCCACATTTCAAGGGTTCAGTAGTTACTTGTGGCTTGTGGTTTCTTTATCATCAGCAAAGCTATCAAATGTTTTCATCATCACAGAAAGTTCCATTGAATAGTGCTGCTATAAAGTCACAGAGACTTGATGACTCCTGGGATAGCCATAGATGGCGACAACTCAATGATCTAATGCCAAATAGGTCCTCAGGGAAGCAGAAATGAACCAAATGTGTTAGATTCAAAAAGTCTGGAAGCTAAGGTAAAAGCTGCTGTTGATGGGATAGCTTTCCCTGTTTTTATTGGATTATTTGATTTTCACAGGCTGATGCATCCTGACTTCTGCATTTCATGTTCTTCCTCTAAATAGCCTTTCATCTTGACACATTCCTAATAAGGACCTAGATCTTTATTCTCTTTATATTAGTCAGTTATCCTTTGCTTATATGTATTAGAAGTCCACCCACACTGGCTTAAATTTTGGAAAGAAAGTTACAAAGATGCAAGTATAACTCCGAACCCAGTTGCCACTATCATGGTGGGGTGTCATAAGACCTAGAGAGTTATACGGGTTTTTCATTTCTGCTGCATTTTTCTCTATCATAGATGAATTTCTTTACTCATGTACCCATCATGTAAACCAGAGCAGTTCCCAAAGAGGCCACAACCCTGAGTTTACACAGCCTTCTAGTTGAAGCACTGAATACTGAGTCAATTGATCTATTTAATCCAGGACTTCATGTTTTTAAATTCTGAGGAGAGACAGGGATTGTCTCAGTTTGGCCCAGTGTGGTCAGCTATGACTAGGCCTGACCAGTGGAGTCCCTGATACTTGGGACTGAATCTTGAGCAAGAGGTTCTCTAGGAGGTGGGTATGAATACAGAGGAAATGACGGGTAGAGGAGTAACTGTCATTTCTACTAGATTCTTCTGTTTCTATATGAAACCTAAAAAAGATTATACCAAAGCATATCAAGCCAGAGAGGCATCTATTAATTAAACATTTATTTAGCAATAAGCTTGGTCTCCTGAAAGATATGGTTTCTATGCTCCAGGAGTTGACCAAATGCTAGGCATTACTTAAGCAGTGTCCTTGGTTTGAGAGGCAGGAATCACCAGAAATGAATCAGGTAAGCAGCCTCTGTTCAGTATCATTGTACATAAGGAAAGAGGGCCCAGCAATCTTGTACCTTCATAAAAGTCTTGAGGGAAATAGCTGTTCTTGTATCCATCATCAGTCAGGCCTTCTCTTGTCTCATTGCTAATTCATTGTACTGAATTAAGCAGCCTCCAGTCATTCCTGGAACACCTGGGGGTGGTTTCTTGGATGCTCATATCTAAAAGCTTGAAGACAGGGACCGTGACCTTTTTATCCTTCATTTCTTAGCACAATTTCTGGTATATGGCAGATGTTTCATATATGTTAAATGATTGAGTGGATGGATGGATGGATGGATGGATGGATGGATGGATGGATGGATAGATGGATGGATGATGATCCAGGGCTCAGTTGAAAAGTTTAGCATTCCTGTGATCTCTGTTTGGTCCTCCTGGAGAGGCCAGATCCTCTTCTTTACACATGGGTCATCCTATTTTAATAGCTTCTTTCAAGAGCCAAGGACATATACTGAAATTAGGAACTTTGACATTTGTATTATATGGGTATCACTAAAAAGCTAACAAAGAGATCGGGCCCATATTGGCCTGAGGAGGTGGATAGTTCCCAGTACTCAAGGTAAAACAAAATGCCTTCTGTTAAGGGTGTAAGTGCATCTTAAATTTCAAAAGTATATCTTTCATGAGAGGTAGAAAGAGTTAAATTGTTTATAACAAAAGGCAGGGAGGGCGTCCTAGTTTCAATTTCTAGTTAGTAATGGCCATTATGCAGGCTTCTGACCTATGGTGGATGGTCGCTGAGAAATAAGTATATCATACCAATGGACAGGAAACTGCTAATTAATCCTACAGGAGATTGTACAGACACATTTGCCATTCATCCAGCAAGTGCTATCTAAGTGCCTGTTGTGAGCATCAGCGTGCACTTAGGCTAAAGAGCTCATGGGCTTGGTGTAACAGGAGCCCCTCAGCCAATCAGAGCACCATCAGCCCACACACTGAACAAATCTCCCAGGAAACAACTCGAATTGGCCAAGCTGCAACAAATGCCTTTTAGCGAGGGTGATTCCTTCCCACTCTACACTTTTGGAGGCATCAACACTGGGCCGAAAACTTGTTCAACTCCTTCTGTGCAGTGTATCCTGTGTACCTTCAGCAGCTAAACTGGCATTTGTTAAGGTAATGTAAGAATGCGACAAAGAGATGGGAACATGCACTTCAGGTCATTGAATCCAAACCATTCTTGTACTTCAGCCTGTGTTCTGTGCAGCAGGCCTTGGCTCTAATGACTGTGTTTCTCACTGAACTCCTATACTAGCAACAGCCTCACTTTTCTTTGGTGTCTTGCCTATCTCTCCTTGGGGGGAAATCAGCTCCTTGTGCTTTTCTCATTCTAAGAGAGCCTCTAAGAGTTGGGAGCAAATGCATCTTGGAGACATAGAGAGGTCAGAGTATATCTACCTATGTGGAGAAGAGGCACAGAAATGTATTCAGCTCTGTGAGCATCTGTGGAACGCCTAGGTTTGGGACAAGGAAGAGTGAGGGATTCAAATTCTTTGAGAGCTTACTACATTCCAGGCACCAAGATAGGAGAAGCACATAGGCCAGCTCATTTCATCTTCCCCACTCGGTGAGGACACACTACAACCTTTATTTAAAACACAAGAACTGAAGAGATTAAACAATTCACCTAAGTCACACAGCTAGAGGTGGTATTGAAGCTAGGACCTTCTGTCTACACCAAAGCCTGAGCTTACTTCACTTTTCCAGTCTGTCCCCTGGTACTAAAAAGGCACAGGAAAGATGCAAGTCAAAAAAAAACAGGTAATGAGTGAGCACAATGTAATTTAACAGAGAGAAAGGAGCGGACCATCCCAGCGGGAGCCTAGCAGGCAGGAAGGTGGGATGGGAGGGGCCTGAGTTTGAAGCCCAGTTCTGCCATTTTCTTGCACTCTTACAAAGAACCGCAGAAGTGGTGCTGAGTATTCTGTGAACTGCTCCACCTCTCCTGTGTCCCTCATCCCAGTAGGCCAACTCCTCCCTGCACTAAAGGTCTCACAGGTTGTCTGCTCATCTTCCCTCAGAAGTTTCACCAGTTTTTGCATTTTTTCACTTGTTTCAGCAAGCATTTAGTAAACACCTACTATCTGCATGCTATGCTGCCTCCTGCTTTTAAATATTCATGGCTATTCAATGTCAAGTATTTTATTTGCATGTGTGAAATAAAATATATATCATATTATTCATTGCAAAATAACTTATAGCAAAATAGAGACGGGGTTAAATAAATTATAGCGTGTCCATACAAACAACTATTCTGCACCTGTTTTTAAAAAATGAGGAAAATAATCTTCAAGTCATATTAAATGAAAAGCAAGTGGCAGGACATTTAGTATGCTATCATTTATGTATTTGTATGTGTGTGTAGAACACTCATACCCATACATATACACATGTTTGTGAACTGTGCAAGAACACACAAGAGACCAATAACTTTTATTACTTTCAGAATGGAGCTGGATGACTGAAGAAAACAGAAGGAAGATTTTTCACTATACATCAGTACTTTTTGAACTACCTGTTGGGAGAAGCACCAATGTCTGTTCTCTCATCATAGAAGACCAGTATGTGGTCCTCTTCAGGATGTTTTCTTGCAGCTTGCTCTGTGTGTTGCTTATCATATGAATTTGACAATATTCATATTCTTCTTTTTTCTTGGACTGGAGTCCACTGGTTTCATGCTTGGTTGACAATGTCACATTGCTATTAAAGTTCCTAACTCTTTAATTCTTACTCTGACTTCCTCTTGTATACCAGAAGCAAACAGTTCATGGACTGGTGCTGCCATACACCTTTCTGTACTTTTGACTTTTGCTATATTACCTGTCCAAAAATTTTGCAAATTTAAAAAAAATGGCAGTGACAGACCCTAATAGAGCAACCTTGAAAGGAATGAGGATAAACTTACAAATTGTGGATCCCCTTGTATTTTCTCTTCCAGCATCACCTTTTTGCAAAACTGTGAAGTTGTCCAAGTCTGTAGGTAGCTCTTTTTACCACCCTCCAATAAATAAGCTTCATAGTCACTTCACTTCTCTCCTAGGGGTCCTTAGAGGTCCTTCCCAGCCCCCCTCAGACACTTACTGTGGCTGTCAACTCACTCTTACACAGATGTGCAGTCCTAACACAGACATAAAGTAGTTCCTTCCCCCTGTAAACAGAGGTACTAAAAATATAGTTTTCCAGCCTGGAGGATAAAAGGCATCAGAATTGGATGACAGGTATCAGACTTGAGTATTTTTAGCTGGCCACCTTTTCCACTGGTCAGACCCCAGGGACAGTAAATGAGGAGACTAAAAACTCTTGGGGAGTGAGACACAAGGTTCTGTAGACTGTTCATGGCAGGTGTGGCATGGAGTTGACAGGGAAGAACCTCTAAATAAGGAGATTAAGGGACATGAGACTGACCATTGTAGATTCATGTAATTCAACAAATTAGTGATTAGACCTAAACCATATGGATTCATCTTAAAGAGCTAAACAGTTACCAGTTCAAAATAAATCAGAATGAATATTTTTACCTGTCTCTTGAGAGAGAATGTTTCTATCAGAAGCAGAACAAGGTGGAGTCCCAAGGGCCGATGTTGGTGGTGCCCCTTCAAGCTGTAGCCAGGGGAGAGGCACCTAGACACACAAAAACATAGCCTATGAAGTCCTAGTGGCAGGGGTATCCCTCTTGCATACATGGCAGCATCAGCCTTGACCTACTGCTCACCACCACAGAGCTCATCCCCCAGTTGTCATGACATATGGATCAAACAATCTGTTAATACAGGTTGCATTGCCATGTGTCTTTGCCCTCAGGAAGAGAATGTATTGGCTTTTCTGTTTTCATTATAAATTACTAAACTGGCTCAGCATTTTATATTCCAAGCTTTTGTAAACCTAGATAATGTGAATTTACTCTGGAGATACAAATCCACTTTTGGTCAAGAGGAAAATTCAAGAGCCTGAGCACATAAAGCTGAAGAACTGGCCACAGAATATGATTATTTCAATGTGGCGTGGCTACCCTGAGACCTCGTGGCAGCCAGACAGCCAAAGGCTGAGGAATCAACATCACAATGACTCTCAAATTTCTCAAGTTCTTTTGGTAAAAGCAGAAGCTCTGGATATAATCCTCAGGCTTCTGTACTGGTTTTGATTTGGCATGGCTCAGGAATGGAATGGAGTGTGTCTGACATGCAATTACACAGTTACAAAAGCTGTATATTTAAAACCATGTTAAAATGCTCCATGTCAAAACAGCCAAGACAAAAAGTCTTATACTTTCTAAACCTTGTTTTAAATTTTAAAATATTTAAGAAATCATCCATATGCATGTTTCAAATATTAAAATGTATTTTAAAAGTACAAGCAGAAATCCCCACCCTTGCCCCATTTGCCTCATTTCCATTTCTCTTAACAAGTAACCCTCAAGATTCATTTACTGTTCATTCTTGCAAATATTTTGGGATATGTAATATATATATTACATATCTATTTTTCCTTCCTTTTTTTTTTTTTACACAAAGTAGCATACTCTATGCTCTTTTCTGTATATCTTGGCTATTTTTTTATCAGTGTATTTTCATGATGTTTCCATATCAACACAAAAAGGTTTCTCCTTCCTGAAGTCACATAATTCTTGTAGTAGACAAGGAAAAAACACAGGCTTTGGCATCAGACTTATAAGTTACTATCTATGGGCCTTGGGTGGCTTTCTTAACATTTGTAAAGTTTTAGTTTTTAAATCTATAATATGGGGGCCAAAATATTCAGTTTACAATTAGTATGAGGCCTAATTATATGTGTGGACATAACACTTCCTGATTTCGAATTATATTACAAAGCTGTAGTAATCAATACAGTATGGTACTGGAATAAAAACAAACACATAGAACAATAGAGCAGAATAGAGAGCTCAGAAATAAACATATGCACATATGATTAATTAATTTACTATGAAAGAGCCAAGAATATACAATGAGAAAAAGATCATCTCTTCAATAAATGGTATTGGCAAACCTGGACAGCCACATGCAAAAGAATGAAACTGAACCCCTATCTTACACTACATATAGAAATCAATTCAAAGTAGATTAAAGATTTAAACATAAGACTTGAAACTATAAAACTCCTAGAAGAAACCATATGGTTAAACTTCCTGACATTCGTCTTGGCAATGATGTTTTTGAATTTGACAACAAAAGCAAAGGTGAGAAAGACAAAAATAAACAAGAGGAATTACATCAAACTAAAAAGCATCTGCACAAAGGAAACCATAAACAAAATGAAGATGCAACTGATGGAATGGGAGAAAATATTTGCAAGGGGTTAATATCCAAAATATATAAAGAACTCATACAACTCAATAGCAAAACAAAAAACAACAACAAAAAACTCACAAAGCAATCTAACTAAAAACTGGACGCTGAAATTGAATAAACTTTTCTCCAAAGAAGACATGCAAATGGCCAACAGATATACAAAAATGTGTTCAAAGTCACTGATCATCAAGAAAAAGCAAATCAAAACCATAATGAGATATCACCTCTCACATGTTATAATGACTATCATCAAAAAGACAAGAACTAACAAGTGTTCACAAGGATATGGAGAAAAGGGGGGTTTTCTGGTAAAGATAGCACAGTAGATAAACAACGTGCTCCCCCTCCTCCCACAACCTCCTCAAAACTACAACTAAACTACAGAAAAACCATCATTGAGAATTTCCTGAATTCTAGCTGAACAGAAGTCCTATAACTAAGGACATACAGGGAAAAAAATCACACTGAAGTTGGTAGGAGGGGTAGAGACACAGAACAGGCTGGCCCCACACCCATGTATAGTGGTTAAAAATCAGGAGGAATATCATCTGCAGAGGTCCTTCCTGAGGAGCAAGGAGTCCAGGCCCCACATTGGGCTTCCCAGCCCAGGAATTCAGGGCTGGGAAGAGAAGTCCCCACAGTTTCTGATTGTGAGAACCAGCAGTGGTTGTGGCTGAGTGAGACAGAGAGCTGCTGGAGTCCCAGGAGACCTGTTAAAGAGCACATGCAGGGACTTACTTGCTGAAGGACTTAATCGCTCTGAGCTCCTGTGCTGGGGCAACAGCTCGAAAGGCATCAGGAACATAGGGGGAGGAACTGAATTGTCTGGCTGCAGAGTGAGGGCTGGAGGGGCACCTGTCTGCCAGATAGAAGTGCTGACAAAAGCCACTGTTCCTTTGTGGAACCCTTTCCACTCCCAGCGTGCAGATGCAGGCAGCTGTCATATCTGAGTCTCAATCAAATTGGCTAACACTATTCTCTTCACCCTCCCTGGTGATTCCCTGAGACCCTGCCCCACCTAACTTGTGGACCCACCCAAGCCACTTCCAGTGGCTTTTCCATACAAACAGCCTGTCTTGGCTGATGCCACGAACTTTCCTAAAATCTCTCAAGGGTTTGCAAACCCCAAACAAGCAGCATCTGGCCTCAGCATGCGCTGCACCTCTTGCTGAGCAGCCCCAAGTCCGGCATTGGCAGCAGCTGGCCACAGTTCAAGGCTTAGCCTCTCCCAGGCACCTCCAAGCCCAGTGCAGGTGGCAACCATCTGAATATTGCTTTGCGGTTCATTCCAGATGGCTCTGGGCAGGACACAAGCATCAGCTGCCCTTGGCCTATAGCAGGGCCCCTCCCTGGAGGCCATACGGCTGACACCTCTGGTGGCCAGCTTCAGACTATGCCAGAGTGCCAGCTCATCTCCACCACAGATGACACACCCAAAGGGCAGACTGGGCAGGCACCAGAAACATGCTATAGTGAATCCTGCTCCATTGAGTTAGCCCCTGCACAACAACTCCTTCACTGTAGTCACGACCAGTCCTTACAACTAATCGACCTGAGTGTCAATCACTGCTATTGACATGTAAACAGCAACTAAGGCTCAACTACAACAGGAGGGCACATACAACCCTCACAAGGGACACATCTGCAGCACCTGACACAGGTGATCAGGGAGACTGTGCCACTGGGCCCCGCCAGACACCTAAGACCACTCTACATAAGACCACTCTACTAAGACCAGGAGACATAGCAGTTCTACTGAATACAGAGAAACAAACACAGGGAGGCAGCCAAAATGGAGACACAAAGAAATATGTCCCAAATGAAAGATCATAACAAAGCTCCAGAAGAAGAACTAAACAAAATGGAGACAAGCAATCTACCAGATTCAGAGTTCAAAACACTAGTTATAAAGATGCTCAGTGATCTCATGAAGAATTTTAACAAACAGCTAGGGAAAATAAAAATGGAGCTAGAAAACAGAAAAGAACTAGTCAGAAATGAAGAATACAATACAATAGAAATGAAGAATATAATAGCTGAAAGAAAAGAATACATTAGAGGGAATCAACTGTAGATAAAATGAAGCAGAGAATCAAATCGATGATTTAGTAGATAATGCAGCAAAAAAACACCCAATCAGAACAGCAAAAAGAAAAAATAGTCCAAAAAAATGAGGAAAGTTTAAGGGGCCTTGGTGACAACTTCAAGTGTACCAACATTTGCATCACAGGGTGACCAAAAGGAGAAGAGAGAGAACAAGAAATTGGAAACCTATTTGAAGAAATAATGACAGAAAACTTCTTAATCTGGTGAGGGAAATACACATACAAGCCCAGAAAGTGCAGAGTCCCAAACACAATGAACCGAAAGAGGCCCACATCAAGAAGCATCATAATTAAAATGCCAAAGGCTAAAGACAAAGACAGAATCTTAAAAGCAGCAAGAGAAAGGCAGTTAGTTACCTACAAGTGAGTTCCCATAAAACTGTCAGCTGATTTCTCAACAGAAACTTATTGGCAGGAAATATTCAAAGTGATGAAAAGTAATGACCTACAACCAGTAGTACTCTACCCAGCAAAGCTATCATTTAGAATTGAAAAGCAGATAAAGAACTTCCCAGACAAGGAAAAGCTGAAGGAGTTCATCACCACCAAACCAGTATTACAAGGAATCTTAGAAGGACTTACTCAAGACCAAAAAAAAAAAAAGATAAAAAGTATGAATAATAAAATGGCAATAACTACATACTACATATCTATCAATAATTACTTTCAATGTAAATTGATTAAATGCTCTAATCAAAAGATGTAGGGTGACTGAATGGATAAGAAAATAAGACTCTTGCATATGCTGCCTATGAGAGACTTAATTCAGATTGAAACACACAGAGACAGAAAGAAAAGGGATAGAAATAAAAATATTTCATGAAAATGGAAATAAGAAAAACAGCTGGAGTAGCAATACTTATATCAGACAAAACAGGCTTTAAAACAAAGGCTATAACAAGAGGCAAAGA
Source organism: Aselliscus stoliczkanus (assembly GCA_033961575.1). Taxonomy (NCBI): domain Eukaryota; kingdom Metazoa; phylum Chordata; class Mammalia; order Chiroptera; family Hipposideridae; genus Aselliscus; species Aselliscus stoliczkanus. Next base: position 90,241,241 of record CM066738.1, on the reverse strand, counting down.
AGGACACACTACTCTCACTTCTGGGTATTTATTAGAAGAAACCCAAAATGCTACTTCAAAGGGACATGTACATCCATATGTTCATTGCAGCATTATTTACAATAGCCAAGATATGGAGGCAACCTGGGTATGCATCCATGAATGAGTGGATAAACAGGAGGTGGTACATATGGAGCATCACTCAGCCATAAAAAAGAATGAAATCTTGCCATCTGCAACAACATGAATGGCTCTAAAGGGTGCTGTGCTGAGTGGAGTAAGTCAGACAGAGAAAGACAAATGCCATATGATTCCACTTACGTGTGGAATCTATAGAACAAAATAAATGAACAAACAAAACAGAAACAGACTCATAGATACAGAGAACATTTTGATGGTCGCTAAGGGAAGGGGAGCTACGGGGGTAAAAAGGGGAAGGGGTTAAGAAGTACAAACTGGTTATTACAAAATAGTCATGGGGATATAAAGTATAGCATAAAGAACACAGTCAATAATATTGTAGTAACTATGTGTGGTGTCAGACAGGTACTACATCTATCAGGGTGCTCACTTCATAAGTTATAGAAATGTCGAGTCACTGTTGTATACCTGAAACTAATATAATATTGTATGGCAACTATAGTTGAAAAATAAAAAAAAAATAATTTAAAAAAAAGAACTGTTCCATAATGAACAATCACGACACATGCCAACCAATCAGCATGATTTGGACCCAACGTGATTTGGACCCATCAGAAATGCAGAAATTTGGAGATTTCATTTACATAAAATGGACCTAATTGGGTGGAAACCTTGGTGGAAACTTTCTATATAAAAGGTGGCCTTCACTTTGTCTCTGTGGTGCACAATTTAGGTTGCTACCTAAATCTGTGTCTCCCAGGCTGCAGCTCTTTTCACTCAAATAAGTGTTTTTTATTCTTAAAAAAAAAAAGGACATGGAGAAAAGGAAACCCTTGTGCATTGTTAGTGGGAATGTAAATAGGTGCAGTCATTATGGGAAACAGTATGGAGATTCCTCATTAAATTAAAACTACCATATGATCCAACAATCCCATGTCTGAATATATAAACAAAGGAAATGAAAACAGGATATCAAAGACACATCTCTACACTCCCATGCTCACTGCAGCACTATTCACAATAGCCGACTTGTGGAAACAACCTCAGTGTCCATCAATGGATGATCGGATAAAAAAAAATGTCACACACACACACACTGGAACATTATTCAACTATGAGAAAGAAAGAAATCCTGCCATTTGCAACAACGTGGATGTACCTTGAGGTCATTATACTAAGTGAAATAAACCAGACAGAGAAAGACAAATACTGCATGATATCACTTGTATTTGGCCGGGGTTGGGGGCGGGGGGGGGACGGGTGGAAACTCACAGAAACAGAGAGCAGGAAAGTGGTTGCCAAGGAGGTGGGGGAAATAGAGAGAGGTTACTAAGGAGTACAAACTTTCAAAGATAATAAGAAAATAAATCCTTTCACACAGCATCAGACACATGACTATTGGGAGGGAGGGGAAGAAGGAAGAAAGGCAGCTCAAAGAGAGGTAGAGAAAAAAAGAATAGTCCATATTGGCCTGATTTCCAGGTTCCTGTAATTTAGCCACCTGGCACTGGGTCAGTTCCCTCCAGTGGACTCCACTTTCCTCATCTCTAAGTGAGGGGAAAATTAGACTGGATGGTTTACAAAGTTTTGTTTGTACAATTAAGTGAGAATTTAGTGCTCTGAAAGAATTCATCAAACTTTCCAACTTTTTAATATTAACATGTGTGTATTGTGTGTCTGCTTTGTATAAAAGGGTCAGGAAAATAAACATGAATAACACATCTTCCCTCTCCTTAGACTTATCCACGGGTTAGACATGGACAGGAAAAACACAAAGAAGGGGGCCAAGGAGAGGAGAGAGAATACAGATTTTCCTTCAAGTCTTCATACAGAAGGTTCTACTAAGAACAGTGGGGATGGCCATGAAGCCTGTCCCAATGGCACAGCCAATGCCAGTTAATCCCAATTGATTTGCTGGCATTAGAAAAGGCCTGGTGAATGACTGTTCTTAACTTTTATTTCACTGATGAGGTGGGTGGGATATCATCTTCTGGGATCTGAGGCGCTACAAGTAACACTTGAGAATCTGTCTCAGGACATTTTTTTTTTTTTTTGGAGGGCAGTGTCACTGGCCCTTATATGTGGGACCCGAACCCGGGCTGCTGGCTTCCCAAGCCAGCGCTTAACCACTGCGCCACTCGGCTGGCCCTGTCTCAGGACATTTTTAAACCCACAATTCAGTTCAATCTCAGTTGATGCATATGGATTAAGCACTTGCACATACTAGCTGTGCAAACTTGGGTTAAGTCATTCACCTTCTTAATGCCTCAGTTTCTTCATCTGTAAAATGGTAACAGTAATAGAGATAGCACCCTTGCCTTCAAGAGAAGAAAGAATCAATATGAAGGCTGAAGCTACTGTTGTTTAAACCCCAACGTTCATCATATAGGGCTGGGGGTCACTTAGGTTCTAGGATAAAGTACTCTTGATTTTTCTAGGCAACAAACTAACTGCTCCCTGGTGATTGCGGTCTCAATGTCTTAACTTAAATCTTTTATGCTGTATGTCAATCAGCTATTGTCCACAGGAGATAGAGAAAGCTGATCCACACTTTCTAAATAAACTGAGGAACCACTAGACAGAATTATTAGATGCTCCTTGATTCAGTGCCACAGCGTTATTATTGCATCTTTACTTGGGAACCCAGGAAGATGAAGCACTCAGTACATTCTTTCCAGGATGACAGAATCCATACCAAGATGGGCACTGGTCCAGTTCTACAGTTTTGGGTCTTTGTAAATACCACCCCCACAAGACTGAACAGGGTGGTAGCCATTGTTCTCCAGATAACTTTTTAAGACTTTTTTTTTTAGAGAAATTTTAGTTAGATTCACAGCACAATTAAGAGGAAAGTATGAGGGCTGGCCAAGTGGCATGGTGGTTAAGCGCTGGCTTGGCTAGCCAGCAGCCCCGGTTCAGGTCCCACATATGAGGGCCAGGGACACTGCCCTCAAAAAAAAAAAAAAAAGAAAAGAAAAAGGAAAATACAAACCATATATTCCCACATGCATAGCCTCCTCCATTATCAGCATCCACACCAGAATGGTACATTCATTACAGTTGATGAACCTCCATTGACACATCATAATCACCCAAAGTCATAGATTACATTAAGGTTCACTCTTGGTCTTGTACATTTTATGAGTTGTGCACAACTGTATAATAACATGTATCTATCATAGAATCATACAAAGTATTTTTACTGCCCTAAAAATATTCTGTGCTCTGTTAAGCAAATTCCTGATGGAATCTTTTTGTACATGAAATAAAATCACTTTTTGACCAACTCTAAGACAAATTGCTAATATCTCAACTCACAAAGGTTTTTTTTCTTTCAATCCTCAGGCATTTTTCCTAAAAGGAAATAACAAGAAAAATGAATAATTCCACATGTTATTCATTCTCTGGCCTCCTCCAACTCCTGTCCTCCCCACAAACCATCAGAAACACAAAAATGATCACACGTTAATTCGAACAAAACCAGCCCAAAGTGGGTGATTTGCAGTTCAGTATATGGGACCAATTGCTATGATAAATGTTATTTTAAGTAGCCAGTTCTGCAAAGGATATAGACTGTTTACGTATGATTAATTAAGAAATAATTATCTTTGACTGGGAGAATATGAGACAATAAATGGACCATAAAATCTAAATAAACACTCAGGCTGCTGCCTTTAGTTTCAGTCAGTGTCATGAATATTTATGACTTGTATAAAAGACATGATAAACTGCCCCCTCCCCATTCTACCCACCGTTTCCAAAATCCAAAGGCATTATGAAATCGCTCTTGACACTTTTCTTTGTTTTTTTCCATGTACTCTGCCTGTGGATGTGTAACATCAAAAGAGTGTATTATGCCACAATCATTATGACGCTTTCATTTTTCATTTGTTGAATGCCATTGCCAGTGACCTGTTCCACCTCATTTTCATCTCTTACCTGGCCTGTAGAATTGGCCCAGTAATGGTTCCACTGTGCCTAGCTCTCCCCATTGCTGTCCATCTTGCACATTGCTGCCAGTTACATCTGCCTTGGGCACAGCACTCTCGTGCTCAAAAACAAGCAAACAAATGCCCCCAAAAGTTCAATGTCTATTTTCTTTTTCCTTTCTGTCTAGGGAATAAAATCCAGACTGTTTAGTCTGGACTTCAAGTCTCTATCTTTCACGAATCCAAGCATTTAACAATCATTGAATCCTCACATGTGAGAGGCACTGTATTAGGAATGTAAATACAAATAATATGTGTTCTTTGATCCGTGGATCTTATAGCTTTAGTAAAAGGAGGAAGACATGCAAATAAGCAAAAAAGTGCAGCACAGTTGAGTTCAACCAAAGAAAAATGTATAGGGCATGGTGGATGCACACACACACACACAAAAGAACATGTAATTGCACTTTTTGTGGGGAAAGCCTAGAATATATGTTTCTCGGAGACTGAAAGCTTCAATGAGAAAGTTGAGCTGAGTTATATTGAATGGTGGTGAGAGGTTCTCCAGAATACAAGGAAGGAAAGGAGACCCCAAGTAGAGGGTGCTGTGCAAAACAGGAAAGCAAGTCTGGGAGTTACTAGAAGCTTGACGTATGGAATAGATGGGAGAAGACAAGACATTAAGTTGGAGGCAAAAGCAGATCACAAAGGAGACTAAAGAGGTAAGAATTATCTTAGGTGGCAAAGGACATCCAATGATAGGTTTTAAGCCAGGAAGTGATTATGACTGAATTTTTATTTTACAAATACTCTGTGATTGCAGGTGTGGAGGAGGGATTAGCAGAGGACACGGAGTTGCAGGGAAACTAGTTAGTAAAAACTTTGCAGGAGTCCATATGAAGGATGCTAAGGCCCAAATACTAAATTGCAACAATGCATTTGAAAGAGCATTGAGTTAGGAACCTCATGTACCTGGAATTCTATTTAGAAGCGATGTGACCGATGCCAGGTCACTTAGCTTAGCCATGCCTAAGTTTCTTCAAATATAAAATAGAAATAATGTTATCTACCTCCTAAGACTATCGTGAATACAAACTGAAAAAATTATCAAAAGGAGTTTAACACCATGTCTCCCATAAAGGAACTCAATAAATAGTAACTCGTATAAAGGCATAGCAATGGGGTAGAAGGGAATAAAGATGAGAAAGATGAGAAAGAAGTGTAATATACTGGATAGGACTTGGTCCCTGATTTCATTTCGAGAGTTAATGAAAGAGGAATCACAGATAATCTCTCTCTCTCTCTCTCTCTCTCTCTCTCTCTCTCTCTCTCTCTCTCTCTCTCTCAACAAAAACCGATAGGTGTATAACTAAGAGAGGAGGAAATTTTGAGGAAAAGTCTTGAATTCAACTGGAAATATCTAGCAGTTGGTTTAGTCAGACAGAGCATGTGGAATTCAATTTAGAAGATTGGGTTTATAATAAAGATAAAATCACACTGATAGCAACTGAGGTTTCAGAATTGGCTGAGATTGCCTAAGGGGAGTATGTGAAGTGAAGAGAAAGGTGACCTCAAAAAGAACTCTGGCATTTAAAGAATTGGGTGGACAAGAGAAGCCCATGAGTGGCCAAAGGAATAGGAGAAACCTGGAAATAGGGAGGACATTGAAACCAGGAGGTGAAAGCATCTGAGGAAAAGGTGTCATGGATAACATCAAAAGTGAAAAAAAAAAAAAAAAAGAGAGATTACATAAGATAATCATGGATTTGTATTCATTTGGGTTAGAAAGCTAGGAAGTCATTGACGACATTTGCTGAAGAAATTTCTTTGGGTTCTTGTGGACCAAAGGCCTTGTTATGGTTATTGAGAAGTGAATAGATGAACAATGGTAGAGACGAGTGAAGAATGTTATTTGGAGAATATGGAAAAAAAAATTCAAGGATTTAGAGTGCATTTTAAAAGATGGGGGAAGCTAGAAAATACAGGCTTTGGGAAATGAGCTGTGGGGAAACAGTTAAAAAATACATTGCATAAGAGGAAATAACTGATGGATGAAGGCAAGAGAGAAAGAATTCACACAGATGAAGGGATTGGCTGTGATCAGGTGATAGAACAACTCTTCATGTTGAAAAAATATACCTATGTGCCTGCTAGCTGTTGTAGGCAGAATGCTCCCCACAAAGATGTCCATGCCTTAATCCCTGGAACATGTGACTATGTCATGTTACATGGCAAGAGGGACTTCACAGATGTAATTAAGATTACAGACCTTCAGATAGGGAGACTATTGTTGATTATCCAGTTGAGCACAATCTAATCACATGAGCCCTTAAAAGCAGAGAACTTTCTCTGGCTGAAGTGAGAGAGATGTGGCAGAAAAAGAAGTTGGAGAAATTTAAGGCATGAGAGGGTCTCAACCCATTTTTGCCAGACAGGGCCATAGGAAAGCATGAGAAGAAATGCAGGCGAGCTCTAGGAGCGAAGTCCAGCCTCTGGATGACAGCCAGCAAGGAAACAGAGACCTCAGTGCCAAAACTGCAACCGAATTTGGCCAGGGCCTCAGAAAGGAACACAGACTTGCTGATATTTTAATTTCAGCCCAGGGAGACTAAACAGAGGACCTGAATGAGCCATACTGTACCCAAACTCTAATATACAGAAAAGACTGCTAAGTTTGTTATGGTAGAAGTAGAAAATGAGTACACCAGCTGACAGCCTACAAGAAAGATGGTGAAGGTGGCATTGAACGCTTGAGGACAACAAGCCCCTTGCACCTGTTTTTCACTTACTTATCCTGCAAGACTTTTTTTTTTTTTTGGTTTATATAACATTTGACTCATATATATATATATATATATATATATATATATATATATATATATATATATCTATATATATATATATATATATATATATTACATCATTGAAGTGGTCTCCCTAATAAGGCATATGCCCATCTGACACCCTACAAAAATCTTTACAACACTATTGATTATATTCCCCAAACTGTCTTTCCTATCCCTATGGCAATATTGTAGTTATCAATTTGTGTTTTCTGATCCCCACACCTTCATCCTCATCCTCACCCATCTCCCATCTAGCAACCATCAGTTTTTCCTCTATGTCTCTGAGACTATTTCTGTTTACTTTGCTTATTTATTCAGTTCTTTAGCTTCCTCATATAACTGAGATCATAAGGTATTTGTCTTTCTCCGACTGACTTGTTTCACTTAGCATAATGTTTTCTAGGTTCATTCATATCATTGCAAAGGGTAAGATTTCATGCTTCTTTATAGCTGAGTAATAGTCCATTGCATTAAAGAGGACATACAGATGGCCAACAGACTTATGAAAAAATCCTCAACCTCACTAATCTTTAGAGAAATGCAAATCAACACCACAATGAGATACCACCTCAGTCCTGTCAGAATAGCTATCTTACAGAATGGCTATCATCAATAAATCAACAAACAACAAGTTCTGGAGAGGTTGTGGAGAAGGGTTCCTTGTGCACTGTTTGTAGGATCCCAGCAAGACTTTTGACCTGCCCTAGTGAGCTGAGCTACGACTGCAGGTTCGGGACACAAAGGTGCAGACAAAGATTGTCCCAAAGTTATGCTAATGCCAGGAGAGGTCAGAGCAGAATGTAGCTATGCACCTCCCAATACACAAGTCTCCCAAGGATTCCTCCTCTGTGATTGTTACTAGTCCCTGGAATCCATGTTAGCTGCTTGGTATAGTTTTTTCCAGAGCTGATGTGGGGGAAGGAGCCAAGGAATGCTGTATTTCCTCATCTAGGCAGAATGAGATCCTTGCATCTATTCTGTGTTACAGAACCTTATGATCTCATTTAACCAGTCACTTTCTCCATATGATAGGTGTTGTACTACTGTTTACCAAGAAGCCAACTAAATCATAATTTATAAATAATTGCCCAAGCACACACAGCTAGTAGGGGACATAGCCAGTTGGTCATGGGGGTTTCTAAACAGGGACCTGTTCTCTTAATCAGGGTAGCGTGCTGCCACACAAAGATTTGCATGTTCAGTGTTCTGACTTAATGAAGAAAGAGAGATGTGGGCCCCAGGTAAGGTATTTCAAGTGTTGGAGGTTCGGGAGGGCTGAGAAGTGCTGCTCATATCCTGTTAACAGCTTCCTCTTCTGCCAACACATGGAGCTGGCCCAACATGTATAGAGAAAACACTCACAGTTATAATGGGGAAGCCATGGGTGACTGAGTTCTAGATCTTTCTCAAGCCCAGGATAAAGGAATATTTCATTGTTCCCTGAAACAGTCCTGAATGAATATGGATGATACTTAGAGGCAGCTTTCTACTTAGGATGGAGCCCTGGGTGTGAGCCCTTTAGCCGCCACCGCTCAGTGCATGATTGTACCTTACTCAGACTTCTGTGCCTTAGTTGCCTCAACAGAAACTTGGGGACAATAATGGTTTAATGGTTTTCCAGAGGCAGATATCTGGAAAAAAAGAAAAAAAAATATCTATCTATTTATCTATCTATCTATCTATCTATCTATCTATCTATCTATCTATCTAGATATATATATCCCTTAGAGTCCCTCTAGCCCTATGATATGGAATTCTGATTTTCGTTTGAGCACTACAAAGGTTCTGCAGTAGGCAACAGGCTCTGGAACAAAGAATCTTCCCAACTAAAAAGTAAGCCAACCTTTTTGCATTTGGCATTTGAGTAAATCTGACTTTTTAAACATTTACTCTTACCTCATGCAGTTGGACCAGCAGCAATGAACTTCCATGTTCCCTCCTAATAAATAATGTCCTATAGCATATCTGCGCCGTGGTTACATGTCACAGAGAAGCTCCCTGAAGCGAACATATGACCCAGGTGTCAAAATATCATTTCAGGAAATAAGTCAGAAATGAATTTTGATCAGCAGGACGCAGTCCATCCATTCAGCCCAGGGAGCCTTAGTGCTTCCTGTGGCTCACTCCACTCTGAAAATAGCATCCTAAAGCAAATGTGGAGGAAGTAATTAATTGTGTAAAATAACACAGAGATGGACCATGAATTACAGAATCACTTTTATCCAAATCCTGTCGGGACTTTCATAAGAGCTGTCTTTTCCCAGAGTGCGGAAGTCAAAGTTAGCCATGAAATTGACCACTGGCCAAACTGCTCCTGGCCTAGAGAAGTAGAGTAGGAGGTCCTCAGGAGACTTTACACGAAGTCTTTCTTTCTTCTCTCCCCTCCCCATGAATTTCTAAGTCTGGGAGTACGCTCACTTTCTCCTTGGCCTCTTTCCTTCCTTTTCACTTGTTTTCTGCTCTAGGTTTAGAATGCTTATTCTATTACATCTGCCATTGCGTTTATTGACGGAGATCAGGTCATTTCTTAAGAGCAAGTTTGGGGAGACATGGAAGAGGATAGAAAGACATTCATTATACTTCAGTGAATGCCCTAGAGAAAATAGAGTAGAAGAAGCCCAAGCCCATAAAATTGTAATTATGATAATGAAGTTAACAAGTAATACAGTATTATTGTATTTGGTAAGAAATTGGTCCTTTCTGACACGGAGACTCTAGGATTCTAGAAAGACAAGTGCTATGAATGCTACTGCTGCTACTACCAATACAAAAACTACTACTAATAATAGCAATAATAAAAACCCATCTAAATCTCTGTAACTTTCCATTTCTCAAAGTGCCTTCTTAATTATATTTGACCCTCACAAGTATATAAGGCAAGTAGTATGATCATCCCTTCCTTTGTTGACACCAGAAGCAGCTGGACACCAGGGATGGCACGAATGCCACTCAAACGAACAGTGCAGACTTGGGACTGAACCCATGCCTCTTATTCATTGTTTGGGCTGATTGCATCCTACATCACTGCAAGGCTTAACCAGTGATAACAGACTCTTTCATGAAAACAAAATTTGAAGGCCCATTAGGAGAGAGAACAATGGTTATCGAGGTAGAAGAGACAAAAGGCATGAAAGGGCACATCTATAATTATGCTGCAATTGAGCTTGCCCCACCAGAGCCTGCTTCTGCTCGTAGACGCTTACTTGTCTGGGTATGGGGAAAACCACAGGCCAAACTTTGTAACCATTTCTCCTGGCTCAGCAGTTCTTCTGTGTGCTGTCAGCAAAAAAGAAACAGACAGAGGTGAGGTTTCCATTGAAAATCAATTTGCCCAAAGCACATGAGATCACCACAACCTGGCACCCAATTGGGCTAATTCCCTTTTGATTTTCTGCAGAATTACCCTCTACTCACCTTCCCAGTCAACTAAGCTTATGTCTTGGAGGAAGCAGAGTCCAGGGTGGCTGGGTTATGCTATGATGACAACTCCAAAATATCCTGATATCCTGACAGCTTGGAAGACAAGCAGGTAAATGCAGCCTGTGCTGGAGACACTCACATCAAAGCATCTGAAAGCAGGTGCCAGGTAAAGAAAAGAATGAGCACCCCAGGCTTAGATCTGGCTAACCATCAGTTCCCAAGGAAAAAGTTAAAGACTCTGAAAAGAATAAAACAAAATAGACAAAAAACAAAATTTAATTCTTCCATAAAAAAAAAAAGGACAGTTTTAAGATGGTGCTGGTTGATGCCCTAAGTAATGGTTTTAAAACCTAAATGTCCTGCTGTCACATCAAAATAATAAGTCATGATGTCCGAATAGTGCTTTCAGGTTTACAAATAGGATCTCATGTGGGTTTCACAGTAACCCTAGGAGCAAGTTATAAGACACTCTAAGCCCATCTTCTTTGTGAGTAAACTCAAACACAGTGTCTAGATGATTTGTTCAAGGCCACACACAAATTGGTTATGGAGTTGGGCCCTGAACCAGGTCACCTGACAACTGTCCAGTGCTCTTTCTCTCCTGCCCACGCCCTGGCTGTTTTGTATCATGGGAATGAGTTCTTTTCTCAGTTCCTGTAATATATGTAGTTTAGTGGCTTCTCAAAGGGCACTGAAAAAGGCACTGGCAGGAAGTCACAGTTCTTAATTTTCAGGCATTTGCTGCCAGAGTGTATGACAGGGAACATGGCACTGTTTTAAGAATGCATTCTGACAGAAGTAGGATCGGTGCCTATGACGTATGAGTCCTAACCGTATAGAGACAACCCACTCCTCCCACCAGGCCCGTGTCCACCAGTCTCCATTTCTGTTCTCAAGAGTGAATGTGCTCTTGTTTTTTAGACTTGGGCACACTTCCGAATCCCTGAATCTTGAACTTGTGGTCTCTATTGCATGGCATTATCTCCTTTCAATCCAGAACATGCTACCCAGTTTGACTTTTTCTACCGCCCTGTCACTACTCTTTAAATTTAATTGTCACTCCTATGAGTGTTGACTTTTTGACTGTCTAATTGCCTTCCTTGGATCGGTATTTTTGGCTCTGCCCTAGACCTACCACACAGCTTCTCGACTCCTGTACTCCCTGGCTCTTAGTAAATGCCTGACTTTTTTAACTGGCTAGACCCAGGGATCGTAATACATTCAACAGATCCTCATGGGACACCTACGAGGCATAGCTGCACAAGCCAGGCTGTCTCAGCAATGTGAGGAAGGACCCATGTCTTTATTCTTTGTCTAGTGAGGAGAGAAGCCACTGAGACATTATATCTTAACATCTTGTCCTGTTTCAGAATAAATGGAGCTGGATAGTGTTCCCCATTTGTAAGGTTGTTGGCATGACTGCTTAATAGATTTGGGAGGAGGACTCGGTTGCAATTCTTTATTTCCTTTGTCTATTGTTGCAGGTTTTCATTAACCTTTGAGGTTGTCTTCATTTTGTGGTTTGCATTTTAAGCATTTTCTGGTTTTGAAATTGCCTAGCAAATGATTTCTTCTGATCCAACTGCTTCCCTCAATTATTACTGTATTTAACTCTTTTGTAAAGTACCAAACTCCACCCCCTCTGGATATCGCAAACCACCATTCCACCCATCTGTGGCCCTTATGGTTCAGGTTTTATTTAGGGACTGAGCTTCATGCACTGGAAGAAATATGATCCCTGAACGCTAGACTTTTGCTTCTCTCCTCAGCTGAGCAGTCCTCTTGCTTCTTCTGTCCTAACTGAAAGGAAGAAAAAACAAGGAAAGAAAAAAAATTAGAAAGAAAGAAAAAGAGGGAAGGAAAGGAGGAAGGAGGGAAGGAAGGAAGGAAGGAAGGAAGGAAGGAAGAAAAGAAGGAAGGAAGGAAGGAAGGAAGGAAAAAGAGAAGAAAGGAAAAGAGAGAGGATAGATGAAAAGATAGAAACTTTCAGAATAATCTTTAATTCCCTCAGTCATTCAAACACACTAGCACTTTATTTTTTATTTATTTATTTATTTTTTAGAGGGCAGTGTCACTGGCCCTCATATGTTGGATCCGAACCAAACACACTAGCACTTTATAAATTTTGCTCACAGACAACCCTGGACAAAAATATAAATTAGTCAATTTTGTATTATAGTAATGATAACATAGTTAACATTTATGGAGTACCACCTACATCCTAGAATGAATTTTAAAAGAACATTTTTCATGCATTATCTTGTTTAATGTTTACTGAAAGAGTATGCAGGGAGTCGGTTATATCCATCTTACAGAAGAGGACGCTGTGGTCATCAGTGATAATGTAAGTTCCCTTCTCAAGGTAGCACTACTAAGAAATGGCAGAACAAGACTGAATCCACTTACATTCTCCCCCTGCCAATCCCTCCCTCCACCCTTACCCACTGCTGCCACTTCCAGGTCTTTCCTTCTGTTCTGTAACTTCCTTGTCTAGAGAGAATGTCCTTTGATAAAGATGTTTGCACTGACATATAGCACTCAGTCATTAATTCAATGCGTTAACACAGCTCACATCCATTTGTGGCAGATATTATAGTAGGCTGTAGAAAACATAAATGTTTCTGAGCTTAATAAATAGGCCCAAGGCTGGGGGTAAAGGCAGATCCACATCAATAACTACAACATGAATCCATATGCTGAAATAAAAACATGTGCAAGGCATTCTGGGAGTAGAAGAGGTTCACATTCTGTTTGGGGAGTTGGGGAAGACTCCAGAGACGGAGGGATATCAGTCATAGATCTTACAGCATGACTATGATTTCAGCACTCATACATTCATTCAACACATGGTTATCAAGTACCTACTATCCGCCAAACAGGGTGCTATATCATGACTTCATACTGGTCGAAGAAAAATAAACTTAGTCCCTGCCCTCATGGAGTTTCCACTCTAATGGGGAAAACAGGTATTAAACACATAAATATCTAACATATTAACATTGATGATTTAGTTATAAATCATCAAAATGTATACTCCAAATAAAATTCCTAAGTGCTATATGAGGGGAATCCAATTTAGGTGCATAGGAGAGGAAGGATATATGTAAGAAAGTCCCTTTGAGAAAGCTGACATTGAACGGTGGCTGGGGCATGAGTAGGAGTGGAGGTGGGCAAAGTATTCTAGGCAAAGGAATAGCATGTGAAGGCTCCCAAACAAGGACAAGTTGGACACATTTCCGAGTGGCTGGAGAGTGGATTTTATAGGAAGCGAACAGTAGGAAGGTGGGGGCTTAGACGGGTAAAGAGAACAACTTTTACTCCCAGTGTCAGGGGAAAAGTTTAGAGGAGTTCAGGGAGAGGAGGAGGCAGCCATCAAAGGCAGCTCATAATGTCGGGTTTGGACTCCTGGGAGCCCCAGTTGGGGTGGGGGAAATAAACAAAGATAAACCAAATGAGAAAAGCAAAGGCTATTTATTCTGTGCAGCTATAGTGAGGGAGTCAGCCACTGAGACTTGCATTTTAGTAGCGACTCAAAAGCATGCAGAGGAGTGGGAAAACGTTATAGTGGGGGCCGGCTGAGTGGCGCATTGGTTAAGAGCTGGTTTTGGGATGCCAGCGGCCCCGGTTCGGATCCCACATATGAGGGCCAGTGACACGGCCCTCTACAGCTAACAACAGCTCCACCTGGAGCTGGGCTGCGAGCCCCGGCAATGGTGTGGGCTGCAGCCCCTGCTGCAGTGGGCTGCCATAGGCTACAGTGAGCGGCCGGCAGCCAGTGTGAGCTGCCAATAGCCGCAGTGAGCAGCCACCCAGATGCTGGCCACTAATCTGCCTCATCCGGGAAGAGCGCAATGACGATACCAACATGGGCCAGTGAAGCAACGTCCTCCACAACTGGACTAAAGTACAAAAAGACAGCAACTTGTCTGTTCCACTTCCCTGATTCCCCAATGCTGTTCATCTCCCCCAATTCCCCAATAAAATCTTTAAAAAGAAAAAAAAAACAAAAAAAACGTTACAGTGGGACAAAGGGAAGGAAGGCTTCAGGTGTATCTTGATGGGACGCGGTTGGCACAGGGAAGCTGTAGGTGGGCTAACTAGAGTAGAAGCTTGGCACCCTATGTGATGGGTTAATGGTGCATATTTGGCTTTTTCTAGTTGGTCCTAAGTGGGGAGTAGAGACAAAAATTAGAGATGCTGTCAAATAACAAGTCCTGGATATGTGGGGCCAATATTTACATAATTTATTGTTTAGCTTCCTGGATTGTCACTGGAGATAGCACTCTGGCTTCCTGAAAATCTGATTTATCACAAGCTGGCTTCCTGGATTGTAGAAAAAGGGTTGGTGTCCTGGGCACGTTGCTGCAGGTTGTAGGTCAAAGCTGCCCAGAGTGTGATTAGAACATTAAAATTCATGTGGGAAGAGAAGACTGGGAAGATACAGAAGAGCAGCCTTGAAAGTTTGGACTTGACCTTTGAGGCCGGTCATCATCAAACATCTGTTGGCACATCACTGTTTGCAAAACAATTTTGAGCATGTATTTCCAATATATCTATCTCCATTTGTATTTAAATTTTATACATGTTCAACTGTACTCTTATTTTTTTTTTTTTGAGGGCAGTATCACTGGCCCTCATATGTGGGACCGAACCGGGGCCACTGGCTTCCCAGGCCAGCGCTTAACCACCGCATCACTCGGCTGGCCCAACTGTACTCTTATTTTTAAAGAAAACATGAAAGATATTTCTGTACATTGTTATTAATTTTAGCATAATTTACAAAGACCTGGATTATCACATGACTAAATTTTGCTAAAGAATTAGAGTTTGGCATCATGTTCTCAAAGCTAATTTCTTCATTTAATATTTTGAAATAGTTAATAGTCACATCGTCCAAAATCTCCATGATTTAGAAAACATGTAAACTGAGATGTCTCTGCCCCACCTCAGCCCCATTCTCTCACTGGCCTCTGCCCTCAATTCAAGGACTTTTATTAGCTCATATTCTGATTTATCTGCTTTTATGTGACACAACGGTGACTGCATAGGTTTTTAATGTGTTGCTAATATTGTATAGTTATCACATTATGTTTCAAGTTAGCCCATACTTGTAGGGTGTGGTCTATTGTTAATTGTGCCGGATGTAAGGACATTTCTAGTAGACTTCCGAATGACTTAAGCTGTGCTTTAGCTGCTTATCAGGTCTCTTTATGTTACTATGATTACTTCTGTTACTATTATTGTTCAGATGATTGCTTTGTAATGCGACTGATGACGGACAAACACAAGGAGCTGTCAGCCCTGTCTTACCCTGTTCTTTGCGCCTGCCTGCAAGATGAGAATCATTTTTGATCAGAATTTTTTCCCCCCCCTTGGGTAGTAAACTAAGTCAGTTGTCAATCTGTGGAGACTGGTTTCAATAGTTTGGATAGCATAACCTCAAACCCACTTACTGGCAACTGTCTCAGTGGTAATGCAGATGGATACCCAGAGGGTGCCATAACCAACTCCAGCCTTGTAAATATCTGGAGTGGCCCATGACACCCTGACATCAGAACTGGAAAAGAACCCCTTGTGGCTCTACTTGTTAGTTCTATCAGTACAGGTTAATTTTTTTCCGCTTTTTAGGACAATCTATCCACAGTTCTAGTATCTCCTTCCCGGAGTCCAGGGTCATGAGTATTCTTGTTTTAAAGACCATTGTCTCAGCAGCAGGGATCCACTGAAGTGGCAGGGAGTGACACAGGCTTTTGAGAAGGACCACTTGCCTCGTGGATGGGCATGAGGATGAACAGGAGGGAAGGGGACCAGTCAGAAGGAAATGCAGCTGCTTAGACGAGAAATGGAGAGGCAGTGGTGACGCAGAGGGAAGAAACGATGGCCAGATGAGATTCACTGAGGGTAAACCTTCAGGAATTGCTGATTGCTTGAATACAGGCAGCCCTGGCTCCCCTGTTAGGGATATTTGCATTTTGAGAGAGGCTGCCTGGGGGATTGCACGCTACCTTCAGGGCCAGAGATGTATTCTAGGCAGGGAGGGATTGTTTTCCAGTTTGCCATCACTGTTGCCTGAGTGCAAGAACCTTGCTGTTCACCTTGCAGTAGCTTCCAAGAGGCCTGGGAGGCTTGGAGTCCATCATCCTCAAGGGACTCTTTTTTTTTTTTAGGGCAGTGTCACTGGCCCTCATATGTGGGACCCAAATGGGGGCCGCTGGCGTCCCAAGCCAGCGCTTAACCACCGTGCCACTCAGCCAGCCCTTTCCAGGGACTCTTCTTGGAGGATAGTCCCAGATGTCCAGCTCCCCAAAGAACCACTGCCTGAAGCTCAGTAGGGGAGAGCAGGGCATTCTCAGCCAAGGGCAGTCGCTCAGTTAGGAAAAGGGATTCCCAGGGAACCTGGAGGCTCCTTCACTACCCTCTTTCCTGCCAGGGCCATTCCCTGCCAGGCTGGAGGAGATTGTACATGCAGAGCAGAACCAGGCTGATTGTCCCCTGTTCCCGCTCAATTATATCCTTGTGAAATCATAGTATTTTTAAAAGAATCAGAATGAGAGAAGTGACAGATAAAGGCTGCCATGACATAGCATTCAACCCTCACCTGATGCTGTAACCTGATGTAAAATCCAGGAGAGCAGAGGATGGTCTTATTCCCTGTGGCCATCTCCTTACCTGAAGCACTGCCTGGCATTCAGTGGGTCAGCTGTGGACACTGTAGCATAAATAAATTAATGGATGGAGGATTGGAGAGCCTGTATAAATGCTCATTTCTAGCCAAGTCAACATTTCCAAGGACAATATCTTCACTGTGTCCCAAGATGGCATTTTGCATTGTTTGCCAGTTATATGAAGAACAAATTCATGTCCTGTCATCAAGTATATCTCCTTGTAATTCTGCTCTGTGGTCTTTTCACTGGAGGGACTCAGAACAAGCCTGCCTCCTTTTCCACATGGAGAACCTTCCGATCTTTGAAGACAATTATTTTCCCACTGAGATTTCTGCTGGGCCAACTCCAGCTGGTTTATTCAACCATTCTTCTCAGGTACAGTTTCCAGATACTTCACCCTAGTCATCCAGCCTTCTGATTGGTGGTCCCAGGAGTATCAGCAGGACGTGTAGCTGTAGGAGCAAGTAAAACAGTAGCAGCACCCCTAGTATCGCCAGGCGTAATAGTAACAATGTTTTCTATGTGTAGAGCAGCTCATAAAAATGCACTTTCACAGCCATTGTCTCACGTCATTCTCATGGTAACACCGGCAGGTAGGCATCACAGTCTCTCATTTCACAGAAGAGGGCCGTGCAGGTATTGCCTGCCCAAGTTCTCTCACCTCCAGTGCTCTGCCCTCCAGCCAGCATACAATACTCTGCTACATGTCTTTCATACATGTCGTTCATGTGTTGCTAAACACTAAATACTCCAGATATGGCCAGGAACATTGCAGATTTTGATGGGGAAAGAAACAGGAGAAAAGGCATCGCCAAGACACCAGAGCTGCCTGGGATAGCGGGGGCTGTGTGAAGGGGTGCCGGGCTAAGCTGCGGCTCACAGATATTGGAACCTGGATGATTTTTACTTCTCTCCTTCCTCCTCCCTCCCGCCATGTTCAGGCTGGACACCAGAATTTCTCCCCATTGGAAGCTAGGGGAGCTCCTCCAACGTAGGAAGATGACTGACTGGCTGTGTCCCACGGCAGGCTCCGCAGATCTGATCCTCTTCTGGGCACTGGTTCTCCACACTCCGTCTCTGCGAGCTGCCATGTTGTACTAGCCCCTGGGTCGCTTCCTGGAAAATTTAATTTCATGAATTCATAATAATACTTCCCTCAGACATATCACTGAACAGGGTTAGCCAATGATGTTTTCTGGCGTATATTCAAAAGGCGGGAGCTTAGGAAGCAGAAAGCACATCTGACCGAGCTGGCCAGCCCAGCCTACCTGCACCAGGAGAAATCAGCCCATAGAGGGACTGGGTGTGCGGAAACACAATGTTCTCTTTTGATGGGGGTTTCAAAGCATCCGTTTCCAGGAATGGGGGGCCAGCAGCCCGAGTGCCGTGGCTGGAAAAGGCCTTCAGGATTTATGAGCCTGCAGCAACTCGGCACGCTGCTCATGGAACAAGAGGGAGACAGAACGTTCTGTCACCGCGTCAGGTTCTCATGCACCAGGCCTTCTGGAAATGTTTTCCCCGTCTGAGAATTGAAGGCAGATGGAGGCGAGTTGCTTTGGTTCAGTTGCACCATCTTCACTCCTTAAATGCTATTCAAAACCAGTGAACCCAGAGGAACTCGCAGGAGAAAGAGCACAAAGAAAACAAACTCTGCCTGAGGCACAGTGTTCCTATGAAGGCCTTTCTGATTGTTCCCCTGTTGCCTCAGGCTTCTACCTCACCGGCTCAATCAATCGGTCAATTAGTCAATCGACAAACACATACAGATCACCTACTAAGGGGCTGTGACTGGCATTGTGGAGGAAGGACAAAACAAAATGCTAAACAGAGGCTCTGCCCCTGAGATGCTCACCTCCTCAGACTGGAGCAGACACTCCAACCACTGAAAAACGGGAGGCAGTTCTTTATTAACCAGGATCAGGCTATCTGGCTTCAGTGCCTGAATACTCCAGGGGGCAGAGGGGAAACTGTTTTCACCTGGTACAACACAGGATGCGATACCAGAGCCAGGAGGCTTTAACTGCGCTGGTAACCAGGATATAATGGAACTACCAAGGGGTTAGTAAGAACAGTCCTAATAACTACAGCTGAAGCAAGAAACTCCAAGCCCCAGTGGTTGAGGGACGCTGAGAAATGGATGAAAGTGACTGGTGGGGAGTTATACAAATGCGGTGAGGATTATTGCTCCCTCCAAGGAGCTGAGTACAATGCTGCCAGGCCAATTTCCTAATGAACTGAATCATGCGAGTACGATCTGTGTTTTTACTTCCTGGGACCAACAATTAAATGAGTCTGTTGCCAGGGCCAGCTCACTTTTTCTTAAAGGGTCAGATAGTAAACACTGCAGGCTGTGAGGCTGTATGTTCTCTGTTGTAATTACTCAATTCTGTGGTAGTGGGAATGCAGCCACAGACAACATGTAAATGAATGAGTGGGGCTGTGTTCAAATAAAACTTTACAGATGGACATTGATATTTGAATATCATGTAACTTTCATGGGACACGGAATATGATTCTGCTTAACAAAAATTTTTCCAACCATTTGAAAATATAAAAACCATGCTTAGCTCATGGGTCATCCCCAAACAAGCAATGGACTGTATGTGGCCTGTGGGCCAAGCTTGCCAACTCCTGGCCCAGTAGAAACAGCATCCCACTTCTGGTGGGAAATGCGAGAAGGAGAGGAAGATGGAGAAAAAGAGCATTTATGAAGTACCAACATTTTCCTCTGTCTGAGTTTAAACTCATTTGTTCCTTGCTTGCTTCACAAATGTTAGTGGTTCTTGAAAATATCATTTCAAATTTAGTAAAAAGGGTTGTGCTTTTTTTTTTTTTTTAATTGAGCCATTCTGGTGATCATTCATAGCCACGCTGGTTTGTGAATTTTTTTATATCAGCTGTGTTAGCCATCATTGGATGTACTTTCCTTGAGGACCCACCACACCTGTTTTATAGCCACTGTATGTATACTGGCTCTCACAGACTTTTTTTTTTGTTTTGTTTTTTTTGGAGTAGGCTTATAGTAATTTATTACTGTATTGAATCAGTAAGTATATTTGGGAATATTCTATGGGCATGGTACTAAGTATTAAAGGGAGCGCATAATTAAAATATAAAACGACCCATAAACCACTCTCTCGGGAATTTTGAATCCTGGCTTATTGTTTTTAAAATGTATCATAAATACTCAGCAATGTCAGCCGTCTTCTTTTTAAACATTATGATTCTCTCCTATTTGTTCCCTTCGATTCCCCATTGTTTTTTTTTCTTCTTCTCCACCAGCCAGGTTGATCTCCTCTCTGCTCCCTAATTGTACTGTGTTCATAACTCTCACCGCAGATCTGCTTGTATTTTCTTCCTCCCATTTATGACACACGCAAGGGGATGCCTCTTTTTCACCTCCTCAGGCAGCCTACATCCATCCTTTAAGGTTCTAGCTACAATTAAATATGTTCTTTTCCCCCTTTTAACTCCTCAAATGCCCAGGCCATCCATTGTGTATGTCAAAAATTATAGTTGGAGGCAACCTTGACGTGTGAGCAGAGATGGCCTCTAGGCCCCTTACAATCTACCCAGCTTGTGGCACATATCATTGAGAATACACAGTCATGCGCCACTTAACAATGGGAATATATCCTGACAAATGTGTCATTAGGCAATTTTGTCACTGTGTGAACATCCTAGGGTGCACTTACACAAACCTAGATGGTCTAGCCTACTACACATCTAGGCTGTATAGTACCACCTATTGCTCGTAGGCTATAAACCTGTAGACCATGTTACTGTACTGGATACTGTAGGCAACTGTAACACAACGGTGAATATTTGTGTACTTAAGGATATCTAAACACAGAAAAGGTACAGTTAAAACACAGTATAAAAAATAAAAAGTGGAGGCTGGCCGAGTGGCTCAGTTGGTTAATAGCTCACTCAAGAGTGCGAGCTGAGCTCTGAGCAACAGCAGTTCGATGCCCAGCTTGAGCTGAGCTGCTGTTGAGCTGCCAACAGGTGGCAGGATGGCTCAGCTAAAAAAATAATAAAAAATGGTATACCCTCGTAGAAGGCACGTACCATGAATGGAGCCTGCAGGACTGCAAGTAGATCTTGGTGAGTCAGTGAATGAGTGGGGTGTGAATGTCAAGGCCTAGGACATCACTGTACACACTACTGTAGGCTTACTAAACACTCCACACTTAGGCTATGCTAAATTTATTTAAAAAACTTATGTTTTCTTCAATACAATGCAACACTTTTATAGGACCAGCAGTTTTGTTTATACCAGCATCACCAAAAACACGTGAGTAATGCACTATGCTGTGACGTTAAGAGGGCTGCAACACATTAGTAATTTTTAAGCTCCATTATAATCTTATGGGACGACCTTCATATATGTGGTCTTGTTGAAAGAAATGTCACTATACAGCACATGACTACTTGAAAATATACTTGATAGTTCAATCCTTGTGTCAATTAAAATGACAACAGAAAGAATAAGGGTAATAGAGAGGATGGAGAAAGAAGTGCAGATAAAAATGGGTGAGGGAAACTGTCAGAAAATCTTAGAAAACAAACCAACATTTTTTTTTAAAAGATTGTATGGGGGAATTGGGGGAGGGGAACAGCTTTGGGGAATCAGGGAAGGGGAACAGACAAGTTGCTGTCCTTTTGTTCTTCAGTCTAGTTGTGGAGGACATTGCTTCACTGGCCCATGTTGGTATCGTCATTGCGCTTTTCTCAGGTGAGGCAGTTTGGTCTCTGGCCTCTTGACAGTCACTCACAGTGGCTCTTGGCAGCTCACACCAGCTGCCAGCCATTCACGTTGGCTGCCGGCCACTCACTGCAGCCTATGGCAGCCCACTGCAGCAGAGGCTGCAGCTATGCCAACCCGGGGACTCACAGCAGCCCAGCTCCAGGTGGAGCTGTTGTTCACCATGTGTGCTGTAGAGGGCACTGCCACTGGCCCTCATGTGGGATCCAAACCAGGGCTGCTGGCACCCCAAGCCAGATCTTAACCAATGCACCACTCGGCTGGTCCAGCAAACCAACATTTTTAACACTACACAGGAACAACAGAAGATGGAGAACCACCAAATTAGCAAAACTATCCTCAACCTTGTCTCTTCCTAAAAGTTCAGGAAAACTAATGTCGAATAAAAATTAGAAACAAAAAGATATCAACTTTTAAATCCTTTACAAGTTATTAAAAGAAATAGAGAATTAAGAGGCAGAATAAAAATACTCGGATACCTGTGAAACATGCCCATAAAACATAACTTTAGTCTACTGTTTCAAAATGAGCTCAAAGATATTAAGAAAATGTTACAAGACATGAAAGAACACTATAGACTAGAATTAGGAACTTCAGAAATGAAATTACAGAACTCAGGAAACAATTTAAAATAAATGAAAATACAATGTCAAAAATGAAGATGTAACCAGAAGAAATACAAAAGTGAATAAGCATAACAGAAAATACCTGAAGAGAAATAGAAGCTTAAATTGAGAAAGATTTTAAAAATCAAAAAGAAGTAAAATAAAGAGATAAAAAGGATTTGTGATATAGTGACTAAAATTGAAGCTATGCAAAGAAGATCCCTGAAAGTAATAGGAATCCCTAAAGAAGAAAACCAAAGCAAAGAAACAGAATAAAGACTAAAAACTGTGATTCAGAAAATTTCCCTTGAAAATTAAATCACATATTTAAAGAGAATATTGACCAACCCCGAAATGTATTCTAGTAAAATGACTGGATTTTAAAGAAAAAACCCACAAGTGATTTATAAGAAAATAAAATTAGATTACAGTTAGGATGTTCTAAAGCAGCACTTTATGCCAGATGAGAGTGGTGGAACCTATTTAAAATGAAGAAGGTGTGAGCAAGGATTTTATACCCACAGACTTCCAAGTATAAAGGGCACCAACTCGTATTTACATGCAAAACTCAGGAAATTGTATTCCCATGAGTGTTTTCTTATGAATTTACTTAATAATGAGCTTCAGATGCAAAAATGACTGGAAAGGCATTGATATAATTTTGGTGAGAAGCACTAGTGGGAAGTAACTAGTCAGTTACTTTTAGAACTAAGATTAAATGTGTGTTAAAAGAGAGTAAGTACATATGTTCTTTATATTCTGATGATATATAGAACGACTATAAAAATGGGAGAAAGAGAAAAGCACATGCTATTTTTTCTTTCTTTTCAGAAATCATATTGATGATAATGCTTCACTGGGACTTGTATATATGATATGGAGTAAAAAAATGAATAATTATGGTTTTCTATTTCTTTTGCCCATATGTCCTTAAGATTCTTGATATGAAAGGAAGGACATACAGATACATGTTTTAGTAAACAGTATTCTAATTCAGGAATTTGAAATAAATTTGAAATAAATTTGAATTAAAAGCATCAGTAAACACACACACACACACACACATTCATAGTGGTACTTCCAATTCAAATTTATTTCAGCGTCTATCTATCTATCTATCTATCTATCTATCTATCTATCTATCTATCATCTATCTATCATCATCATTTATCTATCCCTACCACCACACTGTGGTTTTGAAATATCATTTTTCACTTAAAAAAATAAAACAAGAGCTCTTAGAAAAATGGCTCATTTAAGGTCTAAACAGAAAAATTACAAGATGAGCTAAGAGCATCTTGTCACACCTGATAGCCAAAAAGTTATCAAAGCCTACCAGGTTATATAAAACTGCTGGGGTTATAGAAAGAGGAGTCAGAAGCCAACTAGCTGGACACAGATGGGGTGATTTGAACTTCATCTTGCTAATAATTGCAATGGAGTGAAAACCTTCAAATATGTGTAAGTCTCTGAGTTCAAAATAATATTTTTAAAAAAAGACTAGTTGGTCCCCTTTGGAAGGTGCTAGGGAACTAATTCATTATCCTGAAAATAAAAGAAGAACCAAAGATTTATCTCAAATTTTTTATATAAAGTGTACCATGAGAAGTAACCAAAGAGGAGAAAAGCAAAACCATCTCTTTATAAAAACATACCAATGAACAATGGAAAATTAATGCCAGTGTTAAAATATCACCACTTTTCAATCCCTACTAAATGAACAGATCTAGGCATTAAGCATCAAGAGCTGTTAACATTACAGAGAGACAACCAGGCATTATGAGCTTTGGTGAATGGATCCAATTCCACCCATAATCTTTCCAAAGGGATCAAAGCTGAATCCAGCTAATTCTGGATCTGGTTCTGAAGCTAGCTGCCAATGTGCAGGGAGTTCTGAGGACAGAAGAACATGTTGAACTGCAGCAGGGGTGAGCCTTCCAAAGCATGCGCACTGGGGCAACTCTGCAGGTCAAACGGTCAAGGTTTTCCGACAGGTCCATGTAAGAAAAGTAAGAGATGGAGGGGAGACAAGTAGATTCAAAAAGACCTAAAAAGCCACATCAAATTTTAAAAAAGGGGAAGACTAATTGTTCACATCTCGGGATGTACAGTTGGCTAATAAAACCATAAAGAAGTTCTCTGAAGTGATTACTGTAAAAGTCAGGAGACTTTTGGAGGGGGGCTGGGCTGGGTTGGGATGAGGAGGATGGAGGCAGGTCTTGGGAGGCTGGATAGGTTCTATGTTGTTGTTGTTTTTTTAACCTGGGTGGTGCTTATAGAAGGCTTACCTTACAATAATTCATGAAGTCCCATTTTGTGTGGTTTCTACATCACCTTTTAATTTTACAATATAAGGTTTTAAAAATAAAATGAAATGTCCCCAGAGACCCACAGAGTTTAGAGAGCCTTTTGGGAATCTCATGGTTATCTTGAGATATGTACATTTTCTTGATTACCATGAATACCCTCCTAAACCAATGGCTCTGGCTCTGGCACAAACAGAAATAGTCTCTTTCCCTCACTGTGTGTCATCACCACCCCACCCAATCCAGCATCAAGATGTGGTGTGCACTGGATGAGGGTTGTAGGGCAGGGAGAGAGCAATGGAAAGTATATACAGCAATTGCTGAACTGAAGAAGATTTACTTATTTAAGAGAAATATATTTTAGCATTTTGAGTAAACTATTAGGCACAAAAATTCTCTATTAAAATTGTAACAGATGCTGCAGGGAAATAAATATCTGGTTTGGGGTGCAGTGATAACATTCACAGGACCAGCAGCTTCCATGCATACTCACTGGTGAAACTTCCAGGGCTCCCCTTCTCAGCACCATGTGCCCACATCACTTCCTTTGGTACCACTTGTTTTCTGCTGCACTTCTTCACTTTCCCTCAGTTTCTCCAAGGTGAAGAACCCTTTTCTGGGCTTCCAAGTCGTTATCCTTCCTTCCTCTCAAGCTCTTAGGACATGAGCAAGCTAAACAATGGAGAATTGAGGAGTATGGAAGGAGGGTATTTTAGAAGAGGGAAAGTATGAGACTGTGAGTCCAGGCCTCAGGATCTAGTCAGGGTTCCACCATTAATTAATAAGCTATGTGAATATGGCTGATTCATTTCATCTCCCTGTGTTCAATTTTATCAACTGCAAATTGAGGGACTTGAGCCATAAGCTTTCTAGGGGTCCTTCCAAAATAACAGTCTATTATTAATTGAAAGACTCTTTGGCATCAAGAAAAAGAAACACACTGCCAAGTGTGACATCACCAAGATTATTGTCCATTATAGAAAAGTACTTGAGTTACTTTTCTAAAGTTAACATGTACTGAGTTTTAATCCCAGCTATACCCTTAATAACTGTATATTTAAAAAATGAGTTTTATCTTGTTGAGCTCTTTTTTCTCATGCTAAAATGTGAATAACATTCATGTTTCATGTGTGTTTTAAGACTTTAAATGTAAACACAAAGACAAATGAAAGACAAGGAAATATGTTATATATTTTAAAAATCTCAGAACTCAACATTAAAAAATCTAATTAGAAAATGAGCAAACTACATGTACAGACATTCCACTAAAGGGTTATACGGATGGCAAGTAAATGCATGAAAAAATATTCAGCATTATTAGCCATTATAGAAACGCAATTTTAAACCACAATGAGTTATCACCACGAACCTATCAGAAAGATAAGTTCAACTGTTAACATCAAATGTTATTATATCAAATGTTGGTGAGGGTACAGAGAAATTGGATCATTCATATATTGCTGATAGAAAAGTAATATGGTATAACCACTTTGGAAAATAGTATGTCAGTTCCATTCAAAACTAAAAATGGATTTACTATACAGCCTAGCAGTTGGAATTTTGGGCAATTTTCCCAGAGATATTAAATTTTATTTTCACATAGGTACTTGTATATGAATGTCCATAGCAACTTTATCTGTAACAGCCCCAAACTGGGAACTACCCAAATGTCCTTCAATGGTGAATAATTGAAAAATCCTTGTACATCCATGCTATAGAACACTACTCAGCAATAAAATGAAACCCACTGCTGATACATGCAACAACTTGGATGAACCTCAAAGAAATTATGCTAAGTAAAAAAAAGTCAATTTGAAAAGGATAAGTCAACTGTTCTGATACTGGTATATACTGGAACCAAGCAACTGAGAAAATGAATGACAGGTGGCGAGAGCCAGGTTTCTCACTATTGGATTGGAAGGTTACATATAATTCAGAGAAGGAAGCTAGAATTATCCATGTGGTAATATATTAGAGTTAGAGATACCAGTTTAGACTCATATTTAGTTCAATATACATACAGATGGTTACATATAGAAATATTTATATATAGTGTACATACTGAGATTGTTATACACATATATACTACCTTACTTTGCCAACTGATTGTGTCAAGAAATAATGATACACCAATAGCAAGGTGCATACCTAGTGCCCAGATCTTGATTTCTAGTACCATCCTTTAATAAAAAGAACTAGGAATCCATGGAGAAATGACTGATTCTAGGACTGGCACAGGAAACATACAAGATAAGCATGGAGCATCCTACAGTGTCAGAAATTAAGAAAGTGCTACCAAGAGAAGGTTCAAGATAGCAGATTAGGTAAATGCTATGCCCACTGCCTCCCAGGGTCACACCAAAATTACAAATAAATTATAGAACAATCAACCCTGTGAATCATCTGAGCCCCTATACCGGGGAATCAGGAGAAGAGGCCATATTGGGACTGGTAGGAGGGGCAGAGACACTATATGGGCTGACCCCAAGCCCACAGATAGTGGTTGAACACCAGGAAGGACACCTCATTGGAGGAGGTCCCCCCAATGGAGGGAGGGGGTCCCAGCCCCACACTGGGCTCCCCAACCCTGGCCCTTATTCAGGAAGAGTAATTCCCACAACATGTGGCAGAGAAGATCAGCAAGGACTGTCTTTCCATCCTCGTGGGATGGAAGGTGGCTGGAAACTCAGATACCCTCTTAAAGGGACAGCATGCAGACTCGCTTGCTTGCAAACACTCACCTGGTCTCCAGTAGAGGGGTGGCATCTCGAGAGGCACCAGAGACATACAGGGAAAGACTGAGATGTGTGGCTTTGAAGCAAGGGCTGGGGGAACCAACCATTATAACTGTGTGGAACCTGCCCCACATTAACCAGGGGTTGGCAAACTGAGGCTCATGGGCCACACGTGGCTCTTTGGGTATGTTCCGTCTTAAAAGTTTGCCAACCCCTGGAAGAGCCAATCCTGTCCCTCACAACAATTTAAAAATTATTCGAAAGCCATAAATATATTTTTACATAATCACCATTATGTGAATAATATCCTTTAAAAGTTTTATAAATGAAACTGTGATCATTTTATTTTCACTTTCAATTTTACTTCAGAGCCACAGTTCGTGAGCCTCAGTTTGCTGACCTGTGGGGGCTCTTCTGTCTCAAAAGTTTGCTGACCCCTGCATGTAACCATCTTCTCTGTGTTGTACCCTCCCCCAAGGGGATGAATCTGAGACCATATTGGTCTGCTAAAATCCCCGCATGCGCATCACTTTGGAGACCCCTGTGTCCCAGCCTCTCACAGCTGGTGCTGCGTTGTTGGAGGCACTCTCAGCTGCTTAGCAGGTGGTCCAGCCCCATTAGCTACAAAAGCCTTTTATAGCAGCTGATGGCCCTTGGAGGCACGGGGATCTTTTGGGGTGAGCAGTGAGCCACAACCTTCACTGCAGCCTCTCTTGGGCTCCCCTTAGAGACTTGTGGGTCTGAGGCAAGCAGTAGCTGGCCACAGTATTCTCAAGGTATTTTTGCAAAATGGTTGCAATCCCGGCACTTATGCAAGAGCCAAAACTGCATTAACTTTGTAAATACCACCATCCAAATCCTGTAACTCCCTAGAATCCTGCCTCATCCATCAAGAGCTGCATTGCCAGGGTTACTTTCCACATCGGGTCAACAGCCTGGTCTGCATTCCTAAGGAGGCTCTTCCAATAGCTGAACCTTATGGGCAGTGGGCAGATGGCAACAGGATAGGAGATTCTGAGCCTTTTCCTAAGCTGTCCCAGGCCCAATACTGGTGGCAGCCAGTCTTGGTTCGCAGCAAGGCCACCCCCACATATTTCCAGTTCCAGGGAGCAATGAACCACATATAGCTGTGTAGCTCCTACTGGGTAGCCCTGGACCAGTCACAGGCAAGGCTGAAATAGGCCTGCACGGAAGCCCCTCCCAAGAGACACCAGAGACAACACACCCAGACCACACCAGAGCATAACCTGGTTAGTCCCACAAGTGGCACACACAAAGGATGGATTAAATAGGCATAAGAACCTGTGGGGGTGAACAACACTTAGAGGGGTTAGCCACCACACAGCAGTTCATACACTGTGGGTGTAGCCAATCCTCATAGTCAGACAGCAGGGGAGTCAGTCCTATCCACTGACAGGCCAAAAGCAGTCTAGGCTCCACTATAACAGGAGAATACACATAAACAAACAAGGGACACTCCTGGGACACACACATGCAGGATATCAGGGCGATTGTGCCTTTGGACCACAGAGAATGCATACTATATAAGGCCACCCAGCAAAAGGAAGACATAGGAAATCTACTTAATACATAGAAGCAAACACAGACATGCAGCCAGAATGAGAAAACAGAGAAACATTTTGCAAATAAAAGAAGAGGAGGAACCTCCAGAAAGAGACCTAAACGAAATGGAGGTAACTAACCTATCAGAAACAAAGTTTAAAACACTGGTTAAATGAATGCTTAAGGAACTTAGTGAAAATTTCAACAAAGAGATAGTAAGCATAAATAACATAGAAACCATAAAAAAGAACCAGTCAGAAATAAAAAGTACAATAATGAAAATGAGGAATGCACTAGAAGGAATCAACAGCAGATTAGATGAAGGATTGAATCAGTAATTTAGAAGACAAGGTAACAGAAAACACCTGATCAGAACAGCAAAAAGAAAAAAAAAGAATTAAAAAAAAATGAAAATAGTTTAAGGAACCTTTGGGACAACATCAAGCACAACAACATTCACATCACAGGAGTACCAGGAGAAAAGAGGAAGCAAGGTGTTGAGAAACTATTTGAAGCAATAAGGACTGAAAACTTTCCTAACCTGGTGAAGGAGATAGACATCTAAACCCAGGAAGTACAGAGTTTCAAACAAGGTGAACCTAAACAGGCCTACAGCAAGACACATCATAATTAAAATGGCAAAGGTTAATGACAAAGACAGAAACTTAAAAGCAGTACGATAAAGACAACTAGTTACTTACAAGGGAGCTCCCATGAGACTATAAGCTGATTTCTCAATAGAAACTTTGTAGGCCAGAAGGAAGTGGCAGAAAATATTCAAAGTGATGAAAAACAAGGGCCTAAAACCAAGACTATACCCAGCAAGACTATCATTTAAAATTGGAGAGAGAAAGAGCTTCCCAGACAAGGAAAGCTAAAGGAATTCATTACCACCAAGCCAGCATTACAAGAAATGTTAAAAAGACTCTTTTAAGCAGGAGAAAAGAAACAAAGATAAAAATATGAATAATGAAATGGCAATGACTATGTATCTATTGATAATCACTTTAAATATAAGTGAATTAAATGCTCCAACCAAAAGACATAGGGTAGCTGAATGGATAAGAAAACATTCAAGAGACCCATCTCAGATTGAAAGACATGAATAGACTAAAAGTAAAAGGATGGAAAAAGATACTTCACATAAATGGAAATGAGAAAAAGCTGGAGTAGCAATACTTATACTGGACAAAATAGACTTTAAAATGAAGACTGTAATAAGAGACAGAGGACATTACATAATAATAAAGGGATCAATCCAACAAGAGGACATCACCCTAACAAACATTTATGCACCCAACAGAGGAGCACGTAAATATACCAAACAAATATTGACAGACATAAAAGCAGAGATCAAAGGTAACACAGTCATAGTAGGGGACTTGAACACCCCACTGACACCAATGGACAGATCCTCCAGACAAGAAAATCAGCAAGGAAACAGCAGCCTTAAATGACACACTAGACCAGATGAATTTAATTGATATTTGTAGAGCTCTTAACCCCAAAGCAGTAGAATATACATTCTTCTCAAGTGCATGTGGAACATTTTCCAACATAGACCACATGTTAGGCCACAAAACAAGTCTCAATAAATTTAAGGAGACTGAAATCGTATCAAGTGTCTTCTCTGACCACAATGTTATGAAACTAGAAATCAATTACAAGAAAATAACTGAAGACACACAAACACGTGGAGGCTCAAGAGCATGTTACTAAGTGGCGAGGGGGTCAACAGGGAGATCAAGGAGGAAATCAAAAGATACCTCGAGACAAATGAAAATGAAAATACAATAACCCAAAATCTGTGGGATGCAGCGAAAGCAGTCCTCAGAGGGAGATTCATAGGAATGCAGGCCTACCGCAAGAAATAAGAAAAATCTCAAACAATCCAACCTTACACTTAAAAGTTAACTATAAAAACAACAGCAAACAAAGTCTAAAGTGAGTAGAAGGAAGTAAACTATAAAGATCAGAGTGGAAATAAACAAAATAGAAGGTAAAATTATATAAAAAGGAAAAATGTTCTGTGCCTAACAATTTCAAATAATTTATGTAGATACTTAGCCTTCTAAAAGGTGGAAACACAGCTCTTCATTTCTACATTGTGGGTTCTGGGTAGTGACTTTCTTCCAAAGAAGGAAGCATGGAAAGGAGTTGGAGGGGGTAAGTAACTTTACAGCAGAGAAAGAGGACAAACACTTCCTCAGCCTGGTGATCAACAGCAGTAAGTCATGTTGATAGGGTGTACACTTTACTTCTATGATCATCTTCAAGAACTTATGAGAAAAACATCAGATGAAACCAACTGAAAGAGACATTCTACAAAATACCTGACAACTACTCCTCAAAACTGTCAAGGTTATCACACACAAGGGATTTCTGAGGAACTGTCACAGCCAAGAGGAACCTAAGGAGACATGATGACTAAGTGTAATGTGGTATCCTGGATGTGATCCTGGAACAGAAAAAAAGACATCAGCTAAAAACTAAGGATATCTGAATCAAGTGTAGACTTTAGCTAATATTGTAATAATCTTGTTTTATTAATTATGACAAATGTACCATACTAATGTAAGATGTTAATAAGGGAAACTGGGCTTGCTGCAGGGTTCATGGGAACTCTATACTCTTTTCACATTTCTTTGTAAATCTAAAACTGTTCTAAAATTAGACTTCAGTTTAAAAAGGCGACATATTGCACAATTTTATTATGTAATATTCCTGAAATAAGAAAATTGTAGAGATGGAGCACTGGAGAGATTTAGGGATTAGACATGGCGAGGGGGAGGGGTGGTTAGCTAGAGGGAAATCTTTGTGGTAATGGTATGACTGAATATCTTTATTGTGGTGGTGGTTTCACAAGGTTATATGTGTGACAAAATTGCAGAGATCCACACACATATACAACCACACATAAATACGCATACAAATGAGTTATGTTTAATTGGTAAAATCTGAATAAGCTCTATGGATTATGTTAATGTCAGTCTCTTGGTTTTGATATTGTACTGCAGTTGTATGGGGTGTTGACATAGGGTGGGGTGAGGCAGCTAGGAGAGGGATGCACTGAATTTCCTTGTATATTCCTTAGTATCCACCTGCAAATCTATAATTTTTTCAAAATAAAAGTTCCAAATTCTTTAGAAACTTGTAGACCTTTTGGGACATCAGATGTCTACTAGCTTAGTGAATTATATTCATGGAGATGTGACATTGAAACTAACTGACACATTTGCACAAGGCTGTTGTCTGGTGTATTAGTCAGAGTTCTCCAGACAAATACCATCTATCTATCTATCTATCTATCTATCTATCTATCTATCTATCTATCTATCTATCATCTATCTATCTATCTATCTATCTATCTATCTATCATCTATCATCTGTCTATCATCTATCTATCTATCTATCTATCTATCTATCTTCTATCTAGATGTATATATAGACAGATATACTTGATATATTTTTTTTTGTAGCATTTCTGTTAAGCCTAAAATTATTTCAAAATAAAAACTATAAAAACAGGGAAAAATCTTCTATGCATAAGAATTTCAAATAATTTATGCTGATACTTAAGCCATCAAGGAGGTGAAACAATGATAGAAATCGGCTCACATGATTTATGGAGGCTGAGAAGTCCCAGGATAAATTCTCAGAGACCCAGGGAAGCTGGATAGGTAAGTAGTCCAAATCTGAAGGTCTGAGAACCAAGGCAGTCGATGGTGTAAATGCAGTCCCAGGGCAGAAGATCTGAGATGTTCCAGCTCAGCAGTGAAGCAGGAAAGAAGGGGCACTTTCCTTCCTCCACCTCTTGTTCCATTCCGGTCCTCAAGGCATTGGATAATGCCCACACATTGGAGAAGACCCTCTATTCAATCCATGTATTCCAATGCTAATCTCATCTGGAAACACTCTCACAAACACATACAGAAATAGTGTTTAATCTGGACACCCTATAGCCCGTCAAAATGATACATAAAATTAACGGTAACGTCTGGTTTCACTGCTTTCTTCTAACTGTTTAGCTTGGGAATGGATTCAGGGGTCTTCTATACAGTATTGTAGACTAAAATGGGGTAAGTTTTGAGAGACTGTCCTTGGAGGTTTCAGGGACAAGAGCAGCATGGATGGTGGGAGTGAGAAGAAGAAGAAGCGGTCATCTCTACCTTCCAGAGATACACAGTCGATCTTGAAAAGCTTTTTAAGCTTTGTTCTCACAAAATCATTTTTATGAGAATGAGTGAAAGATGCCTGTTTGGGGCAGATGCCACAGCAAGGGTGAACAGCATGACAAGGAAAGTGCAGACCAGATTTCAGCTCCCACTTTCTTTCTTAGTCAGGTCCCCGGATGCAGAGAACAACCTGAACAACCTTACATGGCAGCCCTGGATTATAATAGTCTGTCACATGTGGAATTATTAAGGACAATTACCAAATGAGTGGTTTGAGATGTTTTGGGTTATGGTCATGAAGACTTCCTGGAGGAGGTGGGGTTTGAATAGAATTTGGATAGGCAGAGAGTGGGAGGCAGAAGTTCCTGATCTATCTAGATTTGCTTGAATAAAGCTCAATGAGGCCTTGTCTTTCTCGCTCATCCTTACATTTTTGATACTCGGTTATATGCAGATGAGAAGAAAGGAAGTAAAGGAGGGAGGGAGGGAGGGAAGAGGCTTGATTATGTGCCCTCATGGTTCTATTTTTTTAAAATCTTCTTCTATACCCTCACATCTTTCAAACATATTAGGATAGGATAGACTATGCTAACAACTCCGAAATGTCACTGACTATATACAATGGTGGGGGATGAAGTTAGAAACTAAAGACAAGTACTGTTTGGAAGGTACAAAAGTGACAGATTGGAGACAGGCCTGGAAGGATGGAACTGCAGACATCATTGAGAGTTTAACTGCCCATTTTAGAGTAGTCAAGTGTGTCTCAAATAAGTTTTGCTCCTGGGCATAGATTTCTTTAGTGATCAAGGAGGAATACATCCCAGGTAATACATCTTGACTATTATTCCAGTGCTGTCCACTAAAAAAAAGAGAATCAAGTTTTAAAATATCAAGCTTAACAATGAGAAAATATGTGTGGTTTTTTTTAACTCTTCCAGAGTTTTAATATTTCCCATTTATTACTTCCCAATTTTAACATCTGTGAATGTGAATAACACTTTGGAGCCTGTTTTTCCTTTAATGAATTCTGGAAACAAAGCCCTCATAACCCTCCAAGAAAGTTTCGTGCCATAGTTTTATAATAATTAAAAACCTGGACATTACCCATAAAAGTGGAAACCGTTACTAATCACAAACAATGGCAATGCACACCACTGTTAGCCACCTTCCCAATCCCTTCCACACCCACTCATTATCTCATCTGACCTCTAAAGAGCCTTTTCTAACCTTGGGCACAGCCTTTAGCTTTTCACATCCCATTGTCCTCCCTCCCTATCACATTTGTGACAGCTTCAAGTTTTTGAAGAGATGCCCACTCTTCTACTAGTCTCCTCCCCACCATACAGGCAGCCAGGCTGGTTCGTGCTCATCCCCTCAGGGCATGTATCTGACAGCAGAAAGCAGAGGCATAACAATTAAAAACTTTTTTTCTGGCTTTTCAGTTTTAAATGCCTAGGAACTAGGCAAATAGAAAGGACTTGGGCACAGAGAAGCAATTTGGAAGGAAGTTGGAGCAAGGCTGTCTAAATGACCCCTCTTCCCTTTCCCTCCAGGTTAGAAAAGAATTCTCTAGGTCTGAAATTTAAGATTCTGCTATGCTGGTGGAATGGGGTCTTAAAAATTAATAAAAGTGAGCTGCAGAGAAATTTAAAATATATTCCTTCCACCTGTCTATTTGTAGACTGAAATTCATATCAGCCACATGTGTGAACACATCAGACTTTCCTGAGAATCTTTGTCAGCACGTTGCTGCTCTGCAGACTGATTTAAAAACCCTAAAGTTTGAGCCAATCCATTTC
The DNA here is from genome assembly GCA_033961575.1 of Aselliscus stoliczkanus. Classification (NCBI taxonomy): domain Eukaryota; kingdom Metazoa; phylum Chordata; class Mammalia; order Chiroptera; family Hipposideridae; genus Aselliscus; species Aselliscus stoliczkanus. Next base: position 90,206,310 of record CM066738.1, on the reverse strand, counting down.
AAGGCCACAGCTTTGTCCCTGAGAAGCTGGTGGGAAGAGGTTAGGGGTACTCTCAGAAGTCATTGCTGATTTCTAAAATATCCATGGTCTCACAAACCCGAGTTAGAAAGAGGATGATATGATGCTTTAAATTCTCCTGGTTTACTGCAAGATAGTTGGCAGAGAGGGAAAAGAGGGCAAGTTGTACTTTGTTAGAAGCTGCAGACTAAATTCTCTGGATCTCAGGAGGCTACTTAAAGCACAAGTGCTCCTACCATCCTATGGCTGCCCTAGTCATCTACTCATGAAGATGTTCATTCATTCCACCAGACTTCCATTATTCAGCCGTGGGTGCTGCCAATACCGAAAGTTACAGTAAATATCATGATGAGTTGGATTGATGGTTAAGGATGTGAAGGTGCTCAGAACATTTCCTACTTACCTTGTTGGGGTTTGGAAGAGGCACATTGGAAGATGAGATAAAGAAAGGAGGGAAGAAAGGCATACATGTCTGTATGTTTACATATGGTCAAAGTAGAACATGCAAGTTACACATTAAAAGGGGCTTTTAAAATACATTTACAAATATAAACTAAACATTGGCACAGAAAAAGAAGCTGCTGTTTTTGGGGCTCCACCTTCCTTCTTAGACCTTGGCACCCTTTTATCACTTGCCACATTCTGCTTAGAACTGCTAGCTCGTTTTTCACATGCTGGCCTTGTAGGTTCCTTCAGAGCAAGTACTGGGTGTCCCTGACATTGCTGTTAGGGGATTGCCCGGGCTGGTCAGCTTCGGTAGGCCACCCGGAACTTTCTGTGGTTGATTAAATAGCTTTTCCTAACACACCATTCAAACTTGAAGTCCAGAAAGGGGTCCATCTTTCAGGTATCTGACCTCATGAGATATTAGTATGGAAGCTTAATCCTCACCCACAATATTCTTCCAAAAATTGAGGACAGAATGGGTCTCCCACATCTGTCAAATACACGTTGATTGCTTTCAGCAGAGGTTGGCCGGTTTTTTGAATCAGCCCTGGCTTGATGCTCAGGTGTGCTGTATTCTGAACAATAACCCAGTATATCAGATTCAAACCGTGCCCACGAGGTACTTCCCAGATTCATACGAGAGGGCAAAAGTTGGGTTAGGATTTTCTCAATGATCCTCTATCCAGTTGGTGGGAGCGAGGACCCCCAAATGCTGTGATGTGAGGCAGATGGAAAATAAAACAAAAGAATTCACAACTCATGTTAGACTGAATTGAATGTCTTTAATTTCACACAATGAATAACATATGAATAGGATTAACTTTTTTTTTTTTTTAATAGTTAAGTGCTCTATACTGTGCTAACCTGATCTGGTAGCGAAAAAGACTGAGCTTTCTTTTAGAAAAAAATGTTTAAAACCCAACATCTAAGACCATGGAGGAGCATGACAGAAAGCATGCCAGATGTACCTACGCCTCAAATAACAGCAAGTCCATGTTCATTTTAAATGTACAAAAATGCTTTATGAATAAAAACTGTTACAAAAAGAACATTTCAAACAATGTACAATTTTCTTGCCTCTATATTCAATAAAATACAAATACATTTTTTTTGTTCTAAAATATGTTTACATACAATCAAAGTAGAACATGCAAATTACACTTTAAAAAAGGCTTTTAAAAACCACTTATGAATACAAACTAAAAATTAGCCAGGACGACTTGTAAGACAATCTTGTGCCCCATTTTTTTTCCTTTTGAAATATATATATACATATTTAACACATCATGTGCATTTATTATTATTTAAGAAATAGATTTTTTTTTTTTAAAGGAAGAAAAAGAAAGACACCAACCTAGGTGGGAGCTGCCCTTTTGTGTTGACCAGTGGCAGCTCTTTTCAATTTCCCCCCCTTTTAGTGTTTATTATACCTGGGCAAGTGGGCAATAGATATCCAGGAAGTTTCTGCTATGTGCTTCTAAGACTGTTTCCCAAGTGGCTGAGACCAACAAGGAAGGCAGACTCATTAATGGGGCAAACTCTCCAAGAAACAAGAGGCAGGGGGAGCCTTGTATTGTGGAAAGACATTTTAAAAAACACCAAGAAAAATGCTACTGTATATTACAGTTCGAGTTTCTAGGCACTGTGATGACATTATCTGTAAGCTCTGGCATTTGGACCATTGTGATGCTACAAGGGTAGTGTTGAGAATAATGTCTATATTTATCTACTTTTACATAATGAGGACTGAAAATCCTGCGATATAACACTTAAATGGCTTTTGAGGCATTTTGGCTTCTGCCACCCCCTCTCTCCATTCTACAGTTGGCATTTAAAGGCTTTGGAAATATATGTATAGACTTTTGACAGTTCCCAGGTAAATCTTCCTAGCGGTAAGGAAAACAAATATTCTCCAAAAGCTCATTATCTGAATATTGTTGGGTAATAGGATGTAAGATCAGAATTTTCTACTTAAGTCCTAAAACCAAATCCTTTATGATTTGCATGTAGTACATAACCTTATGATGTAATTCTGTCACCACTTGCTTATCATATTTATACACCCAGCAATGCGCAGAACACAAATTCTGACTGCCATCGAAGATGGCCTTCCACTCCAGACAGCAGCCAAGTTAACATGCTAATCCTTGGTCAGCTCTTGGTCACCTCCTCTGGGCTGTCAGTGGCTGTTGAGTCCTGGTCCTGCCAAGTCACAAACCAGCCCCTATCATGCTCTCCTTTCCTTTGACCTGTTTTCCATGGGTTGTAGCCAGAGCCATGCCATTAGATGAAGTTAAACTTCTGTTCCTCTCATTTGAGATGAGGGGTTGAAGAGCAAGTGACTAAGTGACTCCACTTAGGAAGGTGGATCATAGACCCATCATCACCTTCAAGGAGGATATGATATCTCAATTTCATCCTTTGCTCATCCCTAATTGGACTTCCTCTCTTATAAGTGGGTTCACTCCTGCTTGCTAAAGGCAAGTATTCCAGTAAAGAAAACTAAGGGATGTTCCTTATAATAAAATACTTTGTGGAGCTGTTTATGGAGTCTCATGAAATCCAAAGGCCATCTTCTCTAAATAAAAATGCAGCCACAGAAGGCACAGCTGGCTGACTCAAGCCCTCCACAATCCAGGTCAGGAGATCTGGGTTCTCCAACCAACCAACAAGATATGAAATTCGATTGGCCCAATGTTAAGCCAGAAGAGAGGAGAGGCTAATGTTAAGGGGATGGATAGAGCACAGGAGATGGTTGTACTGATGGGATGAGCTATAAAAGCAAAGGAAAAAAAAAATGTGTGATACTGAAGGAGGAACCAGTTGGTGGAGAGAGAAGGCTGTGCAGGTGACTCAACCTCCAAACAGCTGTTTAGTTAATGTCTTAGTTTTGGTCCTCTGCAGTTTTTCAATCTATTCTTAGGATCGAAAATGGAGAGGATATGCATTTAACTCACATGACAACTGAAGAACTGAATTTATGTATACATTGTTAACTCTGCTGGATCTCTTCTGGAATATCTTTCATTGGTTTGAAAATTCCAGTTATCTGAAATTTCTCACCTACTACAGGTTAATGCCAATTAAGCTTTGGGTCCTTCTTTAAGAAGCTTCGAGTGCCAGCTCACTCTCCTCTGCAGGATGATTAGTCTGCTCACAGACTTGGTAGAGAGGAAACTGTACAACACCAGAAGGAGGACAAAAGAAAAAGGGGGGAAATGATTTTCAGGATCCAACAGGAGAGAAAGCTCTTTACAACTTAATTGGAATGAAAATGGTTGCTCTTTCATAGCAATGGTGGGGTGATGGGGCTAATTGAAAACTTCCTCTCTGGTGACTTTGGAACCACTCAGACATGGCTTGGGAACTACAGATTGAAAGTGGCTGGTTTGATTTTGCTGTTCAACTTGTGTGAAATGCCAAAGGTCAACCTAGGTCACAAACTGAGTATCTATGATACAAGCTTTCAAGTACAGAGGAATGAGTTCCTTTAAACTCACATATTGCTAGGATTAAATGCCACTGACCTAGTGGGCAGCAAATGATGTGAAGTCCATGTGACAGCACAGAGCAGGGTAACTCCGTGGGTAATTTCGACCAACTGTTGGTGCCATGAGAGCAGTGACGTTTGAAAACATATTAACTTGGAATTTTAAAAGTTACTCCCATAGATACCCTAGCCCTTATTCTTTCAAAAATCCATCTCTCTTTTAAAGGAAATATGTTGTGTTCTGAAGTAATAATAGAATTTCCAGCCAGTCCCAACTTCCTGTAAAGAAATTTAATATAGAGGTAAGCCAGATATTCTAATTCCCATTAGACAATTGAATTTTGTCTCTCAGTGTCTCTCATCTACCATGCCAGGTGTTTGATGTCTTGGGGAAGGTAAGGGGAGGAGTGAGGGAGGAAATTGAAAATACTTATTTGAAATTTCACATGTGACTTTTAGAAAACATCTACGGCAATGGAATGACTTCATACTGATTCTGAGTCTTCTTAACATGTTACTTGGGCTGTGGAAATGGATAATAGACATGGAATATCTGTCCACGCTAAACCAACGGCTAGATTACAACTTGGATGAGAAATGTACAGTTGAAATTGACCATTTAAAAGACGATTTGTCACACACAGTTTGCATCCATGCAGACTGATAGATTTATAATTACATTATGTACAAAAATGTTTTAGTTTATTAAGGCAACCACAATTTGGATACTATTTCCAAGGTGGCTTGATACAATTGGAGTGGTGATACCCTTGGAGCTTTTTATTTATTTTTCAGATAAGAACACTTACTCCCATTTGCTTTTAAGAAATAATTACCAAGAGATAATGGACTTTTATTGTCATTTTGTTTCCTTTTTTGCCATGACCTATGATAGTTATTTGTATGAGAAAAAACAACAAACAAACCAAACATACCAAGGCATTGCTAGACACTTATGTTTCTGGTGGGTCTGGGGTTTCAGTTTTTGGTAATTTGTCAAGTTATGTCATTTGCTGTGGGGTATTAAAACCATTTTATTCTGCCTATATCTGATGATATGTATTAAGTATAAAAATAACCTGGCTGAAACCTGGGTCAACATATCCTCAGCTGCTCTAAATCACTCATTAAAAAGGCTCTATCAATACTGAGTATGTGTTTCGCAATAATTGGGATTCAAAGCCAAGTTCCTTGGGATGGCATGCCACGGGTGAACCTTGAAACACAGGTTAAGGTTTACATCATTTAGGCGTGTACCAAGGAAAAGAAGGCAGCAAGTAAACTAATGAAAAAGTATATGGAAGTACATAATGGGTAAAGGAAAAGTAGAGACACACAATGCTAAAAATCAGTGTATGTGTGGTAGAGGAGGCATACAGAAGAACATGAATGCAAGTCCAAGGTTGCCTATCATTCGAATTCCACCTTCTGATGACATACGTCCATCTGAGAAACTATCCTGCACGGAAAGATTCAGGTCACCTGAAGATGATTTTGATGCCCAAAGCCTAGCAGAGGTTGAAACACCGAAAGAAATAAAAACCAATTAAATGGGAAGTGGGTGTCAACAAAGCCAGTTGAGAAATTTGCAGCTTTTTTTTTTTTCTCCCCTTGGAATGTTTCCTAATTGAAGGTATTTCCCTTTCCATTTTTCCTGGCCAGCAAATGCAATGGAATCGAGGGTGTACCTTGGATGCAGGAGGTCAGGGAGCACCACCAGCTTTCTCCTCCCTGATGCGCCTTCTCCATCTCACCTGTGAAGGCTCCAGCCCTACTGAAGAGCCGCTCGGTTGGGAACAGCTTCTTTTGAAGACGTCCCACGCCCCTGCTTTGCTTTTCCAAGAGATACTGATGGCTCACCCCGGTCGTTCTGCGGCCCCATTCTGCCTGCCCAGCTTCTGGAGGGAAGGGCAACGGTGTGCCTGCCGCGGGGGATTCCGCCCCGCACCCCGGCTCCCTGCACCCCCAAAGCGTCCGTCCCCCCCCAGCCCCAGGTGCAGACGCCCACCCCCCACCCTAGGGAAGGGCCTCGCTTTCGCTCCCTCGGGATTTCCTCTGCCTTTTGGCCTTCACCTCCTCCTCCTGGGGAACGGGCTGCGGCTGGGGCGGCAGCTGCGGGGGCTGCGGCGCGGGCGGGTTGTGTCTCCTCTTCCCGCCCCCTCGGGGGGCCTTGGGCAGAGGCGGGGGCGGCGGCGGGGGCGGCGGGAGGGGCGGCGGCGGCGGCGGCGGCAGGGACGGCGCCTCCCGGGCCATGTGGATGACCGCCTCGATGGTGGCCATGACGGTGTCGTGGCTGGCGGCGGGCTCCAGCGCCAGCGGGCTCAGGCTGGGCTTCTGGTGACCCCGTTTGCTGGGCAGGTCGATGCATTTTTCCAGCACGGGCATTTGGTCTCTGGAGTCCTCATCGAACGGGGTGGGCTGCTTTCGGGGACGCCCTCGCCTCTTCTTGACGAAGTTGTTGCCTGTCTTTGATTGTCTCTGCAGCCGCTTGGCCTTCAGGATCTTGTTCACGTGGTCCAGGTTCTTCTTGGTGGACAGAATCTTGGTGTAGTTGCACATCTTGCGCACCTCGCACTGGATGGCTTCGATCTCCCGCCTCTTGAACCGTTTCTTCAGAGAGGCGCTGGCTGCAAGAGAAGGAAACACAGAAGAAACTGAGCCAGGAAGAAACAGGAACCCAGCTACCATCAACTTAGCCTCTTTGGTGACAACTGGCATGATATTTGGCTATGAAGAGTATGGAGAGTGAATGCTATGGATAGGATTTAGTACCCAATAGTTCATCTTCCTCTTCTTAAAATTAAACGTGATCAGCATCGGTTACATATCTTCTGTGTACAAAGCATTTCTGTTTATATTATTTGAATCTTCTGAACAATCCTGTGAACTACTCTTGTCCCCCTTTGAAAGATTTGGAAACTGAGGCTCATGCCATGTAAGGAGCTCTATCTACCTCAGGAGTCAATGTGAGAATCACAATATAAATTTCCCTGATTCTATAGCTTTTATTTTATATGGCCCTTTGATATTTGATCTGATTCAATTTAGTATTAGGTTATACTTTCTCTTTTTGTACAAAAATGTTGAATGAATAGGATGACAAGCAGCCCTCCATCATCAATCAAACCATCTGGGTCATTTATAGGTACTATCAACCTCCAAAAAGAGATGCCTTGACCTGAACTGGAATATGTAACTAAACCTATTTTATTCCTAACCCTCCTCTGACAGAAGGAGGATTATTTTCTGGGGCACTCTTATTTGGGATGACACCATCTCTCTAATCCTCCCCTCCCCATGCCCCCACCCCCTACCCACCTCAAGCTCTGGACTTGTCAAGTTGCCTGATGATGTCTACTTGATCACATCCTAACTAGTTCATCCTCTGGGAACCTGAAGGGAAATATCAGCCAGGTGTTTCTGAATCATTTACACTCCTGCTACCGGCTATTGTTTGCAAAGAGCTCTTTTCATGTCCTGGTGGCCAGATGCTCCTCTAGTTTATGAGCCAAACTTCTGGTCTCAGGAAGTCCAGTACTGCCGCCACTAAACTGCTTCATTTTGAAGTTCAGACACTATAAAGTGTGAATGGCTTCAAGACGCAGCCGACTTTTCATCCTTTAGGTTGTTCATGAGCAGACACACATGTATATGCATGTACACACACACACACACACAGACACACACACAGGCACTCACATATACTCCGCTGCCCCATCTTCACACCGGCCTCTCTCTCTGGCCATTTATAAACATAAGAAGTGTGTGCTCACTTAGTTCTTCGTTGCTATAATTTCCCCAAAATGCTCAACTCCATTTAGTGTAGAGTGTAGGGTTGAAGATGCTGACCCTATTAAATGTCTCGGGCCTATAAGGAAATGTGTGTCATTTTAGCATCATGGTTTGTTGTGTTATCCTCAATGTTTTCAATTTAGTAGTGGAGAAATGGGATAAATATTGTAAGGGAGATGATGAAAAAATGCTGAAAACGTGGATACCACTCTCATTTATTCTTAGACATTTCCACTTCGTTCTTTCCCATGTTTTACCCCATTTCTGTCTCATGCTGTGCCCAACACAGATCCGCAGAGGGTTTTATTTGAAGTCATTTACACCACTAGGTTCGTGGACTAGGAAACTCTGAATTCCACAGGACAGGGCAAAATGTTACTGCTTTTGATCAAAGGTCAAAGCAAGATTTACTGAGCAATGAATAACTACGAAACAATCTTTAAAATCAGTTATAAAGATCAAAATAGAACAAAGCCAGAGTAAGCTTCTGACTCTAAAATTAAAATTTTTGTAGTTAGTGTAGTAAAAAGAAAAGTTGCTTGATTGTAAGTTTTCTGATGCAGGGAACCAACTCTTGCTGTCACGGGTCATAACATGCTGCCTCCTACATGGAAAGGATTTAAAAACTGTTAGGTTATACTTTCTCTTTTTGTAGAAAATCTTGAATGAATAGGATGACAAGCAGCCCTCCATCATCAATCAAGCCATCTGGGTCATTCATATGTACTATCAACCTCCAAAAATGACTGTCACACTAATCATTGTTGCCTTACAGTCATATTCTTCTCTAAGAGTTCTAGTTTGGATTTTAAAAACAACCATTGCAAACAGAGGACAGTGAGAGTTGGCAGGCCACCATGTGACAGCCAAGCAATTTACCTTGTCCCCATACTTTATGACTAAATGAAAACTAGTTAGAAATACTCCATAAAACTTCTGCATTATTCCAAACACAGATTCCATTTGCAGTTTACTGTCTGTTTAGTTTGTATCATCCACAGGAGAAGAAAATGCTGTGATATATAATAGACCATGCATCTATAAAGTAAACTACTTTGGGTGATTAGTTTGGCAATATTTGACCAAGTAAAGCTTGCCTGGAAGCACCCATGAACGTGGGGCAATGATAACCAATGGACTGTCTCTCTCAGTGTTTTCTTACTGTGAAACATCAAAAACAAACTTAAAAAGGAACATTTTAGATAATACTATATTCAATAATTTTTCTAAATGCTGCATATTTTTATTAGGTCCTTGCATTAAAAATTATGAAACAAAAATTAATTCTGAATAGTGTAAACCTACCAAACAGTACTAAAAATATGATAATCAGCTCCTCTGTAGCCACCATTCCCATTTAATAAATGCTAACTTCGTGCCATATATGTTTTATTTTTTTAAAGAAACAAAACATAGATTCAGTGTTCCCCTCTCAATTCCATCCCCTTTTATTTCCACGCTTGTATTCATACTTTTACTGCATGTACATGAACCCATATCAGTAAAAATTAAAAATCTGAAAGCACGTAATCTTGGTAATGCGGTAAGGAAGTGGGAACACTTGCACACCGTTGATGGGAGTGGAAATTGGTATAATCATTTTGGAGAGTGACTGGGCAATAACTACTAGCATTGAAGATAGGTGTGCTCAATGCCCCAGTGACTCCATGTCCAGGTTGCTTTCTTTACTCATGTGTAACAGGTGGCCATGTACAAGGATATTCCCTGAAGCTCTGAAGACTGAAAACCATCTACATGTTAAGGGTTAATCAACCAATTGTGATACATTCAAACAATGGAATATTACACATCTGTTCAAAGGAATACACTACAAATAAATACATCAACATGATTAAATCTTAAAAAAATGTTGAATAAGACAGTCAATACTAAACATATTTTTAAGTGTGCCATTTATGCAAGTTAAAAACCAGAGATCCCTTGAATTTTAATTTAATTTTCAATGTCCAGGTGTGTACGTTTAAAGTGACTAGAGTGCAGGAGGTCAGCTGTGAGCCACAGGTGGGTGGGATGAGAGGTCAGTATCTCTTCCCTCCAAAGGTTCCCTGTCTCAGGAAACCTTACTAAGCCTCTAGAGTAGCATTGTCCAATAGAAATTTCTGCAGTGATAGAAATGTTCCTTATCTATGCTGTCGGATACGGTAGCCGCTAGACACATGAGGCTACCGAGCACTTGAAATGTGACCAGTGCTCCTGAGAAAAGTGAATTTCTAATTTAATTAAATTTTAATTTAAATAGCTACATGTGGCTAGCAGCTACTGTATTGGGCAGTTCAGCTCTAGACCTAACCATCTCAAGATATACAGGATGCATTGGGATTCACTCACTAAAACACAGATTGTAGGAAACTCTGGGCAAACAACCTGGTGCCTTCAACAAGTAAGATGCAAGGAGAGACTGGCAGAAGGGGGTGGAAATCTAAATTAAAAAGAAACTTAAGAGATAAAATGATCATATTGGGTGCCAATTTAAATAAACTGTCCAATGAGATCATATTTCATGAATTCATAGAAATTTGTATACTATCTGGGCATTTCATGATATTATACAATTATTGTTCATTTTCTTAGGTGTCATCATTGCATTGCATCATTTTAAAAAAGTATCTATCATTTAGAAGTTCATACTCAAATGTTTATAGATGAAATCATACGATATCATCTGGATTGGCTTCACAATAATAAGGAAGAGAGGAGATAAGTGGAAGTATTGATGAAACAAGATTGACCATTATCCCTGTGTGTGACAGAAGCAGAGTACAGGTGCTTTGTGCAGGTACCATGGGTCTCTTTTTCTTCATCTGTGACATCGGATGCTTAGACTACATGCTCTCAAAGTTCCCTTCTAGAGTTAAAGATTGTAATAATTCTTTCCTATACACATTATCAATTGCCTTGCCAAATGTGAGGTGACTTTCTATAACATTTATTTCATGTAATAATGCTGAAATCCTACTGTGAGGGAGGACTTTGGACTTGGCAGGGTTTGCTCTTCACAAATCTTTCTCCTTATTGCTTATGATTGCACTGTCCCTGTAAATGTTTTCAGGTTTTTCTCTCTTCAAATTGTTTCATTATTAGACAGCAATTTCTGGGCTCTTGCAGCAAGATTGATTCCATATTTGGTCTCCTTCCTATAATTGTCCTATATGGTGCCTTTTCTTTGTTAGTTTAAAAAAGTAATTATCAGCGGCCAAGGCAAAATGCAAATTCGTTTCTTCACTCTGCAATGCAAATCATCTTGTAGACATTTCTCTGTATTTAAAACTGCCATGCAAATGACTGAATTGGTTTTGGCCTCAATCTAGATTTTCTATCTCTTCGCTCCCATTATCAGAGGATTGGCTCATCGGCATTCATTGATTTTTGCCACAGCATTTATAATAATCAAAGACTGGACTTAGCACTCTTTTTTTACTCACTGGCTTTAGAGATGTAGTATGGGTGCTATGAGCAAGAGAAGGGCTAACAAGGAGTAGTTTTATGGAAGGTTCCCAAGAAAAAGGTACTGATAGTTTGGAGAATGTACTTTGCCCATGGGCATGATACATCCTAGTTTTACAAGGAATTTTTGGGTGGGTCGGAGAGGGAGGCAAAATGATCTCTGGACTCATTAGAATTTTTCTTGCTGTTTGAATATCGCTAAGGCAAGGCAGGATAATAAAATTGGGGACTGGTGAACTGCTTGGAGTTGAGGTGCATTCCTGGGTGGACACCATCTGCCTCACAGGCAGAGAGGTACTGTGTGAACTGCACTGTTTGCTGATCCATGTTAGAAGATTCTTTGAAGGCAGAGGCCATGACTTTTTCCCTGGCATAGGTCATCCATGCAGCAGTGCGTGATCTGGTATGAAGTACACACTCAGCAAATACAAGCTCAAGGGAACTCAACTGTTCAATGTTCTCCCATGCAAACTGCATCTTTTTTATTTTTGTACTTTGTACGTCACTCAGTAATGATCTCTTGTTTCCCTAATGCTGCTTATCATTTTATATTTTTTAATGGGATGTGTGAAGTAACTTGCCTTGGCATGCAAACTTTCTCCGTTCTTCCTTAGAATTTAAATGGATCTACAGTCCTGGCCTTAAAAGCGCTTTTGACAAAAATGGCAGCTCACCTCCGCTGGTGCGGCCTCTGCAAGGCAGGGCACCTCTGAGCTGCTGCTGGTCATCTTACGGCACTGCTTTCCAGTTTGGAAGCCGTAATTTAGAATTAGGGGTTTGCAGGTGTGGGGGATTTGTCACGATATAAAGGTGCTTCCACTCAGTTCTTAAGATCATCTTAATACAGTATGAGGTTTCTCTGAAAATGTGACGAGCTGGTTGGAAGCACAGTAAACTGCTTATGAAGCCACTAAGCTGCTTCTTGGTGGCTTGTTGTGAAACAGCATCTTCTCCCTGCTGTAATGGCTTGCGGGACCTTGGTCTTTGTTTTACTCCCATTTCACATTTCTTTCATACCGTACACGTGAAGGTAGGAAGTGAGGTGGGTAGTTTGGCTGGTGAAGAAGTGACGCACTGGGGTGTGCGTGTGCATGTTTATGTGTGTGAGCGAGGGTACTACCAAACAGTAGTGCCCAGGGTGTCTCCCCTGAGACCTTCTGGGGGGTTTCACTGATGTGAAGGGTTAGGACCTTGCCTCTCACTCTCCTGCCTCTGCGAACTGGCCCACACAGATCTGATCCTTTTTTAAATTAGCAGCCTCCCAAGGGGGTGGGGTGCACATTCCCCCAGGAAGAAGCAAAACTATCTACTGGGCTGCCAGAAAACATATTAATATATTTTTTAGTTTTTATATTTTATCTAAAAAATTAGAACTAAAGTTAAGCATTCAAATGCTTAATATCTGGAGCACTGGTGAGGCCCTTATTTGGATGTGTCACCTGTCATAGTTGGGCATGAGGTTCTGGGAAAAGAAGCTGCCATAGGTGATATAAGGGGTTGAAGGCATTCCTTTAGTTTGTTACTTTCAGGGCATTGTCATATCCTGCACACTAATGCTACAGCAGGTCAGCCCACATAGTTCATTTTAGAAAATTAGGATCTTTAAAAAGAAAAAAAAAATTCAAAATATTTTGTAATGAGATCAGGAATATCCACGAAATATGTAGTATAGCACACAGAGTTTTACTGGTTATCTCACAGTAAACTCCATAAAAGAGTTGCCATTTTTTTTCAAGGACCAATTTGGAATTTTCTTGTACCAAAAGACAGAGTTCTAAATGTTCTCACCTTTTTGTGCTGTTAATGGGCTGTCAGTAATGTTACCTAAAAAACAAACAAAATCTTAATGTCCGTTTAGGGTAAAATGGGCAAGAAAGTAACTGCTTTTTTTTTTTTTTTTTAAAAAAAAAAGACTCTTACTATGGAGACAGCACACTTAAAAATTAGCTGGAAATGCTTCCATTGTTTGGCAATTTTGTTGCTGAAAATGATATATTATAACCTATAAAATCCCTTAAATCTGCAAATGAAAAAAATCTTGTAAAGAGTTAATTTCCAAATGAACAGTTTCAGAGATTTGAATTCATTAGAAAATGCAATCCTTTGGATATGCAAGAGCATTTGCTTATTAATAAGGAAGATGGTTAGCTAGATTTCTACAAAAACCTTTGGTTAATTGGTTGATGGGATTGAAAAAAAAGGATTAAGCAAAATGGTGCACCTTTTCCTTTTGGATCTATGTTTATGTGAAATATCCTTTGAACCCACAACATCTGTATTGGACTAAACCAAATTTGTGATCAGATCTTCAACTGTTTTATCACAAGTGTTAAAAAAACACATTGTTCTAAAAAGAGATATTCAAACGCAATCATTTTGGCACTCCCTAAAATGTTATTAAAAATATTAGCATTAGCATAAACTGTTGATGACAGTGAAAATGCTTAATAAAAAGCATTTCCTTAATAAAAAGTTCAATGAAATTTAAAATTATTTTAAGATTATTTATCTCATATTTATTTCAACCTTTTAATATTTTAGAAGATGAATGCATATAATCTGAATATGTATTTACATGTTCTGTTAGCCATAATGCTACTGATATCACCACATGATAAAAAATTTGGACTGCTTTACACTTTTCCTGTTTTTTTCTAAGCTCCTGAAGAGTTTATTCAGTCAATATTTAATCCTAGAAGATTACTTTCCGTGAGTGCATGGCCTAAGAAGCATTAAACTTCTTGAAGACAGATCATACACATATGTGTTCTTCATACCCCATATGACAAACAGCAGTTCCTTTTTCCTAGTAAATGCTTAATTAATAGTTCCTCCTGGATTGTTTCAGATTGTAAGTTCCTAGAGACCAAAGCCTGGATATCATTAGTCTTCACATTCCCCAGAGCACCTTTAATTGAATTGCATGCAAATCCAAGGCAGTCAAATGAGTGTCCTATCCATGGAGAGCTTCTGGAATAGGATTTGATGCACCTCCTTTATTTGGTTAGGCAGTTGTGGGGTTCTGGACCCTAGGTTTTCAGAATCCCTGACTTCTCTGACTATGGGGAAACAATACCAGGCATTTCATGAGCTGGGTTTTGGACAAACCACTGGTAACTTTGGACAGATAACGGCAGTTCTAACTTGTCTCTAGAGAGGGCCTGAGCCAAACAGGAACACTGCTAGGTTGCTCAGGGAACCTTAGGAAGGTGACCAGGACTTTGGCAGGCCTGGGAAAGTTAGGTGAAGGAAAAGAGCTCAGAGATCAGAGAACTAGCAACAGAGGTGATTGTAGTTGCTTGTAAGGTATGCTGTACGTATTCAGGAACAGGAATGGCCGAGGATGGGTCTACAGAAGAGTCTTTCAAGTCTTGGAGTTTTTCTGGGGGTGAAACTTATTAGGGTCAGAGTGGCTTCCCGGGCTTTTGGAGAGGAGTGAATTGTGAGTGGCTGCACTCATAAATAGGAATACTAGGGCCACTTAGCCCTAGTCTATTCCAGTCACTTTTGGCTTTGTATGTTGTGTGTGGCTTGGGACCCACACTAGACAATGTGAAAGGCTGGATAGAGATGTCATTGACGCCAAAAAGTTTAACGCTACATTTGTTGAGTCTTACAGCATGCCAGGTGGTCACATGGCAGGGGTGGTCTCACCCTCTTAAAGGGCTCTTTATATTTTTTTCTTTCCTTTCAAACATGGCGTAAATATATAATATTCTACCTACTGTAGATCATGTTCATACCGGTGAGAGATTTCCTTTTTCCTTTTTAAATTTTGAAAACAAAACCCAGAAGAACAGAGAACAAATAATAATGTAACAAACATGATCTTATGAAAAATTTCACAATTTTAACATTTAGGCTGAGATGAAATAAATCTTTGTTGACCATGCTAGAGCTTCAAGAATTACATCAAATGTTAGATAGCCAAGTTTTGTTTTTGTTCTTCCTAGTCTTAATAATTGCATCTATTTACTTAAATACTCAGGCTAGTAGACCATATATTGACTGGCACATCAGAAGAATGAGGTTCTTGTCTTGACTTTTCACCCCTCAGTTCTGTGCCACCAGACAAATCTCTTACTTAATTTCTTGGCATGAACCCTACTTCTAGATAAATAGAATTCTATAAAAAGTCTTTTGTCTCTAGGTCTCCTCTGTTTTAGGTAAGAAATCCTTGATTCCTTCATCTGTACTTTAAATGAAATGAATTCTAGGCTATATTTCATTTTGATCACTCTCCTCTGGAGAGCTTATCATCTGCCAAATCTCATCTTAAACTATGGTGCCCAGAATTGAACTGGCTTTCCAAGTATGAAGTAATTAGTGCAGAAAAATTGGGTTGATTAATTTCTGTGATCAAGGCCCTACATGTCTATTAATAAGGCTACATTAAACAGGAAAACAAAACAATAACCCCCCTCTTTTTTTTTTGCAGCACCAACACACTATTGGTTCATATTAAATGGAAGCTCAATGAACTCCCCTCAATGCTTTCATATAAGCTGCCACCCAAACTGGCCATTGCTATGTGGACTTCGTTTTTGAGCTTAAATACAAACCTTCCTTTTAAATCTGCAAAGTTTAATTTTTATTGGTTTTAGTCTAGTGTTCTAGTCTATTGTGAAAGTTTTGAATCTTAATTTTGTTTTCTCAACTAGTGTCCAGATTTGTAGGGATTGCTATAGAGTTTAAATGCCCTCAAAGTTAATGTCCCTTTAACTCCTTCTGGGCATGATTCAAGTGCTCAAATGCATGCTATTCATTTTCTCTTTATTGAACATTTTAAAGAAAAAAGATTCATTTTATACAACAAAGCATCCCTGCATTCTTCATAAAAACAATAAGCAATGTATACCCATTGCTTTAGACTTTCACATATTTTTGTGTCTGGTTAGTAGATGATGGATGTACCACAGAAACAATAACTTTGCATAGCCTACAGGTGTGTGCCCAACTCTATTATTTCTGTCAGAAAAGATATTGCATCTGATGTTGGATTGGGGAAAAAAAGTCTTACATTTTTCTTTCATCCAGAGGCAATTCTCCTGCCTTAGTGAGAACGAGACAAAAACAAAACAAAATAATACTAGGTATGGTTCCAGTGCTTTCCAATTTTCACTGGAATTCAGTTGATAATTCAGTCTTAAATATTTCTATTGATATTTTTATTTCCATACATTCTAACCCATTCTTTAAAATTCCAATTCTGTTCTTTTCCTAAAAGCCATCTGAAGACTCTCATTTCAACATTAATTTTTCTGGTCCCCTCTACATTGCTTGGATCTCTCTGATAACACTTCCTAGTCTGTCCTGTACTAAGATGATAAAATTAATCTACATTTATCTTTCCTCTTAAATTGTGTTAAGATCATGTATTAACCATTCTTATTTGATCTTTGTGCCAGGCACTCAATTCTGTGCCCTTCTCCTAGTGACCAGCACAGAACTCAGTTGACTGACTTGAACTGAAATCAGTCTATGAGACTTGACCTAAACCAAAGTTTAACATCTATTTTTTAAAGTCTGTGTGTGAAATATGGGAGGATTTATTGAAGGGGATCCAAATCACTGTAAATTAAATTAGATCCTCACATATTTCAGCTGTTCCCTACTCTCCTCAGAGCTCCATTAACTGTTTGGAGTTTCTAAGCTATGACCAAAAGCATGGAAATACTGTGAAATATACACTGATATCCAAACCACTCTGTAGGAGAAGCGGCGTTTCAATGACAAAAGCAAGTTTGGAATTTACTAAGTTCCATTAAGAAAACCAGCTTGAACATTTAATCCCACAGGTTGATTAAAACCATGGGTCCCTTGGATAACGGAGACATGTATATATTACATATTAAGCATCTAACACCAAAAACATGCATGAGAAGTGGTGGTGGGGGAGGTTGGAAACAGAGAAAGGGAGAGACGGGGGGCGGGGGAGAGAGAGAGAGAGAGAGAGAGAGAGAGAGAGAGAGAGAGAGAGAATGAGAATTATGAATGGTCTTTTCATTGCTGAACATTTGGATTAGAATTATAATGGTTTATTGTAGAGGAGTGGTCATATGCTGTCTTGGCAAATATCTATACATTCAAGTTCTGAGAACTATACAAGCAGTTGTTTTTTTTTTAAAGTTATTGTTTTCCTTCTTTTTTTCCCCATATATAAACTTGGACAGACTCAAGGCAGCAAATACTCCTTCCTCAATTTAAGATTTGACAATTGAACAGGAAAAAGCTCATTCATCATCTTTCCCTTTTAGAGACCATAAATTATTGGCTCATATACCATGTGGCTTGGATTCTAGGAAAAGTTAGTATAAACAAACCCAAGTTACAATGCGTGGAGTAAAAGAGTGAGTCATAAACAAAACACAGACATATGCTCTCATATAAATAAGGGCCAGGATCATCAGCTTCCCAAAGTCTGCTTCCCATTAATTACACAACAAAATGAACTTTCCATATGTAAGCCCAAATCACTTAACTCTGGCAACTTGCACAAGACAAAGACCAGGATTGTGGCTATTTAGGCACGAACTAAGCTGGATTTCAGAATGAGGAAAATCATCTCAAAATATTTTCAGGTATCAGAGGGCAAGAAAGTCCTTTAGAGGAGTGTTTTTGAACATTGAAACTCCAGCGACCCAGGGACACTGCTTGAGGCTGGTCTGGATCCCCTGCTGAATTTAAAGCTAATATCAGGCTCACTCTCTTTTGTTCTGAGCTCTGTCATCTTTATGGGGCAAGGCCTGGGTCCAGGCCACACAGGGTGTTCACAGGCATTGCTGGGGTCATTGAACAGTGGAAATTCCCTCCATCAGTGCCTTCACTCAGTCTTTTGAACCTGTCTACTGGTAGCACAAACTCACGTTTCCTCATGGTGTATGAAAGCTTTTTGGTCTCTCTTTAGTTTAAAGAGGAATCAAGGAAATATGTTAACAATCCCTGGGGAAGAGGATTCTTCAACAGGTGAGGAACTCTGAGAGAGATGGAAGGGGCCTAGCTCCTTCCCTGTGTACGCTTCAAAAGCAGAGCTCATAAAACAAACTAACAGAGTTAGTTACAAACGACATAAAAATAACACATGTCACATTATAGGAGTCCTGGGTGGGGGAGAAGGGAGAGAAAAAGGACTTTTATTCTTTGCTAGGGTTGGTGCACATAAATTTTTTCCATTATTCATTTAGTCAATGATTATTTTTGTAACATCCACTCTGTACTGTACCATAGACTATACAACGTAACTGGAATACATTGTTCCTGCTTTCATAGGAAACTAAGGAAAGAGGAAGAAACCAACTTTTTGGAGAATCTACAGGGCAGTCTGTGGTATTTCACATATTTCCTCATTTAATTGTGATAGCAACCACATGAGGACATTCTATCACTATAGTACAGAGATGAAACCTGAGAACTCAGAGGTGAAATCCTCTTTCCAAGGGTACACATCAAGAGGACATGGACTCAAGAACTCAAGAAAGAGCTGCCCTATTTTAAGGCCAGTTTCATACCACATTTCCTTCAGGAGACAGGGAGCTAGTTAAGGAGTGAGAAAACCTGGGTTTCCCTGTTAAGTTTCGATTGTTGAGTGCATTGGGGTGCCAAATTTCTCTCAATTTCACAATCTCTAAGGGCTCTTCCAACCCCAAATTCCATAACTAAATAACACAAGATATTACTACAGATTACCCATGTTATTTCTGCTAGATGATGCATTCCTGTACATTGTTTGGATCCTGTTGCTTTCTCTGGTTCAAATTCTTTCAATGGTTTCCTAGAGGGAGCCAGACAGCCCACATAATGAGTGAAGTTGGTCTGGATTATGAAGGAAGGTAGAGGGGCATGGGGGAGGACCTGGGAAACTAAAGAGAATATGGCTGGTTTAATGGAAAAATATTCTGTACCGATCAGTTGTTTCTAGGTAGGAATGAGCCCAAAGTTATCAGACAGTGTGAGTTTCAAAAAGTCAGAAATCTTGATTATTATGGAAATCTTCTCATGTTTACAAGATGCTTATTCATGTTTTAAAAATGTATAATCATCTGTAGGCCAATCAAAATATAACTGCAGACAGCTATTTGCCCATGGCTGCCATTTTGTCACTGCCCTTCAGAATGGTCACCATACCTCATTCTAGAATTTCAGGAAGACCATTTTCTTATCCCACACCTGTCTTCCAGCCTTATCTGTTACCATTTCCACATACACACCTATCTCAGAGATGATGTATACTTGTCTCTCCTGCTTTTCTGCATATTGAACTCGGGTCATCCTTAGAAGGCCATCTCAACTGTTCTCTTCCCAGATCATCTCATTGTCCTCTGCACTCCCTTAGTATCTTTCTGTTGGAAATTAACGACTTGTCAATTGCTAAATTGTTGCTCTGTTAGTATGAGATTATTATTCAATCTATCCGTTTTTAAAATATTATTTGGTCATCTCATGTTCTGGAATCAGGCCTTCCAAAATAGCGTGAAAGTTCCCCTAGAGCAGGTCTAATCTTATACTTAATGTATCAATGTGACAGGTGCTTAAACATATTTGACAATTTCTAACAAAGACTTATAGAAGTTCCAGTAAGATGAGCTCCATGGAACAGTGAATACCCTAGTGGGTAGGGGGGTTTTCTGCCCTAAGATAAGGGTATTTGGAGGGTGGAGTAAGGATGAAACTTCTAAAGATAGTTAATGGATGTTATGACCTGAGTCTTAACATGACTAAATTATTACAACATGTTGAATCATACGAGTAGCATGACATGACTCCATTTTTGACATAAGAGAGGTCATAATAGTTACATATTATTTTGAATATGAGATTGCTGTTTTGATCGCTACTTTCTTTCTTTCTTACCACTGCCTGAAAGGCAGACATTTTTCCCATTTCAGTGATGAGAAAACCAAGACTCAGAGAGCTCAGTTAGACTCAGCGGCTGACCTAAGGGAATGAATGAATAATTACTGCAGGATGTACAATCACACTGATCCAAATCCAGTTTCACTATACATTTGTGTGGTAGCCAGAAAGTTTTCAGGTTTCCTAACTCCTAGTCAGGTAGTCTCTTAATTCACTTCTCCTCTGGGGGCTTAATTTCTTCATCTGCCGCATGAAGGGATTTGCAGAGGTCCCTTTTAGTCTATTCCAATCCAGTCTTCTATAGTCAATTCCAGTGTAAGCAGCAGGAGACGGTATAACTCCAGTGGCTCCCAAAGGTAGAATGAAGAGGGCTGATGGTGAGTGTTATTGTGGTCTGTCTGTCTGTCTATTTGTCACACCTGTCTCAATCCTTCCTCTCTTCTCTCTCCACCATCTCCTTTCTCTCTGTCCCTCTTTCTCTGTCTTTCCTCTCTCTTAGATTGACTACAGCCTGCCTGGACCACTAAAGATCATTCTTAATGACAGTCATTACACAGTTCTGCCACGTTGCCTGAGGCCATTTCTGCAGCAATGAGCAGGAAAGACCTTGCCCCCGTCTCAACAGCTGGGCTCGGTATGCCAACTTCACTGGAACCAATAAGTTTTTTAAAAACTCTCCATTAATTACAGGAAACCCAACGCGCTGTCCCCCCTTCTCATTAACACAGTTGCTTTCAGTTGCCACTAAATTATCTCGCCACTATTAAAACCAACAATCTAATTAGTCTTCTGGAAATGGAAAAGAGCCCGTGAACAAGGCAGGCACGCCACTATCTCAAAACTGATCATAAAATATTTCTGCCCTTTCATTCTTGGCTGCATAAAATCCGCACCTGGATGAGCCTCCTTTCATTCTTTCCCATTTATAAAGAACATTTGATATAAAATGAGTATCTTAATAGAAATCGCTTCACGTATGGGAGGCTTTCTTTCCCACATTTCTCCTGAGCCCGGAGTCCTCATTACAGTAATCACACCTGACTCCCCCAAGCGTGGTACCTCACAGCCAAACCTCCCACTGGGCTTCAATGGAGGTGTGAATGATACTATCACTGGGAAGAAGATAAAATGTATTATTTTCATTACTCTGTTTTTAAGAGGGTCTAGCTGTGGCAAGAGGTGGTTAGAAGCGTAATCTGTAGGAAGCTTTCTGTGAAGATAAATCAAGTTAAACTTCTCACAGAAACAGACTTTCAAACCTGTCGTTAAACCTTCTGTCTTCCCTAAAATCTGAGCTCTGGAGAGAAAAAAATTAGATAAGTCAAGTCTAGACACGTTTATTGAGCAGCTACTATGCACCCTGCTCTGTGTGGGGTTCTTGACATCCAAATATGATGACAGGTTGTTTAACAGCAGTGTTCCTGGCTTTGGCTTCTCTTCTTATCATTCTATTTTACCCAAAATTCCAGGAATTCAGGTGACACTCAGTATTAATTGAATTAGACAAAACCTAAACAGGAAATGGTCGCTGCTCTCAGGACACCAATACTCCAGCCACAATGCAAGACTATTACATATAAAATAAAGAACAGCTTAGGCCAATGTCATCTCCAGCTTTCCATTGAGTGGCTCATCCTGAAAATCCCACAGAACTTCCTAGTAAAGGGAGACACAAGTTCTTACTTCTCTGAAGGAACGCAAACCAGATACTGCACACGCCATGCCATGGCTGACTTCTTTCACTTGACAATAACCTGCCCCAGGATACCCTGGTGGGTGAGCCAGGAGCTGGTCTGCCACGACTGAGAAAAGGATTCTGCAAGCTCCAGAGGTCCTTGTCAGGCGGTTCCCCATGGTAAACATTCCCAGGATGGTTTGCTGTTCTCTGGTGCTGATGTGGAAAATAAAGTCACATCATTGCCTCTCAATGTTCATAGATATAATAATACTAGAATATGTTTTTTCATGCACCAGATGGTTTTGTGCAGAAAACTCTTGTTACAAGTATTTGACCAATATTTAATGATGTCTATTGTTTGCTCACCTCAGTGCTATGGACTGGGCTTTCAAAGTTGAATAAAGTCTGACAATAGGGGAGTGGACAGTCCAGCTGGACACAGGCAAGAGCACAGACACTATTAACTGCAGAGATCAATGATCGATGGGCCTACAGGGAGCCATGGAGCTCCAAGGATATCTAAAGTGGCCTTGGAGTGGTTCTTAAAGTGGGTGTAAGGGAAGGCTTCTTAGAGTTAAAGGCAGCTATGCTGAGTCTTAAAGAATAATCATGAATTAGCCATTCAGATGGCTTGAGGGGCAGGTGAGGGAGGGAGGAACATTCCAGGGTGGAAAGCAGAAATAGCAAAAACAATAATATCAACAACAATAGCAGCAGCAACAATAGCATTCATTTGCTGAACTCTTCCTAGATGCCAGGCATCCTGCTAAGATTTTTCACAAGGATCATCTCATTGATGCCACACCATACTCTTCTACACTAGGTGGTATGCTTTCCCCCATTTTACAGATGTGAACACTGAGGTGTGAGATCATCCAGCTGCTAAGATGTCAATGCAGGGGATCTGAAGCCAAGAACACATGTATTCAACTAGAGCATTGCATATCCTGTGTGTGTGGTGTTAAGAAAAATGAGCTAAAACTTAGAAACAAATGGAAGGGTGTATGTGCTTTTGGAGTCCAAGGGTATCGTTTTACAGGCCTGTCTAGTGATTATTAATTGTCCAGGGAAATGTACCCTTGTTGGACTCACTATTTATTACTGATTAAAAGGCCCAGACTCTGCTTGGTAATATGATAACTTGTAGGTATTTGTCCAGAAAAAGATGCAAGTGATTTCTGGCCAGTAGAAAAGCTAAGCTCAGAGGTTATGGTTTGATTGCCCATTAGGACATTAACTGAGCAATGCTGCTCGATGTTCTTCTCTGATATCTACCCTCCTGTAATGCTCTGTTCCTCCACTTGTTCTATGGACCAGTGTTATCGCCATGTTGTTTTCCTCATCAAGGAGTTCTGTGGATCTTTGATGTGGATTTAGAGTTTGTTGAAAATTACACTCCAATAGTGGGGATTCCAAAAAAGTCTGGTGCTGATTGACAATGCCAAAGAGATGGGGTTGGAGCAGAGGACAGAAGCCAGATTCTGGCGAGTCTGTGGCATCTCTGGATGTGTACAGCCTTGGCCATGGGGTCAGCCGGGCTGCATTAGGATGTCCTGATTAAATCGGGAAGAGCTGATTTCGTCCTTTTGGGGCAAAAATCAGAAGAACTTTTGGAGGTTTTTCAGAAAGCCTTGGTATGATGGGGTCTTCATGGAAGCAAAGAAGCTTCCAGCCCTGCTGGGTGTCTTCATGGCCCAGAGCCGAAGAGAGTGGGGCTTTTTAAGAGCCTCACATTCAGCAGAGCTCTCTAGGCAAACAGACTTTTTCTGTGCTGCTTGAAAATAGTTCCAGAAGTAGCACTTTTCAGACAACTTGAATGCTTTGTTTCTAAAATACAGCTTTATTTAATCTAGATTTTTTTAAAAGGATTTTCTGTATATTTTAAGTGATCAGTCTGGACTTGTAGGAATTTATTTTACAATTTGAAGACTTCTTCAACTTGTACACTTATAGCCCTTCGATGTTCCAAATCCTATTAACTTGCACATTTATTTGCTCTCGTTTGGTTCTTTTGAAAGACTAGACTTTTGGCTGAAGTGACCTGTTATTTTGGTTGGGAGTTTCAGATCACGATTCCACACAGGACAAAAAGCAAGTGAAATAATTTTATAATTCTTCAATTCCTATTCATTGCTTTTTGCACCTGGATATTATTTCATTATTCTGGGCCCCTCTCCATAGATGGCAGCTGCTTAAGAGAGAAGTTAGGGATCCAAGAATTTGGGAGTTAGAGGCAATTTTCACAATCATTTTGCTCCAGCTACTAGACTACTGGGTTTCATTCTGATTCTATTAGAATTAAGAATCCATTCTTTCATTTGTAAAGGCAATTTTTCAAATTTAAGATTTTACTTCTTGATTACAGGCACCAGTCAGTTCTAATTGGGCTGATAGTTGGGCTAATCACTAAATTGTTTACCTAATATTAGTCCTTGTCTTCAAAGCAAAATGTCTAAAAGTCTAATAGATTTCTGAAATTTAAATGTTTTGACTTACTCATAGGCTCTGAGAGTTTTAAACAAGGTGGATCATCTAGTTTAAGGGAATAATGGATTAGCCCAGATACAAAACAGATACAAACTAAGCACTGGGCTCACTCCCTCTGTTATCTCTAACTGGGCTATACCTTGAGAAGTTGAGATTTGGTGATAGCAACAGTGATAGGTGTCTTTTTTTCTCCTTGGATTTAAGATCAGAGAGTATTTGTGTGTGTGTGTGTGTGTGTGTGTGTGAGAGAGAGAGAGAGAGAGAGAGAGAGAGAGAGAGAGAGAGAGACAGAGAGAGAGAGACAGAGAGAGAGACAGAGAGAGAGACAGAGAGATGGAAACAGAAGAAAACAAGAAGGATATGCGTTTGTTTTCCATCATTCCTACTCTAGACTTTCAGTGCAGAACCCTGGAGATTGCTTTCTGGTGTTTTACTGAGTTCCTACAAAATTTGTAGTCTACTTAACAGTCTAGTTTCATCTTAAATACAAAGTGGGGGAGGCGCATGTTTCAGTAGCAAAATCACGAATTCTCTATACATTGCACCACCTCCTGAGAAGTTAGTTTAATATGTAGATGATCAGAAACATTAGGCTGACCCATTCAGGTGTGGATGACCTGATATGGTTATTAAATTATTATTGGGACAGCAATAGAAGTTATTTCAAGTTGCGTGTCCCTTTGAACAAACTTTATTGAAGCTTTTACTATGTTAGCCCTAATTACAACGATGAGGCACTGCTCCCCGAATCCGACCTCTTTCTCGTGCTAGGGGACTGCAGCTGATCAATGGCTATTGAGCAGTTTGATCACGAGGGATGACCTGCTTGAGCAGCACTGGCAGCCATGGCCATCCTTTTCCCCTAGCAGCTCACACTGCATATTCTCAGTCTGGCCACCCTTCCCCAAGATCCGATTCCACCTCCTCCTCCAAATCAATAACTTCATAATCAGCATGCCTCCCAGACTCTGAGAAGCTAAAGAATTGCCTTAAAACACACACACACACACACACACACACACACACACACACACACACGAAAAGACATATATTTAAACCTCTGACCCACCTTCATTACTCCTGTTCATAAAATAAAATGGGAAATATTACCTTTTCTCTTTTGCCAAAGATCACCTGTTTGAAAAAGTACTGCTGGGACTATAGATCAATTATTTATCTGGCAACTATTTACCAACAGCCTACCACATACCTGTGGAGTGTTTTCCATTTGATTGCTGGGCAGTTCTAAAACTGAGCTTTGCTCAGATACCTCCCACCATGTTTGGTGCTGTATTGGCCACTGTCTCCCAATCATTCATTTCACTCAGTGATTCTTTACACAGCATCTACTATGTTTCAGGAACGACACTGAATACTTTAGCATCCACTATTTTTAAATGAAAGGGATTTCTAATTAATGGAATTATTTCAGTATTGTTTATCTCAGTGTATGATTTCTTAAATTAATTTTGCTCTATAAGCCACTTAGTTTTACTGGTCTTTCCTTTTTTTTTCTTTTCCCCCTCTCCACTTCTCTGGGTCTTCAAAAATCATTCTTTAAAAATGTAGATCCACTGAAAAATAAGTTGATTTCTGTATATAGCCAGAAGTAATTCTAAATTACCTTGCTTACAGGGAAAGATGAATAGGGGGACTGACTCTAAAGAAAACAAAAAATAATGAATGCACAAGCACCCAATTGAATAAAATCAAACCCAGAAGTGATGTGTTAACTGCCTACGATGTGCTTGAGATTGTTACAGCTATCCGCTCCATCACATTATGAGTTTCATTCACTATAAAAGAAGTGGAGTCCACAGTCAGGGAGTAAAAAAAGCCCGCCTTTTGTACTGTTGGGTCTATGACAGAAGAGAGATTCCACCGGAAGCCAGGAGTTAAATCAAGAAATTGGGTTCCAAGGGCCAGCTGAGTGGCGCGACGGTTAAGCGCTGGCTTAGGAAGCCAGCAGTCCCGGTTCGGGTCCCACATATGAGGGCCAGTGACACTGCCCTCAAAAAAAAAAAAAAGGAAATTGGGTTCCAGTTCAACTGTATGACCTCAGGCAAATCTCTGAATCACATGTGAAATAGGGCATTGGACAGGCACCCAGGCTGGGGGACCCCATCTCTCTCTGGATTGTGGCAAGCTGTGTATCTGTGGGGAGCAGAATCTCAGGAAGGTCTGGCTTCAACAGGTGTAGATCTCTGGTTTGTTTTCCCCCAAAAGTTCTGGTCAGTGGCCTGAGACCCAGAAATGGACCAAATCTGAAACTCTCATGAGGGTCTCAATGTAGCACTGCCAAAAAATAAATAGCCCATTCCTGCATCCTGAAACAGGAGGGCCCTGGCTCAGCTCTGATTACCAGAGAGACAGGTTTAAAAGTTGAATACCCACCCATTTCTGTGCCTGTTTGGCATATTTGTAAATTATTGAACACGAATAGACGAGGCAAGCCCAGAGAAAGCTGGGATTCCAAGAATGAGTTCTCTTACACTGAATGGAAAGAGTTCAGGGGGAAGAAAATGGGGGACCACCTGTCTTTTGCCCCTGGGAATTATCTGTGCTTGGCAAGCACAGGCGGAAACATGCACGCCAATTTTTAAATCCATAAAGGGAGGTCTCCAGAGCTTAACTGACAAGGTCGGATAAGCAATTTTCTGGGTGGGTAGTGCAGGCAGCGGCCCACATCTTTCACTCCAGCCAAGTGATGGCTTCCCTGAGGTCCAGACATGGCACCACTTCCTGGTTCCAGGGCTCTCTCCACATCACTCCCTCTGCCTGCACGCCCTCCCACAACAGGCTGCTGATCCAGCAAACCCTGGAGTGGCTTCTTCCCTATTCCTCTGTGATTTTCCCTCCTCTGACCTCTTCTTGTACTCCTTGCTGGCATTATTTACCTGGCATTTCCACCCACAACTTTTCATTTCACACTTAGCATGTCAAAGATGTGAAGATTTGTAATCGTATTTGAGAGGTGATCCCATTCCTTCAGAGCAAGATTTCCCAAATGGTGGGGGACAAGGGGAAATACCATTTCCAAGGAGATATTAAGAGCTCTTTCCAGAAAAATGGGTTCTGTGGTCACATTAGACTGTGAAATTCTGTGTGTCTCCCTCCTGGAACCTCACAATGAACACTGGTCAATTAAAGGCTCTGACCAGCCCTGCAGGAAGAAAGCAGGTGTTAAGGCAATAGTCGCTAAACTTGTTTAACTATGAAAACATCTTTTATCACAAAACACCTACTAATATTTTGCTGCACTCACTGTAGGAAGTGTCCTCCCAATTCTTTCTTTCTGTTATTTCAATTAGGCTCCTTTTCTAATTACCGATAATTTCCATGAAGGAGGTAGGTACGCAGACAAATTGAGTTCTCTGCTCAAAGCAACCTGCTGAATTAGAAGATGAGTTTGAAGTGAATATCAGTAATGAGTCTCTTCTTGGGCTTCTAGTCATAACAGGCATTTATAAATACTACAGTATGCTCACCATTTACCAATGCATTCATTCAACAAATGTTTATGGAATGGGCCACTGTTCCGTGTGCCATGAAAAGAGCAAGAACCTAAATCATGGATTCTATCTCTGAAGTATGTACAATTATCTCTGTTAGGAGAGAAAAGTTAAATAGAAGACATTTCTGACTTAGCTCATGAGCAGATAGGAGAGACACTGAGTGCTACAGGTATTGGAAGGAGGTGTGACTGGCTGGCCTTGAAGATCGGTGAGATGTGAACAGGAATTGAGTGAGCCTGTTCTCAAAGAAAGGTGCTAAGCCAAGTCCAAGGCCTGCCTTCCTGGGATGAATGTGGCAAAGTGGCAGCTGGTGAGAGATTATGTGGGGAGTGGAGGAAGGCAGAGCATATGGGATGTCAGAATAAAAAAATTATATTTCATCAACTGCCAGTGAGGGGTCTTGTGACGATTGAAGGGTTCATGACATCATGGGGGTCGAATGAATCAAGGCCTCAGGGAAACTCTGGTACTGTCTCCAAACCCTGGGAAGCAAGGGAGCTGGTGAAAGGCAGTGGTTGGGGGCATGGGTTTAGGACCTGAGTAGGAGTCTTGACTGCCCACTGGTTCCTGGGGTAAGTTCCTCTACTCTTAGCTTCGTCTTCTGAAACAAAGACATATTTACCTCACAGAGTTCGTTTATGAGTTACATGAGATAACATACATAAGGCCCTGGATGCAGATTTGTAGTTACTACAGCTTGCTAAAGATTAATTGATACTGTCATCATTTAGGTACTACTCACTGGACCAGTATTAGAATGAACTGGAAAGCTTCTTCAAGAGGACTTTTGCGTCTAGGTTTCGAGCTGATCTCCTTCCTTTCTTAGACCTCCTCCCACTTGAAAAGTCCAGTGCTGAAACCACTCACATGCTCGGTGTCCATGGGAGGTTGGCCAAACAGAGCATTCTTACCCGTCAGTAGCACATTCACAGGGGGCCTTCTTCCTGCCCACTGTCACTGTGTGAACCCAAAGCATCTGAAATGTGCTCACCTGCATCCGAGGTTGCTGCAGACGCAGCAAGGAGAGATAACACTGGGGCAGGTGGAAGTGCGACACTGTCAGCTGCAGCTGGCTTCTTCCTGGTCATCATGGTGGACACACAGCCCTCATTCTTACCATGCGTTGCCGTCTGGTCCACTTTTAAGTGGGGACTTGGCATCCCTGAGAAAACAAGAATCCCAAAACCTGTAGTTACTTGGAAGGAACAGGAAGACAGACAACATAAAAGCTGAAAATGAGCTGAAGAAATCATCAAATGATCTGACCTCCTTTTGCTATGAGAAATTTTAGAATGTTTAAAGAAAAAACAACAACAAATAAGCAGCACGACTGGTTTTGGTTTTGTGGCTGAGGTGAGTGGCAACGACTTTCCAGGTTGGCGGCCTGGAAGCAGGGTCAGGGCTCAGGCGTGATGGAGCAGTATACTCCTCCTGTAGGCACGCTTTCCCTCCCGGGGATCAAGAAGCCCCTCTCGGCAAAGGTTGTGTTACGTGCTGTGTGCAGCCTGATGGGGAGAAGTGGATCCCACCCTGGTGAGGGTACTCACCTCATCCAGCTGGGAGACAAGGCTAAATAAGAAGGAAAAAAATGGGCTACAAGTAGGGTCAGATGTGAGTGTCATTTGTCCTAGGTGCTTAGGGAGTTTTCAGGAGGTAGGGATTCGTGTGGGAAGAAGTGAAGAGAGGCTTTGCAGAGCTCATCTCAGGCTAGAGCAGCCCAGACGAGGAAAAGGCATATGCTGTCATAGATGGAGAAATGAAGACGATCCAGATGAGAGACCAGCCTGCTGGAGGCAAAGATGGGTTATGGGGACTGGTGTGTAACAACAGTCATTAGGCTAAGTGAGAGCTGATTTGAGGGCCTTTGAATGTCTGGTCATAATAAGCATCATACGTCACATTCTTACGAGGCTGAAAGCCTGGGTAGGCTCTTGCGAGGTGCCTCAGTAAAGGCCTGGAAATTTACTATGTAACAAATTGTACGACGTGTTCTGGAACCTTGTTTCCTGGGCTTGAATCCAGGCTTTCTTGCTTTCCAGCTGTGTGATCACACACAAGTGACTTACCCTCTCCAAGCTTTAAGCTTCCTTAACTGTACAAATGGGATGGACACCCTCACAGGGGTGCCTGGCAGCACCCGTGAGTAAGTCTAGGCACAGTGCTTAGAATAGTATCTGGTACATAGTCCATGGGATGTAAGTGTATCTAGTTATTATTGCCCCTATTATTGCTACTATCTCTATTATAGCCTGCTGCTTCCTCAAGCCCACCTGAAACCAGCCAGCTAAGGCTTAGTTCTCTTCCCTGACATGACTGAGGATTTCTGGGCTCTCTCTACATCCTCAGCTGCAAAAAGTGACTCTCCAACTCATCCAAGCATTAAGTCCAGAGGCTAGTGGTGACTGAACCCGTGTCAAATGGTCATCTGCTCAGTTTCTTCATTTATAGGCTCCACGCCATGGGCAGCAACAACGACGCATGGGGCTTTATCACAGTAGTTCTCTTGACTTTGTTTTTTTTTCTACCCCCACCAACTTGAGTGGTACAGCCTCCTCCCAGAATAACATTCTCTTCCTCTTCCCACCACAGTGAGGTCAGCCCTGTGAATCATGTAATGTGGAGGTTACTACTTTCTAAATTTTACAGATGAAGACCACACATTTCTGAGAGGTGAAGAGAGAAGTGACTAAACCCACATGGCTCTTAATGTCAGAGCTGGAAGTTTTCAAGTAGCCAGATGCTACCTCTAAATGTCGTCTTGTTCTACTGGGCCATCTCCTGACACCTGCCCACAACCCCAGGCTTCCAAGCATGTTACTTGCTGGGGACTCAGGGGCCACTAGTCCCACACCTGGAGAAGGCACTTTTCCAGGCACCTAAAAAGGTGCCTACAGAAGATAGTCCATGCTGACATTTTCATTTCCCTTCAACTACCTTCCTCCTACTCTCCATTCCAGTCTCTGAACCTCTCGCGCCAGATGCTGTGAATAACAATACCA
Organism: Aselliscus stoliczkanus; assembly: GCA_033961575.1. Lineage (NCBI taxonomy): Eukaryota > Metazoa > Chordata > Mammalia > Chiroptera > Hipposideridae > Aselliscus > Aselliscus stoliczkanus. Next base: position 90,175,566 of record CM066738.1, on the reverse strand, counting down.
TTTAAGCGCTTTTGGATTTTATATTTCATAGCATTTTGACAGTGGAGGTAGACACACATCAAATTCCATGATGGAACGACTGCAGACACAAGCATCTGGAAACCAGGAAGTGCAGCAAATGCGTATAATGTGCGAGTACACACACATGTGAACAGACATGTGTATAATGTGCACAGAATCATCTGCAAGGAGACGCATCCAAATGGTTAACAGCGGTTACTCCGAGGAAGGAATGCACAGGGAAGACTGGTGAGGAGGGGCGGGGTGTAACCTTTACTCCTTAGCCTGCTTTATTGTTAATACTTTTACAACTGCAAACATGTATAGAACTCTTTTTCCACTGAGAAAATAAACATACTTTGGGAAAAATCTAGACACCCACCAGAGCCTGGCATTGGGGTACACTGAGGTGCTGCTAACAAAGCTGACGTGGGTCTGATTAACATTCCCCTCCTGGCACCCCTCAGGGCCCCGGCTGGACTCCCATCAAATGGATGCCAGGGTCCTTTCCACAGCCCACCTCTGAGGCTCTCACTATCCATGCAACTGGCTGGCAGCTCCTTTGCACAAATTCACTGATGCGTCACCTGTGTACCTGTGGACACAGGTTGGGCAGGTAATTCTTTGCTCAGATTATGACATGCTCAGGGAATGAGCCATAAATAGGATTAGCAGGTGGGTATTTAACTCTCACTTGGGAACAAACTGATTTCAAGTCATTTTAGTTGTACCCATTTTCATGCAAATATTCACAATCCAAATTAGTCTCAGTCCACATCACTTCATTAAAGTTGATCCGATCATACCTCTATTGGGCCTACTTTCCTACTCAAGTGTTTATGTTACGGAATACGTTAAAAGTAATAAAATGACTCTTAAAACACTCTATAATTCAGATTGTCACTATTTAGCTGTCTTGAAAACCCAAGATAATTTAGGGTTTTCTATTATCATACTGTTTGCTAGCTGCCATCCAATGAATTTGAAAACAAATTGAAAAAAAAAAAAAAAAAAAAAAGCCCTGACATTTTCTCAGACATTAGCGGGTTTTGAAAGGATTATGGAAACAATCCAAGAAATGGTATAGGCACACAGGCAAGAATATTGGATACATTTTAAACAAAGGCTAACCTAACAGCACTTGTAATCCACAAGATCTGTCTGACAGCAGAGGCCTCAGGGGACTGGAATGGGGTGCTTCTCGGGAGAGGGCATCAGGCAGGCTGGCCACTGGAAGTCTTTGTTTCCCTTCATTCCAGGTGGCAGGCGATGCTCCATCGACAGATACCCAAATGACCAGGTGAATGTGAAACAGTTCAGAACCAAGTTCTCACAAACGCTGAGGAGGGCAGGGTGGTGGGACATTTGCAAAGAGTCCTCCCAGCATAAGCCCGGTTTCTCTCTCTCCATGGGAGGGAGATTTTTAAGGCTGGAGATCCATCACCTAGAAACTGGGATATACGCATAGCATCGTACTGACTGCACCACTGAGCTGCTTACACCGGGGCATGAGGGAAGATGAAAATGCTTTAATCTGGGAAGGGATCCCTAGGTCACCATCAGACACAGGCTGGATGGAACACTTGGTCGATGTGTTCAGAGCATCCCCAAACCCCAACACAGGACAAATTGTTCTGCAGCTTATTTGGAGGCCAGCACGATTTGAAAGAAGGAAATAACAATGCTAATAACTTCGTGGGTCCAACATCTGTTCATAATTAAAGACAGAGCCAAGAGGAAAAAAAAAAAAAAGTTAAACCTATATGAAAACATTCTGCTATAACCTGTTGACCTCTATTGATACATTTTTTTCAAAGTCTTTGAAACGGTGCTGCAGTGTATCGAGGGACAGTCACTCATTTTCAAAGGTAATTTCTCATAGACCACTTATCCCCTCAAACCTCTACCTGCACACCGTGTTTGCATTAGGGACTTGATTTATGGATTCCTACTCCTCCGACGCAGAAGCTCACTTCCTGTTGCCTTGGTTACTTGGAGCTCAGTTCAAGGTTAAAGTACTCCCAAATCAGAATCAGTGGCAGGCGTTGCATCTAGCGGCCAGGTTATTGACTGCCCCAGGATGCGAAAAGGTCAGAGACCAAAGCACTGTTTACTGCCTTAAGGGTGAGTCAATAGCTTCGATATTTGGATTCCGTTTCTTCCGAAGTAGTAGTTGCTGTTCAATTACCTCTTCCCCAGGTTGCTCAAGGTCACAGGGGTCATGGAGGAAAGCAGGCTCTGGTGGCTGACTTTCCCAGGATCCCTTTAATGAGCTCTGTGACCTTGGATAATAAAAACCAGTCTCACCTTAGTGTAATTATAAAGCTACTTATCTACTTTATCTTATTTTCTCTATGGGGAAAACAAACAAACAAACAAACAAACAAACAAACCTTTGTGGGATACTTACCATTTACTCCCCTTTTCTAGATACGAAAATGAAGGTTCAGAGAGGTCACGTAACTTAGCTAAAATTACACAGCTTGTAAGGAGTGGTAAGAACTAGTAGGGTCCTCATCTCATAGGTTCTTTAAAATAATGGGGCTGATTGGGACCATCACCAAGGGGTCATATGTAATTTATTTTGTAACATCCACAGCAGAAAGTAGTATATCTAGAAAACAATATGTGATTAATACAGGCTCGTAGAATACCTTAATTATTTTAATTGTAAGATTTGCAAATGCAGATTTTTCCTGGTGACAAAGGCTAGGCTGGTATAGTGGGAGAGGCTGACACCACTGGGATGCTTGGTTCCTGCAATCATCTCCCAGATCCCATTTACACGGTAGAATACAGGGTTTGGCATGGACTGAGGGGCATATTATATTGAGCAGTCAGTGGCTTTTTATTTTGCAAAGAACTTGGACGTGCATTATGCTCTTTGCCGCCTGCAGGATCTCTGTGGATAACAAGAGGCAGATGTGAAAGTCCGAATTCACAAATAAGGAAACTGAGGCACAGAAGACTAGACTATTTGCCCAGGCTCTCAGGTCACGTGTGCAGAAAAAGTGGTGTTGAAAATCCAGCCCTTTTGACCCAACTCGACGGTCTTTCCTTTCTTATAAAACATTGACATTTGGGTAAAGCAGTAAATAACATACTTTTTCACAAGAGGAAACTGCTCCTGAAAAGTTGATAATAATTCCCTTTCTAATATACTGGTTGTCTTTTCAGATTCTTCCATTGCTATTTTTTCTTGTTTGCACATGAATGTCACTTATGACAACAGGAGGGATATATGTGACAGAAGAAAGTGAATCAAGCCAGAGTTACCCCTAGGATTTGGGAAGTGATATTTTTCTGTGCCAAAGTCAATAAAAGTGTTATTTTTGTTGCATCATCTTATTCCTTAGTTCAATAAGTATTTTCTGAACATTTACCATACCTGGGACATGGCACTGGTCAAAACAGTTAAAGTTCCTATTATAGTTTCTAAGAATTACATTCTAATAACCTCTGTGTAACATAAGATGGCTGTAACTTTTTTTTAAAGTCACCAAAAGATCTTAAAGTGCTTTCTTTAATCCTCAAAAGGCAGAGCCTCAAAAAAAAAAAAAAAAAAAAAGGCAGAGCCTCTGCTACTGAAACAGTTATCATTGGGTGAATAAGAAAAAGGCATCCCATCTAGGTGGATAGAGACCAAGGACCCAGATCTTAGCAAAGAGAGAGCATCATTGTGAAAATCAGAAAAAGGCATGGCTTCCTGTGTGCAATGCACCCCCACTGCTTATGGAATAGCATGGACTAGATTTCAGCTCCACTTTCTCCTCGAACCAGGTCTTCTGTGGACAATGAACATGCCACTGAAGGACAAAGGGCAGAGAGACAGAACTAAGTAGAATGCTGATGTAACTGCTCCCCTGCTTTAAAAAAAGTAGAGACAATTGAGTGGTACCTGTTCTCTGAAAAATAGAACAAAGGGGTTTTCAAACGGTATTAACAAGGGAAGAAACAATGCATACATGTAATTAAAACCAATTTAGTAGCACAAGGCACCAAGTATACTCTTGTTATGTCCTTGGCTCTCAGGTAGTTTAAGAATTTGCTACTGTAGTCTACCTAAAGCATGTTACATGCTTCATCCATAGATGAATACACGAGGCTTCAGCCAAGGAATGTCAAGGCAGTTCAGTCAATCCACTTCTTCCTGGGCAACTGAGCCCCGGGAAGGGGATGTCACGCAGGGAGGATGGCAGAACCGAGACTCTGACTCTGGCCTTATTCTGGGACTGCGTCAGGCCAGCATGTTGGTTTTGTGCTATGGGTTGGCTACATTCTGAGATTTCACCGAAGCAGTCTTCTTGCTATCCTGGTGCATGCTTGTCATTCTACACTCACTAAGCAACTTAGAAACAGACCAAGCCAAAAATTAGAGATTTGATCCCAGCTCTAAGACCATGGACTCTGGGTGAGTTTTCCCCAGATTCTCCCTAATAGGAAAGGCTTCGTAGTGAACGCTGGTTAATATGAGCATCTTTTGTGGTGTCTTCCTTTTTACCCTTAGATCTCAGAGTCACAGAGCACATCTGCATGGTAATACAGATCTGGATGCTAACTGGGTCACCTTATTTGCATTTTGATTACTGCTTATTTAGAAGCCACGTTGAAAAAAGAGGTTGATATCAGGAGCTTAAGTGCATGGGTGTCTATAAATATATGTATAGATAGATAAATGCATATTTACTGGTTTGTGAGAGATCAGTCCGATATATACTCATCTCTCATGGACATATCTATGGTAGTCTGGCCATGAATGGATGCTGGGTTACAAAAGTGGTTATGGAATCTAATTATTCTTCTTTGTGCAACATCACCCACTGTATAGACATGCTGTGTCAGCTAGAGAAGTCAACTTAGCATACGTCTTCCTGTTCAGTAGTGATTTCTTCACGTATGGGAAAGTTGCATTGTTTTAAGAGCTTTACTGGGTGTCCTTTCTTCAAGCCACCTATTTTGTTCCGCTATTTCAATTCAGAATGCAAGCATATTATCATTGTGTGCAGGCATACACATAGAGACACAGAATGTGTGCTAGAAAAGCTCTCTTCTTTGCAGTAGAAGAGAAAAGAAAATCACACAAACTCAGACCCATCATTACATAGATCTTCTAATCTTTATCTCTGGTAGTTCAGTCAGACGAGCTAATACCATGATGATGGCTTTGAAATCTCTTAGGAATTGGATGAGGAGAAGTGATAGTGATGAACTCCCAGCTAATAAACACAGAGTGCTTATTTCGGCAGAATGATCAATTTCTAGATGTCCTGAGGCTTGTCTGATACAGTTGATTTACTCATCCTCGCTTACCTCACTAATAAAATGAAAGTCCACCATCAGATTACAGAGGTGCCTAGGATTTCTTAAAGGGGCAGGAGGAAGCTAAGGTATCCTTCATCACATTCTTGTGAGCATCCCTTCCCGCCCAGAGTCCTTGAAACTCCAGCTCCCTTCCTCACTGATACTCTCTACTCAATAGACTGGGCTAGTACAGTAACACAGACAATTAATTTGGTATCTTGTTAGTGGAAATTTAATGCAATGATCTAAAAGAACTCTTACATATTGTGATAAACTTTAGTGCCTCCGGGCGGCACCTCTTGCTTTGGGCTCATTTCACATCTCATCCATTATGTAAATGAGATTGGGAGATAGTTGAGTTTCACTAATGTAGCTCAACTCTGATGGATTGGGGAGAGCCAGTCCTACTGAAACTAATGAGGTTAAATGCATCTCAACATTTCTTTCTACTTGGTTGATTATGTAAGCCTCTGTTCAAGAAATGGGATGCAATGCATTTTTTTTTTTCAACTATCCTCTAAGGAAATTTCAGACCCAAAGTGGCCTCAGGTGTTTGGTTTGGATAATGCCTGTGATGGTTACCACCATTGCATTGGGGCACAAACAGAGCTAATGGACAATGTGCCATTACATGCAGCAAGGCTGATAATAGGATTTAAGATAAAAGGAGAGTGTTATAATAGGGCACCTGAGAAGATCTCTCTGTCACCCAGGTGAGAGTGAAGGGAAATTTCCAGAAGTGGACAAGACAATGGGAATAAGAAGCCCCTGGTGGGGCTGGAGATCAGAGAAGGAAACTTAGTCATCGGGGAAGCTTGGGACCGGCAAAGGGAATATTACAGTAGATTCAAAGGTTCTCAGGGAGTCAGTCCAGTTATGGACAGCTTAATCTTGAGACAGAGATAAAGAACAAGGATGTCTGCACTCTGGATTTCATTTGGAAGACCAAGAAATGGGAGTTCCAAAGACTGGAGGCAGGATGCTATTAAAAAACAACAACAAAAAAAACCCGAATATGAATCTCAGGAAAACCAGTCTCAAATTACCCAGGGTCATGGAATCAGGGAGGTGAGGATAAGATGCTAGTTCAGAATTTAAAAATCTGTACAATTTTTTAGTCCTCATTTAAAAAGGGGGACTTAAAGTGGAGGAAACTGAAACAAAGGCATGGAGACAGAAACATTCTGCATATGACAGAATTGGAATCCAAATGTTATTAGCCAGTTATTGAAAGCTGCACTACTTACTTACAAGGAAAGAAGTTTTTAACCGGTGGAGAAGGCAATGACCCTGGAGCCGGAAGGCCCTGGTTTAACTCCCAGCTCTGTTGCTTAACTAGGTTTTTGACATTGTTCAAATTATTTAACCTCTCAAAGCTTCAGTTTCCTTATTAAAAAAAAAAAAAGGTTTAATAAATCACCAACTTCAGAGGGCTCTCATGGGGGTTAAGTGAGATAATACCTATAAAATGCTTGGCACGATGGCTGGCACAGAGAATGTGCTCAGAACAATCCAGCCAGGAACAGGTACAGGAAATATCAGGTATTTACAAGGTGATTAGGATGGAGGCTACCTGATGCTTGACTAAAAGGCTGGAGATTTAGAGGAGAGGTGGCTGGCTAAGTGATCATTCCATCTTTGCCACCCCAACTAACTTCCAACTCTTTGATTGCTGGGAAGGCAGTTAGAAAGTTTGTCAATTCTTGAATATTCAACATGACACTACATTCTCAATACATTTTTGGTGGTTGGCAATAAGGAAGCAGTTTTGTTCTTGTGTTAATTTATTCAGCAAAAGCTTCAGTGCCTACTGTGAACACAGCAATTCCAGGTCCTTAGGGGGACCCTTAAGGTATAAGAAACAGTCCCGTCTTGGGCAATCAAATATTTAGTTGAAGACACAAGATGCAGGAACAAGACATTTAAATAAAAATAACAATCTCCCCTGAGCTAAAAACACCACCCACATTCCTCTCCATCGCTCTTGGGGCCACACTAGAGATTTATTGGGGACATTTTATCTAGCATGTATTCTAGAACAATAGTTTAAAATTGAATTTATTAATGGTATAACACTCACATACAAACATCCATAATTGATCTGGTTGCCTGACTAAGAACAAGAATTACTATTAATATACGTAACACAGTAAAAGTAACAAGGTAACCAATATGATTATTTTTTAAAGAAGGGTGACATTTCAAAATGGTTAAAAGGGTGAGCTCTAAGTCCACCCCGCTGTGTTCAAATCAGTTTTACAAGACACTGGGTGTCTGAACCTTGACAATTATTTAGCATCTCTGTGCTTTGCTTTCCTCATCAATAATGAAATTAATAATAGTACCTATCGCCCAGGTTTAAATGTGAGGACACAAAGATAAATCTTCATCTACAGAGTGCTGGAGGCAAATATATAAATACTAGTTTTCAATAGTCTGTGATAAGGACAATAGTCAGACATAAAAGCCCTGATTGGGGAGGGAGGGTGCAGGGAATGGGTGGGGGGTGGGATGAGCGGCTTCCCTGCTGGGTCAGGAAGGACTCCACCAAGGACGTGATACTTGGGTCTCTAATAATTTGGAAGTATTGGCTGAAAGGGGATGAAAGAAATTCCAGGAAGAGAGAGCAGGAGGTGCAAAGGCATTAAGCATTAAATAGATGTCATATTTGGGGAAAGGAAAGCATTCTGTGTGGCAGGTGAAGTGTCAGAAAACACCAGCCCTGGGTCAGGCAGGGAATGGTGCTAGGAGTTGGGATCTCACATGGGAGTAACAGGGAGTCTGGAAGGGTTTCCCTGTAGTCACACAAATACCCAGCCATGGCGAAGAGGTGGTTTGTTCTCTACGTGTACAACTTGGATTAGAGGGGACAAAAGCCACTCCCAGGGAGTTTCTGAGAAGGCAGCCAAGAGAAGATGTTTTCAAATCAAGGGTAGAAATGAACCCTTTGATCGCAAATGGTTCACCAGTCTGCCCTACTGGTCACAGCCCTGCTTGCCCTCCTTGCTCTATTTCCTTTTCCGTTCCTCAGCCTGTACTGGGCAAACTCCACATCGGAAGTTCCTTTCACAGCAGGGTGGGCAAACTCATGGGCAAGTTATGGCTGTTGCCATGAAGATACCTAAAGCCATGTTCAAATCACGTTTTTGTCAATCAAATCTTATTTTGTTCATTTGGACAGTTCACTGCTTAAAGGCAGCTGGGGGTGAGGACTTTTAGAAAGTTATAATATGTTTTCAGGAAGGTAAGTTCCTACCCAGTGTGTGTTTTACAAGTGTGGATTTGCAAACATCTGCACTGAGGCTTTCCCACTTTCTTCCTGTCTTTATGGGCTGGATATTTGATATAGTTTTTGGAGGACTTTATTCCGAATACAAAATCTCCTACTGATGCTAACTCTCTAATTATTAAAGATGCTTTAAACACAAGGAGGAAAAAATGGGAGGTTTAGGGACAGGAGAGAAAATAAGTGAACAATAACTGGAGCGGACATTTTACCACTATAAGAGGACAAATACGCAGGCAGAAAATACGCAGGCAGAAAACACGCAGGGAGATATCCAGGTGAACAGAGATAGCCAGGAGAAGGCAGGCATATCCCAGCTTTAAACCTTGGCATCCTAACAATTTGTTAAAAAAATAATCAGGACAGTTATTAATTGGCATACAGGCCCCAAACCAAATTCTTTTAATAAATTGAAATTTCATGGCTTGTTTCATTTGTAAAGTCAATCCAGCATGTTATAGATACTGCTGGACTGATATATGCTGGGAATATTCATATATTTATTCATTGGTTCATTCATTTATTCATTGGTTCATTCATCAAACATGTACTGAGCATCTATAATGAAGAGGAGCTTGGTAAAAATGCCATTGGTATACCACATAAAGATGGGCAAGAATTAGAAAAATAATTGAAAAAGGGCAGTGATGATTCTCACCCTAACTAAAGACAAGCCACATAGATTGAATCTCTGACCACTGAAGACAAACGAATAGTAAACACTGGGATGAGTTCAATGCAGAAACAACGCCCACCCCCCCCCCCGCCACACACACACACACACACACACACACACACACACACATTCATGGATGAATATGGAACAGAGTGCAAGCCACGTCACATTGATGTTGTTTGGACTATCTGGCACCACGCTGGGCAGAAGCATCTTCACACAGGGGTGATTTCACATGTCCACACATGATTTACGGTCACGAAGGAAAGCTACACGGGAAGAAGTAGGAGCTCAGAGGCTCAGGAGATGGCATTCTCAGGCTCTCTTATCTTCAGCTCTATGAGTTTGGGCACGTCACTTCTTTTTGTCCCGAGTTTCTTTATGGTCTCTAATTCCTTCTGATTCTGCACCTTGGGTAGGTAGAAGATTTCCTGTGATCTTAACCAGGAGGGAAATCACCTGGCCATTGTAAGGGACGATCTGAGAGCCCAATGTGGGAGCACTTTTACTGGGTCATCGGGAAAGGCAAGACACATTTTTGCATGGAAAAACATAGAAAAACACGTCATGACTTTCCCGATGACCCAATATTTTTGAGGAGACAACAGAGATTGCATTTCTGTGAGATAAATGAAATAAAATGCAGTAGTTACTGGACATGAAAAGGCCTGGGAAATGCAGTCAGGTCCAGGCTCGTCTGGGTGTTTCTATCATGTGTCCCACCCACAGTAACAATGACTCAGGAGGGAACGCCTTAGAGCTGCCTTACAGGGGAAGCCACTTTTTAATGACGTCCTTTTGGATGGATACTTCAGGACCAACCAACTGTCCTTGGTTGACCAAACAAGTACATGTACCACTTTTAATTAAAAGCTCCCACAACCCCATGAGAAAGATAATATTAAGCACATTTTATGTGAAGGAAAGGAGGCTCAGCAATGTTAAGAAACACGTTCAGGGTCTCACCACAATTAAATGTTTGAAGGAATTTGAACCCAAGTCTTTCTGGGAGACTTGAACTCAGTCTTCCTTTCCCATGGCTATTAGAAAAACAGACTGACACCTTATTGTCTGGACTCCAAAACGCAACAGAAAGAATGAGAGGTTTTCCTTAGGCAGAGGCTTAAGAAAAGAACTCTTGTCAGCAAGTGGCGTGTTTCTTAATTTTGTCTAGTTGGCCCTGGATACAAGCAGATAATAGCCTAATGTGGGATTAAAAAGTTGCCAAACCTGTTGAAAAAGAAAAAAAAAAAATTCTGACTGACTGTGCAATTAGGCTACAAGGCTGGAAAATCTCCATGAACTCAGAGCTCGGAAAGAGCTTCCATGTTTGACATGAACCTGAGAACTACGCTTCCCAAAGAAAAGAAAGGAGGCTGAAACCACGGTTCACGGAGCAAATGGAATGGCCAAGAATTGCCAATGAAGCCAATACGAGACTTTTAAAAAAGTAGAAAAAATAATTCCCTGACTGTAGTTCTCAAAATTGGAAATTATTACATTTCCCAAGTAATAAAACTGACAGTAAAACATTGTTTTTCCAGCCTTGGTTATGTAAGAAGTGGAATGTGTTTGTTTCTAAAAATAATCAAAATTACCTGAGGGCAGCCCTTTGTCAAGCCAGGAATTTCCATGAAGGCCATCCAGTGCAAAGCGTTACCAGGGTCTAGTTTTGGGCAAATGGAAGTTCTCTCTCCTGTTGTGAAAGCAGACTGAGGGTGGTAAAGCAGTGCTCTTCCAGTGTCCGTTTTAACATCTCCTCTCAGGAGTCCATGCTCTCCTTCTCACCTCTGAATCAGTGCTTCCTCTCCACTGCCCAGGGTTAGTTCCTACTTATTCCTTTCAGGATAAACTCAAGCAGTAGGTAACCTCCCTAATTCAGGTAACATCCCTAACCTTGCAGAGAGCCCCTCACCTACATCCCTGAACTGTACCCCCTGCTTACACTCACTCAGGTTAACCCTTGGTCACATGACATTCCAATTGCATAAAATCAGTCAGATACATTTCAATCACTGCTCAGCTTTGGGCAGGCAAATTAATTTAAGCCTTGGATTCCTTGTTGGTAAAATGGAAATAAAAAGAGATGCTTTATGGAATTATGTTGAGGCTTAAATGAAATAAAGATCTATCGAAGAGAACACTGCCTGGCTCCTCACAGGTATATTATTATTATTATTATTATTATTATTATTATTATTATTATTCACAGTGACCTTGCCTTCCCAAGAAGACAAAAAGTTGAGAACAGAGTTTGCGTTCTGCATATTTCTCATATGATTTCGGCAGTGTCCACCAGGCAAAGGGCTACTAAGAGATCATGTGATCAACCAATACGTGCTGATGGGTCTGCAAAGGGTGGGGGAGAGACACACTCAAAACACACACCACTAATACTATTCCTTGAAGTGGAAACAAGATGGTGTTTTATTCCAGTCTCCATAAAAAACATTCCACAATTCTACAGATACTATAAATAAGAGGATGTGATTTTTATGATTTGAGCAATCATGGCAGAAATAAGAGCTACTTATTATTCCATTTCAAGAATGTAAAACACAGAGAAGGAGGTGTTTGGCTGTGCCTTTAATTCTCAGATACCATGAGGGGAAAAAATGTTAGAGAACAACCACTCAACATCTGCTGCCCGGATCTCAGGATTTCAGAATAATGGGGCTGGAAAGATGGCGTAATGGATTCCATCATTCCATGGGTGAGGAAATGAAGACTCTCAGGAGCCCCACCGTGTGTTTTTGGTGAAACGATTCCAACCTGGACCTCTGGATTCTGCTCTTCTTCCCCAGTCACAGGGGTATCCAGACCTTTCATGTTATTTGCCTGTCCGGGTACCTGACATCCAAGTTTCTTTCCTTATTCTGTTTAATGGCTGTGAAGGTTCCATCAGGGGATGTGATGAAATGAGATGGTGATGGAGTGGGGGTGGGCAGACAATCTATAATTTGCGTTTGATAGTAACTTCAAGACAGGAAAGGCAACAGAGGCCCTTGACATCAGTAAAAGTCACTGGGAACAATAGAAGAGATCAGACTATGGTTTGCCCTTTGAAAGAAGAGAAATAGGTGATAGAATTTACTAGCAACAAGGCAGCATTTGGCCACCATACTGACAGATGGAGTCTCTGGAGCCACATCTTTGTTGCCAGTGGGAAAACATGCCCCAGGCCCTAAAATCGCCTCTCTCTGCAAGGGTCCCTTCGTTCCTAAGGAGTTCCCAGATGTCAACCAATAATAGCCCTAAATGTTCATTATGGGCACTTAACGTTTGAGTTTTGGGTTCTTGAAGCTGGAGGGGGCGCTGGTGATCTTCCTGTAGAAAGAGGAGGCTGGGGTCAAGAAGAGGGACCCATTTGTAGATTCCTCAGTTTTGCCCTCTGTTGGCTGTATTGACTGGAGGGTGGGAGATAGTTGCCTCAGGCTTGCTGTTGGCATCTCTCACTTTCCTCCTCTTTCTGAGAACAGGTGCCTGGGACTACCTGCATGAACGTTCCTCTTCCTGTCTCAAAAGCATGGGGCACTGACTGGTTGTGGTGACAATTCATTCAGTCCTTTTATCCCCACACGAAGCCCCCAGATCTAGCTGTTTTTATATGGACATCCCCATAGGCTGGGCTTGGTCTAGTGACCATGTGCGAGGAAACAAAGGAAGAGAAAAAGGCTGATGATGGCAGCTTTCAGAGGTGGGTATAGCAATTCCAACAGAAGGGGGTGAAAAAAAAAAATGAAAAGATGGCATTTTCATGCAGCCGTGAAAGGAGATGGAGGAATCCTTCTTCTCCTTGAACAATAAGGGCTCCTGCTAATTTTAACCAGAGTCGGCTCTGAAAAACCTGCAGTTGACTGTGAGTCACTGGCCCTCCAGGGAATAGGAGGTGGGGAGGGGTGTGCCTGTGTGTGTGTGTGTGTGTGTGTGTGTGTGTGTGTGTGTGTGTGTGTGTAATCTCACAGTGCCCAGAGCCCTGGAGATCCTGGAACACTTCAGTAGCACAGGCCAGATTCATTAAAAACCCTGGCTACAGGCCAGCAGTTAAAATTGAAGCAGCATATTTATTGCATTTTGTTCAAATAAATCTGAAAACGTGTGAATCATATTCCTAGGAGAGATTGGGAAAAGAAGTAAACAACATCAGGCTAATACTTACAAGCCGTGGCAGAGGGAGAACAAAGATACAGGAGGTTCTGCTCTACAGGAACTCTGTGTGATGCTCGCCCTTGGAGGTGGGGGCCACACTCTCCTGCCACTTTAGGGCTGGCGGCTTTGCCCTGTACCTTGGGTTTCTCAGTTGCACCCTGGCACATTCTACCCTGCTCTATGGGCCTCTGTTGTTTCCCAGATGCTGCTGCTGCCATCCTGCTTTCTAATGGCAGCTGCTACAGAAATTAGATTCAATTATGGGTTTCCCTATAACAGTATATATAAGGGAAAACCTCCCCCACCCCACTGGCCCAGTTCATAGGAAACTCTGCAAGAGCTCAAACTAATTATTTGCCTCTACAAAGCAAAATAAGTAGCTGGTCAGCTTTATCACGTCTGGGCTGTATTTTCTTTTGTTGTTTGATACCTCACAGTGATGCTGGGTGGGACCGCCTGCTTCAGGAAGTCACCTCTAGTGGGTGGAGATTGTGGGTTGGACTTTGAGCCTCAGTTTCCTTAAGTATAAAATGGTAAGAATTCCTCTCATGTGGTAAGTATGAGGACTGAATGAATAAAATGTCTTATAAAAACATCTAACTCAAGAACAAAATAGCCCCATGACCAAATGTCAAATCTCTTTTCTTTCTTTCTGTTAAACAGATGGTTTATGGGTCTAAGTATGTATAATCACTGATCTATTTTTTCTCTGTTCAACCCAAGGTTGTTTCAGTAGCATAATTTTGCCTCTAACTCCCTCCCTCATTGCCTTACATTATACCTGTGCTTGTTGGTGTGCAACATTGAGAAAGGTAGATTAACAGGTAAGAAGTGTGGTCCAAAACTCCTCTTTTACTTCATACAAGCTTGACTCACTATACATCCTCAGAAGTTTTCTGAGTCTGTGGACAATTATAAGAGACACAGGGCATGGGTGGGGGGAGTCAGAGGCCTGCTGATAGTCACCCAAAGAAAACCAGGTGTATGTCTGTTAAGTTTTAAGGCCGTGGGAAAGGTAAGAGTGCTCCGAAGCACTGTATATGTATTAATTACGGTTAGCTTCTTAGGTAAAAGTGTCATGGTGACAGCAGTGAAGGTCGATCAAAACCCAGGCTTTGGCTGTCAATGCCTAGTGCTCGCAGAGGGGGCGGGTTTCTGAATTAGGGCCAAAGATGACATGACTGGATATACCCATCTCGCTTAGAACCCCAAGATGACTCTTGAGATGTTGGCTTTATTCTAGAACCTTAAGACCTGTCCATTTCAGGGTTGGGACTCACCCAATTCCTTCTTTTCAGGTCTAGCCAGGTTCAGAGCCATTCCTTTCTAATCTCTGCATTCTGAACCCTGGAAAATCCCATGCGGAGGTGGTCCAGCTTCCAGGAGATTCTTCCCCATGGTCTAGAATGCTTGGCGCTACTCGGGGAACCCCTGATGGCAAGGCGGAGAGGCCAGAGAAAGTGCCCTCCTGGTTGTTTGAGGCATGCTTTCCAGTTCCTGAAACTCTTTACCTCACAAGTGTGCTAGTTATAGTAATAGTAATAGCAAATACTTAAATTGCATATAAATGATACTAGGACCCTCTCCAACTCCTTTACATGTATTAACTCATTTCATATTTACAACAAACCTATGTGGGAGGAGCATTATATCTGTTCCCATTGATCAGAGGAGGCACAATGAGGATAAGCAATTTATTCTTTGCTACTACAGCTATCAGGCGATAGTTACAATGTGAATGTGTATAAGCTGGCTTCAGAGACTTAACCACTAAACAATGCCATATGGTCCTGTTTCTTGGCTATTTGATCCTTTTAAGACCTAGCTAATCCTAAATCTGCCAACCCTGCCTTGCCTGGTCCTTCCTATGAAAATCACAGTAAAGGCTGTTGCCCTCGTGTTTCTCCATGTGGCCCTGCACCCCAGGTGCATAGTGTGGCGTACCTTCTGTTTCTAGGGTTCCTTTTATGTTTTGGTTTCCTGAGTGTGTGCCAGGAGAAAACTCAGTAAGTAGCTACTAGACCTGAGGGTAACAGGAAGCTGAACCAAGTGAGCCAGTTAATAATGTATTTCCACCTCTGTGAGCCATGTCTCTGATGGCATGGGCTGACACTGAAATGTGCTATCCCAACCCAACAGCAGGAGGACACACCTGAATTATTTTTCCCGTGATGGGGTGGATGTGCCTTGATTCATCAGCACACCCTCCTCCTTTGCTCTTTCAGTGTAGGATGGTGGGTCAGAGCGAGGGGAAGACCGGCCCGTGAAGCAGCCCAGAGCTAACTGGGTGATGAGGGAATGAAACCAATTCCTTTGAGCCCTTTAAATCTCCATCTCCTTGCCATGGACTGTAAGAAGTCCAGTTGTTACTTAATGGATGGCTGCAGGCTGTCTTCTCTAACTCCCTCAGCCGACAAGCTGACTGCTGATTACACAGCAGATGCTGGCTTTCCCTGCCCCTCCGACTTTGGAGAATTTGAGTCCCAAAGCTCAATGATTCGTTTTGCTGTGCTGCCTGGGAATTCAGGAAAAAAAAAAAAAATTCTGCCAAACATCATTTGCTTGTTGAATGGAAGAATGAATGGATGACTGAATTAAGGCAGAACCTGAGAAGAAACCAAGTTGTTTAAACACATCTGTGTATTCCCAGGTGTCATGGACACCACATGCCTTTTCCTAAACGCGAATTTAAAAACAGAGCTGGGAGAAACCTGGTGGGTGAGTTTTTGTCTGTCAACCACAACCCTTGGAGCTTCAGACTTCACAGCATGATTGGGGATGCTAGTGACGACACAAGGGCAAGGGCATGAAGTGGCTGCTGCTTAAAAATAATCAGTCACCGTCCTAACTAGTGTGTGTCTAAGTGGATCCAGTTCTAGAAACAGGTTTCTCAAAATTCCCACTGGGCTGAGGCAACCAGATTTTCATAGTGCCGCTCATGGAATGAGTTATCAAAGCTAAAGCGTGTAGGTAGGGTTGAAGGCCAAAGGGGTGAGCTTCTGGGTCTCCCCAAATCCCACTGAACACTGGGAATGGTAGTAGAGTGGGGGCACTGTGGCTGGTGCCAACCCAGTATCCTGCTCTCCACTACAGAAATACCCACGGGATTCCTTCACCCGAAAGCTGTCTGAGTTGGTTGTGAGCTGGATAAAAACGATCATATGCCTTTTCTCATCAACCCTACTCCTGCCAAGTCATGTGCATTAATCATGTTTTTTATTTTTCATATTTTATGATGCTTTGACATTTGGGTCTTTACTGATCCTAGCGAGACTGTCTCCCAGAGCTAGCTAATTCCTAGAGATATTATAGCAAATGATTCCCCTGAGAGCATGCCTTTCATGCGCAAAGCAATCAACCAGGAACCATATCCGCCAACTACCTCCTTTATGGAGCTTTCATAGATTGAGCTGCTATCCCACTGTCGTAGTATCACCTCGGCCAGGTACCTGGCAACTAGGGGCAATCTCTATACTCCGCAGTCTGCTCAAATGATTCAAAGCAGCTAATCCTAAATCTGCCAACCCTGCTTTGCCTGGTCCTTCCTATGAAAACCACTGTAAAGGCTGTTGCCCTGGTGCTTCTCTGCATGACCCTGCACCCCAGATGCACAGTGTCTTCAGATTACTCAACAGAGACAAGGGCTACCCCAAAGCACTCCCTCTCCCCAACAGGAGTCAAGAATGAGGCCAGAGGGACTCCTATTTTCTTTTTCTTTTTTTTTTTTTTTGAGGGGTAGTGTCACTGGCCCTTACATGTGGGACCCAAACCGGGGCCACTGGCTTCCCAAGCCAGCACTTAACCACCGCGCCACTTGGCCGGCCCTGGGAACTTTATTTTTTATTTTATGCTAGGACAGTTATTTTACTGGGATCATAGTGTTAAAAAAAAAAAAAAAAGACCTTGACAAGCATTTCCAACAACAAGATTATCAATGACTACAGCAATAAGAGCTAACAGGTAGAAAGCATTACCATGTGTTTGGCTTTTTTTTTTTTTATAGGCTATTTTCTTTCATTCATACCATCTCCTTCTGTGGTCTCCACACAGGAGTGGATTGCCCAAGACCACACAGCTCGGCAGAGATGTCATTCAAACCTCGGCAGTATGACTCCTGAAGCAGCACACAGGGCTGGGGCACACTGAGGGTAGCCATGCCCGGGAAATGGAGTGTTAGGAGAACACTGAGACCTATTGTGTGCAGACCTAGAACAGCGCTGCACAAAGAATGGTTTGTGAACTGGCTGTTGGTCAGTCAAATGTATCCTGGCCCCTGAGAGAAAGAGATAGCAACTGGAATATGAATTATGACAATTAAGTTCCTGAACTTGTTGCATCAATGTTGCTAACCTTTTTTGATATCAGAGGGGTTATTCATTATGAATTTGTACCAACTGGACAAACAGTTGAGCAAGTTTACTATTTGGAAGTGCTGAAAAGGCTGTGTGAAAAAGTTAGACGACCTGAACTTTTTGCCAACAATTCATGACTCTTGCATCATGACAATGCACCAGCTCACACGGCACTGTCTGTGAGGGAGTTTTTAGCCAGTAAACAAATAACTGTATTGGAACACCCTCCCTATTCACCTGATCTGGCCCCCAATGACTTCTTTCTTTACCCAAAGATAAAAGAAATATTGAAAGGAAGACATTTTGATGATATTCAGGACATCATGGGTAATATGACAACAGCTCTGAAGGCCATTCCAGAAAAAGAGTTCCAAAATTGCTTTGAAGGGTGGATTAGGCGCTGGCGTCAGTGCATAGCTTCCCAAGGGGAGTACATAGTGATATTCAGCAATGAGGTATGTGGAACTTTTTTCTAGGATGAGTTTGTGAACTTAATTGTCAGATCTCTTATAAATCAAGTATGACACTGAGTATACTGTTTAGTTCCACTTTTTTGTTTTCTTTGCTTTTTTGTCTAGTGAGACTTTGTGGATGAAGGAAGCAGTATGGTAATTTCCACTGAGGCATCATTTCCTTGTCTGGCTCTCCTGGGTTAGCACTCTTCAATTCTTGCTATAAAACAGTCCATTCTGCTCCATACTCTCTGAGGTAGAGCACTGTGGCTTGGAGAATTCCTGCACTTGACCATGAATAATATGATCTTGCTGGCTTATTTGTTTAATCATTGACCAAGTCTCTATTGGGTGCCTTGCACTGTGGTGCATGCTAGCGTCACACCTGTCACTGCCCACCTAGAGAGCAAGTCTCTTCTACACCAGAAATCCCTAATTCTAGCAACATAGTCCTGTCTCAGCCACATCAGAATCATCACTTGTGACTGAGTTTTCCATTTGTGTGTCACCTCCTTAACCCTAACACACTGCAGATGTGTATTTCTGTGGCATCCCCACAGCATCCACGTTAGTAGAGTAATTGACTTGACTCGATCGTATGAATTATGTTTTCTTACTGAATAGCATATGTAATTCTGTCAGTATCCAGTTATAAAAGTAACATTTGCCTTTTCAAATTAGAGCTTTGTCAACAATACTGTATTGTATACTTAAAATTTTTCTAAGAGGGTCAATGCTATGTTAAGTGTTCTTCCAAGAACAACAAAATATTAATAAAGGGGTGGGAGGAAGCTTTGGGAGGTGATGGATGGTCGTGGTGGTTCAACTAGTGTACACTTACCCCCAAACACATAGGTTGTGTACATGAATGATGTACAACTTTTTACAGGTAAATTATACCTGAATAAAGTGGTTAGAAACAAACAAACCAACAACTTGCTATAAAGCTAAAAAGCAAATTAGAGCTTTGTCTTCCTTCAGACTCTAGCCCAAGTCCACACCAGCTATATTAGCCATGACCTTGAGAAATTACTTTAACCCCCTTAAGCCTGGATTTTCTCATCTGTAAATATCAGTAGTGCACAACTCTATAGGGCTATGGTGAGAACAAATAAGCGACGCATGCACTATATTTAGCATAATGTGTGGCACATGGTAACTTCTCCTTTACTGCTTCTGTTGTTCTTATTTTCAGTTAATTGTGAATTAAGTGAGGGGGAAGGAGTCCTAGAAACTAGATTGTTGGTAACGCCCATGAGAACCATGAATGATACATCCGCTCTCAGCACTGTGCTTCTATAAATTTCTGGGCTGCCTTAGCGTGTACTTAGTTATTTGTTTAAGGAATGCAAACACATTATAACATCTGCCTAAGCCAAAAAATGTCATGCCACATATCACTGTCAAGTTCCTAAAAAGTTACAGAAAAAAGTTATAGGAAGCATTTATGTGTGTGTATATGCATGCGTGCAAGCGCGTGCATATGTAATTTGGGGATTATCAGCTTTTATAGATTTTCTAGGCCCAGGCTTCCTCCTATATGGAGAAGAAACAGAAGTTAACAAACAGTCTATTAGGGTGTGAATTTACCAATACACTGGGGCCAAAGCACCAGATGCTCTTTAACCAAAGTGCTTTCGGGCCCCGGTTAAGCCTCCCTTAATGCCCTGCTTGGCCTGAATCTCCAGGAGGCACAACTGTTCATGACCAAACACACATTTTGGGGTGGGCTGGACGCCGGCGATGGGGACTTATAGCAAGGGAGAGCGCACGCTGAAGACAGGCCTGCTGAAGGGGACGCGATGCTTTCACAACTGAGGATTTTCCCTTTTCTTTCCCTCCCGCTGTGCTCAGTAACAGAGACTCTGAGGCGGGAGACTGTGGTTAACAGGCATTGATCTGTGTACCAAAGGATAGACCACAGCTGATCGGAGGGAAAGACATGTGATTAAACAGTTCACTGGCAACTGGAAACAAAAACACAGGGGCTAGCAGGAGGCATGAGCGGCATGGGAGATGGGAAAGGATGAGGAGCTGAGGCTCAGAAGACCTGAACTGGGGTCCTAGCTCCATAACACAGGCGGTGTACAACCAAGCAAGTCAGTCTCTGGGCCTTAGTTTCCCCATTGAACAGACCAGGTTAGCAATTCTTAACCTATCTCATTCATGATTTCATAAAGAGCCCCAAATAAGATCCTAGATGTGAACACTTCCTGCAAAGCACACAAACACAAACTTGACTTATGATGTGGCTGGAAGCAATGGTCTCCCAGAGTCATAAACGTATGAACCAAGGGCCTGAGGAAACCTGTGAATAATAATGAACCAGGCTGAATGATGATTAAAAAAAAAAAAAGGAACAAAAGAATCCCTCCAACAATAAACTACAAGGAGTGTGTTACAATCTCCCATGCCCTCTAAAAGCCACAGCTATACTGAACCACCTACTGAGGTTATATCATGCCCCATAAAAACCAGCACAATCATTATCTTCCCACCACGGGGGACACAGCCCCCTCCATGCTTCAGGCCACAGGCTTTGGAGATGGAGGCCATTTCTCCAAGGCAGAGCTGCTAACCTGGCGTACACCTGGGTTGCCACGGGGAACCTGGCAGCCAGCACCTGCTGTTGCAGCTGCAGACCCGTTCGTTGGCAAACTCCAAAAAGCATTTTGCGAGGTTGGCTGCACGGCCTAGTGCCGAGAGTACAGCTCCGTCTGGTGCCCTGTAGGTATGGTTGGCGGCCGGGAGGAAACATAGTTCTTCTTGCATCCTCCCTTCTGAGAACATGACTTCTGAGGAGCCCTCATTAAAAGGAGTTGTTGCCACCACCGCGCAAGGTGGCAACTGCCTCCTGGTTCCCTCCATTTTCTCATTTGTGGAAGCAGGCTCTGGGTGAGGCGCCATATTGTGCCCCCAGAGCCAAGGAGACGAGCTGCTCTGCCACCTCTCTTTCTCTGCTCTGCTGTCAGAACCCTTGTCAACACATGGGGGTTCCCAACCCCACATGGGCCTGGATTCCTCCTCTCCACCTAGCTGTTGCCATGCTGACCGCCAAGCCCATGCCAGGAGTTGGAGTCTGTTATTTCTATTAGAGCTTACAGGGCACTCAGAACCTTGTCTTTAACTGGAAGAAAGAGCACCCTGAAATCTGGAGATTTCATTTTGCTTTCCCCTTTGTATCTTGAGGTGTGCGTTACTACCCCATTTCTCTGAGGAGGAAACTGAGGCTTAGAGATCTCAAATATTTTGCTTGAGGTCAGAGCTGGTAAACAGAGCCAGGAGAGGCAGCCTAATCCAGCAAACTCTACAGTTTTTTTTTTAACCCTCCTTAAGCTGCTCTTTTGGGAGAGGAACAGACTCTGATATTCTCCTTCATCACTTCCATGAGACTGGATCCTGAGCTGCCCTTCTAATCTGACTGGTGTCCTTATCAAAAGGGGACATTTGGGATGGACATGCACACAGGCGAACATCCTGGAAACATGAAGCAGAGATCAGGATGATGTGTATAAAAGTCAGGGAATGCCAAAGTTCACCAGGAAGCCCGCAGAAGCAAGGAGAGGCATGGAACTGAATCCCCCTCATAGCTCTCAGAAGGAACCAATTCTGCCAACACCTTGACCTTGGACTTCTACCCTTCATAACTACAAAAGAATATGTTTCTGTTGCTTAAGCTTCCCAGCTTGTGGGACCTTGCTATGGCGGCCCTGGAAAATCAAGGCAGTGTGGAGACTCTGAATAAACCTACAAAGAACCATTAAAGAGAGAGTTCAGTTAGTAAGAACAGATATATCTATATCTATATCTATATCCATATCTATATCTAATATACATATATGTTAGAGTGCTTGAGGAAAGGGAGAAATATGATGGTTAAGAGAGCTTTGAAACTTCTGGAGGAGGGAGGGCTTGAGTTCAGACTTCAGATAGTTTTTATAGCTTATTCCCTGACTTGGTGTCTTCAAGTGATTTTGCATTCTAGCCCCTCCAACCACTGTTAGGGTGCTTCATCTCTTTCCCTGAGTTTTATTTCGCACCCTTTCTTTTGTATAAAGTCCTGAGCCCAGATCCACTGTACATTTTCTATAAGATGGTTTGGGTGACCTAAAAGTTCTTTCTCAATTTGAAGAGTCTGTTGACCCTATGATTGGAACTCTAATTAGAGCCCACATCTTAAACCAGGTCCACCATCCAGCAGGTGGGCTAAATATTCTTCTACTCAACTTCCCATCAGAAACACCACTATTATACACCCTTTCGCTTAGTCTGTGGTAAGACTAAGATTGTTTTGAAAAGCACCTTAATTTGGGGAATTTTTAAAGGGTCGACCATCAAGACTTTTGTTTTAGTAAATTCCAAGGAAAACAACATATGACTAATTCATATACTGAAGTGGTGGTACATTCTAACTATAGAACGTTTTTCTTCCTGTAGTGATGATGGTTGGTGTCTGTCTTCTCACTGAGCTTCTTAATGTTATTTCCTTTAAAAGTAATAATCGTAACCATGAAATTCCTTTGTCCCTCCATCAGCTGTATTTCTGGTGCATTCTCTATGACGATGAGGAAGCTTATCACGATTGTTCCCAGTGTCAATTAATACTCTTTTAAAAATGACAGGGGATGTGAACCGAAGGAAGAAAACTGTTCTCTAATCTCAGCAGAAAAGTCAGGGAATTGAGCTTTACAGTTCAGAGACTCTGCAGGGTTCAGCAACAGAGAGAAATATATTCTCACCCTGAATGGGGCCTGTGATTTCATTGCCTGGGCATGTAAGGAAATCTGTTACAAGCTTGGTACAATCAACCTGGGGCTGCTGCTTTTCACACCGACAAGAAGAAAGTGTGGTAAAAATAAGGTGGTGAGGTAAGCACCACGTTAGCTCTCTGGGGATCTGGTTCCCCCTTGGCTCTGTTTCTATCTACCCAAAGCATTACCTGAATTCTCGAGATTTCTGTCTCATCACAGGTAAGAAAACCTAAAGATCCTTTTCAGTTCTAATATTCTATGATTCTATAACAGGCATCTGGTTACAAGACAGAAAGGGAAGATCACAAAAGCATGAACGGCGGATATGTGTGTCTTCCGCACAGTCCCTGTGACAGGATGTACTGTGCCCGGGGTAAAAAGAGGGCAATGCTTACACCGCACCTGGGTGCAGAAAAGATGAACTTGGGGTACCAAGGGCAGCATCGATTTCCTATTTGCATGGTATGAACTGCAGAGAATCACAGAAAGAGGCCTCTATGCTATATCTCGCTCCAAGATGACAGGAGTGTGCATGGTGTTTTGTTAGGGCTGTGTTCTTACTTAGGCAATATGTTGCTCTGATTTTCCCCAGGTGAGACTTGTTCAAAGGCAGCACTCTTGACAGTTGGTTTAGATAATTCTGGGTTTTTTTTTGAGGGGGGGTGGTGGTAGGGGGGCAGATCAGTTTTGTGCCTTGTAGGCTTTTTAGCAGTGTCCCTGGCCTCTATTCGCTAGGTGCCAGTATGACACCCCCCCCCCCACACACACACACATACACACAGTGTGACAATTAAAAATATTTTATTTCCAGACATTGCCCAATGTCTCCTGAGGGACAAGACTGCCCCAAGGTGAGAACTGCTGTGAGAACAAGGTGAGAATCTTACCAAAAGACTACCTCCACGCAAATCATAAAGCACAACTTTAAGAAAGGTCACCGCTCCTAAGTTTGAAAAGAAAGCCACCATGATAGACTGTGAATATCAACAGACATTTGGGTCCCTGCGCAACTAAATGCCTTCTACAGAGTTAGAAAATGTGACTTTGAGATTACTGCTGTCTCTGTTTTTCATCACACTGCTATTCCTAGGGCATCTAAAGGGGAAGGGGAAGCAGGGTCTTTGGACTCAGCTGAGGAAGGTTTGACCGTGAGGATGGAGGTGGTCTTCCTTACGTGTTTACAGTGGGAGGCGCTGGCTCTGACACTGTGCCCAGGACAGACATTGCCCACATAACGGGCTAATGATGGTGCTGGGTTGTGTACACTAGCAGTGTAATTACACTGCTTGCACATGACAACGGCCCACTGAGTAGGCCTGGACTCACACACATAAATGGGTCGCAATGGAAGGGAGTCACCATGGAATGCAAATCATGCATCCCAGGGACACTGCCATTGTCCCAAGGTTGCTCCAACTGTGAAACCAGCAGGATCAGCTTGTGAGCCAACCAACAAAGTCAGTCTCAGGATCTGGTAACGACCATCAAATTGAGAACTAAAACATATACTGATTCACTAGTGCTGTGGACAGAGGATGAAGATTTTTCCCTAATTGAGAATACGTAAAAGAATATGCACCAAAGTCTCTAGAGGCAATTCCAGAAATATTCCAAAAATTATTTGGGCAATGGTAGCTTTGTGCAATGTGGTGTGTCCTCTTGAGACAAGGACCTATTCATTTGGCTTGGTCATATCAGTATATTTATTAATTGGATAAAGGCAATTACTCAGTACTAGTATCCCTTATATACCAAGGGATTCGTCCACTCACCCGAACCATCCAAGTCCTTAACTGCCAATCCCCAAAGAAACAGTGAAGGGGCAAAGTCCACAGTGCTCTTGGCCTCAGCCAAGTTTCCACTGTCCCTTGAGGATCATTTCTTCAATGGACCCCTTTCAAATGGCCTGAAAAAGTGACAAGAACCAACCCCTTTCTGTGAAAGGGAAAGATGATCAATAATATCTCCGCAGGCTAGGTCTCTGCTGAGGTCTGAGTACTTTGGAGAAGGCAACCACCGCATGCCAGCAAAAACTAGAGGCGACAGGCACCTGAGAAACCCCCCACACAAGGTAACAACAAGCAGCACTTAAAATTGGGCACCCTCCTAGGAAACGTTTACAGGCTTAAAAACATAATTACAAAAGATGGAGGGTATAGAGGGAGAGATGAAGGACAAGAGAAGATGAATGAAAGACCTGTTCTATTCCTGGACACCATTAATAATAGCATCGAATTATAACAAATCCTAAGTGAATAGGAAGAGCAGTATTGAGACAAACACTGAATTCCAGAAGAGACCAGACCTGTGTTTTAAAAACAGGGCCATGTGCTTCGGAAGGAATGCTGTGTGCTTAGTCTTGTTTATAACATGGCAAAGGATTCAAGAATGTAATCTGTTCCTCTTGACCAAAAAAAAAAAAATTCTCCTCAACGCTCACCCTCCAACCACCCCACCCCTTCCACCCCTTGCCCTGTTCTGATCCCAGATCTGAAAGATGGAATTCTATAGTGAATTTCTGGAATGTTCGGCTTGGGCTTGTCTTTCAACACTGTAGCTAGATGATGGAGCAGCTTTGTTGTGTTTTTTTTTTTTTTTTTCTTAAAGAGATCAGTGTACGGAAGGGAAGATTTTCTGAGGGTGCTTTTCAGACTTGTTGGATCTAAGGTATTTTTAGGCAGCTTTTTTTTTTTTTTTTGGCAGGGGCTTTGGATAATGCACAAGGTCTGCAGATTCCAACAGGAGCATCTTTCTCTCACTCTGCAGGGACAAAATCCCTCCTGACTTCATTCTGTCTTGGACAACTTTCCTGAGGATTCCTGGAAGGAATTTAACTGGTGAGTGAATGCAGTGAAGTGAATGAAAGAGCATGGATTTACGGGTCTCATATCTCTTCTACCTTTTTCTGGTTGTGCCATCTTGGAGATGTTACTTGGCCCTGCTAAGCCTCAGTTTCCATCACTGCAAAAGGAGAGGAGAGTTTTCTTCATTGCAGGGGTTTTGCAAAGCTCAAATTAGAATGCATCTGTGAAGCAACTAGCCGAGGCAGGCACACAGGATGCAGTCAAAATGTTGCTTCCTTTCCCGCTGCAGGTCCCTTGGAGAATGACAGGATCACGAGTGCAGGCTGGAAAAGTCTAGAAAGCACATCTGTCCCGGCTTCTGCCTCAAGGAAGAGTCCCTTCCATCTGACAGATGGGGACTCCAAGCTCTGCTCTAAGGCAGGCAGAGGTGAGATGAGAGGCTTGTCACCTGCTTGAGCAGCCCAGCCTGTGTGGACGGCTCTCACTGTTAGAAAGCTCTGACTGTGAGCCAACATTTGCCTCCTTCAACTTTCTACTCACTGAGAATACTGACATTTAAAACCAATAACAGGGCCAGCTGAGTGGCGCGTTGTTTAAGAGCTGGTTTGGGATGCCAGTGGCCCTGGTTCTGATCCCACATATGATGACCAGTAACACTGCCCTCTACAGCTAACAACAGCTCCACCTGGAGCTGGGCTGTGCGAGCCCCGGTGATGGTGTGGGCTGCAGCCCCTGCTGCAGTGGGCTGCCAGAGGCTACAGTGAGCGGCCGGCAGCCTGCGTGAGCGGCCGGCAGCCAGCGTGAGCTGCCAATAGCCGTGGTGAGCGACCATTCAGAGGCCGGCAACTGATCTGCTTCACCCGGGAAGAGCGCAATGATGATACCAACATGGGCCAGTGAAGCAACGTCCTCCACAGCTAGACTGAAGAACAAAAGGACAGCAACTTGTCTGTTCCCCTTCCCCAATTCCCCAATGCTGTTCCCGTCCCCAAATTCCCCAATAAAATCTTAAAAAAAACAAAACAAAAAAACCTACAATAATAAAAACAACTGACACTTCTGTGCACTTACTTTGTACCATGGCATTGGCCCAAGAGATTTTCAGTCATTGTCCGATTTAATCCTCATGACACTCAATGAATGAGGCAGAACTTAATATTGTCCTTGTTTTACAGGTGGGGGAATCAGAGGCTTTGAGTAGCAAGACAACTTCCCACAAATGTCCCACATTGCAAGTGGAAAAGCTGAGATTTGAACCAAAATCAGTCTGACTCCCAAGTTCATGGGAGACCCTTAGGCTACACTGCTGTCCTCTGCAGCTGTGCCACCTAGTGTAGTGTTGGACTCAGAGGAGGTGCTCAGGAAACTGACTGAATGAATGAATGAATGAACAGATGCACACATTTCTAAAGTAGTACCCTATCTGCAAAGTAGTAAGGAAAACCTGGACTGTTGCCACCTCCATTTTGTTGGGGTCCTTCAGGACCTCCTGGCCTCATCTTTGCTGCTCATGCTGTGTTTGTAACTCAACACCACATTTAAGTGGATAAACATGTAGCGCCTACACTCTGCCTAGTGTGAAGTTTTCCATGTGTGTGCGCGTGCACTGAGTGCATTTTCAATGGTGCACCCCAGATCTAGAAATATAGATTTTTAGCAGCAGCATCCTAGCTACTATTTTAGGGTCTTCATTAAATTCCCATACAGCTTCTCTGCTTTGTCTTTATTTTTGTCAATGAGAAAATCATAAGACGTAAAGCCGTAGAAATCTGGGAGGTTTCTCTATGAAGCATAAAACATACATGTATATTTTTAATTTTAAAATGATCTTTGTAAGATGTGGACAGGTAAATTTTGAACAGATATGGGTCTCTGTAACGATCCACAGGATTCTCTCTAACTGTAGCCTCCAGTCCCACCCCTAACCCCGCCCCCCCCCCAACCCTGGACCCTGTTTTCAGTCAAGAACATGAGCAGAACACCTCAGGGTGGCACAGGGGCTGCCCAGCGTCCTGGCTGGTCACTGCAGCTCCTGCTTTGTCCCTGAGCCTTGTCTTCAGGTATGCCTCTGCCTAGTGACTTGATTCTACTAACCCAAAAGTGTTTTTGTCTGTCCAAGCCCAAATGTCTATACTGGTTCCCTCATAACCAAGACCAGCCTACCATTTCATCCTTTACTGGGGATGGGAGTTTTGGCTTAGAAGCCCAGCCTAGGAGTTCTTATGCCAAATCTTATGGCTCCTCTTACTTAAACACCATGTGAGGACCACTGTTGGTCTTCATAGCAGCATGGAAGTCAGACTCCAGGCCTCGTAGGGGAGGCAGGCATGCAACAGACAATCGTCATATAATGTAACACTGGACTATGGACAAAAGAACATTGGGAACCATAAGCTCTGGTTCAAAAAAGAAAGACTAACAAGCTTTTTGTGTTTTGCTTTTTATCTGTCTCTTGGTTAAACATTTTAATTTGGCTGTATTTAATTTCTCTGTGGTCAGTCACAAGCTATTGATAAGGAAACCTCTAGACTGTAAGCTACTAGAGGAAGGGCATAACTGATATTACTTTTATTGTTAATTATTCAGCATTACATGATGCAGAATTATGTCCTGAAAAATACCTGTGTGTCATGTTGGGGGCTGTGCACACACACAGACAAATTGAATCAACTAATATGACATGGAT
The DNA here is from genome assembly GCA_033961575.1 of Aselliscus stoliczkanus. Taxonomy (NCBI): domain Eukaryota; kingdom Metazoa; phylum Chordata; class Mammalia; order Chiroptera; family Hipposideridae; genus Aselliscus; species Aselliscus stoliczkanus. The sequence goes on along the minus strand of CM066738.1, from coordinate 90,147,109 downwards.
TTACCAGGTCAGCTAATTTTAGCAATGAGGGCAAACTAATAATTATTAATTTCCCTTTAACTATGGAGTATCAGTAAGAGTGAACTTAATGAGTGAGGCTGTTCTAACTTTCTATATCATTCTGCCTATGTGTACAAAGTCTCAAGTTCACAATCCATTAGTATCTGATAAAATAATGCAGGTGACACGGATGCACGATGCACACTGCACATGTCCCAGAGTCCTTTTCATTTAGTAGATAATATCAAGACGGCAGACTTCCCACCTTCCCACCCATTCATAGCACATAACATTAAAAATACTGAGAATGCTATAAGAATAATTAAAATTACATTTTTGTACTTTGTACTGACAAAGTGTGATTCTGAGGCTGAGTTCTGGATGCTCTCTTAAAGGCTGAATTCATCCATGTGTCAGAACTTACTAGAAACTTTTGGTTCTCAGCCTGCGTCAGCCACAGGAGGGCTCAGGCAGAGTACGGCAGATGACGAGCCTCCTGCTCTAGCATTATTTATAGTCTGGTTCTGGAGGTCAGACTTGCCTGAACATTCTCATCAAACAACTTGGAACCACACAAAAGTAGATCTCATATTGATTACTAGACCTATGGGAGGAAAATAAAAAAGGAACCAGGAATGATTTGGATGAGCTACAATAAATAGGAAGAGCTGCTTGATTTAGGAGTGAGACCTTAGTCGCTGCTAGGAGGACCCTCAGAGTTATTAATTGTTTATTACACAAGAATCTTCTGAGATTCTGTCCCTAAATATATAAGGTTAACATTAACAGCTTAAGACATCATTAGCTCTGGTAAAGCTGGTGGCCTGGAAATCTCTTGTCACGTCTTTTTTCTCATCAAGCCATCAAGCTTGACAAGTCATAGTGGTAGAGTAACAAGTGTTTTCTGTTAGGGTTATTTTCGAACTGCTTCCCATAAAACAGCAGTAAATGATATTGTTATGGAGTCCTAGTACTGTACGTAGGTACACCATAAACCAACATCCCGTGGATTTACCTCCCTGTATCTGACCCTTCCCAGCATTATCGCCAATGCTTGACTTTAGATTGCTCTACTGCATGGAGAGGAGGGTAAAAAACACAATGGAAGGTGCATGCATTTCTACGCATCTTCCCAGGAGGACTCGAAACCCATCTACAGATCTAGCAGTATATGGAAAGGGAATGGCAGTCGTTTAGATCAGTGCTGGAAGCTGTGAATGCAGTCAATATGTCTACTGAGTGGTACATATGTTTGACTGGAAACAGACACATGGGTTTATGTGTATATAATTTAGTCTGTGCAGGGCAAGTGAATTCTCTGGGGTCCTTCACACTTACTACTCAACCTTGAAGAGAAAAGTTCCACAACTGGCCCGAAGAAAGGGAGAGGCAGCCATGGAAGAGTCAAGTGTGGGGCAAGTTCCTGTAGTAACGGGAGACGCTGCAACTGGGCCACCACCACCACACTTACGTGTTTTCCATACACACAGCTGGGACTGCTGGAAATGCCCCAGTCATGGCGCAGCTTAGCCCCAGATTCCAAGTCCCCTGTGGGCCCCTGAAACACCACACAGACTTCTCATCATAGTGCCCACCCACCACTGGCCTGGCTTCTTAAAAGCCCTGAAGAACTGTAAAGATCCCAATCTCCCTTCCCTTTAACTAGAGCAGGGGCTGCTAAACAGCCTCTTGCTGCCTTTTGCGTGTGGTGCTAATTAACATGATCCAAGTTACAATATGTGTTAAAGATTCCAGTTTTGTTACTTATTTAATGAGCTTCGTGGGATTTGAACATGAGGCTCAAAGTAGCAGGGGAAACCTCATAATTAGTTTCAATTACAAGAAGTTCCTACGCATTAAGACTATTTGATGAACTGCAGAGGGAAGGAACTACCGACCAGATACAAATCCCTAATTTTGTTGCATTTATTACTATACCTATTTTCTTCCTAATTAGTACCGATTGGCTTATGATCCTAATTAATGCAAAGGAATTTGGAATGGTATACAATGGTATGGCTTAGAAGATGCCAGCATGTACAACTGCTAAATTATTGCTAATTGTTATTTACATGAGGCCTGGAAGACTAAGTAATGCAATGCCTAATTAGCATTAAAGATATGGTATCCATTTCCAATTTACACTAAGGCAATGGAGATCAAATGGTTAGTTTAAAAAAACTCAATCTTTAGGTTCCAAGAACCGCACCATTGTATAGTGACCTCCATCTAACGGGGGACTGTTTCTTGTCTTCAATTGCACCTTACCAGGGTTTGGCAAGAATTTTGCAAAAAAGTTCTACAGGAATACTCAGCATCACACTGGTAATGAATGGGCTGCAGTCCTTAAGGCTTAGAGCTGGGAGGCCAAGCATAAGGCCTGGGTGTGTTTCAGCCGCAGAAGGTATGTGTGGTTGCTGGAGAGTGAGGTCCAGAGCTGACAGGCTTCTGGGAAGACCTAAGCCCATCTTGATGTCATGGTGACTAATAAGTGGGGTCCACAGAGTCCTAAGGATGCCTATCTGGATCACAGGGCAGACGCTGCTTGCCCAATGGGAGTTGCAAGTGAAGAAGAGGACAAAAAGGTCAGATGGACAGACCTAAATTTCAACTCTCAGCCCCGTCACCCTCAAGTGGGCTGTCTCATTCATGATTACACCACTTTCCATTTGGCAAATGGTGCCCCTCATTCTAATCTGCTCTCCCCTGGTGAGTGATGGGGCTCAAAGGGAATACTCTGGGTATATCCGTAGGCAGAGGCCTGCCTCTGTTTGCTCCCACTGGTTTTGCACAGGACTGTCTGCCATTTTGTCTTATACCTATGCCCCCTTTCTTTAACCAGTCCCTCGTCTTTCTCCCCTTTGTCTCTGTCTTCTCCTCTGCTTCTGCCTTAATCCAATTCTCCGTGGAATGAAAAGGAAGCATACTGGAGGAGGAGCCAGAAGACTTGACTTTACAAGAATCATTTCACGTCTCGGGACTTGAGGCTCTCCATCTTCTGAGGTGGAATGTAAACATCCGCTGTTCCCTCCCTTCTGGACAGCAGTGCCTGGAAGCTCCAATGCGATACCACATGTGGAAACCCTTTGGAAATTATAAAGTTGAATATAAATGGGAAAGATTCTTCGAGTCGGTGCAACCATTTTATCTTCATGGGCGGAAGTACCAGCGCCTGACAAGAGTGAATGCAGGAGCAGCCATGCTTCCCCTCTTCACTGCGGTGCTTACACGCACTCAGAGGCACTGCCCAGAGGTGTGTGCAGAGCTTCACACAGCCCGGGAGGGAAGCTGGCTTTGGTCCAGACCCCTCAACTCCACAGGAAGTCCCTCCCCTCCACAGGTTCTGAGGACTTCGTACACTGAGAGCCCTGCTTTGCTAAGACTCTGGGCCAGAGTCTGTAATGCTCGGAGAGATTGTTTTGGGAAGACGTTTCATTGTCCAGGCAGACATTGATCCTGGCCATCAGGCTTGATTTAAAGATGCCATTTCCTGCAGCTTCATTCATTTTATATATATATATATATATCTTTTTGGGGTGGGGAGGGAGGGAGGGAGGGAGAGAGGTGGGGGGCCAGGGAGAGGGGGAGAGAGAGAAACAGAGAGACAGACAGAGGTGGGGGGGGCGAGGGAGAGGGAGAGGGAGAGACAGAGGTGGGGGGGAGAGAAATCACAAGAATAGGAGCTGCCTGTGTTTAACATAACACAAGCTCTGTTTTGGATTTTTGGAGTAGTCTCATTCAAATTTGGCTACTGGCCTGTTGCGTTTTGATTTCTCAAAGTTGGGAAAAGTTCTTTTCCTGACAAAGATCAGTTGAACTCATTTGGCAAGGTGATAGAAATACATAATATAAAATATATACTATTAGCCTAAGAGAAATAGTTTTGGGCCATAGGAAACTCATTAACTCTTTTTTAAATTAGTTAATAGCCACATTAAGAAAACCTAATGCCAAAGCTTTGTTTTGCAAATTTTTAAAATTGTAAGATATATCATACTTCCTATCTATAGGTAGGAAGCATATAGAATGCACAGATTACATATATATATGTACCTTTAAGCTACATACATTATATATGTAATTGTCTATGTATGTTGTGTATATAGATGTATGTACATCCAAAGAATATATTTTTCATATATTTACTTACGATATATAAATAACATGTCCAGTTATATACTAACCACAGAGCTGAAGACTCAGAATGTTCCCACTACTTTTGACACCTCTACATGTGTTATCTCCACCCCAACATGGTACCTTTGGGCAAACTTGAAAAAGGTCCCCTTTCCTTCGAGCAGAGATGCATTGCTCAGACCAGGGTAAAAGGTTTAGGAGTCGCTTTAAAGAACTCGATTTTATTTCCATCACCTCCTTGGCTGGATTTCCTTGTGCAATGTTCAAAAACACCTAGGCAACCTTGAAGGGTCCAAACCACCCTTCTTTGCAGTTTTATCAAATACAGAGGGTGACCAAAAATGCATACACATTTTAAGAAAGGAAAAAATTGTAATACTCAATATATACCAATAACAAAGGATGAATACAAGTCATATTGACTTCTGCAATTACAAGAGGTGTTTAAAGTGGTTCCCACCAGTGTCCAGACACTTCTGATTACGGCGAACATTGTTTGGTAGGTGTCTGTGGCGAGCCTGTAACCTGTCCCAACTCCACAGCAGAAGCAGCAGGACTCGTTGCCGGACGAGGCCTCCCAGATCTTCTTTTGTGCACATTACACAGTACCACGCGTCTCAAACTTATCACGGATGCGTGCAATTGTTGGGTGTGTTGGAGGTTCTGTTGCATACTCACACCTCCATTGTCGTTATACTTCCACAACGTTCTCAAATTTCAAGTACCACTTCAAAATGGTCTTGTGTTCCTCAAACAACAACCATGTTTCCATTTTCTTTGACTGTCCGCCTGTCACATGGTGACACCAGCATTCATTTGATTAACGCCATCTTTTGAGCAAACATCATACTACACATTGCTACCATAATTCAATTCAACTTTGAAAAGTAATACATAGATAACATCTCTTAAAATATGTATACATTTTTTGGCACCCCTGGAATCCATCCCTATTATTGATTTTTCCATACTTTTGAACTTTATAGAAATAGTCACATGTTTTTCTTGGACAATACAGCATATGTGTAGATGTGCCTGGCTCATTCACTTTTTTTTGTTCATAGCATTCCTTTGTATTAATATCCTGCAATTTATTGATCCATTTCTTGTCAATGCACACCCAAGTTGTGTCCGGTGTTTAGTTGTTACAAAAGAAAAGTGCACTGTGAGCACTCTGATAATTACTTTCTATGCATGTGTGCAAGTTACCCTAGAGTAGATTCCTAAGAATGAAACTGCAGAGTATTATGATGTAGAGACTTCACAGCTTTGATTTCACTGTGTAATGCCAAAATGTTTTCCAAATGACTGTGCCAATTGATACTCCCACTACTCAGGTATAAAGAATACTCAGTGCTTTACAACATCTCCCACTCTTGGTATTATCAGATTTTAACTGTTGCCAGTCTTTTAGATGTGACTTTAATTTGCTCTTTCCTGATTATAAATGAGGTGAACAATTTTTCTTGTATCTTCTTATGTGAAATCCCTTTTCATGTCTTATCCAGTTTTTTTTTGTATTTTGTTATTGTTTTTTCTTTTATATCAGGTTGCTTGTCTTTTTCTTATTAAATTGTAGGAGTTCTTTTTTGGTTATATAAAATGCACATATTTTCCCAGTTGATAGGTTACCACTTTTATGATGTCTTTTGGTAAACGTTTATTACTAAGATAGATAAATTCTTCATGGTTTGCACTTTTTGCCTTAAACACTTCCCTATATTGAGGTCATAAAGTGTTTTCCAAAGACTTAAAGTTTTGTCTATCACATTTAATTATGTAATCAATCTGAAATTGGGTCTGTGAATCTTAATATCTGGTAAGGTAAGTCTCTCCATCTTTTCTTCTTTAGGAGTACGTTAGATATTCCTGTACCTGCCATATGTGAGTTTTAGAGTTATAAAAGTTTAAAAAACTCTGTTTATGGAAACTTTGATTGGAATTCTATTAAATCTATGGATCAATCTGGAAAAAATTTGGTCCTTTATGATAATGAGTCTTTCTATCCATCAATACATATCTTTCCCAATTTCATTTTTTAATATACTTTAATAAATCTCATTTTTAAAAATAAAATCACACACATATGTATATTGTTGGATTTATTTCTAGGTGCCATATTATTTTGTTATTATAAATCTGCATTTCTATATACCAGTGACAAATCAAAATATACATCAAAAAGGCTTTTCTGTATTTATTTCATAACTTTCAATTCTATATATTAATTTTGATTTTGATAACTTGGTCATATATTCTCTCTGGATTTCAATGTAATAATGCCATAAGCAAACACTGTCAGTTCTATTTCTATCCAAACCTTATCTTTTATTTCTTTGACTTTCCTTGTGTTGCTGGCTGAGACCTTTAATGCAACTTTGAATAAAAGTGGTGACAGCGGGCATCCTTGCCTTGTTCCTGATATTAAAGGGAAGGTTTTAATGTTTCACTGTTAGGTATGATGCTTACTGGAGGGTTTTTTCTTGATATTCTTTATCAGGATGAGGAAGATTCTTTCTATTCTTAGTTTGCCAAAAGCTGCTATAATAAATGAATGTTGACTTTTATCGAATGGCTTCTGCATCAATTGAGATAATCATCTGGCTATTCTTTGTTCTGTTAATATGGGGAATTACATTAATATACTTTCTAATGTCAAATCATAATTGTATTTCTGAGTTAAATCAAACTTGGTCAGAACGTATTCTTTTAAATGCACTGCTAGGTTAGGTTTGCTATTATTTTATTCAGAAGTTTTATATCTATGAGTATGGGTGAAATTGGACTATTATTGACTTATTGATTTATTTTTCTCACTCTGTGTTTGTCTGATAGTGATCTAGGCTGCAACTTGGAGAGAGCTCCCTCTTCTATGCTATGGACAACTTTATGCAAGAATGGAATTCTTGGTAGAACTAACTGAAAATCTTTTGGATTGGGTTTTATTGAGAAGATTTTAATCTACTGATTTAATTTGTTTAATGATTAAAGGAAAAATTGGGTTTTCTATTTCTTCTTGAATTGATTTTGATGAGTTATATTCTTTTCTAAAACTGGGCCTGTTTCATCTAAGTTTTCAAATATGTTGCCATTTAGTTGTTCATACTGTATTAGTATTTTCATCTCAACTGCATTTGCAGTTGTATACCCTCCATAAGACTGTTTTTTTTGTTGTTGTTCTTTTTTTTTGAGGGCAGTGTTACTGGCCCTCATATGTGGGACCCAAACAGGGGCTGCTGGCTTCCCAAGCCAGCGCTTAACCACCGCGCCACTCGGCCGGCCTACCATAATATTGTTTTATGTGTTTCCTTCTTCCTCTATTTTCTTCCTTTGTCTTATTCTTCTCTTGCGCCCTCAATTATTCTTGCCATAAATTCATTAGTTTTATTAGTCCTTTTTGAACAAATGACCGGCTTAGTTGACCCTGTCTCTTGTATCCGTATATCTGTTAATCTGTTTTGTATTTATTTATTTATGCTTTTGTCTTTATGATTTCCTTTCTTCTGCTTTCTTTAGGTTTATTCATCAAACAATAGCTTCTAACCTCTTAAATTGCACAATAAACCTTTCTTCTTTTTGCCTGTCTTATTTTTTAATATAAATCTTTAAATTTATAAATTTCTCACCAAGAACCAACCTAGCCACATCCTACAAGTTTTGATATGCAATATTTTCACTAATATTCAATTCTAAATTTATTTACCCATGAGTTAATTAGAAGTATATTTCCTAATTTCCATTAATTTGAGGTTTTTAGAGTGATCTTTTTGTTATTGCATTTTAATCTAATTGCCATTTGTTAGAGAATATGACCTCTATGATATTGATGCTTTGAAATTTATTAGATGTGCCCTATGGCCTAGTATGTCATCAATTTTCATTATTGTGCTAGGTGTACTTTGCTGTATTTTCTGTTAGTTGGATGTGGCATTCATGTATATTTATTAAAATGAGATGTACAAGTTATTTTTCTCCAATTTCCTATACCTTTACTCAATCTGTTCTTGCTTACTTGATTCATTACTGAGGAAGTTGGTTGAAATGCACTACTCAGATATCAAGTTTATCAGTTTCTCCTTTTGTCATTTTTGCTTTATGTAGTCTTAACCTATGTTATTATATACACACACGTTACAGTGTTTAAATCTTCTTGGTTTTAACTGAACAATATACCATTAAGGTTATGTTATAACCCTTTGACTGCCAATAACTTTTTTTTTAGGGAAAAATCACTAAAGGCTATTTTGGCTGACATTAATATATCAGTATACAAGTTTTCTATTATTATTTGGTATATTTTTTTCTCATGCCTTTATTTTCAGTTATACATTTTCGTATTCATATATTTAGGTGTATGTCTAATAACCAGTCTATTTCTCAATTATGAATTTTAAGATCCAATCTGACCTTTTTAAGTGTTTATGTGTCTTAGCTTTTAAGACTCCTCTCCCCCCTAATCACATGCACACTTGGGTATGTATTTAAAAAGATGTCTTTTACACTTTATTTAGCTTTTAAAGGGGTTTTATCAGAAGAGTTTCAAAGTATATGTTGTCTATTATATCTTGAAAATAGAAATATTTTTGTTTGTGATTTTAATTGCAAATGTTAATACAAAGCGACCCATTAACTTCTCTCCTTTATTATCATCACTTATTATAATTTTTCTTAGCCTTATCAGGCAATCTGAAATTCAGTTAATTAACTAAAGGTGCTACACAATAAATAAATTGCAGCTTCTTTTGAAAAGAAATGTTTACCTCATTTCTATAAATCCATCCTATGATGTGTAATTTTAAGCCATTTTTCTTTCTAAACCGTAAAACAAAACTATTCAATGTGGTATCCATGTCCCCTCTTAACAAATCACATAAATTTGTATACACTTCTATTTTTTCTATAAAAGGGTCTATATATTGTTTAGCAGATTCTAAAACAAGTATGTAACCTTAAAAAAAAAGGTTAAGAATTGCTTATCTAAGAGAAATATCAACAATGAAAAAGACTCACATTTATAGGAGAATTCTGGAAACTATGTCTGGGAAAAGGGAGTGAAAAATATCCCATGAGAAACAGCATATCTATAGCTATATTTATGTATATCTGTTTGTCTAACTAGAGATCGATTTGCCTATTTACACAGAATCCACACACACAGACCCACACATGCTACCTTGCTAAAAGGTAATAGTAAATGGGAATAGAAGTTGAGGTTATCAATAATAAGTTTGTTTTGATTATGTGTATGTTTCTACTCCAAGTTGAAGAATAATAAACTGTTCAGGCTTCACCAAGAGAACCAACCAGTCATCTCTGAGAAAACCTATCTAACAAGGGTCATTCAGAACTAATATTACCCATCTTGACCTCCCCACCAGGCTTGGCTCTAAGTGATTTGACTGTCTCCGTAAATCACATCTTCCTTCTAAGACAAAGATATTTCAGTCAAAAGAATGTGACAGGGCTTTGAAAAAATTTTTCAAGATAGCACTAAAACTTTTTGAGTAGAGGCACGGGAAACTCTGTGTTGTCTAGCCATTGCTGGGAAGAGGGCGATCCTCATTTGGAAGGTTTCTGGTGCCAGTGGTTTCAGGAGGCTCAGCATTTTATAGCCACCTTATTCCTGTATATCTGAAATATCACAGATGACTAGAGAGTGGTCAGCAAAGTCATTCTGAGGGCTGCTCTGCAGAAGAGCCTTTGAATATGTTAGGCTAGGAGCGTGTCTCTGGGATAAGGTGACACAGTGACATCTGAAGGCGCAACAGCCACTGGGAAAAGATGTTTGGTTATGCACACTACCAGAAGCAAGATGACTTTGCAGTTGTTCCTTGAATACTCTGTGGCATGATGTATATATTTTCTTCCTCACGTTAAAACCAAAAGCCTAGAAATGGCCTGTTCTTTTCCTCTGGCAACAAATCTCTAATGGGGTATTTTATGCTGCAGTTCAATGCTCCAAATATTGTTTTTAAAACAGAAAACAATGATCTTAGCTTTCCCCACAGGATCTCTCTGGCCATCGTTGTAAATCTGCAAGGAAATCACGGTACTTACGAACAACGTAGCTGGTTAATGGCTGAACACTAAAAACAAACAATGGAGAATCTATAGTCCTAAAAGCTGATTAAAAGTAACCCTGCAGTTACTAAATGGTGGATTACAGAGTGAGTACTGACAAACTGACAGACTTGTACCTAGACACTGCAAAAACAGAACAGTTGTCCTGGAGATTTAAATGAAGACCATTTAGGAGAAGAAAAAGAAACATCACATAAGTAACTGTGGCCTGTGTGAGATTCTTAGAAAATAAATGCAACTGTGCTCCTTAATGGATTCCACAGTGTAAAACAGTCAATGTTAATAAGTGCATTAAGACAGAATTACTATTATTACTGTTATGTCATTACATGTGAGGCTGTCTGGGTCACTTCAAAGAGAGACACCAGAATAGCATAGCTCTAGAGAAGTAAAATATGGACAGTGTAAGACTCTAAAAAAGTTACAAGTGATCGACAAATGAAAACAGTAGTACCCACTGCTTATCTCAGAGGCACTGAGCATTCTTGGAAAATTGGGCACAGACTGAGCCTTGCGTGTAAACTTTAAATCATTGCAGGGTACATCTGTAATGTGAATAATAATAATTAGAAATGTAATAACCAGCATGTGCCTACTATGTGTCAGGCACTGTTAGAGCAAACTTCTTTGATATACGACTTCATTTAGTCCACACCACACCCTTACAGTGAATAATCCAAATCATAATCACAACAACAACACCTTGTCATTGTACATCATTGTCGTTATATCATATATGGTCTTGTGATTCTGTCGCCTTTATACGACAGGCAGGGTGGGAACAGCCATCTTTTTTTGGCAAATGACAACACTGAAATTCGGAAAAGATGGATCACTCGTGCAAAGGCAGACAGTAAACCGGGGTTTACTATCGTAGTTCTTCCTTCAATTTCATACCATCAGCATCCATTAGGAAAGGGTGAAAAGCAGGGGGTTATTTAACCAGCCTGATGGCTTACAGTTGTCACCAACCTTGGAGGAAGCCACTAAAGCTGGCATGGCCATTTCTGATGTTACACGGCTAGAGGAACAGGGCTGCTCCTACAGTGTGAGGGATTAAAATTAGACTTGCAAACCTCCTCTGGCCAGAAGGGCTATGCTACAGTGGTGAAGAGGAATCAGGGTGGCTTGGGACCATTCTTGGTTTTACTCCCTGTGAGCTCTATGTCCTTGGAAATCTACCTCACCTCTTTGGACCTCGTTTCCCTCATCTGTATAATGGGGATTATGGTAGTATTATTTATTAGGGCCGGTCAATGGAAAAATGAGATTATGCATATAAAACACGTAGAATAGCACTTAACACTTATAAAGTCTTTAACAATTACTTACTATCTTTAACAATTTAACAATTTTAACACTTACAAAGTCTTTAACAATTTTAAAACTTACTGTTTTAAAAATGATTTCATACCTACCCCTACCCCACGGCATGTTGTTCTGATACGTACAAAAGCATCCAATTTTATGATTTTGTAAATGGCTCCCTTCATGGTTTTCCTTTTCTCATTTTCAGTGTTCCTAATTGGGATTTACTTAATAGGCCTGACTCCCACCTAATAAGCTCCCTCCAAGGCTGAGGGTCCACAGGAAATATCAGACAGGAGATTCGGGTAACTCTTCAGAGGGCTCACATATTGTGATTACAACTACAGTCATGGCTGACATGAAGCCATCCCATGACTTTGGGTATGTCCTTAATTGCTCAAGATCTGGGTGTCCATTTATAGTCAGCTGCAGGAGGACAGGTGACCTCAGGCCATGGACTGGGTTTGCAGAGGAAACCGGTAGTGGAGCCCCTAACTCCTCACTAAAGCTTGGGGTGCCCCAAAGCTGCCACATTCATTTCCAAGGCCTTTAAATATAGACTTCATATGCCCCACTGGAAACAGAGATAAAATAAGAAGTATTGAATATTCAGAGATAAGGAAATACATAAAACATACCACTTTGGGTTTCAATAATTATCTACATGATAACAATTTATTTTATTGCTCACTAAATTTATTTTACTCGTATGGATACAATCAAAGAGTTGCACTGTTGCTTTAATATGCTTTTCCACAACTCATGGCAAACTCAGAGGAGTTGATAGAAACGAAACAAAACAAAACAAAAAACAAGGCAAATCAGAGCTATGAATAAAGAAAAAAAAACAGTCTCTAGGCACGGAATGCCCTAAATGATATAATAATCACAGAATTATCCAAATGAGATGTGGAAGGATGGAGCTTGTGCTCTAGCCCCCTGAGGCAACTGCTCTAGAAAACCGAGGTGTGTGGGTGTCCCAGCCAGAGTCCCAGGCCTCCCTAGTCCAGCTCCTTGCCATATGCTTGCTTCCTAGGCTTTTTGCTTTATGCATTTCAATGACGCTTTCATTTCCTCACCCAATTTGTATATTTTACACCTGTATTGGAGAATGTTATTGGAAGTGTCATTTATTCCAGAGCTGTGAAACCGCAAATGGCCAATATGCTCTACCAGCAACCTCAGTTCACACAATCAAGCAATTGAGGGGCTTTTACTACCTTCAACTTCACCCCACCTCCCCCAAACTTCCGCTTTATGGGGCGCTTTTTCTCTGCTTCTTATAATAAGCCCGTTCTGAATATAAATGCACATTTCCGATGTACATGGCACTTTGGAACAGCGTGAATAGAAAATCTTGGAAAGATGCTACAATGAAGCAACTGCAGATGTAATACCCTGTTGTTTTTATTGCTAATTGGAAACAAAACACAAGTTCGACCTTATTGCAGGCTAATCAGCTATTAAACTAAGCACTTCTTAAAAAAAAAGATATCTGGTTGCTTCTTTTAGATGTAGAGGAAAAAAAGCAATCAAGAGGGAGCATGTGCTTTCAAATTCTTTCCTTATTTTTCTCTGTGCTGATGTAAATTCACTGAACAGTACCGACGTAAAGTGTGAACATGGGCAAGGCAGTCGGTGGTCGCGGGGCAACGGTATGGCTGCCACCATAACCCCTGGATGCTCTTCTCTTGGGAAAGTTCTGGTATTGTCAGAAAGATGAATTCTAAAACAACTCTATATTGTGCAATCTGCAGATTTTATTGACAAAGGTGTCAAGTCCTGCAGAACTGAAAGTTGTTTCCCTGTCATGAGATAAATAAGCAGGTTTGCTCGAGCTCCCAGCTTTATTCAATTTGCTTGGATACAAGGTGACTAAGCATTGATTCCATGTAAGACTGGATATAGATTTTTTGAGGGAGGCACATGTCCTGGGAGTTAGAGTCACCTCCTGCAGCCGATGGCTTTGCAGCTTGGCTCACTGATCCAGAGAGAGAGAGAGGAAAGAGGAGAGAGAGGAGAGAGAGGAGAGACAGGAGAGAGAGAGATATTATGGTGACACTGGGGGCAAGTGTGCTGGCAGTTTTCATTGCCCTACCTTGGGGATTCACAGCATGTTACAGCTGGAATGAGAGACTTAAAGATCACCCGAAACAGTGCTTCTCAAAGTTGAGTGTGGGTCAGAATCTGGGGGGCTTGTTAAAACACAGATCTCTGGTCCCTGGCCCCAAAGGTTCTGATTCGGTAGGTTCAGAATGAGGTCTGGAATTTGCCAGGCAGTGAGGCTCAGGCTATAGGGGTCTGGGGGACTCCACTTTGAGAACCACCACTGGTCTAACACAAGCCTGTCATTTTACCAGTATATAAAATGATTTGCAGAGGCTGTACCCACACAGGCCTAGAAAACTGGTGTTTCCTGCTTTCATATCCAGGGCTCTTGCTGTTTGCCTAGAACCATGCTTTGCAGCCTTACTACCTGATGCACATATATAACCTTAATCTAGAGAAGAAGTTGTTTCTTAAACAGTCAGCAGGAGTGGAGTGCCTGTCTTCTTGCTGGTAGCTTCTATGGGTTCATTCCAGGTAAGCTACCTCCATGTTTGACAAAAAGGAAAAAGCCTTTTGGAGATTCCTTTCTACACTCCTGCTTGCCAGGGAGGATGACAGATAGGGCTGCTCAGAAGCACACTTGGTTGTCTTAGACAGAGAGGAGTTTCCAGCAATTAGAATTGTTTCTTAGCAGAGGAATGTGGCAGAAGGTATTTGCAAATTAGAGAAGCTAGTTGGGGAGGGGTGACCTCTAAGGTCTCTCCTAACTTTGAGATTCTGTGATCTATGAAATTGGCTCTTTTAATACACATCATAGTAAAATTTCCTCATTTCAACCTTACTAAGCCATAGTGTGTTGTGAGATATAAGTTGTAATCAAATAATGCTGAGCCCTGGAAACAGTTGACTGTGCAAAATCCCATTTCCTTAGTCCCATTTTAGCAATCAGTTTACAAAATACATGTCCTGACATTAGTATTAAAACACAGCCTCAACCTACATCTTAGAGTCTCTACACTTCACATCCTCTGAACTTGCTTTAGTCTCTCCTAGCATTTACTGATATTCAGATCATATTAAAGACTTATTGCCTTGCGATTGTCCAAGCTCACAGAGACCAGAATATAAGCTCTAACCACAGCAGCCACAGAGGGGACACGCAGGGGTCCTGGGCCAGCCTCTGTTCAGTCAATGAACTCTGAAGGCTCCTTACCTCCAAATTCACATCTACATAAGTTTTCAGAAATACAAATTTACTAACCAGGAGGAACCCCTCTATTTATAAACCTATTAAATGAACAACAGAAATGGAGAAACAAGACTGTCATATACTTCCTCCCTGCCAGCCAATATATGTACAGTAGATGGTGTTAAGAAAAAGATAAGGAATATTAAATTGCATCAAGTGAGTTTTCTGGAATCTAAACCATGTTTTGTTTCACTCAGAGACTCTCCATAAGACAACCACTTGTGATTTTGTATCAGTGTAGATCATTTATCAGCACTTAGGGTCTCGAATACTTTCTTTCCAAATTCATACAGGAAAACCAGTAACTCTATCACTAGAACTCAAAATAGTACATTTGTTCAACACAAAAAATATCACCCCCCTATATGTAGTGCAATCATACAACCATGCGATCATTGCTATGGACCACAGTTTACTAAACTGTTATTGAAACTACGAACAATAATTCTACTCAGAAATTTTCACTAACTACCATTTTGTTTTAAGAGCGTGGATTGAGACACAAGCTGAGTCAAATTTCTAATAAGCACCGCCACTAGTGTATTGAATTTGATTCAAGTAAGGCAGCTCCTTTGAAGTTATCCTAGAACAAAGGGCCAAACAAATAGGAAAGGCTTAGGGATAAAGTTAAAAACAGGCCGTTTCCAGGAATACAGTTCCAGACAGAAAAATACTGAACAGACTGGAGTTGACCTCTTGGCTTGCAATGGGAAGCAAATTCACGTTTGCGTTGGGTCCGTTAAGGGCCAGAATACCAAACATGTCATCTCATGGAGTTGTTCAGGTACCACTCAGCAGATGGGAGGCCAGCCCTGCTCTGTGCTCAACCTCCAGACCAGGAACACCAGAGGTGAGAGAAAAACCACACACAGAGAGGGTTGGGGTGGTTCACAGGCACTCAGATCGAAAATTGTGGAATAAATGAGCTGTGCAAATCAGCACTTTAGTCGAGGAGAAAAGGCACCAACTTTGAAATCAGACAGATTAGATTCAAGTTCAGATTCAGGGATTTCACCTTAGACAAATTATTCACTTTTGGAGGCTCAATATCCTTACGTTTAAAAATTGGAGTAGTGCTGGGGGGTGCACAGCATGGCAACCATAGTTAACAATGCTGTCTTGTATATTTGAAAGTTGCTAAGAGACTAGATCTTAAAAGTTCTCATAAGAAAAAAAAAGTTGTAACTATGTGTGATCATGGATGTGAACTAAACTTATTGTGGTAATCATCTGATAATATGTGCACATATCAAATCAGTACCTTGTATGCCTTAAACAAATACAAAGTTATATGTCAATTATATCTCAATAAAAGTGGAAAAATTATTGGGATAACAGTGCGTATTACCAAGAGATCTGGAGTAATTAAAGATATTTTATGAAAAATGTCAAATAACATCATGTCCTGGAGCGTTAAACAAATGTTAGATGACAGCTCTAATACTTGAGTGCCGTCATGGCCAGGTACGTCAGGCCAGTGGGAGGGGACGCAACAAGGCCACATCCACCTACAAAGATTTACTATGCTTGCTGTTGTCCACTTTGTTAAGAATGACAGCAAGACAGCTTTCTAGTTTGACATTCCATAATAGTCCTTTGAAATTTTGTGCCATCTGTTAAATGGGGCGAATCATACTGAGCCCTGCCCATCTTGGGGGGAACACTGTGAAGAGCACAGCAGATAAAGGAGGCGAAAGGTGCTGCGAGGAGGAGTGTGAATATTGAGTGGTATAATGCTACATTATGCTATTAGGATTAAATTCTCAATGCTCACTCTTCTGGGCTTTGGTATTTGGGGGTTTCCTGATTATTATCACTACAAGATGTAAGATAAAATGACATTATTTCCTCTGCAAAGGCAGACACCTTATTACAAAGCTAGTCTGGTGTCCTTTCTCTTGCCCCCTCTGCAGTGGGAACAGAAGCCGGCTTGGAATAAATGTGATGCCTCTTGAAATCAGGACCTCTGAGTGTGAAGTTTGTATTGATACTCTTAAAATACGAGTCTGTCTCAGTGTTTTATGTCATCAATTGTGACTGTCAGTTTCCTTTGCAAGGAGAGGAATAATGGAGCTATTTTCCCCCTTGCTCTTTCCAAACTAGTGTTGGCCAGAGGGCTGGATGCAGCCCTGGCTGTGGTGGGAAGAGGGATATGTTTTAGGAATATGGAAGGTTTTAAGACACTGTGTACTTAATCCCAGACTCAAGAATCAGGAGAGCATACGGCCCTCAAGCTTAAAGGTGTATCGTGCCACTGAATTTTTTTGGTATTTGAAGACAGTTCCTTTGGAAACAGGGGAAGATTTTACTAATTCACCAGGACTTCCTACTTGCAGTGCCAACGGGCGGCCTTCCTCTTAGCTGGGCGGGCACTGGGCCTCAGCTTCAGGGACACTAAACTAGTGTTGATAGTCTTGATTAGCATCTGCCAATGGAGCTTGGCTGCCCTAAGATCTGCCCCAGATTACAGGACCTTTCTGGGAAACCAGATTTAAACATCTACCAGGGAAACATAAAAAAGCACAGCGATCTACTAATAAATCAGAAGACAATTAAGGTTAAAAAGTCAATGTTCAGGAAACATCAAGGATCTGAATTAAATCAACATATCAGGGTAATTCAAAGGCGAGTGCCTGGAAGGCAGCATTTTACTCACAATCCAATTCATCTATCAAGCAGCATTTTCCCCACTCGTGGGCCCTCATTCTACAGAATGATCTGGGCCATTTGCCAGCTGCAACCCGTGGTTTTGGCTGGTGCTCACTCTTGATTGAACGTTGGCCAGGGTTTATAACCGAACTTTGATGAAGCTTATCTGCCACCCTCCCTTCTTTGCTCCTCGCTTGTCCTTTCTCTTTCCACAGCCGTGCATACACATTTCCTCTATGGCTTTTTCTGTGTCTATCCAAAATAGTCCAGGACATGTCCAAAAGGTATTTCCGGGAGCTCTTTCTACCTGGGATCAGAAAGAACATACAAACAGTGCATCTTCTTTTCCTTTCTGGCATATCCTTGAGGGAATAATTTTAGGACCAGTTCACTTGATGATTACAAGACTTTCAGTGTCCTGGGCGTTGGCCTCAGAGTGAAGGTTAAGGGATCCTTCAGGGTTTGAGATAGGAGAAACCTCAGAGATATACAGAGCTGCCTCTATCGACCATGTAACTGTAGGTTAGAAACCCTCCTTCATTCTCTAAGCCCCAGAATAGATGCTATTTTCCTCCCATTTTACAGATAAGGAAACCGAGGCTCGGAGAGGTTACGTTATATGCTATGGCCTCATAGCTAGTAAGTTAGAGTTGGGATTCAACTCTGGAAGGTTGCAGATATATCTGATTCCAAAGGCCATAGTTTTTATTTTACCGTCCAGGGTCATGGGCCTCAGAATAACAATGACAACAACAAAATAAATACAGAAACACTTTTACTTTTTGAGCACCTCTAATATGCCAGGCTTTGTGTTTTATCGTCCGACGTGATGTCACTTCTTCAATTTTCACAGCACATCTCTGATGCAGTGTATCATTATTCACATATTACAGATGTAACAGGCAGGAGATGGAGCGCAAAGAAATAAATGACTGACCCAGATTACCCAGCTTGTGTGTGAGTGACAGAGCTGAGGTTCAGATGTAAGCGATTTGATGCCAGTGCCACCAACAACTAATCATAGCTCAGATCAACAAATTACTTCCCTCCTTGTCCTGAATGTACACCGTAGCCCGTGAAGGTCTGGACCTGCCTCACTAGTCTAAGGCTGCAAACACAGGACGGCTCAGTCGAGTTCTTCGGGACATGTCTGGTGCCCAGAATAGCCACAGGGGACAGGTAAAGGCCAGATTACTTCTCAACGGCCTGACTTTCTGGAGTTTACACCCGATCGCTAACATTTTTTTCAATACTGCTTTTTTCTTTGTGGTTTAATTATTGACTCACTCGGGTTCATTTGCTTTGGAGCTTCTTGAATGTCAGAGCTTCAAATCTCAAATGCAAGCCAAGCTCTGGCCTTTGCAACAGCCCAAGGTTAATGCGGACTGCAAACAAGGGGCCTCTGAGCCCACTGCGGCTGTCAGTCTGCTGTTCCCACACCTGCTTCTTGGCTCCAGCGCGTGTCCTGGGTGTTGTGTGAAAGGGGCCTTGATGCCTCGTGGGGCTCTGGTGTATATGCATGTATGAACACACACACACGCACACGCGCACACACACGCTCTTCCCTCAGAGCTTCTCACTGCTTATTGAATACACACACCCAGTCTACTGAAGGAAGCAGAAGAGATTTGGGTAAATAATCCCTCAAGGCCCAGGGAAAATGGCAAGAGCCCAGCCTGGCATCAGGAGGCCCGTGTTCTAGCCTTAGCTTGGCTACCACCACTTGATCTCAGCCAGGACACTTAACTTCAGAGCCCTGATTCTGCCACTTTTCATTTTAGGGGTTTAAACTAGATTAGTAGTTCCCAAACCATCTCCTTGCAGAATGCTCGTATTCCTTGATTTATTAATGAGTGGATCTGGAATAATAAGAATTGTGCAGTCAGGTCAGTTGGGGAAAAGTGACTTTTTTTCTAGGAATGGATTCACATCACCCACAGGTGTGTCAAAAGCGACGAGATGCTTTGTTGTAGATAATCATACATTTTTGCATATTTTTATAGTGAATAAACTTATTCAATAATGAAACCTTCCCTTGTCCACCCCCCCCCCCCCACACACACACACAGAACACCTATGGATAATGCCAGGAATTACTTTTCGGATATCAAGCATTCTCAAGCACAGCATCTTCCACATTCAAATGTTAGTAACATGATAAATAGTTAATACTTTTGTGAAGTGACTGGATTGCTAACATGAAAGAACCGTAAGTGGTATTTAAAAGCAAATTAACTTTCTTATAAGGCAATCCACACACAGGAATGTAGTGAAGTCTAAAATCCATCTCTGTGGGAAATGGTACCTGAATGGTCCCCACAGGTGAAGTGCTGATGGTGCCTGGCATCTAACAGGACTGAAGAGGAAGACAGTGTTTAATATACACCATATTCCCGGGTGCTTACTGATGACTCTTTCATTGTGCAGGAGGGCTCATAAGGTCAGAGAAGTTCACATATTTGAATGGAGGAGAGCTATTTTCCTTGGATCTGAAGGTTTCCAACCCCATCTTTCTACCCCTCACTGATAGTTATTTGCCTTGTGGCATTGATAATTGGGCTACACACATAGAAATTAATAAACAGGGATGGGTCAAAATCTAATTTCAAAAAGTACCTTTGTGAAGTATACATATTCACAAAGGGCAAAAAGACAGTCAACCCAATTTTTAAGGAGAGCGACTTGCGCTCTAATTTACTATTTCTTTAGTTATATTTGTTTCACAGCTTTTCTTTTTCTTTACATAGTATATTTTATATTTGAATGGAAAGTGAAATTTATAATAGGTCTCTGTTATTTAGGTGAAGCTGGCTTGAAATGGACTCATCTTGCTCTTTATTGTGACACTTTGGGATATTCTTATTTTATTTTGAAAAGATCACGTATTTGCTGTTTGGTTGGTTTTCGTTTTACCAGGCTTTGGCAGATGTAGTCACCTCACCTGGGCCGTGCCTATGAGGCCACATAAGTCACCTGGGGAGGTCCACCAGATGTCAACCAGCAGAGATCCTCAATGGGCCTTTGTGTCAAACCTCACAGCCTTTTCTAGGGTGACAGCACCATGGGGCGAAGGTGCTGAGACCTCAGGACATCCCTCCCTCTCTCCCTCCCCGTCTCGCTGCAGTTCTGGAGTCCTGTGGCTCTTGATTGCAGATAGTTTGGAAAGCCTGCTTTAAGGCACAACCCTGAGGATATGAATGACCCCACCCTCCACTCCCTGCCAGCTTAAAACCTTTAAGGGGTATCCCAAGCACAGGGTCAACAGTCCAAACTCCTGCCTTGTGGAGCAGCCCCTCTTTGTCTGTCTCTCGCCATCCCCCACATCTCAATTCATGGGCAGCCACCCCATCATCCCCGCCCCCAACAGGACAGCCTGTGTCATGGCTGCAGTCTTTACTCTCATTGCTGTCAATGATGGCATCTGCCCTTTCTCTCTATTCAGTCACCAGCCCCTCACAGCTTCATTCAAATGCTGCCTTTTCAGGCCCTCCAGGGAGCACTGACTACTCTCTTCATTTGTGCCCCACTTCCAGACCTGGACCCACACCATCTTGGCACCAAAGGCATTATAATACCCTTCCCTCTCTCCATGGGCATCTCTTTCTCGGAAAGGCAATCCATGGAGAGCAGCGACTGGGTCATATGGGTCTTTGTGTATTACAGTCCTTGAAACCAAGTAGGTGGATGCTTAATACGTATTGGTTGAAAAACAACCACATGTATTTGAAACTATACATATATTTTATGATTGAAAACCAACTGGAATCACTGGATACAAAATATGTAATAAAGGTTGGCATACCACAAGTAGACAATATGTGTTTAATAATAACAGTAATTATAACCACCGATATTTATTGCGTGTTTTCCAGTGAGTCAGACATTACGCTACAACTTTATAAGCAAACATACCCTATGAGTTGGAAACCATCATCCCTATTTTGACTTGAGAAATCAGAGGTGGATGTTGCTTGAATCACTTGCCCAAGGCCTCCTGGCACAATCTCTGTGGTCAGCCTCTATCTCTTCCCAATCCCCTCCAGAGACAGCTCACTGCTGTAAATCAGAGGGTGCCTGTCACTTTTTGGCCAGGGTCCTAAGTAAGCAAATCCACCGGGGCTGCTCCCTAAGGAAGTGATATGAGTTCTCAGCTTATGGGGCTGTGATGATCGAAGGAAAGAATGTGCACGAATGTTTTTGGCAAAATATAAGTCACCATCCCAAAGTGTGCCAAATAACCAGATGTGGAGAATTCGGATTCTCTGACCCAAAGGCAGCAGCGGATTCAAGGCATCTGCCTGCCTACTTGACTTTGCGTGGACCTTATTTGGCATTTCTCCAGGTGCAGCTATACCTGAGGCCATACTGGTTTGCCTGGTGCAAGAAGGCCCAAAGGGAGAGAGGTGTGAAGGCAGAACCAGGAGGCCAGCCACAAACAGAAGAGGGCGACGTGCAGGGAGATGGGATGGGGTGACCCTCAGAGTAATTTTACTTTTTCCAAATAATCAGGAGGATGTTGTGAAGGTGGAGTAAAGCTCCCTCTGTGTACAGAGCTGTTCTATCACAGCTTCACAAAGTAGGCACTTGGTGTAGGAGCGACAAATGGGATTTCACAAATAAAGACAAACACAGGCCCAGTCAGCTAAGTGTATGCCTGCTTTCCTTGGGGCCGCCTTTCCAGCACGCAGCCAGCAGAAACGGGGCCAAAAGACCCAACCTAAAGTCCATACTTTATTTGAATTAAAAAAAAAAAGTTTCTAAATGCTGAGATTTATAACTTCATAGGAAAGGTCTGGGAGGGGGAAAATAGCTTAAAAGAACATTCTGTGTAGCATTACGATGCTGCCAACAGTTTGTGGGTTGGACAGGGCACTGCGTTCCTAAAGGTTAGACATAACTGAGGGTTTCTTCTTCTCTTTTAATAGCAAAGGGATACAAATCCTCCCCTCATGTCAGAGTCTCAATTCTTCAGGCTTTGGGTACAATTTTGCCCATTCAGGAGTAATATTTAACTAAAGGGAAATCAGAAAAACTGTAGCTTTTTTTTTCTAGAAACCAAAAGGAATTTAAAGATATCGAGTTTAGGTTTCTAATTTAATTTCTGAACTTTCTATTTTTTTTTAATAAGAGAAAGAATTTTAGTGGCTATAAGGAGAGAGCACATGTTTTTGTGATTACTAGAATTTTGGTGTTGGTATTTGATGAAAATGCCACAGAGCTGTAGTACGAGGAACAGGGAGCTCTCAGAGTGAATCGCCCCACTCCTGACCCCCGCCAAAGAGAAATGTCAGCAAGAAATCCAAGCTAGGGAGTTATTTCCCTTTTCGCAGGGAATAAAACACAGATTCGGAACTGTGCAAAGAAATTTAGAGTGAGGAATATTTTGATTTAATACATGATCTTGGGCCACCTCCTCCGAGCCTGCGAGCCTAGATGACACACTGAGGTTTTGGTGGCTGGTTAGCTCACCAGGGCACTCTCAGAGAGCAAGTCATTATAATTCAATCATTCAGGCAGGGATTAGAGGAAAAGCCACCGTTGCCTACTTATGAGGAAAGGGTTTGTGAAGCCATCTGGACATGTAACAGCATTGCAAGGTGCTCTGGAACTACTTACATGATCCAGGTAAGTAATACCACGCCACACTAATCTGCAGAAGGGCACAGCGGCCACCACTCCATTTCTTTGATCCTGATCCATGCTGGGAGCACCCAATCGAAACCTGCTGCTTGACAGCCAAAGCTCTGTGATAAGGACAAGCCTTACCCAGGCCCGCCTCCTCCCAAGTGCTCTACATGGACTTGTCATTCAAGTCAAGCAAACCATACCACACTATCCTTTTTTCTTCCTCCCAAAAATGTATTATGTTTTGTTATTAATTATTTTATGTATTTGTTTTTTTCTCTTTTGCACCAACTAGTAGACTGTAAACACTCCTTAAAAATAGGAGCTCTATCTTTCTTGTTGATTCTGGCCTTCCCAGGAATTTTACACACACACACACACACACACACACACACACACACACACACACACAAATGCAGTAGTTTTTTCAAAGAACACTATATATATATATATATATATATATATATATATATATATTGATATTGATCCTCAGGCTGTTCCTCACTAGTCCCCATTTATCTAAACATAAATAATTCAAGGCCCAGGTATGGTACCGCCACCTTCATGAAGCATTCCATATGCTGCTTTAGTCTAAAAATGAACTATCCCTCTTCTGAGTTCTGTACCTTCCAGTTTAGCAATTTGTTTAGCAATAGTCAATTTGAATTGACTCTTTATTTTTTTTTTTTACTGCATTTTCTAAATCCTCCATGAGGTAGACCTTTCCCTACCAGAACACAAGGGGAAATGTACAAAGAACATAGGTGGTTCGTCAGGAAGCGGATGTTAGCATCCTCCCCTCTGAAGGGTGCTCTGGGAGAAAGAAAGAGCATAAGCACAAGTCAGCAGGTATAGAAGCTGGAGACATCTGTACTTAGGAAACAGCAAGAAGTCCCAGGTGTTGGGATGCCAGCGGGGAAGGGGGTGAGGAGTGTCCAGGAGTCAGAGAGATGAGGGACAAGGGAAGGTCAGAGAGATTTGATTCTCTGATGCTGGAGGGACCATGTAGAAAGCAGGAGAAGAAACGCAGGCAGCCTCAGGAAGCCAGGACCAGCACCTGGCTAACAGCCAGCGGGCATCAGAGTCCTAACAGTGCACAGAACTGAATGGGTCAGCAACAGGAATGAGCCTGGAAACTGATCCGTCTCGAAAAGCTAGGACCCAGTCCTGCCCACACCTCGATTTCAGCCTCCGGAGATCCCAAGCAGGGGACCCTATTGAGCCCCTCCACCTTTGACCTACAGAAACCAAACTTAATACATCTGTGTTGTTTCAAGCTGTTAAATTTGTGATCAATTGTTACAGTAGCAATAGAAAGTAAATATACATTTCATTATTTCTCTTATCGCTGCATTTTTATGGTTGGGGTCAGTAGATAAGTTGTCCTACCACAGGTACTATTGAATAGCACTAACAAACTTGCACTGTGACAGACCAAATGCTAGGGGACTGAAAGTGCCACCCCTCAGAAGAAAGTCCAAGTCCTGCAGATGATGCGTACACATCACCTGAACTTTCAGTTATCTTTGGGTGCAATGTGTATGTTTGGTGACTTATCCACCTTAGCAGTATAGACTCGGTGCCTTATCTTTGTCATCAAATACGACTGCGGTCCAGCTGATGTCTGCCCCTTCCCGTGGGTCCGTGCATTCAGAAAAGGATTTAACTTCATCTCAGTGAGAGCATAATTGGGAAGGAAAGCCCACTGCTTCCGGGAAGTTTCTATAGCAATCTGCTGTTGTGTATTTTCTGTGTTTGAATATATTATCCAAAGTGGAAGTGAAAGGAAATAAACATTATTAGCAACTGTGTGGTAAGCAATGTGTTGGATGCTCTTGTGGATATTCTGCTTTTCTTTGGCTCTGGTAAAACTCTGCCAGGTGAGTGTTAATAGCCTCATTTTTCTGGTGAGGTAAAGGAGGATCAAAGAAGTTAAATTGCCCAAGGTCACACAGCCTGTGAGTGGGGATTTAGTATCCAAATCTATACCTAAGAGGCTTTAATTCTTGGGCTTTTTCTTGCCTACTAGGCTGCCTTAGAAGTTGCTGAATTTATTTTTAAGCTAGTGCTTCTCAAAACATGTGTCAGGAACCCCTGGTGGTCTGTGAGGATCAGCCTGGTCAACCAGCCCCTCAGTAAGAGCTGTGCTCAGCATCATATAAGCTACACAAATTGGACGGCATGGTCCTGACCCCCACTCCCCTCACTCAAATTTTAAATGAGTCAAGAATCCTTACCTAAAACAAAGGTCAACAATACAAGGTCATCTATAAAGAAGCAGTGAAACAAGCGTGAAGCTATCAGACTTGTATCAGAGAAGCTGGAGATGCCAGAATGGTTAAGGAAGAAAGTAGGGAAGATTTGGGAGCCAGATGGGAAAGAAGAGGGTGTTTTATGTGACGGAGGCAATGTGGTGCCTGGAGGGTCAGATGAGAGGCTAATTATGATCTTTTCTGTAGGACAAGGGGAAGATTTAGCAGAACCCCCAGCAAGGGAATAAGCTGAAAATGATCAGGAAACAAGGTGAGAGACTGTGAGGGTAGATAATGGAGGGTCTTTTAATCCAAATAAAGAATTTTGGACCTGATGCGATAGGAACTGATATTTCTACACCTGGTATCAATTATTCATTTACCTGTGGCTGCCTTCCTAGGTGATTCATGAAAAACTAGTCCATTCTTTTATTTTATTTTTTCTATTTAAATAATTAATATATTTGTTTAGAGTTGTAAGGAGGTGATGAATGCAATAGAGTTTTGCTCTGGGTTAATTACCACCAAACAAAAAAAAATTTCATTAAAATGAAAAATGAAATAGGAAAGCATTGCTCTGGACCAAAAAATTCAGCCCACATGAATAAAGTATTTTGGGGGTCTCAGTGACTTCTACATGCAGGTGGAGCTGACATGCTATGTTGGGGGACTCCCTTGAGAGGGTCATTACTCAGATTCCTCATCAGTTATCAGGAGAAGATACCCAGAAGTGTGATTATCCTCTCCGAGACACCACTGGGACAGATTTTCCTGTATCATAAGTAATTATCAATTGGAACTCGAAAACTAATGGAGGAAAAGTTGATGAGAAAAGCTACTTCAGTTACTTTATTTGATAACATTTTATTTGCAGCATCTAATGAAGACTTAAGAACTCCCAGAAGATCTAGTTTTCTCCTTTGCCTGATGCAGTATGCAAATGACAACCTCAGGGCATCTGTAGATATGAACTTCCTGGTTGAGGGGGAATGGAAGAAAAAAATGAACAGGAGAGCTGTTTTTTGAAATGGGAATTACTGGTTCTACAACATTACCTTAGAAATATCCACAGGTATACCAGGAAGGAAAATAAGCAAGTACAAGGTAGTCCTTTGTGTCATAAACCTAAAATGAATGACTGGCTCCTGCCATTTAAATGGCTTTGGTATGAGTGGCAGCAGCACTGATCAATTAGAGCAGACCTAACTTGACTTGTTCTGTGTATGTGTGTGTGTACCTGAGAGGTGGGGGTGGCATTTGTAACACAGACTGGCTGGTTGCACTTTCCATGGCAGGATGGAGCTGTGGATCTCAAGTTTTGGAAAACTTATGGCTTCCTTCCTTGTCAGATTCTGATCTGAGAAGAAATACTCAACACTCACAGACTCTTGGGAACAAGTTCTGGCAACCATCTTCAGCCGTGACTAATTTGTCCCTTTCCCAGTTGCTGTCCTGGCATTTGAGTTCTTGTGGAGACCTTAAATAGGACAGTCTGGAAATCTGGATGGCTTTCCTCCCTAATTGCTGCTACGTTTATTTAAAAAGTATATTCCCCTGACTGGGCAATGACACAAAATGCAGACGGAAAGGTTATGGTGGGCAATTTTGGGAAGGTACTTGAGAGAAAATTGAAAAGACCAGGCAAACAAATTGGTGGTGCAGAGAAAGGAGGAAGTGGAGGGGCAATGCGGGAGAGGAGCAGGGCTTGGCTTTTCTAAGCTTCTCCTGAGGAGGTGGGAGGGAGGAAGGTGGAAAGGAAGGAAGGTGAGCAGTTCCCATCAGCTAGGAATCTGCAGCTATGTTATCAGACTGGTTATTTAGTAGGATTGCAGGGTGATTTTGGTTTTGCTTATGCATGTTTTTCTGAATTTTCCAAATTTTCTTCACTAGCATGTATTTTTTTCTATGATAAAAAACAATAAATGTGTTCCCCAATAATAATTTGCTTTATGTTATGAATGGGGAATCCATTTTTATTGTTGTTTTTGGGGACTCAAAGAGAAAAAAATAACATCTAATGTGAAAGGGGTTTGTTGTCTTTGTAGAAAACATACTGACACAGACTTTTAGGACTATGAGATTTCTCGTGAAGGGTGATAAGGTGTCCCTTACATATTTATAGCTGTAACAATGCCAGCATGATGTCCTATACTTATTAGGCATTTTATACTTTCTTAATTGTGTTTTAGAATAAATAAATTAAGTAAAAACATGTAACTAACATCACAGAGAAGCATGTCCTATAAAAGAAGACTTTTGGTCCTACTGGTCTTACTTGGAGCATAAGACATAAGAAACTTGTCCCAGGGGCCAGCCGAGTGGCACGGTGGTTAAGCGCTGGCCTTGGGAAGCCAGCGGCCCTGGTTCGGTCCCCACATGTGAGGGCCAGTGACACTGCCCTCAAAAAAAAAAAAAAAAAAAAAATTAAAATGAGACAAAAGAAACTTGTCCCGAACCACCGTTGTTTTAGCCCACATCCCAACTCCTGGTGGATGTTCAAAAGAAGATGAAGTCTTCTCCCCAACGCTTTACCAAACTTTTGAGATGGAGTCCCAAACCAATTGTTTCTTTAATCACTCGCTCCACTCCATTTTTATTTTTAGCTTATATCACTCAAGAAGCAAGTTTTCGTGTGTTTACTAGTAGATGTGCACAGCCTCTCAAATTGTGTAAAATTTTCTTTAAAAAATAACAGTTTTAACTACTAGTGGTATTGTTTTGTGATTTAGTAAATAAAATAGTCTTGTCTTCCCTTTGTGATTTTCAGGCTCCCTCTGTGCCTCCAGTGAGATGAAGGCTCCACACAGATTCAGCCTCATAACTGGGCTTGACTGACCCTGGCCCCAAAGAGCTCCCTTTATATAAAAACCTAAATTTGGTCAAGACCAAATTGCCAGTTAGCTAGTGCCTGATTCTGGGCTCCACTATTTAACCCACTGGCAACGGCTCTTTAGGGATACCTCAGAAGCTGAGTCCCACTATTGACCTTGTCGAAGACTTCAGAAATCGAGTAGGAAAAGAGGAGTTACTGAGAAAAGTCAGGAAACCTGGGATCCAGCATTTTTTCCTGTACAAAACTGGTTTGGTCACTTCAGAAAGAGGTTTGTTAACCTACTCTGTGTTTGGATTTCCTCGGTTGTGAAGTGGGAGGGCAACACCTATCTGCAAACCTCAATAGATTTGGAAAACCAAATAAACGTCAGGAAATGTGCTTTGAAAGCACTGTTCAGGTGTTAAGGGGTGACTGGGATGTAGCCTCCAGGAAACCTTTTTATCTGTGTCCTTAGATCATCCATCAACAAAGGGAGCCCCATCTCCGTACCAGAGTGCAAAACCACAGCACAGGCAACTCTTGGGGTTTGCCGGCTCTATCGTTAATCCTCCCCTTTTAATGCCTCCTTTTTATGCAACTTGTTCTGAAACTTGATGTAATTGGGCAAACACCAATATCAGCTTGCTTTTACAACATGCAATTTATTACTCTGCAAGTTATTTTATGGGTCCTTTTTTCCTGTAGAATGGGTTTTTGTTTCTAGTCATTAAGTATGTAGACTTTCATTATTCTAATTGCTTTGTATATGTGTATATATCTATCGCTTGTCTCCTGATAGCTTTACAAGCTCTTTGAGGACAGGCATGGTGTGTGGTACTTCATCATTTCTCCCAGCACCTAACACCAGGCTCAACGCCCTCCACGCCCAGTACCTTTAGCATCAATGAGTCCTTCCTGCCTCCGGGGTGCAGTATCATATGCCCTGCATGCAGCTACGCCTCTTACAAAGTCATCCCCACTCAACTGCCAGCTCCAATCTAGCCAGGTGCCCTTCTGTACCCCGACATATGCCCACCTGCACATCTTCACCCATCTCCTGCCACACTCCTTCACTATGCATCTACTCTCCTAGGTTCAGTTCCAGGGTTTTGTCTTTTGAACATTATTTAATCTTTACTGATTTTGGATCCCTCTGGCTTCCATTGTTGGCCACTGAGTTAGCGTGGATTAAAGTTGGTCTGCATTTGTTTTCTGGATGTTTTATGTATGTTAACTTAGTCTTTTTCAGTGTAGTATAATGAACTTGAGGTCAAGAGCCTTCCCTTAACTCCTTCTTTTCTTCTAGTCTCCCTAGCTGTCCCCAGCACTGTGTTATATGTTAAGTAACTAAAGAGCTCCCAATCATTCTTGACAATGTAAGCTCTTCATGAACCAACATATACTTTTTATTCCACAAAAGAGTCAAGACCTCTGGAAGACCAACAATTGGCTTTTAGTCTATATTACTTTGCATCTAGTAAACATTCAATAAAAAATCCATTTGCCAGAACCTGTGATAAACTGGACTGTTCCTCCACAATAATTCAACCAATGCCCATGTTACCATAGAGAGGAGTTTCTAAGAGATTTTACATAGTCATTACCAGGATCAAGGAGAATCTGGCCTGGGATCTCGCCCCTCTTCTTAAATACTGTAACCTTTACCTTTTCTCTCCGTGGCCTTCATGTGGAGGCAGATTTCTGGCATTGTTTTTATGCTCCCAGAATTGGGGAATGTTAGACTTAAGACCTGTTGAGAATGAGTGTGTCACTTCCTATCAAGGGCTGATGACAGAAACAAAGTCTCTTTAGAAACTGGAACACTGCTAGAACCACAACAAAGTTTTGCTTTCTGCACCTGCAGCCCTCTTTTCTCATTATCCACTTATTCATTAACTCTTTGCCATCTGGGTTTGACACACAGCCCACCAGGCTTTAATAATATGAGGCACTAAATATATTATCTTTAACTTTTCTGTTGTCTTCAGATTCACCAAGATGTTCATACATATTCTCATCTTCCATGAACTTTCTGCACTTTCTGGCCCTACTGGCCACCCCATTCTTCTTAAATTCATTCTTCCTTGACTCCTTGGCTCTCCTTCTTTTTAAGGTGGGTCACTGGGTCCTTTGATAAAACTCTAGCTCTAAGCTCTGTACAGAGTTGCCAACTGCTGCCTTAACAACGCATCTCCTCACACACCAATCCGATTCTCGTTTTGATTTCTGAAATTCTGTTCATGTGCCACCATTCTCCCAGTTGCCTGGGGCAAACATACTGGAATCATCATTTTTGACTTTAGTTAAGAGAGAGTAAGAGATGAATCAAGAATGACTCCTTACTATTATTATTTTTTTGCTTGAGAACCTGAGTAGGTAATGATGACTTTATGATGCTTCTAATCTAGGAGCTAGGGTGGGGAAGGTAGGGCAGGGTAGTTGGTACAATTCAAACAATAAATGGATAATTATAATATCATATGATGAATGTAAAGATGGGGTAAGTTTGCCCAACCCAGACTAGGGAAAGGACTGCTCAGGGAAAATTGGTAAAATATAATTTGGTCATTTCATGATTTTTGCCAGTTTCAAAAATGGCTTCCCATTGCCTACTTAATTAAGCACAAGCCTGAATGTGTGTGTGTGTGGGGGGAACCCTCTAAATCATGATTCTAATTTTATCTGTCATGATCCCCCAACTGCAGATCCTAACCTCAATAGAACCAGACTAAACACTATTTTCTAGACGTTTCTTGGGTGTTTCCACCTAAATACCTTTGTTTATATGGCTTCCTTTCTATGTTGTGTTTGCCTCCCACCTTCCGCCAGCACCAATGTCATCATCTCCACTCCCCAAAAGCCTCTTCCATCCTTCAAGACCCATCTTGAAATACTATAAAGAAGCATTTCCTGGTCCCATCTTTCCACTCCCGCTGAAAACATGGAGGTGGCTTCACCCTCATTTGGACAGCCCCAGCACTTTGTCTCTGATTTTTTTGATAGGCCTTATAGTCTGCCTTGTAATATCAGTCGCATCTCATTTCCTACCCTAGATTATAGAGGAGAGTCTCTGGGTTGTAAACTTTTGAGGGCAAAAGTATTGAGTTACTCATCTTGAATTTCTCCCCCAGGGTTGCACCCAGCCCTGCATACACCAGGAATTACATAAATACTTTTAACATTTTCTCTTGTCCAAATGACTTCCCCTTGCAGTCAGCTAATTTGCATTAAGTGCTATAAGGCACAAGCCTAGGCCATAATCCTAACAAGTATTCAGCCCCGTTACTTGCTCATTTGTAGAGTGAAGAGATGGTTTTCTGGAGGGTCCTTCCAAACACTATCCTTATCTCTGCCCAGTGACAGGCAGCCTTTGGAAGGCATGCTTTCTTGATTTCTCTAGCCAAGAAAGGCTTCATGTTGTAGCAAAGCCAAGTCTGTTGAAATTGTGACTTCTCTGCACCCACACCTGAATCTGCATAATTTCCAAAGCCACAGAGGTATAAATAAAAACTTCCAACAGAACAGGAGAACATTTGCCAACTGTGGGAAGATAAATGACCTGGGGACTTCATGTTCCAAACGCAGAATGGCTGGATTTCTTATTTCAATGTAGCAAGAGATGCTGTGAGTCTAAGGTTTTTTTTTTTGTTTTTTTTTTTCTGTTGCCAGAAAGTTTTGGGTCACAACATTTAATGTGATTAATTCCTGGTTTCCAAAAGGAAACCTTAGGAGGAATCTTGGGAGGCTTGATAAAATAAGTATGTGCAATTGTTAAGAAAGGAAAGGAAAAAAAAAATGACTTTCATCAGAGCCCACAAAGATCGTTTCCAGTCCCAAACATGGGTCCCCAGAGATAGCCTGGAAACCAAATTATTGTCAAAGAGATGCTTACCTTTTACAATGGCTCACAGCAAAAGAAAACATAGAGCTTAACATCTCTCCCATGACTCAACGCTCTGGATTTTTTTTTTTCTGTTATTGTGTCTCTCTTTCCTTTTCCCTTTCCCAGATGCTAAGCTCCTCAGTCTTCCCAGTCTGAGCTCTTCTACCAATTAGATATATATCACTGAACATTGAAAGAATCACTTGTCCTTCTTAAGCCTCAGTATGTTTATCAGCAGAATAAGGTGTTTATACTACATTATTACGGTGCTTTTACTTTTGAGTGTAAATATAATCGCAAGATTGTTTTATTTGCTCCCATACAATGGGTCATATTAGTGCTCTAATATGTTTGTTTCTAAGATGATGACTGGTTTCAGCTCACATACGGAGCAAGTTAATTTGTTGGTGGGAGTCAGGTATGAGGAGTTTCACCTTTTGAAAAGGTGAGATCAAATGGCTAAGTGAAGTGGCCAGAGCCAAAGATAAATGGGGTGAGTCAGATGGATTAATACATGGACCAGAGGGATGTGCTTTAAAATTTCATGGAACAGGTAATTAATTGGCCAACCTGGTGAATAACTTGGGTATCTTCTTCCTTACCGCCCAATCTGGGCGTGCGCGCGCGCGCATGTGTGTGTTCATACTCAAAGTCCTTTGTATAAATTAGAGACTTTAGAATCTTAGACTATCCAGTCTGGCTAGAACCTCTATTGTCATAGTGTCTCTTGGGAACACTGAGAGTCAAAAAAGATGAGGTCTTCCAGCTGGTTAGTGTATGAGACAAGATGGGGCAGGTACTTATAATCCCGATAACCCACACAGCAGCTATTGGCTAATTAATCTTTCATTTCCTCCCACAGGATGACCCAGAATTTCACTTGGATTAAGGTTAAACAGTCTACACTTCATCAGCTTTCCATTTTTCACCCTTTCTTTTTTCCTGGTCTTAACTTTTTCCTCCCATGAGTCCTCTTATTCCTTCTATTCTATTTTTAGAAAACTTTCCCCACACATATTTCTTTTGTAGAGTTTTCATGGCATTTCATCCATGTGGTTAATTCCCTCATCTGGATGACTGCTTGGAGTAGGTTTCTATATTATTTTTGGCGTGGGCATCCATTTCCTGCCGGTGAGTGACAGCAGAGACTGCCTCCCAAAATGCCCATGGTGCTGATAAGTGGAGTTGGCAAAGGGCAAGACAAGAAGCCGCACGGACAGGTGGAGTCAGCCAGGCTCACGGGGATCCAGCTACCTTCGCAGCAGGATTCTGATATCTGAGAGGTGAGCTAAGGATTAGTTCTCAGCATCCATTCATCACAAAGAAAGTACTTGACATTTGGGGACTCTTTGACAATAACGGCATTGGGCTAAGAGGTAACACATGGAAATTTCTCTAACATCTGTTGGGAGCCTGGACAGCAGTGGTCAAGATGTCTGAATGTACTGGCCTGATCTGAGGTCAAAGCAAAGGTTGTTGCCAGGTGGTCTGAAGAGGAAAAACATCACTCCCACTACAGACCTCTTCCACTGCCTTATGAGAACTTGGCTTTGGGAGCACATTCTGACTATGTATTGTCAGCCTTGGACAGGTTTGCTCTTCTGGGAATCTGCTGCCTGTCAGCGTGCGATGCCTGGTAGGAGAGAGGCACAAATGAGGGCTGATAAGGCTCCTTCCAACTCTGAGAGTCTGTGGATTGCACCTTCCCACTATTTATCCATCCATTATTTGGTCCCTGGCAAGCATTTTTATAAATGGAGATTTAGCAGATGGTATGCATTTAGAAAATAGGTCAAAAGAGCTACTGCCTTCCAAAATCAGAAAAGCAAAAGGAGTAAAATATAGAAACAAAGTAAGGGGTCTGTGTGACTTCTAAGCTCTAGGTGTGTTGTAAGGGGGCTAACAAGACAAAATATTCATCTGCCAGGGCAGGGGGATGGAGAAAGAATGATTTTCCAAGCAGGAAAGAGACAATGGAGAGTGCAACTGCTGCTCCTGCTAACTGGGGCCTCGATTTCCTGTCTCCACAATGGTAATGGCTTACATTTATATGGGGTCTTTCATTAGCTCTGATCTCAGCGAGCGCTCAAAGTCCTCCTTTGATTTAGCTCCTAAATCTTGTTCTCAATAGACTAAAGGATGCCATCCTTATTTATGCCATATGTACTTTAGAGAAGACTAGCTCACGTGAAATAGGACATTAGATGCTACAGAAATGAATCCAGAATGCAGAAAGAAAGAAAAGGTGGAGAAAGAGAAGTGGCGGGAAGTGCTGATTTCCAGTCATGACCTTTGGTATCATCTAGCCGAACAGACACCTTGATCCAGATAAAGTCTCTGAAAGATCTGAATACCATCAGTAACCTCAGCCTCATCCCACCTGTTGCCTCTCACTCTCCATGGGACTTGACACTCTCTGGGGTGTATTACATTAAGATGAACACTCTTCGGGAGATCTTGACAAACTCCAACCTGGGGTTCCAAGTGCTGCTGAAGACATTTTTCCCTGATGCTTTAGGGGTCCAGAGAGGGTATTTGGGATACAGGCAAGGGGAGGCCAAGGTTGGAAGGGAGAGGAATGATAGGGAATCTGGTCTGTTCCAATAAGATATTCAATAAGGTATGTTGGGACAACAGGTATAACTCATATAGACATAGAAGCCACCAACAATTAGGAGTCATTAAAATGTTGAGGAAAAAATAAACCCACAAGAAACAGAGATAGGCATAAAGCAGCAGCCCAAATAACTCAGAAAACTGGATTTCAGTAAGCTATAACACACTACCATCATTTTCTAAACAAGGCTAAGAAAACAACAACAACAATAATCATCATAATAAAAACACACTCTGTCCATGGCTAGTTTTGGCCCTAGGAATCAATTTCATTGTGCTGAAAGAGAAAGCAATAGTATTTCTCATGTGAAAGTTCAACTTAGCAACTCCTGCCCAGATGGGCTTAACGTAGACTTTGCATTCACACAGAAAAACGAAGCACCTTCAACAGAGTCTGATGATGAGAAATGGGAAACCCAGATGAGCACATCCACTTTGAGCAGACACAAAGTGTAGGCCATTTATCATCTTGAGCAAATGCAGGGGACATGACTGCTAATTGGCCTCTTCATTTACCAAGGAGAACATCTACTACTACAGCAACTCACAAGCTCGTGGCAATTCGGGGCAGTCTTTAAGTGCCTTCTAAGTCATAATTATATTTCTTCTTGAATTCTGCCAGCCTTGAAAATGTCTCTAATTCCTCATGAGTAGTCTGCCCTCACCTTCTCTAATTATAGACTCCCTGGGAAGGGAAAAGACAAGCACAAGGTACCCATCATAAACAGAGGTGAAACACGACACCCAAACTTTAAACAGGGATGATGCATCCTTTAAATGCACCAGCCTTTGGCTGGGGGATTTTGTACTGTGTGTGGGCATGTGGAACATAAGAAATCCTTTGAGCTTTTGCAACTCCTAGGGAAAGAGTTGCTCCTCTTTTCCTGGTAATTACTACTCTGCTCTAGGGGCGTGTTAACACCTCTGTGATATGTGGACAGGGACAAAGGGATACATACATATGAAGAAGTGTGAGGCTTCCACGGCAAGGTAAGTTTGTAGGGGTGGGCAAGTTAGCAAGGAAATTCTGCCAATAACTGAAAAGAGATGAGCTCTTTCAGGGAACAGCCAACACTCCAGCTTAGAGATTAGTGGGCAAATCCCATTCCCAGTGGACATGCCAAGTGACACGGAGGTAATGTCCCCGTTGGGGCAGGAGGTTTGTGACACTTTTCAGCCAGGCTCCCACCCTTTGTGCAAGGAAATGACAGTCGGGGTCTTTGTTTTGGGGGCCTGCCCAGGGCAGCTTATCAAATGCCTATAAACAAAGAGAGGACAGTCTAGCCTGGGGTTGTGGCTCCCTTATCAGGTAGACTTTGTATACGTCAGCATTCATGGGTCATCAGTTTTCCACGCCTCGGCTGTAAACTTCTCAATCTAGAATGTGTGACTACTCCAGAAGGCATGTCAGGTGAACTAGATATTCATTCACATCCAGCTTTAACATTTCTGGGATTTTGTTGGTATTCCTAATGAGTTTTAGAGGCTTTATCTAACTAGCAAACTGCACCATCAGATGAGAGGAGGACCTGACAAGAGCACCGTTAATAAAAGCATATAAGTTGTGGGTATGGTTGCTGTTTAGGTAGCAACTGGGGCTGCCTCTGGGCCCACAGTTCACAGGCAATGGCTCCGAGAGAGAGGAAAGACAGTGAATACCAAATAAACAATGTATAAAATGTGCAGCGGACTCAAATGCGCAAGGAAGTTTATGTGCCTCCTACCTCTCTGCAAACTAGTGAACATGATGTGTGAAACAGGGCCGACTTCTGGAGTGCAAACAAAACACAGCAGCTAAGTAATATGATAATCCAAGTGTGAGGAAAACCATGGCCTTACCTGGAGATATGGAGGGGTCGTAAGGATTTCTCTCCTTGCGGTTCATCTTGAAGGCTTGGATGTCCTTTTCCCTGTACGTCCCAAAGCCTTCGTAGCTCCTCCTTTTACTCCCACTCACGTCACTGTCCCACTTGTCATTCGAAGCGTTCATTTCACTGAACACGTCCAAGCTCTCTGGTCTTGTGCTGCCACCATCCCCGCCACTGCCAGAGTACCTTTTTGTGCACGAATCTGCAGGCTCGCTGCTCAAGTCACCTTTGTCCTTGGCCTGCGTCCAATGCTGGGCATCAGAAAGTGACAGTGTCGATAGGGTGTCCACCTCAAAGCTGTTTTTGGAGGCTTTGTGGCTGGCTTCACTGTGCTGGTGCTTCTGCTTCTCCTTATGCTTGTTCTTCTCACTCAGTAATGGGAGCTCTTTGTCTGCGCTGCTCAGCCGCTCGCTCAGGATGTGGCTGGAGAAGCCTGTGGCTTTGCCTGCAAAGAGACCGCTCAGGTTGTCGTGGGTCCCCAGGATCCGATCTTCCTTGTGCTTATGCTTATGTTTGTGTTTCCTCTTGTGGAGCCGACCGCTGGACAGGCTGGCACTGCCCACCTTGGGAGGGTTCAGGGATGGCTGCATGTCACCGAGGCCCATGCCCACAGGTCCCTGCAGGTGCACGCCATGCTTTGCTTTATGCTTAGCTGTACTGGACATCTTCATGTGGGAGCTTGTGTGGAACTGAGGCGGGGGCACCGTTGGCCTCATGAATGGGGAAGCTGCTCCGAGCGTGTGCGACAGGTACAAGGGAGCTGGGTACTGACTGTAGTAACCAAGGTTCATCATAGGCATTGATGTGTAAGGCATTCCATAGGGTGCATAGTAACTTCCACTGGGAATAGGGTAGCTGAACCCTTGTAAAAAAGGCACCTTTGTCATGGTGTCATTGGTTTTTGCAGGCCTACCACGCTTCTTCTTTGACTTCAAGTCTGAAGTCCTACGAAGATAGAGCAACGGGTCATACTGGATATATGGCACCGGGTAATAGTGATCAAAGTTAATCCGAAAAATGCTGGGGTACGGGTTCTCGTGGTAAAAGGTGTAACTGCGGTGGGAGATCCTGAACAGCTGGAACTTGGTGACGAGCTCCTCCAGGTCTGCCAGGAACTGGAGATCATCCCGGTTTTGCAGGCTTTTCCGTTTCCTCTTGTGCTTTGGCTTCTTGAGGCTCTCGTGGGCCAGGAAGTTGTCCACGATAAGATGCTTCTGCCGGTGGCCATGCCGGTTCTTTGTGCTGGTGTCAGACGGAATGGCCTCCGGGTTGTCCAGGGAGCAGAAATCAAAAGAGTACCTCCGACGGGATTCTGAACTCTTTTCTGCTTGGTCAGACGTGCTGTTGTTGTCTGTCCCAATGCCACTGTCACTCGGGATCGTCTCCTCGCTGTGCGACTCGCTCACAGGGGATAGGGTTATTTCCTTGAGTGAGCCAATCTCGCAAAGGTGTGAAGGTGAGTTGGCCATCAGCCTGGGTGGAGACAGCTTCCAAGTTCCACTATGTATTCCCTTTTGGGTTTTGGTTGGAAGAGCACTGATGGGCTGGAGATTTGGCATAGTTTTCAACTCTGAAAAACTGGTTTCAGTGCTGGCGGGGCTCAGGTTGCCATTGGACCCACCTAACTGTGTCGACAGTGGGTGCATAGCTGCTGGTGAAGACGCCACAAGTGACTGAAAGTTGGAAGGCACGGCTGGAACATCCGGCTGGCTAGAAACAGGCCTTGGGTGCTTGATGGCTGTTTTGGGTTCTTCGGATGGGGGTGGCAGCTCTGCTCTTGGCTTCCTGCCCCTCTTCTTGCCAATGTAGATGGTTCCCCTCTTGCTGACATTAATCTGCTTGCCCAGTTTGCTCTCAATTGCGGCCGCCCCAGGGCTGGTCTCTGGGGGAGCTTTAGCCTTCAGAGCAATGTTGCTGGAGCAGGACAAGATCTGGTTCAAGATATTTTTCCTCTTGAGTGTTTTCATCTTATTGATAGTTTTGATGGTCTTCTTATCCAACACCCCAAGCTTTCCAACTTTTTTGTGAAATTTCATCTCGCTCATGGGTTTGTCCTCTCCCGGCACCAGCTGGGCCAACTTAGCTAAGCTGCGTCGTCTCTTCCTTTTCTTGGTGCCAGGAAACTCCCGGCTAATGGGACTGACCGGACTGGTGGACGTCCCCTCGTGAATCGTCTCAACTGTGAGCAAAGGCTGCTTCTTTGGTCGTCCCCGCTTCTTTTTGACTGGCGTGATCACAGTAAGACTGTCTGTGTTGGTGTACAGAGGGCTGGAGGGGGTGATGGGATACGCGGATGGAGGTTCCACCATCAGTTTATCGGAGGAGGCCATGACTGCC
This sequence comes from Aselliscus stoliczkanus, assembly GCA_033961575.1. Lineage (NCBI taxonomy): Eukaryota > Metazoa > Chordata > Mammalia > Chiroptera > Hipposideridae > Aselliscus > Aselliscus stoliczkanus. Next base: position 90,108,243 of record CM066738.1, on the reverse strand, counting down.
TCCCGAAGCATACTGGTGGGTTTTGGTTTGCTGCATGTCCACCTCCGTTTTGCAGCAAATTTTGGATGCTGGATTTCTGGCACCTTTCTTGATGGAGAGTGATCTGTGCATGTTGGAGGCGTCATGACCATGGGTGGCTTCCGCTGCTTAGCCACACCTCCTGGGATAACTTTCTCAGCATTTCCACCGGTTTCAAGGCCAACAGAGGGGGACTCATTCTCTATCATTTTACTCAACTTAGGGACACGGGGATCTTTCTTATTCCCCTCAGTGTTGGAAAGTATCCTGCTAACTACTTCACTGCTCATTGAGATTCCAGAAGCCAGGGCTTTCTCTGGCATGATCTTTTCTACCACGGCTTTGATAGACTGTCTCTTTTTCCTTTTATGGCTGGTTGGATCTAGACAGGGTGCCTTGATAGGGATGGTAATCCGGACGTGACTCGAGTCATTTTCAGGATTACTGACGGAACTCACATTCTGTCTGGCTGGTGATGCCTCTTGGGCGTGATCTGCAGAGTAGCTTTCTCGTTTCCCTTCTGTATTGTCAAATGCTTTCTGGGCGCTCTTGACCCAGTCCAGGTCTGGGTTTGGTATGCTTTGACTCAGCACATCTTTTTTACTGGACTTTTTCTTGCTGCTGACAGTAGGTGGCTCTGGGGGATCCTTTGCACCTCCTCCGTCTTGATCAACCAAAGGCTGAAGCCCACCGCACTCTGCAGAGCTGCTGGGTGGGACGGGCGAGCTGTGGTTGCTTGGGGAGGGGGCCACGCCTCCCAAGAGCATATCTTTGCTACTGTTGGACAACTGGCTCCATGTGCTCCCTGCACTGCCTTTCTTACCCTGGGCCTTTGCAAAGGAAGCCACGGGCTCAAGAGCTGGGATCTTGCTGGTGCTTGCAGGTTCTCTGCCAGACTCTGGACTGATGAAGCAATTCTGAGTGGCAGGTCCGCTGTCAGAGTTGGTAGACCAGTCCACGTGGTTCTGGCTGCTGCTTTTTTGCTGGTGCTTTGGTTTTAAGGTGTCACCGGTGAAGTCCTGTGGGAGGCCTGGGTCATAAAGGAGAGCTGAGTGTTTCTGTGGCCGCTCGTAAGCCTAAATGTGGGCAGAGTGGAGGTGGTGGGGGGAGAGAAAGAGAGACAAAGATGAGCATACGGGAACCATTTAAAACCGAATGTCAAAAGGCGTCATGATTTGAAAGTTGAAATCACCACCTTTAATTCCAGAATGCTTGGGGGGGGGGGGGTTGCAACTGCAGTAGTAAAAATGATACACTGATTTTTGAACATTTGTAAGGATGCTTTACTCACCGTTTCATCCCTCCTGCCTCCAAATAATAGGAACTTTAACCTATCTGGGTTAAATGCAGTCTCAGAGTAAGAATTGTGTAGAGAGAGGAAGGGCCCTAAAGGTGACTTAGTTCAATGCCTGTATTTTATAAATGAAGAAGCTGAAATTTGAATAATAGAGAGTCCCACCGAAGGTGGCCAAGTCCAGGAGAGAATCCTAACTTCCTGACTCCCTGTGTTCTTTTGCCCAATCAAGCTGCCTCTTATTTCTGTCCAGGTTTCTCCTCAGACACACATCTTTCCCTGGCTCCCTCTTATAGCACTTTCTGTTTGCACTTTACCCTGGATTCCAACTTCTCTGTATTCAAACAAGTAGCTCATTAGGAACCACTGTGACAAGAAAAGGCTGCACAAGTTGAGGAATTCAGGGGGAGGCTGGAAGACTGCATCAGGGAAAGTGGGCTGGTGAAAGGCATAGAGAGGAAATGGAAGAAGGACAGGCACATGGAAGAGCCTTCAAATATTTGCTGACTCTCAGATTGGTGCTGGGATTGGGAGTGAGCCCTCTGAGGCTTCCTGAAGCCCACATTAGGCATGGGCTCTCTCTTGAGGATACGCTTGGATATTATCCAAAGGAACTCTGAGTCTCTTGGATGAATATACCAGGAAAAAATCATTATCATTATCTCCTCTGAACTTGTCAGTTGTGTTTCCCCTACATTGATGCTATATGAATGTCTTCAGACTCTGGCACCTTCCTTAGGAAAGGCAGAACCTGTGCTAGAGGCCAAGCAAAGCAGAATCTGTGAATCACAAAGGGAATGGATACTGAACACATCATTTTGAGATATTAACACTATTTTTAATATAGAGATACTTGCTGTGTTCCAGATAAATTTCAAGCCATGCTACCAGTACACAGCATTCCTCACAGCTTATTACAAGTCCTGTTTTACACACAGAGTAGTAGGCTTAAAGCATGCATTGCCCTAAGACTTGTTAAAGGGAAAATTTCAGTAAATTGAAGAAATCTTTGGGTTTCTGAGAAGTATATGATGACTGGCTTAGTGGCTTAGTGCATTTAGGAAGTGTTAGACTGTACTATGTATCTGTCTGTATTTATCTATGTATCTATCTATCATATGTCTATCTACGAGGTCTGACAATTAAGTTCACGAACTTGTTGCACCAATGTTGCTAACCTTTTTTGATATCAGATAGATTATTCATCATGAATTTACACCAACTGGACAAACAGTTAACCAAGTTTACTCCTTGGAAGTGCTGAAAAGCCTGCATTAAAAACTTAGATGACCTGAACTTGGCACCAACAATTCATGGCTCTTGCATCACGACAATGTACCAGCTCATAGGGCACTGTCTGTGAGGGAGTTTTTAGCCAGTAACCAAATAACTGTATTGGAACACCCTCCCTACTCACTTGATCTGGCTCCCAATGACTTCTTTCTTTACCTTAAGATAAAGGAAATATTGAAAGGAAGACATTTTGATGACATTCAGGACATCAAGGGTAATATGACAACAGCTCTGATGTCCAGTCCAGAAAAAGGAGTTCCAAAATTGCTTTGAAGGGTGGACTATGCACTGGTGTGCGTACATAGCTTCCTAAGTGGAGTACTTTGAAGGTGACCATAGTGATATTCGGCAGTGAGGTATGTAGCACTTTTACTAGGATGAGTTCACGAACTTAATTGTCTGACCTCGCATCTATCTATCTATCTATCTATCTATCTATCTATCTATCTATCTATCCATCCATCCTACATGCCTGCCTACCTGTCTACCTACCTATCTATCATCTACCTATCTCTATTTACCATTGATGTTATAGGACTGACATTTTATTAGAAAGCACTTCTTATGGTCCCCATTAAGAGTAAAAGCACAGATTACAGGAAGAATCACAGGTAAAATTCAATGTGGTAAAAGCAACCAGTGTTTCCTTCATACCTGTTCCTGGAACTCTCAGGCTTATTTCTGCCTCTCTGATTTTATGAAATCCTGTTTGTATTTCCAATACTGGACTATATACTTTAAGTGTCATGATACAGTCTCCCCAAGCTATGCCTATAAGTGGCCAGGATAAAATTAAGAAAAATGATTATTTAGATTTTTCTTCATCACGTAGTAAAGAGGAAACATGCCACCACATCACATCATAAACCTCTAGAGAACAAATCCTGCATCCTGACTTTGTTTGCTAGGTATTACTGCTGCGAACACAGGCTGTTAATGAATTTTGATATTTGGAAAAAAAAATAGAATTATTATTCACAGCATAAAACGCTAAATGCCACTTACTTATCTATTATAAATCAGGTCTTTGTTAATTTGTCATTTGTGTTTTTGATTTGAGTTGGTACTATGTGTTTACTCACAGGATGATAGGTCTAGAAGAGGGCTTGAAGACAAAGTCTCCCATCTCCTTAGGGTGACAATATAGCTGATTACTTCTACTAGAATATTTCTGAGAGTCAGTGGTGGCACTTAAAGACAAAAAGGTGTACACTATTGCTTTGGACCTGGGTAAAACAGGACTTAGAGTTACCCTCTTTCTTCTACTCCTGCTACCAACATTGCTTTATTTTTCTAGATCTGGACACTAAAGTTTACAGAGGGGCTTCATGGAGAAGCTGGAATCTTGGTCACTGATTCCCACCAATTTTTCTCTGTGGCTCTATCTTCTTATTCTTGGCACCTAGCAGAGTCCTTAATTAACTCTTTCTCTATGTTCTAATCTCAGCGGAATCCTAGGAGGCCCTTTACCTTATAGAAATATTCCTATTATAAGATTTTATAATGAAACCATGGATCTCATCTTTGTTGTACTTATCCTAGTTTTAATTTTATATTCGATTTGTGGACTAACTGAATTAATACATGTCTCCCTTTCTATCCTATATATACACCATCACAGAGGTATCAAGCATAACGCCCAGAAAATAGTAGGCACTTGAAAAACATTTATTGAATAAATACAGGAATATACAGTTTACTGTGGGTATTTTATTTTGTCGACAGTGAGATTAATGACCTGTATATTGCAACATATTGTCTGTAAACATAAGCACCCCCTCCAGCCTACTTGCTTATGCCATTCCTTCCGCAAGTGCAATTGTCTCCCACAAAGACATCTATCACGATCCTTATACCGCTATGTGCCATTTACTTGTGTACTTTTCTACCACCCTCTCCTAGACTGTAAGTACTTTGAGGTCAGAGTCTCTGCCATTTATCTTCTTATCCCCAGCACCAACTACAAAGTAAACCACCCAGAAAGTTCCCAATAAAGGTTTGCTGAATGAATAAACAAAATCATGTTTGAGGTGCCTCGTACCAGGACAAAAATATATGGCTACGTACAAAACACAATAAACTGTGAATCAGCTGTTTGATAATGGCTCATAATCAAATTGGAGCACTCAAATGCATTAGGCATTGAACAAAAAATATCTTTCCCAAAGACTTAGAGACTGAAGGCACTTGCAAGGAACTCCCCTTCAGGGCAATTTTTCCTGTGAGTCCTCCCCCACCTCCTGTTAATTGTTTCACTTTCTAATTAGCTCTGTCTTTGAGGAGGGCAACGTGACTGTCAGGAGGGTGGATTTCACTCTGGCAGTTGAAAGGTGGGGCCTGCTCACTTACACCCGGGGCAGGCCAGCTGAAAGTAATGCTGTTAAGCTTGCCTGGTTCCCAGTGCTTCCATCTGGATACTGCCTGATCCCATTGTTCCTACGACATCAGCTGCAATTTGCCCTGCTGGGAGAGGGAGGCAATCAAAGGGCAGGGTGGACAAAAGGGGAGCACAACAAAGGATCAGGAGTAATGGGGGGAAATGGTGCTTTAAACGCTGCACTCAGATGGGCTGAAGTGAAGGGGCAGACAGGACCCAGAAGGGGTGCTTTCGCAGGGATCTGGCAGAACAGGCTTTCTTCGAGCAGTGGCTGATGGCTATATCCCGATGCATTTCAAGAAATCCCATTTCTTCATCTGTCAGGCATGACATATTATATACACAATGGTGAGGCTGTCAGTTCCAATATGTCCTTCACTGAGAATTGAGCACTTACTCCATTGAGACAGAGATGGACATGGAAAAACAGGGCCCTAGCTGAATGCTGAGGCAGGTGAGAGAAACACAGGCTCTCCCTCCCACCCCCACCCCCTTCTCCAGTGGCTTGGCGATATGATTCCCTATGGTGGTCTTTGGGGGCTTTAGGAACCCACACATCACATGTTTCCATTTCCCCTTCAGATTATGAATTTTTCTGGGGATAAGACCTGAATCTTTTAAGGCCTTTATACCACCCTCAGCCCTTAGCATGGTTATCTCCTGAAATGTTTAACAAGGGAAGAGCTGATGATATGCTACACCGGGCTAGTTCGTTTTGTGGAAAACTTTTAAAACTCACTCAGCTCAGCGCATCTCCTGGCTGCTCCCCCAACTCCATGATTGACTGTGCAACTCATAGTCATTTTGAAAGTGTGGCTTATTGTTATAAGAACAGGGCTTTCCATGCACATTGAGCCTGGGCCAAATGTTCGGCAATAAAACACCATTTTGAAAACACTGGATAAATTTCTCTAAGGGATGTGCTTATGGAAGCAAGTCTTTAGATAAGGTGAAGAATTCTTATGTAGAGTAGATAACTATCACCGCCCCCACAACCGATGTATAAATCATATACATTTAAATTTTGTACAGGTCAGATTTCTTTTTTTAAAGCACTTTATTTTCACCTTTTTTTTTTCTTTAAAGAGAGCATTAGATCACTGCATAAAAAAACTTAAAGATCCATAAAAACAGGATGAAAACGAGTCACCGGCTGTATTTCAGGTGTACCTGAAAAGTAAGGTTTGTTGCAATGAGAAAAGATGTCGATTTGGGTCTGAGAAAAATATAACTCATCAAAAATCAACCATGACTTTGTCAGAGATAAAGTTTTGGGTTAGCTGTGTTCATGCTACTTTCTGCTAACATCGATAATTTAAATTTACTATTTGTGAGACATTTTGCTTTACATGAGAAGGAAAAATATGTCTGAGTATGGAGACAGGAAGGAACTTCATTTCTTAATTTGGTACTTGGTGCTTTTCAAGATGTGGATCTCTGTACCAGAACCACCTAAGGTACAGTTTATTAATACAGATTCCTGGGCCCTGTTGCTGCTCCACTAGTTTCCTATTGTCCAGAGTGGGATCAAGGAATATGCATATTATCATACTCCCCAGATAATTCTGATGTACAATCAAGTTTTAAAACCACTGATCTAATGTTTTAACACCATAATCCCTCTGGGGTGGGACTCTTCTGTGGTTGCTATGACATCCGCAGCACTTTTTGGTGGTAAATATGCAGAGCAAACCACTATAGGCCTGTTGGGATATGCAATTTGGCACCATTGAGCATTCCTGCTCTGCTCTCTGAAGTCTTTGCGATTTACATACTAAGAAACTCTACCATGGCCCCCTGTTGAGGTCTTCCAAGTACACTGCAAAGAGAGGTGGACAATGACATGGATGGATGAGAATACTGTCCTCCCAGAAAGGACGAGGCATACAGGTGTTCATGACCTCCACCCTGGGATTTCTATTTCTCCGGCTCATCCAGGGCAATCCCCAGAGCTCTGGGAAATCCTGGCATTCCATCCCTGAGGCTAGAAGCAAGTTCTCAAGCCTGAGCAGGAGCCGAGTGTGGGAGACAAGGAAGGCAACCACAGAGCGTCTGATTAAGGGTGCCCAACGTTGGCTGTACCCAGGAAGCTTTGGGAAAACACCATACCTGGGACCTGACTCAGGCTAATGAAATCAACATTCTAGAGGTGGGGCCTTAAGAGCAATACTTTTTGCAAAGCTCTCCGTTATCCCAGTGAGCGGGCAGAGTTGAGAACCACTGGATTACATGAAAGACAGGGGTCTGCAGTAGGGACTAAAGATGATCTGATATTATCAGGAGATGTTCCAGTTCAGTGGTTTTCAAATGTATTCTACAGAAACCTAGGATTCGGTAAAGACATTTCTGAACTGTAGCCAGTGGATTGGGCAAGAGAGAAGCTCCAGACCATTCTTTTAACCCCCAAATGAACATGGCAGCCTTGCAAAATATTGCATTTAAGAGAAAGTTTCTGTCACTTAAGAAAATATTTTGGAAATTACCATCTGGGCTTATGAAAAGGAGGAATGAATAGGCACATGCCATCAGCTTCCATTGAACTTGTTCCCCAAACCTCTCTCAACCCAGTTCATTGCTGCATCTGCTAATGGGTAGAGATACAGGGCTGTCACTAAGTACCATCTTTGAACAATGGCTTTATGATCCTCTGATTCCACAGAACTTCACGAATGTTTGTATCCCTCCAAAATCCGTATGCTGAAATCCTAAACCCCAATGTGATTATGTTAGGAAGTAGGGCCTTTGGGGGTATAATGTTATTAGGTCATGAGGGTAGAACCTTCATGAATGGGATTAGTGTTCGTAGAATAAGAGGCTCCAAGAGCTCTCTTGTCCTTCACCATGTGAAGATACAGAGAAGGTGGCATCCATGAACTAGGAAGCAGTCAGGTCCTCACCAAATCTGCTGACACTTTGATCTTCTCAGTCTCTGGAACCGTGAGAAATACATTTCTGGGTTGTTGTTTTTTAAGTCAGTCTACGGTATTCTGTAGACAAGGGGACTAAGACAAAGGGACACAGAAAACCTACCCAGCTCCAAAATGGACAAGAAGTTTCCAACTACATATATACAATGAGTGTGTCCCCATTTCCTGTCACAAGAATTGCCCTGGGAAGTCACCTCAATGTAGTTCCCATAGGACACATTTCTTATTTGCTATTTGGCGGCTGTGAGTTAGTTACACTGAAAAAAAAAAAATCCTTTTACTGGGGTTGATACCAACTCACACTAAATCAGAGGCCACTATCATATGCTTCCTTGAGCACACGGTAATTCTGTAGAATAAAAGTCATCACTGACTTGGTTGCAGCCATAACGGAATTAATAGGCATTAGCCTTAACCTTTCTATGGAAATACATGTAAAGCTGAACAAAATATATGAAGCAACTGTTTTCAGGAATTGGACAGCAGGTAACATGGGCAGTGAATTCTAGAGAGAAGGGAAATTCATGAGGCTCCATAGTATCTCTAGTTTTCCGCCTGGGAGAACTTTCTAAACCTGGGTACAGGGAAGCAGAACCAAGAGAGCTATGATCTCATTGGATGGAAGAGAAAGAGATAGGGGATCCTGAGGGGACTGGAATTTGTGAGACAGGGTACCCTAGAAGAGGGAGCTATATAGAAAAGGAAACCTAGAAACCTTAACAGGGATCCCTTAAGTCTTTGGCCAACTTTTAATTTGCATTTGAGGGTAAGACTCCATGAAGTCTAGCCGAGATTTGCTACGAGGGGAGCCTGAGGCCACCTAATATCAAGCAATGTTGGATTTCTGACTGGCCAGAGTAGGGTGGCTCTAATGACTGTCCCAGATATTACGTTGATATTCCATTTATGGCACTCCTTAACAGTAGGATGGCTGTGGCTCTAGACTAAAAGCTACTCTAGTCTCTCCTTAGCAATGTCTAAAAAGAATCTACAATAGGATAATGCTAATTACTCATCAGAACAAAAGTCAAACTCTTTAAAGGAAAACAACAAAATCCAGAACATCTACATAGTATCTACAGTCTCTGGTACACAATAAAACATTTAGTAGATAAGCAAAGAGGCAGGCAACTGTGACCCACAGCTAGGAGAGTACATACAGATCCAAGGCCCTCAAAACAGCTATTATGAAGATGTTCAAGTATATAAACTATGGGGAATCTCAGCATAGAGATGGCAACTATACCAAAATAAAATGAAAATTCTAAATCAAAACAATACAACATCTGAAATGAAAAAACTCACTGGGTGGACAGCTTCCAAGACACTACAAAGGAGAGATTCAATGAACACAAAGAGAAGACAATAGAAATGATCAAAACTGGGTAGGGGAGAAAGATTAAATAACAACCACAAATAATAATAATAGCATTTCAGTGACCTGTGGGAGAGTATCAAGCAGTCTAACAGATACACAATTAGAATCCTAGAAGTAGAGAAGATACGATAATGCATGTGGGTTCACATAGCTAAGAAGCTCAACAAATCCCAAGAAGAATAAATACACAAAAAAACCCCACTTGGGCACATTGTAAACAAATTGATGAAAACCAAAGATAAAATTTTAAAAGCAGCCAGAGAAATAGAATACATTATTTAAAGGGAAATAGTGACAAAAATGTCTGATTTTTCATCAATAAAAATCAATCCAGGAGACAATGAAATATCTTTCAAGTGCTGAAATAAAAATAAATTCAACTTCAATTTCTAATTCCCCATGTAAACATCCTTCAACAGTGAAAGCAAAATTAAGGTATTTTCAGACGAATAAAAACTGAGAGAATTCATGGCTGGCAGGCTTGAATCACTAGAAATTTAAAATAAAATTCTTTAGGCTAAAGGGTAATAGCACCAGATGGAAACTCAGATCTACATGAACAAATGAAGAATGTGGAAATGGTAAATATGTGGACATGTATGCAACACTTTATTCTTGGATCTTCAAAAGGCAACTGACTGCTTATAGTAGAAATCATAACAATGTATCATGGAATTTATCACATTTGTAGAAATAAAATGTACAACAATAAAACAAAGAACAAGAGGGTGATATATGGAAGTATACACTTGTACAGTGCTTACATTGGAAGGAATATGAGTTTAAAGTAGACTGTGATACTCTTAGGGTGCATATTGTAATTTCTAGAACAACCAATAAAAATAAAACAAAGTGGTATACCTAAAATACCAGTAGAAGGAAACATGGAATACTAAATACTAAATAAAGCTTGATTAAGCCAAAAGAAGGTTGAAAAGGAGGAAAAAGAATGAAGATAGATGGAACAAATAAAAAACAGATAGTAACATGGTAGATTGAAACTCAACAGTCTCAGTAATTATGTTAACTCTCTATATACTAAAACACTCCAAACAAAACTAAATAGCAAAAACAAATACGGGGGTATATAGACTGTCAGACTGAATTAAAAATAAGACCCAACTACATCGTGCTTACAAGTGATATACTTTAAATACAAAGGCACAGATGACTTAAAAGTAAAAGGATGGAATAAAATATAGCACACAAACACTAAACATAAGAATGCTGGAGTGGCTAAATTAATACTATACAATGCAAAATAGGCTTCAGAACAAACAGTATTACCAGAGATAATTTAGGGACATTTCAAAATGATAAAAGAGTCAATTCATCAAGAAGAGACAATACTCCTAAATATGTTTGCACCTCATAACAGAACTTCAAATACGTGATACAACTAAGAGAATTAAAGGAAGGACATAGACAACCCCACATTAAAGGGATTGACACTCATCTCTCAGTAATTGCGAGAATTGACTAACAAATAAAAATATCAGAAAAAAATATGCAGAAGAGTTTAATAATCCTCTTAACCAAGTCAACCTCACTCAATGTCAAAAATACGTTCACCAAAATGTGCTCGGCTTGGGCCGGCCGAGTGGCGCGGTGGTTATGCGCTGGTTTGGGAAGCCAGCGGCCCTGGTCTGGGTCCCACATATGAGGGCCAGTGACACTGCCCTCAAAAAAAAAAAAAAAATGTGCTGGGCCACAAAACAAGTTGAAATGGCCAGTGAGCACATGCTAATGTCTTCACACATCACTGGTCATCAGGAAAATGACAATTAAAATCACAAAGATATATGACTACACACCCAGTAGAATGGCTAGTATTAAAAAGACCAAAAACAAGTGTTGACAAGGTTATGGAGCAACTGCCCGTCTCACCCATTGCTGGAGGGAGTGCAAAATGGTACCCCTTTGGAACTTATTTCGGTCATGCCTTTTAAAGCTAAATGTACCCTATAACCTGGCATTTCTACTCAGTATTTACTGAAGAGAGATGAAAACATGTATCCAAAAATAGATTTTTTTTTATAGAAGTTTCACAGCAGCTTATTTAAAGTAGTAAGCACCGGGAAACAACTCAGGTGTGGATCAACATGAGAATACACAAACGCATGAATAAGAGGAACAGAGGAAGAGACAGATTCCACAACGTAGGTATAGATACATCGCACACAGAAAATTATGCTGAGCAAAAGAAGTCAGACCCCCACAAAAGTACACACTGTATGATGCCATTATATAAAGTTTTAAAACAGGTACAACTAATCTGTGATGACAGAAATCAGAACAGTGGTTGCTTATGGGGTGAGGTAGGGTGGGAAGGGGCAGGATGGAGGTTTCTGGAAGTAATGAACACATTTTGTATCATGATAGGAATGTGAGTTACACAGCTGTATACATTAGTCAAATCTCTTTGAACTGTATACTTAAGATCTATATATTTCACTATATGTAAATTTTACCTCAATTATGTAAAAAAACAGAAAATACATCAAACAATAATTACTTACAACTCCCTATAGCCAGGGCGTGCACATACATAACACACACACACACACACACACACACACACACACACACACACACACACACACACACACACACACCAAAATCACTCTGCAGAACTTAGGGACGGTTTCTTTCCAGTGACCACCTAACGCAGCCAGCCACTCATTCCCTTCCCCCAGCCCTCACTCTCCTGTCTACACAGGGAGGGCTGATGGAGTTGATCTCAAACAAAGGAGCCTGAATTAAGGAGGCAGGTGCTTGTGGCTTCTGCAGGGCCATTCTCACCTTTCCTCCTTCTTGACTGCACCCCTGACCTGGGCCAACAGGTAGAAAGGTGAAGCCAGCCTCCACACTGGCCACAAATCCACCTGGTTGGAGGTAAGGAAGGAGGCTTGAGAAGAACCTGCTTACAAATCAAAGTTAATGCTGCCCCACCCCCTCTGTAAATCATGTGACATCCATCTGGGTAATGACTCCTCCAGTGTAATTCCCTATTAAGAGGCTTTATCTGGAGAGATAAGCAGCTGGTTTCTGTGTCACTAATTGCTGTCTGCTGTGATTTTAAAACATCTGCACCATTGTGCTCTTCATTTTCATATTCTAATCACCCTGAAACTTGAAAAAGGTACATCATTGATTGTTTCTATGGGTTAATTAGTACACAGTCTCCTTGTAGAGACAATTTAGAGGCAGCCAGAACCTCAATCAGGAAGTTTGTTTTAAAAATTAATAACATCGGCGGTGGCTGGAGGGACTGTCACAGTGGACCCCTCCTGGTGGGAAAGCCACCCTTTGTTATACTCCACAGAGGGACGCCAACAGGGCAGTGGGTAAGAAGGTGGGGAGCAGTGGCAAGCTGGGTGCAGGGACATGGGGCCTGGCTTGGTCCCTAGTGGACCTGACCGGCGTCTCCACTGCTGTCCGCTCCCCCCTTCCAACGAGCCAGAGTCCCTCTCCTTGTTAGCACAGATCAGGACTTTGATGAGGACTAAAATATCTGGAGGTGAGGGGAATTTGTCCAAGCAAGAACATGGGAAATCATTTCCTATCTTCAATTCTGCTCATTGTCCCTCTCCCTACTTCAGCTATGGAAGGGAGTGTTTAGGGAGAGGACTGGAGGATAAATGAAAGAACTTGGCTATGGAGGAAAGCAACGTTGGAACCCATACCTTCTCAAACTTAAATTGTACATAATTCACCTGGCGATGTTGTGAAAATGCAGATTCTGATTCAGGAGGTCTAGGGTGTGGCTGGCATCCTGCATTTTTAACAAGCATTTTTAACAAGTGGGGTCCAAGGTCAACCATTTGAGAGGCACTGGTCCAGGCCCTTGACCGATGTCACTACTCCTGAGATCCAAGGGAGGGGGGAGGTTTGGGTTCTGTGCCAGGGTCACAATTTGGGAAACAGGTCACATGGCCTCTTCTATCTCAGCTTCCTCACTGAGGAACAAATAGCAGTGCCTATCTCAAAAGGCAACTGGGATTGGAAGCTGATGAATGTCATGTATTTCCCACAGAGCCTGGCCCAAAGTAGGTGCTGCATAAATACAGCTATTATGCTTATGTAGTTTTCAGGACATGGCTTTTCTGAAAAGCAATATCCACCAGATATGAGGTAAAGACATGAATGAGGAAGAGTCTCTTTGAAGCTCATATCGTGGTGTCTTGCAATCACCCATTCTAGAGGTCCTGGTGGCCACCATCTGGGGCCACCCCCACCCTCAACCTAGCCCAATCTTCAGAGCTCAAGGTCATCCCTCACAGCCTCTCTGGGAGCTACTAGACAATACGCAGTCCTGGCAGCTCACTTCTGCACAAAATACATTGTTCTGTCTATTAGAGAGTGCTTTCCTATTTTGAGCTGAGGTCTGTCTGCCCTTGGAGAGTTCTGGCAAGCAGGGGAGACAAGCATACCTGCCTGTGTTGGCCTGGATCCGAGGACCAGGCCCCTGCAGCTGACAGCAAATGCACCCCGGGAAGGGGATTCCCAGCCCCCACCACCCCCAGCTGCCCTTAGCAGACTTCAAGGGGTTTCCCTGTGGGCCTGTCTGGAAATGTGCTATTGTGAGGGGAAAGGAAGATAAAAACTGGGCTTTCAATTGTGTGACATACAATTAAAAAAAAAAAAAAAGCCTCTCAGCAGAAGAGCTGGAAGTCGACTTAAGAAAATGTAGAGAAAGAGAAAATAGTGTGGAACGGTAGGGCGGCCCTTTCAGAGGCAGCCATGGCGCAGGCTTGCAGGGGCTAATTGGAGAGCAGCAGTGTCCCCGCATCCTTCTAGAAGGGCCATGGAGGCATCCTGATGGAACTATTCAGGTGCGAGGAACTGCTAACCCAGAATCTCACTAACAGCACGACTGCCTGCCTTCTTCCAGCAGCAGGCTCTGACTTCCCTGCCCAAGCTTCTCTAGGCCTCTAGCTGGGTGCCGGGAGCCCTGGGGGACAGGGTAGAAATGATGATGCATTCTGGACGGAAGGCACTGAGCAGCAATCGCAGACTGATCCTAAAGCAGAGAAGTTACGAAATGACAGTTAGGTTTTAACACGTTGCTAACTCTTCTCCCCTCTGGGTTAGTTCTTCATCCCACTCTCTCAAAAGAGGAGGACACACAACAGGGTCGTTGGTTCTATTCCTGGCCCCGGCTGAGCTGCGGCTGAGCTGCGCATAGGTGGCAGGATGGCTCAGCTAAAAAAAACAAAACAAAACAAGAAACAAAATAAAACAAAACAAAACAAAAGAGGAGGACACATCATGTTCTTGCATCTTCTTTGAGATCGGTAGCAATATGATGGAGTGGCAAAATGAGGGGGGTAGAGTCCTAAGGTCTGAATGTCACATCTGTAAGAGAGGTATAAAACCATATGGGCATCAGAGGAACAGCCATAATAGCTGAGCCCTGGTAGCATCAGAGGAACAGCCGTAATGGATGAGGCCCTAGAAAATACTGAAGAAAGCTCAATGAATACCCTTAGGAGGGTATAGATAATCTGGCCAAACAGAGGGCATTTTCAAAACTTGCCTGAGGAGAAGAATCAACAGTGGCCTCTGTAAATACACAGCTCTCCAGGCCTCTCTCCTGCAAGTTCAGAATCATGATTCTGGGCTGGGGCCCAGAGATCCTTACTTCAGTCAAGTTTGCTAAACACTTAGGAAAGTAAGGGTTTCTCCATGGAAGGGAGGTTAGAATTGTTCAGCCGTGTTCCAGGGTGGAGGAGTAGCAGGGAAACCAGGGTGAGGTCAGTCAGGCTAGTACAAGCAAGAAAGGGCTCAAAGATGAAGCCTAAAGATTCCATCTAGCTTTTGCTTCTTAGAGGAGAAAAAAAAAAAAGATGGGAGAAGGCGGAGGGAAAAGGAGTATAGTTTCCCCTCTTTACCTCATGCTTCCTTTTATTTTTTCCTTTTTATAAATGGCTTTTACTGCAAAACTGGTGCTTTTTGCCATCAGAGATAAAATAATCATTGATTATAAATTGAGTCTAAAATGTCATGAAGATGCTGAATTCGCCTGAAAATCCAGCTTTTAAAGCTTCCCATAAACACTGCAAATGGCAGGGAATTTGGGGCTTCACTCATTTAGGCATGAGTTTCATCTGGAAGAAGGCGCTGCCCTCCAGAGGCCCGGCAGGCAGAACCAGCATGACGGGCTGGCCTCAGCGGGGAAGCTGAGTCAGCTTCACACCTACCCCTGCAGAGCTGCAGAGACAAATTCGTGTCCTGGGTGCACACGCTTGGAAACAATGATGTTCCTGGTGTGGCAGTTATGTGGATCCTGCTGTCAACCAGTGTTGCCCTCAGAGTCACCTATTTAATCCGTGCTCCTTAACTTTCTCTAGGAGGCTTCCTGTGTGACTTTGGGCAAGTTGCTT
Organism: Aselliscus stoliczkanus; assembly: GCA_033961575.1. NCBI lineage: Eukaryota > Metazoa > Chordata > Mammalia > Chiroptera > Hipposideridae > Aselliscus > Aselliscus stoliczkanus. Next base: position 90,092,570 of record CM066738.1, on the reverse strand, counting down.
CACCTCTTTGTCACCCAGTTTTCTTAGTTGTAATGTGGGGATGATAACGTACTCACCTTCTAAGGTCAACAGGCAAGTCAAACATGCCAGTCTATATAAAGCACGTGGACTGGTGTCTGGTGCCATTAGGGCCATCCCAGTCAGTGCTCACTGAGCCTTGGGGAATCCCAACGGCATGCTCAGGCTCAGGAAACAGAAGGACCTACGTTTGAATCCCAGCTGTGCCTCTTGCTACCTGTGTTACCGGGGACTTGTTTCTTATCTCCTCTACTTCTCAAATGGGAAAAATAACACAGCCCACCTAACAGACACTGTTGGTAAAAATGTTAGCACAGAACACATTGCAAGTGTTCAACAAATATCAGTTATTACTAACAGGATTTTAGGAGTCTTGGTATCACCAATTTTTGGTATCACCACCTAGAAACTCAGATCCCTAGGGAGAGGGGTCATGGAACACTGTACCCCTAGTCATCCCCACCTTTTATCTGCACGTTTTTTGACAAGCTGAGATTCCCGGGGTGCGATGCCTGGTCAGGGAGGAGGTCTCTGATGACCAGAGTGACACTAACTAGTTTGAAGGAGAATCCAGCCTAAGGAAACTCACAGGCCATGGTTCTGCAGACTCACTCTGAGCTAAAATGCTTGGCCTTGGTCTCTCCAGCTGTACCTGGTACCCTCCTGAAGCACAAATACCTTAGAGTGTTAATCAATTGTCTAGAAATTGGAAATTAGACACGGATTCTCCCCTCTGTCTTTGGCTGTCATAATTTAGCTTAGTAGGGGTTTTAGGCTTTTTCTGCATCAAAGGCATTGTACAGCACTCTTCTTGGGGTGATTTGGGGTGGGGGTGCTGTCATGCTATAAAGTCATGGGGACACGATGTACCACATATTATCTGTATATTATGAGTGCCGGCACCTGTGGGCACCACGGAATGGTGATGGGGAAGTTGGATGTGGGCTGAAAATCTCCATCTCCCTCCATTAAGCCAGCGCCTGGTCACTGACTCTGTTCATCGTGGAATCAGACATTCATTAAACAAACATATATTTGGTCATACTACAGACGAGCATGGTGCTCTCAAAAGTTACAGAACCCTCTACTTTCATGTTATTCTTGGGGTACCTGCAAACCTGTGCATTTTGCTGAGCCTGCTTGACCCTAGTGGACCTTCCCCCAGAGCTCTGGATTCTTAAAAGTGAGGCCAGTCTGAAGTTTCTGCCCGAGCGTGGCTGATGGACTGGCTAGTTTAGCATTTGTGTCTGCTCTTCCCTCAGCTCCTTGTCAGCCTTGGTTAGAGAGCTCGGCCTTGATCCTTCCCCTTCTGGAGGCCCATCCCTCTGCCTCACCAATAACTGCTCTAACCGCAGTCACCCCAAGGACCTCCTTCCTTGGCTCATTGACTTAATCATGTCTTAGGCCAGACAATTCTGGGATAGTTTTCAGCAATTCCCTGCATCCAAAAAGGGATAGGGGATGAGAGAGAGAGGAGAGCCCCTTAGGGACCATCCTGTCATTCAATGAGGGCACTGCATCCCAGAAACAGGAAGCACCTTACCCGGGCACTTCCTGATGATACAGCATTAACCATCAGGCCAGAATCATACAGTGAAAAGCTCTCTTCTGTGGCCTCGTGTATGCTTAGCTGTGGTAGGGGTTTGGTTCCTCTGCCTTTGCAGATTATGCACCAAGGCTCGAGGTATTTAAAGACAAAGGCACATCTCATTGGCAGTTGTAGGTCAACAGAAAGCCACCTTTTTTAACATCTACATTCAGACTGATGTCTTCGCCTTACCCCTCCCTCATTCTAATGCCCCCTAAACTCCCCACTATCCTGGTTAGGATCTTAATTTTATTTTGTCTTTATATAATTAATTTGGGTTTCAGTTGTTATTCAACCCTTAACAAATGGGATGACCTTGTGCAAGTAACTTAAGCCCTTGGGCATCCATCTCTCTTTCTGTAATAGAGAAATGATCACTCCAGTCCTGCTTACCTCTCCAGATTGCCCTGAGGATCTAATGGATGTGAAAACATTTTGGAAACCATAAAGCACTATATAAATACAGGTTATAGCAGTTGTTTGTTATTGCTTGGTTGAGAACTATTCTAACCATTTGGAAAAGCCAAGAATTCTGAACACACTCCCTGTAAACTCAGTAGAAGATGCAGAGATAAGTTAGGATACATTTTAGAATAATTTTTAAAAATCATGTTATTTCTATACACTTTCTAAGGACTCCTAAATCTCACCACCCATCTTTCTCTGTCTCAGCTGAAGGGAAGGGTGGAGGAAAGAGGTAGGGAACAGAAAACAACAACAAAAAAAAACAGCCCTCCCCACTCTGGCAATAAACTTCTAGCTCTAAAGCAGGTTTTATTTAGTGTGCCATAAAAATAGTCATTTCTCCCATCATAAAAGGAGCCTGACTACCCAGCCTCGTTTTTCTGCAATGAGTCTGCAGGTTGAGTGGGTCTCAGTTCTGGAGCAGACGACAGTCTGCTGTCTCCTCCTCAACCCTACTATCCCTCCCTGCTTGTCCTGTCTATATCGGGAAATGAAAGGCGATTTTTAAGTATTTTATTATGTGTGAATTTAGAGGGGGAAAAAAAGTGTACATTTTTTGGAAATGAAACTAAGATTTAATTGTCCCTCTATTTTATGGTCACTGCCTCATGGGTATATATCAGACAGCTTGGGCATCGTGGATTTTTTTTTTTTTTGGTGGGATTGTAGCAACTTTCCCAGCCATTAAACAGGTTCTGGAAAATTTAGGTCATTCTGGTGAAAAAAGAAAAAGAACAAAACAAAACAAAACCCACACAGACTCCAGGAAAAAAAAAAGCATAGTAGGTTCTCTAAGCTGCACCCAGCCTATCTCTAAACTTCTGTCATGATCTTCTCTCCTGGGCCCTGAGAGCTGAAGTTTCTCTTGAATCACCTGGGAAAATATTTAGTGCCATACAGAAGGTAATATATTAAAGGGGACCTGGATGAATCAATCCTACTCAAGAGGAGTCAGCAATACACTATGGAAGTCTGCTTCTCACCACATAAGCAGAGTTGGCATTGAGACATCCCTAGAACTGTAGTGTATTTCATTTCTTCTGAATGAACCCACGTCCAGCTAAGCTGGCTAGGTTGGCTCTTGGAATGCAAGGATGGTTCAAGACACAGTGGGCATAAAGCATTAGGGTGAGCATCAGGAAGCCAGATTTCTAATGAACACACTCCTCCTCTGAGCCTTCATTTCCCCCTCCATAAAACAAAAGGGCCAGTGTGCCAGAGCACTGTCCAAAGCTCTTCTCAGCTCTAGCACTATAAATTTTAAAGTGCAATTATTCTTCATTTAGGATTCAAGGTATAGGAGGAACCACATTCTTGAAAGCCCTAAATACAGCTGAGGTAATTTTCCTTCTCTAGCCATTTCTTTTAGGGTTTGCCTGAGCTGATTCTACAAAACACCCTAGGCTGTGGATGGCACTTGACTTCTTGATGGCAAAGCCTGTTTATCAGTGGGAAGGACAGAGTGACAGGAGCCTGGGGAATCAGAAGTTCAGAGGTGCCTAACCTCCAATCTGGCATCATTTGTTAAAGAGTTGGCAGTTGCCTTCTTAGTACAAGTTGAAAGAAGGCCATAGTCTCAAGGGTCACACATATACAGTTGGGTCATCCCAAAGCTTTCCTGTTTGTGTCTATGTACAACCAAATAAAATGTAGGCTTGAAAGGATTTCCTGAAAAGCAGAAAATCTGGCAGACGGATTTTAAAAAGTTCTGGAGAGTAGGTCTCCCTAGCAGGTGTAGACCTTTTAGAAATGCATCCTAACACTTAGTTTCTTAACCCTCAAACAATCACCAGCTGGCTTATTTCCCTGAGGGCATCCAAGAACTTTGTTGTATCTTCTAGATTGCTTTAGTTGTTCCACTCAGCATTGGGGCATGGTGGAGAGTCATGATGGGTTTTAACTTTAGACTAGATATCTCATCTTCAATAACAACAAATTCTCAAAGCTCTGGCTAATCATAAGGGGAGACTAAGGATTGGATCATATCCCATAGATAGAAGAGAAGAAAAGTATATCAAGATAACTAGTGTTCAATGCTAAGGGCTCCACGCTCGATGGTGTGTCAACCAGTTAACTTTACTCAATTTTGCCTCCAAATGTAGTAAGTCTGACTTGCTAGCTGGCTCACAAATGCATACTCTTGGCCATAAGCATAATTCATTTAAAGATCATGGTTGGCTCAGGACAAATTTATCCTGAGTAAATGGCAAAATGATTGTGAGTCAATGCCATGCAAAGACAACAGCATCAGTATACCTACCTGATGACACAGAGTGCAATGCTAAATCCCTGGTGACCTCAGGCACACATCTAAACTCTCTGAGCTCAGTTTGTTCCCCAGTTAAGTAGAAATACTTACCCTGCCTATCCAGTGCTCAGCCATATTGTGCAGGAGGAAAGGAGTCAACGTGACAGAAATGGCCCTGAGCTGATGACACTTATACTTTCTGTTCAGAGGTAGTTACAGATCCTTCAGGTGCCCAGAGTCATACTCTTTGACCTCTAGTGACTTACTTCACTTCCCTGTACCCCTGTAAGTTTCCTCCAACATAAAATCATATGGACAGATGAGATGATTTCTCAAGCTCTTCGCAGGACTACCATCCTAGAAAACTGTAACATCAGGGCACCATAGTCCTTGCTATAAACTAACCAACATGGCAGCGGGCTGATGACAATTAGGCAAGCGGCTCTTTGTCATGGTTAGGTAAATCCATGGTTTGAGGAGCAACTTGTGGAATCTCTGAACTCTGGGTCAATTACCTTCAGAAGGAGTCTCTGACACTCTTCTCTTCATTTAAAGGATACCATCTCGTCTGGTAAGTGCTTATTCTAATGTTTCTGTTTCTCCAATATTTTATAACTGATAGCATCTTAAGTTAGAACATGTGCCATGTAATTAGATTCCCTTGCCTTATGGACGCGGTGCCCCTTTAGCTTGAAAGAAGAAAGGCCCTTCACCCAGGAATGAGAGCTGCGCAGCGCTGTATATCTGCTCACCAGGGTTCACTTCAGCTAGGCAGGGAGAACAATGTCATTAAAACAGGGCCTTTGTCCTTTGACAGCTGCTCCAAAGAACTGGAGACGAGAGATTTTAAACTGGGCCACACAAAGCTAAGATTCTAACCCCAGTGACTTGGGCGAGGGAGAGAGGAGAATTACTCTAGCTCTTTATAGAGGTAATTTACAACATCAACACTCACCATTCCAACAATGGCAGTAGCTCACATGGAAACACTTGATGGAGCAGAAAACCTCTCTCTTCCTAGGATCTCAGTAAGATTCATGGACACATCTAGTATAGACTCTATTAGAAAGACCACCAGCTTTGTGATTCAACAGGGTCAAGTCCTTGGTTCCAGCTCTATAATTACTACATGTGGAGTTCTGGGCAAGTCATTTCAGTCTTGATTTTTCTATTTCCATAGATAGATAGATAGATAGATAGATAGATAGATAGATAGATAGATATAGATGGATAGATAGATAGATAGATAGATAGATAGATAGATAGATATAGATAGATAGACAGACAAATAGAATGGGCATAAAAATGCCTTGCATATGACTTTATAGAATGGGCATAAAAATGCCTTGTACATGACTTTAGTGAGAAGAAATGAGATAGTGACAAAGAAAACTTATATTTCTTGTTTTCATCTCTTCATCTGTATGTGCTCTTTAGTAGACTAATCTATGAGCATTTGGAGAACAGGAAGACTAATTTAAGCCCCTTTATTTTTACATAGCAAAATCACTGAAATAAAATGTTTGAGTCTCTCTTATGCTTATAAGTCTTTATGCTTATTCTCTTTGGCTCATGAACAGAGTTCAAATTCCTCTGTCTGGCTAATCATCCTTCCAAACTGATGTCCTGAAACATATGTGCCATAGCATCACAAAGGCCCCTCAAAGCGTGACACTGGTCACACAATTGAGCCTGCAAAGCCATTCTCTGTTACCCTGCATGTCTTGTCTCTATCTGGCAGAAACCAACTCTAATGTCACATCCTTCATTAAAGCCTCATGCTGCCATTTATTTTTCCATCCACTGGGCTCCCATGACATTTCTCTTGTATGTCCTGTAGGGCTTAGCACAGCTAGCCTTATAGTATAGTTATCTGTTACTGTTCTCTCTCCTGGACTGCAAATCTTTTGAGGGGATCCCTTCCAACATTTAGCACCTGTTGACGACTATGATAAAAAAAAATGTTGACACATTTCAGAAGTTGCAAAACACTAGTAAAAGGAAAGTATTTTTGAGTTTTTGATGGTGGACCTCCCCCACTGCACCAACTATGCTTGGGAGTATTTCACGCACCACTTCTCTCATACCTTTAGCCCCTCTATCATGGCTTCTCCCCAAACTGCTGCCACTGGAACCCCAACCAGTCCCATTAGATAGTGTCTGGCCCCCTGATCAAGGCTCCCAAGACAAGCCTCAGAGGAATTTAGCCCTTGACGCCCACCAGTCAGTGATGCTGCAGATCACTGAACTAGCAGTGGGAGAGTTCAGCACCCTTCCTCTTCAAATAGCATGTGCAAGTTTTGCTAGCTAGCCTGGGAACTTGCCCATCATTTGTCACATTGTAGGCGGGTTCTTCACACCTGGCCTGCCAGTAAGCTTGAGGAATTGCTTCCATTTCTAAATCAGGAGTTGACTTTATTATGAAAGAAAGAAGAAACTATAGAATTTGAGGATTAACTGGAGAATTAAAATATCTTAAAATTGATGTTGCCCAATCACTTGCTTTTATGAAAAGGGAAACCAAAAACTAGAGAGGTCGCCCAGCTAGCTAACGACAGCGCAAGGACTGAACCCAGGTCTCAGGCCTGTCAGTTCAATTTTCATTCTATCATATCCCTATTAGTAGTGATATTTTGGTAGACATAATTTAATAGATATGAGAACAAAGGGGACAATTGAAGAACTATGGCTGGATAAGCACGTCGCTTGCAAAACGTTAAGGTGACTATCTTAATGCCAGGGACCCATTTCTAACAAGTCTACTATATATTTTTAAAGCATAACTTCTGGAGAAGCCCAAGTAGAGAAGCATTCCAGTTTCCCAGTTAAGTGGCTGTTGTCTTTGAGGGCTCTAACATGTGTGACAGGGACCTTCACGGTTGGTCCTGGCAGAAGCTGAAAACCATAGTGGGCAACCACTGATGACTGTCAGCCACCCATGTGATAAATCAGCACAGAGGTTATTATTTAACCACTGGGCTCTCATCACGCTCCTGTAAATGAACCTGCTTTTGATCCTGCTACCCCTCTCTGCAGGATTCTCCATCTCCTGTGAGCTTAGGCAAACTATAGTCAGTCTGTAGGACCCAATTCAAGTCCATCTTGTCTCATAATCCTATTTTTATTCATTCATTCATTCATTCATTCATTCATTCATTCATTCAAGAGATATTTTTGAGCAAGTACTCAGGCTCCGTTATAGGATCTAGTAGGGAGGACAGAGATAGGAAAATGAACGAGAAACTATATTTATAACTACACATGTGTTTACACATACGTATATACACACATACATATATCTGATATATACATGTATATATATTTACATACAAGTACATGTAGTATACACACATACATATTGATCAAATGGGACAGTGTTTAAAGATGAGGGGATTTGATTGAGACAGGTTGGCCAAAGACACCCTTTCTGAGAAAGTGACATGCCAGCAGAGACCTAACTAAAATGAACACTTCTCTAAACAAAGAGTACACGTAGAGGCAAGAAGCCTATAGGTAATCCCTTAATTCCCTAGTGTATCGTATTTTGATTCAAAGAATATTTACCGAGTAGTAACTCCATGTAAGATCCTGTGGCTAGATGATAGAGGAGAATTAAGTGGGCATGGCGCTGCCTTCTTGGAGCTCACGGTCAAGTGCAGGACAGACGTCATCAAACGCACAACACAGAAAAGGGCACCGGGACCAGCTATGCTGCCTACGCCACTTCTTTATCTAAATTCCAAGTGGGGTTGGCAGGAGAGTAGGGTGATGGCTGCCCTAATCTCAGCTAACTGCTCCAGGAAAAGTGAAGTTTCCACTAAGATTGTGCTGAGACCACGTGTGCAGTCTAGCTCAGTGACAGTGCAGTTCAGATATCATCACAGGTATAAAGCTAATAGCTAGAATATAAACTCTCACATTTATGCCATATTATAGTAGTCAAATATTTTGATAGGCATCATTTTGCTCATTCTAACAATTCTGTGGATTAGCTGGAGTTGAACAAAATGGCCAGAATTGGAAACATTCAGTTGGAAAGAACCTTTGAGGCTATTTGATCCAACCTCTTACCCACTGCTGGCTTCCTTTCCTCAGCATTTCTGAGCAATGGCCAATGCTCCTTGCTTCACTATTTCTAACGACAAGGCAGCCATGACTCTCAAAGCAGTCGTTTCCATTTCTGGGCAGCCCAATGGCTTGTTAGTGGTCAGGTGGGATAAATTCCATGTCTCCGGACATCCAGTCAAGTGCCCTTTGCACTGGGACCCTCTCCCAGAAGGACTTTCCTCGGGCCATGGGGGAGGCTGAATTCCAGGTCCCTCCAGCTGGCCTGGGCCCCCTTCCTCAGGCTGAGACTCTCACTCTACCCTGCTGGACCCTCCCCACAAGTGCAGGTCCCCAGGAAGTACAGCCAGAGCATGATGGCCAGATCCAAAGGCAAACACCCATCATGCAGAGCAGTTCTGCGGATAATTATTTTGAAAAAGGTTGTGTGTGGGGTTCATTTAATCAAATTGTCTGACAACTGTTTATCGAGAGGGGAGTATGGATGGCTCAGCAGCCCTGGGAAAGAGTTTGGCTTTTAAACATCTAATCTACTTTACTAAGCCCTCCGAAAATACAAACCAAGGGCAGAATGCTCCAGGCAGGCCATGGCGAGCAAGTCCATGTAAGGGCACGTGAGCACCGTGAGGCTTTCTTGGCAAGACACAAGCCTCTGCAGCAAGGGCTGACATGTTCAGGGCTGCCTTTCCTCTCCTACTCCTTTCTCCCAACCTGGCTCCCAGGAGTCTTCAAAGTCCTGCTGAATGCTGCAATCACCCCCTGGAAGCACAGCACCCCGAGCCCCGCTGTACACTGGCTCTGAGTGCAGAGGTAGGGTGCACGGAGCTCCACAGCACCTCACAGCCTCTCTTGCAGGAGGCAGACACTGGCAGCCTTGAGGGCAAGCTGGAGACCGTGCAGGCGATTGCTGGGCTGCTGGGCGACTCAGAACTCCTGGAAGCCACTATTCAGAGCCCCAGCCCTCCTGCTGGGGCTGGAGGAGGAGGAATCAGAGCACTGAACCCCTCGCATCTGCACAGGCACCTACTCACTCATTAACTGGATTATAGAACCAGCAAGTCAGGCATTTAAATATTACCTGGCCCTGTGCTTAAAAATATTATTTTTAAGCTCTGTAATCCTTGGTTTAAATGAAATCTCAGCTGGAGCATAAACAAATAAAGATGGTGAGAGCTGAACCACCCCAGGATCAAAGGCTGGAAACATTCCTAATTACCCTGTACCAAACTACCTCTCCTCAGGCCAGGACCCCGAAGTGAGCTCTGTGGAACCCTTGAAGAGAATCAATCAAAAACCACGAGTAAGTCCATCACCCTTTATTTTACAAATAAGGAAACTGAGGCCTAGCGAGAAAGAGCTGGCGCAAAGCCACCCAGCTGACTCAGCTGGCTTACGGCTGTTCTGGTCCAAGCCATTTCTACCCCACACAGCATCCTGAGCAGAGAGTTTCTCCTCTGATGTCCACTCAGAGGGACAGTCAGGAGGCTCTCTGGGAAATGAGATTCCATCTACGAATTTCTTCCTTCAGTGGGGTTCCCTAGAGACAATTACTAGAGCATTGTGTAGTCAATGAGCTGAAACGTTGGCCAGTAGCCGTGTGCTGATGAGGTCTGGGAAACCAGGAAAGCATTTCATTGGCCAAGTACGTGTCACTCGACCTGGGGGAGGGTGGGGGTGGGGGGGGAGGTCTACACTTTCTGGAACAGTTTTTATATATATTATCTCTCATGCCTCCCAACACCTTTATAAAGTGCATAAGGGAAGGAATTCTCAGTCCCATTTTATACTTGAACGAAGTGCCACAGAAAGGGTTCAAATGACTTCTAGGGGCTTGAGGGAATTCATGAGAGCAAAGTTGAGAGTCAAATATAGATTTCCTGCCATAGTTTAGGACTCATGCAATCTCATTCTACTGACTGCTCTGAAAATAATGCTCTCCATGTCTGGGCTGCTTCTTGGACACTTTATCTCATATCCCCCAAACAGGGCAACATCAATTCATGCTTCATCTGCAGGCATGAGGTGGTGTCTCAATATCAGATCCCATTGTGACCTGTGGACTGGAACAATATTTACACAAATTATGTTTAGGAAATTTGAGTGCTTGAGAAGGACTTCATAAATATTTGTGGAATGAAAGAAAGAAGAAAAGGAACATTCTGGGCAGCAGACAATGGGTTTTTCTCTAAGAGAAAACTACGAGGAACATCTCATATGGAATCAGGACTCCTGATCACACAAACTCCACTAAGGCTAGAAATTGGAAATCAGAAAAAGAACAGGCATTTGTTTGGACAATAAAAACATCATTGAATGGGATGATTGGAAAGGGAAAAAGGGTGGCTGAGAGGAAACTTCTTGGAGTCGTCTAGTTATAGTTTGGATCTTAACTTATACTTTCTAGCTGGGTCATATGGAACAAGTGTCTAGTCTCTTGGCCCCCACTTCCTCATCTGTAAAATGAAGACCATAACAGCTACCTGATGGGGTTATCACAGAGAGAAGGAGATAAAAGGAGTGAAGTGCCTTGCCCAGGGCACTTGGAAAGTGGGAGCATGTAATTGCACGTGACTTTTCCCAAGCTCCCCTTTTCCTTGCTTTAACCACATTCTGTTCAAGTAAAGCCCAGCTCTTGTGTCTGCCTGAGGCCTGCTCTGGATTCTTTATAGTTTAGCCATGTCTTATCTCATGTGTCTAACATCCAGTCGCTCCTAACAGTCAATACTGAACATTTGAGCCCTGTTATGGTTCATTTTATGTTCCAACTTTACTGGGCTAAGGGATGCCCACAGAGCTGGTAAATATTATTTCTGTGAGGGTCTTTCTGGAAGAGATTAACATTTGTATCTGTGGACTAAGAAAAGAAGGGCACCGTCACCCATGTGGGTGGGCCTCGTCCAATCTGTTGAGGGCCTGATTACAGCAGTCCCCCCTTATCCACAGTTTTGCTTTCCATGGTTTCAGTTACCTGTGGTCAACCATGGTCTGAAAATATTAAATGGAAAATCCCAGAAATAAACAATTCTTAACTTTTAAGTTGCATGCAGTTCTAAGTAGCTTGATTAAATCTTGCACCATCCTGCTCTGCCCCATTGGGGACATGAACCATCCCTTTGTCCAGGATATCCCCGCCTTTTATACTCCCCACCTGTCAGTCACTTAGTAGGCATCTCAGTTATCAGACCGACTAGCAATATCACAGTGCTTGTGTCCAAGTAACATTTATTCTACCTTATAATGGCCCCAAAGCACAAGAGTAGTGATGCTGGCAATTCAGATATGCCAAAAGAAGCCCTAACGTGCTTCCTTTAAATGAAAAGGTGAAGCTCTCAATAAAGACAGGAAAAAAAAAATCATAAGCTGAGATAGCTACGATCTATGGTAAGAACGAATCTTGTGTCTGTGAAATTGTGAAGAAAGAAAAATAAATTCATGTTAGTTTCGCTGTTGCACCTCAAAGTGCAAAAATTATGGCCATAGCACGTGGTAAGTGCTTAGTTAAAATGGAAAAGGCATTAAATTTGTGTGTGGAAGACATGAACAGAAAACATATTCTGATTAAGGATGTGTTACGCCAGAAAATATTGAGCCTATATGAAGACTTCAGCAAGGGATCCCCTGAAACCAGTGACCATATTCACACAACTTTTATTACAGTAGGTTACTATGATTTTTCTATTTTATTATTAATTATCACTGTTAACCTTTCACTGTGCCTAAATTAAAAATTAAACTTTATCATTAGTATGTACGTAGGAAAAAAATAAAATATATAGAATTCAGTACTATCTGCAGTTTCAGGCATCCACTGGGGGCCTTAAAACGTATCCCTCCTCAGACAAGCGGGGGCTGCTACACAGGCTTCTCTCAGAGATTATTGTGGGTTTGGTTCCAGACCACCACCATACAGTGGGCATCTCAATAAAGCAAGTTAGGTACTTTTTGCTGGTGGAGGGTCTTGCCTTCAATTTGTAAGAAACACCACCTCTGTGAAGCGCAATAAAGTGAAGCGCAACAAAATGAGGTATGCCTGTACAACAAAAAGGCAGAGGAAGCCGGGGTTTGCTTTCTGCTTGAGCTGGGACATCCATGTGTTTCTGCCCTTGGACATCAGCGTTCCTCATTCTCAGGTCTTTGCACTTGAACTGAAACTTACACCAGGGCTTCCCTTGGTTCTCAGGCCTTTGGGTTCCACCCGCTGGGCCTCCAGCTTGCAGAGGGCAGGTCATGGGGCTTCTGGGCCTCCATAACCACCTAGCATGCAAATTCCTCATGACAAATCTTTGTGAATATCAATATGCATCCTATTGTTTCTACTTCTATGGAGAGCCTGGCCAATACAAGTCCTTAATTGTTTATTATTATGTTTATGTGTTTGGCTTTTTTCTTCTAAACAACGTTCTGAGCCTCTAGGGAACTCAGGGGTCATCTTTCTCTTACAGTCCCATGGGGTTCTGCACAGGGCTGGGAACACTGTTAAGTGCCATGTGTATACTTATTAATTGACTCAGGTTAGTTGAATGATTTGTAAACTCCACTTGATACCAATGTCCTTTTGATTGAAAAAAAAAAAAAGATTCCCTTAGTCACTAAACGAAACCTCATACATCCTTTGGGGATTGATCCTTGAGTGTATTTCTGAAGTGAGAATAGCTACTTGGAAAGCTCATTCTGGAGCATAAGGGAGTGAAGGGAAATACAGTGGGCAAATGTGTCCCGTGCTTTCCCCTGTGGATACCCCATTATATCAGGGATCTTTGATTGCCAAGTTGGGGATGAAGTAGGCAATATTTCTTTATCATGAATTTCTACAAATATATTCAAATGAATTTTTAAGCACACGTTTACAACAAAGTAATGGTATCAGTCACAACCTGAACCATTACATTCGTAAATGTTAGTATTTTTTAAATGGACCCCTTTGCTGTGTATGATTCATGAAGGAATTAAAATAGGCCTTGATTCAGAAAATGAGAGCTTACTCCAGGATCCAGGTGCTAAGGCATCTTTTTCCAGAATATGTGCCTGGGTCTTGGCATAAAAGTGCTCAGAGAAAGCTTGCTGCCAGGAGCGCTGGTTTGGGAATGGAGTCATCGGTTCAAGTCCTATTTCTGTTACTAAATTACTTTGTCTGTAACATGAGGGGGGTGGTCATGATGAGCTTTTAGGTTCATTCCAGCTCTAAAAGAAAACAAACAAACAAACAAACAAAACAAAACAAAAAAACCTCACTTCCATCCAACCCTGTCCTAATCAATAACCTCTGATGACATCCATCCTTGTCTCTCCCTATCACTTCCTACCATCAATTGATTAGATAGACCCTTTGGAAGAAATGCCTCTCCTTCTATTTGAATCTAGAAGGCAATAGTCATTCCAAGAGCAAAGGCAGTGCCAAATGCATGCATTTACTGCCAGCCCTTGCCTGCCATATAGACAGTGATTGTGACCTTGGTTCTGCCCAGCAACACAAGCTAAACTAAACCAAACAAAAACTCAGACTTCAAACCGTGGTGTTCAAATGGCAAAACAAAATATGATGCATGATTTCCACAATCACTCCAAGTGTACTCTGTGTTGCCTAAGAGCAGAATTTTCCTAGAGGGCAGGGCCTTGACCCATCAGTCAAAGTCTGTTCCAAGCCAGTATGTTCATAATCAACAACTAATGGTGATCCTCAGGGTTTGATGACAAATATTTTTAGCCCAGGTAACTCTTGAGACTGCAATCTTCTTTGAGTTGACATCTATGCGAAGCCTGTGCAAGTAGCAAATGGAAACCACACACAAAGAACATGAAAGCGAGGCATGCCTTGGCTGGGGTGGAGGAAATGAGGGTGAATTCTGCAGCTCCACTCTACACTGATCCTGGGGTCTGTCCTCCATCTAAGGACAAAGCTGTAGACATTGAAAGCCTGGGTCTGGGCATCCGTCCTGAGTGCTGTGTTATTTTGCTAAGCTCACCAGAAAGGCATGCAAGTCGTCTATTGCAAAAGGCTCAGAAAGGAGTGGCGAGAGGGTAGAAACAGAAAATAAACCAACAAAACCAAGCCTACTGAGTATCTAAAAATGGAATGGGCCCAGCCATAGTATGGTGTCACTGTGACCTTTCTACAGCCAGCTGTGGTCGCTGTGGGCCCTTCAAAGATGTCTGAGAGAGCACGCTGAAAAGCCAACACACACACAGACAGTTCTGAGCTGACCATGCCAGAAATGCACACTCCACTTATTACTCCAGCAGCATTAAGAAGCTTTAATTTGGACGATAGGGGCAGCCAGGGAGAGCCCATTGTCCAGCCCTAGACCTGGCTAGAGTACAGGCAAACTAACCTCTTTCCCACTCTAGCCCTTTCCAAGAACATTCCCTTGTGTTTTCCGGTCCTTCCTTCTCTACATGTCCCAGTCATATCAACCTTTCAGTCCTTACCCACCTGTATTGTTGGTCTTCTGTGAAGGTGACCCTGTCCACTCCATACATGTCTCTCTTTCTCTTGGGATGTCCACAGCACCAATAGTTTGAATTAGAGAATTTACACTTGAATCTAACCATGAGGCAGCCCGAGCAGGAGCCTGGCTCTAAGGATGGCAGAATAGAAAGACAGAAGAAGACAATATGGTGGGGCTGCCTCACTAGCCCCGCCCTTCTGAACTCTAGATTTCCTGAGTCAAGAGAAAACTTAACTTCTACCTTGTTTGAGACTTGTTCTGTGGGTTTTCTGTTATTGGAAGCTGAACTTAACCTTCACTGGTACAGAGACCTATCGGCTTGTATTTATGGAGTAATAAGCCTGCCATGACCTGGATTCAGGCAAACTATTACCTTAGAGCTGAGCCAAAGTGCACTTACACGAGTGAATATATTCTTCCTCCTCAAAACAATCCACTGCCTAGGGCCAGAAGTCTTTCTTGATTCTTCTGGGATAAAAGTCAAAGGGAGCTTCTTGTTCTACAGATGCCGATGGTGGAAGGCCTGAGCCAGGCCTCTGGAGCACTGAGAAGGCAACCAGTGCTCATGCTTTCTTGGTTATAGGTGAGAGAAAAGGTAGGGTATCCAGGAGAGAAGAAGGGGGTGTGAGGAGCAGCAGGGAGAGTGGCTGACTGAGAAATGTTAAATGAGCACGTCTGGATGAAGGGGGTGAGATTCCTCTGAAGACAGAAGATATTCACTGGAAAGAAAAGTTACCTTAGAAATCTGTATACAGACGTGCTTTGTGAGCATCAAGAAATAAAGGAGGCTTCTGGAAGGAAGGCCATCAGTAGCATCCTTTTCATAACATATATGCTCCCCTAAAAACTCAATTCAATGAAATTTCATCATTACTTGTATAATATTACTACAAGTTCCAGGGGAAGCAGCAAAACTCAACTTCTACATACATTTATTAAGCTGTCACTGTGTCTCATAAACATGGTCCTCAGAAAGCTGTCCTCAGAAAGCTTCAAATTTATCTGGGGGTCATGGCTGACATCAAATAATAAAGATATCACTCAGAAAAAGAAGCTTTTATGAATAAACCTGACCTATAGTTCAAAGGGGTGTAAATGCCACTTCCTTCAGAAGCAGATGTCCCTCTTTTCACCCCTGCTGGAGGTGCCCACTTCCTTTCCAAAACCCCCAGTATATTTGTTTTTATATCTGTCATACAGCAATCATCACCTATGGCCTTGAAGTTTGTGCATTTTGTGTGTGTGTTGTGTGTGCACGCACATATATGTGCATCTTCTCTCCTCCACTACCGTGTAAGTTCTTTCCTGATAACATTAAGTCTTACACATTGTACCTCCTCCATGACATTTGTCTGTCTCTGGCACATAATTAGGCATTAGTGAGTATCGGTTAAACGTCTATTAGAAACGGGAGATGGGATGATGAAGAGCGTTCATTGGGGCGCTCAGAGAGGCTCTATGGTAAGGTCTGGCTGTGCTGCTAGGAACCAAACAGAAGTAGAGTGGGGAGAGCCTTACCTCCTCATGGTGGGAGGCCCAGGGGGTGGCACCATTTGCTCATCTTTGATGAGAGGCTGTTTAACTTCTGCAAGGTAAACAATGCAATTGCTTTGCCTTAGCATTTGGAAGATAAAGGTCTTTGTTTCTGAACCTACTCAATACTAAAAAGAGGGTCTGAGAGGAAGCTAGCTTGGGCAGGAGCCACCCTTGGCCTCAATGATGATCTACTCTGTGAATCAAAATAAAACTTCCAGGTGCTCTGGAGGCAGTTGGCCAGTAGGCAGCAGACACAGCTTCCAGGTTCTCCCCTGGTTTCTTTTGAGAGTCTCACAGTCACTGTAACTCTCCTCATTGGAGAACATCATTTATAGGATGACAGGGCAGAATAGTGCCTCTCTAAAGGCCCTTTCAGCTCTCAATTCTCTGTCAGCTCTATACTCAAAGGCAGATTCCACTTAGGGAGCTGGTGGTATTTCGGTAATTGCAGCCTCAATGAGCTAAAGATACACTAAAGAAACCGGGGGTGATTATATTAGACCAAAATGCTTCTTGTCACAGATACCAAGTTTCCTCCACCTTCACTTCAAATTCTGGTCCAGGTCCAGTGGCCCTTTGATTTTATGGAAACTCTCTCACACTTTTGCTCCCTTTCCAGAAGAAATTACACCCTTGGATAGCCTTGGGTTACAAAGCAGTAACACAGGTACCGGGGCAGGGATGTGAGGAAAACCTAAGTGCTATGTTGACACCCACAATTTTCCTGGACTTCTCCTTGCCTGTAACTTAAAAGAGCGGCAAATTAGAAGTGTCGGGTGGATGGTAAGGGAGTAAGAGGCAGGGGGCAACCCTGAGGCCTGTAAATCAAAAACACACAGGAAATCAGAGGCTGGAATTCCCTGGGGAGAATCACCAGACAAGATCTAAAGGTAGATATAACCCCTTCTCACCATCAAAAACATAAAATCAAATCATGAGCTCTAGGTATGCTTACAGAACTAACCAAACAAACACCAGAAACTGCCCATTTTTAGTCTGAAAGGGCAAGAGATTTTAGTTTCCTCTGGGAGAAGAGGCTGCCAGTGAGGATACGAAGGCTTTATTGTCACAGGGACCCATGACACTGACCTTGGCTGGACACCTGACTGTATCATTGATATGTGGATGTTGCTTTTCATAAATACGGGGCACAGTTTCAATTCAGTTCATTTCACAGAGTGGGGGAAATTGTCAACAGGTGTGTGTGCTTTGGATGGTCCATGAAACAACTTCTTTCTCAACTTCTTCACTCCAAGGTTTGGACACAGCAGGTTTGGTCCAAATACAGCTGTGAAGGGAGGACAAGTGCCCCAAGAGCACCTCACTTTACCTGGTGTTCCCTCCTCTCAGCCCATCATCGTCTCCTGAATGAGTCCTTCACTGTTAGTCCCCAAATGGCATCCTATTGTTATGGGACAGTAGTGCTGTTGATGGCAGGTTACATCATGAAGGCCATAGAGCATCTTTATGGAGAGCCTGCTGCTCAAGAGAGCAAACATTCTTGAAGAGGAAGAGGCATTGTCTGGAGATTGTCGGTGATGCCTGCAACCCAGAGGGCAGGTGGGTCTCAGCCTTTAGACAAACTTATCCACTGTTTGAAACGAATTATGAATCACTGCTAACTTCTTATGAAATGCAACAGGGGTTTAGAGAGAGGAGAACATACTGTGGTCTGAAGGAGTCGTGAAATATGCTTCCTTGGACCAATGGGATTAAGCCATTGCCCTTGAAAGCATTTTAATTTATGAGAGCTGTAAGTTGATTCTGTGAATACCAAGTATAAATAAAAGTGAGAAAATTCCATTTAAACCAAAAGACAAGAAAAAATAAAAATGAACAACTTACTATACAGCATAGCATCTTGCAGATCAATCCTGAACATGCTCCCTTTAAATCTCTATATCTCTGACAAAGATATAACCTGTCTATGCCTCAGTTTTGTCATCTGTAAAATGGGGATAATAATAAGTGTACTGATTGTATAGGGCAATGGCTAGAATTAAATAATATAATGCATGTAAAACATATAGCATAATGTTTTACCTTCAATAAATTTAGCTAACATAACTGTCAGAGTAACACTGGTCATAAATAGGAGGAGGAGGAAGCGAAGATGAAGGGCTGTTGTTGGGTTGGTCTCAGCTTCAAGGCCCTCTGAGCCCAGCAGCAGGGGGGCTCTAATACTCCATCTCAGGTTCAGAAGAGCCTGCATGAGAAGAGCCTTGGGTCTTGACTGAGATGGTCTCCCGGTCTCTTCATTGCTCTGGGTTACATTTGGAGTCTGCCAGCAAAATGAAAAGCAGCCAAGCAGACACATACACAGTGGATTACTGGAATGTGATCTATTCAAATAACAGGCTTTCTAGTCAGAGGCGGAGTGGAGTCCACAGGGAGCAGGACCACACTCTCCCCTCGGCTTTCCCCTCTCGATACAAACCCCTCAGGAGATAAAGCCATGTCTAGTCGAATTCTCTGTGCAGTGCCAGCAGCCGAAGAGGTTCTCCATTTCTCCTTTCCTCCAACTGCTCCTCCCATCTCTCTTTTTCTGAGAGTGACCCCATCCCACCTTCAGGTAAGTGAGACCATTTTCCTTTACAGACTCAGAATTGGGTGATTCTAACAGAGGGAGTCAGCAGCTTGTGTAAACCGACAGACACCATGGCTTCACTGAGTTCAAAAGCTGGGCAACGATAATGCTCATCATGACTTAGCAATGTTAGGGTAATAAAAAGGGCAGAGGCGGATTTTTTTGGAAAATGAAAGTGAAAATTAGTATTTTTAACATTTAAGGCAGTTTCATGGTCTTGGGGTTCCAAGAACTCCATAGGGCAGAGATTATCAACCTTTTTAAACAGATGGGGGAAAAGGAGGTTTAAAGTATCTAGGAGAGACATTTTTTTTTGCAGAAATTGACAAGCTGATCCTAAAATTCATATAGAAAGGCCAAAAAACTCTTGAAAAAGAACAAAGCTGGAGGATTCACACTTCCTGGTTTCCAAATTTACTACAAAGCTAGAGCAATCAAGAGAGGGTGGTACTAGCATAAGGAAGTCATACAGATCAATAGAATATACCTGATTATCCAGATCAAACTTTGACATTTATTTGTCCATTGACTTTTGGTAAGCGTACTAAGGTAATACAATGGGGAAGAAACAGTCTTTTCAATAAATGGTGCTGGGACAACTGGATATATACATTCCAAAGAAGGAGAAAGGGAAGGAGATGGAGCAGGAGACAGGAGAAAAAGAGGAAAGAGGAGAAGAAGAAGAAGCAGTAGTAATAGGATCCCCCTCTTTATATCATATACAAAAATTGACGCAAAATGGATCAGAGACCTAAATGTTGGAGCTAAAGCTATAAAACTCTTAGATGAAAACAGGAATACATTTTCCTGACCTTTGGTTAAGCAAAGCCTTCTTAGATACGACATCAAAGTACAAGCAACAAGAGAAAAAGTAAATACATTTTCCAAATTAAAAACTTTTGTGCTTTAAAGGTCACCATCAAGAAAGTGAAAAGGCGGTCCACAAAATGGGAGAAAATATTTGCAACTCAAATATATATCTGATAAAGGACTTGTATCCAGAACGAATCCCTACAAAATGATAAAAAGACAAATAGCCTCATTTAAAAATGGGCCAAGATTTGAATAGGTATTTCTTCCTCCAAAATATGCATGTGGTCAACAACAAATAAAACAATGCAAATGCAAATCAAAACCACAATGAAATGCCACTTCATATCTACGAGGGTGGCTCTAATAAGATGGACAATAGCAAATGTTGGTGAGAATATGGAAACATTGAAATCCTTATACATCATCAGTGAGATTGCACAATGGTACACCAGCTTTGGAAAACAGTTTGGAAGTTCTTCAAAAAGTTACATATAGAGTAACCAGATGACCAAAAATTCCACTTCTGGGTATATGTCTAACAGAATCGAAAACATATGCTCATATAAAAACTTGTGCGTGAATGTTCATACAAGCTTTATTTATCATAGCCAAAATGTAAAAACACCCAAATGCCCATCAACTGATGAATGCATGAATAAAATGTGGTATACCCATATAATGGAATGTTATTCGGCCACAAAAAGAATGAAGTACTGATATATATTACAGCATGGATAAACCTTGAAAACTTTATGCTAAGTGAAAGAAGCCAAATACAAAAGACCATATATTGTATGATACCACTTATGTGAGTTATTCAGAATAGGCAAATCTATAGAGACAGAAAGTAGGTTAATGGTTGCTAGGGACTGCAGAGAGCAGAGAATGAGAAAGACTGCTTATGGATGTAGAATATATTTTGGAGGGAATGATGAAAATGTTCTGGAATTAAATGGTGGTATTGATTGCACAAATCTGCAAATATACTAAAAATCATCAAACTGTACACTTTAAAAGGGTGAATTTTATGGTGTGTAATTATATCTCATTAAAGCTGTTATTAAAAGCAATAAAAAGCCTAAGAGATTTACCAAGGTTACATGATCATCAACCTGACAACCCAAATAGGATTAGTTAAACCAGTCAAGGGATTTTCTTAAATTCATTTATATTCCACTTTTTTTTTCTTCTTTTGTGTCTTTTTTCTATCTTGTTGAGTTTTGTCTATTTTGAGGCCATTTAAAATCAATTCTAGAACTAGGAGGGCTATGAATAAATAAACACATAAAATTAATCTAGCCAAATTTTAGACACTCAACTTAAGACACTTAAATTTAAGAGTCAATTTAAGACAATTCCTATTGTATTACTTTCTTATAAGAGAGAAGGACATTTCTTTCTGTGCCCTGGCAGTTTCTCTCTTGATGTAAGTGATATATGAAGAGTAGTTGCCTAAAATTTTACCTTCACTGGAGCATTTTCTCCCC
Organism: Aselliscus stoliczkanus; assembly: GCA_033961575.1. Taxonomy (NCBI): domain Eukaryota; kingdom Metazoa; phylum Chordata; class Mammalia; order Chiroptera; family Hipposideridae; genus Aselliscus; species Aselliscus stoliczkanus. Next base: position 90,071,317 of record CM066738.1, on the reverse strand, counting down.
TCAAGTCTCACCTGGTGATCAACCTACAAAAAAATGTCACTAAGAACATCAAGACTCTAGAATGGACACTAGTCACTTTGGTTGTTACTAAGGTCATTATTAGAAAAGGGAGAAGGTGGCCCCGAGTCACTTCCTGGGAACCTACTCAAAAGTAGCCTGCGCCGCTACAATTCTGGTGTTTCAGGCTCTTATGTGAACTTAATCACAAAAGTTCTCAAATTACCATCAGTTTCCAGACTCAGCCGGAAAGGCAAAGATTTCCAGCGTTTCCTGGAGTCTTGGAGCTTGTGACCCCATCCACACAAAGCCAGGATAGCTTTTAAGTAACATTCAGAGATTTCATCACCCACCAACTGACCTTCTGGTCAACAGGGTTGCTGCCGGGGCATGTGAAAAAGGAAAGAGTGCCAGTCGGGTGATTCTGATCGTTGCTCCTATAGTGAGGGTGTTGTGGAAGATTGTAGAGATAAAACCCTAAACCGCAGCCAATGGTACCATCCAGAAAATCTTGGCTGGGAGACAAGGGGCTGGGAAGAGTTTTCCAAAAACACCTCCCAATTCTGAGGAAACAATTCATCGGAGGGGTCCTGGGTCAATTCATTTTTGTAGGATTCCTGATGTTGGCTGGGATGCTGAAAGCTGCTGTGACACAGCCGCCTCTGTAAGGCTTAATGTAGCATGATGCGTCCTGGGATCAGAGGTGAAGAGGCCTTAGAGTAGGGGATACTGAATGCTGCGAAGGCTGTGACTTGTTCCAACATCCCTGTTGTACAATGGCTGTAACATTCCTGATGTATTCAGCCAATTCCTCAGTGACTTTGGTATCAGAACCCTTTGCTTGTCAGGGAACTCTCTTAGGATCCAGTGCTGAAACCTGGGTCCTGGGAAGTAATTAACTAATTAATTCTATTCATATGTATTTACAGAATGCCTAAGATATGTCAGGCCATGGTCTAGGGGCTGTGGAATAGATTATGTGTACCCTCTTCAATTCTACAGAAGTCAAATTTCAGGCCTCTGAAATCCCCAATGTACCAACTTCCTCTTCTAATAGACCTGTAGTAATCACTGACATGGTCCCATACTTCTCCTGCCCAGGAGAAATAGCTTTAGTTTTGCTCATCCTTTCTTCCGAGAAATGCTTCTTGGGACTCCTCCCATCTTGTTGTGTCCTCCTCTGTTCCAGCTCTGGCTTTTCAATGTTCCTTTTCAAATGTGGTACCCAGGATGTGGTACCCAGGATAGTGCTAGATCAGTGCACTATTCTAAAACCACTGCCTCTCCTCCTGTGGGCCCTTATAGTTTTTGTCCACAGGTCTAAATTGTCCCTTTCTCTTCCTCATTTTGAAGTCACTTAAAACTTTTTGTCAGAGATTGTTAGTTCTTCATGAAACATCTATTTCTTTTGGGGCATGCTGCTAGGTGTGGCTTTTCAGGTAGACATGGCCACAGAATGATTTCTAGGCAAATGGCACATGAGCAGAAAAGATGCATACCATTTCTCAACCAAGTCTTTGGAGAAATGGATGTGCACTGTCATATGTGGTTTCCTGTTTTCCCAACTTGATGCAAGAAGATAGGACCCTAACAGGTGGCAGAGCCAGGAGATGCAAGGAGCTTGGGTCCCAGAATCACTACATGGAGAAACACTGCTTACTGACCAGAGCACATCTTAGATATTCAGTAAACATTTGGCCCTGAACTGTCACATATTTGGTAAGTCAGCCTACCCTGACTAATACAAATAACCAGGTCTTCTCTCAGGCAGATCCATTAGAACTTGTGCTTGTGCACTTAGCAAATTTCAAATAATTATAGGACTTTACATTGCGAAGTCTGTGCAAATAGGTTTAAAATTTTGGGAGGAGTTTTTGGCAATACCAGCCTCATTTATAATTCAATTTGGCATCTCTGAACATGAGAAAAACACTATAAGAAGGACATTTAAATCAACAGTGTTACATCAATAGAAGCAGGGTATTCCAGGCAAAATGAAAAGAGGCTACATAAGCCTAGAAAACATGAAGGTGCAAAAGCTGAGCTCCAGGCATGGAGCGACAGGTATCCTTGTGTTGGTATTATGTTTTGTGTATATGTGTTGTCAAAAGTCCAGAAATTTTATGCGCACACAAACGAAAAGTTGTCACACAGGGGCCATTCATTCTTATCTTTTAAAAAGAAACAGTGTCAATGATTTTGGAGCATGCATCCACACTAAACCCAGTCTCTAAAATAATTATATTTTCTGCTTGTAAACTTCAATTCTGCTTAATTCATTCATTTATTCATCCATCCATTCAGCAAATATGTATGGATAGCCTGCCATAGACTCAGCACTGTAGCAGGTTTTATGTAGGATAATAAGAATTAAAAGATATACCTTCTGGCCCAACAGACCTTATAATTCAATGTGGAGACAAGCTATACATAAGGAAGAATAAATTAAATGTCAAGAATTAAATAACAACTTCAGATCATAAAACGAACAGTACAGATATTAAGAGTCAAAGAGTTTCCAGAAAGGAGATGGATAAATCAATTCCATTTAAGTAATATGGTATTTATTGACCACCTACTATGTGGCATTAGATGAAGTTGCTCTGGTATTTGTCTTGAGATCGTGAGTTCAATAAGCATTCATTTTATACCTAGTCTGTTCTAAGCACTGTGGATAAAGATGGTGCAGGAAGCTACCCGTAGAGAAAAAGAGACTACGTGATATGTGCTATCATAATGATAATGGCAGTGACATTTGTCCCGTTGAAAAGCACTGACTGTTTCATAAAATCGTTGAGGACAAGGAATGCTCCTTCCATTTCTTTGTTTCTCCCTTTCATCATCTGAGTCCCCCCTCGAAGGTCCCCTTTGGTCTCCCTGTCGTTGATTTACAAGCTCTCTTACAGAGTGGCTGGTAAGTGAAGGGGATCCACGTTGTTGACAATATGACACAGTGATCCATTTCTATACCTTCTCCTTGACATGTCAGGGCAACCAAGGGGAGGTAAAATCTGGGCTCCTCATGTGGGATAGCAGGTGTATACAAAAGACAGGTGCTGCCCAGAGCAGAAGGGAAGCTAAATCCTTTTTGTGCACCTAAAATCCATTTTTCACTTGAGAAAGAATGGATACCATTGAAATGTTTAGTGTGAGCGAATGCGTCACTGGTGTGGAACTGGTGCTCGTTTTGTGTGGGTTAGGGCAACGTGGTTACGTAAGGGAGTGCCCTGGCATTAGGGGATGCACGCTGATGCAGGTGGCAGTAAACGGTCATGCTGCCTGCAATCTACTTTTCAAGTGGGTCAGCACCATTTCATACATTTGACAAATATTAGTGGGATTTGAATGTAGGGAGAGGGTATACGGATTTTAGTTATTATTCTTTCAGATTTTCTGTACTTTTCAACATTTTCAGCATGAAAAGTTGGTTAAAAAATGCCTTTCTACCCTGTGTGATTTGGGGCACCTAGAAGGCCTGGTTGAATGCTCCCCACCTACCACCACCCCCAAACCACTCTACCTCTGTCTCCATGTTCTCTTTCACTAGTTCATACCTGAAACTCCATCATCAAGAGCCCCAATCCAATTTGCTAAAGGTTTGATTCATATTAAAACGTACATATACTAAATAATGATAGCAATTAGATTATATTATATACAAATGAATACATAATACAGATGCTGGTTAGAGGGGATGGGAGGAAAGAACATGAGAATTTACATAGGACTTCTCAGAGAGACAGACATAGAGCTAGGGGGAGAGAGTGCGAAAGATACAGCGGATGAGAGCGGAGCCCTAGAGCTGTGCTGTTCAATAGCATTTTCTGCGATGATGTAAGTATTATGCACCCACACTACCCAATATGCTAGCCACTAGCCATATCTCACTATTGGGTAAACTTGAAGTATCTAGTGTGACTAAATAACTGTATTAATTTTATTTAATGTTAATTCAAACTTAAATAGCCACAGGAGACTATTGGCTGCCATGCTGACCCATACAGCTCTAGAGACATAAGCCGAGAAAGGCAGAATAACTAGTTTCTATAAGTAAGTTGGTAAACTGGGTAATTAACATTTCCTATGGGAATTAAAGATATGTCAAAATATATCATCGGAGGGAAAGAATGAGAGGCAAAGTGGTGGTTCTTAATGTTATATACTACTAAAAATGCTTATCCTGGATAATACTTTTTATTATCTATTAAAAATGCCTGGATAATATTTCTAATTCGTCAAGTCACGATTATTGCCGAGTAGATCGGCCCAGTATCCCATCTCTCCATATAGCTTATACATGCAGCACATTTATGCACTGAGTGGATAACAATGGGCTATGATGACAGGAAGGGTGGATTCTAAGAGGTGAGCTACATCAAATTAAGATCTTTCGAGGCCCATTGAGTCAGGTAAATGTCACAGGCAAGGGGTCACGTCACCTACTTCTTCATCATCTAGACTCCCATCCTGACCCAAAGCTTTAGCCGAAAGGAAAAGGATGCCTCCTACATGACCATGAGCTATAGTGCTGCCCTTCCAGTGGACAGGAGCCACTCACCTGCAGGCAAAGATAATGCGAAGGACACAAAGAATCGGGAAAAGACTTCATTCATTATATGGGTCTGTTTGGCCTTAAAAACTACAATCTCAAAAGTCTGTCTCTTGCTGACTTGATTTTTTTTTTCTTTTTCCAACTTTTCAGTGTCATTGCTGCTGCCTGAACAAAGGACAAGAAAGTCCAGTCTCACTCCAGAAGAGACAGAATAGCACAAAATGGTTAGTACTACATACTACTATCGAGGTAGAGATTAATCCTCATGCTGGCTGGGAGGGGGAAGATAGGAAGGAGGGAATCTATCAAAGTGAGAGGCAGCTAATTCCCCCCAAAGAAAGAATAAAACTAAAGCAACATTATGAGCTCAAGGGCGAAAGCTGAATCCTCTCAGGGTGTCAGACTGAACAGTTTTGCTCTGTTTTATATACTAAAGACCGATGTGCAGTTTATTGTTTTAGAGAGTTAAGTGGATTCGTATGTTAAATTAAAAAGGTGGGGGGAGGGAGGATTTTGTTTGTTTCTGGTGTTACTTGGCAGAGTTACTTGGACTCAGAAGTGGAGGGCTGGGCTCAAATCCACTCCCTTCCTGTTACCAGCCAAGTACCCTTGGGCAGTAACTTTAATACCCACCCGTCTCCTTCACTGGGTGTTTGTGACAGCCCTTTTCAAACATGATTGAGAATTGAGCCCTCATGACCTAACCCAGTGGTTTTCCAACTTGAATGTGCTCGGGATTACCTGGAGGGCCGGTTAGAACCCCCACAGGAGGAATGAAGCCTGAGAACTTGCATTCCTAGCATGTTCCCAGGTGATGCTGAGGCTGCTCGGCTGGGGACCACTCTTTGAAAACAAATACCCTATGGTGTTTATTTTATATAATGCCTTTTTCTCCTACACATCTACAATGGCACTAGCTCTGTGCCATCTTTGGGAGTATGGAAGAAATCAGTCACTTGAACCATTTTCTGTAAACTTCACCCTCTCATGGACCCCAGGCTGGTTGTAAGGATGCATGGGGAGGAAGATGGGAGGTACGTTTATGACTATAATGCAGCAGAAAGATATAAGCCTTTGTGATGATCAACCATCTGTTGATGGACTCTTCTTACATTTTCTCTCTGCTTGACATTTTGACTCTCTTGAATTTCTCTGTTTGAGAAGAAGTGGTTCTCAAACATAAAGCATGCATCAGAACTCTCTGCAGGGCTCGTAAACACAGAGTGCTGGATTGCTGGGCCCCACTCCCTGATGCAGCCTCTGGGTAAGGCCTGAGAGCCAGCATTTCTAACAGGTGAGGGTGACGCTACTTGTCTGGGACCACACTTTGAAACAACTGGTCTACTTGTCTCGGCTTCCTTTGTCCTCTGTTCTACTTCTTGAGCCTCTAGGCCAGATATCAGCAAACTATGACCACCTGTTTTTCTAAATAAAGTTTGATTGCATCATAGCTGCACCCATTCATTGATGTATTATCTGTAGTTGCTTTCAAACTGCAATGGCAGTTGCCACAGAGACTGACTAGCCTACGAAGCCTGAAATATTTATTGTCTGCCTATTCATAGAAAAAGTTGGCCATCCCCAGCTCTAGTCTCCTTTCTTCCCCTTAAACATAATATTTATGAAACATCTATTAACAAGGCACTTCGTGCATTATTTTGTATTTTACTTTCACAATCATAGAAATGGATTCTGGGCCCCTTCTAGGTCACAGGGTTGAATAATTTGCTTAAGAATACACAGAATCTAGACTGGGACTGGCTACATAGTTTGTGGAGCCCAATGCATAATGAAATTATGAGCCCCCTTGTTCAAAAATTATGAAGAACTGCAAAAACATTCAGTCAAGTGTGGAACCTTTTGTGACTTTGCAGGTCACATGCCATGACCTGAGCAGGACGGGAGCGTCCTGTCCTAACCTCGCTGGCTCTGGGGTTGGAAACTCTCTCCTACATGGCTGACTCACCAATTTCATGCATCATGGCCAATAATCACTGATGGTGAACTACTGTCATTTTCCTTTCAAGAAACCACCCAAGTCTATTTCCAACATCCCTGCACTATGACCACGCCCCTCCCACCCCCAACAACCTCCAAATATAATCCCTTTGGGGGAGAAATGCATCTCTGTTCCCCAAAAAAGCTTGGAATCTGAAAGCCACTTAATACACGATTATTTATACAAAAAATTGCTCCCCTCATACTAGTGAGGACTTAACATAGTTTTTCAATAAATTATTGCTGAACTAGTAGATATCAATAAAGGCTAAAGTGAAGAAAGACATTGCCCGGATTATTATAATTCCACAAAAGAGGAAACTGAGCAATAAACCTTATTTTGCCATCACGCAGAATTTTGTGTTTGACAGCAGACCAGGACCCAGAGTCCCCCAATGTGTGACCCAGGGCTGTTTTCCCAAACTCGCAGAGGAGATCTGAGCACTCCGGCACTGTGGAGTATAAGTGACAGTAGTTCAACACTGTGAAGCGCAGCCAGTGATCATTTTAAAGCACACAGCATCTCGTTATTTGATCGCTATATTCTCTGAGCATTTAATCCTCTCAAATATTTTGCAATCACTTCCTCTAATTACAGAAAAAACACATTGGAGTGATGTGTGTGCTCTGGAGCGTCCCCTCCTGTTTCCTTCTCTGTGTTTAATCGTGAATTTGAATCACCTTTTAGCTTCCTAATCCTATGATCCTAAAAGGAATTTACTCTGCTCCAAACTCCGCTTGGCAAGGCTCCGCAAGGTAGAACCTGGAGCCCTTTCACAGAGACTGAGAGAAGGGAGAGAAAAATCCCAGAGGCAGGCTTTCTGGCTTCCTTCCAGAAACTCACGAAATGGGGGTCCCTGGAAATCCTCTTCTAGCTAGGATTCTGAAGAAAGAGGCCTGGGAACCCTGTATCAGATTTACCTGGAGAGCTTGTTAAAATTCCAACCTTCTGGGTCTCATTCTAGCCATACTAAATTGGAATCTGGAGATAGGAAATCTCCCTTTCTTCTTTCCTTTCTTCCTTCCTTCCTTCCTTCCTTCCTTCCTTCCTTCCTTCCTTCCTTCCTCCCTCCCTCCCTCCCTTCTTTCCTTCCTTATCTATTTATTTATCTATCTTTAAAATTTCCTAAATAATTCTCATATGTAAAAAAACCTGAAAACCAAGTGGCTAGCTATCCACATCCTCAATGCATATTCACTGTATTTCTGTGTTCATTCTAGGAAACTCACTAGTGGTTTATATCATCCCACATTTTTAAAGATTATGATTTATAAATGCACAGGAGAAATAATGGTGTAGCTGAAAAGGCCCTTGATCACTATGGGTCATTGCAGTGGTATCAGCAAGAATGTGAAGGAACAATGAAACAAGCATCTCTACCCTTGTTGTCACACTGGGTCACTGGCAAAGGTGCCCTGAATGAGTGGCTCATCTGAGTTTACAGTGGGGTATCTGGGCACTGTGACTATGACGCACCCATCAGGTTTTCCGCAACAGCCTGAACTTCCAATATGCTGACTTGCTGTCTCCATAGAACACTGGCATATACTAGAAATCTACACATTTTAACATCCAAATGACTCCAATTCAATACATCCGGAAGTGTACTGAAATCCTTTGGGTCCATGTTTATTGTTCTGTGACTATGGTCACTGTGATTCAGAGAAAAAGTCCAAAGCTCAGCCCACATTACCTCCATCTAAAACGATGCCCTTGTTCTACCACCCGCACATCTGCTCTTGTCCAAATGCTGCCAGTTATACGTCTGCTCACTCGTTTCTATTTACCTCGCCTCCGAGAGCAGGAACAGTGTTTCCTGGTTTCCCTCCTCTCACAGACACACCTGCACTGTTTCTCACACAACTCAATGAATGCTATAAACTGGTAAGGGATGACGGCCCCTGCTTCATTCAAGGAACTCATCAGAAAAACGAGCCCATGTGTGCCAACCCACATGCTGAGAGGAACACGGATTTGTAACACACCTTCTCATCAGCCCTGGGGTCGCTAAACAGGGCAAACTTTTTTTCTCAGACCCTCCATATGTTCAACTCACATGGATCAATAGAAGCACCATATTGTCTCCACAAAAGCTTTGGATTTTCACCCTTTTCCAGATGCACAAAGCCCCAGATTGTTCTTTCTCAAGCACAGGGACGCCCCAGGGCGCCAGCTTACAGTTTGGGGCAGGCAAACAGCCCACAGTGAGTTTCATGGCCACAGACTGGGATGTCCCTCAACAATTTGGGTTTTAAATAGCCCTAAATGGACCTTGTAAAACTTAAAAACAGAAATGCAGCAACTTTGGATCTCAAACGCCATTTCAACCTCTACAGTGCTTTTCTGCAACAAGGCAGAAAACCCAAAGTTACGAGTGCACAGCTGCCCAGCCAGAAGCAAAGCAACATCCCAACAGGAATGAGCCAACATGCTCTGGGTGACAGCTGGATAAACATTTCTGATAAAGCCTCACAGTTTTGATTGAAATTTATGTGTGTGTGTGTGTGTGTGTGTGTGTGTGTGTGTGTGTGTGATGGTACAGTTGGGTGCATTGATAGCTGCTTAAATATCTGTAACCAAAGAGTACTGAGTAAGGACATTGACAAATGAAAGCAGATGAAGAGAAATATTATACAAATAAGGATGGTGATAAAAGTGGTAGGATATAACAGGGTGAAGAATGGGGATACTTAGCCTGGAGAATCAGAACTTGGATGAAGAATAGAGAGAATCAGGGATGACACTTCTCTTTAAATACATCAAGGACCGAAGCATGAAAGAAAGATTTGACTTACATTGGATGTACAGTTCCAGTGGGCAGAAATGGGCTAATGAGTAAAGGTTACCAGGAGATAGATTTGAGCTAAACAGAAAGTGTTTTTCTGAAAATCAGAATTGTTCATTAATGGAAGGAGCCATTGGAAATTTTAGAAGAGGTAGAACGTGTTTTGATCAGAGACAGTTCTTCATTGGATAGAAAGTCAGAACAGTGGTCCCCCAGACCTTTTAGCTCCAATTCAAAGATTCTGTGTGCTCAGAGCCTCTCCCTGCCATCTTTCCCATACCACCCTCCTCCTCCCACCTGCCGGAGGTAGTCCATGGAGTAACAAACAGTGATGTTACAGGTATGTAATACTCATGAAACCATGCCGTGAGTGTATATTCCTGTCCAACCCTTTCACTGATGGAGCGAAATGCTCAAATCATGGAATGCTCATAGGGAGGGTAGGGTGGGCAGGCAGGAATGGAGAATTGATTTTTACCTCACCATTATATTAAGTATTAATATTAAGTCTTGTCCTTTAGAAAGGCCTTTGGGTTTGCCAATGGATATTTAAAAATAGTTTATAACACAACCAAAGTGTTTTCTTTTTCTTTTTTTTTTCTCCTCTTTGGCTGAAATAAATACAACTGAATATTTGATTTCCCTAGAGAGAAGTCATTTAGTCCTCAAATTATATGCCAGATCCTAGGTTGTTAAATTTATTAGGCATCCTAAAATTCTTAGCCATTGTCCAGTTGGAATAAAAGACAGTAATTTATGACGAGATTAGATCCTAACACCACTGCTACCTTCCCACCTGCAGGCAGCATGGGGTTGTGGTTGGAGCACTCATGCATGAGTCCACTACCTTCTCCAGCAACTTGCTGGGGCATGTTGGGCAGCCATTTCACTGCCTCTGTCAAAGGTTACTGCCATTTTCTAACCCAACAATAATCACCCAACAGAAAACATTGAACACCACTTGAATGCCTACTGATACTGGAGCACCACACTTAGAAAGGGAGAATTGATTCAAAATTCATGGTACTTTCTGCTGGTCTTAATTTTCCAAAATTCTCAATAACTTTGTTAAAGACTTTTACCCACAGCATTTGATGTGAAATCATAGTTTTTCAGTTATGTTTCAACAGTGTGTTGGGCCTAAGTGGTCTTTTGTTCTCAATAGCCAAAATCTACTTAGATTCTCTTGATGGCCCTTTGTTGATTCCTGGAGAGTTTTATACTGTACTTGCCTCATTCTTAGACATAATTTAATTGAATGAAATAGGAGATATATTCTTCCAAAAGCCTAAGATGACTCTGGAAATAACCATGGAGAGTTGCTATTGTTCAGTCTACAGTCAACATATCATTGTGGACATAACTGACAGAAACCCTATATGCCTATAATTAATCAACATAATAATTTTCTTTTCCTGCTTACATAATGATTTTTTACTGAACACCAATGGGGCCTTTTCAGCATGCAAATGAAACTTCATGATACTCCAACAAACTCAATATTACTACCCCAATTAAGGACATTGCTACACTAAGGCTTAAAAACAAAACAACACAAAAAAAAAAACTCTAAGCAAGATCACCAGGAAGACAAGTCTAGACATTCCCTGTTTACTAGGGAGGCAAACTGTAAGCCTCCTCCGGGAGGAATATGCAAAACAAATTTATATTTACAATTGCTTCCTGCATGGATGGCTAAATTGAAGTCATTTTGCCAAGCTTCACAAAGAAAGAGAGAGTAGCATTTCCTGATTCTCTGGCTGGTTCTGGCAAACAGCTTGGGGAGAGAGGAAGTCACTTGCTTGAGGTGATGAGTTAGGAATCTATGAGGCTGCTCAATGGAAATTCAACTGTAATCGAAACAGCTTTTGATTTTTTTTTATGTTAGCCCTCATCACCTCTTTTCTCTCTAAGGTTCTTTGTTTAAACTTTCTGCTTAGTTGCAAATCATGTTCTCACTGGCTGCAGATCAAGAATGGCGTTCTAACACTTAGGTGTCCCCCACAATCTCTGTTTGACCTTCAAGTAAAAAAATGAACAAAATCTGGCATAAACAATATATAAGGCAGCAACTCTAAAACTGCTTTGACCATAGGAAACAGTAAGAAATAAATTTTTTATTACTCTGTACACACACACCAATGTATATTTGTATGTTTCACACACTATAAAAGGAGTTTTATAAACAAAAAATTAAGTATGATGCATCTGACCTCCCTCCCTCCCTCCCTCCTTTTCCTGCCTCTCATCCTCCCTTTAGTAGTAACCCACTAAATTGAATTCACAATCAGCTAATGGATCATGAGTCTCAATTTGGAAAAAAAATGAAAAATAAACAAAAAAACCCCATCTTATATCAAGAACAAAAGTGAACGATTTTTTGCCACTGTAGAAAGGCCACATTGGGGTGAGGAAAGAACCCGGATCTAAAAGCCAGGAGGCTGATGTTGTTCCGGAGACTGATGTTATTCGTGTTAATCACCAACTGTGCACAATTAGAAAGCAGAATGAAGGCTCCGAGTCAGACAGTCTGTGCTTGAGCCTCACCTTTCCCAGTTGTAAGTTGTGTAAACTTGAGCAGATTACGGAATCTCTCCATACTTGAGTTTCCACATCTCTCAAATGGAGCATTCAAAAAACCTACCCTCAAGAGTTATTATGAGGATTTGTTGAGGTAATATAGGAAGAGGGCCTAGAACAGTGCCAATGCCTAGCCTTTGGTAAGCAGTCAGTAAATGTTATCTAGTATTTTTAAAAATTGAGGTAATAACATCTGTTCTAATTACCCAAACCTTTCACTTAGGTATTTTGTTTGTTTTTAAGAATATGAGAAGGAATGGAATGGAGAGAAATGACTCAAAGTTGTTCTGGAAAAAGGACGGGTGATGTCATTTGACCACAAGCTCTTTTTCTGAGCTAGTGAAGGTTTCTAAAATAGTCATTATAATCCTAGATGGCAGCAGTTGAAGTAGAAAATTTCAATGGCTACTTCTAACAATTACACCACATTAGTCAGGGCACATTTAGAATACTGTGTCAAATTCTGAGGACCTTGTTTAGAGTCACAGAGACACCAGAAATGTCTATTCTAAGGAAAGGTGAACAGAGCTGAGGAGGGGATGCAGACTATTGCTTAAGGCTTGACTGAGAAAACTAGAGACGTTTGGGTTGGAGATAGGAAGATTTAGAATAGCCTTGATAATGGCTTTCAAGTGGTTGAAAAATTATTGTTTGGATGAGGAAGAAAAATTGGGTAGGAGTTACGATACAACCAGTAGATAGAAGTTTCAATGAAATAGATTTGAACTCGATCTAGAGACTAATTTCCAAACAATAAAGGCTGTCTAGCCACAAGATGAGTTGTCTGGGCCAGTAGGAAGCTCTCCACCACTACAAGCATTCAAGAAGAGATGAGATGGCTCAGTAGGTATGCCTAAATGAATTCTTGAATTGGCAGCAAGATCAGGTCAAAATAGAGCCTCTTTTAGAGCTAAAATTCTACATAATAACACATATAAATGGGCTTAAAAGGCATAAAGCTAGGTACACATGCAAAGTGGCATTATTTAGATTCTGGCTGTACCTGTCTGTACCTCTTAGACAGGCTGTAGTAAGTCCTCCAGAAGATATTTTGTTTCCTATCCTTAATTCCTAGACATGACCAGTCCTAAAGTTCTCAAATAAAGCAAAAACTTGGGCAGAGATGTAACTCTCCACTGACAAAACAGCCAGGTCTTTCTAAAGTGAAGTGGAGTTTGGTTTGTTTTGTTTCAGCCCTTTACTAATAAACAAACATTTTGAAGGCTCTGTGTAACTTCCTCACTCCCGTTCATGCCTAAAAACTGTCAAAATGTTTAAATGCAAAAGGATTATTCAGGATTCATTTTATGAGACACTTCAGCTTAATTTCTGCTGTTTCTTCTCACACTCGAGTACCCAGGCCTCCCCGCCCATCAGCCTTGAGTCTGGGTTTCTCATCTCATAGGTGGGTTTGATTAATATGTCTGTCGATCATGTGCAAACTCCTTTGAGAAAGTAAAAAGCGATGTTCAAATTTTCAAAAATAATGTCTTTCACAGTTCCAATCTCAAGATGTCTAAGACAAAAATCTCTGTGAAAAGACATGTGATGTCGAGAAGAAAAAAAAATTCCTCCATTATACAGAACCAAGATCTCTTGGCATTTCTGAGGTAGGACTCTGAAGCGGTCAGAAAAACAGGGAAAGAAAAAACGGAAGCCTAAGCTACGCTTCAGGAAATCTAATAAATATTTACAGCCAGTTGGGATCACTGAGGCCTCCAACACATCCCTTTTCTCAGGAATAGGGCATTTGTAGCATGCATTAACTGCACAGTTGCAGTAACCTTGGCTCACTTTGGTGGAACAGACCCACTCATGATGATTTTAGAAGCTGTGGCTAGAGCTCAGCCTCATTATATGACTTCCGCTCAAGGCGAGGCTGGGTTATAATGAGGCCCAATCTATTCCACTCTTGCTTTATGCTCACAGGTAGCTGGACAGGGAGGAGGAAGACAGGTAGGGAGGAGAGGATTAAGAGGAAAAATATAATGATGTACACAGCAAGAAGTAGTAAAATTAAAACTATATGTGTGTTTACTTGGTTAATCTGTCTCTGGCGCTGGTATTCATAGCTATCTCTGCTCCAGGAGACCAGGGAACATACTGGAACATAAAAAGCCCACCATGGTATTTGGCCCAGAGTAGATAATACATATTTGTTATAATTTCTCTCCTCCTCAGCCCACTCTCCCTTCTCCAGCAAAATCCTGCTCCACCTTCAAGATTCAACTCCTTCTGCTCTGCTTCTGCACACCTTGTGATCTGACAGTCCCCTGGGTATTCCCTATAGTATCAAACTGTGTTCGTATCTGTAAAGAAAATACAAGGGAACTGAATGTTTTTATCCAAGAACTGAACCTAAGGAAAGAAAACGAATAAATCAAGACTCCATTCAGCTGAAGTTCTATTTCTCAAACCAGTTTCCTTGAATGCCTTACAAACAGTAGGTACTTAATGTAACTTGCTGACTGAATATTGTGATTAAAATGTAGATGAAACATAGATGATCAAATATATGAGTGTTTTCAGTGTTTTTGTTTTATTTTATTGCTGGTGATGAGCCTCGCCTTCTTGACAAATGCTTTAGCATTTTGTATTTGCCAAGAATACTACACTTGGAATCAGAAGACCCAAGTGAATCCCAAATGTAAGACAAGGTGGGCAAGTTATAAGCTGTAGGTCACCTCTTCATCTTTCCTCTGCCAGATATAGGCTTGGCTACTTTGGGGGACTCTCTAAATTTAAAAAAAAAAAAAAGAGAGAGAGAAAAATGGACATATTTCTCCCAATAATAACTTGAGGATATATCATTTTAATAGGATCTACACAAATATCTCAGAATGATCCATTGTCGACCTGAAAGAAGAATCCTGTGGAAGTGACTTCTTCATCTTGCTAAAGGTTCCTCATCAGGTAGAGAAAAATAGGATAACCTCTTAGATTGAAAAACAAAACAAAACAAAACAAAAAAACCCAAATGCAGAAGAATCTAGTCACATATAAAATTAACAGCTCCTCTTATGTTTTACAAAGGTACTTTTTACATAAAGATTTATCACTACTGGAATAAGAACACATAAAATGACAAATCTTCCATCAAAGGTTGGGAAATATTTATACTATTAAATACAAAGGGAGAAAATTGTCAGAGAAATCAGAATTTCAGAAGAATTTCTATGGTTAATTGCCATTCAAAGTTTCTCCATAGATGTCAATGGGGCTTCTCCATATAGATGGTAATGGATTATCAACATTTTCCATGACCTTTATCTGTCCTTCCATGCGTACACAGACATATAGATACAAAGTCTGTCCTGGGTGAGCTGTATATCAAAAGGACCTATCTCAACAGTTTAATTTAGCAACCTGTTAGGGCCCCCACAGAAGAATGTAACAAATGAGAATTTCAATGTCAGCTCTTTTAAGAAGGTAGTCGGTGCATTCACATCTGGGAGACACAGTCCCTACCTCAATACCTTCTTAGCAATGCTCAGAGGTAGGTCTCTAGAGCAGATGATGGCTTGAGCATCTAGAGACAATGTACACCCACCAAATAACTGGGGCCAAACTGAGCCTCACAGAGAATTGAAACAGTCTAAGTTAACTGATCAAGTCTTTTTTCTTTTTTAGTTGTTTATTGGTTTCAGGATAGGCTTGAATAGGGATGATAAATTAGGCTTTGATGACAACTCTTAAGCTTTCAGAGGAAGAATTAACATCTCACTACAAAGTCAACTTCCTTTTTGGATTCTTCCTCCTCCTAGTTTGGCAAGAAAACAAAACATTGTTAAAGACATGGGGGCCTATTGCTATTCCTGGAGATTATTGAAAGAATCAGAAAAATCGTAAAAATATTCTCAAAATTATTTATCTCTTTTGCAATGCTGAAGGGTTAAAGTGTGGGAGGGGAATAGCTTTAAAATAAAAGGGAGCAAAAATATTTGATAAGGAACATATACAACTTTCAAATCAAGGCCTATAGCTAAATGAAATCAGTTTTGCTGGTTTTCTTTCCAAATAAAAAAGTATGAGACGGGGAAGCTTCCGCTCGCTGGCGACTGGTCCGGTGTGTTGACACTACATTGTAAGCCTCTGGGAGAATTGGTAGGCACTTCTTCAGACATAAATCTAGCCATTTCGCTAGTCCTCAAGATGAAGATCTTAAAATTAAAGCAAGGAGCTGACTTGAGCCCCCAAGAAGAATTGGTTGTCAACTATTACTAGACCCTATTTCTTTGTAACTTTTTTTTGACCTCCAATTTTCTATCAATCAGTTTCTATACTCCAAACCCTTGGGTCAGTGGCATTGATGTTATTAATCTGCAGTGGCCATGTCAATGACAGTCACTGCTCATGAAAGTCCACAGAAGGGATACACATAATAGAGGGGCATTAAGCCTTGAGTAGACTACATAAGTCTAAGGAAATGAACAGGCCGATTGTCGCCATTTTAATAAAAGCACAAAGCTCCTTTATCTGCTATATAACTGTTTGTTTTGCACCAATGGAAAGCCTATTCATTTTGGTACCAATTCAAGTCATAAGGTTTAAGGGAAGATAACTCTTTAGCTAAATAATAGAGAGAACGGTATCAGCTTTGAAGCACTACTTCTTGGGATCCTATAAAAAGGTTCCTCGAAGCACTGACCCAAACAAAACCCCTGAGTGTGCTCTAAAAGTGGCCCATATGTGACATTTGATAAGCTGTTAAGGTACCTTCACACAGGAAGAGTTACCTGGCTCACAAAGGAATGAAAGCCTTGGTTTGAGTTGCATTAGCTTTATTTCTCACCAACTGAAAGCTGCAGGCTGGACTTACACAGCTCAACTCAGTGGAAGCTTGGTGTAGAGACTGATCATCTTTCCTGGCAGAGCAGGACCAGAGCTCTGGACTATTCCACCGAAGACGGGACTTGGGCTGCCTTTCATCTGGGATGGGGGCTGGACACACCTCTAATGTGTACGTTCCTTATCTGACCCCAAAAAATGATATTCCTTATTCGCTGGTCCGGATCTTTTCTAGTTTCTCTCTACTGTCTTGCACTCTTATCATTCTCCTACGGAGCCCTTGGGTTTTGGAGCCTGAGCTCCTGGTATTTGCAATTGAATGTTCTGCTGCCAGTCCTCTATGTGGTCTTTGTCTGACCATCTCTGTTAAGCGCTTTGACATCCTTCTGTTCTGCCCCTGCTTGGATAGGCCCAGGGCATCCTAGACATAGTTGGCTCCTAGATCATTCCATTTTCTGCCTGTGCCTTCTCCTGTGATCAGTGATTTGAGGATTTTACCCACTCTTGTGCTCACCCTAGAACAACTGATCCGAGCAAGTTCTTATTCCTGTCTCCTTATCCGGAACCCTGCCCTGGCCCGAGGCCCCAGCCTTTGCACATTCCATCCTGCTTTTAAACCACGTGAATGCAGCTGAGAACAGGGAAAAGCCCTCTGTTCTGTCATCTCATTGTCAGAGCAGCCTTGTCTGCCCTAAGGGTAGGAGTGTCTAGTCAAGAACAGAACTTCCTGATAATGTTGTTTATGCTCAGAATAGCCAGAGAGAGCTATACTCACCTGGATGGCTGGGCCGATGTGCCAACCAGGAAACTGGGGACTTCCCCAGCTGAGAACAGCAGCCCATTAGATGAAGGGGGTATAATTTCTGTGTGTGAATGACTCGTGGCCTCAGATGAATGGTGCTAGCTCTCTTCAGTCATCAAACACTTCCTAAAGGCCCACTGGGTGCCAGGCACTGCGTGAGGTAGGAGACTTAAAAAGCCTCCTTTTAATGGGCACCTACCTGGTATCAGACACTTTATATGGATCGTTTCTAACCCTTCCAGTAACACTCAAAGGGAGTTCATGTCCCCCTTTGACAAAGGAGAAGGCGGAAGTTAAATAATTTTCTCAAGATCATACACCTACTAAAAGGGAGAACAAAATTCATGCTCAATTCTATCTCCCCCAAATTCTTTCCAAATACCGCACGATAACACTACCCACTCGTTAACCAATTTATTCATTCAGTCAGCAAGAGCTCCTGAGAGCCTACCGCAAGCCAGGATCTTGGTTAAGTTCAGCACGAGCATATCCTTCACCAGGAATTAGGAGATCACTTTGGAGGAGCTCAATGGGAAGCTCTTTGGGGCTTTTGAAAGCTGTCAATTACATGTGACATCAAATAGAATACTTAGCTTTCTTTTAAATCATAATAATAATAACAACAATAACAATGTTCAATCGTAATCTTTCAAAAGAAATAACTGCCACGCTATTGAAACTCCTAAAGATGAGGTCTTCTCCATATTTCTGATGCGTGCTGACGTTTATGAAGAATCAGGTACACCTGAAAGGTGACAGGGCCACTCCTGTTTATGGCATCTGTGTCAACCTGAAGGCTACAGATACTACGCACACTCTTTTTGTTTTAAATTAAAGCCACTTGTACATAGGAATATAAAAGTACACTATCCAACTAGGAAAAATATGCAAGCATCAAAAATTGCAAGGGGGAGGGGCTTTGATCCAGGTGGGTTGAGAAGCATCTTAGACATAGTAAATAAAGATTTAAGTAGTCAATGCTCCAAGCAGTGGGCTATGGAAGAGCTATGCCTGTTCTTAAAATCCCTCATTTGTATTCTTTACAGCCTCTGGAAGTCTGAAGTCTACAGGAACGGAATGGAATGAAATAGAATGGAAAAGGATAAAATGCTAGAGCTGGAAGGCTTCTTAGGCATCATTCAAGCACACCCCATCCACTTGGTACATAAAGAAACTGAGACACATGGCATGACCGACAGCTGTATCTGTGGCTGCTGGAGATGCAGACAAAGAGCTAAAAGCTGATTTGATTGCACTTGTGCTCAGCTGTCATCTGAGGCCATAAAGAAACTGAGACACACACCTAGGCACTGATCCCATGACATACCGAGGGGCTCAGATTACCCAGGTCATGTATTTTTGGAAAGACCTCTTCAAGATGCCAGCGAGGTCCAGCGTAATGGACTGGAAGAAGTTTTATACGAACAAGAGCCTCTTCACGGACGCATTTTCCATGTATCATCTTTTGGCAAACATGAAAACTATTTCCCTAATGGATTACTTGTGAATTACTCAGAGTTGCTGAGGAGATTACAATTCCATTTTTCCAATGACCTTCTTCTGGTTTCTGAATCTAAAGTGAGTTTTAAAAGGTTCTGGGCCAGGACCTGGGAGTGGGGACCAGGGCCCCTGGGCTTCCAATGCTGCCATTGGAAGGACCTTCCGGGTTGATGTTCCCCACCTGTGCAGAGGGCGTTTGCTTGGAAAGGGTGGCAGGACAGAGGAGTGAAGTGGGATGCCATGAAACACCGGGCTGCAGAGGTCTTACAATGATGTGGTACCAGGCAAAGTGCTAGGTCCCTCACATATGTCCTTAATTGTTCTTATACCAGGTGAGCTAACTAATATTGCCCCTTTCATTGCATGCAGGAGATAAATGAGGCTCAGAGAGGTTATCTAACTTGAACAAGTTCACAGAGCTAGCAAGTTCTGAGGCTGAAGCTTCGGTGTCAGGCCTCATACCTGCACCTGCAGAAACCGCTCTGCTATAATGCCTTCCCTTCAGATGCCACTCAAAAGCATCCTGAGATGAGGTGCTAACAAGGCACACGAGAGTAAGCTCTTTCCATTGCTGAGAAATTCTTTCCAAATAAACCAGAAATCTACCTCTTTCAACCAACTCCCAATGGTTCTAGTTTTCCTTTGGGGAACAATTAGTTTAGCAGAAATTGTAAATCTCTTCTTCTACAGGTAAAACAGAAATGTACAGAGATGCCGCCGGGATACAATACTGGCTACCCTTCTGACAGAGAGCAAAGAACAAAGAGGGGAAGGGGCTTAGAGACTGAAGGTCTTGTCACTTTACTACTAAAATGCTGAGGACTTTGAGAGAATCACTCAATCTGCCTCAGTCTCTACTTTCTCTTCTGTAAAATGGAGTTAATTATCCTCTCCTAGTTCACATTTCTGGTGCTTACGAAGGATAAGTAGGTATATAAAACTGCTACATAAAGATAAGCTGTTTTTATTGTTTCGTAACCTGTGTATGAGTTTACAGCATGACCCTATTCATTCCACAAGTGCACAGAAAAAAATACCTTCTTAAAAAGTCTCTCTGGCCATAACTTTTGGTAGACTGTCCCGTACCTGGTGGAGATGCATTAATATGGCCACAGACATCCTGATTCACGAATGTGGACTGATACATACATAAGGAAAGAGGAATCAGTAAAATTGGCTCAAAGTCCAAGTTTCTTAAAGCCCTGGGCTGTTTACAGCATGTATATTTTTAAAGATATTATAGAGAAAAATGGGGAAAGAGTATTTGCTGCCAAAGGAGAGTTTATTTTCATGGCTGAGTTATATCAGTGGTTCTGAGATGGGCCCAGTCTCCAGGGGGCAGACTCGTGATTACTGCCCACTGAGAATGCCTTTGACGCATGCACCTTAGAGCACCCTGCTCCTGCTAGAGGCTGTGTTACCAAGCCAGCGCTGTCCTCTGAGTTCACATGTGAACACATGAATCTCCCCACAGACAAGGAGAACCCTGAATCGCTGTCCAAGTCATGCTGACGAGGAGGCCAGATGCGGCAGCTGCCTTGGCTACCGGTGGTGGACTAACTGGTGTACACATGGCGTGATTTGATGCTCTCACCTCCATTTAATGCTTCCTACGTTATCTCACAGTTTCTGAGGGCCGTTGCTGTCCTTGGGGGGTTCGTAGGAGACAAGCTCTGCCTCTTATCTGAGAGCCAGGAACATTATCTGAACAGCTGCCGCCTGCAAAATGGCTGGTGTCAAACCAAATGCACTGGTTGAAGTGCCTCTTTTAGGGGGAAATAAACACGTGTATACACACACACACACACACACACACACACACACACACTCCTGAAATGTCTTAGCTGCGAGGCTGCAGAAGCCCATAGCTTAAGCCCTGCCACACTAACCTGAGATGCTATGGACCTATCCCCTGCCCCAGCCTGATCTCATGCCTGTCTTCCTATGGAAAACAGAACCTGTCCTGCTGCTGGTCTTTCTGTGAACAGAAAGTCCGCAGCAGCAGTAGCCGCTGGGAATGGGAGGGCTTGTGAGTGGATGAGCCGCTCACTTGGAGGCACAGGCAGCTGCCTTTGAATTCGGGAGGATCCTTTCTTCCCCAGGCAAAGGGGCTGCATGGTGGGCTCCTCCGAGGAGGGAGAGGCAGGTTACAAAAAAATAAGATGACACAAAGGTTGCTTGTCACAAAGCGGAGGGAAGAGAACAGCTTCCCATTCTCCTCCAGGCTCTGGCCTCAGATGACAGCTGAGCACAAGTGGAATCAAATCAGCCTTTAACTCTTCATCTGCATGCCCAGCAGCCACAGATACAGCTTCCACTCCAGCTGTCAGTCAGGCCCAAACACTCGGTAAATGCCCATGATTAGCACCTTCCTCAATTGAGAGTGTAAATGAACAATCACAGCTCACTCCTCAGCATAGCTGGAGCCACACACCCATCCATTTCGACAGAGCCAAATGTAAATAGAAAAAGCGCTCTCCAAATTTTCTTTCCCCTGCTAAAATGTTGGGGAGGGGTGAGGAGGGAACCGCCCTCTCTGAGGATCTCTTCCCATATTTGATATGATCTGTAGGTTTGACATCTAACCAAATGATTCTCAAAGGGAGACAATGAAAGCCCCTGCATCCTCTCCCCTCCTCCAATTTGTCAGTATTTAAGGCTTAATGAACTCTTGGAGAGTGGTCCCCTCCCAGAGCTTCATGTTTGTTATTATTGTTTAATGGTGATCCATCCAACGCTCCAACATGATAAGAAGCCCTGCGCGTAATCAAGAAATACTAGTTGGGTGATCCACATACAGAAAGGTTTTCTGGAAATCACCACCTGACTAAGAACTACCACACCCAGCTGTGCTCTTTGTATTTAGATCCTGGGCCTGCTCTGGCAAAGGGGAGCAGGGTCTGCCCAGCCTGCTCCTATCTCCATCTCAAGGATAATCTCCCTCAGCTCAGGGAGAGGAGGACACTCAGAGCTGTAAGTCTCTGGGTGCAGAAGACGATCTACAAATGTACATTGAGAATAAACAAAACCCATCAGGCCCCTGCAAGAGTCGGACGCCTGATTGCACTAAACACATCACGATGGAATCTGCAATTGGCAAAGTAATTGGCGTTATTACAGCTGATGGGGAATTTCTGATGCTGCCCCAGCTCTCCTTTGAAATCATACTCAGCCATTTAATTTGTCCAGCTCCTGTGTAGCTGATTGCCCCTTTCTGCTGGAGTTTACCGAGAATGAAACGCTCTGTCTCTCCAGACGCCGGCAGGCTGAGATTTCACAGGCGTTTCTTTTCTCAGCATTCTCCCTGCTTAGGACCCCATGCCTTAGTCACCTTTCACAAGATGCCAATAACGCAATGGATTGGAGGCGGGTGAATCAAACTTCGATTTAATTCAAAGCTGTGTATTTCTAGTCTCAAATCCAGAGGTACTTGAACACTCCTACTGTAAATACCATAAAATAATGGTGAAAGACACATAAGCCTCCAAAGATCTGGTTGCCCTGAAAAAAGCTCACAAAACTTGTTAGCTCCAAAAATAAGACAAGTAATAGTGACATCGTCATTATAACCACAAGGCCAGAAGGTATTAGGGAAATATCAGATGTTTTCACTCTTGCTATACATGCATTCCTAAAATGGGCTCTACAAATATTTATTGAGCATCTACTTTTGGCTGAAAGCATGCAGATTCTTTTTAAACAATGCTCATTCCCCCTTTCCCTATTTTGGCATTTCTGTTCCTGCCCAGATGAAGGGCGAGGAAGCCAAAGTTGGCCAGCTGTGTTTTCTCACAGTACAGACATGGCTGGCATCTAGGCACAGACATCTCTTTCCCATCAGCACGTTACTTGTCCTGTCAGCATGTGAGTGATGGACGGCTACCTGGAGACAAGAGTCCTGCTGCCAAGATGGCTCCCTTCTGCAGGTGCCATCTCAGTCTGATGTCCCTCGAAATCCAGAACACTCATGCTTCTGGAATCACTCTTGTCTCATTTTTTAATATAGAAACAACTGAACTTACGGATATGAAAGTCATCATATAAAATCTCCCCAAGTCCCCAAGCCCTAACACAGTCTCCTGGACAGCACCCATCCAAACGCCCTTTGGGACAGTTCCTCACTAATTCTTCTGGGAAATAAACCACTGTGTCTATGATTCTTCTATCGTTGGAGCCAAAGTGGACATCCAGAATTATGCTGAGATCCCTGGCCCCAAGGTGGTCAGTTCAGAAAGAGGCAATGCTCTGGTGGCTGAAAAAGCTCTTGATACATTTGTTTAAAATCATTTTTAATACTTTATAGCTCTTATAATTTCTTTTCCATGGGAAAGAGATAAAATGTTCATCGGAAAGGGCCATGGGTGGTAAAAGAAGGAAGCCATCAATGAAGGCAGTAGTGGGTGTGCCCACCTCCTGGTAAACAGTTCCTATCCATTCCTTATTCATTCCCACCCATCTCTGTCCTCCACCCTCTCCAAGGGCCATTCTTGCAGGGCTGGAGTGTCTGCCATTGCGCCATTGCTTTACTTCCATCGGCAAGTGTCACCAACAAACTGGTGGAAAGATCAAGCAAGACCTAGATTTCTGTTCGTTTTGTTTGTTTGTTTATGTTTTTTTTTCCTTCTTCTTTGATCATCCCTTCTTCTTTGATCACCCCAAATTCCAGTTATATTGTCTTGGGAAGCTGCAATTTGTGCTCTAACCCTAACTCCCGTGGTCCAGGTTCAGTTTCAATTAAGTGACTTACAAAAATAATAAGAATTATAACACACATTTAGAAAGTGCTTATCAGATGCCAGGCACTGTCCTTTGGGCCCATCTAACCAATCCTCCTCTGAATCCCACCAGGTATGTATCTTTCTTCCACTAATGAGGAATGAGGAATTCCACTAATAATTTGAATGAGGAATCTGAGCCACAAGTTCAATAACTTATGAAGGTCTCAAAGTATAGGGCAGACCTGTGATTTGAACGTACGAGTTTGAGCCCAGAGTCTCTGCTCTTAACTTCTAATTGATAAAGCAATGGGACATGTTCTCTGCGCGAGTGATTGGATAAATCAGGGTAGGAGAAATGTATGTTATGTTACTAAATGAGCATCAATTTTTATTGGATAGAGTTGTGAAGGTAACAATGATATCACCAAGTTATTTTTTGTTTTGTGCATTATTGGATTGGGATACCTGTTAGTAAGTGACATGCTTCTGCTGGACGCTCTGAAACAGTTTTTAGGAAGGTAGGAGATATAGAAGGAGGATCGTGTGCAGAGTTGGAAAGGGGGGAAGGGGATGGTCATTATCGGGGAAATATCAAAAAACTGGTGGAGGCTGTTTGCAGACTTGATCCAGCCTCTAAACATAAGCACGCAGATGGCTGGAAGGCTCTGTTTGAGAGCTGCAAGCTGTTCCACTAGGAGGGGCCCCTCTTTTGGGGGGTCTCCTAACACCTCTCAATCAATCCTTTTTGTTTGATACAAGATGGCAGGAAAGGGGTTGGGTAGATGGGTAGGAGGACAAGAGGGCTGAAATATGAACCGGATAAGTAGGGTTAGAAAGAACTTCAAAAGCGAGCTTGCTCATGTGTTGGAGAGGGGACTTCATTCTTAGGAGGTAGGTTTGAAGCTATCCTGCTTAAAGAAACTGTGGAGTTGATACCTTCTTTCCAGTCCTAAAGGTGGTTTGTGAATTGGCATTTTCTGCATGTGAGTCATTCCTACGCCTAAAAATGTACAGACCAAAAGCTACACATCACGTTAAAATGTAGACATGGGGAAATCTGATGCTGTAACTCAATCCAATAATCAACACAGATATTTGAGAAATATAATATAAAATTTAAATGACCCCAGGACTCAAGTGAGCAGAATTACAGGATGATGTTTAAAAAGCTCAAATGGAGGCCTCTTTACAAAAACGACTGAAGAGGAAAACAATAGAAAACTAGGAAGATGAAGAATGGAGGAAGAAGTGACAGAATAATTAAACAAATTGGGTCTCAAGGGATCACAGAAATCATCTAATCCCACAATCTTGTTGCTAAGTTTTTTGCTTTCTTTTGTTTTTGTTTTAGGTGAGAAAACTATAGTTGAAAGAGAAGAGGATGCTTTTAAAAGTGAATCCCCACTGGTTGGCCTCACTGTGTTTATACTTCTGTTTTGAAAAGTTGAACTTAATTGAGATTTTGAAAGGCTAAATCATTTTTCCATACACTAGTAGAGATAATTTATGTTGCTTCCTTTGAGAAAGTGAACGAATCTTTTTGCACATGAATAACCCCTCTTTTCCCAATACCCACCTGCCTTCTATCAATTTCTCTGGTGTGAACTTCTATATATTAATTTGTTTAAAGTTGGGCCAACCAGCACATGGCCCTAAGGTAGGCAGGACATCTTGGGAGAAACAGAACACTCACTAAATCCTAAAGAGATTAAGTATCCCAGGAGAACTTTTAAGACTTCAGAATATCCCACTGAAAGGTCAGGCACTCTGAAACACCTGGAGAGCTTCTCTCTCTAGGACCAAATACCAATGCTGGTTAAAAAATATATGTCTCACTAAGAACATTAGTAAGGCAGGCAGTGCAAAAAAGGTATTCATACTATAGTATGAAGCTGCAGATTTCATGTAAGAAAAGCAATAGTGTCAGATTGGATTTTAGTGCAAAGTATGTGTATGCATGTGCGCAAATATTTTTGTTAAAAATGCTCTACTGTTGTCAGATGTCCATGTTCAGTAGCAAAAACAGTTAAGTGAATTGCCTTAGGAAATGTGCAGATATCCTACAAGTAGCCAAAAAGACACCTTTATGGGTGAAGCCATTTTTTTTTGAGGGGGAATATTATTCATCATACAAATAGATTCATTCAAGCTCACAGAAGAAGGCCAAGAAAAACAAGAGTGGAGACACTACCCTTTTGATAAAACTAGGAAATTGCATAATTAGAACAGAGCTTTTCCAACTATTTTTGGTGACTAACCAGATGGTTTTTCTCCCAATCCAAATTTTTGTATGGTTATTTTGGTAAAATATTATAAAGCTATCTTAGTAGGAAAATGATCATGTACTTGGATATCATGGAAATATCAAGTTGCTATAAAAGCTTCCAAACACTCTCTCTCTGTTTCTAGATACATCTATCTCATTGTGGACCAGTGACACACACTTGACAGGTCAGCACTGGTCTGTAGGAAATGCTCTGAACAGTGTTGAACTTGGGAGCACAGATAACATGGCAGCTGACAGAAGGCAAGCCTGAGGAAAGGCCTTGAGAAAAAGTCATGGGGTTACTAAACAAGAAACTGAGCGAGGACGCGCCTGTGATCAACCTCACTCCCGAAGTCAGGGGATGTGGTACGATCTAAATGCTCCTCTCTTGGGGTAGTGTCATGAAGCTGGAACTTTTTTGGATATCTCTTAGAATCCAGAAAAACGGTCTAGGTGTCAAGCACAGGAGGCTATAAACCCAAAACACCTATACTAGCTGGTTTACAATACTTGGAAAACCTCAGCCATTGAGTGGAAATAGGGCATGAGCACAGGTGTAGGCTTTCCAGAATCCATGCTTAGCCATTCTTCCTCCACCAGGACCATGGTTTCCTCCTCAGTGAAAGGGGAAGTGTAAGATGTCTGATAAGGGGGTTTTGCATATCCTTCACCAGGAATTAGGAGATCACTTTGGAGGAGCTCAATGGGAAGCTCTTTGGGGCTTTTGAAAGCTGTCAATTACATGTGACATCAAATAGAATACTTAGCTTTCTTTTAAATCATAATAATAATAACAATAATAACAATGTTCAGTCGTAATCTTTCAAAAGAAATAACTGCCACGCTATTGAAACTCCTAAAGATGAGGTCTTCTCCATATTTCTGATGCGTGCTGACGTTTATGAAGAATCAGGTACACCTGAAAGGTGACAGGGCCACTCCTGTATATGGCATCTGTGTCAACCTGAAGGCTACAGATACTACGCACACTCTTTTTGTTTTAAATTAAAGCCACTTTTACATAGGAATATAAAAGTACACTATCCAACTAGGAAAAATATGCAAGCATCAAAAATTGCAAGGGGGAGGGGCTTTGATCCAGGTGGGTTGAGAAGCATCTTAGACATAGTAAATAAAGATTAGCACATGGCACATTCCTGACACAGAAGAGACACTAAATGAATGTGGAACCCTTTCCCTTCTCACCTCTTGAAGACCTCCTTTGTGCTGCAGTCTTTATTTCTTTACTTATTAATTATTCTCTCTCTCTCTCTCTCTCTCTCTCTCTCTCTCTCTCTCTTTCTTTTAAATGAGGAGGTTGATTTAGACCCTGTGGAGCTTCTGAAAACACCGATATCAGGAATCCATCCAGACTGAATCAAAGGGGGTTAGTCCTGGGCTCCTGTAATTTTCATAAGCTTCCCAAATAATTCCCATCTGCAGTCAAGGTTGAGGACCACTGCTCTGGGTTCTCTGTCTCTCTCTGTCTGTCTCTGTCTCTCTGTCTCTCTGTCTCTCTCTCTCTCTCTCTCATTCTTTCTGTTTTGAAATGGAGGGAGGGAGCAAGTGCCAGTAGTGGGACTTATACACTGTCTTGCTTTGGGGTAGTTCTTCCCCGAAATGGCGATGTAGGTATTATGTGGTGAATTCAAAACAAGCCAACCTGTGTTCTCACTGCTGTGGGCCTTAGACGAGAGGCGACGCTGCCTACCCCTGCCTCGACTCAGTGTCCTCCTGTCTAGAAGGGGCAACCACCACCATGATTCCCCTGTTGGAAAAGAAGGGAATGAAAATACCAGGAATTCTTTGCCAAGATGGAAGAGTTCAAAATGCTCTGTTAACTCTATTACTCTGAGATGTACACACTGCTTTCTTCTGGGATGTGGCAAAGATAAAAAAAAAAACTCAACACAATATATATAAGTGAAGGTGACGCTGCTTGCCCTGGTCGTATCAGTGGTCAGCCTGGGTTTATATTGTCGTTAACAGTGATACATAAGCCCTAGTTGAAGGTGGCATAAGAGAAGTGATTAAGAACACAGATGTTGGAACCAGAATGCCTGAATTCAAATCCTCATTCTGCCACTTATTGGCTTTGTGACTGTGACTGCTCTGTGCTTACTTGTAACATGGGGGTAATAATATTACTGATTTCACAAAGGTCTTGTAGAATTAAATGAGATACTGCATGTAAAGTTCAAAGATTGCTTTCTGGCATGTACTGCAGTCTGCGTAAGTCCTCAGCATATGTACACTGAACCCAAGGCAGCGTGCGGATGTCCTAACACCAGCCCCCATTGAGCTCAGCAGGGGATGAATGATCTGGAAAATCCAGAGTTCCATTTCAGTCTTTACAACTGTTGATGCTGAATGTGTAGGCAGTGGCTGACCATTTGGAGTCAAGTCAGAAAATGGTGATTCTGGAGGAAATACCTGATCAGCCCCAGAAGAACAAACAACCTGGGACCTCAGGGGTTTCACAGTAAAAAGACAGGACTTGTCAGAGCCTCGAACTCTCCAACCTGTCCTGTTTCTCTCTGTAGGAGCACCCATCTGTAGCAATCAAAAACACAGAACATCATCGATCCATAGGTTATTGCCATGGTTCCTTCTCTGCTTCACCCTACCTTCTCAGATGGGAGATGAACACAAGTAGGATTCGTTCTATTCAGAAACTCCATGGTCAGACCTTTCTAAAAAGTAGCTTGTCTTCACAAAATATTTGGGGTTCCTGCAATTAAAAAACTTCTGGGTTAAGACTCATGGAGCCCAAGATATTTTGCAGATAGTTATGGCCCCTGATGATCTATGAGTAGAACTGATTGTGGGGCCCAAGGTAAATGGAACAAGGGTTCATTTAGGGAGGACAAAGCTCTCATCCTTTAACACTGCACCCTCTCAACCTGCATTGCTTTCTGGCCCCCTACTTTGATTAATGGTTATCCCTGTTTCTCCAATCAGCCAAGCAGCTGCCGGGTCCAATGATTCTGTCCCTATACTTTCTCTGGCATTTGTCCCCTTAGTAATAGCCCCCCACGGGCCCCAGCTCAGCATCATCCCCTAGTACTTCTCATGTTGACCAATGGCTCAGGATAATTGCTGGACCCCCCTTTATTTCATCACCCCTACTACCTATGGCCTAATCTTCTTGCATCACAATTCAGATGCTTCCCCACCCTCAAATCTTTAATGGTTCCCTTTTCTTTAGATGGATGTTAAAATCAGAACTCCGATCCTTATTCAAACAAATCAGCTGTAAAATGACATGTTACCTGGGCCAGCCAAGTGGCGCAGTGGTTAAGTGCTGGCTTGGGACGCCAGTGGCCCCTGTTCGGATCCCACATATGAGGGCCAGTGACACTGCCCTCAAAAAAAAAAAAAAAAATTACATGTTACCATAATCAGAGAAATCTGAATATGGACTGTGTATTAGAAAATATTAAGGAATTATTATTAACATTGATAGATGTGATAATGGCATTGTGTTTGTTTCTTTTAAAAAAGCTCTTATGTGTTAGTGAAGCTTACTGAAGTATTTATGAGTGAAATGACACGATGACTGGGAGTTTATTTAATATTCCCCCAAAATGAAAATTAAAAGCAAAAGCAGCTGGGAGTATTCATGAAGTAAGGTTAGAAAATGGTAATGAGTACTGAGGCTGGCCCAGAGGTGTGTTCAGAGCCAGCTATATCAGCTCCGGAAAGCTGACCGTCAAAGACTGCAAACAGGTTGTTAAAACCTTTGGCAGCTTAAAATGGGTCATGGCAGAGATATTTACACCACAGAAATGGGCAAATGCCATCCAAATCCCAACATACCATTGAAGTTGGGTAATACACAATAAAAGTTGGGTAATATACAGAGATTTATTATACTACTATGCCTTCTTTCGGGTAAACTTGAAAACCTTAATAATAGTTAATTTTTTAAAAAAGTTCAATTCTTTATACAGACTTTTAAACACTTCTGCAATTTGGCCCCAACCTATTTTGCAATTAATTTCCCACCATCCTACCTTTGAACCAGATTAATTAAACCCCTCCAAGTCTACGCAGCACACCCAAGAATCTCCACCTTGTTTTGGCCTTCATCCAAGCTTCCCCCTGCTTAGACTAAGTTCACCACTTCACTTCCTTCTCACCTGTCTTGGCTCAGGTACAATGACACCTCTGCCTAGAAGACTCTCCTGCTTGCCCTATATAGATACAGTTTCTCCTTCAATAATTTAAGCAGTGCATCTCTAACAGAAGAAGAAATGAAATTCATGGTGTGTGGCAGGCATCCTGCTACGTTGTTTCCACATGCATTGTCTGAATTGATTTTCACAATAATCTAAGGGGCAAATTGCACAACTTTCTTGCTTAATAAGGAAAATGAGGATTAAAGACATTAGGTAACTGTCCCAGGGTCACAAAGCTAAGATTAGTGGCAGCACATTTCAGAACTGTCAAATTCTAAGGGAAGAGTCTGGGAAAAATCTGGGCAGGAAGCCCCCAAATAAAGGTCTGCCTGGTGGCCTTTGAATGAAATGGCAACTCAGTGACTAAAAGCCCTGTTTTCTGCACACTGAAAATTGTTTTCTTGTGTACCCTGACTTACTGTCTTCCACCCTTCACGACAATGTATCCTTGGCCATAATAGCAACAGACATTTCACAAATTCCTTACAAATGGCTACCCTTTATAGGGCAGCTATTACACTTGTTCCTGAAAATCCTATTGTGAGGCACACTTGAAGTAAAACTTCCATTTTTCCTAAAAGAAGTATCTTCTTTTCCTCTGAGGCAATGGAGAGTTTATAAAGTAGGAGAGAAGCAAGTCCTTTAGTCAGTGGGGGATGGGTCTTTGAAAGGTCACTTTCCAAACACCAGTGCAGTTATTTCTTCACCACATCCCCAGCCACGCCCTTGCAGGCATGTGCACCAGTACCCGGGGGCATACCCATCTGGACACATTACTGCAAAGTTTAAGCAAACTTTGCATCCCTGTGGGAACTAAGAAACAAAGAAGAAATAGATGCCAAGAAGGCTTGGATGCTATTTGTATCCTAGATGTGGGCCTTGGATCTAGCATTTGCCTTGGATTACTCCTGGAGAGCTCAGCCTGCAAAAGGAATGGAATGCTTCACAAGAGGGGAGTGGTAAATAAATGATGGGACTAGCAATCGGACAAAAATAGCCAGCTGCTAGAAGAGTTTCCAGTGACATGGGAAGCATGCAAACAAACAAGAAAGAAGGTAACAGAAAAGCATAAAAAACAGGATATCCACTTTAAAAAAAATCCATCCATGTATGTCTATGTACATCAAAGATTACAAAACTATATCCCAAAATATCATTATCTATAGTTCTGGGAAATAACAAGAGATCTTTTTCTTAAGTTTTTCTGTGTTTTCCAAATTTCATTTTTTTAAAAAAAAATAGTTTTTATAATTAACATACATCACCACCCCAGTGACAATTTATTTTTCTTGTGGTGAGAACATTTAGGATCTATTCTTGGAGCAACTTTCAAATATATGATACAGTGTGATTAAATACTACAGTCACCGTAATGTGCATTATATGCCCAGGACTTACATATTTTATAATGGGAAGTTTGTGCTTTTTGACCACCTTTACTCATTCCAAAGTTCTACAGTGAACATGTATAGCTTTTACAATGAGGGGAAAAGTAGAATATACAGAAACATGGAGAGGAAAGCATGTGGTTGTTGGGCTTCTATGAAAGGAAATGAAATGCCTGCTTTCATTCTTCTTTGGAGGTGGTGAGGCATGGTCTGGCAAAGGGAGAGGAGGGCACTCACTTCCAATCACCCCAAAACCAGAAAGCAGGGACTCAAGGATGTCTGTTCCCCCAAAAGGCATGAAAAATAGGATGTCAAAAACGAAAGATGTGTCTTTTAGGGGGAAACTAAAGGGAAGGTTTAGGAGTGAATTTCAGAAATCTTTCCATTTGTGCCTTTAAAACTTGCTGAGAATAGTAGCCACCAGGCAGCCCCAGGCCTGATTCTAGGAGAAGGTTCTACTTTGTATGGTTCAGAGGCCACGCTCACCAGCCCCTGGGAAGAACTCCCACAGCGAACTATGAGCCTTAGAACGTTAGCATCAGTCATCAGGTTCCACCTGCAGAGTAAAGCGTTTGTTTCCACTTATGAGCGTGATGACTTTGCAAACCAATAATCATGGTGAGAAAGGCCAATAGGCACTTTCTTGCCCTCTTCTTCTCTATCTGGATGCAGATAGAAGGGCAGAGACAAAGAAACAGAACAGTCCATCCCTGTCCACACTTTCAAAGCTGAGAGTCATCAAAGATTAGTGAGGAAATCATGGCTCTTTTCCCTAAGAGATTACAGCAGGATTGGGCATCAAGGAAAGACACACACACACACACACACACACACACACACACACACACACACGTGCGCCCCTTTTACCAGCAAGTGATAAGTGTGGACTGTGTGAAAACTGACAGGCCTGATTAGTTACCCCAGAGAGGGGATCTCAGTGAGTTTCCCTCCTGAAAGTCAGTGACAGTTCCTGAAAGGGAACACGCCCATGAATTATTGCAGACATCAGGATGTGTGGGGCTCAGTTTCATCTGAAACCCAAAGAGAGAAGGGGAAAAGAACAGCAGAAGCCAACAATTGGGTGCTGTGAGGCTGGAGGTGGGGATGGGAGTGGCCGCCCGAAGCACATGGGCAGTGTCCTGTTTCTACGTGGAGAAGAACCTGAAGGGGGGTGTTGACTTGACACACATCCGGGCCTTTCTGATGACGACTAACACTGGAGAAGTAACTTTGATCTGGGCATTACAGCTAGCCATGAGATTCTCAGGGCTTCCTCCCTCAGGAACATACATCCTGAGGAGTGAAAAATATGGATTCATGCTTCCAGCCCCAGGGGATGACACACAAATGGAGTAATATGGAAAGGTCAGACAGAACGAGGGGAGTAAGCCATCTGCACCAGCAATGGAGGGCTTTTGGGGTGGGGGGAGCAGGGACGCTGCCTTTCTAGGATCATGGCTTTGAATGTTATGGATGCACCCCAAATATATCTAACTTTCGCATCCCTTAACAGTTCATTTTACATGTCATATATAAAAATGTGGCTCAACAAACATGGAGAGAATGCAATTGCCTCAGAAAGCAACAGTGACAAACCATACACACACATACACACACCCCTTCCATAAACTCATGAACTCAGTCTCCACTATGTGCCCTTTTCAAGCCTCAAAACAGCATCATGCAAATACCTTTTCCCTTTATTTTTATAAATTTTCAAACAAAAATAAATCTTTAGCTGAGAGGCCGCTGTGTGTGAGGTAAGTGGAGAGGTGGGTAGCATATGGGCACATGTTGATTTTCTTTTGTTTTTGTTTGACCTTCTCTGAGCTCCCCTGGAAGTTTGTGTGAATAGTGAATAAGTACTTTAATTCATTACCAGGTTTCCATAGTTGTCAAATAGGCTTACTGATGACCTGTTCTAAAACCTCATGGCATCCCAGGCAGAAGGAAACACAGGCTGTGATCCAAACAACCCCCAAACTGGGACAAGGATTTATCTTTGACCCTCACCAATGGTGCCCATTATTTTGTTCATTCTCTCCCTGGAGCCTCTCGCTCCCCACTCTCCGTCCTTGTGCCTCGCTCTCCGTGTGATCTGAGGCCACTTCTCATCAGGACTCTGGTCCTCAGTTTCGCCAGCAGTACAAGGGAGCTCACAAGGTGTACCCCACATAGGAGGTATATACAGTTAGGGCACAGTGAGCTCTTGGATGTGAAACACATTTAAAGAAGAAAACATTCCCAAATATATGCAATCCCTGATATTATGAAATTAATTGCTCAGCCCAGAAGTTCTCTGTCAGGGGCTAACATGTATCTCCCCACAACTTGAAGGCAGCACTGAGTTGAGGAGGGATGGAAAGGTTTAGATGGAAAGGGGAAGGAGTGAGGACAGGGAACTATAGCTCTCACTCTTGGATTTACAAATCTGTCTTTAGATACGTGCTCAGCCTGCTCTTCTGGGTCCGTGGGGAAAACAGGGACTTCTGTGTGTCTGGTGTGAAAGTGTTTTGGTGCTATTGTGTACGTGTGTAAACAGTCGGTGCCCTTCTAGAGACAAGGAGGAGGATTTTCCATCTTCTCCACTGCCAAAGAGGTCCCTGGAGAGCCCTTGCCTGTGCCCTCTCTGTGATTTACTCATGGTGACCTCGAAACAGCATTCTGGGCAGAGAGAAGAGTGGCCCATTTCCCAACCAAGATCAGCAACCCTAACCAAGGTCAGCACGGCTCAACCATCTGCCTCTGTCAGAGTTGGAGATGAACAAGGCCACCAGACCAGTGACTGCAAGGCATATGCACACAAAGATCATGGAAAAATGACCATCTTGTCCTCCCAAAAGAGAAATACAGGGGAGAACTCCAACCCCACCCAACCATCTGCCCCCCTTTCTAAGCTAAGTCACCTACTGTCACACATTTCAAGTGCATCTTGGTCTGTATTTTTTCCCCACTCTAAAATATATATAGAGAAGAAAAAGGTCATTGTCAAGGCTGGCATTTGAGTCAGAGAAGCTGGCAATCCAAGGTGGGAGGGTTTTGCCCTGGTGCCAACGTTGTTTGCTTATGACCAATGTATGGAACCTTTCACTATCCCAAACTTCATAAAAGGATCAGTGGAACTTACCTGTGGCTGAAATCCTTTGAGGTCACTGGCTACGAGGTCACTGGCTGTGAGGAGCTGGAAAATAACAAAGAAGTTTTCCTTAGTGATACTTCTCAAAGGTTGCATATAGCATCCCCAAGACAACCGATCAGCAATGGACTTGACATAGCCTAGACCTGGAGCGAAAGAAGCAGAATCGCAAAAGGTAAACGTGGTGTTTCTGGGCTAGGAGTCTCGAATCAAAGGCCTTCTTAACCTTCTGGCTACCACATCTCTCAGCACATCGCACCTCTCTACTGTCCTCTCCTACCTTGTTTATATGTGTCACCAGTGCTTCAAAGGGTCTTAAATTAGGGCTCATGGTATGTGGATGGATTTCAGCAGGTCTACAGACTCCCTGAAATTGTAGGTACAATCATACATGAGTCATAGATGTACAATGCTTCCTTCAGGAGAGGGTCCCCAACTTAAACTACTATCATAGTCTGTGATACCACAAGCTAAAGAGACAGTTAAAGGCACATTTCCTCTGGGAGGGCTTTGTCATATTCTGTCTTTTTGTGTGTGTGTGTGTTAATCAGACCAGTAAAAATGACTCTTTCCTCTTCCCAGATACATGTGACCCAGTTTCCCTTTATTAAATGTCTTTGATCCTATACAGTACTTAGGTATTCATAGCTTATGCCTCCAACTATCATGCACAATATTAGAAATTAAGAGTCAACTTTATATATATTCTGTGTCTCTGAGTTTATTCAATAATAAAGGATAAAGCTAAGGTTGTAATATATTTGCATCCTCCCCAGAAAGCACTCAATAGAATAATATGATTAATGAATAAAATGACCATATTCTTTATTGTTACTCAAAAATGCTGGGGAAGTGTGGGGTAAAGAGACAAAAGGCAGATGCTTATTTTGATTCAAGGAGTATGAAGGCTAGCTTTATTAGGCCTGGAGAGCATTAGCAAAAAATAAGATTTCATGTTTGCTGTAAAAATATTTTGTTTGGTTCAAGAAAGACAGGGAGTCATGCTGGGCTCCATTGTCTCCAGTCTTCAGAAAAGCTCAACTGGGCTTTTTTAGCTTCTCTAAATTATTTTGCCAAAAACGATGCGGAAACTGGTGTTAATGCCGGGATAGAGCAGAAAGGCGGTGGGGAATATAAAAGCTGTTACTTTCTCCCCACATCCAATCCTGAGGGCTAGCTTCCTCCTGGGGAAGGCGCCTCGAGAAGGAGCCATCTTGGCTCCTCTGTTTGTAATGAAACAGCTAAACAACACTTAGGGTGCTAGACTAGACACCAAGGGAAGACTTAGTCCCTGCCTTCAAGGAACCTACAATTTGGTCAAAGGATAAGACACGTATGTCAGTGTAAGCATCTAACTGTGGACATAAGGCAAGAAAGGTCAGGGTGGGGTTGCCGAAATAAGATGGAGTTTGAGCTTGAGCCTTGAAAATGGAAAAGTGGCAGAACGAGGTGCTTCAGGTAAGGCAGTTGAAAGAAGATATGGAAAAGGAATTCACTAACCCAGCACAGCTCCCTTGGTATCTTTTCACTGATAGCAACAGAATACATTAAGGAAAAAGGGAGGACATTATAATTCATTGAAAAATTGCCTGGGTGCCCAGCACAGTGGTTGCTACTTTATATAGTTTCTTTTAATCTTCACAACTCCCTCATGAAATAGAAAGGATCTCCACTTTATGGTTGGGAAACCTGAGCCTTATGGAAGTTAAATAACATTTTTTCTAGGTCACACAGATAGTACATGTATTTGGGATTTAAATCCAAAGCTATATTGGTGAGATCCAAGATGGCAGAATGGATTGACACTGTGCGTGCTTCCTTCTGTGAACACATTAAAATTACAACTAAATTACAGAACAATCAACCTGGAGGGCCATCTGAAGTCTGGCTGAACAGAGGTTTTATAACTAAGGATATAAAGAAGAAGCCACACCAAGGCTGGTAGGAGGGGTGGAGAAATGAAAAGGGCTGGCCCCAAACCTCTGTGTGGTAGGTGAGAATCAGAAGGGATATCTCAGCCACAGAGGTTCCCCTCAGAGGAGCGAGGCTCCCCAGCCCCAAGCATTAGTACCAGTAAGAGGAGCTCCCATAACATCTGGCTGTAAAAAATAGTGGGGATTCCGACCCTCTGGGTGGGACAGAAGGCTTTGGGATACTAAGACGCCCTCTTTAACAGCCTATATACAGACTTTGTCACTCACAGGAACTCACCCTGGGCTCTGGCACAGGGATGGTGACTCGGGGTGGGGGATGTCAGAGGCATACGGAGGGTAAACTGATGTATGTGGCTTCAGAGTTAGGGCTCCATTTTACCTGTGTGGGGTTCTACTCCTGCGCAGCCAGCAGGCAGGCACCACCTTTTCTGTGTTGAGCCCTCCCTCCGCAGGCCAAATCTGAATCTGATTGGCCTGGTAAGCTATGCTGCTCCACCCTGCTGCCTCAGCTGGGACTCTGCCCCACCCAAATCCCCAACTCTGGAGGCACTTGCCTTAGAGCAGCCAGCCTCACCTGCATTGAATTCTTTCTTAAACTATTGGAGTCTGAAGGCCCAGGTGGGCAGCAACTGGTCTTGGTGTGCTCTGAGACTCTTGCTGAGTAGCTCCAGGCTCAGCACTGGCATCAAACCAGATCTACATTAACCTGGCAACCACAATTCTTCCCACTCTAGTGACTCCCTGAGATCTTGCCTCACCCAACTGAAGTACTGCATGAGATTTTATCTGTGGCTGAGCCTTAAGGGAGCCAGCAGGTGACAGCAGGCCATATATATAATACAATGGAATATTGCTTAGCCAAGGAAGGGAATGGTTTCTTGCCATCTGCAGTGCAATGACAGACCTGAAATGTACTGAGTTGAGTGTCAGATAAAGAAAGACAGATGCAATGTGATTATGCTTATATTTGGAATCTAAAGAACAAAAAAAACAACAAAAAAAAAAACACAGAAACAAACTCATAGGTACAGAAAATATTTTGATGGTTGCCAGAAGGGAGGGGGTTTGGGGGTGTGAGTAAAAAAGGGGAAGGGATTAAGAAGTATAAATTGGTTGATACAAAGTAGCCATGGGGATGTAGGGTATAGCATAAAGAATATAGTCAGTAATATTTGAATAACTATGTATGGTGTCAAATGGGCACTAGATCTGCTGGGATGATAGATGGAAGGAGGTTGAGAGGCAGGGTGAAAAGGTGAAGGCATTAAGAAATACAAATTGATAGTTAAAAATAGTCATGGGATGTAAAGTAAAGCACAGGGAACATAGTCAATAATATGGTAATAATTATGTACAGTGCCAGGTGGGTACTAGACTAGTCAGCGGTATCACTTCTTAAATTATATAAACGTCTAACCACTATACTATACACCTGGAATTATTATAAAATAATATTAAATGTCAACTGTAATTGAAAGTTTTAAAAAGGCAGGGAAAGGTGAAGGGGAATAAGAGGTCCAAATTTCCAGGTATAAAATAAATAAGTCATGGAGATATAATGTACAGCATGGGGAATATAGTCAATAATATTATGATAGCATGGTACCGTGTCAGATGGTTGCCAGACTTATCATAGTGATCACTTCTTTAGGTATATAAATGTTGAATAATTATGGTGTACCCCTGAAACTAATATAACATTGTATGTTAGCTATATTTTTAATAAAAATCTTTTAAAAAGAAGCAAGCTATATTATCCCAAAGCTCATCCTCCTTCTTTGATAATATGATGTCTCTGATATATAACACATTGGAGATAATTTGCTGATCAGACATGGTATAGGAAAAAAAGATAAGTGCCAGACTATTAGTCAAATGAGCTAAGGGCAGTAAAACAAAACAAATATCCCTATGAATGATCCCTAACTGACCCTTTCTTCCAGACATTATTTTATTTAGGTGGTAATGACCACCCACTCTTCAGATCTTATCAGTACAACCTAGGACTCTAACTTGAGAGCTGAGCAAAGAGTAAGACTGAGCTGAGGAGGAGGGACAGAAAGGCTGGAGTGAGGTATGCGCATGGGAGAAACCTCTGCAAGGACATGGCCACCAACATGCATTAGCATATAGTAGTCAAATCTCAAGTTCTCCAGGCCCTGGGCATCCAGCAGTTGGGGATCCTTCTACCACTTTTTAACAGGGTTCACCGGGTAAACAGCAGTTGTAAGACCAAAATGTTCCTACTTGTTCTGATGCCGCAACTGAAAATCAACCCCAACGGTGTTCAAAGCACCTTTTTTTGTTGTTGTTGAGGGCAGTGTCACTGGTCCTCATATGTGGGACCCGAACCGGGGTCACTTGCTTCTCAAGCCAGCGCTTAACCACTGCACCACTTGGCCGGCCCTCAAAGCATCTTAATTAACGTGGTCAGTATTCCCTCATGTCAGTGGTTTTGGGATTGAGAAATGACCAGATCCTCTTGTTTGATTGGAAATAGAGAGGCTGCATTTTTGGTTATTATTCCTGATGTCTCTACCTCAACAAAGTTAGGATCTATCCCACCCTCCCTGGAAAACTTGGATCCCGTTGCCTTCCCTTAAGAAGGAGCCAGGTGGATGCAACTTTGTTCTTAATTGTTTAACAGTTCTGTTTTGTGCTGTTTTATTTATTTTTAAATTTTCTTCCTTTCACCTAACAAGGCTATGTCCCACAAGATCATGGTTTTTATCTTAGGTAACTTCTGTATTTCTCAAAGCATTGAATAGAATCTGGACATACAATTAGTCAATAAATACCTATTGGTCCGGCCGGCCGAGTGGCATGCTGGTTAAGAGCTGGCTTGGGACACCAGCTCTGAGCAGCAGGGTCCTGGTTCGGATCCCACATATGAGGGCCAGTGACACTGCCCTCTACGGCTAAGATGGTGAACAACAACTCAACCTAGAACTGGGCGGCTGTGAATCGCCGGCGACAGTGAAGCTGCAACCCCTGCTGCCGTGGGCTGCCATGGGCTACAGTGAGTGGCCGG
Source organism: Aselliscus stoliczkanus (assembly GCA_033961575.1). Classification (NCBI taxonomy): domain Eukaryota; kingdom Metazoa; phylum Chordata; class Mammalia; order Chiroptera; family Hipposideridae; genus Aselliscus; species Aselliscus stoliczkanus. Next base: position 90,031,660 of record CM066738.1, on the reverse strand, counting down.
CAGCCAGCGTGAGCTGCCAAGAGCCACTGTGGGCAGCCGTCCAGAGTTCCGGTGACCGATCTGCCTCACCCGAGAAGAGCGCAATGATAATACCAACATGGGCCAGTGAAGCAACGTCCTCCACAATTAGACTGAAGAACAAAAAGACAGCAACTTGTCTGTTCCCTTGTCCGATTCCGCAACACTGTTCTCCTCCCCCAATTCCCCAATAAAATCTTTAAAAAATAATAAATAAATAAATAAATAAATAAATACCTACTGGTCAAATGCCTTAAAGGGAAAGTGGGAAATACTGTTAACCTAGAGGTGAGGAGTAGAATGATTAAATGGCTGAGCCTGGAGAAGAGATGTGTGAGAGATGGCTTATGACATCCTTGAAGTCAACAAGAAGAAATGACACTCAGCATCTGGGGCATTTCCTGCATGTAGTAGGCACTCAAATGTTTGAATGAATTAGTCAATGATGAGACAAGCTCTGCTCTATCTGCTGTAGATTTTATGAGAGAATACTGGCTGATACTTAATGTAGGAGCGAAAGATTAAATGGAAGGAAGGACACCATGAAAACGAAAGAGGCTGAACCATGAGTGAATCCGCCACCAGAGAGAGAGGGATTGACCCTTCCTGTGGTTGAAACAATGAAATGTTCAAGGGGGTGTCCATCACAGTTCATGTGGTGGGCTAGGAGAATTAGTGAGGTGGTGTCAAGGATGCTTATCAAGTAACTTCGGAAACTTCTGAACTCCTCATCGTTGAGATTCTGAACTATTTCACTCACAGTCTAGTGGGCGTTTCAGGTTTATCTGACCTGGGGAACAACCACAGGTCAGCCTTGCAACTTCCTCTCTCAATGGCTGCCCAAAGTACAGTGTACAGGAGCCTGCCTTTCCTCGCCATCCAGCCCGGATCGCTGCCTCCTGGCTCCAGGGTTCTAACTGGACTCTAACCAAACATACGAGCTCTTGGGCAAAACACACGCTCTGCTTCTTGAACACTGTCCTTTCCAAAGCTGATGTTCCAGATGTCTACACCTTCTACACCCAGGAAAGGAAAGGGCTGGTGCTCAGCTGTGGATTAGAAATACGCAGCAGGATGCTCTCCTGTATTTCAAAGTGGCAGACTACCTAGATGGGAACCCCAGTCTTACAGAGTATCAGGACCTGAACGAGATAGCTGATGGTCCATGGGTGGATGAGGAAATCATTGTTTCCCCAGCCGGCTCAAGAGCCACCTTTGCCGGGGAGCTGGCGCAAGGGAAGGTAGGGTAGATAGAAGGCCCCCTCCCCACGCTACCGGAGTGGCTCTGACTCTCCCTCTTTCATGAGTACAGTCTCATTTGAAAATGAATGTTCTGGGCCGGCCGAGTGGCACAGTGGTTGAGCGCTGGCTTGGGAAGCCAGCGGCCCCAGTTCGGTCCTACATATGAGGGTCAGTGACATTGCCCTCAAAAAAAAAAAAAAAAAGAAAATGAATGTTCTGCCACTAAAGCACGTGTAACAACTGCAGACTAAGTCCTTATTTTGTAGGTAAGTGACTTCTTTAAGATCACACTCTAATTAACAAAAGGCCTGGGTGGGTCCCCTGACCCCCAGCCTCTCTGCAGAAACTTCCACTAGTGACTCTCTTGGTCTAGTCCAACTCAGACAGCCAGACAAAAGCGGCTGCTGGCCTCCATCCTGAAGGTGCGAGGGTGCTCGGAAACTTGGAGGCAACTGAGGCACAAGCCAGAAGAGATGAGCATGTCCGTCCACAAAGCCACTGCCCTAAAAAGCACCAATCCAGACCCTCTCCACACCATGCCCCCTACCAGACCCCATAGGCCTTTTATCCCATTGGGCAACAGTTCGCTGCCCAGAGCAGCCCGGCTGTGTGGGGAGGTCCAAGGCAGGGAGACAGAGAGGGAGGAAAAAGAAACCTGCCCTGGCTCTGGTGACTTCCATCAGGCTGAAGTTAACGAAAAAGATCCTGCCTTTTCCCAGGATGGCTCAAAGTCTGCACTGCTCCCAGAGAGAGAGCTGAGAGGGTGTGGGGGAGAAGGGCAGACAGAATTACATTTAAAAGGCAAAGGAAGAAGAAAATTCTTTCATCTCCCTGGTGGAGCTGGGCAGTGTTCCTGGGGCCCTGTCTCGGGTCATTCTCATTCCTGACACGTCTTGCTGCTCTGTGAACAGTCCAGATTCAAAATATTAGGATGATGACCCTGCTTTCCATTTTCAAGGAGCTGCAGTTTCTCTCTTGGCAAAAGTTCTTTATTTCTTTAATTTTCCTCTCTCCAAGCCTGAGGGGTGGGTTGGGAGCAGGGAGGGTTGGAGGGGGATAAAGAAAGCAGTGGGGCCCTAAGTGGGTGAGAGGAGAAATACCTTTGGCTTCCCAAGCAGAGGCCTTCTGCTCTCTCTTCTTGTTCTCTCCCACCCTGCTCTCTGAGTGGGCTTTTCCCTTTGCATCACTCACCAAAAGTCAGCCCCAGCACAGCTGCAGCCAGCATCACCTTCGTGACTTCCACGGGCCTAGGGCTGCCCCACCAATGGCTTCCCTCCTACCTGTTAACTTCTACAGTTCCCAGAACTTCCCTGAAAGGAGGGAAGATGGCTGCTCCATGTTCCTTCCAGCGCCCTTTCCTGCCCAGGGACCATCATTTCCCTTCTGCCAGTCTCTTACTAAAGGTACACACCACATCTGGGTAGGCTGGGGTCTAACATATCCCCACCAACCCCCACCCCTCCCAGGCTTACCCAGGACATGTGCACCCAGGAAAGGGATCACTGATCAAAAGCAGGGGGGTCGGGGGGTAGATCACACTGGACATCTGGCCAGAAAGATCTCGACCTCACAGACATGCACCTGGACAAACTGAACCCGGGTTGCAATGCAGATCCTCTAGGTCATTTGCTTTTTCAGATAGTTCCTTCCTCCCTTGTGGGCCAGGGAAATAGTTGATAGCATGTGAATTGGATGGACAGATGGATGGTTGCGTAGGTAGGTAGGTAGGTATATAAAGGAATGAGCAGAGATGGCTTTGGGGAGCATACATTTTCAAATTGCCCTTAAAGATACCACCTTTCATTAAATAAGACTTCTACTTATGGCTCCTCCTCATTTTCAATCTGTTCTCATTTCCCTTTACTTATTTAATAAGAAATAGATAATCTCCCTCTTTATTTTCTGAAGCATCACTTCCTTCCTTCTTGGGCTGTACGATAGAACATAAACCCCATCCCACCCCAACTCCTCAACCCACAAAAAGTTTGGGATAGCTTATGTGGAAAGCAGTGTCCCAGCAGGCCGGGACAAACATACAATTACATGTGTGATTGAAGTTTTTAGAAACCAACTAACCCCACCCTCTACCTTGGCAAAAAGGAAACTGAGGCCCAGAAACAGTAAGTGACTGATCCAGTGGAAAATCAGGGACAACAAATCCAACAATAGGTATATAACCCACAGAAAGTTTTAGATGCCCTAACATCTGGAGACTGGGATATTCTGAAAGGGAGGGGGTGTTGCAAGATGAGTCAAGAGTTAGACCCAGAAAAGGAAAGAAAATTCAGGTGAATTCCACCAAGCAGCAAGCTCTGGAAACATGATCCATGAATGGGCCACCACTCTAGCAGGATCGCAGTAGGAAATGTGGAAACTGGAATAAGGAAGGAAAAATGGAACCAACAGGAAGCTAATCCTTCACAGGGATGATAAATAGAACATAGCTGTACAAAAGGGCATTCGTTAGGCTGGGAAGGAGCAAACTCATGTCCTGGCCCTGGTCATGCCTCCACTCACTATGGGATCCGAGATGGGTTTGGTTTTATCACCTATCAAATGAATTCTATGTTCCCTCTGGCTGCACACCTCTAGTACACCAAAGTGTCCTTCTCATCTCAGGGATGAAAAAGAGATGGAATAGACTTTCTCTAGTCTCCTCTATTTCCTCTTTTCCAGCATCTCTCCCTTGAAAACACACACACCTCTAAGGGGTTTTCTATACTTCTTAAGATTTCCTAACTAAAAGGACAGAAGGGAGGGCCCCGAGGGAGTCTGGTACTGTGCCTCCATACTGGCATGCCAATATGAATTTAGACAGATGGTCATTCAGACTACGACATGAGTTCACCATCTTAGTGGGGCTGCAGTTATAGCCACATCAGAGCTCAATGTAAACAACCTTATAATTCAAAAGGCATTAGTTCTCACTGCCAAGGCATTTGGAGTGGGTGGTACAGAGGCCAAGCGGTCAGCTTCCCACCAGCCTGATGGGCAACTTGAAGCTGCCATTCTAGCTGAACTGAGTGTCCTTTTGCTAAATCCCCTTAGCCTCATGGAATTTTAAAGGTTAAACCTGAAACCACTGACACCTCCAGTGTTAGCTGCGGACTCCTTCCCAAAGAATAACAAGCATGACTAATAATAACTGAATATAACTCCAAGCAAGCCTGGTCTTGATGGCTTATATTTTTCTTTTCTTATTTGTCAAATGATGGGGTTCTAATATTTACAGGTGGGATCTGTAACAAATTCCCCTAGATGTGCAGCCAAAAGAGCTTATGCATTTTTTTTTTTTAAATTCTACCAGTAACCTTGCACATATAACCCCTGCTCTATGGTGGTTTGTGTATCTGGTGGTTGTCCAACTCACAGCTCTTTCAAGCTTCTGGGTGGGAATACCTTTAATCCTTCCTGCAGATGAGAGCTGCCACTCTTGGGACCCACTGAAAGAGGCCTCTGAATGCCCTGATGAGAACTCACTGAGACAGGGGGCCCTGTTTTATGTTATTTGAACCTGGTGAACCTACAGAAGCTCATTCCATCCTTTTTGAACTTCCCAGCAGATTTCCTTTTTAAATGCATTGCTCCCCACACCCAGAAAACTAGATTTCATGAAGAGTATCTTATTTACAACGGTACACCTGGGACACACTGGTGACATGGATGCTCATGGCTTCATTCATTAAGCACTTGGGTAAAAAAAAAAAAAATACCTAAAGAAGGTTAAATCATTTCTGAGGCTACACGATCCGTGGATGGTGGGATGGCCCTGGAGCCTGGCTTGGCTGCCTCCTGTTCGTTTTCACTCTAGCATCCTCTATGAGCCTCCTGCTCTTTGTAATACATTCTTAGAGCTTTCATCAGGTCTTCCATGACGCTCTGACACTTCAAAATGAACCATGAGTCAGAAATTTATAGAACACTGCTTTCCCAATTGTGCCCTAGGGAGTCCTGAGTTCCATAGAAGGGTCTTGGAGGTTGTGATGTGGGCGAGACGAGCTAATGTGCAGAGTTCCAGCCCAATCCCACTTATCCAGAACAGCACAATTTTTACTGATATTGTACCCTGGACTTCCATGTTAAGATCTATTTGATTTAAAGCATAATAAAAAAGAAGTTTTGTAAACTCAGGTCTACAAAGAGAAGTCCACTATATAGGTGAGCTTATGCAGTGCTAACCCCATTTACCTGGGGGAAAGAGATTAGCTAGCTCACCTCTTTAAAGATGCTAAGCGAGTCCTCTCTTACTAGTTAGCAGAACAGATGCATGGCTGGACCTCATTTTAAGAAAACTGCCTTTAGGGCCAGCCAAATGGCTCAGTTGGTTAAAAGCTCACTCAAGAGTGTGAGCTCTGAGCAACAGGGTGGCTGGTTGGATTCTGAGCCCGAGTTGAGCAGCTGCTGAGCTGCCAACAGGTGGCAGAATGGCTCAGCTTAAAAAAAAAAAAAAAAAAAGAAAGAAAACTGCCTTTAATATTGCCACATAGGAGTTACTCATAAGAAAAGGCTTTTATTTTTCCTTTCTTGACACTGTCTGCATGCCGTGATGTCTGCTCTCCTCATCTGAAGGCAAGCTACACACCGAAGAAAGCAGCATTAATGTACCAGGAAAGAAAAGAGCTAAAGATGCATTGCCTCTCAGGAGCGCAGTCCGGGCTGTAGGTCTTCTTCTAATGAAATGAAGAAATCTGTGGGCTGTTTCCAAAGTGTGTAAGAGGCCAACAAAGGAGGCTCCCCTCATCGAACACTTGCCAAGTGAAGCTGAGTGCTAGGGAAAATCCATCGCCATCTCCCGCTTCTTCTCATCATTACTGAATCTTGGCTGAGGATTGTCCCAATGATCGGCTCACTTGGCTCCCAGGCTAATAGTAAAGATTGGTCAGGCACTCCCTTGGTGAATCCTGGAAAACTGATTGACACCCTGAAGCTCACTGGGCATCAGAGGATGGAAAAGTCAGAAGGTGCTGACTTCAGAGAGCATCTCAGCACTGGCGTCAAAAGCTCTGCTCCTTACTTAGCTCAAGTGTAGCCAATTTGGCTGAGAATCTGGGTCCCTTGGGCCAAATCTGGAGCAATTAATCACGATTACGGATGAATATCTAAAAGGGATAATGTCGAACTGGACCCAATGATAGCTGAATCTTACAGCTGCAGGTAGCCACAGCTTTTGTAAGCCTCAGGTAAAATGAAATTATCTCCTTCATAAAGTCTACCCTGAACTCTTGGCAATTATAATATGAAAAACAATTGATTTTTTCAGGACCTGCTTTTTGCCTGTTATTATACCTGGTAGATGCATTGTTCTTATCTTTCTCCATTTCCACATTATCTATGCAGGATAGTATTACCAGTTTATTGTTGTGCAAACTGAGGTGCAAATTGGTTAAATAGTTCACCCAGGATTATGGAGGCAAAAAAAAAAAAAAGGCAGAATTTGAATTCAAACATAGCTTTGAATCATGACAAGTCCAGTCCTCTGTCTAAGACACCCAAGACCCCCTCAGGAATTCCTCAATGGGGCATTGCTTTCTTCCTTCCTACTCTGCCAGGAAGTCAGTCCTGAACCCAGAACCACTGGTACCACTGACAACTGCACTCCAGGGGACCCACCATGCAGGCAAGCGTCAGGTTTTTCTATGCAGCCTTACAGTGTAGGCATCTAAGGTAACATCCGACTATCTCGTTCTCCTCCTCAAATTTCTCTGAACTGAATGTGACTTTTTTCAAAAGAGTTGCATTGTTAAATCCTGGCTGACCAAGGACTTACTAGGGTCTGCACTGTACACTGCTGCAAACTTTGTTAATTATCATGAGTATCTTCTCTGCCTAACCGACTTTACCCATGCTCCCTTCCTGCCTCCTTCCCTGCTTCCCTTCCTTCTTTCCTTCCAGCTAATGATAGCACGGCAAGTTCCAGGCACCATCACAGATTCTGGGAATCCCCAGAAACTATTAGCTGTGTTGCAGGGATCCGCTCATATCATTAAATCCTCTTAAGACCCTCATAAGGCAGTACTATGATTATATCCATTTTATAAATGAGAAAGCAGAAATTTACATACAGTAAGTAAGGTATTCAAAGTCACAAGATAGTGATTGACAGATCCAGACAACATTCACAATTCCATCTGAGTCCAAAAACTACGCGTATGTTCATTCTTACCTACTCCGTATGTGTGGCACTGGCAGTAATCTAAATGCTGCCACAGGTAACCTCATATCACCTAGAAAAGATCTCTGCCTTCTAGAGACATGAGCTGAGACACAAAGAGGCAGTCATGTATGAAAAAGGGTAACCAATAATGGGAAGGGGATGGTTGCATTCCCAGGAAGAGTAATATCATTATGATCATATTAAGTGGGCACTTTTAATAATACAGGAACATGTGAAATCTGAAGTAAGCCATCTCTGTTACTGCATTCATGAAACATGCTATGATGTTCTCCTTGAATCCAACACAGCATGAGAATAAGGGGCAGTTTGCACCTAACAGGAAGAAGGAGCTAGACAGCAGGAGGTACGATCTTCAGGGAAGACAGGCAACCATCTTCATCAAAGACCAGAGAAGTGAAACCTGGAGTTCTTCCTCTCATTTGTAAGAAACAACTGTCACAAAACGAAAATTTAAAAGATGATCTTTGTTTATCAAATACCTTTGCTTATGGTTTTCATCAGAAAGACTACTGAGTATTTTTAAATTAGTAGGATCAAGTCATTTGCTTATTCATGCTATGAACCAAGTGGAACTTGCTTGCATATATGCTTTGCTATTGGGTGAAAGGAAAATCTCTTTGAACTACTATTTGAAAACTGTTTGCACAACCAATGTGCAATCCCTTTCACAAGTGGGCCTGTTCTGGCATGGGCGTTACAGGCTAGTAAGTGTTGAGTACTTAGTTGGTTCTACCACTCCCTAGGATGGGAATTCTTTGAGGACCAAGACATCTGGCTGTTTCTAGAATGATCCTTCACCATGGGAGATATTCTACAGCTTCAAAAAGATGTTAACAGAATATTAAGCTAACAAAACACTCTCAGAAAACAAGACTAGATTCCTCTCAAGAATCCTAGACAACTTTGAAGGAGGCACAGTTCCTTGGAAGATATACATTCTGGTAGTTTGTTAAAAATTTGTCCCTTTTGTATCTTATATTGGACTTCCGGGAACAGTTGGTTGACCAATAGCTCTTTTTTGCTGGGGTGTGTATGTATCTTTTTGTGTTTCACACAAACATCAGTCCTGCCTGATGACAGTTTGCTAAAAACGGCCTCTTGTGATATCACTCTTAAGTACAAGAAGATCACCTCACAGAGGTATTGGAAATGGAGGTTTCCATCTCATCAAAATGGCTCAGTCAAATGTAGATTATATGTCCCTGGATCTCTTCTCCAAATAATATATCCTTTCATTGTTCTCTCACATGTGTGCCTGACTCACAGTTCACCCATTTTTGGACAACCCTGCCCAGAATTACTGGCTGGCTCAGCTGGGGAATGGCTCTATATACATTGCCCACTGAGACTGAGCAAAATGAATGCAACACACAGATGCTTCATCAGCAGGACTGGAAGTAGCTGCTAACTCAGTCTGAGGCCCCTTTTGGAATCACGTGCCCAAACCCTTTATTTATAGCACAAATGCAGGACCTGCCACAGGGACTGGGGATGTTCACTTTTGCAGTCGCATTCGGCAATTCACTGGTAATGCAACCTTGGGTTCATCACATCCCTGCCTGGCCCTTAGTACTCCGACCTCTGACATGAGGAACTCTGCACGATCACCCCATGATCTGACAGCCTGTGAATCTTGGAAAGGTTATGGATGAACCTGCCACTCACCCAAGGCATTATCAGGCTTCACACAAACTACTACTAAAGGTACTTGGGGGGAGATATGGCAGTAGGAATTGTGGAGTGGTAGGGCGTAAGGAGAAGAAGGGCCCCTGGCAGAACTGAAGAGCTGGTTAAGCCTAAGTGTACTTTAGGAGGATCCATGCCCTCCGCCTCTCACTGGTCTTTCAGAGAGTAAGTGGCCTCTTGTTTCTCTGTACATCTCTTTCTACCTAAACCTGGTTTTAGGAAAGTGTCCTCTATAAATCAATTATACCATCATCATGGTGCAGCTATTATCAGGATAGCTGTTTGCTATGCTTCACTTCTAACCAGAAAAAAAAAAAAAAAGAGTCCCCAAGAGTCTTTTGATTAAAAAAAATTCCAAATCTAAGGAATTATAGCTGAGAACAGAGGGGAGAAAGGCCCATAATTTGGAGGGCAGAGGACCCATTGCTCCATGGGGACCTATATGAAACAAGCCAGATTCTGGGGTAAAAGAGGGACAAGAGGGGAGCAAGCTGTACCTAGCTGTGTTTAGTATTTACCTTTGCCATATGTAAATGAAAGGCATGTGAGTATCAACTGCAGCGACCACCGGTCTCTCCGTGCACCCTAAGGTTTTACTCAACCTCATGGAATATTGACAAGCAGCCTACTTCTGAGATACGCAAGATTATTCACATATATAATTTAAAAGAGTTTGACTATTGTCTTTTAATTATTAACCATCTATAATCAACTGGGTGCAAAATAACAGGTGTTCTTCATAGATAAGTCGTAAGGAATATTGTCCTATTTCAAGATATAAAATATCTTTATTATAACAAGAACGATGAAGTATGAGATTGATAAAATGCCTTTACTTCCTAGACCTAAAAACATTTCAAACAATGATTTAACTGCAACATCCCAACAACAGTTCCAACAACAGAATTCAATCCTAAATTCTGAGGCTACGTCAAGGAACAAACAAGACGCAGTCCTAGCCATCATGGAACTCAGGAGTCTAATTTGGGAGATGGCATTATTTTTTAATAACAACAACAACAAAATGTAATTCAGAGTTGTGGTAAGTTCAAGGGAAAAAAAGATGGGTGAGAAAAAAAAGGATGGATATGACAAGAAAATGAATGCAGAGAGACCTGATGTAGGATAAGGGGCTGCTCAAATGAACAATGAAAACTGAAAGGGAGAGAAACTATCCTGCCTGTTTAACAGATGGATGAAATGAGGCAAAAATATCGGTCAGTGACTTGCCTAGGGGCATGTTCTTAGCTTGAGAGGTCTTAGCATGGATGGGATCTTGGGTCATGATTTTCCAGACCAGCCTCCCTCCAACGCAGGAATCCCTTTCTCTGGCTTCTTCAACAGATGGACACCCGGCTTGAACACCTCTGAGGAAGTGGCAGTTGCTATTTTCATGCCCAGCAACAGTCTTTAGCATGTTCTACCTTTATTCAGTTGAAATATGCCTCCCTGAAACTTGTTCCCCCAGGTCTGAGGAACAGGAACTGGGTTTTTTTTGTTGTTGTTTTGTTTTTATCATCAAGGTCTTCCAGTTAAATAGGGAACGGGAACACCATTTTACAGACGAGCAACAGTCAAGACGAGTCAACCCTCTCCAGATCCCACATCTCAAGTTAGAGCCAGATACCAAACTGAGAGGATTTCAGACTCATTGCCTCCCATACATTCTTCAGTCCTGCCTGGGCATACCTTACTAAGGTATCCTTACCTGACTAAGTATGCTTAGTCATCCCGCCACTGGCCACCCCGTTACCTCTGATGACAGGTATCATATCCATACACCCCCAGGTGGACTATCTCAAGTGTTTTCAACTCTTCTTCCCTGGATATGATTCCTAGTGTCATTGCCATCTAGATCTGAGCACACTATGCCAGTGGGAGGAGTAACTGTTACTAACTAGACATGTGCTGGAAACTCTTTAATAACTGACTCTCTTGGGGGAAGGGGTAGCCCCAATGTAAGGCATTTGCCAATTTCTGCGGTGTAAAGACTCCCAGCATTTCAAGCTACCAAGCTGAAGGTTCTGGTTGCAGACTTGGGAATAGATGTGCCCAGCTGACCCTCGCCACCATGAGCTGGCTCCAGCACACCAGAGTGTGCTCATGAGCCTCTCAGCTTAAGACCACTGACAACTGGACTGGAACTCAGTCCAGAAGGCTTGAAAGGTGTGGGACATCATGGCAGCTCAGAAACTCACTCCCCATGTCCTCTGGGCAAATCTGAATGTGAGGTAAGCCAGGCTTTTGAATACAGTAAAAGGTAAGGATGCCAATATCCATCCAATAAATGTATTCAATAAATATTGACTTTTCTAGGAACTGGGGATATAACAGTAAAAAAACAAGTCCCTGCTCTCACTAGGATCAACAATAAACTAAAATGATGACAATGATAATAATACTAATAATGATATGATGTGTCATTTGTCATAAAAGAGAGGAAAAATAAAGCAGAAGAAAGAGGCAGAGTGGGGAATGTGCTGCTTTAAGTAAGTTGCTGAGGAAAGCCCTCTCTGATGAGGGGATATTTGAGTGGAGACCCAGAGGATGTAAGGGAGTGAGCCACATGATATTTGGAAGAAGAGCAATCCAAACAGAGGGGACATAATGTGTAAAGTTCTGACGTCAGCGTGTGTTCCATGTGTTGGTGGAACAGCAGTGAGAGGGTGTAGCAGGAGCACAGTAAGCAAGGTGGACAGTAGTTGGAGATGAGAGCAGAGTCAGGTCACATCACGCAGACCCGTGAGGTATTAGTCCAGAGGTGATGGCACATTACTCTAAAAGGTGTGGGAAGTCACTGGAGAAGAGCTGCCACAGGACATGGTTTGAGTTCCCCTGTAAAAAGGTTCCCCTTGGCTACTGTGCAGGGAAGAGACCACAGCATTTGCTGATGGATTAGCTATGGAATGAGAGGGAAAGGCATGAGTGAAGGGTGATGCCAATGTTTTCGGCCTAAGAAGCTGGAAGAAGGGAGTTATCATTTGGTCAAGTTAGAAAGATCATCACAGTGGGTGGGTAGTGCTGGCATGTTCAATAACCCATGAGCATCTCAGTGTGGCCGAAAATTTGGAGCCTCCATGCTGACCAGGAAGCAGGCAGTGGGTTTGTGGACTCATGCACAGCTTTTCCTGGTGAGAACACCAGGTATGCTGAGGAAAGAGAGAGCAGACTTGAAAGGTGTTTGGGATTTACCCACCTCGCAGACCATGTTGAGAAATCTGCACGGTTAGGAACTCAAGACACACCTAAGTAAATCTCAGATAAATCCAGTGACTCAGCCTGCTATAAACTGAACACCCCAAATTCATATGTTAAATTCTAACCCCCCATGTGATGGTCCTCGGAAGCTGGCCTTGGAGAGGGGATTAGGTCATGAGGGTGGAGCCCTCAGGAATGGGATTAGTGCCCTTATCAAAAAGATCCTACGATAGTCCCTTGCCCCTTTTTCATGTGAGAAGACAGCTATTTATGATACAGGAAGTGGGATCTCGCCAGGCACCAAGTTAGCTTTCATCATGGACTTCTCAGCCTCCAGAACTGTGACAAATAATTTTGTTGTTGTTCACAAGCAACCTAGTCCATGGTATTTTGTTATAGCAGCCAAACAGAGTAAGGCAGTCTAGAGGCTGGACCTATTGCATCTCTACCTTGGTTGAATTTGTTAGGTGTGAGTCTCTTCATACCTGTAGACCCAGTGCCCCATCTTGTCTGCTCATTCTACTCATGTCTAAATTTCAGCTTCATCTTATTGAGCTCATGTGAGTGCCAAGCACAGTGAATTCTGAGTATAGGTCCATGAACAAATAAGATATAGGCCCTGCCCTCATGCAATCTGAGAGTCTAACTGGGGAGGTAGCATTATTTTTGAATAACAACAATAAATGTAATTTAGAGTTGTGATAAGTTCAAGGAAAAAAGGATGGGGGAAAAAGTTGGTATGACAAGAGAGCTAATGGACTGAGATCTGATTTAGAATCAGGGGTTGGTCAAGGAATGCTTTCCTAAGGAAGCAATAATTCTGCTGAGCCCTGACGGATGAGCGGAAGTTGCTAAGCAGAGTGTTGTGGAAAAGGCAGTTCAGGGAGATGGGACATCACACTCAGAGGCCTCAAGCAGGAAAATTATTTTATTGGAAGGGACCCTATTATCTACAATGTGAACAGAAGGCTGGACTGATGTTAGGATTCTAATCCAAGTCCTGCCATTACCTAGCACCAGCCACTTATTCCTAGAGCTCAATGCATTCACTTGAGAAGTGGGGATACAGATAAGGCAATGTGCTCTGCACAGTAACACGTGCTTAATAGTCAATCAGACCCAAGTTCAGCTACTAACCCTTGTTAGCAGCTTACTCTTAAACCTCTGTTTTCTTAAGCACAAAAGATGGATAACATTAGCCACCTCATAGGGATGTTTGGATGATGAAACACAAGTCAAGGAAGCCAATGATTCATAAATATGAGTTGTCTCCCTCACTCTTAGATCTTTCAGGGGTGAAAACAGGCTTCATTTGGACCACTTGAATGGATAATGGGAAGAGCGTGCTGTACCACATCAACAGATGGGATGTTTAGGGTTAAACTTTGCACCCCATCCTTTCCCTTACCTGCCTCTAAGTCCTTGACCCTCTGAAATCTTTTCACGTGGGAGGGTCATGAGCAATGTGAAAAGGTTTTGGCCATGGCCCTGTTATGGCTGGTTTTTAACTGGCCACTTCAGCATAAGATTGATAACTTGCCTTCCTAGGCTGAGGGCAAGGGTGGACAGGAGGTGGTTAGAAATGCTGGCTCTTCTGTGGAAGCTTTTATTAGAAACAGGGGATTCCCCATTGCTCTTTCAAATGCTTTTGGCCAAACATAAAATGTCTCAAGGTCAAATTTATTAGTGCATCTAACGGCCCTAAGAACTCTTGGCTTTGGTGGTGAATCCCTCTTATCTCCCTTCCCTCCCTTGAGCCTTGCAATTTAGCCAAGGCAGCTGCTCATACCCCACAAGCCCAAATTGGTTCAATCTATGTACAAAAATAGACACACACACAGGCGGTCACTGCTTTCATGGGGCCATCATCAGAAACTAGATACACTCAGGACATTCTCCAATGAGGGGAAAGAAGAGCCGGGAGATAATTACATGGCAGAATGACAGAGCCTGGGCTGGTTTCCAAAGATCCAGAATGGGCACACAAAGGCACCTGGGAAAAGCCATTTTACCTGTCTGAATTCCACTTCCTTATTTCTGAAAGAGGTCGAAAAATCCTGGCCAGCTCCCAGAATTTGTGGGAACATAAAGTGGGAGGGGGGCATGAATGTCTTTCCTCTGTGTTATAACGAGGAGGCTATTACTGGGGATGCTGTTATTTCTACTGTCTCTGATGAGCCAAATGACCAGATATGGGCCATGGTTATGGGAGGGGAGGACCCTTTTGTGGATCCGGCTGCTCCTGAGTTAAACTTGGGGCACCTCTCTGAAGCGCAGCTGCTGTTTAACCCATGGCTCCATACCTTCCCTATGGGAACAGGCTGCATTTCCTGTAGCAGCGGTGAAGAACGTGGCAGAACAACTGGCCAAGGTCATGCATGGTGGCCATGAGGGCATCACAGAGGCTAGCCGAATTCAGGGTCTGTGCAGGTTGCCTCGATTCCCCTTGTGTCACTGAGCAGTGCCTCCTGCCCGAAGGTGCCCCTGAAGAACGGAGCTGGGGGCTGGGCAGGGCTGATGGCAGCCTCCCAGCCTGTGCCTATGCATCTCATTATTGAGCGGGCTGGAATCAAAGCAGCCCAGTGCAGCTGCTGTCCTGTTTAATCCATTCGTAATCAAAAGTGATTAGCATGGATGCCTCAGTGCTGAGGTTATTGTGTGTGTGATCAAAGCCATGGCCCCTGCCTGCGTCCCAGTGCCACCTGCATCTGGGAGGGCATGGAAAGCCATGAGCCTGGGCATGGCATAGGCAGCCCCTGACAGCCCGAAGGAGTGTGGGCTCCCTGGGCAGACCTGGGGAGCAGCAAGTGCAGCCTTGCCTGCCTGAGGCTCAGCAGCCTCGGGGAGGCCTCTGGGGGAGCCCAGGTGGCCCCTGTGGAAGCTGGCATTCGCAGCCTAGGGACTTGGGGAGCAGGTGGATCCAGAGATACACTGAGGGGAAGCAGGGCTTGTTTAGTGTTAGTTAGACTCTTGAAGGATTGCTAAACTCCCTCATTTTATAGAAGAGGACACTCAGACCTACAAAAGGGGGGCATATTATATGCCTGGCAGGCACCTGTGTATGTATGAAGGGAAGGAAAGAGAGAGAGCGAGGAGGAGGAGGTACAGAGAGATGATGGGACAAAGGAAGTTACCCCAAGTGATGCACAGCTGGGAAGGAGACTGTGCTGGCCGATCCTGAAAGGAAGTACTATGGCTGAAGCAGGAAAGATGGAAGCGCGAAGGAGTCAGGATGCTCTGGGCCTTCCACAGTTCACAGATTCCTTCCCGCATACCAGCTCCGTAAACTCTCTGAGGTTCATCTCCCTAAAAACAGTGAAATCCCAGCCTGGATCTCGTCTTCTAATATGTATAAGTTCTGCCTGGGTAAACCTCAATATTCTACTTCTCTCTGGCTATCCAGATTATGAGCACCATTAAGATCGAAACAGAGACTCAGGTCTTTCAAGAAGCTTTCCTGAACCTCCCTTGGCTAAACTGTTCTACCATGTTCTAACTGCACCACCCATATGACATTCAGCATGTACTGTCTTTCTGATGGTTATCCGGGTTGACAAGGTAAATCATTCCTTTGGCTCTTTGAAGATGACAAGTCTGGGAGGTGACAGCTACGTGGGAAGATTTGGGGGCAATTTAGAAATATTTACAATAGAATCCAATACTAAGAGAACTAATATTTCTCTTGTTGACGTTTACATCATGTTGGAAGTGAACCGAATACTCCAAAGGCATAAATAATAGTACTTACCCAGTATGGAGTGGGTAACTGATGGTTAAAAACGAACCTTGATTTTAATAGGCTCACAGGTGTACTGGGGGCTGCATACAAATCTCACTTATTTTGCATCACAATTTTTCTGAGGGGGCATCGGTAATCCCATTTTGCAGACAAAGGCTCAGAGGTTAAGTGAGGTTACCTCATTTGCCCAAAGTCACATGGTTGGAACATGACTGAGCTGAGAGCTGAACTCCTCTCTCAACTCCTCTCTCTCCCCAAGCCTGTGCACTTGGTCATGGCCTTCACCTCTTCTGGCTCAGTGGGGCAGGCCATAACTGATGCAAAGCCAGGGCCCAGGCTCACGGCACCCACCTCACCTCTCCACGGACTCACACACCAGTGCCTCCCCAAATGAGCAAACCAGCCCAGGCTCACACTGCTGGACGAAACAGTAGAGCTATTCAAGTCGAATCCTCTCATTTTACAGATTAGTGAATTGAAGCTCTCAAAGGTTAATCACCTGCTCAACACTGCAATGCAAGCTTGTGATAGGCCCAGGCTTAAGCCCCAAGTCTCTGACTCTCATTCCAGTGTCACTTTTATTGAATCATGGTCTCTGAGAATAGAACGATGCTTGGGAGGCGGGGACATGGGGCGCCTGTCTTTTTGGCACTGACATTGCAAGGACAAAGCTCTACTGAAAATGCCCAGAGGTATTTTACTAATATGTTGCCAATAGGGGCACATGAGCCCAGGGCCAGTCTCCTCCTCCTGGCCACAGACCTGGGTGGCTCTGACACAGGCATCAATGTGGGCCAGAGCATGTTGTATCCGATGGGCTTTACATCACTGTGGTACCAGAAACTTACAGCAAATGCAGGAAACTGGGAGAGCAGGTGGAGATTTTCTTCCCTGATTTTTAAGATTCCAAACTTTCAGCTGAATTTGTTAGAAACAGTGAGCATAAGAAAGTGACAACAGGGCTATCAGCTATTCTGTTAGTAACACTTGAGGCCGTGGCACTTCCATATGACCAGAGCCAGCTGTCCAATGCACAGAGTGACCTCTGGCCCCATCCTTGGAGAAACGTAATTATCTTCATGCTTCTTTCTGTCCACTGGGAGTTCGAAACCAGAGCTGCCAGAATAATCAGAAGGCTTCCTAATGACACTGCTCCAACAAGCGGCGATTATGCATTGTCAGAAATGTAATCTACAACTCCTTTCATCTGCTTCACTGTGTTTGCATTTTGTAAACTACATCTTCAGGAGGAAATGAGACAGTTGCAGGCCCTCCCTGTTCTTGCACCTACAGATGCATTTATCTCACTCATCTTAAGCACCCAGGGAAAAGTACAATGTGGTGAGTTTGGAGGCCTTCCAGTTGCGAGACTTCTAGCCCATCCTGTGTGTATATATGTCCAAACATGGATTAGCTATGTGTATAGTCTCCATGAGCAAAGATCGCTACGCTGCTGGCTACTTCCTAGCTTTTGTTAATACTTCCGTAACGAGGGCACAGACCATGTGTGCTGCTCTGCCATGAAGCATCCCTGCTCCAACACTGGTGGCTTTCTATCATTCTAACAACAATTGCAATCCTTACTGGCCTCAAGGACCCCCCCACCATTTGGCTGAGATCTGCGTGTCTGTCCACACGTACCCTCCCATCCCCGGGCTGCTGGCTCACTCAGCTCCGGCCACAATGGTCTCCATGTTGTTCTTCTTATACAGTAGTTTGCAATCCTAGTTAGTTGTCTATAGAATCACCTGGCGAGTTTGACACACGTGCATGCGTGTGCACATACACACACACACACACACACACACACACACACTCCAGAGATTTTAATTGAACCTATCCTGAAGGAGGTCTGACCCTGGAAGCTTTTTTCAGTTTCCAGGGTGATTATTATGTTGAGGGAGGGTTGGGCACTAAGACTTTGTGACTTGCTGTTCTCTCTGACTGGAATTCTGTTTCCTGGGAGGGCTGACTGCTCTCTCCTTAACTCTCTGCAAGGCATGCTGTGAGTCAGACCAGCCTCTCTCTTGGCCTTGGCACTTCTTCCTCTCCTCCTTCACTCTCCATCCTCTGGACCTGTTTTATCTTTCTTTGTACATGTATCACTCTCTGACATTTTATTATACGAATATGTTTGTTAACTCATTTATTGTCTGTCTCTCTTCTCCCAACCCCTGTCCTATTCTACTTCAGTGTAAATTTCCAACGTGCAGGAACTTGTCATGCTTTACTCACTGCATTTATCCCAACAGTGCCTGGCACACTGAAGGGGCTCTAGAAGGATTTTTTTGAACAAAGTAAGGCATGAGTATCTCTGCTCCACCATCAGGAGGGCTCTGCTTTGAGTTCCCAGCACTGGGGATGGGTTTGCACAGAGCCCTTTGCACTTGGTCACACAACTGCAGGCCAAGATTGTACATTCAGCGATGGCCCTTCCTGAGTGTCCTTTCTCTGCAGGTACCCACTGAGTGGTGACCTCGGGCTCCTTAGCTCCGTGCTTTCATCCTGGAAGGCACAGAGTAGAGGGTGGAGATGCCAATGTGATAAATGACCATGCAGGAGCCACAGCAGAACTGTGTAAGGCACTGGGCAAACAGGTGTGTTCTGAGTGTCCTCTGGCTGGAGCTCATGCCCTTGGGGAATAGAATGCCTCAGAAATGGGGAAACGGGACTTGGACTATGGAACAGATTCCACAGAGACCACACAGACAGGACTGTAACCTGGGTCTTTCTAATCACTGCAGTGCTCTGCCTCCCTCCCACAGGGCTTCCAACTCTCACACTTGTGATTGGCCATGTCTCATATCTTCTTTCTAATGTCTGCCTAGCTTTGCTTCTGCTGCATTCATGAGAACCCAGTATGGCCATTTCAATTAAGTTCCTTTGAGTGACCAGGACATTATAAAGTTATTATAAAATTCTCTGGAAAGCATGGCACCTTTCAGGAGCTCCGAGCTCCAGCCCTACGTGGAAAAGTTCTCCACAAGTTGGGTAGATGGTATTAGTTGTTGAGGCTCATTCAATTTCTGGATTGGGGTAAACAGAGACTAGAGTAGATTTTGACTAAGATTTCCATATAGTATTGATGAAAAAGCTAATTGGAGAACTCAGGAATGATCAATATCATTGGGGGCAGACATCCCAATCACAGTAGGCTGTGAGGGGTTCTTCTAGAATATGGACTAGGTCATTCAACAGACATTTCCTAAGCATTCATTATACGCTAGAGGAAGTGGGGCATCCTTCGGCAGGGCACTTCACCATTACTTGCCCAGGATGTTAAACCCCTGGCCATGCCTAATCACCTGAGACATTGTTTAAAAAACACATAAGGCTCAGCTATTTCAATTCACAGGCCTCAGAAGGGGGTGGGGGAGTGCTGGTCACATTGTATGATTTTGTTTATAGGAAATGTCCAGAATAGGCAAACCCATGAAGATAGAAAGTGAGATTAGTGGTGTCCTAGAGCTGAGGTGGGGTGGAGATAGGGGTTGGAGGAGAGGGGAAATGGAGAGTAATTGCTAATGAGTATAGGGTTTCTTTTTGGGGTGTGAAAATGTTCTGGAATTAGATAGTGGCAATGATTGCACCACTTTGGTATACCAAAAACCACTGAATTGTACACTTTAAAAGGATGCATTTTTAAGGGATGAAAAGGATAACTATTGCATTGTTTTGTACACTAAACTAACAATAAAATAATAAAATAATAATAATAAAATAAAAAATAAAAGGATGTATTTTATAGTATGTGAATTACATCTCTCAATTTTTAAAAAGAAGCTATGGGAGCATTAAATTTAAAAAAAAAAAAAAGGAAGAAAAGGAAAAGTAAAGCCATCTGAAATTTTTTAAACATCCCACAGGTGGTTGGGAAGTAAAGCCAGGGCTGAGAACCACTGCCCGCTCCCTGGATCATTTGAAAAGAGACTACAGCAGACTAGGGGTTAAGCACCCCCAGGGCAACAGGCAGGAATGTATGTCTGTGAATCCTGAACCTGAGGAGCCCTAAGCTTCTAGGTGGGGGCTCCTGTGCTCAGGCACCTCCAGGTGCCCCTCTGCTGCGTCCTGGGGACACAGGGAAAGCCAAATTTACACTCAGCTTTGATCCAAGCTGGATGCTCTTCTCATGGATCCTGGAAGAAGTGTTCCTGCCAAAAGGCCTTGCAACCTGAAGATCTTGATTGAATTTCTACATGTTTTCCCCCCTATTCTCCCCCAAGCAGGCTTTCCTCTTGAGTGTAGATGGTAATTAATTAGAACTGGGCGCCCTGGTGAATACAGATAAATGAAAGGCAGCAGTTATGGGGTCGGCCTCGCCGGGGATGAGCCTTAGAGAGCAATGAACCAGCTGTCCATGGGGAAGGTCCCCACAGCAGTGGGGCAGAGCATGCCATGCCCCCTGCAGTGCTGAGTATGTGGAAAGGGGCCATCCCTATGGGGTTCTACGGCCCTGGAGACCCCCAGCTGTAGCCTTTCTCCTCCACATTTAGTGCACTGTGCAAACCGACAGGGAAATTAATCACCCAGAGACCACAGACTGGCTGTTGAAGAACCTCAAGCAGAACATTGTGGTGCCTTGAGTGGGAATTCAGCTCATGGGTGCCCATGTAGGTTAATGAGATGAAGTGTGAAGTCTCCTGCTCCCTGGAAAGTTTCGTGTGTGTAAATGACTGCAGTCAGGCAGGCCTTAAGAGGCCAAGGGTAATGAGGCTGAATAGCTGCTTGAGACTCCTGGAGATGTCCCAGGCCTCTGAAGAACCATGGTCTAAGGACGCTATTTCACTGTGGGCGGGAAAACTAAAATAGTTAAAGCAACACCATCTAGGGCAATAGCCACACTCAATCAAACCTCTTCTTTTCCGAGTTTAAAAGGAAATGGAATCTTTGTATCTTCTCTAATCACAACAACTGAACTCTCTGGCAATTGCTCTATAGTAGAAGAGAATAGCTAGGTGTCATTCTTTTTTACCATTCAGAAAAACCTTTCTCTCACATGATAAACCTTATCCATCACTGATTCATTTCCAAACCCTTCTCTTCACAAAGCCAATCTCTTTCCTAACCCCCGTCATGAGTGTGATGATTCATGTTGAAAAGCAAACTTTGGGGTCAGCCCAGTGGCTCAGTTGGTTAAAAGCATGAGCTCTGAGCAACAGGGTCGCCGAGTCGATTCCCACATGGGCCAGTGAGCTGCGCCCGAGCTGACCTGCCAACAGGTGGCAGGATGGCTCAACTGGTGAAAGCATGTGCTCCTAACAACAAGGTTGCTGGCTGGACTCCCGAATGGGATTGGTGGGCTATGCCCACCAGCAACTAAGATTGAACACAGCATCTTGAGCTAATCGGCTGGGCGGCCGGATGGTGACTGGACTTGGAGCTGAGCTAGCTGCGCCCTCCACAACTAAGGCTGAAGGACAACAACCTGGCTGTTCCCCTTCCCCAATTCCCCAATAAAACCTTAAGAAAGAAAGGAAGAAAGAAAGAAAGAAAGAAAGAAAGAAAGAAAGAAAGAAAGAAAGAAAGAGAAAAGCAAGCTTTTCCTAGGCTATGTCCAACAGCCGCCATGACAACCTCAACCCTCCATATAGCCATCCCTGATTGTCTTGTCTCATTCTAGAAGCTTCCATGTACCATGTATAAAGACCCTCCAGCAGCCTCCTCCTCTGAACTCCAAAACTTCAATTACTGAGCTTCCTTATGAAGACACTCAGCATACATTGCCTTGTTGTGTTGGCCAACTGAGTCATGTCTTTACCTGCCCCTCCAGCTGGGTGGTAAGAGCCTCTAGGAAAAGGCCATGTTTTCTCCTTCCTTGTAGCATGATGAATGGAGGACCTTTGAGCCTTCAAATCTCAGCTCTGGCCTTATTAACAGTGCACACTGGAGCAAGTTGCAAAACTTCTCTCCACTTATCCTCTCCCACATAAACTCAGTTTCCACACATCTCCATGCACAGCCTCTGGAGTACAGACCATTGAAGAAGAAAGTAAGATGCAGAAAGTATCTCTCTCTAATTGAAGTCAGAACAATGCAGCAGTGGCTTAATAGTGTGTGTGTGTGTATGTGTGTGTGTGTGTGTGTGTGTGTGTGTGAGAGAGAGAGAGAGAGAGAGAGAGAGAGAGAGAGAGAGAGAGAAAGAGGGGCACGGTGAAAGAGGAGAGAATGGAGGACAGACCCAGTAAAGAGAGGGAGAGGCTATATTTGGGGGGGTGGGGGTGACTGATATTCCTAATAGAACGTCAACTATAAATCAAACAGCGTACAGCTGCTGATATCAATCACACTCTCTTTTTGCACATCAAAAAGCTTTAATTAACAACTAATTTATTTGAGTGAGAAAATAAATTCCCTTATTGTGTGTAAGTGTAATATAAGTCAAAGAATAGCCTCCCCCACACCCCCAACCCCAGGCACACACAAAACAAAGAAGAAAAAAAATTATGAGTGAAAAGTGAACCTTTGGAAAAAGAATAAATAAGAATCTGGATCAAAGACAACAAAAGTTAGTGGACTTGAGAGGTCATCGGGGACAAATGGAGACTTAATTTGTTGAAAACGTCTTCTCTCTGTGTGCTGTGGGGATACTGATAAAGGTGCTTGAGAAGATTAATTGTTCCTGCATTTATGGATAAATATCAGTGAGGATGCATTGAGCCTCTCCAAGTTCAAATCCGGGCTCATTTCTTAATTCCTAAGTCCTACCATGCACCCAGACTCATGTGAAGCACCGTGACGGATAAACACTGAATCCTCCTCCTTGTTTCTGTGAAGCTGCCCTACCTACTGCTTCCACGTGTCTGTCCTTAAAGGGCTTGCCCTCTGGCTGGAGAGATATGTGACCAGTGGAGAACCACCTAGGAGGGGCGCATGGCGGAGGAGTGTGTGGCACTGAGGACTGTGGCTGGCCTGAGTGGCAGTGTGCTCCAGCAGGACTTTGAAAAATGGGTATCAGGAGAACTTGGCTCTGGCCGCTTCTCTGCCACTAACCTCACTTGTGCCTTCTTGGATGAGCCACCTCATCCCTATGAAACTCTGGTCCCATCTGGAAAATGAGAGAGGCTACAAATTCAACAAACAATGTACGTGCAGCGGGTTACCTGGAAAGGTATGGTGACCCGGAGGACCAAAGCCAGCCCCACTTCACTCCAGCTGATTGCTTCTCGAAGCCAAAACCTAACACAGGTGTGGTGAGTGTGGATGTGTTTGTATGTGCATGTGAAAAATCTCCTTACTTTCAAATGTTGGCAAAGTTTTGTAAAACACTGAGTGGATCAAAAAAGATGTCTGTGGGATGAATTTGGCCCCAGGCTCCTAGCATGAGGCCTCTGGAAGACATGTTGTCAGAAGACCCTTCCATTTATCATGTCATGTGACTACCAACTGGGCTCCCCTCCCACCACTCTTCTTCCCAAATCCCTGATATGCAGATACCACTTCTGAATAAAAGTAAACCGGATAAGAAGGTGGAGCTCTCCAGGGCCTTCCATGGATGTGGAAAGAGCTCTGGGCTGAGTACCAGGCTGCTGTCCATCTCTCTGGCTGACCAGTTGGCAGACCCTGCTGGTTTCCTCATGTGTAGAAAGAAGGGGTTGCCCTAAGAGGTCTCCAGGGTCCCCACCAACTCAAGGGTCATGGCTGATGACTTCAGCATCTTCAAGTGCGTTTGACTAAACTGCCAATGGGGCTCCACATGTGAAATTGGGGGTCTACCCTATAATGGTTCATGATTCAGATGGGAAATGAGGGCAACACATAGGCAGGGCAGTCAGACCAAAGCCCACTCACAGTATTGGAGAAATGTTCATTTTATGGCCTCTCCTTTCCATTTCTTTCTCTCTCTCGCCTCCTATCTCTGCCACCTGGGAGGCACCCACACAATTCGGGGCCTAACCCTCACAATCCATGTGTTTATCAGTAAGCTGAAGACGATTTCCTTTGGGGAATTTTTAGCCTGTGCAGGCCTCCCAACCTAAAAAGTTGGCTCTTAAATGATGGAATTTCAGGTACCATGAGGGTCCTTGTGAGATAGCGTTTGGAGAGGCCCCAGACTGGTGCCCTTCAGATCCCATGACCAGGGCAGTCACCTGCTCCACCTAGAGTAAAGCTGTCCCCAGAAAGCAGTGTTGTGAGGAGTGAAGCTCTAGAGGGCTTTCCTGTTCCAATAAAAATCGACAATTTACTGTAATTTGGTTGTGATTTAACAATGCTTTTAAAAGAGGAAGTAAATGGCTCATAAAGTCTGGTGACCTATTCACTCTTGTGTGCTTCATCAGGCCCTCCCTCTGAGCTGATGTCCTTCACGTATCCCAGCCCTCCCAGGGAGACCAGCTATAAATGCACCACAGGTGCAAGGAGTCCAAGTGCCACAGTCCCAGTGGCATCCTGTAGGTTCTTCATCCCTCCCTCTGTCCTTCTCTGTCCTGCTCGCCCTGACTCTTTCCTCTTTCCTACTTCCTTGCCCTTTTCTTTCCTCTTCTTCTTCCTAAACAGTGAAAGTTGAATGGCAATGCAATTCTCAGGCTCTACTCAAAAACCCCAGCCAGGGAGGCAGCGTGTCACCCATATTTATGAGCTTTAAATGGCTTTTATCAAAGTGAGGTCGCACTAAATCACTCCCGAACTGTCATAAATACAAATGAGTCGACATAGGCTGCAACAAGCCTTTGGGGAAAATTATATGATGTGCTGTTGCAATATGGTATATCACACAGGGAGCTCATATATTTCCACTGGCAAGGTAATCCGATGCTTCAGAGGACTCTAATGGGTGAAAAGAGGCGGCGAGGCAGAGTGAATCACACGAGGGGTGGGACGCTCACACGCCTGATAGCTGGATGCTGATGTTTTAAAGAACAGGCCTGTTCATAGGAAGGAGGTAATTGATGGAATCTTAAATATTTTATGGAGATTTCCTTATTTAGAATCAATCTATTAATTATGACACTAGTTGATATGGGCACTGAACTAGCAGTTGAGAGACTTGTTGCTCTGGCACTAAATGTAGTTTTATGAATGTGGCCATGATTGGTCTTAAAATTGGTCCATACATTTTTTGATGCTCTATATTTCAAAAGGTGGCTATTACTCCTACTCCCCTGCAGTGTGGGATGACTTTAGTGACGCATTTCTAATGAACAGACTGTGGCAGAGTGAGATGTGTGATTTCTAAGGCTAAGTCATAAAAGGCAGTATGGCGCCTCCTTGGATCACTCACTGTAAGAAAAGCTAGCTGCCATGTTGTGAGGACACTCAAGCAGCCCCATGGAGAGGTCCACATGGTGAAGAATTGAGGTCTTCTACCAAGAGTCAGTGATAACTTGCCAGGCATGCAAATGAACCACCTTGGAAGAGGAGCCAACAGCCCCATCAAGTCATCAGGTGACTACAGCCCTGGCTGACATCTTTCTTGACTGCAAGCTCATGAGACTATGAGCCAGAAAAATGCAGCTAGGCTGCTCCTAGAGTCCTAACCTATAGAAACTCCGAGAGACCATAAATGTTTATTATTTTAAGCTACTATGTTTTGGGGTAATTTTTGTACAGCAATAGATAGCTAACACGGGGCAATAAACTTAAACTCTCTAGATGTTAGTTTTCTTATTTTTATGTAAAGGGTGGATTAAATCAGAGGCTCCAAACTCTAGCTACACATTAGATTCACTTGTGCACTACTTAAAAGCATCTGAGGGCCGGCCGAGTGGCGCGGTGGTTAAGCGCTGGCCTGGGAAGCCAGCAGCCCTGGTTCGGGTCCCACAGTGACACTGACACTGCCCTCAAAATAAATAAACTAAATAAAAGCATCTGATGCTCAGGACATACACCAGACCAATTGGCACCAAGTCCCTGAGGAGGCCCAGGGCTGGCATTCTATAAAGCTCTCCAGGTGATTCTATAAATACTGCTAGGATTGAGTATCACTGCACTAGATACATTTGATGTTCTACAATGCTTTTTACAATTTTACAAAACCCTTGGCAGATTTGGGGGCTGGGCTATGTCGTCAGTCCCACCTCCTTCTCATTACTCCAGATGCCTGGACACTGTCCAGGAAATCCAAAGGCAATCCCGTTCGTTATTCCAGCTGGTGAAACCTGGCCCAAAACAAAGAGGTATATTTTAAGATGTAAATATCATTGCAATATGGACGAGCCCTGGGGGATAGGAGGACAGCCCAGATCTGAGGAGAGCTGGCACTGATCACTTCCCTTAACCCACTTCATGAAGAGTTAAAAATGGGCCATGTTTGTTTTGGCAAAGTTCTTTTGCAAAAGAGGAGCACTATCAAGCATGGATGTCTCACAGAGAAGCACCATGTCACTGCTGACCTAGTAAGGGTGGTCATGGTGCTGGAGTGTAGTAACGCACTGGAATGAGAGCCAGTTCACGTCTCTGACTCAGGGTCTGCATCTGTAAAGTGGAAATTGTGCATCTGTCATATTAGCCTATGAGACAATGGAGGTAAAGAGCCTCCTAGACAGCAGTGTAGATGAGTCAGAGTGCCGTATCCCTAAAATGTGGAATCCCATGGAGAGAATTCCACTACAAGCACAGGTAGGTGTCTTTCTCTGAGGATAAACATTAACTACGTAAATATAATACAATCAAGTGAAGAGCCATATGGATCAAGGAGAGAATCTACCCAAATGGCCAGAGAGGTCTTCTCCTGGCCTCCTGATCCCGCTGCCATCAAATGTCACATGTTGTGCCCCTTGATCTTTGGAATCTGTGGTGGCACCCTCTTTCTCCCATCTTCCTCGTCCAGACCATGAATGTGCAGAGGAAAAAGAGTTAAAGGAAAAAAAAAGAAAAGTCATGCGCTATTATGATTGTTCTCCACCTGCTGTTCCTAAGGAGGATTCAACACAATCCTCTATGTCATTCCTGGATGCCCAGCAAATGTCAAGTCTGTGCCCCTTTTATTCATCCCTCCATTCATTCAGTTAGTGTTTACAGCCTGCTTACTATACACAAGTACTCTTAGAAGCCACACTGGGAAGAAATGCTAATCAAATCTACCTTTTAACTCAGATCTCCACTTACCCAGAATGCACCACTTTGGTCCTCAACTCCTCATTACAGCCTTAGATGGTCTCTCCCTCCCATACTACTGCACATTTGCCTCAGTCTTCATGTTATCTCGGCACCGGCAATTCATTTTGAATAGCCTTGCGCTCCCAAGGGAATGGAAGATCCATAAGAGCTTGGGCACCTCCCACGGTTCTCTGTATCACCAGTAACAGTAGCTGTGAGTCAGGTAGATGCTCAAAAAGACAGTTTGGGCTGCAAAACAGTCCCACAGCAGCAGTACCAGGTTTTGCCCAGCATCTTGAATCAATCTCCTTCCTTCTGTATCTGCACATCCGCCTGCCCATCCCCAGGGGGTGAGACAAGTAGAAGGGATTAGACTTTCTGTTTAAGCTGATGCCTGTTACCTCCCTGGTGGCCTCCTCACCCTGGATTCCCACATCAGGGAACACAATTGCTGTGGTTTGTTCACGTGCCTAAACTGTTTAAGATGCTGCCGGATGAGGATTTCAGGCTCCCCAGGAGCAGTCCTGCCAGGGTCTCTCATCTGTCTATTCTGTAATACTTAATTCTTTGGAAAGAAGCAACGAGAAGCCTGGGCTTTTTTTAAGATATTAAGAAAATCATTCATTGCTGAAAAGTCACATCAAGGTCTCATCCTTCAAAACGACATTTGAGTGTGTATCAGCCTGAGAGAGAGCCTGATTATTAGTTTTAAAGAGCTTATTTCATTCTCTTAAAAATGGGATCAGTTCATCTTCGTCACATCTGTCTATGTGTGGCTCCTGCATGCCACAACAGCTGTCAGCTCCAGGCATTACGTTATTAAGGTAGAGCGGCTGTATGTGTGGGTCTGCCTGGGTGTGTTTTCCAAAGGACCAAACAATAAGATTGAGAGCATGAGTCATTAACCCAGTTGATTTGCTCATTTGCATTCAGGAAGGGGCTGGAAAGACCGTTCCCATCTAGCCTATCCTACACGCCATTGGCCCAGGAGAAGGGAGGAACCAGTGCTAGGGCCCCCTTATCTAAGCAGCAAAAGTAAGGCCTTGGTGTAAACACTTTACTAGGGATGCTGTGAAGGGAATACAACTGTACTAAGCAGAGGTCTCCTTCATACCCCAAGGGCCACCTAGCTTCAGCCAGGTGCAGTAGGGTTCTAGATGTCCCCCAATACCTGTTTAAAAAGTTGTTTCATGGTGTCCAGACTCCTTCCCGTTCCGTTATGGATAAAGGCAAGAGCTGAGCTAATGTATCAGATAAAAGCAATAGTAGAAGCTTATACTGCTTTACTCTACATTGAAGCCTACCACTCAGGTCAATGGGAAGACACCGCACACAGTCTGCGTGGTACTAAATGCCAGTCTACAAAAAGAGGAGATAAGCAGGGAGAGAGGCTCGTACGCTGAACTACGTGATGAATAATATGGAATAGATAATAAAATGCTAAACTGAATGCAGCTGGGGGTCAAACGTGGCTCACAAAATATGTTTTATGGATGACTGAGAAAGCCGAAGGGCAGAGCCAGGCACGGGATGCTTCTGACAGAGGGGGCCTGGAGGAACCCTGAGACTCGGAGCATCTTCATTACATCCAGAAGGAGGAGGGAGGGCAAATGAGGCATGGGCCAGCAAGAGAAAACAAGCAAAAGCAGGGATGAGACTTATGGAAATGTGATGCACATGACCCGTAACAGGGAATGGTGGGTAATTCATCTGAGTAGATACTAGGCATGCCTAGAGAAAAAAGTGTGTTTGCATATGTCTTTGTATATTCCGATGACTCTAGGGCAGATAATCTGAAATGACAGATAATCAAAACATCATTTGGCATGCATCTATGTCTTGGAATTGATATGGATGGGTGAAGAGATGCAGGACTTACAACACTTTCCACGAAATAATGAAATGCCTCTGAAAGACCTGACTCAGGAAAGCCGCGTAGCTGCCATGCTGATCCTGTGAATTCAACCTTCCCTCCCCTTCCGGCCTGCAGCAAAGGGAGAGCATCACCCCTCAGACTGGGGCAAAACATCCACATTGTCCGGTGTGCTCAGGCCAGGCCTTCCCCACCCTCAGACACGATTACATATAAAAATGTCACAACTCTTAGTTTCTGCAGGACTAGAACATATATAATCCCATATTAATTATTAAGTAAAAGATATGCCATGTTAATACATTATTCAAGGTAAAAAAAGATTTTCTATGGAGCACACCACTGATAATTTACCAGCAGATATTTGAGTTTCCAGGTAGGGAGAAAAGCCCCCTCCTCCAAGAAGCCTCCAAGGTTGACACTCTTCCAGTCAGAATGAAGCCCTTGTGCTCTGTACTCAGATCACACCTTCTGCATTCCTTGTACATTCAGCCATAGTGGAAGGAAGGAGTGCATATCAAAAACTTGAAAAGGGACCTGTATCCAGGACCCTTGCCTGGTGACCTGTCAGCACTGCTGGTTTCTAAGACATCAAACAAAATTCTTAGCCTGTGGAGTAGAGCTTAGCCTGCCCTCTGGCAATCCTTTGTTCAGGCTGGAGAGTACAAACAACTAAAAATTTAACACGGAAAGATTCTTAAAGAAGAAATAGGAAATGGATGGTGAGAAACTCATGGCTACATACCGTCTCAGAAAAATAGGGACATAAGTGACAGGGTCTGATCATTGCAGTGGTGCAAAAAGGATTATAACAAGAACTCTTGCCCTCACAGGCTGGGCGTGGCCACAAAAGCTGCCCTGGACAGATCCCCACGAAAGCCAAACTGGGCAGGACCTGGAAGAACCAAGGGCAGTGGAGCCTGTTGCGTACTGCCGTGGATCTTGGTAAGTTCATAAACCTGCTCTTCCTTTATTCTCATCTGCCAAACAGACAATTACAAATCTGTCTTAGCTTAGAATTTCCCAGACTAATATTGAGAAGCAACAAAAAACTATGACAAGGAAAGAGTGGGCAAGCCATGGTTGTTAAGAGTCTTCAGAGCATTGTCCTAAAGTAGGAAGGAGAGGGGCTAAGAATCCTAAGGAAAGAGTGGGTGCCAAGGGGTGGAGTGGCGTGACGTGGGGAGAAAATGTCCAAGACTCCACACTAGCTATTGAGCTCCAGCACTAACATGACCTGGCTGGGCCTACGGGTGCTTCCAATTCTTCCATTCTCTGGGTTGGACAATTCCGCATCCGTTCTTGGACAGCAGAAATGCTGAAGCAGATGTGTGCCAGACAGGACCAAACTGATGATAAGCTCTGGCCTTCTAAAAAAAAAATGAAAGGAAGGTGATGGGCAAAACAGAAAAGAATGAAAATCTGACTACAGTGTGTTTCTAAAAAGCTGATATATAACTCAGTTATTGGTGGAAACTTTTCTGGTTGGCTTGGTGGCAGTAACCAAATTGGAAACATGGGAAGTACATGTATATCATTTACAATCTTAAAAATTCTTGTAAACAATAAGCAAGATGTCAGTGAATGTGTTCTGAAAAGTGCAGGGTATTGTTGCAATGGAAGGGACTGTTGTCCCCGGCCACATACTTCATGCGATTATTTGTGACATCAGAAGGCCACACGGGGTCCCCTGGCTACCAGAACAGGCTGTGTGCAGCCTCACTGAATTCCAAGGGGCTCCCCACACATTGACTGCAGGACCTGAATCTACATTCTTAGAGACTCACACACTCTGGGCAGTTTCTTTTGCCCTCAGGCCTCCGTTTAAAATGCAGATACCTCTGGGAAGGCTGACACATTTAACTTATTCATTCTAAAGTGTGGAGAGCAGGTTTTCAGGCAGACAGGAGCTGGTGCGGAAATCACAGCTTTGCCCCAGCTTGGCTGTGTGAATTTGGCAAATAAACCAATTGACCTTTGGGGCCTCAGCACCTTCCCAGGGAAAAGGGGCCTTGGGCAGGTAGATAAGACTCTAAAAGGAGATTACTTGATGGAACAGATCTAGGGTTGCCCCATAAAATATAGGACAACCAGTTAAATCTGAATTTCGGATACGCAACAAATACTTTTTTAGTATAAGCAGACTTATACCAAAAAAAAAAAAAAAAGTTGTGGGACTTCTATGATTTTCATTTGCTAAATCTGGCGACCTTAATCAGATGGACTTTTTTCTCCAGAGGGAAGATTCTAGAGACAGCACAAGCAGTAAATGGGAAAGACACGGAGCAAAGAGGAGTAGGAGCTGGGGCATCTCCAAGCATAATATTGCCTCCTTCACAACTCAGGGCTGACCCAGTGTGATGGCATTCATAAAATGCACTTCATCAAAGAGCTCCAGCCAAAGGCAAGGATGATCAGAGGCCCTTCTTTGGACTGGAGGGAGTTCCTGGGACAGCTGTCCTGAGCAATGAGTGGCCACTTCTCTGCCTTGTGACCTGACCCTCTCATGTTCCTCCCAACACCGTGGTTTCCTAAAACACAACTTTTCTTACCTCCCTCCCTCCATGACACTCTTCAGTGGCTCCCTCCAGCTGCTCTGTGAAATCCAAGCTTCCTACAAGCTCAAGGAAGGCCCACACGACGTGCTATAGACTCTCTGATCCGTCAACCCCAGCCTGGTGGTGTCTTGTCCCTCTCACCTCATATTTCATAAGCCAGCCATATCCCTTTCCCCGGTCACCTGCCTGAAAAATGGATTCTCTTTCCAAATGCCAAAGACTGTAGCCCTCCCAGAGAACTGGCCCTGGCTCCAGCCTCTTTCCTGTTGAGTCAGCTCACCTCCACTCAGGTCTCCACCACATCCCAGGTGGGCCTCTGCTCAGCAGGGTATCACACTGTATTCTAGTTTATGCATTCCCACTGTTGATCACTTCCTACACAACTCCTTGAGGACAAGCACCTCTGTCTTAAATCATCTCTGGTCCCTGCCACAGCACCTGGCATTTGGTGAGTACAGAGATTATTTGATTGGTTAATTCATACATTGGCTGGTCCCTGTTGACTGAAGACATTTGTTGAGTAATTGACCTGCCCCTTCCTCCTTACCTCTGTGCCTCTTCGTCGCTTCTGGGGGTCACCAATCCTCTCTGGAACCAGCTGCTCTCTACCCATCCCCATATACCCCACCTACATTCTGGGAAGCAAGGAGCAAGCCCTCCTTTGGACTCACAGCTCTGAGTTGGCATTTACCATTTTATAACCTATGCTCTCAGTCCAGTTCATATTTACTTAGCAATTAACCACATATTTCCAGGTGCCACTTCTTCAAGTACGTTTTGTATTGTCATTCCCATCAACAAGTATCTTACTAGAGCTTTCTCAGACAAGGCTAAGAATCATGTTCTTGGAAGAATAAGGCCAGGAAATGAGGCCGCAGCCCTCTGGAAATACACACACACACACACACACACACACACTGGATGCCAAAAAAATGTATACAAGTGGACACGTTGGTCAACAGTGCTCAAGCAGTAGTTCGTCGTCATCAGAAGTGTCTGGATGCTGATGGGAACCACTTTGAGCACCTCTTGTAATTGCAGAAGCCAAACGTGACCTGTATTCATCTTTTATTATCTCTATATATCAAGTGTTACAACTGTAATAGTTTTTTCCTTTCTTAAAATGTGTATACATTTTTTTGGCACTCTCTGTATGTATGTGTATATATCTTAAAACAGAAGGCACCCACGCTTCAGCTGAACCATCCATGGAGCTCTATATAAGATGGATTTACACCCATTACCTTATGCTAAATGAGGCGTCTAATGCCTGTCCCCAAGTTTCTGCAAATTAATAGAGTTCAACCGTGTATTGATATTTTTGATTTCTATTCTTATACTATTCAAGATCTCCGCTTTCCACAGCCCTACTGTGCTTTCTACTGTGCTCTCAACGACACTGGAATTTTCTTTCATATTTTTTAAGGCAGAACAATTAGTTTATTTTCAAGCCAAGCTTTGGAGACCTCACCTTTCATACCCCAAACCAGGTATTTGTTCAACAAAAAAAAAAAACCCACTCACTCTCCCAGAGGCAGAATCAGAGGCAAATCTTATAATTTGAAAGATCCTTTATCTTCTTCCTTTTCTAACTAAAAGAGCTATCACATGGAATCCAAGTTATAAACCAGGGGAGCCTGGGGTAAACAGTGATGGCTTTTGAGCCAGGACGTGTAGCATTGGTAGGTGGTGTTCTCCCAACTGAATACGAGTAACCATCTTTGCAGGTCTGCCTCGTGAGCAGGAATGCACCTTTCTCCCACCCCTCTCAGGAGTTGCCATCGGACTTCACCATTGTTGCCTGGGCCCCTAATGCTCAGCCCTATTTTCCTGTCACTCCTTATCCAGCTCCAAGGTCCACAGGACCCAGGAAGGCAATGGTGCAGACGGAGTCCGGTATCCACAGCCACTCGTCCCAGTTTCCCAGACTCTGTCTAACACCCTCATCCGCCCAGCGCGCTCCCGCCGACCCCCACCCCCCGCCCCCAGCAAACTGCCACACTTCCATTTCTCAGAACACGGGAGGAAATCCAACCTCTGCCAGGCCCTCTGCAGCTTCCCCTCCTCTAGAAAGATGTTTCCAGCCTAAACTCAATTGTGGCTTAACTTCAAATACTCCAGAGGCAAAGAAACTCAACCTGGAGTGTGTATTAGAAACAGCTGGAGAGCTGGGCCCCACGTTCCGAGGTGTGGCCCGAGATTTTGTACGTGTAACGAGCTCCGAGGTGACGGTGGTGCCTAAGGACTGGCTTAGACCCGGGGTTTCCCCCATGCCTGACCTGTGCGCTCTTAGACATACTGCCCAGTATGGGCCCCTGGTCTGAGCAGACACCTCCCATCCATCTGAAACGCCCCCAAGAACACACAGTCAGGCCTTGAATCCAGCACTGATGGGTTGGAAACGAGACTGTGCTCTAAGGGGCAACCCTAGCCTCCTGCAGCTGTTTGTCCGATGTGGCTAAGAACCAAATACGACATGCTTCAGAGGCTGGAGAACTGGGAGCGTGGGGACCTGGCTTGCAGAACAGCATGCATTTTGTGTAACCAGCCTAAACAGAGTGGGGGAGGGGGTGGGGCGGACAGCTGTTTCTCATTCAGGGACTAGCAGGGCCCAGGGAGTGGGAAGCCAAGCACAGGGCTGTCCTGCCAGGGCCCCTGCAATCAATCAGAACACGGAGGGCACAGCAGCCTTTCCTCAGAGGGGCAGGGTGAGGGGAGTGAGGCTGTGGAGGGGGACCCCTGGGGCACCGCGATGGGGACACAGGCTGCACCCAGCAAATATCCTGATGCTTTAGGAGAGAGAAAGTACTGATATCTAGTTCTGTCAAGACTAATTAGTATCCTGGGAGTCCCAGGAAGCTCGGCCTTACCAGAGAAGGGGCTGCACGGGCCCCTCTGATGGGGGAGTGTTTCTCTGATCAGGTGTTTCTCAGAGAGTAGTCAGAACACCAGGGATACTGGGATCCCCCCTGAGCAATTACTGAGTGTGCGGGTTTCCAGGCCTCATCACAACTGCTGGGGTAGCCCCAGGCTTGGCCTGGGAATCTGCATGCTCCACACTCTCCCCAAGTGGTTGTTAGACTCACTGATGTTCACCCAGAGCAAGAATCGCTTGGGTTTCACATGTGCTGGAAGCCAAGGCCCTTCTCCGTGACTTTCCTTCAAATTTATAAATGGTGTCTAGCCTCACCTGACAGGTTGGGCCAGCGAGGATCCCCTGGACCATAAAGGGGGGCTCCCTCCTCCACACTGTATCCCAAAGACCGCATGTTCTCCAGAGCCAAGGGAAGCACCTGGCTTCTCACTCTTGGCATTTTTACAATCTATTTAGTAATCCAGAAATGTTTACTGAATACTAACTTTGTGCTTATCACTCCACCAGGGAATACAAAGAAGTATGAGCCAAGGTCCCTGATAGGAAGACAGAAAGCACAGTGAGATAAAGGCAACTCAGCAACAACAGACACCCCGAGGCAGAAAGCACAGGGAGTGAGTGAATGGGACAGCGGGGCTGTTAATCTTAAATCAGCTGAAATCAGTGTCACAATCACCTAAATATTATTAATTTTCATTTAGAAAATCTGCAGGCCGCCTGTAATCCAAAACCAATGATAGCAACAGTCTCCATTTGTGGAATGCTTACATAGTTAGTGCCAAGTGTGGTGAACATGAGTTTCTTTAAAATCCCATCGTTTAATCCTGTCTGAAACCTGTTGAGGTAGGTGCAATTATTTTTCAGTTATAAAGGAGGATTCTGAGCCTTGTGGATCTTAACCGCATGCCCAAATTCACACAGCTAGTAGGAGCTCGCAGTCGGAAACTAGGCTCAGTTCTGCCTGATTCCAATATCCCACACCAGTCTTGTGTGTGACAATCATGAATAACCTAGGCTTAATGTAAATGTCAGAAATGGGCAAGATATTAATAATTAAAAGGCATGATGGCACCCCAATGGAAGCAAAAATCAGGGAAGTTTGTAAGAGTTAGGGCTAAACTTCATGGAAGAAGACAAGACCTTTGGACAGGAGATTCTGAAATTTCCTGAACTAACAGATACCCCTTGATGAACTATGCGTTTTTACGTGTATGAGGGGGGCAGAAAAGCCCCGGGAATCCTGCTAAGAAGATGAGAACAACTCAAAGGGAACTCGCTCTCCATTCCATGCTGTTTGGCATCGGTTGAGGCCAAGATAAGAACCGTTCATTATTGGAAATGTTCACCTACAGGCCTCTGCTGGATTCACAAAACGTGCAACTGGGCTTGTTCTTCTTTTTTTTTGTTTGTTTTTTAAAGGAGGGTTGGGAATACAAACAAAAAAGAAGACAACTTGATACAAGGCTTTACTGAATAAGCACTCTGGAAAGTCACTGAGCAGAAAATTGAATTTAAGTTTCTCTAAATGATACATAGTCCCCATCCTCCCAGGGCTCTGTGGAACGATCCACTCCCTCTACGAGGAAGTCATGAAACCAAGGAAACACTTCACACTGGAGAAAACACAATGTACTGTTGTGTGAATCCAGACTTTTGGAATCCATTCAAATTCTCAATGTATAGGGTTTCTTCCCCTCCCTCCGGCTCCATTGTACATAGTAACCTTCAGTCTTCGTGCAACAGTATGTTTTAAAACTTGTGTGTGGT
The DNA here is from genome assembly GCA_033961575.1 of Aselliscus stoliczkanus. Classification (NCBI taxonomy): domain Eukaryota; kingdom Metazoa; phylum Chordata; class Mammalia; order Chiroptera; family Hipposideridae; genus Aselliscus; species Aselliscus stoliczkanus. Next base: position 89,995,495 of record CM066738.1, on the reverse strand, counting down.
TTTCCTGTATTCACTGTTTACAGAGGATGGGAATCAAATGTATTCTGGCCAAGGAAGCAAGTGGTATCCCCAGTAACTCTGTTCTCTGAGGCTGCCCCACCCAGCTTCCATCTGATCAATCCCAGAAGTTTGCAGTGCACAGGATAAAAAGCAGAAACACCCTTTGCACAGGCAAAAGGGAGGCGGGAAAATCTCCCGTGTGCCAACAGAAGCTCCAAACGTCGCTGCACATCTTCCCTTAGTCAGAAATGCTGTCCTTAGAGATGCTTCCAAGGCTTTTAAAATAGAAGAGGCATAAAATTGCAATCTGGAAAGAACCTTCAAGAAAATCTAAGCCAGTCCCCAAATTTTATGGTTGGGCGACAGAGTACCTATGTAAGGTCATTGCCTTGCATAAGAATTCAGGTTTTAAATTGCAGCATCATTTCCTCATGTGAATTTGTTCAGTATAACATTGCTCCTTTCTGAACTTGGGTCAAAATAAGTGTCCCATGGTCAAACTGGTTTGGGAAATGCTACATGTATTCTGTCACTCAGCTGCCCTCTTCTCCCTTTTGTAGATTCACAATGTTGATTACAATGCTTATTAAGGATTCCACCTATCTGATAGATGTAATTGGAAAAAGGGTTTGCTTGAGTTAGCACCAGCTGCCATATAAGATACTATATACTGGGTGTCCTAAACAACAGATATTTATTTTTTTCACAGTTCTGGAGGCTCAAAAGTACACGGTCAAGGTTCCAGTAGGGTTCACTTTCTAGTGAAAGTTCACTTTCTGGTTTGCAGATGGCCACCTACTTGCTGTGAACTCATGTGGAGGAGAGAGAGCAAGCCAGGTCCCGGTGTCTTCTCTTATTGGGTTGTCCAAAAAGTCACGACATATTTTTTCTATGTTTTTCGTTGCAAAAGTGCGTCATGACTTTTCACACAACCCAATATAAGGACACTAATTCCATAGGCTCAAGTTAATCACTTCCTTACTCCAAATATAGTCACACCAGAGTCTAGGGTTTCAATATATGAATTTTGCGGAGACACCATTTAATTCACAGCAGGAGTAAAGATGCCAAACACAAGTCAATGGAGGCTCCCTCTCTTTCTCCCTCACTCTCTCCCTCCCCACCCCTCTTCTTTTCCTCCATCTCCTTCTCCAACCCTTCATATTACACAGAATAGGAAAAAACAGTCAATGCTCAAGAAATAATATTCAAAATGACTGAATACAAATCGGAATGGATCAAAAACACCTCTTTTCCTCAGCTGCCCCTGTAGTATCTGGTTTTTCACCTACTACATTGATGTAGACTTATGGTTTGAGAACTATTTTCAGATTTGACAAGTTGGGGCTTGCAGCAGCTCACAGATTTTGAGTCCCACTGTCTTCATTGCCATGTGACAAGACCGTGGGTGACCTGCTCCACCCCATCTCAGCACAATGGAACTTTCTAACTACAGATCGCAGGCCCTGTGGAAACAGTCAACTACATAAGTTGGAAGCCACTGTGACCGTCTCTCTCTCTCTCTCTCTCTCTCTCTTTTTAAAACTAGTGACTTGGAAACAAGAAAGGGATATTTCAAACAAATTTTGAACAATGCCAATATTTAGTGCATGACCTCTCTCGAAGAACACTTTGAGAGTTGACCACTATACTTGACCCAGTTTATGTTCTGAAAACTTAGTCTCTTACTCTTTCCTGCTTTGGGCAGCAGTCTCGTATCCTTCGTCATCTGGGGTCACTGACAAAAAGTTCCAGGTGTGACTAGGGTTGAATTTACACAGCTCTGTTGAATTCTCTCTGCTCTTTTTTCTCTCCATTTCCTGCTGAACTGCAGAGGAACTGCACACACTGGTGTGGGAGCCAGTTGGAGGCTCAGAAGGTTAATAAACATGGTGCATGGAGTGGACAGTGCTTAACTCATGGCAGAGCCATTCTTATGGACCCTGCTGTGACTGTAATGTATAGCTCTCTGTAAATCGTGCAGATGTTCCTTCTGGTATGACCTTACTCACCCTGCAAGGGAAAGGTTTAAGTCTGGGTGAAAATGCTGGTTTGAGCTTTCTTTTTCCTATCCAGTACAGGCTGAGCATGCTTTTGGGGGAGCCTCTCTCCCTTACTCAAACCATCTATGGTTTGATTGGCAGGTAAGGCCCCATATACCTGCATCTCCCCAGGTGCTAGCACAGAGCTGGGCCACAGTGGCCTTCCATGACTACCCACTGGATAGTGGAGCTAGACATGGTGTAACAAAGAAATGAGTGAATAAACTATCTTGAGGCTCTCGGGCTGCTCGATGTTCACCCGCTATTCTATTCCTATGTCTGGTCTGATCAGTTGGGGAGCAGCAGGCAACATAATTCCTATTATGGAATTTCAGAGCAAAGAGAAGGGATGACAAAAAGAAAACACAACTGCATCTCTATTGACAGGTCCAGTCCAGCCAGAGGGACAATGTAGTGAAAATCCATCGGTCCCGCCATCATCACAAGGTCCTGTTTTGTTTTTCTCATTTTAGAAATTGTACTAAGGGTTTGTTCATTGGACAGTCCCTGATTTCCTACCATAGAATCCCGGAGAACTTTCGACAAGTTTCTTCTCTTTAAAAAGAAAAAGACATTTGTCACCAAGCAGGACATGCTGTCACCAATGGTGAGCCCCATGCTTAGGTCACCACTCTGATTACATAATGACCTGTGGCTCATTGGTAAGTATGTCTGAGTCCCATGAAGTGAGGGACAGCAGCTCCTCCAAAAGCATCCTCAGCCTGCACTGGGTAGAAAGAAGAAAGCTCAAGAAATTATAGTTTCTCTCTGTGGCCCCTTTTTGGGCCCAAAGCAGCTACTAGGAGCATCAGTGTCCTGAACTATGTGCTAAACAAACTGATATTTGAGCCACAGAAGGGCTGGGTTGGGGCTGGTCTGGTCTGCAGGGGCCTCCTTTGTCTGGGGGTTGGAATCATTCCTTGGTTTCTTTTCATGATTCCTCCCCACCCCCAGCTCCTTCCCCTCTCCCAATTCATTCTTTAAGAATTTATCCTGCTGCTTCTTTAACTCAGCATGTGTCTGGGCAGATATCCAAGAAAGCTCCCTTCAACAACCACAACAACAGGAACAGGAAAAAAAAAAAATCCTCCCCTTGAATGGTGCTCCCTGCTCTTGCTAGCTTGCCCTTCTCTCTCCTGGCTTTTCACAGTTCATGATTGATAATGTCCTCCTCTCTGTCACCCCGGGGACTCCAAATGCCTTTCTATTGGACAACACAGCCTCTGTGAGGTGACCTGGGAGCCCAGCCACTGGGCCCTGCAACCCGCCTTGGGGTCTTTTGAGAGAGGAAAAAAGAAAGGCCAAAAAGCAGCTCAGGGATAGGGGCAGGCCCAACAGGTACAAAGCAACCCCGGAGCTGAATGTACTGAGCCTTTGTGTGAGGGCCAGGGCCTGGCAGTGCAGGGACAGGGCAGGGAGCCAAGGAGGGGTGGGGATTGGGGCAGAGGGTCTTTCCATACCTTCCTGCCACCCTTTTCTTTGCCCTGGTAAGAAAGCCTACTAGACTGAAAACTTCAAAGGACCAAGTATAGTTTGAACCAGTGAACATTACTCTACCAAACTTTCCTTTTGAATGCCATGGGCTTCCCTTGAAATTCCTTGTGAGAAGACATCACATTTTTCAAATGCGTTTTGTTACAAAAAGATGCAATTAACAATTATTGAGCACCTACTAAATGCCAGGTACGATGCTATGTGTTTGCTCATTCATGATTCCATTGGATGCTTGAAAGGTAGTAGTTAATTGTATTACCAGACAGGGAAACTGAGGCAAGGGCAATTAATCCCCTCGTCCGGAATCACAGAGCTAATACGTAGCACTGCTGTCAGTTGTGCTCAGGTCCTGTGACCCCAAAGGCCTACTTTTCCCAAAGGCCTGCTTTTTCTGCTCTACTCACGTGCCTCAGTCAACTTCGAGAAATGAAGGAATGATTGGATGAACAGCTCCCAGCAAACATGGAGACGTTGTGATGATTATTCCTATTATTATTATTCACACCATCCAGAAATCTGCATCACCCAGGAAATTGCTTTTCTCCTTTCTGCTCATAACTGTCTTGGGATACCTGAGTCACATGAGGGTTGCCCCAAAGTTCATGAACCACATTTTCTCTTTCTACCTGGGAAATATTCTTGGATTTCCCACTTAACCTGATATCCTCTACATTTCAAGAGAGTCCGTTTGAAAGCCATCTGTTTGATGAGTGTTTCTGTTTTTCCTGAAACTGGACTTGAAAATATTGGCTACTCTATAAGAGACAATTCTGGTTAAGGACACTTTCAGAATTATTCTGCAGATAAATCTGTGCCTCTCGGTAAATGAAAATTGTTCAATAAACATTTTCCTCACAGCTTCCGGCAAACGTATAGCCAAAGTCAGTTCCCCTTACAGACATCAGAGACTTGAAGGAGCCAGATAACTTCCACTCCTTTTAGGTGATTTCTGCTTTGCTTCTCCTCCAATGGCTGAATTTTATATTAAGCTTGAAAACCTGTGAAATTCCCTTGGAAACAGACAAAACAGAACTCCTTGATAAATAAACAATCTGTATATATGCTTAGCCCAGGCTGTTGCCATCATCTGAAACCTCTTACTTTAATGTCCCCACCTGGGGATAGAGCAAGGTAAGACAGAACTAGTTCCTGAATGGACGAGTGAGAACTAACTCTGTCTGACTTGGTGAGCAACGCAGAGGCCTGTACCTGTCTCTCTTGGGAGAAGCGCTGGGAAGCAGCTAACCAGAGTGAGTGGAGGACAGGGGCAGTCTCCAAGGAGAACGCAGTTTCCATGGCAGCAGCAAGACCAAGGCTCTTCTTTGCTCCTCCATTTCCTTGCGTTGGGGTCCCCAGGCTTTCCCTGCTTTCTATGGTTCTATACCCTTTTCGTTATCTGTTTTCCTGGCCACTCCCTTCCCTTCTGATTGATCCCTCTTCCTTCCTCCCCTCTGCTGCTTCTCTCTCCTCTTCTTTTTGCCAATTGCCTCAAAAAGGTAATAATACCCTGGGGAAAAGAAAAAGGAGAAGGAAAAGATAGCCAAATGGTATAACCTGTCATTTAGAAAAACAGTTTGCGGGCCGTCCGAGTGGCTCAGTTGGTTAAGAGCTCGCTCAAGAGTGCGAGCTGAGCTCTGAGCAACAGCAGTTCGATGCCCAGCCTGAGCTGAGCTGCCGCTAAGCTGCCAACAGGCGGCAGGATGGCTCAGCTAAAGACAAAACAAAACAAAAAAAAAAACACACAACAGTTTGCTAGCATTAAATATTGTACTTAGTGAGTCCCTGAGCATAAAACTCAAAGGTATACCCATTGAAATACTATGCTAGACCCTCAGAAGTATTGAACAGCAATCAAGAAATCCATCAACAAATACTTATAGAACACCTACTTTAATCAGGTATTGGGTTTCAGGTATTGGATTAGTGGGGAAATAATATTAAAATTAGAAATAAGTGTTAATGAAGACCTTACAGAGAATATAGTCTAGTCTCTCTCTCTCTCTCTCTCTCTCTCTCTCTCTCTCTCTCTCTCTCTCTCTCTCTCACACACACACACACACACACATGCCAAATAGCCATATATGTGAATCATACAAAACCCTTCATATGATGTTATGTGCAGCAAAAGAGCAGGTGGCAGGATGGAGTGCAATAGAGAAGAGGTGTGCGCAGAGCTCTTGGAGGCAGGTAAGGTGGGCTCAGGGGAGGGGAGCTTGAGATGGGCACTGAAGGATGGGTGAGCGTTGGAGAGAAGCCAAGGGAGCTGTAGCCTTAGGATCCTTGCCCCTACCACCATCCCCTGCCTATCACCTTCCAAGTCACCATAATTGGTCTTGAGATTCAGGCAGGGGTGTAGTGGTGGAACCTGGGTGGAGTCTGGGGTGATAGTGACTAATGCCTCCTGTCAGGACACTTGGGAGCCATCCATCCTCTCAGCCACCTGGGATCCCTGCCATAGTGGCTATTAAGCCAAGGTGCTTACACACTGAGGATTCATCAAGTAATGTTTTCTCTTAAATTCAACTAATCCCATACTTACATGGTCTTAACCACATTGCTCAACCTCAAGAACTTATAACAACTAACAGCACGACGACAGGAACAGCCAAATCATTTTCTTATTTGTGAACCAAGGGGATTGATCTCAAAGGACTTCCGACTCTCACATTTATGTTATCTTCCCTTCGGCTTCTTTCACACTTTGGCTAATCAAGATGATTCCCATTTCCTTTTCTGCACAAAAAGTCCCTGGTCTCAAAGCAAAGGGGCTGCTTTGCAGCAAAGTTTGAGCTTCCTTGACCTGAGAATGACTCTGTAGCTAGCACTGCATTGCTGCGGCATGTTACAGAATGCCTTCCTGTCAGTATGTGGTACTTAAGCTCCCAACTCATGGGTCTTAATGGATGTGAGTCCTCATCACAGAGCAAATATTTTCAGCACCAAATGATAGAGCTACATAACAATAAATGCCATCTGTGTCCTGCTGAATAAAAGCTGTGTTCCTCATTTATTTATTTTCTTAAACTATAACTGCTATTGCTAGAACAGGGAAGAAGAAGTTATCACTGATTTTTGTTTTGTTGGGTACCTTCCCCTAGATGGTAGAAGCATGCCTCTTTTTCATTAATATCACCTGCAAGAAAACAACCCCAGGTAAGTTTATTTCTTTTTAGCCTATTAAATGTTCACAGCTTCTAAGAAACCAATACCTACTCTAGGATTTAGAGTTTGCTTGATACTTTGTGTAGGTAGCAATCTATGCTAATGATACCTCCTAAGGAGCTAGGCAAAAGTAAATTCTCTTTTTATTTCTATACCCAAACCCTTGGTGGCTTTGGACCACGTCCATACATATTCCTCTAGAAAGGAAGCATTGGGGACTTCTCAATCAGAGACCTAGGCTTTCAATAGTAGACAAGACATTGCCATGCACTCCCTCTAAAGTCTACAGTTTCTAACTGTAGCTTTGATAGGGAGCAAGTTGAAGTTTAGTTCTTCAGGCTAATACCTATGATATCTTCAGTGAGGTCAGCTAGAGGGTAAGGCCAGTTACAGAGCAGAGTTAGGGAAGTGGGTTGCAAAGAGTTGCACTCTAGCATCCCAACCTCAACACCTATACACACTGGAAGGTGGTAAAATCCAAAAGGAATTTTGGGATGAAGCGCTAAAGTAATTTTAAACCTCCTTTACTCCATCACATTTTGATTGTAACTTGTTTGCTAGGCAGTGGTTAAATATCAAATGTCAATGATTTTATAAGGCAAATTTAAATTGACAAATATTTATGTGCAAGACACTGCTAGATGCGATGAAGATATGAGAGAAGACAGAGAAAGGAATACAACATGGTTATTACTCTCAGAAAGTTAGAATTCCACAAACACTACCTGGACTGCCTGGTGATGAAGGAGATGGGATGGGTAATCTGCGCTTATATAACTCTTCCCACACTCCCTAAGAAAAGGATGGGGCTGCTAGGTCAAACTCAAGGGCCTCGAATGAAAAAAGCAAACTTTCTCCCTAAATCGGTCATGCTCTAGCATGGACTCTTCCACTCTCAGAGCAGAAGTCACTGTTATACTAAGGAATGTAGTTATTCAATCCAAAAATAGTGACTGAACACATATGAGGAAATCAAAGAAATAAAGTGAGAGACATATGAGAATTTAATCCAAAGAGAGGGATAGCCCTTGGATAGTGGCTCTAGAAAACCACAGTCCCTCTGCCTTTCTGCCCTCCAAAGAGCCACACCAGAAGGGCTGCAGGGCCACAGATGTGGCATATGGCTGCCCGAGGCATGTGCCCCTAGCTATGGACAGCACACAAATCCCAGATGCACCATGGGGATCCATGCCCTTGCTGACCAGCTCTGATTCTGAAAGGATTCTTTCAAACATTCAACTGACATCTGCTTCTTTGTCATTTCCAGCCCTGGTTCTTCTCTGCCCACTGCAGTGAGCTACCGAAGAGCAGGTTTATTCCAATACTTTCCACAATGCTGCAAGGGCTTATTTAACACTCAGCCAGGTATCAGCAACAGGGGAATGGGGGTGGGGGTGGAGCACAGATCCAAAGCCTTTGAGAAACCAGGGAAGAAGAACGGCAGAGAAACAGGAAAAATGACATGGGGCAAATGCTGTGTTAGAGGGATTCTTAAGGGGCATGGGAGCTGCCGTAGGTGAGTAAGCAAAGCAGTGACATGTGAGCTTGGAAAGTCCCTGGACAGGCCCGTGCTGAAAAGCACTCTAGGCAGAGGGAGCATTGCACAGGGATGCACAAGGGTGTAGAAAGACAAAGAATGTTTGAAGAAATTCAGGATAATGCCAGGTGAGAAAGAAAGATGAAGGAGTCAGGTTCTGAAGAGCTTGGAATTCTGCCTTGCAGAGTTTAAATTTTACTCTGGAGGTGATAGGGACATGGTAGAGGCTTTGAAGCCATGCCTTGCTGGGATGTAGGCAGAGAAGGAGTTAACGTCCTGTTTTTCTATATGAAAACAATTATAGCACAAAGAGATTATGCCTGAGGCCACTCAGCCAGTCAGGACTGAAACACAGGTCTCCCTGCCCCCACCCCAGATGCTTTCCACCAACACACGCTGTTTCCAGAGTCAATATGTCTTTGCGGGAAGCAATACATCTCTCTGGACATCCTGTGGGAAGCGGGATCCTTACCTGCCAATAAGACACTCTAATCCTCTTACTTCAATGAAAGGAAATGTTACTTTGATGGCTCTCAAATTACCATGCATACATTTCTATCATTGTGACTATTTATCCATCTTTCTTTCTGCACTTAATTGTGAGCGTCTTGAAATCAGGGACTGTGTCTTCAGTCAGTCTTTGACACAAGTGTCAGCTGAATGATTACCATGTGTGCCAGGCGCTGTGCTAGACACGGGGTGTTGCACTGCGAGTGAACTAGCCGTGGCCCCTGCCCACTGTGGAGTCTGCGGTCATTCCATCTGTGCGGTCCTGGGACTTTGGACATGGGCTGACACTCCAAAAAGGTCTGCGAATGATGGAGTGAGCGGAGTTGGTAGTGCTATGCTATTTGCCCCCAAACATCACGATGTTTCCTGAAGTTATGTCCTGTGTGTGCACAGCTTGTGAAGGAGGAGAAAGGAACTTGAACCTCAGCCCCTGCCCACGCCTGCCCTCCCATCCCCGCCCTTCAGAAACACCAGGCTAAGGGCAGAGGCACACATCAAGCTGAACTTAGTCCCAGGCCAGAGAGAAGACTGGCAGGTGAGCAGGTGTCAGGTCTCTGAGTTTGGTGGCCAGGAAATTACCCCGTCAGAATTTACAAGTTAGGAAATTAAGGGGCGGATGCCTTCACTGCCTTCTTGGGTCTTCTCCTCGTATGTTTATAATTCTCAACTCCCTTGTGTGATGGAGGAGAAAACCAAAGCCCTGACACAGGAAAACCAGTAGGCTGTAGGTTCAGCATTGAGCTCCAGGATCCAAGCTCCAGCCAGCCACGTGGCACTCAGCTGGGTGGCTCTAAGCCCAGTCTGGGATGGCCCAGTGAGGAATGTCCTCCTGCTGAGCAGGCCAGACAGAGCCTCTAGCCAGTGACAGACAGCTGCCACTCCCCATGAACCAGTCAGTCTCCTGAAGCCCTGGATTGGCAGGGCGGATACAGCTTCCAGCTGCCTGCTTCTTACCACCAGCAGCAGGTGACATGTACAGCAAAGGGCACCACTTTTTATTACAACGCTCCTACGTGTCTTAGCCTGGCACTGGGTCCTTACCTTTGGCTACTTGGGGACCATTACGATCTGCCTTGATCTCAAGGGTATACAATCCTACTTGCATTCTGGGAGAATCATTCTCAGTGGAAATTATAGAATCCACTTGCTGTCTGATGGCTGTGTTATAATCCAGGAGCAACATGGTGACCTAAGCGGAAGCAGTCCCGTGTGTGGCTTCCATGTGAAAACAGGCTTCATTATGGTGCTATGGGAACAAACTCGATTTCCAGTGCAAGGTTCTGGGTGGGTCTCGCCTGTGCCGCCTTGAGGGGGCTACTGACCTCTGAGGGCTGAGTATCCCGCCCTAACGGGGGGTGCCCTCTGCCACCCCTCTGGAGGCTGTGCAGATTAAGTGAGAGAAAGCGCTTCCACTTCTGTTTGCACCTCCACCTACTTCCAAAAATATCTGTGTGACTGTCTGCAAAGAAGGAAACATGAAGGATAAGGCTTACCATCACAAGAAAAGATCCAATGCTATGTAGAGGGAGGAGGAGGAAGAATTATAGCCACCCTCTCAGCAGACGGAGTGGCAGGTAAACATTCACAAGTTCTGATGGAGAGGAAACGAGGGCTGGGTGTACCTGGTGCTTACCATCACTGCTCAAAGAAGCCGATGATCGCCCACCCCCAACTAAAGGTGACATTTCCATTCGTCTTTGGAAAACCAACATGACACATATATCAAGGGAAAAGGGAAACCTATTCTCACTCTCAAGTATCTGTCCCAATGAAACAATCCCAGAGAATAAAAATGACAAAAAAATTGTTCAATTGCTTTCAAAAGGCCAAGAATGGCAGACTATTAAAAATAAATTTGTGTGCATTAATACACACACACACACACACACACACACACACACACACTCAGTGAAATGTTATCTGGTCTTTGAAAGAGAACATGGGAAGTATTTGTGACAATGTTAAGTGAAAGCAAATGCAAAGAAATATAAACAATGATTAAAACACTGCAGCTTGTTTTCAGAGATAGATGGTAGAAGGGCACATTGTAACCATTGGATATAATCCTGTTAGGCTGGTGTGTGTGTGTGTGTGTGTGTGTGTGTGTGTGTGTGTGTGTGTCTTTTCTTTTCAGGGAAAGAAATCTCAAAATGTTTTTATAAATGTTTTCATGAAGATAACAAATACCAAAGAAACACTTCATGCCTCAGCTCTCTGCAGCCATCTTTAACTTTGTAAGAAGTAGGCAGCTACTATTACAATCTTCTTAGCAGCTACTATTACAATCTTCTTAAAAGTAGTTAATTCACTGTGGGGTAAGACGGGGAGCTAAGATACTAAACAAAACCAACTAAGGACATCTGTGACCTTGGCAACTTTTGGTCACTACCCCAGTGGTCACTAGTTTTAAACAGAAGGAGTCTGCATGTCAGAGTGGAAAGCAAACTCCACTGGGAGTCTTGGGTTCAGGGCCACCTGACCTTGGCCAAAGTCATTTCCCTGCTCTGGGCCACACTTCCTTATCTGCGAAACAAGGAGGTTGAGATCAACGAACTCTGAAGTCCTTCTTTTTTTAAGGTTCAGTGATTTTATGATCCTCTAAATCTCCACCACAGTAAATTCCTTTTTATGTGCAAAACACTTTGTAATAAAATCTCTCTACAATAAAAAGAATTGTATCTCAATAATAAAAATAATTTTGTTTCTGCAAAGGTAGGAGAGACTAAGAAAAGACGGCAAAATACCACGGAAGTAAACAGACAAGGGTTCGAATCCGGTTTGCTTCTTCCCAGATGGTTATAGTCTTTCAGGAAATCACTCAATCTTGCTGTAAAAGAGAACTGAATGTCACAATTTATGAAATATTGATGCAGAGTGACCAAACACACCTGGTCAAAATAAGATTCGAGCCATGTGGCAAATATATAACAAAATATATGTCATATACAATAATCCATCTATTCTTGGAAGATTCAAAGATACTCTGAAACGCTGTGCATTTCCAAGAACCAGAAGCGCTCCAGTTTTCAAGATAGTTCCAATTTCTTAGTTTACATGATCTAACTGCTCGTGGTCCCCATAAGGACACAAGTGCCTGATTTCTGTTTGGAGAGCGTGACCACCCATAGTACATTCCTGGTTCGACTGAGACCCATGTTCATCCCAGACCAAGGAGACTCTGATTTTATTTTTTTTTAATTTTTTTATTTTTTTTAGCTGAGCCATCCTGCCACCTGTTGGCAGCTTAGCGGCAGCTCAGCTCGGGCTGGGCATCGAACTGCTGTTGTTCAGAGCTCAGCTCACACTCTTGAGCGAGCTCTTAACCAACTGAGCCACTTGACCAGCCCTCAAGGAGACTCTGATTTTAAAGTGTTCACAGTCACCTGACTCTAACCACACAGGTGCAACACTCAAGTGCAACACTCATTGTTTGGTCAGATTCTTGCCTGAGTTGGACGTTCAATGGACAAAGACAATGACTGATTTCTGAGGCCCGGATATTTACTGTGTGACCCTAGGAAAGTAATTCGCCTAGTTTGGGCTGTGATTGCCTGGTGAGGGGACTGGTCTGGAACATAATTCAGGGTCCAGGTTTCAAATGCAAAGCTTCTCTATTAGCATTCCACACCCTTAGTAAATAAATGGTCTTGGTTCTACACTCATCCCTCCATGAAGTCATCTGGATCCATCGCCTGGTTTACCCTCAATGATGCAGCTGGGCTGGTGCCACTATGCAGGTCTACATCTTGTCATTTGAGGGAATGCATGTGATAAGTCTGGAGAGCCCTGTATGCTGCCTGGATTTAACCCAGGGGAGCAGCAGCATCCTCTGACCCCAAACAGAACAAGCCCCAGAAGATTGTCAATTCACTAAATCAGTGGCTGGATCCACATTTAATGCATTCTTGTCAACTCAGAGCAAGACACACAGTATTCTGGGTCAGAAAGAGGCAGAAGGACCCATGGGGGAGGAAGGGAATACAGAAAGTGATAAATGTGAAAGGTGTTTGAAAAAAATCCTAAGTGCTTCTTTGTTAAAACTGGATCCAGGAAAATAAAAATGTAAAGGAGGGGACACCATGGGGTGATGAGCTGAGGTGTCCTATTTCACTGAATACAGGCCTCTGACAGGTTGTAAAAGCAGGCAGCTGGGGACTCATTCATGAGAGGCTGTACCCCTTCTCTTTCTGATGACCTGGTATTCACAGAAGGGGCTTGTGTCCTGCCTTGATGACTGGGCATCCATGGGAAATTTCCCTTCTTTAAAGGCAGGCAGAGCGGTATCACTGAGGTACAAAACCCACCACTGGCCTTTTCTAGAATCCAACGCACCCCTCCCCAGAGGGCTCCCTCCCTTCTCCCTTTCTGCAACTTCTCTCCACAGCCAGCTGCCTATGTATTTTCCCAAGATGTGCTTCACAACTGCCCCTCCAGCCTGGCCCCTTGATCCATCCTGACTATTTGCATTGTAGACTTGGCTTGCACCTGCTACACAGCCCCTCCCCTTCTCTCCTCACTCAGGGGTCTGCCCTAACCCCCCTCCCACCCATTAGCCGATTCCCAGGCAGATGACTCCACAGAATGAAAAAGGCTCCTGGAGGCTGCTTTCCCCAGCCTGCCCGCCTGCCTGCCCTGCCTGCCTGCCCAGCTTTCACAGGGAGCTCCCTGGAAGCCCCTCCCTCACCCCCCTCCCCACCTCGCACCAGGCCTTCTTCTTTCATCTGTTTTCCTTTGGTTCCCAGGCTAGCTCTCTACTGTTTCTCTAATTTGCTTATTGATTTGGGGAATCAAATCACTTTTGTTCAGCCAAAGAAATAGCCCGATGTTATGGAGGAAGCATCCATTGGGAATCAGGCAAGTTGCATTAGACACAAACGCAGGATGCAGGGCTGAGAGAGTCCTCCAACATCATCTCTTTCAAGCCTGTCACATCACAGATGCAGAAACAGGAGGCCCAGCAAGGCTGCAGTCCCTTCCCCTCTGCTAGGCACCTGTTGTCCTTAGGCTACCATTTTGCCTGTCTCGGTCTCAGTGTCCTCATCTGCCTGGAAACAGAAGCGATATGCATCAACCTCAAAGAAAGCCTTGAAGATGGTTATTGTATTGGTTGACCAATGCAGTGAATGTGTAATCCTGGCTCTGCCCTCATCCTTAACACAGGGTTCTGTTTGCCAACCTCCCGGCTCCTTAGAGCTTCTGGGACAATGAAACAAGAGAGAAGCACAAACTTGAAGGCACCACATGCACGCATCACACAGGGATATTAAACACAACACGGTATTAGCAGTATCAAAGAGCAGCGTCAACCATAGCAACAACCCCAAAAAACTCGTAATTATGGGATGTGAAGGATGTGTTAACTAACCTTATTGTTCTAAACATTTCATAATATATACATGTATCAAATCATCATGTTGTACACCTCAAATTTGCTATATGTCAATTATATCTTAATAAAACTGAAAACCAAGTAGTGTCAAAAGGCGTCAGGTTTCTAGAAGCCCTGCCCAAAGTAAATGACCAAAGTAAATAGCAGCAATTAGAAGAGGGGCCTAACAGAATAAGTCCTATTGGATCATTCAAATGTCTAATGCCCATTTCTCCCTTCCTTGTCCCTAGCAAGTAGATATAGGCCCACCCTGATAGCATTTCATCTTCAAATCCAACTCAGAGTGTCAAGTTCAATTCAAACCCCCTGCTAATATCTCCCATCTCTGAATTCTGAAGCTCTGATGGTTTCTGTCATGTACTTTTATGTTAGATTGTGGATGGTTTAATTTTGTTTCCTCATCAAGAGAGAGGTGAATCCTTAAGGGAGGAAACTATATCTTCTTCCATTATCCCTTAGTGGCCGACAAGCACTGGGCTTAGGAAATATCAGTTAGTGGCTTGCATTTTGAACTGAAGAAAGAACAGGAGTCCAAGCCTACACTGGGCTCATGGCACAGTATGTGCCAAGCACAAGAACGCCACATCTTCCCACCCAGCTCTCCCTGCCCAACAGTATATTTATGATACTAGAGGCAGTGTACATAGCTCAATTTAGGAGATTTCAATTGACATTAAGTACAGCTAAATAGGATTCAAAGGCCCTGAATTCCATATACTTCATGTTCATAGCCACCTCCACACACCTGTGCTCGTATTTCTTTACCCATCAGGAAAGCCTCCTCTCCAAATCAGATTATCAAATGCAATCCAATTTTTTAGAAATCTGTTCAGATTCTAACCTCCTGGAATACCATGTACAGCTGCACATGTTGTATACTGCACATCCGAGGCCAAAGTTCACAGGGCAGCAAGCCTCCTTGAAGCCTTACGTACCTCTGATAACATGGATCTGACCTTAAAGGACTTATCACGTGGCTCCTCTAATCGAACAGTCAATTAAACAGGAAGAGAATTTTATTTAGTCTTCTGGAAGCTCCTACTTTCTCGGCCACCTAAAATCTTCCATCATTTAAGCTCACAGACAATCTTCCTGTTCTGCCAATTCTAGATATGTAAGAAGCTATAAATAACTTACATCTGATTTATTGAAATAAATTCAACTTTAAAGAACCAGAGGCATTTGACTTGGCCCGGGCTTGGCTTTCTAGTACATTTGCTGCTGATTCCTTTGGGCCAAAGCGCGTTCCAACCCCAAACAGCAATCTCTGCCTCCACCTCCACCATCACCTTGAGCCTGCAGAGAAAGATCATCTTATCCTCTTCTTCCATCACTCCGCCTCTCTTCCTCCCTACCTCAATCCAGAAGGAGGACAAATGCAAGATTGAAGGCTGAAGAAAGCTTCTAATTAGCATCTCAATATAACCTCTTTTTCCAGAACCCAGACACCTAAGGAATCTGAGGTTTACACCAAAGAGGGAGAGTGGGGTGCGATGAAGGAACAACGGATAAAGAGGAGAGGACAAGTGAGGCTGGGGATCGACTTTCCGCCTAGGGAGGCTCTGGTCCGGAAGATGGTCATCCCACCTCCAGGTCAGCACCTCCACCAGGTAATAATGCTTTTCCTTAATTCTGGGCACAGAGGAATGTCTCCAGGTCTGGAGAACCAAATTGTTATCTCATCGGGAGACAAGAGTTGCTCCTATGAGCCCCTCCACCTCCACTTTTCTAGAACCCCAACTGAGGGCAACTCTAAGAGAAAGGAATGTCCTCCCTCGCTTCACGTACTAGGGAAGGGAAGCTTGAAGACTTTCTGTCCTCAGCTAAGGACCGTGGACCAGAACTGAACTCAAGTCTGAGTGGCTCCAAAGTCATTTCTTTTTTGTTATTCCTCATTCTGCGGTCAAATGCTTTATTTTCCTGACTACCCAGGGAATTTACTGTGAAACTCATCACTTTCCTCCCTGACTACATTTCATTCTTTCGCATGGTCACAATTTTGGATGAAGAAGCTGACTCCCCAAGGAAAGGGCAAGATTCCTGAGGGCAGAGAACATGTCACACTTGCTCTATCATCAGAGGGACTCGGCCAGGCCTTTGGGTTAGGCCCCTGTTAAATTTGCTGATTTCTTTGGGCCAGAGCTGCTCTCCCCACACAGAAACCTCCATTTACGCCACAACTATCTTGCATCCAGTGCAGGTTTTGCATGAGGCAGATTCTTGATATATTTTTAGAGAATGTTGCCCAAACCAAAATAAGCCAGAGGTAGCTTCTAGAAAATCCTATCCTTTGCTTCTAGGTGAGGTTCTCTGACTACCTGCTCTCTTCCATCTTGCTCCTCCTCCCTTTCCTTCCCTTCCCACTGGGTGGGTGCTTCTTGTGCGCTTCTTCGGCCCTTGCCTCAACTACAGACCACATACTCATGTCACTGTTTGCACTGATCTCCCATTAGACTAGGAGATCGCGGGGGGCAAGAGCTCTTGCCCTACGCAATGTTCTACTTCCAGCCTATAGGACTTGCTAGCTTCAGCACTTGATCAATGTGCTGAAGGGGACCTCAAGGTTATCTGTGAGCAGAAAACCCACCAGGGTCCCCATGTCCAGAAAGAAGTATCAGCTCTCAGAGGATCCTTAGTTTCTGACTCAAGTCTTGCATCCACAGGACCCAGCACAGTGTCTACAGAATTACTACGTGTTTGTGGAATAAACGGATTTACTGAATCCAAGCTGGACCATTCCCTATATACTCTTTCTTTCCTCAGAAGGCAAAGCTGTGTAAGTTTCCCTTTTTAATGATTGGCAAAGTCATAGAAATTTAGAGCCTGATGGAGTTG
Source organism: Aselliscus stoliczkanus (assembly GCA_033961575.1). Classification (NCBI taxonomy): domain Eukaryota; kingdom Metazoa; phylum Chordata; class Mammalia; order Chiroptera; family Hipposideridae; genus Aselliscus; species Aselliscus stoliczkanus. The sequence goes on along the minus strand of CM066738.1, from coordinate 89,978,526 downwards.
GGGAGCTGATTCCAATTTCTCATTTACAGATGGGAATACTGAGGTCCAAGATCTCACAGAAGGCATCCTACTCTCAGTCTAGCACACGTTCAACTCTGTCACACTGTCACACTGTGCAGGAAATCCAAGAGTCTGTGAGGCCTATGGCTGAGCCACAGGCTGTTGGCTTCTTTTTTTCCATCTCTGTCCAGCACTTGTCTCTTGATAGCAAAGAGGAGTTTCCTCTAGGAAACGGGGGAAAAGCCTTTCCCTTTCCCAGACAGCAGCCAGAAATTTTTATGTCTTCTGACAATCTAGGAGAGGGGCCATCATTATACAGTATCTTCCAACAGTAATGCTTCAGTTTCAAAGACAATCTGAAAGTACACATCCACAGAGTGGACTGTTGAACTTGACTTTTGTTTGACTGTAGAAGATCAGTGAAAAAGGGCTCTCAGAAACAATTTAGTGCCTTCATCCTCTTTTACAGCCTGTCTCTTCTCTGTTCTATGGATAACTGATGCTCAAAGTGAACATGTCATTGACCTCTTAGAGTAACCCATGATTAATGCCACTGAAGTGACAGTCGTGGTGTCAGTGCTGGCTGGTGGGGCTTTCCTATTAAGAAAAACAATCTTGAAACAAGAGAACACTTACATTTGCAGGGGTGTGGCATTCCCTGCACATTAAGGCTCTCCTCCAATCATAAATGCTGGGAAACGCTGCCCCACCACTTATGCCCCAGCTCGCATGTTGGAGTCATCCCAGCTCACATCTAGAAACTTGATTTTCAAGGTGTGGGCAGGAGGTGACTCAATGTGCAACTGGGGAACAGATATCAGTGTTGCCACGGAAAGAGCAATCGTTCTGAGCCCAAGGAGAGGAGAAACAGTGCTCAGTCAGGGCACCAACAAATCCCTTTGGGCACCACACAAATGGATGGCACACCATGCCACGCTGATGTATAAAAATATCCCCAACACCACAATGGGGAGGATCAAAAGTAGTGTTCACTTAATACAATAATTCACCCCACAATGGCTAGAGAGACCATTTACTTTTGCTCAACTGTTTTCTAGAGGAATTGAAGAGCACTAAAAATCAATCGATTCTAGCCAAATCACAGATGTCCAAAGGGATCGTATCAATAAAAATGATTGGATTTGAAAAAAAATGAATTTATTGAAGCATTTTTAGGAATAAGATCACTATCAATGTGGCACAGGGCAAAACGTCTGCAGCAATGTGTGTGTGTGTGTGTGTGTGTGTGCATGCATGTGTGTGTGCATGAGTGTGGGTTGCACACTGTGAGGACAGAGTTGTAAAATAGAGGCAAAGAGCAATGTCTGCAGGGGCTTACTCAGGTTTCCCCCTATGGGCTCCATGACAACACCATCCCCCACCTGTCTGAGCCTCCCATAGTCCTGACCTCTGTGAGCCCTGGGCATGTTGATGGGCAGCTGCTCAGGCTCCCAGTCAGATATTTCTGGGCCTCCCAGAGCTCATTTCTATTGGAAAACGATTGTGCTATTATTCTCTGGTGATCTGGCCAGCTGTCCTGGACAGAAAATTCACCACACCAGTCCTAAGGGGCATGCAAAGCCCATGCCTGTGCCAGCACATGGACCAGCCACCCCCAGAATGCCCATCTCTGTTGGGGCCTCCCACTGAGAGGCCACGAATAGAGGCCTCTTACAGACACTGGGCCTGGGCAGGGTTGTTCCCCGATCTGGGGGAATGAGCTGCTATGCTGTTTTAATCCTCCTCATGGAAGAGAGAAGAGAGACCAAGGCTGACATTCAGTGTCCACTGAATGATTTAAAGGTTTAACTGCAACTGGAAAGAAAATTGTTTTCTGCCCCATCATTTCTTGGGTCTGCTGGTATCTTCAGCAGTCATGGGGAACACTGCCTTCCCAAAACACATGGTCTAGTTGGTAACGTGTACTCTCTACCCAAGCAGGTAGAGGTCAGAGTCACAGTCATATGACTGCACTGCAGAAGGCAAAATAATGGTTAGCCTTACAGTAAACACAGGACCAGTTTTTTCAGCCAGCACAAAAAACTCACCATTTTCATTGGGGTGTTCCTTCTTTTCTAACAATTGTGAGGCAGTGGCACAGAGACATACATGAAATAGTGCATGTGTGTGTGTGAGTACGTGTGTGGGCGTGCACTCATTTACACATCTCAGCCTGGATGAATGTTCAGAGAATGATGGAGCTAGACAGGTGGATGGGTCAGGGTTGCAGCCTTAAAAAATTTTTGCTAGACTGGTTTTGTCTTTTCATAAGTAAATGAAATATGTTATAGTTTCAAAACATTTCCAATTTAAGGTCTGGTCTAAAATCTGACAGCAAGTGGTCTGCAAAAGACCCAAACAGAATAGACAACAGAATGGCTTTCAAGAAATCTGCATTCAGTTCTTGGCTTTGAGAAGAGCCATGAGCTCTCAGGCACTTCGCTCTTGGGGTCTTAGTTCACTAGTCTGTAAAATAAGAAAGGTGGACCTTTGCTGGACCCTGGGTCCCGTTCAGAGTCTTTTGAAATTTACATGGATCTCCCCCAGAAAATGCACATATTCATATTTGAATATAATTCTGCATGACATTTGATGGGATTTATCACCTGCTCCCTGGATTAGGTGATATCTAGTGTACCTTCAGGCTTTAAAAATCTCTTCTTAATATTTCTGAGCCAAAAAAAAAAAAAAGTGTCTGTGGGTTTTCATTTCAACTTCTCTTTTTCTCATTCCCTCAACTCAAGATCTACATGCAAATTTACATCACGCTCTAAAGTTCAAAAGTTTTGTAGAACTGCTCCCTAAATCCCAAATGGACATGACATGTTAGGTAGCCAAAATATATCATAATTAAGGTTTCCAATCCTTAAATCAAATATTATTCACTCAGCTGCGGCCATGATGGTCTAGAAAGCGTTGGGAATTGACAATCCCCACCTGATTCATTTTGGGGGGTTTTCCTCTCTGAACTGTTTGCTTGAGTCTGATCATTGGTGAACACCAGGAAACCATGAAGACAGGATACATTTCTTCGAGCCCAATATTATAAGATTACTTTCCCTCCATCTTTTTAAAGAGAGTCTAGTACACTTTCCATTCCCTTCCTTAAAAATTACATAATTTTAGAATTTAGAGGGCACCTTACACAATACCTGGTTCAGTATCTCCATTTCAAATGAATGCTCAGAGGACACTCTCCAGACAGAATTGGGACTCAGACTCAGTTGCACCGAATCTCAAATCTTGACTTTCCTCCCACACTTGTCCTTTGATATCTATTTCAGAGGCCTCACGCAAGAAAATAAAGCAGATTGAATATGTGTTGGGAGAACGGGAAAGGTGGGAATGCTTTGTGATTCAAAGAAACGGGTACCCAGGATAAGAGCTCTCCTACTGGTTTCCTTTCCAACAAAAGTAGTGATAAAATCCATGGGGACCCGTACAAATGGGGGAGAAAATAATCCTTGCATAGGCTACAGGGCAATTTCTCTTTTGTAGGGCAGATGGGAGCCTGGAGGACGATGTCAGTTCCAATACTGGCTAGTCTAATCGAGTGGAGGGACTCTTGCTTTTTGCATTAGATTCTTCTCTGAAAAGGATTCTTCTGAGTGATTCTATTTCATAACCTGCTAATTATCCACTGACCCAAAGGCTCCAGAGATTCTCATGTTCATTGTAGACTGATCTTCCATGAATCACGCCTCCTAACACTTGAGTTTGGGTTTTCTCTGCCCCACCAACCCCTTTGCTCTCCCTGCTACTTTTGGACACCTGGGTAATGAGCTGTGGCCAATAAGAGACAGTGGTCTTATTTAAAGAAACAATAGTATCTGTAACATGAGACTTCATTAAGGACAAAGTGCTTGATGGAGCCTCCTCTCCAGTGCTAGCAAAAATGCTATCAGCCATGGGTCACTCCTTGACCCAGTTTTTATGGGCCGGTTCCCCTTATAGTCATTTCTCCCAGAGTTCCAAGGAGTCTTTCAGAGTGACAGGTTCATTTTCCCTTTAAAGTGTGAGATCAGGAATCAAATACATGACTTTTCTCCAAGACATGGTAAGTCCAGACCAGGAGGAGGAATTAAGTTTTTGGTTTTTTTTTGAGGGCAGTATCACTGGCCCTCATATGTGGTACCCGAACCGGGGCCGCTGGCTTCCCAAACCAGTGCTTAACTAACACGCCACTTGGTAGGCCCTGGAATTAATTTTTTGAACTACAGTTTTTCCTGGAGCTGCCTTTGCGTGAGAATGAAGAGAAAGCTTGTCTTTCTAGGGTTATCTAGTTGCAGTTTTGAAAGTCATATTACCCCGATTCATCCAAATGTTTCCTGCATGCTCCTTCAAAAGATGAGGTTCACCAAACTCCTACTCCATCCTCCTTACTGCCTCTATCTGAACCTTCCAGTACTGCGACAGACAAACACAATATTCTAACCATGACAAGTGAAAACAGTTATGCTAAAAATAACTCTTCAGGATTCTGCTGCCAACAATTAAAACACAGAGGCAACCAGCACAGTTGGATGTTACATCGAATTGCAGGACATCGAATCCTACTTTGCGTATCATTTGCATCCTATGGGTGGTTAGGATGGGGAAATAAAGGATTTGCATCAACTCTCAGCAGCTCACAAAATCTGGTTGATGGGAATTTTTTTTTTTTTATTCTGAACATGATTTTTCTTTGGTCAGTTTCTAAAACCTTGTTCCTGGCTTTACTACAGCAAATGCTTACAGGTCAGCAAAATCACATTAAGATTAGCTTGGGTCAAAATGTAATTAAAAAGGGAAGTAAACTCTTGAAGGGAAACAGGGTTTCCCAAATGTACTTCCTGCTGATCCTCCACCCACAAGGACCACCATGTGTTCCAGGAAAGCAGCTCTCCTCTGTGGCTTTCATGCGAACACGTGCTCTTGCCTTCTTCTTAGAATTACCTTGTTTCTCTTCATATATCTCCAACCAGCAGATCCTTATCGGCTCACTTCAAGTCTCCCCTCTGAAGACTTCCTGAGCTACCCTGGTAGCTCTGACTTTGAAACCATTTGAAATCATTCCCTCAAATAAAACTTAGTTGGCAAATGGTAAATTTCAGCCAAACTGTGAAGGCTTGAAAATGAATGACACATGGATGCCCTCAGCATTTTGGATGCTCAAAGGCTGATGGAGAGACGAATGTAGAAACAAATAATTATAAGGAAGTGTGAAGGAGGGTGTACTAGCCACGGTCTTAACAGGAAACAGATGGCACACCCAAGTCAGGATAGTTCAAGAGAACTAATTTACAAAACGGTGTGGATGGTTGTAAGGGAAGCACAAGGAGTGATTAACAAAGAAGCTGTTACTACCTCTTGATTTTAAGTACAGAGAGCAAGCCGTTACTGGAAATACAAGAGTCTCCAGAGAGCAGGTGAGTAGAAGACTAGACCGTCTTCTATCTCCAGTCTACTCTCTATTCTGCCCCAGAGACATCTTTCTGACAGGCAGATCTGAGTATCCCACTGCCTTACTTCTAAGCTCTGACGGCTTCTGTTTACCCTGAGAGTGGAGTCCAAGCTCCCTGGCTGGCCTGTCTAGGCACTTCAGCATCAGGACCCAGCTGCCATGGTTCAGCATGTCATCTTCCCATCCCAAAGCTGTCATACTCGAGATCATGACAGACCTGTGAATTCTCTGTACCACCACCATGCCCTAACTGGAAAGCCATCTTTAACCAGCAAAGGCCTGTTTGTCGTTCAAGATCCAACCCAAACATCTCTTTCCAGTAGGCCTCACCCAACCCTCCTGAATTATTTCCTTCAGCCTCCAAGCTGTATATCTCCTATAGCTCTTATAGGTGTCCAAAAAGTGAATGCTGAAGAGGCTCTAAGTTTAAGCTGAAATCAGGGCAGGGGCCAACGAGACATGTATTCTGTGCCTTAATCTTGTAGTCCTTCCATGTTACCATGTGGTCATGTCCCAAAGGACCCATTTCTTCTTTTTATAATCAGAAGGTCAAGATAATTCAGGGAAGATTCAGAAATAACATTTCTTGCTGCCAAAAGCAGTTACATCCATACTCAAAAAAATATGGAAAACAACTTAATACTGTTGTGAAGATAACTCAATGAAAAACAATAATAATAACAATGATAGTTATTTAGAGTCCCATTGAGTGGCTGCCCTTAGCTCATGCTCTTGTATACAAGGGGTCCCTGGGGCCACAGAGAGTACTAGGTTCCATCAGGAGCACTGACAGGACACCCTCAACTAGCAACATACATCTTTTAGAAAAGTGACCCCACTAGTTCCACAGCATTAGTTGATAATTGAAAAATTAAGCAAGAAGGCATAAAGAGCTTTCAGCAAATAAATTCACAATGATAAAATGTTGACTGGCCCAGGGGATTTTAAGTTATTACCATTGGGGGCTTTTTTGGCTCTCAAAGTTAAAATGAAACTGCCAAGTACTCTTGGCTTGAAACATCAACATCTCAAAGAAAACACAAAAAAGTCTCCAAATATGAATGAACATGTCTCTATGATGGTAAATGGGTAATTTAAGATAGGATGGAAAAGGTTCCATGATTCTAAATTGAGGAAAACAAACTTAAAATGCTTCTTGGTAGAATAGCAACTAACATCTAACAGAAAATAAAACAAAATATACATATAAATTCTTATGATGGAAAAATGAAATCAGTGAATCAGTGGACATGCACTTTAGATCTACAAGGTAAATATACAATCAAGGAAGAAAGTGTATGCAGAAGCTATAAAGTGTAGTTTTAATATATATTGTTCTCCACGGCCTGAAATCGGTAAGTCTCAACTCATAGCATACTGCCAAGATTATGCTATGCAAAATAGTCATCAAAGAAAAATATGTAAGATTCCTACCCCTGCTTTACAGAGCTCACAAGTTAATTAGGAAGTGAAAGCTAACACACTTGAACCAGTTTTGTGCCCGGCTTTGTCCTGGCTGCCTAGGGTTTTCTGTGAGTGTTAATGAAACCCCAAGATGGAAGCTGTCGGTCTGCGCTGGGTGAATATGCAGGTAGGAGTCAGACATAAAAAGATGGAAGACATAGCTAAGGTGGCAAGGAGGTGGGCAAGTAAATCCTCTCAACAGAAGGGCACTGCATTGAAGCGCCACTCCCAGGAAGAGAAGCATCCTGTCATGGGCACATCCAAGGTAGGAAAACAAAACTCAGTGGGAAGACGTAGGATGGTTTTCAGAGTGTTTAGGGTTTAGGTGTTACTAGCAGTCACATAGATGGGAAAATCCAAACAGACTGGGACATGAATATCTTTAGATCGATATATAGAGATGAGAGAGAGAGAGAGAGAAACAGAACTTAGAATTAACCTTTCCCTGAAAGCGAGCAGGAGACATGGAAGACTCAGACATGATGTATTAGCAAGAGACAAGCTTTTGTGATCAGTTCTGCTACAGTATGCAGAAGATAGGTTCTTAGGCTTTAAGAAAAAAGACAAAAGCAGTGTTTGAAAGGTATCCATAGGGAAAAACATTTAAAAAATAAATGAAGTTCTCTTGCTTTTCTCACCAGTAGCTCAGTTCTCCTTCCACATTTTAATTTTTCTTCTCAGTTCCCTCATGTGGCATTCCCCTCATTGAACATTCTGCATGTGTATATGTGTAGCCAGACATGATACTTTTGAATCATGGAAATATTAAGAAGAGTGTGACAGGGCATAAAGGAAAGGAAGCGCTGAGGTGTGACTTCTAGAATACCCAGCGTCCTCTAAGGCTAAGCATGGGGGACCTGCCAGCTTTTAGCCCTGGCATCTAGTTTAGACATTTACATTTTAATGTAGAGGAATGAAGCTGGATGAGCTGGATGGTTCTCCTCCCAGCCCTATCATTGCCTTATCTGGTTGACCTTGGGTGAATGCGGTAAGCCTTCAATCAACTCATTTGTTGAATGAACAAGTCAGGCTAGTCAATTTTGTTTTGGACTCCAAAACCCAAGATGCTCTAACCTACCATCTCCGAGCTGAGCTCAGGGCCTTGTGGAGGTTTTGGGGAAATCAAGAAGACAGCTTATACCTTCAAGGAAAAGGTGATCTAGCTCAGAAGGAAAAGTAAATGCCTGAAATGAAGAAACAACGGTTCAACCGACCATGTAAATACATATTAAGCTGTAAGGCCAACAGAACATAATAAAAGTTAAAGAGAGGAGATATCCAATGCCGAGGCACCTCTGGAGAAATCCAAAATGACTTTGTGCAGGGGATGGGATTTGAGCAAGAAATTGGTAGGCTGTGAGATGATGAAGGAAGAGGAGGTATCCAGGCATGCATGCAGCCCTCCACTGATACACTCACACACATGTAGACCACAACCATCCCCATGAGGGCCTGACAGCTGAACACACAGAGCAAGTCAACCCCTTAGACAGGTGTCAGAGAAGCACCAAGCAGGTTCCTCTGTCCAAGTTTCCAATGTCAACTTTTGTCTACTGAAAATATTTCTATTAATGTATTATTTTATCACTTGACATCTCAAGGGGTTTTCATTTTCAAAGTCTCTGATACATTCAAATCCCTAGAGAGAGGAAATTTCTTACATATGTTGTCCTCAGACTTTCATTCTGTGCGCAGAGTGGGGGGAGAAGACCCAGTCCAGGAGTGAAAGGACACACAGTGCTTCTTCCAGGGGAGTCCAGGGTTGCAGAGCAGCTTTATGCCGAAGGCCGCCAAAGGGATTTCTAATCATTAGTTATGTCTCACTATGTCTTCCCAGGAAAGAGCAAGTCATGCAGACTGATGAGTGACAAAGACCAGGAGACGCCCAGGTTTCTGCACAGGCTACACAAGGACAGCCCATAATAAGACTCCAATGAGAGTGTAAAGATGATACTCACTATGTCAGGGATCACTATCCCATGTTTAATTCAGTGTCTTCACTTATCAAAAAAGAGGATTGGATTTAACAGTCACCAAGTTCCCTTCTAATACTCAGGCTCTGCGTCTGTGTGTTTGGGGCAAGTAGAATCCTATTTATGGCTTTAGCTTTCCTCAGGTTGGATAGAACTTCTGAATCTCTCACAGACAATGAGAGTTACAAAAATGTTTTGAGATCCATTAGTAAAAACATGATTTTTTTTTAAGGTACCCACTAAAAGGGGGGAACATTCCCAGACACAAAAACCAGTCCTTACAAAATAAGTTTGTGAAAAGGACTGATTTTAAACAGCTCTCTTAACCCATTTTACACGTAATAGTCTGCCAGAATGTTCTTCTCCAGCTTCTCCACTGACTCTACAGTTCAATTTATAAAAATTCAATTTATATATCTCTTCAGGAAAATATCTGCTTCTTGAAATGAGGTACACTGATGTGAAGCAAAGTAAAATATCTCATGATGAGGATTCCAGAACATTTTGGTTGTCATCCTCTGGCCTAAGCCAACTTATTTATTCTCCCTTTTCTTATCCACAGCAGGTTGCCTCATGGACTCACATGAACATGTATACACTATACCCTTCACTTTAAGATATAAGAGATTTATCCATTCAATTATATAGCAGTTTGGTTCATTTTCTTAGTTTCAAGTGCCCCTATGTCTTTAAAATTGTGCATTTCTGGGCAGTTGGTTTGTCCAGAGGTAGGAATGGCTGAAGACAAACTACTTATCGCAGATTCTGTCTCTTTTCTTTTCCTGAGTAACTGATTAGCCAGCTTGGCTCATGGAAAAGGAAATGGAAAAAAAAAATGTATTTCCAATAACATGATGCTATTTTTCCACATACTTCTTTGTCATTTTCCAACAAACCATGAAAAGACATCGGTACTTAATGAAAAAGGGTGTACTGAAAACAGTACATCATAGGGCCGGCCGAGTGGCGCGGTGGTTAAGCGCTGGCTTAGGAAGCTGGAGGTCCTGGTTCAAGTCCCACATATGAAGGCCAGTGACACTGCCCTCATTAAAAAAAAAAACAAAAACACACACACACACAAAAACAACAAAAAAACCAGTACATCATACCTAGGCTATGAGAAGGCTTCTTTTAATGAATATACTCTGTTTAGATGTAGATAAAATGAAGGTGTTCTAGATAGATGTAACGCCATGTAAAGGATAGGATATAAAGAGGCAAGGAGGAAAGAAGAAGGAAAAGTAAGAAGAACCTAAACATGTTAGTAAAATGTTGCCCAACTCCTTGTTTTCACTCTTGAGGAAAATGAGACCTCAAGTGTGGGAAGGAGCAGAAATCTGAAAGTCAGGCGAGGAAACAGGAAATGAAAGAGTACTTGAGAAGAGAAGAGAATGGAGGAGAGGGAAAGAGTGTCAGTCTGGCAGTGGCTTCTGTGGAGACAGTCTAACAAGTCCCTGGCTCTGACGAGCACACGCAGCCCCGGTCAGAGGCGTACCAGTGCGCATGAGCGTACCTGCTATATTTAGCTCCAATGTAACTCAAGTCAATGGTGTTTCATGGGGGCAGCTGCCGCACAGTCCTGAAGAGGCATTTCACTATCTACCCTGGAAAAACCATGTCAGCTTCAGAGCTACGGAAGTCCACTGTGTTTACATACAAACGAGCACTGATAAGACTGTCAACATGATGCAGTGGTCTTCTGTATAACAGGACAGCATTTTCAGAAGACTGAAGTCATTACACCTGGCTCCTCACACTGTCCCTTACCCTCAACCCTTGCCAGCAAAGAGTGACCCTTACCTTTTATGGCGTGTTCTCTCCTGAGAACTTCCCTGATCTTTCTGGTCTTCAACGTTTCATAGGACTCTATGTTTTGGAAGAATACTCCCTGGTATCTACTCAAGCACCTTAGACCCAGCTGACCCATAGAAATACCTCCAGGTGTCCTCTGAGGCTGGGGGAACATGGCTGACTTTTTCTGAAAAAAGTGTGGCTGTTAAAAAGTTGGCAAGCTACCACCTGAATACCCCATGGCGAATAAATGAAAAGCATGGCACCACACTGGAGGAGTTCTAAGACTGGGAAAGGTTTAGAAAGTCAATAGTGCTTGACCTGAATATTAAGTAATTATGAGTCACTGTTCTGGGTAAGCCACCCTGGTTTGATTCTGTGGGACAAAAATCACAAACAGTCATTTCCTTCCCTCACAAAGAAATTTGGTTATGATTTGCACACAACAACAACTATACAAGGTGTCACACGGAATAGATGAATGGACTCAAGAGAAATGCTCAGGGAAGAAGAGACAGTTGGAATCTAGGAAGCATGGGACAATTTTTCAGAGGAGGAGCCTTTTCTTGAAGGATGACAAGGGTATTGATAAGCAGAAAAGAGGGAGGACAAAATTCCAGTGGGGAGAGATAAAATAAGCCAAGATGTCTCTTCTTCATTGGTTGTGTATCGTTGGATGCTTTTGCAAAACTAAAGTTCCCAAGCCTGTTGTCTTGACAAGTATCAGTAGGTTCTCCATAATTAATTCCTGGAACAAAAGCCATCTGTACAAAGATATTGGCCAAGAAGCAACTTCCTTATCTACAAACCAGAAACTAAATGTCCTTCTCCCATGAAACAAGACAAGGAAAGGTAAGCTGAAACTAGCATAGAGAAAGTCTGGGTCCTTGGAAGAATGATTGTCTCTGCTGCAGAAAAAAATGCAGGGCCAGTGACACTGATAGGAAAAAAAAAATGATGGAAACGCTCTCCCTGCTCCAAACTTTGACAAAGAGAATCCCTGAAGGATGGTGTGTGCCAATGGTTCCTGCCTGACAGAGGAGAAAGTGAGAGGGCAAGTGCCAGGTGGGGTGAGGAGCTCAGTTTAGCCAGAGTTCATCTCCTAGCTGTCTAGTTTCTTTAACCCAGACTGGACTGAGGGGCCAAGAGAAGAACGTCCTCTTTAGGGTATGAAATGGATCATTTTCGGTCCAGATGGTTCCCCATAAATACATTAATGATTTTATAGGTATGCCTGCCTGGAAAGGTAACAGTTTAACATCCACACTGTGGGAAATGCACCTTTTGGATTCTGTGTAAACCGGAATAAAAGACCAAAGAACTATTAAAAAGTATGTGTTAAATGATCCCCTTTCCCACACCTCATTCTTTTTATTTTTTTAAATTTTTTTAATAGTTGGTTCTTCCTTTTTCGAAGACAACCCCAGTTTATTTATTTATTTTTTTGAGGGCAGTGTCACTGACCCTCATATGTGGGACCCGAACCGGGGCCGCTGGCTTCCCAAGCCAGCTCTTAACCACCGCGCCACTCGGCCGGCTCTCACACCTCATTCTTTTTAGATGGCAAGCTCAATCCAACAAGCCTAATATTTGGTTTAAAAGAAAATATAGAGAATACATCCAAACCTTCAGAATCATTTGAACATAAATGGTCACAGTTTTGAGAAACACACACACACACACACACACACACACACACACACACTCCTCATTGGTAACAAAATCAAGACCTACTGCTGAGCATGACTATGCAGGTCTAGGTCTCCTGTCATACCTCAGCTGGACAAATTCCCCAATGCAGGAAGAACCTGTCAGGAAGTCCTTTTCTTCTGCCTCCAAAACTGCTCCCAAATCTGCCTCTAATTTTCTATCTAATCCCCTCCCCCCATCGCCATCTTTCATGGAAACTACCACAATAGCCCCAAAATGATCCCTTTACAAGTAAATCTAATCTTGTCATGTCCCGACTTAACCTTGTAATAGCCCGCATTGCTTTTATGTTATCGATCCCAGGAATCTTTCTCCTGGTCAAGGAGGCCTGGGGCAGGGGCCCCCTCCATTTCCGGCCTCATCTCCTCCCACTGTCCTTGTCATTTCATCCGCAGTGCACACTCCCACTCTGCAGACCTAGCATCCCTTCGGCATAGCCTACGCCACCCCCGGTCCTTCTCAGGGCCTTGTCACAGAACCTCTTTGCCTTCCAGGCCATGAGGACACTTTGGCTTCACAGTCCTTATCGTGTTTGAAATTGTTCGTTTGAATACTGATTGCTCAATCAATGCCAATCATCACTAGGGGCAGTTGTGAGGATGAAATCATAAAATAGACATGGAAATCCTCACAGGATTATAAGCAGGATCCCAGTGTAAATCAGAGCTTTTCCATGGCTACTTTTAAAGACCTCCCTGCCCTCAAACCAAATGTAAAGGAAACAGCAGTAGCATCACTTTCCTCAAACATCAAAGGAAATGCCTTCCACAGCAAGCTCATTTTTATGTTGGGCTGAGCAAGTAGCAGGAACAAACTTGGTGAATGATTAGCTTTGGGATCTCCGGGCATCAAATAAAAACCCACTTCCCTGCGGTGGGTGGGGCCACTGACAACCAGCAGCCTGAGTCTTGACCATCTCCCTGGTGCTGAAGCATGTCCCCTGGACCTGACACACCTGGTTCCTGAGGTGCCAGCGGCCAACGGAGAGTAAATATTAACTCTGGTGGGGAATGCTTAGTCACATGGGGACAGCCTGCCACAGTTTCTAAGGTGCTGGCCTGAAAAGGAGTTGAAAGGAAAGAAGACTGGGGACCCTTGCCCATCGGGCTGGACATCGTGCATACACACCTCTCCAGGTTTAACCCTGCTCTCTCTCCACCAGGGACCCTAAACTCTGTGGGCTGCACATTCATGTTCCTTCACCCTCTGGTTTCAGCCAAGGAGGGGCACCCGCCCAGGGGGAGATTGCAGGGATGGAGGTGAGTGAAATCAGAATTATTCTCCCAGCCTCCTCCCTGCTGGGTCCCCCTAAAGCTGGCCACGTCCCTTAACCAAGGCCACAGCTCCTATCAAGCATTTCCCACCACAGCTTGCTTAGGCTCTCCAGCTGGCTCCGCCATCCCCAACAAACCCACATATTCTGGAAAGCAATCCTCCCTATTCCAGCCCAGGGTGATCACAGTTTTCCTGGGCTATCTATCACTCTGCAGCTACCCTGGTGGTTTCCTTACACCAGCTCACATCTGGAGGTTAAGAGGCCTCATTGCCATATGTGTGCACATGGGCAGAAGAGTGCAAACTGAGGTAAATCTGAGCAAGTCAGGGATGGGTTTCTGTGAGTGCCTGCATTTCTGTGATCTGAGGTGGCTGCAGAGCCGCAGTCAGGAACGGCTTCCCTGAAACACCGACGTTTGAACTGACATCCGATCCAGGGAGGTTTGGGTGGGACGTGGTGACGAGGAGGGACAGGGGATCCCAGGAAAAGGGAACAACCTGTGCAAAGGCCCAGTCACACGTTCTTAGCCTTAGACCTAGTGACACTCACACACAGCGTCTTAGTCCTTCATTTACCATTTGGTTATTTGAGCTTTGATGGGAAACACACTTTGCCATGTTTAATGGCCACACACATATAAGATGTCAAAGATAATAATCACTCAATAAAAATCTACAGGTTTTACTTCTCCAACATATCAAAGCTTGCTGGCAGCCCAGGCTTGGTCCACAGTGCCTAACACTGTGGCAAATGCACAGCTGAAGTCCAATAAGCTTACTGTAATGGATTGAACGTTTGCGTCCCCCACAAAATCCATAGGTTCAAATACCTAACTGCCACGTGATTGCAGTAGGAGGTGGTGCCTTTGGGAGGGAATTATTCGGTCCTGAGGGTGAAGCTCTCATGAATAGGATCAGTATCCATATAAGAGACCCCAGAGAGCTTTCTCGGCCTCTTCTGCCTTGTGAAGATACACTGAGAAAATGACAGTCTGCAACGGAGAAGAAGGCCCTCCCGGAACCCGACCAAGTTGGCACCCTGATCTCCAGCCTCCAGAGCGAGGAGAAACACATTTCTGTTGTTTACACGCTACCCAGTCCATGGTATTTTTCTATAGCAGCCCAAGCCAAATATGTATGCCACTGATTGAGTGACTGACTGAGGGACCAGAGGACAGGGAAAATCTGCCTATCGGGGTGGCTGGCATGTGACATGCAGGTGACTTGACTTCCAGGGAAGTCTGAGGTTGACCTTGGACAAATTAAACTTATCTCCAGATACTGTTTGCTCAGGTCTCAGGCCTGATAAGCGAGAGTTATTTTAGTCACCCAAATGCTTCAGAGAAGAGCTGGGACACAGTGGTAGCCACCCTTCCCAGGGCAACATGTTAAATTCAGCCTTGGGTGTGAGATTTCTTCCATGCAGCTCATCAAAGAAGACTGGAGGTTTCCGTACAACCCACAGGTACCTTTGTTGAAAGCCCCTGATGCTTGAAAAAAATGATGCATTTTCTCTGAAAGGGGAAATGATGTTTTAGATTCAACCCTTTTATTGTTTCTTTTGTTTTTTATTTCTTTTAACTTCAAGGTATACGTTTGATTCGTGGCTATCTCCCTATACCTCAGAGCAAGCAAGAATCCAAGAGGGAGCCAGAAAAGTCAACCTCATCTTCCTGGAAGGCATTTTATTGTACCAGATAGGAAAAGGGGACAGAGACCCCAATTCAGTCCCATTTCTGTAATTAACCTCAATGTGGCTCTTGCTGGGGCTGCTTCTTTGTAAAGTGAATGGCTTATATTAAATGATCTATGAAATCCTTGGATCTTACAATTTTAAGCACCATTCTTTTTTTAATTTCAGAAATATGTCTTAAAAGTCAATATGTTCCTACCATTGTGTTATTGGGGATGGAGGGTAGTATACCATTCATGGACCCCCAGGAGTTCTTATCCTGTGGATAATGGGTCTCCTAAGAGGGTCTATGAACCCCTTGATACTGCAAACAATGTTCTATACCTGGAAATGTATTTTTCCTGGAAGAAAAGGGTCCATAGCTTTTAGGGCACATAAGGGTCTTCGATGATTTTAGCAGAAAAGCATAGATGTGATTGCTTAGATGACAGATTCCAGATGAAATGGGAATGTCTCAAATGTGTTCACCAGCCCCAGGGGCAGACACACCCATCTAACCACTACATGCTCTGGGCCTAGAGGAAGGAAAAGCCCTGGGACCTCACAGTTAGGAAGATTTCAGGAACAAGATGGCTCCTGATTTGGGGTGGGGTCTTGGAGTGTGGGAACCCTGTACAAAAGTATCATACTGGGTAAAATATATTATGTTCTCAATTAAAACAAACAAACAAACAAACAAAAAACATAAAAGTCCCTGCCGCTGCATTAATTTAGCTCTCTCTCCAGTGCACCTGAGGGTCACACACTTTCTTTTTCCTACCTGTCTTTCGTTAACACCAGCCCCCAGAGTTCTGGGTTCAAAGGAAGAACAGGGCTTGGATTTGCAGCTGGGAGCTGCCCCAGATAGAGCTGCTCCTTTAGCCAGGAGAATACCGGGAGTTCTTGACTCTGTGTCTGGTACTCAGCCTGGGGGAGGTCCTATAGGACGCCACACCATGGGTGGGGACAGGGGAGTGGTCTGAGGCTTTTTCCCAGGGTGACAGAAGAGGTCATGACTACTCTGAAATCATGCAAAATCACAGCACTCTGTTATTACTGCACGGTGGATCTCATTCATTGATTCTAAGGTAAATTTGAACCATTTAATGACAGAGGGGAAGTTGCACCATATACAGTTGTACATGTATGTGGGAAAACATAAACATGGCCATGTATAAATGGAGGCTTAGGAGTTAGAATTTCTATAGCAAACGCTATTATCCAAAAGTTTAAACATATGTGAGACAACTCAGAGCAAGTACGCCGGCATATGGCATTGAAACCAATATGTCAACCCTTACAAGCAAGAAAACATCTATAAAAATAAAGTCAACCACATTTCTCTTTACATTTAGGCCACGAATGAGACCACTGCTGAGCATCCCTGGTTAAACATTAACACACACCAGGATCTGCCTGTAACCTGTTCGTTAAGGTGCAGTGCCCCAGCTAATTAATACATCACCAGCAGATCAAGTTCAAGGAACGATATTGAGCAAGTGCATTCCTGAGGCCTCATTTACCCGCTTTCGGGTGGGAGCAGTCCAGAAGAAAAGGACAGGGAGGAAACAGAGGGAAAGGTAGAAGACATTATTTTTCTGTCACCATAGAGCTTCCCACAATTTATACAAATGGGGTGTGAGAGTGTGTGAGTGTGTGTGTGTGTGTGTGTGTGTGTGTGTGTGTGTGTGTGTGTGTTGGTCAAGGTCTGAAATCATGTCACTTGAGGGAAAGCTGAAGGAGAGAGAGCCGTCTGGACAGGGAAAGACCATGTTGAAAGAAGGCTGTCCTAACAGCATTCTGTCTGTCATTTGGGCTGTTGGTTGACTGTCAGCAGAGACAATGCTCTTTTGCCCATTACTTCCTCTCCCCGGACCTTACTACTCTTCCCCTGTAATATGAAAGGACCATAGGAGATCCCTGGTTGTCAACTCCTGCTGCAATGAGAATCACATGAAAAGCTTGAAGATAAATAAATAAATAAGATCCTGGGGCCCGACCCCAGATAAGAATCTCTTCAGGTAGGAAATAGGCATTGGTGTTTTAATATCTCCCCAGGTCATCCTAACGGACGTTCAGTCGGCGGAGGACAAGCACAGATTTAGTTTATCCCCAGAGCTCCTCCAGTGTGACATTTGCGAACCCTTGAGCTCTAAAACTTCACTCAGTCATATAGAATGTTCTTCTCGTTCCTCTGTGGCCCTGGGAGGAATCACAATCCTGGGGGAAAACTCAATACATGAAATATTGATGTTAATTTTACAAATGCTTGATAAGTGGGTTCACTGAAGCCAACTGCACAGGAACTTAGAGCGGCTCGGATCTAAGTTCAGGACTGTGTGCTCGGACTTGCAGTTCTTACTGGCTTCGTCACGCTGTTTCCCACCCACAGCAGATCGGAAGCACAGGCCGGGGGTTTGTTTGGTGGAAGAACTGCTTACTTTTATTAACAGCAGCAGAAAGAAAGAACTAGCATCCTGACAGTGAGAAAGAAAACTAAAACGTATGAAAATGCAGCACAGGAACCAATGGAAAATATAGTCTGGGGATATTCCTCGGAGGAGCAAACCACTCCAACTCATCTTAAAGGACCCCAATGATCACTCTGTTACTAATAATTGGGAAGAGAAGAACTTACGTTCAGAGAACTCTGCTTAACAAGGCCGTGTGTGTGTGTGTGTGTGTGTGTGTGTGTGTGTGTGTGTGTGTTTGGTGATTTTCAAAGGAATGATTCAGTCTTTTAAAATGTGGGGTCAGCACAAAATACTGTTGTATTCTTCTCAGGCTTTTAAAAATAGACCTGCCTTTTCCACCTCAAAATTGCCCTTCTGGTTATCATCAGATAATCTCATCCCTGGATGCAGCCAATAAACAAATTCAGAAACCCCAGAATCTGCGGGAGGGCAGACTGAGACACAGATAGGGAAAATAACTTCCCCTGACACTCTTAGTCAGTGAGTCCTCTCTAAAATGATTCCACCCCCCACCCCCACCCCAACCCCACTGTACTTCTAACAAAATCTGTAGTGAATACAAGGAACTCAGGCCAAGCTGTCAGGAAGAAGACTTGGTTTGAAGTACACTCGGTAGCAATGCATGAAAAAGAGACCTTTTTGGGGGTCGGGTGATACCCCCAACTGACATTGTGGGGATCCAAGAGGAACCTGAGACTGACCAACTCAGAGACCACCGATGTTCTTTTAGTAATAATCACAATTATTTTAATAAAGTCATGGTATTCCTAGAAGGGAGAAAGAAATGAGTGGGGAAACAATAGGTCTGTCAGAAGATTCACTGATACGGAGGGTGCCAAAAAAAGTATACAAGTGAACACTTTGGTCAGCGTTGCTCAGGCAGTAGTTCGTCATAATCAGAAGTGTCGGGACGCTGATGGTAACCACTTTGAGCACCTCTTGTAATTTCAGAAGTTAAATGTAACTTGTATTCATCTTTTGCTATCGATATATATTGAGTATTACAATTTTAACACAGTTTTCCTTTCTTAAAAATGTGTATACATTTTTTGGCACTCTGTATATCAGTAAAATACCAGAGCAGGCAGCGAAGTTATTCACAATCATATCTCCTGATAAGACACCCCTATTTTGTACTCTCAATCTGTTGCACTTAAGTAAAAGCAGCGCTCTAGTGCTTGCTTTTCTGCAGCTTAGCAATTCTATTTTCCTTGAAACCAGAGGGTAGGGCACCTGTCAAACCTGGGAAAGTCATAATCCTCCACTGGATGGGAGCCCTGCGTGTAATTATCAGTTACAAGATCTTGTGTCCATCAACATTTCCTTGTTTTATAACCCATGGAAGAATTGTGACACATGAATCTCAGATCCTAAGAAACCATTGTGTCCAATGGTACAACCCTAAAAAAAAACTGAAGCAGGATCCCAAGTTACATGGCTCCTCAATGTCTATCTTCTCGAGGACAATGCCTGAGGTGGGGTGCAAAGGTAAGAGGGCCAGCGTATCTTCTGATTATTTGTTTTGGTGACTTTAAAAAATGAGGTGGTGTGCGAGGCAGAGAGAGCACTGGGTAAGAACAGTAGCACAGAGACCGGGGTCTATTTCAGCACCTGTGACCTCCAGCAAGTTCAATGTCCCCTTCTATAAAATGAGAGACGTATTGGAAAATCTCTAAGGCTCCTTCCATTAGCCCTGGTAGCCTGTGGTCCCCGATCTCATTGCCTCTAGTTATCTCAATTGTGTGCAGGTTCAAGCCGTCCTGGAAGTCCCCTCTATTCTTCCTAACTCCAGAAACCTTGGACTGTGGGTCAGGAAGCCAAGGGTCTAGTCACAGTTCTGCCTCCTGGTTGGTGAGTCCTGAGAGCAAGACCTTCATTCATCTCCCCGACAATCAGAGGGGATTATTTCTTAACACATCTCAAATTCACCCCTAAAACTCACTCCAGACCCTGCTGAAAGACATCTTTTTAAAACTGCTGGCCCACCACAGGCCGTGGATTTTACAAAATGCCATACTATGACCACCATCCTAGGTATTTCTGAAGAAGAGCTAAGAGAATTACAGTTGTGTCCTAGGAGGAAGGGGCTGCGCCTCGCCCCTCCCCCTCTTGTTGCCCCTCCCCCTCTTGTTGCCCCTCCCCCTCTTGTTGCCCCTCCCCCTCTTGTTGCCCCTCCCCCTCTTGTTGCCCCTCCCCCTCTTGTTGCCCATTCCCCTCTTACACTCAGCAGGTTGTGCAGTTATCTTGATATTTACCTGCCAACCAGCTTCAACAAAAACTGCTCAGTAACCGTAGTTACAGGAGCCAATAAAGTGGCCAGTAATTCACAATTAATCCACCCCTTGCGACATGCTTAACAATTAAAGAATAATTTCTCTTTACAACACATCCTGCACTGCAGATACAGCATGAGCTAAAAGTGACACTTCCTCCACAGTCCTGTGGCCCACAAGAAGCTAAACCCAGAGGGAGAGAGAGCGAGCGAGTGAGAAATGTGTCATAAATCCTAAACATCTTCCTAATTGGATAATTAAACAAGCTCTGAGCAGCAGTTCAAAGGCCTGGGTTCCGGTAAAGGCTCCACCACCTATTTAGCCAGCTGCATGGCCTTGGCTTAATCTTATACCCTATCTAGACTGTTTAAATGATTATCCATTTTGAAACCTGGTAGGAACCCTTAAAGAGTTATCCAGTCTACTCCTTTTTAAAACTTTTTCATGCGTAAGAACTACCTGGAGAGCCTGACAGAACACATCACTGGTCCCAAGCCTCAATCTCTAATCCAGTAGGTCTGGGTAGGGTCCAAAAATCTACTTTTCTAACAAATTCCCAGCTATTGTTGCTGGTGGTGGTCCTGGGGCCACACTCTGAGAAGCACTGATCTGGCCCAGTGATTGTCAACAGTACCTGGAAATTCGAATCACTAACAACATGCGAAGGCCCAGTGTGCACCAGACCTTGCAAATCAGAATCTCAGGACATGCAGCCGCGACATCTATATTCAACACTCACCAGATGACTTCAGTGTGCAGCGAAGGTTTAGGGCGTCAATCAAGTCCAATTGCCTTGTTTTACAGATAACAAAACTGATATTCAGAGGATCAGATGATGTCCACAAGGAACCACATGATGTTCAACACATTCAGCGGCAGGAGGGGGAAGTCTGGACACTAAGGAATTGTGAAGTTCCAGTCTTTAACTCTATGGTTGTGAAACTCTATGGCTGCATTTGTCCTTTACCTCCTATCCCAGCACAGCCACATAATAAAAGGCCAATGGCACAAGACAAAGGGAGAGTTTCTTCCTCTGGACACCCCAAGTAACCAGGGGGATCAAAGAGGACCACTCACTGGAGGACTCTGAGCAGTCTTCAAGCTCACCTTGGCGTAGTTTCTGAATGTAACAGGCAGCCAGATGCTCTGAGTACTTCTTGGCTGATTTGGCTTCCCTGGGATAAACTTTTTGTTTTTTCCTTAGATTATGCTATACAAGGAACAGAGCCCTAAGGCGGGGAATTCTTCTTCAAAGTCAGAGCAAGATAACACTGTGTGTGGTATTCAGGTTGTTCTCCTTTGGAAGGAGAAAAAAAAAAAAGCGGAGGCAAACTTCTCACATCAGCCAACATCAAAAAGGATATCCATACTTTGCAAGCTCAGTGTGCACAGAGGGGAGGCGAGGCAGGAGGGGGAAGCGGTCAGGTGAATGGCAATTAACACATCCTGATGCTAGGCTGGCAGAGAGCAGGAACGTGGGCAACAGGGTCAGGTGATCCAGATGGCAGTGGGCACCACGGAGGTGCATGAGCCAGCAGGCGCTGGCAGCTGTCCCTGTGCTGGCCCTACCGGGAAAGACGCAGCATGCAGGGCAGCCACGCTCCTGCTCCCAGGGAGGTAGGCTCAGGTACAGCTCTGACTCCACTTCTCAGCTAGACAGCAGATACTTTTCCCTTGCCCCCTGGCTTTTGCTGCTCCGTCCTGTCGAGGGATATTTGATGTGCCATAAAAATTGCCTAGAACATATGCAGACATTGAATGTCTTCTCTTATGCACCAAAACAACTCTTCCTCCTCATTTTTTAGTGCAAGCCGAGCCTGTCTATTTCCCAACACGACAATGTATTTGAGTCCTGGAGATGCACGGAAATTGTATGGGATGATCACCTAGTCCTGTGGTCTCCGTTTAGAGATAACACCATAAAAGCCACCATTTGTTAAGCACCTACTGTGTATTGGGCTCTTCATATGCTTTGAATCTAATGCTCAGCCAACTCCCAAGTGAGCAGTATGTTCCCAGATTACAGAAGATGGAGCGTAGGCAGAGAAAGATAAAATGATTTGCCCCAAATTGCATGGTTAAGAGAGTCAGAGTTAGGATTCAAATGCAAGTTTCTGGCTCCAAACCATTGTCCTGTCTACAGTGAGAGGAGGAATAGGCAATGGTGAATGGTTTCCTGCCACCTCTGACCCAACAGGTTAGGGCAATGACAGGCATGCCTCAGCTGACATCACCATGTGCTTACCAAGACTTGAGCCAAAACTTTATTTAGGCATTCTAAACATTCAAAGAGGAGTTTGTTGGCTCTCTCTTCTTCCCAGAGGGAAAAATCAACCTTTCAGTTCCAGCCTTAGACAGGGAGAAGCCCAGCTGCTAGAAAAACTGAGCAGGAAATTGCATAGGCAACCCAAAGGCAGTTCTTACTCTCCATGGAAATTTCTCCAAAGTACTGAAAACTCAGGGAAAGGGTATGGTTTGGGGGAGGTGTGGAGATCCTGGATATACCCTGCTACCCCAGAAGATGCAAATCTCCCCAAGGACTGGAGAGGGGAACCACAAAGCAAAGCCCTGGTTTGCATATTTTACTGGTGTAGGTATGCACAGGTGTGTGTGTGTGTGTGTGTGTGTGTGTGTGTGTGTGTGTGTGTGTTTGGTGTGGAGTGAGAGGGATTATTATAGTAACAGCCATTACAGTAAGAAGAATATCCTGCAAGAAACCTTTCTCCCATATCTCTTATCTCTAAAACAGCGTTTCTCAGCCGCTACACTTCTGACATTTGGGACCGGTTCATTCTTTGCTGTGAGGGCTGACCTGTGCATCGTAGGGGGTTTAGCAGTATCCCTGGCCTCTACCCATTAGATGGCAGTAGCACTTCCCACCCAGTTGAGATAACCAGAAAACAACTCCAGACATTAACAAATCTCTCTTGGGGAGAGGGGCAAAATCGCCCCCTGGTTGAGAACCACTGTTCTGGAATGTCTCCCCTGCCACCACGCACTAACAGAAACTGTGTTCACTCAAAAGTGCAGGTGAGATCCGATCTGAAGGGGCTGTAGATTCATAATCTACATGTTTCCATCAAAACTCATGTATTTTCTACTGTGAACCTCATAAAAGGGCCAGGTCACCCTTAGGCACCTTGGGAACCATCCAAAGCTCTCCAGCAGTCTGATGGCTGAGTCGCCTAGCTTCATTCTAGTCGCAGGAGAGGCGCCCTCTCTACCTCGTTTTTGCCACCAATCCTTCCAGACCTGCCTCCAGGGCAACCTGATCCCCGAAGGCTCCCCAGCCCACCTGCATGCAGCTGTCCATGAACTTCTGTAAGCTCCATGCAGGCAGATTCCTCACCACCTTGCTCCCTTTGTACCCTCAGGGTTGGCAACAGTGCTTGGCACATACTGGGTGGTCAACCAACATTTCTAAATGAATACATTACTGACTACATAAATGTGTTTGAAGAAACAATTGCTCCTACAGTTTATGGAGGTTACACATTTCTTCAGAGTGGTCTCTTCTGGGAATACACCTTTAATCTCAGCAAACAAACTGTTAACTTCTCTGAGGCCAGAAGTTCTGGCCAAGTGATTTCAGAGCCCCCAGGGTAGCAGTTGTCAACTTGGACTGTACACCTCTTAAAAACCCTAATGGCCAGGCAGCACCCCCATACCAATTAAACAGAATTTTTTGAGGGGGCAGATTCAGGCATCCTAGTTCTTCAAAACTCCCCAGGTGATTCAGAGAGGCAGCCAAAGCTGACGGCCATACCCTAGAGCTCTGTGAATGCATCATGGCAATCTACTGCAATACGCACAGTGGAGTCCCAAATGCACTGGGGACGAGGTACCCCTATTAATTCTGACAGCAAAGCTCTCAGCTCTGTGTGGGTCCGTCACACCTTAGTGTAACTACACCAGCTAGACCCGAAGTTCCCGTTGGCTTTGATTAATCAAAATGAGGGCCGGCCGATTGGCGTCGCGGTTAAGCACTGGCTTGGGAAGACAGCGCCCCCAGTTCGGGTCCCACTTATGAGGGCCAGTGACACTGCCCTCAAAAAAAAAATAAAAAATGAGAAAGCTAATGAATGATTATCTAATACATACCTTCTGCTCAGGAAACAAAACCTTTGTAAACAGGAGTCCACGTGGGACTCACAAGTTGGAAGCAGTACCTTAGGCTTGCCTTTTATCTTTCAAAGTGCCCGACAGAGGGAAAGAACTGAATAACACTTTGTTGATGAACCAATTGATTCCATTGAGGAGTTTTCTGTTTTTACTAATATAGTCATTGGGTGGTTTTTTATTTTATTTTATTTTTATTATTTATTTATTTATTTATTTATTTATTTATTTATTTTCAAGCTGAGTCCAAAGTACCCACATTCCCCTTTCTGGAGCAAAAGTAATCACAAGAAAAACTGACAGTGGGATATGTGGCTATTTCTTCCACATAAAACAGCCCATTCTTCCTGCAAAGATAGCAAAACTATAATCTGGGCAGCAGTTACCAGGATTTAGAGAAGGCGGCAAAAACTCTAGTAATGGGTAGGGATTTGGTTTAAAGAATAGATCTGGGTAAATGACATCATTCCTGAGTTTGTCCACTGAATTGGATCCCACAGTTGTCACACAATGACTTCTGACTCTCCAGGGGGGCTAGGGCAGCCGCCCGGGGCAGGCCTTATCAGGAGGAATCAGTGTGGAAAAGTACTTTCTGAAATAAAACTAACATAAACCAGGCGTGTCTGAGTTGGTTTTGCTAAATTTTAGGAATGTGGGAGGAGTGAGTTTACTATGTGTACAAGATGGAATAGACTCAGTTTGCTGAAAGGACAGTGTCCATCCTACTTCCTTTTTCTCTGCTAATAGATAAGGACAGAGACTCATCGGAAAATAAAATCTTGTTTGTTTTTGAAGAAGACAAGCAGAGGAAAACAGAAGAGCAAGAGTGATAGGCTGCTGCCCAAATAGGAATATCGTGTGGATGGTGTTAAAGTGAAACAGACGCAGCCTGGATATCAACTCTGCTGACCGTCCCCCGCTGACTGTCTGGACCAACGCTTAGATCCTGGCCTGTTTTTCCCACATTCTCCAACAAGCTGAGTAAAGTTGGAGTCAAGAAAGCATGCTTGTGCTTGCTAAAACGCACAGGAAGGAAACATTATTTAGATAAATGGATTCTCTACAGCTTTAAATTTTAGAACCTTAGAAACACTGAACTGGAATGCACACCAACAATCACTTTTTCCTTCATTGTACAGAGGGAAAAATGGAGGAATAGGGAAGTTAGATGATTTCTGAGGTTACAGTTCTTTTGGGTAAAACAAGGACAAACCTACTGTTTTCTTCCGTATAATCTTTGTCTCCTCTGAGCCACGGTCATTGTACAAAATTTATTAGTGGCTACACTATATCCAAGGGATGTAAAACTTTCTTAGTCAGCAATTTGTTTTAAAACATGAGGAAAAATAAGTTTCTTGTGGGAAGTGGTTCATATGTTTAAATGATCATTTTTATGAGTGACCATTTTACTAATTAAATTAATGCAGAGTGCTTGCTTTTTGCATAAACGATGTTGCTCCATTCTTACTAGTTTCTAGAAGAACAAATAACTACATTAGGGAGTTGAAATATTGCAAAGATGAGGTGTTGAACGTCCACAGGAAGTTCTAAGAGGAAGTGCAAGCTTCCAAGCACTTGTTCCTCCCATTGTTCTGCCAATGGCTTCAGCTGTTTGAAGTTATACCATGAGACCCTCATCGAGAGGAAATGGGCATGGCTGAAGGAGTTCTCTATACTCTGATGGTTCTACAGTCAACAGGCCAGTTGTCTTCCAGGGACATCAGAACTTGCAAGTGCATCAGAAATAATACACTGTCCCCTCGAGTCACTGGATATGTCTTCAAAGACACACCTTTCCCAGTATCTCTACCTCCTGCTGCTGGGGGAACAGGTCCTAGAGGAAGCAACCTTTCCTCACATCTGCTCAAGAGAACTCACACTATTTGTCTCCCCTATCAGGACAGGCTTTCCCAGGAGCCACAGAAACTAAGATTCACACTCCCAAGGGTGAGTTTCTTTCAGTGGCTGCAGGGCTTTTTTTTCCCACCTCATCTGGGAAATTATCCTCAGGGGCTGCATTTTATCTTTGATCTTTAAAGCATAGCTCTGTTCCTGTCTTGAGGAAAAAAAAAAATTAATGTATACAAGTCCAAATGAGTAAAACAGAAAAATCAGGAGGTCTTATGCACATTACAAGAAGACTTTTGTTTCTTCATTTCTTTCTTTCACAAGGAATTTCCAGTACTTTCTTTAAATGGTCAACAGTTCACGTATCAGTATTTTTTTTAACCAACTTCCCAAAATATCTCCGTTTCTGCATATCTTTTCAGTTATTCACTTGCCTGATAAAATGAGGGGCACCTGTCCCCAGGTTGCCTACCCCAATAGTTCACTCAGTTGTGTATTTAGTCAGGGCTTCTGAGGCTTGTCTCAGTTCCATCTTTGACTCAGCGGCATTTTTCTGAGAGGGAAAGCAGTGCCTGTTTGTGGACACTCTGAAAGTACTTCAGGCTGACAGGCGCTATATAAATGAAATATCCTTCCAATTACTGCAACTGTACTATATTGAATTAAGCTATATCACCAAAACTAAGGAAACAAGCCTGCCTACACAGCAGCGCCCTTCCTCGTCCTGGCGCTATCCATGCTCTCCTCATAAATAAAATCATTCCTAAAGAGAGAAACCCAAATTACCTTCAAAAACATTATTATCCCTTGTACATTACTACACACCATCAGGATTAAATAGACAGGGCTTCAAAGTCTGTAAACTGATTCCCAGGTAACAGCTAAAAATGCTTTCCCTTCTTGGTACCCAAAGCATCTTTCGTCTGCTCTCCTAGCAGACAGTGAATTTGAGAGAAGGATCAGAAACTGAAAGCTATTGACAGCATGACAGGAGCTTCTCAGCATGACAGCTGATGGAGACGATCACATTTCCCCAGACAAACTCAATTGCTTGAGTAAATCAAGTGAAAGTCAATACAACACCTCCCTCCTCGGGTCCCATGTGGTTCTCCAACACTACGCCTCTGAACTTGTTATTTGTGGGGGAGGGGAGAGGGGGTAGCAAACCCCAAATCTTCAGGGAATACTTGACGATGTCAAAAAAAAAGTTTTCTTTCTTCCACGGATGACTTCCCTTTGCCACGAGGAGTTGATCTTTTCTTAGAGCTTGAACACATTCCCTTCTCCCCCAAGGTCCTACATGGGGTCTTCATCGTCCCTGTTTCCCGTGGTCATTACCATGAAGGCTTATCTGTTCAAATATAAGGTCTCCAAGTACCTATAGCATACCTACCCTTTGTTTTGGCCAGTGACTTCTGCTTATGACTGTATAATACTGCATAGTGATGCATAAATGGGTTATATAAAAAAAAGTGCAATTCTAAAAATGAAACAAAAAAATCAAAGAGCCCGAAAATCATGTGTTTGCATTTCTGTGTATGCTAGAACTTAAGTCTAAATCTGGGCTGATGTCAATATCAACCCAAAAAGTCTAAGATGCATGAGTTCTTTATATAAGTCAATAAGTATATACATAGGGAAAATCCAGGATGTCAACTCTGTAGCTTTCAAAAACTTTGGAAAAGATATCAACCAAGAACTATTAAAATATAGCATTTCCAGGGAATAGAGGCGATACTCTGTCACAGACAGGAAGTTGGCTTAGAGGCCAGAAATGAAGGGTGGGACGAATGGGCATCTCTCTACAAGTCTCATCAGTTGCCTCGCTGAAAAATGAATGGTGGGCTGATAGACAGAAGTGATCTAGAGGAAGAAGCACCCCCATGAAACAGAGCTATGGAAGGTCACATATAAAAATAAGGAAGTAGGAAACTCTTGGGAGACTGGGTGAGGAAAAAGAGTGAAAATAGTGTTTAGTTTGCACAGATATAGGTACCACTTCAATTTAGAGAGTGTGTGTGTGTGTGTGGGGGGGGTTACTGCAATATAGGACAATGAGCTGTCTATTCAGTTATGAGTCAATCACAATGACAAAATCCCAAGTGGCAAAACTCTGGCATGTCATAAAGACATAAGAGCAGAAGTCCATGCTGACCTGACCTTTTATGATACCATACTTAGCCCTAACCTGAAATGGCATGCACTACTGGGGATGTTATATCTCAATAAAGGGACAATAGAGGGGGAAGGATCACATCTAAAATCAACAAGGACATGGGACAATGGTCTTAAAATGATAGATTGATAACATTTGGTCTGTAAAGGGAGGAGGAAGGCTGAGTGAAGATACAAGAAAGCTGAGAGACTGGGAAGTCAGTAAACAGTCTTGTTTACCAAATCCCAAAAATTGTCATCCAGAGGGAATCTCCTCAATGCTCAGAAGAGCAAACATAGGGCAAACTCAAGGTAATCTGCTTCACACAGCAGTAAATCAACTACGCAAATTAAGAGGTAATCCAGGTGACATCCAACTCTGTCTGATCCTCAAAACAAGTTCCGATAAACTGACAGATTCAAAAATGGGTGACTTAGGGAAAAGAGGCCACTGAGGAAATACCTGTAATGGAACATCTGAGACTGACTTCAGACAGACAGCTACGTCCAGGCAACTTCATGTCTCGTACCTAAAGCCCTCTGAGCTTCTATCAGAGAGAAAACCTTTGCAGTCTGACCATATGTTACTGTTTATGTTCCCTTGAGAGTGTGTGTGCACAATGGTGGGTTTATATATGTTAAAATCCAAAGGTCATCAATAAAAAATATTGGAAGTACTCCTAAAATAAGCTTCCTTTAAAAATGACTTAAACAAATATGGGATGATTGATGCTGAATACATTGGGTTGTGGGAAAAGTCATGACGTATTTTTCCTGTTTTTCGTTGCAATAACGTGTCATGACTTTTCCAACAACCCAATATATACATACAAAGTATATAGATTATAAAGTCTGTTATCATAAGCTGAAAGGAGTAAGCCTCCAGGATTTCCTCATTTTCCTTAAGAAATTCATTCAGTTTCCCATAAATGCTCAGGATCATTCTACATTTCATCAGTCGTCATCAGGAACTCCCAAGTATAAATATGCATACATTTTGGCAGGATAATATCAAGTGGAAAAAACAGTAAACTAGGAGCAGAAAGATTGAATTCTGGCCATGGGTCAGTCACTCACTGACTATGCAATCTTAAAACAAGTTGCTAAATTTATCCTAAAATGTTTATTTTAATCAACAAATATTAACCTTCTATTATGTGCAGAGCACTGTTCTGGGTGCATGGTATACAATGTCAAATAAGGAACACAGCTCTACTGGAGTTTAAATTCCAGCATGGAGAGACAGACAATGATCATGTAAACAAATACTATTCGTAATTCAGGTGTATATCCTCTGAAGGAAATAACATAGGTCAATGTGATAGAGAAGAGGCCATGGGGGCCTTAACTGAGACGATCTGCAAAGGTCCCTCTGAAGATGTGATATGTGAGCCAGACACAAGTGACAAGGAGCAGGTCACAGAGATAATAGCAAGTACAAGGCCCCTGAGGAGGGTCTAGGCTAGGCCTGTTGAAGAAAGAGAAAGGCAAGAATGACCAATGAATAAAAATCATTCATCATCCAACCTTTCTAAAGAACATTGTAAGGATGAATGAAACAAGATGGGCACGTCCTTGGAAAAATTTAAAATACTCTACAGAACAAAATGGATTGCTGGAACCGGCATGCTATGAAGAAAAACTCCTATCCTCTATATTATATCTTTAAGAAAATTGAGAAGCATGATATCTTTCATGCTTATATCTAGTCCAACCCCTTCATCTTCCAGACCAGAGAACAAACGAACTAACTTACCCAAGACCTTGACAGTAACTTTTCAGGACCCTGCCTATCTGTCCAGGGGATGCCACTCCCCTCACCCTGGCATTAGGCTGCTTACAACAAGGCTTCTCACTTCTTTTCTGGGACTGACTCATCTTACTACAGGAAATATGAAATATCTGCAAAACAAACCCATTGCTCAAAGCTTAATGTAAATAACTGGTGGCATTAGCACTGTGGAGATGAAGAATTGAAAGTCCCAGCACCCAGGCCTGATCCTAGACTCACCATTTACAGGTTTGATGACCTCGGACAAATTATTTAAACTCTCCAAGGTTTTAGGTTCTGCATTTAAAGTTGAAAGATAATAAAAATGCCTTTCTTCCCTATAGCATAGGCTTTGGCAAGGATCAGATGTTATAACATACATGAAAGTCTGAGAAAACTATATAAAGTACAACAGAGCATCATTACTCTTGTCCATTTTTTTTTTTTTTTTTTTTTGGTACGTGGACTCTCCTTAGGTCACTCACCAGGCACTGCTCCCCACAATCAACTATGTTGCATTATCATCATTACCTTAATGGGTCTTGGGAGTATCTTTCTATTTTATGAGTTATTTAAAAAAATTGCATCTGAGAAGCTCCATGAACACTTGATGGTTTATGAAATTTGCCTCATGAATGTACTTCTCACTGATTTCCCTTTTATCTGAATTCCCAGTGATTGAAGCAACCATCAATTCCATTGGAAACACCTCTCCTGGATGCAGACCCCGTATTCTGCTAAAGATAAGTCATGAGACCTTGAGCAAGTCTCCGATCTTTCTGCTACCATTAAATATAGTGTGTCTTCACCCCAAAATGTGCAGAACATTTATTACGTGCCCCCCACACACACTGTGCAAGATATCTCTTATTTGTCAAGTTTTCCAGAGTTTATGGGGCAATTTCAAATTCATTATTTTATTTGATCCTTTTAATAACCTAGGAAGAGTGAGAACAGGGATGAGCAAGTTTATGGAGGAGGAAACAGAGGATTTTTGTAGTTGCTTGACTCATGGAAAAATCCCAGATGTCAGAGTCGTCTGAGTCCAATTCCAGCACCCTTTGAAGTTTGTGGAGCCTTTTACAGGTAAGGGTCTAGTGAAGATCAAACGGGGTCATGGATATGAAAAGCGTTGGGGCTTCCCAGATGTGAGACAGAATCATCATGAAGACAAGGTGACAGGGCACTTTCCTTTGTCCTCATCACCTGACCTGTCATGGCGCCTGTCCCTCTAGAATGTAAGCTGGCAGGAGAGGACAGACCCACAGCGTTTCTACCTCCCCTAGGACATCTGGGAAAGCACATGGTATGCCTGTACCAATCCTTGTTGATTGATTGTCTGAGTTTAGGCCAAAAGATTATCTAGCTCTCTCCACTGGAAGCAGTCCAGTCCTTTAAGAAAGGGCCTCACCTCTGGAGTCCCAGCAGGGGGAAAAACAACACACCCATCTAGGCAATTTCCATAGAGCCATGAAACTTTGAGTTATAGCTCTCTTGACAGGGTTTCCTTTCTGTTTCCTTTTGACTTTTCTTTCCTTCCCTTATGAGGTAAATAAATATTTTAAAAAGAAAGAAAGCTGTGTGGCTCTTTTGTTCTGTCTGATCTACATATTGGAACCAAAAGACTCTATTTTCCCCCCCAAAGCAGTCATGTTGGCCCAGTAGCAAAAATGCATTTCTTTAAAAAAAAAAAAAAAATGAAAGTTTATTTTACATGTTGTAAATACCAGGAAATTCTTATCAGGATGTGAAAGTTAGGGTCTTGTTTTTCTTTTATCCCCTTTCTTTCTCTTTCAGGGAGAGAAAGCAAAAAAACAAATCGCTCTCTTCATAATGGAATCCCTTCTTTCTGCCTCTGCCCTGCTGGAAGAAGCCGTGTGCCTCTCAGTGGCTTCGAACGTTCTGGTTGAGGCCACCCTGCATTCCTATCAGCTATTTCATTTCCCCTAATCCCCCAGCCCAGAAGGGAATAATGCAATAAATACCCCACGATAAAGTGGTACTGAGTTTCTGAAACCCTCTCACAAAGGACATTTTATGACAAACTGAAGACGCAGAGGGTTGCCAATAGTCAGGGTTGTGTTTGATTTAAACAGTATTACAGTGCCTTAAGTCATAGAATTACAAAAATTGGGTGATTAATAGGCATTCTCCGGTCCAACTCCTTCATCTTACACTTGGAGAAATGGCATCAAGAAGCCTGGGCCCATGTGCTCAGCTTCTCAGAGGCAGGGCTGGGATGAGAATCCAGGCTCCTGGTTCAGGTCTCTGCAGTACTCCCCTCTCCCTGACATTCTCCCTTGCCCATCATGTGGATATCAAAAGACACCTTACGGGGAAAATTCTTTCAAATGAGGGATTGTGCGTTTCTTCATCCATTCAGCAATTTGGCAAACATTGGTTGGACACCTTTTATCCCAGGAATTATTCTAAGTAATGGGGAATACATAATTGAAAATGATTTGGACACCGCCCCACCCCAGTGTGTGTGTGTGTGTGTGTGTGTGTGTGAGAGAGAGAGAGAGAGAGAGAGAGACAGAGAGACAGAGAGAGAGAGACAGAGAGAGAGAGAAATTAACACTGTGGCTTTAGTGATGGGGACGCGCATCAAAAAATACCACAGTGGGAATGGTGCCAACCAGAACACCGTGGGCCACTACTTCCCAATCTCTAAAAATATAAGTCAGGCGAGCAGATCCCATATCCACCCTTATTACCTACAATCCACTCTCCACATAGCATCCAGAACAATTATTGAAATAACTACTAAAGCCATGTCATTCCCTTGCTTAAATTCTTCCGTGATTTTCCATTGTCCATGGGGTGAAGTCCAGGGAGGCCCTTCCTTACCATGCACCCCCTCCAAACCCTTCCAACTCCCTCACCAGCCCTTCAGGCGGCACTCTCCCCTGCTTGCCAGCTTGGCCCCTGTGCGTTCCTCCAAAGCACCAGGCTTAGTCCTGCCTGAAGGCCATTTGTACAAGCTGTCCCCTTTGTTTGGAACTCTTTCCCCTGACCGAGCTGACCTTGTTAACTGCCCTACCCACCTCCCATTCACCTAGCTGACTCCTTATTCTTCAGCTCTCAATTTAAATACCACTTCTTTAGGGAGACCTTTGTGACTCTTAGAACCAGGTGAGCGCCCCCTCTGTGGCCTGCCATAGCACTCTACTTCCTCTGCCCAGCATTCAATAGCTTTATTATATTTCCTTGTTAAGGTCTCTCTTTCCCAGTAGACTATAACCTGACGAGGGTCAGTATTATGTTTGTCTTGGCCACTGTAAGGCCAAAGTATAGAGTAGTGTTTGACACATTGCCTGTTTTCCAAAAATACTCATTGTGTGGATGGATGGATGGATGGATGGATGGATGGATGGATGGATGGATGGATGGATGGATGGATGACTATAAGACGATGTACCTATGGACCTTTCAAATGTGAAATGTCACCAATCATAATTGGGATGAAAAGTTCCAGCATAGACTTGGTCAGTCAATTCTGGCTCTTGAGAACAAGTAGACTTGTCCTAAAGTATGAAATAGAGAACTTTGGGAAAAATAAACACTTAAGATTCATTATCCTAAAAAGTGATGAGGGCTGGCCAAATGGCGCAGCAGTTAAGCACTGGCTTGGGAAGACAGCGGCCCCGGTTCAGGTCCCACTTATGAGGGCAATTAACACTGCCCTCAAAAAAAAAAAAAAAAGTGATAAGGGTAATTTAGAATCTTAGGCACCTAAGGGATGAAAGGAATCTGGCAATGACAGTGCCAAGGTGAGACAGGTGCAATTCAGGGGATCAAGCACAGGACAAGGAGTCGGGGCCTGGGACTCCTCGTAGCCCCAGGTGTATATCTTCTTCCTCTAAGGCATTAGGGAGGTGATTGAGGAGAGGCGTGGGGGCGGGAGGGAGGCAACCCCCATTGCTGGAGCCTTTGAGGATTACTATTGTGGAGTACAATTGAGTCTCCTGCAACGCGTGCCTCCCTGGGTGGGGTGGGGGTGGGGGTGCTGGAGGAGCCCAGCTTCATGAGTGTTTCTTGTTTCTGAATAATGAGAAGACTGCACATTTGGGCACAGGTTGTCCTGGAAGCTCTCCAGCAGGAAGGGGACTCTCTTCCGTAGTCCCAAAGTGTTGGTAGGAAAGTGTGGTGTGTGCACACATGTGTGTGAGTGTGTGCATGCATGAGAGAGAGATCTGGTGGGCTTGGTAGAATCTTTGAAGGCTCTAATTTAAATTTTACTCTGTTAGATTATTAAGACTAGGTGAGAGAAGAAAACATAACCTCAGAGAAAACTCAAAGGCAGTAGGAGGGAAATGCAGTGACATCAGAGCCTGAAGCAGAGTAAGAAGCTGCTAGTCCAGTGAAACCAGGTGGCTACCCTTGAGGAGGCTCACACATGTTGTCAGACTTTTCTTTAAAGCCTATCTCTGCATGGTTTTCCCTGACCATGAGCAGTGGGCAGCCTGGATGAGCGATGGGATGGGCAATCTCTCTCTCTCTCTCTCTCTTTCTCTCTCTCTCTCTCTCTCTCTCTCTCTCTCTCTCCCCCCCCACCCCCCTCCCTTCCTCTCTCCTTCCCTCCTTTCCTCTCCTCCTGTCCTCTCCTGCCAACTGTTTGTCACCAAAGTGGCCTAACTACTGACACGCCATTAATGCAAAAGAAACAGAAATGGCAGCACTCACTCCAGTCCCCAAAGGAAACTAACACATGCAAGGCAGCTTATTCATTTTGACACCTGTAGTGTATGAGGTGTTTCTTGCACTCCTGGGTCCTCTGCTTCTGGTTCTGGGGGAGTGCTGTGCTCTGTCTGAGGAGTCTTCCCCAGCCGCACACACTCTGTGGGGACTCCATTCATGGCCTCCAGCCTCCCAACATCTCCACCAAGTGTGGGGCTCTGATGACGATGACCTGGTGCCTATTTTGACAAAACACATCCCCTGAGTCTCTCGAAGGGCTGTGATTTTCTCTTGGTGGAAAGCCAGCCCCCTCTAATCTGCCTAGTGTGCCTCTCTGAAGTCACAAAAGCAACACTGTCCAGCGTTGTCTTCGGGAAGATTAAGCGGCCATTTAACAACTCAGGAAAGGTAACAATCTCACTACAAAATCAACACACACGGCTGTGGCCACTGCATGGTTGCCACCCCACGCCTCGGACCTCACCCAGCCATTCATCCTTGTGCTTTCACCCCACTGCCCAGCTCCAAGGCTCTGACCCAGTGACATCACTCCAAGTGAACAGGACTAAATGCTCTGGGGCTAAGCAAACAGACCTCAGCAGGCAGTCCGTCCCCGCAGGGGTTCTGATGGGGAGATTCCAGGTCTGGCCCAGGCTTTGGGCAGGAACTACAAATTCCACAACTGCGACCTCCACAGAGCCCTCCGCAGATTGCCCAGCTCTCCTGTGTGGCACCCAGACAGCAAGGAGGGAATAGGTGGGGGGCAGGCAAAAACTAAAGTAACAGAAGTTTGGAGAGTAAGAGTCACTTCATAAAAATGCATAGGAACTCACCACTGGGTTTGACCCCAGGAAAAATAAAATATAGGTTTTTTGTTTGTTTGTTTGTTTGCATTCTTAGTTAAATTCACCAGGTGAGAGAAAGAAAATCAAATGATAATATTGAAAAATACTTAGGATTCAGTACCTGGGAGTTCTTTATGGATAAGCTAAGTAAGGGGCACCAAATTCTCACTGGTAAGCATCTGATGAACTTTTAGACAGGGAGCCCAGGTTTACAAATTGCCCAAAATAAAACCTGGGTGGGGGGAGGGGTGGTGAGTGATTAGGGGTCCCCTCCCAGCTTTCACAGTTTGCTGAGTGGGTCCAGGTCTTAGCGCATTAGCCTGAGAATGAGAGAGGGATGGAGAAGGAGGAATGGTAGTCTGTTCTCCAGAGGCTATTATACTTTAGACTTTTGGACAGAAGGAATCAGCAAGTGGATTTCATAAGGCCAGCTCAGTATCAATGCCTCCAAATCCAAGCCAAACTAAACAACTCAAGTCTTGGCACTGTCTCCTTCAGGGAGAGGGAAAGAAGGGGGCTTGGCAGATAAAGACTCTTTAGGGCACGCCAGCCCACCCCTCAGCCAGTCCGCACACAAGGAATTTGATTTCCATGCCCCAGGGAATCTGTCGGTGAAATTCTAGAAATTTGCTCAGAAACTGTAAATACAACAGTGAAGTTCAAAAATGGGAGGGCTGCTCCCCAGCCGCTGCTTTGCCGTGGAAAGTACTAATCAGTGCCATTCCAGCCCAACAGACAAAAGCGCTTGAGAAATCAGGTTTTTAGCCTGGGCCCCAAAGTGGGCCTATTTCAGCTTGTCACAAGTTCCTGCTTTCTTCCTTACTAATGTCTAGGAGCCTCCTGTGTCCTCAGTTTAGCTGTGCAGAAGGACAAGGGTGATGATCTAAGGAAAAAAATTTTCTCTCTCCTTTACCAGTGTGGAAACTGAGGCACAAACAAAGTGTAAGAGATCCTACATAAGTACCCCCTCTACTAAGCTGGTCAGCATCAGAGATGGGCACCTGTGAACACATGTGTACAGGTTAGGGACATCTGAGCACTAAATATCCCCGGGATAGTCTCTCCCTGCAGCACTATTTAGGGAGTTTTATATTTCTTTACCATTTTGTTTTCCTAGATAACAGATTAAAAGTCAGGACTTCTTCAGGTATAAAGGATAAGTCCAAATGGCACAACTCAAGTGATGAATATGGGGAATTAGAAGGAAAGAAAAAGCTTCTTAACACACACTTTCCAATTGCCGTGGAGCTTAAATATTTACCATGAAATTTCCTGTCCCTCTGGCTTTGGGAGTTTCTAACTTGCGAGATAGAGTCTTATACTGACAGTTCCGCCTCACAGTGCTGCTAAATAAAATGAGAGTAGAGTCTGTCTGGTTTGGAAATCATACTTTCTTTGGCTGTTTAGGAAAAAAAAAAAATCAATCTAGGTTGGGTCTGCATGGCCATCCACATGGAAAGCCTGTGCTGTGCTGTGGAGTGAAGGCCAAGGGCACTGCAGCCACCGTGTCACTCAGGAACAGCTAAATATGAGTGCGAGTAGCCCAACTGAGCCAGGGAAGAGATGCAGGGAAGAAAACACCAGTGATGGAAAGGACCCAAAAAGTGCGTCTTGGCTTACCATCCAGGCCTGGGCTACCTGTCCACACACCGCCCTCAGGAGAGGGTGACTGTTCATGACATCTACCCGCACCCCCACTTACCTGTCAGGGCATCTCCACATAGATAATCATAGCTCACAATTTCATAAGAAATAAAAGAGAGATACAAGTAAACAGCAATTACGTTAAAATGGCCTTATTCATTGGATGCTAGAGGGCAATCAAGAGAGAGAGGCAGGATGGGGTCATTCTGGAGGTGATAAAAATTTGAACAGTTTAGGCAGAGATCAAAGTGCGAAAAAGACATCTGCCGAGCCTACCTGCCCAGGTGACTAATACCAGGCACTGGCTCACCTGGCCCACAGATTCATCAGGCATAATGTGCCGGCCATAAGTAAGATGGCCATTAGCGTCCCTTCTCAATCTGGTGGTCTTTCATTCCATCATTCTAACTTCAATCTCTATGACTCACTATGTTTCAGCCTAAAGGAGTGAAAGAAATGATGAAATGGAGTGCTTTCCGAGCTTGGGAATTCCTAAACCAACATAAATTTAAAAATGATGCTCTATCTTAATTACTTAGATTGAGTGAAGAAATGAAGAAGTAAAATCCAAACTCGTAGAAAAAAGGTCAGAAACCAAAGGTGCACAAAAGTTACATGTAAGTCATTTGTTGGAAACAAGGCTATGGAGGAGATGATGGTAGGAAAAGAAAAGATGTAACCAAAACTGAAGGACTGAATTCTTGCAGGCTCACAAGGAGAAAGAGAGGGGGCTCGAGATGTCGTAACCTTCTACCACCTCCTCTGAAAACCTTCCTGTCTTCCTTAGGCACGTTACCATAGCACCTTCTGCAGCCTGCTAACTGAATTTTCATGCAGAAATACCTGTGTTGATTTAGTTGTCTGCCTCTCCCAGAGGATGGTGAGTGCTCTGAGGACAGGGAGATCATCTTATTCAAATTTGTATGTGTAAGATCTTGAAAGGAGCCTGTCTAAAGTAATTGGTCAACAATATTTTGACTAAGCATTAAAATTATTTCCCCAATAGCAATTAAAAGAAAAAAAAATGATCCAGGCCACTAACTAAAGGTTTTCATTTCTGGGGAGACCTTCACTAGCAAGGCAAGTTGCACTGATTTGAAAGTATAAGTGTTCTCAAAGTTTCCATTAGCATTTTCAGGAAAGTAAAAAAAAAAAAATCTAAATTTACCTCCAGGGACCTTATCATTATCCTTTCCGCAAAGCATGATACCACCTTTGAAGTGATTTGACTTAAACACACACACACACACACACACACACACACATACACACACACACACAAACAAAAAAAAAATATCACATGATTCTACTGTTAAATATCTGGAGACATGTGATTCACTCAAATTGAGCGGTCACTGTCATTTGTCTGAATGTCTAAGCATCAACAGTGTGAGCTCTGGGATCAGACAACCCAGGTTCAAATTCTGGCTTCCAAATTCTGGACCCTTCCAGATTGTATAACATTTTCAAGTGGAGGTTAGAGTATCTGCCAGAGTAACTGTAGAGGAGATAGGGATGACCCTCAAATTATCTCCAAGTTTCCCCAATCCCATGTATTCCCACCCTATCCACATACCAGCTATCACCAAGCCACACTCGGCATGACTGCCCTACACATGTCATCGCTAGCAATTCACCTACACCAGTTGGTTAACTATATGGTGGTTCTCTATCTAATGTTCGAGTTGGCATGGGGTACGGATCAGAGATGGGTTGTCAGAATTTCTTTGGAGATCTTTTACAAGATGCACATATCCAAGAAACACACACACACACACACACACACACACACACACACACACACAATTGCTCTCTCTCCCTCATACTCACACTCACACACTCATTCCTGGAGGATACTTTCAAAGATATCGATCAGTTCCCTGGATAGAAGGATTTTCCAGGCCTTCACCTCTCACTCTGTCTGAAACCCCTAACCCCTGACTATGCTGCGACTCATGCTTATAGGTAAAGAGGCAGTACTGATTACCTTCCTTTAAAGAAGAACATCCAAAGTCACAGATGCAGCCCACAGCAAACCAGGCACACTTCTAACACGAATTAGCACATAAAT
The DNA here is from genome assembly GCA_033961575.1 of Aselliscus stoliczkanus. Taxonomy (NCBI): domain Eukaryota; kingdom Metazoa; phylum Chordata; class Mammalia; order Chiroptera; family Hipposideridae; genus Aselliscus; species Aselliscus stoliczkanus. The sequence continues at coordinate 89,939,319 of CM066738.1, read as the reverse complement.
CTTGGGCCTCCCTTCCTCCTTCTCACATTACCCTTCAATAACCATGATCTATCACTGGCTCAAACTTTTGTTTTCAATCTGAGCCAATGGCCATGTTGTCCCCAGATACCTATAAGTGGTTGTAGCAGGAGAACAGAAATATGTTAACACGTCATCTAGGAGCTATGACTTTCACCTTACCAGGCCATGCTAAGAAAGAAATGAATACACACACACACACACACACACACACATAGTCAGAGAAGGGAAGAGAGAGAGAGAGACCTACTTGGAATCTGAACCTACTTTATGGCCACCTTGACTTCAGCTAGCCTGAGATATTCTGCGGGGCTCTAGTGGTTGCACTGGGTATTTGTTTACTTGTTTGTTTTGGTTTGGGTTTTGGTTTCCATCAGCTGGGAATAAACACTTAAAGAATGAAGCTACAAACATCCCAACTATCACTTCTCTACATCCTGGGAGCAAGAAGCAAGTATACTTCTGTTGATGTACTAAAGATGTATTAAAACCAACCCTGTGTGCTGCCTGTTGTCAAGGAGTGGGCAGGTAACCAGCAGACCCTACTGTCTTCCCAGCCAGCCCTGCAGTGTCTACGGGGGCTTTCCGCTGACCCCTGCCTCTGTGTCTGGCTGTGACCTTGTGATGAGGCCTTTGGGGGCATATCTGCAACCAACTGGTTAGAGTCAAAGCCATCGAGGGCCCCCACTCATGGACATAATTTCTCTAAAATGGTGCAGTAAAGGAAGATGGCTCACAGCACAAGTAACACTTATGGCGGGAGGTCTAGGGGCACTCTTCGTGAGCATACTTCCTCCACAGCCTGTCTGTGCACTAATTTTTTTTTTAAGTCACCATAGGTCACAGATGGGTAATTATAAACCCCAATTCCATAGAAATAGGTGGGGAAAGGAGATGAAGGGGAGACGCAATCAATTCCGTGGATCTGTAAGAAGAAGTTCTCTGGCCTTCAACAGTGATCAAGAAAATAAAAAGAACTTAAAAAATAAATGAACTTCTCCAAGATATTTCCACCCAAAAGGGGACCTATAGAACTACAAGCTCTTTCAGGTAAAAAGAAGACACTGGAGGAGGAATCATAACATTAAGATCTAACATGTTTTAGGGTATCTATTTTATGCCAGGTTTTATTCTAGGCATTTTTCTATGTGTCATCGCATTTACTTCTAAATGTGTCCCCATGAATCCCACTAAACAGATGAGCAAAGCCGAGGTACAGAAACACTAAGTGACCTGTCTAAGGTTGTCTGGTACCGTGCAGTGGAGCTGGGTTCAAACCCAGTCAGTCTGAGTGCAAAGCCTGGAGACTTAAGCACATGACACACAGCAACTTGGGAGGGTGACCAAGAACTGAAACATCAGACTGCCCGAGGGTGGAATTTTCCTTTAGCCCTCGGGTTACACCCTTATGAAAACACCCCAAGGACCTGAAGACGCCTCCTAGCCAAGAATGTCCCTTTCCCTGACAAGCACTCGCATTCCCAGGGATGTGGCCCGCCATCCCCGCTGCGCCCGGGCTGGACTCCAGGGGGGAGCAGGCCTTCGCTAGCCAATGTAGGAGGCCCAGCCCTCACTCCCCGGGCACATGTGGGTCCTGGAGGTGTTTGCTTTTCCTCTTCTTATTTAAAGAAAAAACAAAACTCTCCACACTCCCCACATGTGAAATACCGCTCGTGCTGCCGCCAGACAATAATTTTATAGTCACACAATGACCCTTGGGCAGAGAAAAGAGGAAAAGCCTGTACCCCGCCCAATCCGAGCCTGGGAGAGTCAACCTTTGGAAAAGCCCAGGTCGCAGAAGATCAAACTCGCTTGCTGAGGAACAACAGGAGGTGGGGAGGCAGGCGGGGGAGAGGACTGGGAAGGAGGAAGCAGAAAGTTTAAAGGTCAAAACAAATGTCAACCTAACACCAGCACTGTATGAACAGCACACAGCCTCCTTGCTAGACAAATAAATGCTGCCGGGGAGGCAAGGTATCAAGAGGTTTTATTAACTCTCCTCCTGGAATGGTGCACATAGGAAGTCTGTTCCATCATATAAGCTGCAAAGCACAATATTTATCCCTGGGGTCGGGGAGCGGGGATCACAGAGCTGATATTGAATCCACAACCCAGAGCCTCTCCTCCGTTCCCTTCCCAGCTGGCCTCTGTTCCTGCTGCACCTCCGGGAGCCTGTCAGCAGGAAATACCCAGGCAGATTTTGATAAGAGTGGAAAGGGTCACATGCTGATGAGAACACAGGGCACAACCCTGCCTGCGCCCTCTGCTCACTCCTTCCCAGATGTGACTTGGTCACACTGAGCACAAGGGGAGCCTGAGATGATGGGCTCCCCTGCATCCCCACGCCCCACTGGGAGGATCCTCATTCTGCTTCTGTGCCCAGCTCTGTGGGCACCCCACCTCTGTCTGGGGGCTCCACACGAAAAGTGCCCCTTTGTGGAGTCCAAGGCAATTAAGGAGAAGCCACTGGATGGCTGGTCATGGCTCAGCTCACTTGCAAGAAAAAGTTCTCTGCCCATTTGCTCTGTGCCTCCCACGCTGCCTGCTCACCTGGGGAGCTTCAAAATGTGTGTGTGTGTGTGTGTGTGTGTGTGTGTGTGTGTGTGTGTGTGTGTTCCCCAACCCCACCCTCAGAAGTCTTAATTCAGGTGGTCTGGAGTGGATCCTGAGAATCCGTATTTTTAAAAAGCTCGCAGGCACTTCTGATGCAGTCAGTGACCCCAACAGCTGCCTGGACATGAGTGCTGTAGGAAACCAGAGATCACAGCATTGGCCTCCCTGCAAATGGAAACTGCTGGTCCAGGACAGACAGCCCAGCTTGTGGCAGGCCACTGTGGTTGGTAGTCACCAGGACCCACCTGACTTGGAGCCCCCATTAAAGGTGCCATGCAATTCTCTGCATTGCATTCAAGGGACAGTCCTGGGTCTGGAGGCACACCTCCATCCTCACAGCTTCCCTGAGGGTGTGAAATGCCTTCTTCAATCTACCCTTCTCCATCATCACCCCACTGCTACATTCTGATCGATAAAGACCTTCCATACTTTCTGATGGGGTTTGGTTTATGGAGTTCCCTGATGCCTGGATAGTTATCATCTCTACGTTAACACTGAGAGCTGCACAAGGAATGATTCCCAATTTTTTGTGCACTATTCCTGTACTACTGAGGCTGGGAATGCTTTCCTTGGGCACGTGCAAAACACAAAATAAAAAATAGTGAGGTGCTTCTCATGTATCGCCCAGGTGTGAAAGATAAATAGATGAATCCACTGGCGATCCCAAGGACACTGCAAAACATGCCAAAATTCTAGAATAAAAGGATAACCCCAAAACAAGCAACAGATGAAAACCAAGCAGATGAAAACACAGTAAACGAAGCAGGTAAACTCAAAACATGCTTACTGACAAACTGACCACGGCCGAGGGAGGCCAGGATGTTACTTCACCATCGCAGGGCCAGGTTGGGTGAGCCCAGGAGATGCTGCTCTCAAGGCTCCAAGCCTTCGCCCAGCATCCTCTGCTTCTGCTCTGCACTCTCCCACATTGAAATGCACTGGGAACACAGCTTTCCTCCTCCCTTCTCCACTTACTTCTACAGAAACTGTTGTCACGGACACATCAGTTACCAGTCATTGGCACCTCAGTTTGAATATACACCAGTGGCCGTTTATTGCTCCCATAAGATCTGTATTTTTTTTGTATTTTATTTCTCAACTGGACTGGGAGGAGAGGAAGGAGGAAATGGGGAGAGCCTTTTCCTTTTCCTTTTGAAAAAAAAAATCAGGATCCATCAGCAGTAAGGAACGGCCTGGGACTTTCTTTATATGGTAGTGTTGAGAGTGAAGATTCTGGAATTTCTGCAGTTAAATATCTGTGGGGGGCCCTCATTGATAGTCTGGATGGTGTATGGGCACATAGATGGTGTCAGGTGCTGAGAGAGGATCCTCACGGCAATTGCATATTGCATATACAAGTATGTGTGAGTGTGTGAGTGTGAGTGTGTATGTGTGTGTGACGTGTGTGTGTGTGTTTACACATGTATGGCCTGAAAGACTTCTGGTCAGCCCTCAGCTTTTTCTATCCCACGACAACAGAACAGTAACATGAGCTTCTATGTGGCATAATGGTGGGATGGAAATTGAGTTTTGTGTGTGTTTTGTTTGTGTGTGTGTTTGTACTAGATTTTTAATTGTAATGGGAAAAAATAAAAATTGGAATTCTTTATTCCCCATTATCACTTTTTTTTAGATTTCTTTATTGGGGAATTGGGGGAGGGGCATGTCTAGACAAGCTGCTGTCCTTTTTTGTTCTTCAGTCTAGTTCTGGAGGACGTTACGTCACTGGCCCATGTTGGTGTTATCATTGCACTCTTCTTGGGTGAGGTAGCTGCTCGCCGGCCATTGGACGGCCGCTCACGGCAGCTCACAGCAGCCCACGGCAGCCCACAAAAGCGCAAGCCTGACCCCGGCCAGTCCCAATGCAGCCTATGCCATCGCCAGCGACTCACGGCAGTGCAGCTCCAGGTCAAGCTGTTGTTCACCATCCCAGCTGCAGAGGGCTCAGCGTCACTGGCCCTCATGTGGGATCCGAACCAGGGCGCAGCTGCCCAGAGCTGGCATCCCCAGCCAACTCCCAAGCAACACACCACTCGGCCAGCCCCTCCATTCTCACTTTTATCCCTATTTATACCTATTTCCAAACACTGAACTCCACATGAGATGGAAGAAAAGGAGAAAAGATTTAGAAGATCAGAGTCCCCAGGAGAACTTGGCTTGGTTAAGGTCATCTTAGTGGGTCTCTTCTAACTGACACATCCCTAAGAAATCACCACCCACCCAACAATAGCAACAATAAAGGGCACACTTTAAAAAGATCTCCTTGTAGTTTGAAGAAAAAATCAGGACTCCCTCCTTCTTTGTTCCCAGGGGATCTGTGGTTTTTTAGTAATCAATAAATCTAAATAGTAAAGATCAGTTTCAGGCTAAGTGACGATTTTCTAGAGGTTGAATTACATAGCAAGGAAGACAAAAAAGGTAAAGACATAAAAAGGGAGATGAGTTAAGTAAAAGGAATCCCTCCAGGTTCCCATGGAAAGTATCCAACTGTGGGCCCTGGAACTAAATCTTCATTGGTGAGAATTCCTTTTCCGGATAAGACATCTCACTAAATCCTAGTCCCAGCACCGTCAGATTCACAAATTTAGCTTGTACCATAGAGCTTGTTTATTCTCCTTCTCCCCCAACCCCCTTCTAGTACCTCCTTCCACTGTCACTTAGAGAAAGTCATCAACAGGAGTATTACACCTAACAGGTCACATTGCCCATCTCTCTTCACAGGACACTTTGCAGAGAAAAAAGAGCCTATCAGCCTACCCTCTACCCTATCACACCCAGTGGGTATGAAGAATAAGTAGAGAGCCAGATGTGTTTGTCTTATTCCTGAGGATTTCCACAGGATTTTTTGAGCAACCAGAGACAACTGTAAAAATAACGAGTCCTTTGTGAAATACATCTCTCTATATACTCTATGGGGTCTGCAACAATTCAGAAACTGTAGGTTTCTTGTGCAATTCATTATCTGATATGGTTAAGCAATGAACACTATAAATCCACTAATGGGAAGTTCAAATCTTCTTAGAAGGAAAAGAACAAAACACCTGGTAAATCACCAAAAACCTTGGTAAACATGAACGAAATCCCTAGCTAGTCTTCATAGATCCTTAATGGAGCAATTTGTACTGTAAGCAGCCCAATTCATCCAAACTAGAGAAACTTTTCATGGGGAGTTAAACTAAGAAACTTGAAAACATTAAATCTTATCCCAAGCTCTACAACACACATCACACACACATACACACACACACACACACACACACACACATACACACACACACACACGCTGAAAGCATTTCCCTAATGTTTGAGTATTTGTGTTATGTTTTTTGGAATATCTTTATCGAAAACATTACATGGGATCCTAATATGTAAAGCACAAAAAGCAATTCTGTGGTGAGAGTGGGGTCCTACCCATTTAGCAATCTCTTGGCAAGCAACATTGGCCCCTGAGTCATCAAGGGCTCCCAAATCACATTTTCCCCAGTTTTATTGAGAAATAATTGACACTTGCCAAATTACAAGTTAAAGACCACCAGCCCAGTGACTAACAATAGGAGCGGGCTCTCCTCTTAAGGGATGGTTATAGACTTTCATCATTCATTCTAGGGTTCATTGGCTGAACCCCACTGTGCTCATATGCAGAGATACCAAGGCAAAAGAGACAGGGATCCTGATCTCAAGGAGCTCACAGTCTGTTATGGGAACGACAGGCAATCAGAATATTCTAAAACATTAGCATAAATAATGTAAGTAATGTGACAGAGGTAGTCACAGGATGCTATGCGATTCCAATTTTCATCTCCCCCAAAGTTTTCAGGACACTGAGCCTGTTCTGAGTCATTCAACTAATTAAGGTTGGGGCAGAAGATTGGCCAGCTAGAAAATAAGTAGATTAATAGCTTGTTTCAAACAGACTGTATAAAATAATTTCATTTCATAAAAAGAAATAATTTCATATTATCTCCAAGTGTGATGTAAAAAGCACTTGCTATCCACCCTGTAAATAAGGGATGATGCCAAATTTTTAAAGCTATATGAAGAACAGAATTTCCACACTGTGTCAAACAGTGCAGATCTAGCCTAGAATTATCATGCAGAAAAGACCTGCTGGCCCACCCAGGGTCTGGTCACAAAGATAAGGTGATAAGCACATGTGTCACTTGATACAATTTATTTACCCATTAAATCTTTTTCTCACAAGCATGTAATATAGCCATTTTTAGGAGTTAAAGAGTTCCTAAGCTTAATACCCATTTGGTGAGTTGAGTTTGCTGATTTCATTCCCTTTGCTGAACTGGAAATCCTGAAGTTTGAGGTGCCAGTCACGGATGCTGAGTCCTCTCAGAAGACAATAGTTTCTCAAAAGCAGATCTGCTCTCTCTCTAGAAGATTCAGTTTACTCCCATATAACTTGTAGAGTCCTTAACACCAAAGTTGGTTTTCTCTTTGGAGTAACAGATGCTGTTATTTTGGGTAATGAAAGAAAACACTCATGGCAGTGACAAAGGAAACGAGGATTATAGAACCTTGGAGGGCCGGCTGAGTGGCGAAGTGGTTAAGCGCTGGCTTGGGAAGCCAGCGGCCCCAGTTCGGGTCCCATATATGAGGGTCAGTGACACTGACCTCAAAAAAAAAAAAAAAAAAGAACCTTGGAAAGGGAGACGATTTAGAATTCCGTCAGCCAGCACCCCACAAGAATAGGGAGGACCCTGTACATGACCACATTGTTTGCTCAGACACTCCTGTGAGAGGAAGTTGGCTCCTTCCTGGGGAAGCTCATTTCTCTTGGATAGCCTTCTTACTTTTATTTTTTTGAAGACAAATTTTCTTCAGTTGATACCAAGTTCTGCCTCCCTATCTATTCGTTGGTTCTAAATCTGCTCTGTGAAAGCGCACAAAACTGAAATTCTCCCATTCATGGGACAGACACTCCAATACACATCCCAGGGAAGTGTGATGCTCATTTCCAATCTGTAGGCCTACAGATTGGCCTCCAATGCCTTCTTCACGTTCAGGACTCCCCACCCTACAAAGGAGCTATGATAGACAATAGACTCAAAGACATAATTTTTAGAAGTTACTGCTATTCCATTGGTAATTTTATTTATTTTTTAATTGTGGTAAAATAAACATAACATAAAATGTACCATCTTAACCACTTGCCAGTGTACAGTTCAGTGGCATTAAGTACATTCACATTGTTGTGCAGCCATCACCACCATCCATTTACAGAGCTCTTTCCATCTTGCAGAACTAAAACGCTGATTCCCCATTCCACCCCCACCCCCAACACACACACACACACACACACACACACACACACACACACACACAACTTCCTGGAAACAACCATTCTACTTTATATCTCTGTGAATTTGACTACTCTAGTACCTCATATGAATGGAGTCATACAGTATCTGTCTTTTGGTGATGGGCTTATTTCTCTTACCGTTATGTCCTCAAGGTTCATCCATGTTGTAGCCTGTGTCAGAATTTCCTTTATTTTAAGGATGGACAATATTCCATATTACCCTTCTACTTTACAGATGTGAAAAAAATCAAGAAGTCAAGAGCTTTCCATAGATCTCACAACCAGAATTCAAGCCAGGTTCCCTGACTCCCTGTCCTCTGCCTGCCCAGCTCATCCTTCTCTGTTTTCCAAATGTTCTATATTCTAATTTGGACTGAAGCTGAAGTGGAGGCTCCTTTTGAACCATTCCCAGGCAAAGAGCTTATCTTGTGGTTGGGGGCTAACCCACAAACACACCCCATACTGGAAATATCTTTCAGATAGTAAGGACTTCAGAACTTTGGAGACTCAAGACCCAAGCGTTGGCAGTGAGGCCAGGAGAGGAAGCCTGTGGGTTTAATCCTACTGTAATAAATACCACTAATTATTAGTATAATTACTTATTTTGTTTTCTTTGAGGGGGAAGCATACTGTAAAGCCTCTTTTCTTTTCAATATTAGAACTTGAATTCTGTGGTAGGCAGAAGTAGCAGAGAGCAAGAGGGAGAGGGAGAGAGAGATGCCTCATGGGTGGTATGTTTGTTTTGCTTTTCTCATCTGGGTATGTGTTGTTTTTTTCATCTGGGTATGTGTTTTTATCTCTCTTGCCAAGATATGGGGGAAGCCACAGTACAGTATAACCAGAGTGGGTCTCAGCCATTCCTCACAGCTCTTACTTCCTAATAAAGAGGAGCCCTTCTGCAAAGGATGCAGTTGCTGTCAGAGAAGGCATGACTAATAATGATTAATTTGATCTTCACCAACATACGCTGGATCTGCCATTCACTAAATAATCATCCTGTAGCCTGGATACCATTTCCACAGGGTTCAGGGAAGTTGCCGGCCATTTATCACATTAAAATAAAACAAAAAACTTGCATAAACAAGAGGGGATAAAAGAAGGAACCATCCTCCAAATAAAGCCAAATGCCTTCACATCCACCCACAAAAAGGCCTGCTTAAAGCTAGAAACAACAAAAACAACAAAGCGTACGTTGCTATCTTGTGCCAGAAGACAAAAACAAAACGAACTGGACACATATCCTTCTCCGAGAATAGAATGGGAGCCAAGTGTGGTTCTTTTTCCAGACACGGAGAAGGGTCAGCCATCTAACTGGCAAACGTACAGCTATCTCCTCAATTGATCCTGACTTCTGCCTTGTAGGAAAGATAACAGCCCCCATTCAACACCCAGGGAAAATATGGTTTGGGAGGCTTACTCCCAAATGCTGAAATCAGAGAGCAAGAAAAACCTGGACTCCCCCAGGCTTCCTTCTTGAGGACTGGCCTTAGCTGTGACCTGTGACAAAGTTCATCCTGAGCCAGCTCCTAGCCCAGACTGTTTCTTCTGAGCTCTGTTTTTAGAACAGATCATTTTATGGATCATTTTACAAATATTTATTGAGCGTCCACTGTGTGCCAGTCACTCACTGCTCTAGGCACCAAGACACATCAGTGAGCAGAGCCAACTGCCTGCTCTCAAAGAGTTTTCACTCTAGCAGACAAAGGCAGGTAATACACAAACAAGCAAATGAAATGCAGGGTCCATCCGATAGAGGTAAGTGCTAGGTATAAAAATAAGGCAGGTTAAGAGAATCGGGAAAAGTCAAGTCTGTTATTTCATAGAGTGTGGTCAGGAATGTCATCACGGATAACTTATATTTAAGCAGAGAGGTCAAGTGCAAACATTACAAATGTGCTGGAGGAGAGCTTTCCAGGCACAGGAAACAGCAAAAGCCAAGTGTCTCAGGTAGACTGGTGCTAAGAGTATTGTGTAAGGTGGTGCAGGGTGAGATGAGGCCAGACAGGTAACAGCAGGCCATTGCGCGGGATGAAACGGGGAGCCATTGGAGGGTTTGGAGCACAGGGGCACCCCAATTTGACTGATGTTTTAAAGGGTCACTCTAGATACTGTGGTAAATAGAATGGATATATGAGTTGGGAGCTCACGTGGTAGGTACAGAATGGAGGTAAATGTGAATGTTTTATGTGTGTAGATGATATTCAGTGCCACGAGAGAGTACAACAGAGAGAAGAGGTTGGAGAACTGAGACCTGGGGCACTCCAATGTTTGGAGGTCAGGGACATGAGCAGGAACCAGCAAAGACTCAGAAAAGAAGCAGGCAGAGCAAGGAGGGGACAGAGCGGGTGCTGCCCCAGAAGCGAAGGGAAAAGCGCTTCGAGGGAGGAGTGATCGCCAAGAGTCAAATGTGGCCGAGGTCACACAGTAACAAGTATGATCAGAAGCTTAGGGCTACCACTCCAAAGATTATTGAAACTGTGGCTTTTGCAGGAGAGGACCAGAGAAAGGGGTTCACAGCTTTAAATGACCACTTTCCTGATTTTCCAAAGTGTTCACAGGGAGAATGTAGGGAGTCCATATAGTAACCCTCAACCTCAAAATAACTCAGCTCCATGCTGTAGGCAGCTGGTGATGTTTGTTTCCATCTAAGGGATGCCGATGCCTCGATGTCAATCACCATCGTGTTCCTCACCACATGCCCAGGGGCCTCAAGGGAGCCAGCAGTTTACCTCTCCTCATTTTAGATATGAAGACATGGGACACTAATTTGGATGCTATGCCACATTAAAATATCCCCTCTGCCCATCAAACTCTGACTGTCATGACCTGGCATTCAGTGTCCTCTACAAATTCCAATTTCATAATTCCAACTATGAACTCCAACCCATGGAGTTACTCACTCTTCCCTCAACATCTGGAACACCTTCTTACTTTTGGACTGAGATGCTTCTCTCTCTCTGCCTGTTTAAAATAGCTTTTTTGGTACAGTCGAATTGATCAATGAAGATTTCTGTAAATGAGGCTCCTCCGAAGTCTAGAATAATTTCTCCCTTCTCTTTATTTTGCTCACACGTTATTGTCTGAATCCTGCCAACCCGATATCTTTTTTTTTAAGGTTTTATTGGGGAATTGGGGGAGGGGAACAGCATTGGGGAACCGAGGAAGGGGAACAGACAAGTTGCTATCCTTTTGTTCTTCAGTCTAGTTACAGAGGACATCGTCGCACTGGCCCATGTTGGTGTCATCATTGGTCTCTTCTGGGGTGAGGCAAATCAGTCACTGGCCTCTGGATGGCTGCTCACCGTGGCTCTTGGCAGCTCACGCTGGCTGCCAGCTGCTCACACTGTCTGCTAGCCACTCACTGCAGCCCATGGCAGCCCATTGCAGCAGGGGCTGTAGCTATGCTGTCCCGGGGACTCACAGCAGCCCAGCTCCAGGTGGAGCTGTTGTTCACCATCTTAGCTGTAGAGGGCAGTGTCACTGGCTCTCATAAGTGGGATCCGAACCGGGGCCACTGGCATCCCAAGCCAGCTCTTAACCAACATGCCACTTGACCCGCCCCCCCACCCTGCCCTGACATCTTTTTGATGACAGGCACCATATCTTCATCATCTTTGTTCTGTGCATCACTTAACAGTGTGCCTTGCCCAAAAGAAGTACTCAGTGGTTACTCAGAGAATGAGTGAATGATTCTTCACACAGAATGATGGGGCTCAAGAGCTAAAAGCAAGTCAGTAATTGAGTTCAGTTCAGGACCTTTACATTCTGACATCCAGATTCACTCCTTAGAAATGTTTGTTCCTTTTTCTGCCAATGCCAGTTGTTAATGGTGACAGAACTGTGGAATATACTCTGAAGACCGCGGCTCAGCCACCCCAGAGACCGGCTTGCACAGTCTTTCCTTCTCTGGGCACCACTCCTACGTTCCCGGGCTCAATGGGAAATTCTTGACCCATCCTTGCTTTTTGAATAATTACTTTTTCTTTTTTCCTAGTTCACAGCATTCCCTGGTAACCACTGAGATAATACTCCATAGTAAACCAGAGAAAAGCAAACAATCAATGCACATGTGTTAGGACCCACCATGTACTTGAAGCCACACTAAGCACTCCACCCCCCACCTTGATCCCCATGCCTGGCACGCAGAAAAGCATAGACAAATATCTCTAGCTTTGCACATACTTGAGGATATGACTAAAACTCAAACCTCAATGTGCTAAGTGCTAAATGAGTTGTACTGTCTGGATAACATCTTAGGAATTCAGGGTCTGGGGAGAGACCAAGAACTCAATGAAACCAAGAAGGAGTTGCTGAGGGGTGGGTTCTAGAATAGGAAGGATCTGTTAGGGTGGTGATGGGACTGAAGCATGCCACTTTAGAGTCCCTGAAGCAGAAAAAAAAAAAAAAAGAAAGAAAAACTCTTTAGAATCTTGGTGGAACTGTGGATTGGGCAAGGTGAGAGATGAAGCTGGAAAGACCAGTCTGGCCAGCTCATCCAGTTTGTTACCTAATGGTCCTAATATAGCTACTTCTGTGCTTCTGATGACCTAGGTCATTCTGGGTACAACAATGAGGCCAGGCTGTGCACAAACATCTACCATCAGTCACTGGACCAGGAGACAGAAGGCCTGGGTCCCAGACCTGGTCCTGTCACTGAAAAAATTTATAAATATAAATCAAGCAATTAATTTCTCCTGTATTGGTTTTCTCCCTTTAAGAGAAAAAGGGTGGGGTGGGGAGCCATAGGTCAGCCCACCTCATATGATTATCATATACAATAATGGTTATCAAAGCTCTATTCAAAAGTGATACGTGTATAAAATAAATCTCTACAGAAAATATATAGGGTACGTTAGTCGTAAGAAATATATTGGTACAACTTAACACAGACTCAGTGAAAGCACTGTATTCTGTTGCTACCCCTCACTCAAAAAGTACATTTCCTTGATGGACTAGAGTGAATTCTTCAGAATTAGTGGTTTGCTAGCAAGTACATGGGGATCAGACTGACTTGGGTGGATTCCTAGCTCTGTTATTTGCGATCTGTGTGACCTCGAACAAGTTTTGTAAACTTGCTAAGCCTCGGTTTTTTGTTTTGTTTTATTTATCAGTAAAATTAAAACAACACTGCCTACTTTGTTGCGAAGATTTGAGACAATTTCGTGTAAAGTTTCTAAGTTGGTTACTGGCACACAGTAGATACAAATATCGTAGCCTTTTTTATCATTAGATTCAAATATGAAAGACGTCATGTAACCTAGATACCATATCAAATTCATCACCCATTTGCAAGGGATGGAAATGTTTTTGGTATAATAAACATAATTTAAATCTTATTTGAGACCACTCGCTTCTTTTTGTTAAGTCTTTTATTTCTCAGGCTGTAAAGGACATGGTGGAAATCAGCACACAAAGCCATTTAATACACTATGTGTTAGAAAACATTCTATAGGCCACTCCCTATATCCACAGCCACCTTCCAAAATAAAAACAAAAACAAATCCAGGCCTGCTGATTGTGGAATAACTGAAAAGTGCATTGTTATCCCATACCACATCTGTAATTTGGATGAGATTTTTGCTTCTATCAAGGCTGGGTTGGCAAGGGCTGGAAGGAAGGGAAGGGAAGAAGCAGTCGAGGTATGTACATAGGAATGGCTCAAAATAAGCATTAAGCATTTAATGAAATCCACCTGCTTTCAGTCAAAGCTTTGCTCCTTCCTTCGATGTTAGAAATGAAGTTGGTTGACTGAAATTTAGAATCTGGCTTTGCCGGCCATTCATGCATGGAAAGCTTGGGTTACCAAGGCAGAGCAGGGCTCTGGACAGGCCCGGAGTGGTCAGTTAGGGGCCAGCTGAGCACTCCAGAGCACAGACACGGTGCACCTCTCTGCAGGCCCCATACCCCCACCCCTCCACATGCCAGCTTCCTGCCTTCCCATCCAGGGGGAGCTGTGTGAGGCTTCAGGAGGGGGAAGCCCCCTCCTCTCTCTAAACAAGGAAGTGGTGAGAAGCTTGAGGTGAAAATGTTCTAGCTTATCACCTTTTAAAAAAAGCCACTTCTGGGCCGGCCGAGTGGCAAGGTGGTTAAGTGCTGGCTTGGGAAGCCAGCAGCCCCGGTTCGGATCCCATATATGAGGGCCAGTGACACTGCCCTCAAAAAAAAAAATAAAAATAAAAAAAAATAAAAAAATAAAAAAAGCCACTTCAGAAACAGTATTTACCAAGCAGGAGAGGGGGTTTTGTCACCATCAGTCCAGGAGACATTACAGTAGCTCCATTACTGCTGCTGTGACAAAGGTACCACAGGCACAATAATCCAAGACAAGCTGGGGTCCTCCACGAGCCTTCAGGCCAGGGGTTCCTACCCTGGCTGCCTACAAAAATCACCAGGGGAACTTAAAAACTATATAAGTGCCTGGAATCCATTTCTAGGTTTTCTAGTTAATTGGTATGGGATAAGGCACAGACATCAGGGTTTAAAAAAATAAGAAAAAAAAAAGAAAAAGAAAAAAGTTTCTAGTGATTCTAACATGAGGCCTGAGTTGAGAGCTATGATCTACTGAGGAATTACAGATGAGGAATCTGAGGGTCAAAGATTTCCAGTGAGTAATTTGTCCTTAAATCAAATTGTCATCCCCTTGTCGTCCAGTATTTTGGTCCTATTTCAGGGAAGTCTTCTTATTTTAGACTTAATGATAAAGCCCCTTCCACCTTGCCCCATGCACACATTGTGTGGGGGAAATGAAACTCCGGAAGGCTGAGGTGGGAGAAGGGAACTGAGAGGTGAAACTGACTTTAAATAGGAACGAAACTGACAAGAGACAGCGCAAAGGCCAAAAGTGGAGAAACACGGCAAATGAAAACAAACCACCTCACTGAGAAAAGCCAGTTAAACCCGGAAAGTTCTTTCAGTTTGGATAATTTAAGGTTTCAGTGAGGGATTACGTTTTACATGTTGAAAGTATCTCCCACGTGGTAAAGCTTAGCAAGCCAGGCATTTCTTAGGGCCCTACCAGTCTGCTGATGGAAAACACGCCTCCTGAAATAAAACAGAAGAGCAGTGATCGCTGCTCATGGACCACCGCAGATAAAATCGAGAGGCTGCCACCTCTCCATGCCCTATGATAATCCCAGCATGCGTTCATCTTGATAACTAAAATAAATCCTGTCACTTCCACAATGCAAGGTCCCAAAAGACTCTAAGTGACCAATTACAAAGTAAATGGAAGAAAGGTAATATTCTTCAGTTTGGCGAGGTCTACATTTAGATTTTTTGATGGAGAAAGCTGTTATTTTGAGGAAGGAGTTATGAACATAGTTGGAGTTTAGACCATCAACCAACATCACACAAACACAGCATCTCGGAGGCATCCCAGGAACCCAGCTGGTGCCTTTTCAGCAGTGGACAACGGAAGACATGCCCCTTAGCACAAGACTATATTTCCTGAACGTGGAAAACAGATGAAAACCCATGTCCATCACTTCCCATGAAACCATCACAATGGCCAAAGAAGTAATAGAACAGAGGCAGTCAAAATGGCTGGGTTGTCAAGGATATGCAATGGTTCAATGATGCAAGTTATTAAATAAACAGCAAGATCCTCAAACACATCTATTTTAGCCCCGTGACTTTCAAAGTCTCAAGATTTAGGTCCTGAGATCTATTCTCAACTACTGTTTGCATTTGTGCCCCAAGGAAAGTACCGGTAAGGCTAGGGAGTGATCTGAGGACTGATTTATTTGATCATCTCCTTAACGTGGCTCTAGCTCTAGAGTGTTACAGTGTGTCCGGTCAGTCCCTGTACTTTGTGGTGTCCTAACGTCATCCTCTCCTTCAGTAGTCTTTGTTCCCCCGGCTATCCTCTCTTGGCGGAGTCCAAATGAGAACAAGACTCTTAAGTGGGTGACAGATGGGAGAAGAGAGCTGGTACTGTCCAGCTCTCTCTCTTGATGAAGTGGAGAGTGACACTGAGGTTCCCCTACACTTTCCATCTCCTCACCCTTAGGACCCACAGAGACCCTGTAACAGACCCATCTCCAACCAGAAAGGCCGTGGTCAGAACCCATCAACGATGTGGCCGGGGTGCCTTGGGACTCCAATTCTCCTCATTATCCTTTGGCACTGTTGAATTATGAGAGGGTTAGCAGCCACAGGAATGGTCCCTGGTCTGCAGAGCACTTGATGATTTATAAATTGCTTCCCTGTATACTTGATAACAGTGTGGTTGAGAGCCTGTTCTCTGGAGTCCAGGTTCAAATCCCTGTGGCATGACCTCAGAACAAGCTGTTTAACCTCTCTAATGCTCTATTTCATCATCTGTTCAATACTTTCCTCAGAATGGTTGTGAAGATTAAATGAGATAGTGGGGATGAAGCACAGAGTAAGTGTTGAATAGATGGTAGCTATTACTATTAGCATAATGTTACTTAAATCTCATGATAACGATCCCACTACCCAGAGTGGAGACTGGCACGAGACACAGAGCACACAGGCTCACGCATACCTGCGTGCACCCATGGCTAGTTGATGGGCAGTGTGGATGTGTCTGGAGAACTGGCATCAGCAGGGAGGAAGGCTCCATATAATGTCATACTTGATATGTCCCAGCAAGAGTTGTATTGTGGACCATAGAGAGTTGGAAAACCACTAAGAGAAACTAAGGGTATTTAATTCAGATCACTGATCACTGATGGAAATGATCAGAGAGACTGAGGGACCTGTCCACAATCATTCCTCTTGTGGCAGAACCAAGATGGCAATCCAACCTGTCTGGCACTAAAGCCAAACTCAGGGCAGAGGGGATGGGGCCGTGGTGTCCCAGCCACTGGAAGAACTTCAGAAATGAACCCAAATCCTCTTCCGTGCTCCTCTCTAGCACCTGGTATTGCTGACCAAAGTCAAAGGGGCTTATCCTAATAACCGTTTTTTATCTTGGATGGCTCAGGAGTCAGATGCGTGAACTATATTATGTATCCCATTCTCCCCCAGTAAAGAATTAAAAATGCCAAATCTTCCTTTTATCAAATGGATTTAGAGCACTAACTCAAGCAGCAGGGCACCAAAATGTCACATTTGTGAATCGGTAAAGTCATTCTGAAAATTTCAGAAATCCACAAAACTGTCCCCTAGTGCTTTCCTACTTACACAGGTCCCCACACCAAAGACAGAGTGCCAATCATTCTCCCACGTAGAGGGGCAGGTTCCAATTCAGAGAGCAGCTCAGGACTGAAAGCTCTCCTCCTGGGGAGCACTGTGAGGGGCAAATTTTCAGGACAGTGGTTTATATGGAGAAAGGATAGCACATCATTAAAAAGGTTAATGAGCTTCGCAAGGCAGATGCCCCAAATGCCGGGGTGGGGACAGCAGAAGAGGGGAGGAGACAGTAGGGGAGACATGAACAGGGAATTGCTCCCATTCTTCAATGTCAGGGGTGGTCAGGAGGTGCCCTCCTCATGGTGATAATTGCAGCAGAAGGACAAGCTCCCCCAGTGGGCACTGGAGCCTGGCTGACGGCTGGGCAGCGACCTGCCCTTCATCTCCATCCCCGGGCTCTCTGAGTGAAGAATGCGCTTGTCAGCCAGGAGACACCTAAGATTCTGCCCAAACCACCTCGTTCAGTGTTTCTCAAAAGGGATGCCACAGGATATTTGTTCTAACTGAAGGCGTTCCACGATCACATAATGTTTAGGGAAAACTGCACACGACATCTCACTCTTTGAGATACAGGGGACACATAGCACGTGGAAAGTCCGAGAAATGCTTGATACAGCAACTTATTTAATATTAAATCAAGCATTCATAAATCATTGAGTTTTCCTTTTTTCCCTCATGTTTTAACATAACACCTAGCAACATCATATTTTGGAAAAAGTTTTTGGAAATGCTGTTCTAGTCCAAGAACCCTCATTTCACAAAATATGAAAAGGTACACTGAAGTCTTAGTCACCGACTAGGGGTCACAAACAAGCTAGTTGTTCCTGATTTTCAATGACATAAAGGCAGGTAACATTTTGTGGACAGGTTCAAGAAAAGCATCAAAGATGCCAGGACAGCATATTGATCAACACATTACTATCAACCTATTGATCACATGCTCCAACCAATAGTAGCATGTCTTTTACCCCTGAAAGAGTGTCTTTTACCCCTACGTTGGGGTTTGGGGCATGGTAAATTCCAGAATAATATCTAAGGGAGGATTTTTAAGTTTGAACAGGAAAAACATATCCAAACTTTCTCATCAAGGCTGGGCGATGGCTGCATGAAGCTGAGGTGCAGAGTACAACTGGGGTGGGACAGCCAAGGAGAACCACAGTGACAACGTCTGCACTGGTGTGGGGGACTGGATCTAGATAGATTCTCACGGTGGTCTAGATATTCTTGAAATAAAGTCCTATGTCCTGAGCTGGGTATTACACATTCTAGTGTGGATGACCATACATGTGTGGTGCTCATTTTAGGAGGTCAAGACCTCACACATAAAGAGACTTCTCCATCAGTATGGCCAGGCTTCAGCCTGTTTTATTTAATATCTCCATCAACTCCTTAAATGCCATCATAAAAGGCTTTTTTTTACTTTGTTTTTTTTTTTTGAGGGCAGTGTCACTGGCTCTCATATGTGGGACCCGAACCGGGGCCGCTGGCTTCCCAGGCCAGCGCTTAACCACCACGCCACTCGGCCAGCCCAAAAGGCTTTTTTTTTTTTTTTAATCAACTCTACCAATGTCCTAAAATGGAAAGGAAAAGCCAACATAATGAACAAAAGATAACATCTGAAATTATCTCCATACGCTGGGATGGTGATTTAAAATCAACTTAGCATTGAGAAAGTTAGTTAGGTTAAGGTATAAGCTCAGCATAAGGAATCAAGGTGGTTACTGAAGTACCTTGCACAAACCCCATCGTGTTCTGCATGGATCAGACTATGCCAGAAGGAATGGGTTCCACTTCATCCACATTTGAGTTATATTTAAATAAGACATTCATAGAGGGAGTATCTCTCACTCAAGAAGTGTTACAGGGTGACTGGAAACTGCAGAAACTAAGGTTGTTGAAGAAAGAGAAGACTAAGGCACAGCTGTTTTCAAATACAGGAGAAACTTTCCTGTAGAAAAAAAAAAATTTCTAAAATTTTTTCTAAAAGGAAAGACCTAGTTTATAGTGTTTTAAGAAACTGCACAGAGGCAATCTATGGGGAATGCAAGACGAAAATACTTCAGTGCAATATAAGAAATAAATTTCGAAAAGGCTCAGCCGTCCAGGAACGTCAGGCAGACAGATGTCCAAAATCTGTTGAACAGCCACATCTAACCATTCTTTGTCTGCCATGATTCAGTTGGGATGGCCTCGAATTTTCTCCAAGAGCTCAGCCAAGCTTCTTTGTCCTGTCTCTCCCAGGTTCCTGACTTCTTTCCCACTCATGACTATGATTTAGCTCTCTTCCCTTCCTTCCACCCTCACCCCTCTCTCCCTGGTCCTCCTCAGTGCTGCACTATTTATCCCGCAGACACTTGACCTTGACTTCCACCAAGGGCATGTGGCCTGCCACACCCACATGCCTTGTCTTCAACACGAAGTTCATCCTCTCCTAAAACATTTCTGTTGGGGTCATTCATAGTCATACTGGTCACGGGGCAAAGAGGCCAACGCCCACTTGTCAGGGATTTGAGGAAAAGCTTTCCTTAGGTGTGGGTGACTAAAGCAAAGGTCTGGAGAGGGCTCATCAATGGTGTTTTTCTCTTATTTCTGAGGTCGCACTAGTTCTAACACAGAAGACTCTCAAAATCTAGGCAAAGGCATTTTTATGGCATTAGGCAAGTCAAACCATGTTTCTGTTCCTTTTTCTCAGCCCCCCATCCACAGAGGTGACTGCAGGTGGAGGAGCATTTTCACACCTGCCTTCTAGGGTCTATCCAGATTATCCTTCTGGGGTCCTATGATTCATTGCACAAAATCCCTATTCTTCTGTGGTGAGCCTGTGGTGAGTTCACAGTGTTTCCAACACAGGAGTAGCCTTGGTGGATTAGAGGCCTTGGCAGGAAATCAATCTCTAATCTCTTTTTAGTGGCTCATCCTTCTCAGTAGGGTTTTGGAAATAATCCACAAGCAAAGGTGACTGCTTGATCTGTCTGAGAGGAATAGTGGAGAGACTGCTTTGCTGTAAGACTAAAACCATATATAATTGACCCAGCTCTGACTGAGCTTGAGGAAGTTAGTAACCCTCCTAAGCTTTGGTTTCCTCATCTATAGATCTGAGGAGTTTGAATGTTCCTAACTTTTCTGGGTCACAGATGATCTTGAGAATTTGATGAAAGCTGTCAACTCCCTTCCCAGAAAATGCTTCAGTGCACATACAGGCAGAACTATGCATCCAATTTCAGGTCTGGGGAAACCCTCAAGGCCAAATATTCCATAAAAATCTTGGACCCTACGTTGAAAACTCCATGGACCAGTCAGTTATAAAACTCTGTGAGGTATCTCTATCTAGCTTCCTATCAAAGCTTCTCTGTCAATATTAATTGTTATTAAGTATTTTCCTGCTTTTTAGCTCCCAGTCGGTTACATCAAGTTCTCATGACCCCTACATGGTCTTTCACATCATATATAAAACGCGTCAGTTGTACTCATTGTAACAGACGACAAGAGACAGCAACAGATAATCAGCCAAGTCTGCAGTTGCCACTGTAGGGGTGCAAACTCTCTATTCACCTACAGACTTAGGTACCCACCAACACTCCTCTTAGGTTGTTTCCCAAGAGGCACATTCTTTAGAAGCAGTCCTGTTGCTTGCCTGTGCCTCTCACCATGACATGCACACTTTACATCTTATGATTCCAGAGACAGACGCTCAGGCTTTCTGCCCATGAAGAAGATTGCTCTGGGCTCACCCGAGCATTGCCCTCCAGGCAGTGTTCCAAGGATCCAGGGAGTTTAGTATCCCTAGGGTCCCGATGCGTCTCATACTATGATTGATATCTGCTGGATTGAGAGGATGATCCAACAGATAAATACAAATCAATACACAAACCTGAACTGCTCTTCCATACTTATTTTTCCTCTTTTTTCCTTTAACAATTGTATCCTGTCTATTTTCCCAAAGTATTGAAGTCAACATTATTATGTATTTACTAAGAAAAAGAAAACATGTCCCAACACTTTAAGAGATACAAAGAAACAGTCCCTGCTTTCAAGGACCTGGCACTGTAATTGGAGAGATAAGAAATGAATCAAATAACAATAAATAAAATAACAAGTAAGAGATACATCAAATAGTGATGTAACCTGCAAATACCTATACACGGTAATAAAGTAGATGCCACAAATCCCATAAGATTAGTTGCCAAACAGTGGTAGGAAAAAAGGAAGAGGCTCAGATCGCAAAGCATGGGCACTAATCCAAATGTGGGTGCCTTGCCCTTTCCACTCCAGGGTCCCCTCCCTCATTTATATTCTCTCCCCAGTGCCCTACTCCTGTTTCAAACTCTCTCAAACTCCTGCCACTAGGAAAGCAGCAAAGGCTTTACAACTCCAGAGTGTGAGTTTGTTCCTCCCCCTAGATGTGGGGAACGGTGGTGAGGCTGAAGTGGAAGGTACTTGCCCTTATCTTCTTTCTCCCTGTCGCACATCTACCCTTCGTACTGACTACACCCTGGACAAACTACCAACAACAAATTTGTCTTGCCATGTCCTGCATGAGACAGGTAAATGGGAGGAAAGATGCTCCTCTGGAGACAACTCCCAGTGACCCCTAATAGCCAGCTCTTCCATGTTCACATATATTTGCCCATGCTTTCTCACCCCAACAGCCCCACTCCATAAGCTCTGCCATCTTCAAGATTCATTACAAACTCCATCTGCCCCAAAAAGCCTGATCCTGCTCCACTAGCCAAGGCTGATCTCCTATGTTTTCACATTTATGACAGACTGTCAGTATCCCACATACTTTCCATGTTACCTGGTGTTATTCTTAAAATCCTTCAAAGCTTTGAATTTTGTAAGCTCTGGCTATGCCTCCTGGGAGTAGAGGCCATGTGGTCCCTTTCCTTGTATCCTCTACAGAGCAGAATACTATGAAAGGTGAATGACACTGGGGTGTGAAAGCCAGAAGAATTCTGTGATTTCACCACTGGTATTTGGCGTGATTAAAGGTAGATACAGATGTCCATAACTGCTCAAATCAAACCTAATTTAAATTGGTTCCCAATTGTTATGGACTGAATGTTTGTGTCCTCCCAAAATTCGTATGTTGAAGCCCTATTCCCAATGCCATGGTATTTGGAGATGAGCCTTTGGGAGGTATTTAGGTCTAGATGAAGTCCTGAACGTGGGGTCCCCATGATGGAACTGGTGCCCTTATAAGAAGAGGAAGAGACACCAAAGTGTCCTCTCTCTGCCATGTGAAAAACAGTGTGACCATCTGCAAGCCAGGAAGAGAATCCTGACCAGGAGCCCGTCCTACGGACCACTTCATCTTGGATTTCCCAGCCTCCAGAACTGGGGGAGCCACATATCCGCTGTTTAAGCCACCTGGTCTATGGTATTTGGTATGGCAGCCCAAGCTGATTAAGATACCAGTATTTTAGGGCCGGCCGAGTGGCTCAGTTGGTTAAGAGCTCACTCAAGAGTGTGAGCTGAGCTCTGAGCAACAGCAATTCGATGCCCAGCCCGAGCTGAGCAGCCGCTGAGCTGCCAACAGGTGGCAGGATGGCTCGGCCAAAAAAATAAAAAGATACCCGTATTTGAATTCACCTGTGGAATAAATTAGTGTCTCCATGATCCTCTGCAGCAATTGACCCTCAAAGGTGAACATTCCCCACCACACCTTAGTCTCTATTTATTCGAAATCTCCCGCGTTCTTCACTTCCTCGCCCTGTCTCACATCATCCATGAACCCCATCCTTTCCATCGCGCCTGCTTCCCACCACAGACATCCTTCCTCACTGTGAGCTATGACTGTGGGTACCACTCCTTGACTGAACTCCACTGTGTACTGGCATATCAGCGGACACTGCTGAAGGAACACATATGGCTTAGGGCACCTCTAGCTAATCAACTTTTATTTGTGTTTGCCTTTTGTATTACAACTATATCCCACTGATTCCATGATGCACAATTTTCCATGTCTAACATCTCTGAGAGTGTCTCACAGTCTGTGGCATCTTAGATTTGATGATACATGGTATTTCACTTCTCATATGTGTGTGCTTTATCTCTTAAACTGCAAGGTCTTTTAGGAAAAGACTCATACATTACTTATCGGTTCTCCTTTACTTGCCAAGCAAAGATCCTGTGGTCAGCAGAAATCCTCCATGCTTTCTTGCTAACAGAATAAACTATTTCCCTGGAATCCAGTCAGAAGCTCAAGCTCCCGGGGTCTGGGTTCTCCAAATGTTCCTTCTCTACTGAAAAAGGGATGCTATAAGCAGAGAGCCACCAGGATGGGGGGGGGTGGTGCATAATCCTTGGTCATGTCTTTCCAGCAACATCAGAGAATTTTAGAGCTGGAAGTACACACTGGCTTCACTCTGTACTCCGAATCTCTCCAAATCTCAGAGTAACATGTGTTTCTCTGGGCCTCACTTTCTCCTTTGTAAAGTGGGCCCAATTACACTTACCTTCTCAGAGCGAGGTCATGACTAGAACAGAACTAAAAGATGATATCTTATAAATGCTGCAGAGGATGCCATGGATATCATTAAGCGCTTGCCCCGAAGGAGTGTTGCTTCCAGCGATGGAAAAGGGGAAGGGAGCTTGGGGGTCCTCAGGCGTCTGCTCTGTATACACACGGTGCATTACCATGACAACAACCCTGAAACTCACCCCTTTCTCTCCACACTAACTACCCCCCAGGAAATATTCTGCTGACAAAGAGAAGCCTTGCTGGTCAAGGCAAGAACGAGAGGATGGGGTTGGCAAGGACAGCTAGCGAGGGTTCCGTGGCTGCCTTTGGGAGACAATGGTTCACCTCCTGCCTTTATCAGTCTGTATCTTCTTGTGTGTCCTCCCACATGCCCAGGCAGCGAGTGCAAATATGTCTTGTTACATGATCCATCCGGCGTTGCCCAATAAATAACAGACACCATCGAAGTTGCCAAGAGCAGCTTATCAGAGGCTGATCTGTATGTCTGGATCTGAGATCCAGGAATACCAACCCAATTAGGTGGAGGGTAAAGAGCTCTGGACACAATTCCCTTCAACGGAACCACTCCTTCGAGAGGCATGCATGAACACGCATACGATGCCCACACACAGACCATTTTCCTTCTGAGGAACCTCTTGAACAGTATTAGATTGAGCTCACGCTATCAATCGATCTTTTAGCAAAACCATGGACTCTTGAGCTACTTGAGGCTTGACCAAGTTCAGGAACCATCCTGATCTTTGCTCAATAAAAGCAATGAGGCTAAAGCTGATGACACCACAGTGTTCCACTATCCCCTTGCGTGCCCTCTTCCCCTTCTTCCACTGGAAAAGTAAACACATGTTCTTATTTGCTCCCCTATTTTCCTTTGCTTTCTTAGGCCTACATTTCTAAACTTTGTTCTTCCTGATGCAGGAGAAAACAAAGAGATCATCTTTTAGCCTAACTCAGAGAAAGATGTTCATGTGCCCTCTTCATGTTAGCAGCATGGCCTTCCCTTCCCTCTTTCCTTCCCTTTCTTGGTGAAGGGAACGGAGGGAGGTGACACTTAATGGAATTGGTGTTTCACAAAGCTTCCTTTTCCTCATGTCTCCCAGCCCCATCCAGCCTCCAGAGGCAGAAGAATCAGCGTGACATTTTTACAGAAGCCCACTGACCCAGAGATCTAAGCCTCTCTGCCAGGGAGGCCGTCTCTGCACTAGGATCAGGCTTGGGAGTGGTCCAGAAATAGCTGGTCTAGTAGGCATCAGCCTGTGACCTAATGAATCTGTGAAACACCATAAACTGGACCACACTTGGAGATCCATGATGCTCATTAACATATTAAAGGCTTTGAGACATCCTACTGCAAAGACATCTGCTTCGCTTTGCTTAACCAGGTGTTTCCCAATCTTCTTTGCCCACGGAATCCTTTTCGGCCTCTCCCACCCCTTAACGTTCTGAATAAGTGTGTTTCACGGACCACATATTGTAAAATGCTGACCTAGTCGGATATCTTCATTTTTCTCATGGGAAAAGTATGAGCCAGGGAGGGACAATTAATGTACTTAATATGCACATGAACAGCGATATGAAACAGCATATACAAAGCAGAGCAACCCGTGGACTGCGAGGCCAGGTTGAATTTCCTACCCGCCACTCTCTAGCTGTGTGGCTTGAGCAAGCACCTCTCCTTTCTAGAGTTATTTTCATTCTCTGCAAAAAGAGGATTTTTTTTTTTAAGGTTTCCAAGAATTTCTAAGGTTCTTTTCAGTTCTTTTCAGTTCCCTTTTTCTGGAATACCAAGGGACTCCACTATTTGATATAACACCTCCTGAATCAGGTCCCAGAAGTGTGGACCTATAGTTGTTCTCAATTTAAACTTTAAAACGTTCATGAGATTGTCAACCCACATAAATAGACACCAACAAGCAAAAATCCTCCGTGGGTCACGAAGGTACTTCTGAAAGGATTCCTGGGGAAACAGACCCTTGGAGTCCATGCCATCCCTTTACTATAGTGGCAGTCACAGTGGATATGGCTGATGCTGGAGTCACTGGAAACTGAAGGGGCCCCACCTACCTGCTGTTTCCCTAAATGCTAGGAGCACAGCTTTAGAATGAAGCTAAGGCTGGGGCTGGCTTGCAACTAACCACTGTACCAAGATCTGTTTCTGACCACCAGGCACTAGATCAAAACATGAGGACGCTGCATCATAATTTAGATGCCTTGTGCATCCATATGGCATGCTGGACCTGTCTGTCCCCCATCCCTACCCTTAGGCAAGGCTTAGACAGCCAAGAACAACGTTTAGAACCCTCCCTCCATCCCTTGAGCATGTAGCTTTCCTGTCATCCTTGCAGACACACAGCCCACAATCTCCTTATTGGCAGATCCCCTACCTGCTTGCTCTTCAGTGTCCCCTGTGCATGCCACTAACTGGTGCTCTTAAATATCTGCAGAATAAGACTAAGCTGATAGTTCTTGATTATTAAGATGTAGAATATACATCAATCCATAAATTCATCAAACACCTATGAAGTGCTTTGCATGTTGTGAGCACTGTGTTAGGATTATGGAGGGACCTAGAGATAATTCCAACTCAGACCGTGCTCCTAAAGACATTACTTTAGATAACTGCTGTGAAGACTTAACTATGACCAAACTTATCATTCCACTCCTATCATGCCATCTCCCCTCCAAAGAAATATGTTCCTTTTCCTATAGTCCCCATTTTGGGACATAATCTGGTGGCAGCCACTCAGTTACCTAAAATGTCAATAATAATAATCAGTATTAGGGATGACATGTATTGAGTGTTTATGATGTGTCAGGCTGGTAAATGCTAGGATTTGTACTGTTATTTGTCTTATTTTACAGAAATGTGGATATCATGGCAGACCCATGCCTTCCTCTCCCATCCCTTACATTTAACCAGTCTTGAGGCCAAGTGCACATCAGAAATGTCTTCCCCTCCTACCTTGGTCATCACTTCTGTGATGCACGAAACCTTACTCGCTATTCTTGCTTCAAAGAATTGAGCCACCTTCTGCATGGCCTTCTGGCTGACTGACAACCCATCCACGCTTCTACCTTGTACAACTGACCATGTGCCCCATCCCCACTCACACCCACTCTTGGCTCCTTGGTGCAAGGGAGCCTTCGAGAGCAGGAAAGGCTGCCCAGAGAAGGGCCACCTCTCAGTGTCCGTGGAATAACTTGTCTAGCCCCTTCTCTTCAAAAGTTCTACACTGAACTTTAATATAATCGTGTGACACCTCCTCCAAAAGCCTTCCCTGACCTGGGTCCCCCATCCATGGCTTCCTCCTGAGCCCCTCTTTGGTGTTCCCTTAACACTTCCAACAGACTGTGGCCCCAGGTTTACTTGTTGGCCCTTGATTCTGAGATGTGAGAGCAGCCCAGAGTCGGGATGCTGCTCCCTCCGACTCTGGGACATAATCCTAGTCTGGCTGCTCACCTAGCAAGATCCAGCGGCCTTCTTCTTTGACACAATTCCCTGCTCCCAAGGCCTTGTGGCTGTATTTGTCACTGAACAATGCTTTACAAAAATGTTAGAGCAATACGACACTCTCTTTTCTCTTTCTCAAAGCTTTAAAATGCATGAATATTTCGAGAACTATATTAGTACTTGCTTCCGCTCCGAAAGAATGCTCTCACTTTTGTGTGTGTGTGATGAAGACACTGGGGATTTGAGAGGTTGAGTGACTTGCCCAAGGTGACACAGCTAATGAGGGATAGAGCTGGGCTTGGAAGCCTGATCACAGAGCTCCTAGCCCAGCAATTCATCACCTGTCCCTGTCTCAGCCCAGTGTCTGCTATCACAAAACAAACCAAAAAAACAAACAAACATGTACATAGGTAGTATGTACTTATACACAGACACACAAATGTATAATATGAATACATATATATGTGTGTGTGTGTATGTATATATATACATGAATATATTGTAAGTGTTTAAGAAAGGGAAGGGGGGCTCTGAGAGCTTCAGGAGAACGGAACCCCGCCCCCAAGAGGGCCAGGCAGCAGCACAACGGACAGCTGGTGTTTGGGTGGTAGTAAATCACCCTGAAATGAGCCTCTTCCGTGGACTCAATGAGGCCCCCACAACAAAGGGAGGCCCAGCTTGCAGCCGGACAGCCTGCCCGCCAGCCCCAGACGCGCATAACAGCTTCATTCAGGAGCCCCACGTCCACACAAAGGCCCCCGAAATCAATCCGACATCCCGCCACCCTGGACAATGCCCAGAATCTTCTCAAAATCCAAGGCTCAAACGAGGGGACAGCATTCAGGGGAGATCAAACCGCCGGCCTGCCACTGAAAGCCAGCACGAAAGAAAAACATTTCTTTTTTTTTTTTCCTTTTAAGACGAGGCTCGGGCAAGGCAGGCTGCGGCTCCGCGGCCCCTGTGTGCTAGACTGACACAGGCCGGCCACACTGGGCCAAAGGCTGCGCTGGGCCCAGCTTGGAGCGGTCACCGCGCCCTCTCTGCTGCCAGGGCCAGTGCAAGCCTCTGGCCAGCCAGGGCCACTGTGCGGCTCGGCCTAGGCTTTGTGCGGCAGTGGCCCGTGTGAACCTCCGCCGCCGGCCTTTCCCACTGGCTCCCGTGTGGTACAGTAGGGCGCACACACATGCAAATGTCCCGCCAGCGGC
Source organism: Aselliscus stoliczkanus (assembly GCA_033961575.1). Taxonomy (NCBI): domain Eukaryota; kingdom Metazoa; phylum Chordata; class Mammalia; order Chiroptera; family Hipposideridae; genus Aselliscus; species Aselliscus stoliczkanus. The sequence continues at coordinate 89,911,084 of CM066738.1, read as the reverse complement.
GGCTTAGGGTGTTGACAGTGGCAGCCCCCACGCCAGGGAGCCCCAGTTCCCAGGCAGGGCCCCTGGGGTCCTCATCGGCCCCTTTCTGCTGCCTAATCCGGTTATCAGCAGCAGAACTGGTTGCCTGGTGGAGGTGGGGGGGCTTCTCACGGAAAGGGGGCAGGCTGCCACTCCAGCAGATGAGCCTGAGCTGTATTCTCCTAGGGTCCCTGGGAAGGCTTCAAGGTCTCGCCCCGTCCCCTATGATGCACTGGGTCATAGCCTTCCCTGGATGGCAGGAACAGACCTGCTCCTGGGGAGTAGGGCCCCCCAGCAGGGCAGAGCAGAAATAGGTGCTAGTGGTAGCAGGGTGTATTTGACAGATCTGTGGGCATGCGTGCCCTGCAGGGACTGAGGCATGGGCCATTACAGGTGCTGTGGCCAACATCTCTCCAGAAAAGCCAGCTAAAGCTGCCTTACATTCGGTGTTCTAGGTGGCCACCAGGAAGGTTAAATACATTTTGATTGAACACAAAGGGCTTCTGCTGGAGGGCCATTCACTGAAGACTCTGCACTGTGATCGCACCTGGATTTTTCCACGTGAGCACAAGGATGGACAGGGTCAGTAGGACAAGGCGTGGTTCTGTGCACAGCTGCCCACGGACAGAGCTGACGCAGAGTGAAAAGGCACATGAAACCAAGGGAGAAGGCTCTGAGTAGAAGAAAGAGCTAGGTTAACTGGGGGCTAGTCTTCCCTCAACCTCTTCTTTTAGCCAGATACCTCCATTTTTTTCTCTCCCGAAATTACTGGCCAAACTTCTTCCTGGAATTGATACACAAACAGCCAGCCATTCACAGGTTCCTGCCGGCCTCTCACTGCCCTTTTCAGGCCATTCTCAGGGAGCTAGACTCCTGGGCCCTATGGACACCGTTAGTGTGAGATCGACTAACTGGAGGATGCAGAAAGGGCACTTTCTGCTTTAGATTCACTTTGTCCTCAACTGGTTCCACTGACCAACAATAGTAAATTGAATCCAATTTCCCCCTTGGAAGGGTCAGTTGTTGTTGTGAGTTGTTGTTTTTTTGTGTGTTTTTTTTCCCCTTCCCTTTTCCATTTTCTGCTTTTGTAGCTCACCTCCTCCAATCTACTTCCCTACAGGAGCTGAAATTAAACAAGCTCCCCATATGCCATGCCTCACTTGTTGTCTGTTCCCCTCACTGCCATCTGGCCTATTTGCTCAGCCAAAAAGAGAAAGAGAGAGAGAAAGAGCAAAAAGAGGGAGGGGGAGGGGAAGAGGGGAAGGGAAAGGAGGAAAGCGGGGGAGATGGGGAGGGGAGGGAGAGGGAGGAAAATAAGTGAGGGAGGGAGGGAAACAGGCAAAGGAAGGGAGAGAGGGAGAATGAAAGAGAGAGGGGGAGAGAGAGAGAGAGAGAGAGAGAGAGAGAGAGAGAGAGAGAGAGAGAGAGAAAAGGAAGCAAGGAAGGAAGGAAGGAGGGGGAGGCAGACACAATGAGGAGGCAGGGGTGATGGTACAGCCTCTCCCATCTGCTCCTTGGCCAGAGGCCCGGATGGAACAGTAATGGAGAGCAACAGAACCAGTGATAATTAACCCAAACACAGACCTGTTTATTTAACCTGCTCAGATAGATCAACTCTGAGGCTGTGCTCTAGCAGGGGGCCTTGGGACACACTTAGGGAGGCACCCTTGGAAGCTGCTAAGGACACATAGGCAGGCTGGCACTCACCACAGACATCCTGGGGCTGTGTGTGTGCTTGGTGGGCAGGGAAGAAGAGGAGAAAGGAGGGGCTTCAAGAGGTCACTGACACCCACTCAAATCTTCTGGTAAGGTATTCTTTTGTCATCTTGCCCTTTCCTCTGCCCGTTATCCTATTTCATGGCAGTAGCTGTTTCTGGAAGGTGAAATGTTTCCAAGCCAAGCTAGCCAAGGAGATGCACTTGTCTCATACATCTTCCTGTCCCAGAGTTCCCTCTGGACCACTGGTCATGTTGGCATAAGGACCCGGGGTCAGGAGACAACAAAACAAAACCAAACAAAACAAAAACAAACAAACAAACACAAAAAAAAACGAGCTAATTGGAAGACACAGAGATTGGAGTAAAATCACCTGAAGACCTCAGACTAAGACGGCAGCTGAGGACAAAAGCCAATGGCACTGATGAAGGCATAGTCAGCAGTAGCCTGGGGTTCAAAGCCTAGCTCAGCTGCTTCTGTGTCGGCATGCCTTCTGCCCACCCCTCCCCCACCACTTTAGTTTATCTATTTAATGGGGCAACAAAGCCGCAAGATGTTTCAGTCTTCAAAAATGAAAATGGAAAATGTCATTGTCATCAGCCCATGCTTTCTTCCCTAAGTTGGGGAGGAGACTATAGGCCTTGAGCAAGACCACCAGGGACTCCAATTGGTTTGAAACGGGTATTGTGCAGGGCCCAGAGAGAGGCCGTGAACCCATTGGGGTATGCTGCACACCCTCCTCCCATCTGTGCAGGGCCTGGAGAGGGGGTCCACAGACACATTCCTGTGTGCTGCACCCCTATCCATCTCCACCCTTGCTAGCCCCAGAAATAAAGGACAAGGGCATTTTCAGGGCTGAGTAGCAGCACACAGGAGTTGTGAATCCGGGAACTGGAACCCAAGAGCTGTTGGCTGAGCACGGAGGGTGAGTTAAAGAGTGCAGTCGCTGGGTTGAAAATAGGAAGCGTCAGGGGTGGGTGAGGAGTTGGCAGGCACCGGATTCCAAGTGGCTTCACGCTCCTCAGTGAAAGAAATGCAGAGATAATTTGAACACGGCTATTTTCAAGCTCCACAGCTGAGCTCCCTTGCTCTCCCACCCCACACCTCCCACCCAGCCCTGCAATTTGGCAAACCCTTTCGGCTGGCTGCTCTTATACCCAATATGTTGGGTTGCCTTAGCAACTACGGCAATTATCTCCTTGGAGCAGTTAAAACAATGACCATCATAAATAATAACAATAAGAAGGATGATGGTAAAAAATTGATCTTAGGCATCCGGGGTCATCGGTTGACACCGAACTGAAAAGGAAAAGAAGTCCTGATGAGGCAAGCAGTGAAAAGGGGGTTTCTTATGGAACTAGGCTTATTTTATTTATCCAGAGAACCAGACAGGAAGTACTTAGCCTTTCTTCACTGCCCCACCATCAGGCACTCTGAGGGATGGTTCTTACTGTTGGTTTATCCTGCATATCCTCCTATCAGCCAAACCCAGCAGGAGCACACTGAACACTAATTGTTTAATGGCCACCTCCTCTCTGGACCATGAACTCCTTAGACAGGCACGGGGCTGTCGTCTTGGTGTCTCTAGCACTTAACTCAAGGCCTGGCTCCTTGATTCAAAAATATTCACTAATTCAATGAAAATATTATATTACATTGAATTAACACCCAATTTTTTCCATACATTTTTTTCCCCCTTTTAAAAACCCCACATAATTTTGCAGTCGCTTCAACCTCCAACAATGCTATGATCTTAGAATTGACTAGCCCGCGGTCCACGATACAGTAGAGCTCCACATTTACAAGAATTCAAATGTTTTCAACAGGTTTGTTTTCCCTAGAGAGCCATCTCATAAGGTTTCGTAAACGTAGAATGTCACTTGAGATAAAACACTAAATGGAAAACAATTAAAAATGAGACTTAAGCTGATAAGGGATCAGCTTACCCAAACATGGATGCTCATCCTACCCCAAACATGGATGCCTTCCATCCTACATGTTACAATACCATCCCAGGCATGATGCTCTGTCAATTAATGAAGCATCAATTAACATGCAGGGTTTGTGATGCAAAACAAAAGACAACTTATCCTTCCCCAGTGTCCATGAGAGATGGAGTAAAAAACACAGGGTCAGAGACTTGAATTGTATTATCTTACCTTGACCTTTCCTTTTCTGTTCCACTGTCATTTTTTTTTTTTTTTTTTGAGGGCAGTGTCACTGGCCCTCTTATGTGGGACTGAACCGGGGCCGCTGGCTTCCCAAGCCAGCGTTTAACTACCGCACCCCTCGGCCGGCCCTTCCACTGTCATTTGAAGTATTGGAAATTCAATCTTTGATACTCTCAAAGTACACTCACATCATATGTGGTCTTTATAATAATTCTTGAGACAAATTAGGCAAGAATCATTATTCCCTTGCCAAACGTGAGAAAATGAAGTAATTGATCACAAGTGTTGGGCCGGCCAAGTGGTGCGGTGGTTAAGAGCTGGCTTGGGAAGCCAGCGGCCCAGGTTCGGGCCCCACATACGCGGGCCAGTGACACTGCCCTCAAAGAAACAACAACAAAAAAACAAGCGTTAAACAGTGGCAGGTCTCAGCTCTCCTGATACTGCTTTCTTACCATTTCCTTTTCCACTGTCATGGCTATGGTGTGTAAGGTGTAATGTCGCCATTCGTGTAACAGTGGAATGAATGAACTCTCTAAACTGTCGGCAGAGCGTTATGCATATGCCTATTCCCACTTCGAAATGCCTAAAGCAGTTTATGTAACTCGACCATTGAATCCTTGGAGTCCTACAGACCACAGTCCCTACTCTAAAATAATAACCAAAACTTCAGCACCTCCAGACTCAAAGCCAGCAAAACTTGTAAATGTTTAACCTTGGCATGTCTCTTGGGAGAGTTCCCTGCCAGCAACTGGGGAGAAGAGGTCCAGGGAATTGAGACAGTTCTCAGTAAACAGGGGTACCTCATCCTCTGGCCTTTCAGAGCAACTCTAGGTAGATTCTCTCTTTTTCTGACCGAAGCCTATTCTTTAGATTCTCCATTCTTCTGATGGAAGCAATCCCTGTCACTCTCCATGTGTGCACCTGTAACTCCACGGGAGTCTGGTCTGCCCAGTAACCAGAATCACTTCTATCTGGGAGTGAGACACCTGCCAAGATACAGTGTGCACTTACTTACCCAGTATACTGGTTTCGGGAATTTAATGAACACACTAGCCTCCTAATCTCTACCCTTCACTCATTCAGTTTAAGTGGCATAACCAACTTCCCTTTCCAGAGTCCTTCAAATGTGAAGGACCTGAATCCGAATTCACATATCACTGACAATGAAAAGCAGATTTTCCAGAACCTCTGATGAATGAAAATATTTAGTTAGACACCTCTACAAATATATACGTCTTATTATTAAAATATATCTTGAAGGTATTATGGCTCCAACAGTTCAACAAATTATAGCAAATTGGATTAAACAGAAAGCAATTATTTTAATTTCTAAGTATAAAGAATTGTGCTTGGGGGAGTAGTTCCAGGTTAAGGAGGTTAAAGGCAAATTTAGGTGGTTTTTTCATGTTTTGTTAATCCAAGTTATTGCACTACTAAAATCAGGTGTAGTAGGCAAAATAATGAATGCCCACCCCCCTAAAAAAAAAGAAGGTGTTCCATGTCCTGTTCCCTGGAGGCTGTGAGTATATTATGTCACATGGCAAAGGGTTACTAATACTGTAAATGGAATTAAGGTTGGTAATCAACAGACCTTAAAACTGGGAGATTGTCCTGGATTAACTAGGTGGGCTGGAGATACTGACAGGGGTCCTCAAAAGTGGAAGGGGAAGCAGAAAATATAAAATCAGGGGGAGAGAGAGAAAGAGAGAGAGAGAGAGAGAGAGAGAGAGAGAGAGAGAGAGAGAGAGAGAGAGATGAAAAGGACTCATCCTGATGTTGCCAGCTTTGAATATAGAAGAATGGAGCCATTAACCAAGGAATGTCGGCAGCTTTTAGAAGCTGGAAAGGAACACAGGAGGTTCTTCCCTAGAGCCTTCAGAGAGAATTCAGCTCTGCAAACTCCTTGATTTTAGCCCAGTGAGACCCATGTCAGGCTTCTGACCATAAGAATTTTAAGGCACTAAATTTGTGGTGATTTGCTACAAAGGCAACAGGAAACTAATACAGAAGGGGTGTGTGTGTGTGTGTGTGTGTGTGTGTGTGTGTGTGTGTATGTGTGTATGTACAAGTATGGTCTACTTAAAAATATATATAAAAATTTGTCCTCAATGGTTTCAGGAAAATGAAATCAAGTAAAACAGAGGTGACCTCATAATTCTCCTCCTGGGACTATGCAGCTTCGGAAGCATATGATGGTAACAAAGGTCTCCAGCAGGTAGACACTAGAGCAGGACTGCAAAGAGTGGGACAAGATGTCAGCACAGGACACATATGGTTCTGCAGAGCCCATGTCACTCTCCAACTGGCAATTGGACCATTAAGTGCCACTGGAGCGGCACAGGTGGTACAGGACACCCCAGACCGCAGCTGCAATAGCAGTTTACATGGCAAGTCCTACGGGACTCCAGGTGCCAGGCTCTAACAGGAGGAAGAGAAAGGGTGTGAGTGTGTGAGCATGGAAAGCCGTGCGTGCGTCTGCATAGGCAGACGCCCAGCAACTAACAAGTCTGAAAAAAAGAGGACTCGAAAACAGTGGACAGTGGGGATGACATTGTCACTATCAAAATAGTCATGGAAAGGACTGGCCGAGTGGCGCGGTGGTTAAACACTGGCTTGGGAAGCCAGCGGCTCTGGTTCGGTCCCACATTTGAGAGCCAGTGACACCGCCCTCAAAAAAAAAAAAAATAGTCACGGAAGGTCATTAAATCGCTTCTGGGTTGTACGCAGAAAAACAAACAAACAAACAAACAAAAAAACCATGTAATTGCCTCTCTCTCCCCTGACATCCGTTTGGCCATGCTGATGCCCTTCCCAGTCTGCTGAGAGTTCCCTCGCCAGGGTCTCAGGCTGGAATGGTCTTCCTGGTCATCAAACAATACCACACTTCTTGGGCACAGAATCCTGAATGATGGATCACCAACAGCAAATGGATATTCACTGCCTTCAAAGGCAGCCCATTCTATTTTTGGAAATTCCTTGCTTTGAACTCTGAGATCATGCAAGTTGAGGCCCTCATCCTATGGCCAGAGGTTGGGAATGGGGAAAGTGACTTTTCTAAGGTTACACACTCAGGGGAAGACCAGAGTTGAAAATAGAATCTATGTCTTCTACCTCTGAATCCAGTGGATTTTATACCATATCATGTGGCCTCTCACACAGTAAGCACAGTGTGTACTCCTACCCCAAATCAGTAAGTGTGTAGGTGTGGGTGTGGGTGTGGGTGTGTGTCTGTGGAAAGCCTATGAATAACCATGCTGCCAGTGTCCTCTCTGTTAGCGCAGGTAACCAACTGACCATCTGGGTCCACGTGTGCTATACCCATCCACCTCAGTCACCAGTCCACTCACACCTCATGTTGCTTTGCCAGGCAGTGAGCCAAGAAAGATGGGCCCTTATAGTGTGACAGAAGTGAATTCTGCTGTGTTACACAAGCGGCCCTGACCCAGACAAATGCAACACAAGATTCCAGCAAGCCAGGCCTGCTGACCTGTACCCACCAGGCAGCTTGCCCAGACTCAGAACTGAATTTGCCTCTCCGACTCACCGGATCTCCTAGAGCCCGACCTCCATTCATACCTTCATTCATCATTCATTCATTTACAAAAATTTGCTAAGTGTCCACTGTATGCCAGGTCCTATGCTCAACACTGGAGATGCCTGTTGTCAAGGAGCTAAGCAGCTGAGGAGAGAGGGCAAGTGTGTAGGAAGGACAATGGGAGTATAAAGAACAGAGGGGCCACGTTGGCCACTCATTAGATAAATCTCATTAAATAATGAAATTGGAGAACTTAGATATCTAAAGGAAATGTAACAGATTTAACAAAGGTTCAGACCTCTGGCCTCAGATAGTTAATACAACCTTAGCTGTAGGAAGAAACAACAGAGCGAAGGAAATTACATGACTTGCCTGCGGCGGAAGTGCTGGCTAGTGAATGGAAGAGGAAGCATTAGAATCTAGGTCTTCAGCCTCCTCCTACATTCTTGCATCCTTGTTATGAATGGTACCACTGTGCCACTTGGATTCAGTAGATCCCTCATACAAAGTGGTCCACAAGTCCATATTTCAGAAATCATATTTCGGAAATCAGTTAAACCATAAATCGCCTCCAAATGCAAATGTTTTTATCAAACCCCAGCATCTTCAATGCTATTAAAGATGCAGCGGTGGGGCTGGGGGGCGGGAGGGTACACTTTTAAAAGTCTTCTAGTCTCCACGTCTATCCCCTGCTACTGAGAGATGACCCACCAGCACACATTATAAACCACAGTCATGCCAGCTTAGCTTACAGCCTGTAATGGGTGCTTGAAACCAGTCACCAATTTGCAATTCTGGTTCCCCCAAGGACCACGCCGGCACTTTGGCTGACATTCCAGAAGGCTACTCTGCCCTTCCAGGTTTCATGCAGCCTCTCCTATCAACTCCCAAATATTAGAGTTGTTGAAATTAATTTCTGATCTGGTTGAACAGCTGTGTGTCTGAGAGTTGTCACTATTGGGTCATGTTTCTGAATTTCAACATTGTCTCTTCCAATTAACTAAATACTTCAGATTCCATAAGGAGACCACACTTTCCAAGGAAAACTACAGAATGCTTGGGAGGGACACCGTTGAATTCAGCTCCCCGCTATGACAGATCACCTTGATGTTTAAATTCAACCTGTCTTGAGCAATCACAAAAACAGTCTTCCCCAGGTGAATGAATCTTCAAGCACATTTTCAACAGCACGGAGTAACAGCTCCTGAAGGAATCCTTTCTTTGTACCCATACCAAATCCTCCTTCTCTGGGTGCTCATCTCCAAGGAACAATGAGAATTGAGCCTTGACTCTCCAACTCTACAAGGTTTAATTAACGAGCCTCTCTATGTAGATTTACAAGCAACCGCATCTCCTCTTACTCATTGGACGGCAAAATTCCTTAGGATCCTTCTATACTGTCCAGAAATTAATCATATACCATCAATTAGTATTTATGGAGTACTTGCTATGAGCAAGGTGCTATGTTAAGTGCTGTGGGGAATGCCAATCAGTTAAATCCTTTTTCCCCAGAAGGGATTTCCTAATCTAAGTGGGAAAATAATAAAAAAAGTAATTAATTAATTAATTAATTAACTAACTAAAATGGGTAAAAGAGTAAATGTGACAATGGGGACACATTTTGCCACTGCATAACTGATACTGGTGATATATGTTCTAGGAGTTCAGGGGAGAGGAAGGTGCATGCTGGGAGATCAGGAAGGGAGGGGATGTTTCATGGAGAGGTGACTATTCGCTCAATGAGGGAGAGGAGGAAGGCATTTAAGGTCAGAAGTATGTGAGCAAAAGTATGGAAGTGGGAAAATGGAAGCATGATGAGGGAATGAATAGACCCCTTAGGAAGCAGTGACAGGTAAGTCTTTACTTGACACAACAGTTTGGTTCATACTGGAAGCATTTTTGAATGCCAAACTAAGCTATTTCACTGTCTTTTTATGCCTTGTAAGAGCAATGGCATTTTCAAGGGCCAAAGCCAATCCATATACACACTCCCAAAGTCCACAAGAGAGCTCAAATAGCAGACAGCTTGCAGGACCTATGTGCAGTCTTTGGGAAGGAAGGACCATGGAAAAGGTAAAATTAGCACAGAGTAGGTCTTTCATTAATGATTCATGAGTGACAAATCCATATGCACAAAATAGTAAGGCCACTCACTCGCTCAAGCAAGAAGCATCGCCTCTCACCCTCATACCACGTTTGCAGTTGACAATTTTTTTTATACACTCTGTGTCTAATTTTGTTCTGTTTCTCCTTCTGGAAATCATCACAGGCCAGCGTGCCAGAAGGCCCCCCCTGGAATAGACCTCAAGAGGCCCTCTGATTTTGAGTGGCTGCTCTAGTCCTCACTCGCTGCGATCTGGGATTGGCGGCTCCATCATCACTCAGTCCTTCCCCCTGCTCCATGGAGACCCTGAGTTGCGGTGTGGGTGAGGGAACTCTGTGACCCAGCTGATCCTGTGGTGGGTGCCCTCAGGGCCTCTCAGCCACACATCTGTGGATTCTCAAATCATTCATAGGCCGATCAATTTCCTCATCTACACATGGAGTTGGCAGCGAGGTCAGAAGGGATGGATGTGGAGACCTGTCATATCCCCAATGGACAGGGGGCAAGGGCTGTCCCAGCCACTCCATCTCAAAAGATAATTAATCTTTAAAATTTCCCCAGGACACTGTGTAATTCAAAGGCCGCAGTCCCGTTGATGGGGCACTGAAAGAGGGTTTTGTTATCCACAAAAAGGGAAATTGAGGTTTTTGTGGTGAATGTGAAGGATGTAGAATCAGCCACGTAATGGTTTATTCATGTCCTGACCCCTCCCCAAACCCACAGAGGTATTGGAACTGAGACTGGTCTCTGTCATGAGTCATGCCGACGTGCATGGGCCTGGTAGGCTCAGGAAAGAAAACAACAGTCTGCCCAGTGCCCACAAGCATTTGGGGACAAAGATGTGATTCAAAGATGGAGAGATACAGTTCCTTGACTTTAATGCAGAGAGACAGGCCGAAGACAGGACTGTCCGGGTCTAACAGAACTGACAGGTCTCTGCTCAGAGGGCCAGAGAGTGGCTATCACATTTGGGGCTTGTTATGTGAGCCCATCACAGCTGACTTTTCCACTAACATCCCCAACTTCCAAATTAATTATTTACTTACCAGAGATTCAGCTTGGCTTTGTCAGACGGAAATAGTAGGGGGTATTGGGTGGCTCACACGGGCTGGCATTGACACAATGTGAGAGGACGCCATGCAGACCACATGCCCATCTCTGCTAGAGGAAAGCTGCTTATGAGTCTTCAAGGTTTCTGATCTCTACCTCTTTTTGCCCCATCTAGGTCTGGAAATAGAAATGCAGGGACATGCTCATCCCAGGCCCTCCCCTGAGAGTTGTTATACTGATTAAATGTTTTCTTGGCCTCAAATCAGAATCCTAGGGGTGGAGGTGTGTGCTCTGGTTCTGGTTTGTCAGGGTTGGAAACCCTAGGTGAAAGGGTGCTGGGCTGCTGGGAGGGCAGGGGCAGGAGGGGCTCGGCCATCACTGCGGGCTCTGTTTGCCTGCAGGAGGACAGGTGTTGAGTTACACGCTGGGGGAATGTGAGCGCCAGGAAGGGACCTGGTGGGTGCCAGCCAAAGTAGCGAGGTCAATACCTCCTTCTGTACCAGCTCTTCCTGGAGACCAAAAAAACAAACCATCCCTTGGCTTCAGGTTCCTGAAAAGACCTGAGCTGTTCTTGTTTACTGTTCTAAGAGGCTGCACAGCGCTTCTTTTTCAAGTCATTTATTTCATTGAATTAAAGACCTCAGAAAGGCCGCAGTGAACACAAGGAGGGCTAACTAGGGCATGGGTACAGAGCACTTATCGTTAGCAGTAAGGATCTAAATAAATGCAGCTTACAATATGGTTGCTCCTGTCAAACGTGCAAGGGTGAGTGAGACACAGCACTCAGCGCATCCGTGATAAACATCTTTACGTATTTAGTCATCGGGACCCAAGTTTTGGGTTTCCTCCTTGGCTGGAGGCCTGCTCAGCACACCAGTTCCCCATGGTGTGCCTATGAGGGGCTGCCTATAAGGACATACCCTGGGGTTTTAGGGCGGGCAGCCTCCGCAGTGAAAGGGCAGCATGCTAAAGAAAACAGAGTCTCACAGCCCTGCTCATCCTCCCGGAGCAGTGAGGCAAATTCCAAGAATATCACATTTACGGATAAATTTCAACCAATTCGAGGCTCATAATGAGGCTGTGTGATCATCCCCTTGACTAGTGATTAAGTTTGTTAGGTCAGTTTTGAATCCAAATCCTTCAAGCAGCGTCCAGCGTTTGTGCTCTCACGCAGGCCCATCTCTGATCAGATAGTTCCAGACAGCCCGACACAAAACCTGAGAACCCGCGCTTGCACACACACACACACACACACACACACACACACACACACGCCCTGGCCACTGGTATTTGGCAATAAAGAAAATATGTCAAAAAGGAATCAGACATGACATCAGGAAGAGGTGAAAAAGTCCAGCCTGACGTCATGGAAATTCTAACGCTTATCAGGGCAAGTAATCAGGACGATTATGATGATTCTTATGGAAATTCTATGCTCAACAGACATGGAACATTTTATTTTTTATTGGCTATGCACAGACCAGGTAGGCAGTGTGATCCCTATTTGACAGATGAGGAAAATGAAGTTCAGAGATCATGTGTTTATGAAGTGGCAGAAACAGGAACTGGACAACGGTCGGGCTGATTACCGTCAGTCATTCAACCCTTCTTCCACTTTATAGAAAATATAAGGATTTCTGTGTGCCCGGTGTGTGTGTGTGTGTGTGTGTGTGTGTGTGTGTGTGTGTGTGTGTGTTAGAGTCAGTGTTAGAGAGAGAGATAAAGAGAGAAAGAGAGACTAGTGCCTTATCTTCCATAATCAGTCTAACTCCATTCAACCCAGGACTTTGGTCTAGTGGAGTAAAAGCTAAAATCAATATGACCAAGATTTTAATTCACAGGTCACAGCTCTCCTAGGGTTGGTTAGGTGGAGATGAAGCCAGGCCCAGAACCCCCATCTCTTGGTCCCTAATTCAGGGCTCTTTAAGCCACTGGACAAGCACATTCCCTCTGAGGATGATGGAAGTCTCACAAACTTCTCTATGGACCCTATTTTCTCTCAGGAGCCCATCAGTTAAACAAGTGGTGCCTTTCTCTCTTGTGGCCATGCAGAAAAAGCTGGGCTTTTCTAGGGTATAACAGTCTGGGCTGGCCTTAGTGACTTACTTGAGCAACACAATGCGGTGGAAGGGACATTTGGAAATTCTGAGGCTAATGCATAAGAAGCCTTGCAGCTCCCACCCAAGTCTCTTGGAAGGATGTCAAGGAAGAAATCCAACTATGCTGAGACTGCCATGCTGTGAGAAAACTCAAGCCAGCCATTCTTGAGAGGCTGACTTGAGGAGAGCAAAGTTCCCAGGCAGGATCCACTGTCCCAGCCAAAGCAGCCCAGGCACCAGACGTGTCCAGCAGACACAACGTGGAGAAGAGCAGAGGGACCCAGCCTACAGCTAGAGCCCAGCCACAGGTCCAGCAAACTCATGCCATCCCCGTCATCCCAAGCATTCCCAATCAAGGAACAGAGATGAGCCATCCCCACCAGACCCATCCACAACACTGAGAGCATAATAAAATGGCTATCATTGTAACTCCTCTAAGCTTTGGGGTGTTTTGTTACATAGCAGTGGATAATTAGAACAACTTTAGGGTCCTCTATAAAGGGATTCCCAGCATGATCCAATCATTCAAAACTCTTGGGACCATCTGAGCCTCCTCTTTCTTCCACCCCCACCCACAGCTTTCCTCCTTGTTCCCCTGATGTCCCTCTTGGACCACTGGGTGATGCCAAAATAAAAAAGGATCAGTTGAGAGCCTAAAAAGAAGTGCAGGCATAACAGGTAGCAGATGTCCAAATGCCTTCCCCTGGGTAGGCAGAAGTGATACACGAGAGCCTCCTTGATGCAGAAACCAAGCAACACAGGTTGTGAGCACATGGAAAATTCCTGCAAAAGGAGGCTGGAAAAAGGCACACAGTCAAAGAGACAACCAGAGAAGAGGAAGCCCTTAAGTCTGAGAGGTCTGAGATGGGCTTCTCACCGCCTCCCTCCCCCCAGCCCCACATAGAGCCCATGCATGCCTTCACATCCAAGCTCACACTGTGTTCCCTGGATCCCCCTGGCTCCATTCTTCAGGACAGAGTTCCTTCCCTGCATCCCCAAGGATTCCAGCAAACTCTCTCTCTCCTTTCTCTGATAGCTACTGATTGACAGCTTAGCTCATTTTTTTCTCTTCGTTTCCCACGTTCTCTTATTCCTACAACTAGAATAAAAACCGTTTGAAGGCAGAAACTAAGTATTTTCCCTCACACTCCATAGTACCAGGCCCAGACCTGCACATGATAAAGCAAGTCCCATTCAATATGTGTCTAGGGACTTAAATTCAGGACCCAGACACCAAGGGCAATATATGCCCCGGCCTGACGGCTCCAGTCTTCTATGAGTGTTCCATGATGTGTCTTCAGGAAGTTGACACACACGGATGCATAGCTCCACTTTGCTTCACAGGAAAGATTGGTCTACATTACACAGTTTCTGTAGCCTCGTCACAGGCTTCTCATCCCACAACTCCACTGAAGACTCTCTCCCCAAAGTCACAGTGACCAGTGCTGCCAAAGCCTGTGCTACATAAAGCACGCACTCCTGGATACCTCTTGAGGTTTCTCCTGCTCTAACCACATCACTCTAGGCAAATAGTTTTTTTCCCTTGTCTTATTCTATAAGTGTCTGTAATCCCCAAGGCTCTCTAGGTAGTCCTCAGACTCTACAAATTCCTGCAGGTGAATTCAGCCACACCCATGGTTTCCCTTGAAACCACCAGGCATCACCCTGAGGTGCCTTCGCAGCCTTCCCCGCCCCCCCCCCCCCGCCTGAACCTCTTTATGAATGGTGATGCCCATTTACCTAGAAGATAACTGAAATTCTACCTTCTCATTCAACAACTACATCCCATTAGCCAGGGCCCTGCGGATACTACCTGCTTAATGCCTTTTGAATCGACTCACTTCTGACGATGTCTCCTGTCACCAGTGCGTTTCAGGTTTTCATCACTTCTCACCTAGATTATGTCGAAGGCCTCCAGCTGGCCTCTCTTCCTCCAGCCTCTCCCCTGCTATAATCTGCTCTCCACATGGCTCTCTCTCCATGTGACCTTTCCAGAAGATAATTCTGTCTGTGTCATTCCTGTGTCTAAAATAAATCAGAGTTTCTGGGATAATGTTCAACTGCCTCGTAAACAAGACCCAAAGAGCAGCGATTCAACGAGTGAACTCTAGAGCCACGCTTCACGGGTTCAAATCCAAACTCTCCTCCTCTTAGCTCTGTGACAGGTTTTGTGCCTCAGTTTACCCATTGGTAAGGTAAGGGTAATAATAATAGCTATCTCGTAGGGTTTTATGGGGTTACATGAGATATATATGTGAAAGGCTCAGAACTCTACCTGGCACACATTAAGGATCTGATAAATATTAGTTCTTATCTGCATTCTACCCATAACTCAGGCCTCATCTCTGCTCCCAACATACCCTGGGTCATTAATCCAATCTGCTGTTGCTAGACCGCGGCTTTGAATACACCAGTCTTTCTTTCTGGAATGTCCATTTTCCTTCTTAGTCTAAATGACTCCTTTCGTGCCTCAAAACATGCTCTAAGGGCATCCTCCCTGAAGCTTTCTCTCCTTGACCCCAGTGAGATTTGGAGGGTTACCATTTCTGTTCACTGGGGTTAGGACATTCTTTTACAATTTCCATTTGACCTGCCTATCACACGCAAGTTGGTGTGATTCTTGAGGAAAGATGATGTGCCTTCTTTGATTTTATATTCTTAACACTGAGTACGATGACTTCCTCAGAATCCCAACTCATCAAATGTTAGTGGAACAAATAAATGATCACTACAAGACATTAATAAACAGGTAACCAGATGCACCTTAAATTTGATTACTTGCAAAACACTGACTTTTTCCCAAACGTGCACACTGTCTGTGATTTTTAATAGATTGCAAATAAATTTAGCAAATCAATGTGATGATATCCAGGGACATGGCCAGCTCTGAGAACCAACAATTCCTCATACTACATAGACAGGGAATACCCCGGAGGACTCTCCTTCTCCTTATGTCCTGGTTGCCCTGCTCTGTGGAATAAGTCACACAGGACAACACAGGAATTTGAATAAAGTAGCCAAGCTGTGATCAAGCAATCACAATAGGTAAGACATGCATTACTTGGTCTCTCAGAATTAGTGTATTTCTAAGTAATGAGTCTTAAAGAAGAGAAGACTTTGCTTTTCTTCCTGAGATCGCCTTTATTAATTCCTTAGAGGGAACCTAGTATGTGACAGCAGAACAAACAAGAGAATGTACAAATGCAATATCTAAGGACCCACCCCTCAAATCAGATCTCTTTTTTTATAAGATACAATTGATCTGGGTTTCAGTCTGGGGTCTTAAAAGAAGCGTCATCAACTCTCTAGCAGAGCTTTTGGTTTTAGGGGTAGATAAGACAAATCAGTAAGGTTACAAAGAGGAAAACCTTGACCCAATAAGGGAAATAGCATCTGAGTCCAGCAGTATTCAACACGGGAAAGGCCACTCATAAAGTACAGAGGAGATTGCTAAGTGTCTGTCGGGAAGACCAGCATGGGTCCCCTTCACCTTCAAGAATCTAATTTTATGAAGGTGGCACAGATTTCATTTTAAGATGTATTGAGAGCTTGGGGAAGACATAATAGGGGTTGCTTAAATGATCCTTGTTCTTGTTGTCAGGGAGAACGTGCTTTGATACCTTAAGTCATACAGTCAGCAGCCTCCAACAGGCTCATACAAAGCGAGTAAAGAGCTTACTTTCCATGCTCTTAGACTGAAAGGTAATGATGGCATTCAGTGCACAGGCTGTTTCTAGAACAGCAAGTTTAGAATCTCATCTGAATGCATCTTCATGACCCACACAAGACACTCAGCAACAAATCCTTAAAATGCTCTCACATGAAAAGAAAAGGATGAGAAGGCCCTGAAGACAGGAACCTCCACAGATATTCATTTATCATAATCTCTTACCCCAAAGTGGACGGCGAGGATAGGACAGGGACACTGACAGCAAAACCTTAAATGGCTGCTTTTGTTTGGGTATCAAAGGACACACACGTGCAATACACACATCCTGACCAAATATTTCCATCAAAGGTACATCATTCTTCCTGAGCGCTGAAACATGGTGCTCCCCAAACATTCCAACATTTAGGCTTCATTCTAGTTGTGCAAAGGAAGATACCCAAATGATCCCCAAAGATCTCAGAGAGAAGGATCTGAAAAGTGAGACTGAAGCATGTTTAGACTGTTAAAAAAAAAAAAAAGGAAAAAGATAATAAAGCTGCTAACATATTCTATTCTTGCACTTAGGTAATACTTTAAACTTCCCAAGATCCTTTGACAGCCATCATCTCCACAGTCCCCACCTCCTCCCCACTAAGACCAATGGCAAAGGGATTTATCTTCCCAGTTGACCCCTGAAAGCAGAAAACATAGTGGGAACATGGCTGACACACAATTTAGCTGGGTCCTTTCATCTTGGGCTCTTCTCCATGTATTATTCTAAAAACAAATTATGTAATGGAGCACATAGTTGTGAGGCTTGAAGCATTTGTGAAAACAAGGCCTTCGTGGAGTCTCTGTGTACCTTAAACATTTAATAACCAAAAAATTTTTAAAAATTCAAGTATAGGCCATTTGGAATCAAACAGTTGGTGAATCTGAAAAGTGATATTACAGTTTCTGACCTCTCTTCTGCAAATGGGAGGATTTCCATCGCTTTGGGGTATAAACTTTAGGGCTAGCCGGGTGGCACGGTGGTTAAGCGTTGACTTAGGAAGCCAGCGACCCCGGTTTGGGTCCCACATATGAGGGCCAGTGACACTGCCCTCAAAAAAACAAAACAAAACAAAAAAAAGAATATGAACTTTAAAGTCAGGCTGACTTGACTTCAAATACTGACTCTTTTTTATACATTTGCTATGTGCCATTTTACAGTTTGCTCATCAGCAAAATGGGAATGATAAGACTCTTAGGAGTTGTGGAGAGAATTACACATAAATTTGTAGGTAAAGGGCTTACTTAACCTAGTGTCCAAAAATGGAATTTAAGAGAGAGCAATTATTATTAGATTATTCATAATCTTTTTCAATGATTTCCAATTTTAGGTCCTGAAACAAAGAAAGGTTTCTACCGCCCTCAAAAAGAAAATAATATATATGGAGGACTATCGGCACTAAAATTCAGAAGCCTGAAATGTCACTTATAAATTATTTTTAACAACTCATGAGAGGTAGTTGTTGAAGTTGAAAACTTACTGAAGAATTTCATGAAGCTTTCGGAATGGTCCCTGAATTGGTGGGGTGGGAAATTCCCTTCTGAATTTAAAAACCAAAGAATTTCAGAGTGGAAGGAATCTTTCAGAGATCTACTTGGGGTTCCATGAAGGTACTCAGTTTTGATTTTCTGCAGAGAAACCCATCTATCCCCTTTTAAGGTTCTCATGCCTCCCATCCTACCCCCCAGACACCATTGCCATCCTAGCACCCTTTACTAACTGTAGATTTCTAAGTTAAAAAGGAAATTGCCTAAACTTGAAACTGCTTTGGTCTATTTTGGGCTCTGGTGGCTGTGGGAAGAAAATGGAGGAGGGGTGGGGGTGAGAGATGTTGATGAAAATAATGTGAGTCATCATTTCCTGGAAGGGGTGGCAGTGTACCCACAGCCAGCTGGGCAGTCGAGGGGCTGGGGCAGGGTCCCAGCGCTGCCACGGCCTCATAAAGCACTGCGGGGGTGTCCCTTAACTTATGTGGGCTCCCCTTTGCAAAGGGACCCTCACAGCCTTCCCAGCTCTACGTTTCTGTACGTCATACAGTCCTGGTGAAGGAGCCATCAGCGCTGCCACCGTCAGCCTGAAGACCTACACGGACTCGCATTCTTGCACACAGCAGCCATTTCTCATACGCAAGGGCAGGCAGGCTGAGCAAGGAGGAGGAGCCGCTGACTCGGAATGAGTCAAGAAACAACTGTTTTGCTTGCTCACTACTTCCCCACACCCAGGCTCCCCCTCTCCACACACCCTGCCCCCCAGCCCTGTGACACAGGTCCTGGAGCAGCACAGGGCAGCCCGCTAAGAAGAAATGCCCTGCACAGGCGGGCCGGGTGCTGCAATCACTTTATATTCTCTCACAGATACAACATGATATAAAAATGATTCGCTCACGGGTGAAGAAACACATGGAGGATAACGAGATTTAGATATCGAAAGAAAACAACGGGGACAGCACCGAATCAAGGATCTCCCATTGTATCAGAAACACTTGCTTTTATACCTGCCCATCCTTGAGAGGAAGGACTGGCCCCTTCTTCATTTCTCTGATGCTAACTCCTGTGGGCAGCTACTAACCCCTCCATCTCCAGCAGGTCCTCGGTGACCACGTGCCGAATGAGTGAAGAAATGAATGCTGTGCTGCCCGTGGGAAGAGGCTAGGGATGATGGTACATGTACACAAGACCCTGAATTCTGGAGTCACTCTGGCTTCCTGGGGACATTTAATCATCTTCTCTCATTCATATTCTCTGTCTCCATCTCCAGCCCCACCTCTACTTATTATGCAGTCTGACTGAATACCACTCAAAATATTTTCTCAATTAGAGGAGAAAATAGGAATTTGCCACTTGTCTGCCTCTATTCTGTTGCCTGTCAGCCTTCAGCAAATATTTCAATCCTGGGCCTCTGCCTGCTGCTAACCTTTCTCCTTTAACCTTTGGCCCTGCCCTCTTCAAATCCTCCAGCCTTCATCTTTTCATCTCTCCAGCTCAGAGCTAACTTCTCAGGCAACTATGTGTAAGCAAAAGGGGAGATGACGACACCCCTAAAGCAGTTAAGAGTTAAAACAGTACTGCTGGGATTTGCTTGCGGGGTCAAAAGATGGTTAGAAAAATGCACACAGGCCAGGGGACGGGACACTTCCTGTAACCAGGCTCCAATGCTGACCAGCCTAACTGTGGCCTCCCAACCTCTGCCTTCACAGCCTTTTCTC
This sequence comes from Aselliscus stoliczkanus, assembly GCA_033961575.1. Taxonomy (NCBI): domain Eukaryota; kingdom Metazoa; phylum Chordata; class Mammalia; order Chiroptera; family Hipposideridae; genus Aselliscus; species Aselliscus stoliczkanus. The sequence continues at coordinate 89,891,485 of CM066738.1, read as the reverse complement.
AGCTCCAGCCTGCTCTCAGCCCTGCATCCCAACTCCCTCAAGTGGGCATGTCATCAAGATTAGAGGCTCAGGGCTATAAGGTCTGCACACAACATGGGAGTCATGTCCACCAGGGCAGTGAGGATGCACAGCTCCTGGCTGACTTGACGTTCAGCCAAATCACAGGACAATTTTCTCCCAAGCCGTTGCCCCTCCCTCTCCCAATCACTGCAACTTCTCTGATTCCAGCTAGTCACCCCCACCCCCAACATCCTGCATTGGGACCACCAGCACTCATCACTTCCCCATCTTTGTCTGTGTCCTCTGATACACGAGTGGCGCTGGGTCTGTGTGTTTTTGCACATGTTTGAAGAACGTGGGAATATTTAAGGACCTGTTCTTTTGCAATGACTAGTCTGTTGTCTGATAACACTCCTTCCCATGTAATTAATTGCGCTGTCTCCTGGCTCGTTAGAAACGAGACCCCCAGGTCCCAGCCAGCATTACGCAGGGTAAATCATGTTTAAGTAACCACATAACTAGGGGGTCTGTTTCATCTTTTGTCTTGGCTGTGATCGTTATTTAGCTGGGTTCTAAAATTCCCCATCAGTGAGGCTTTCATGTCAAGCCAATATTGAAAGAAATGTTTTCTCCCCTCCACACCCTCCTTGCCGGCCCCTCTTCTCTGAATGTTGCATGCACAAGGCAGGTGAAAAATAAAAGCCTCCTTTACCTGATTCTTCTGGGCCACACCATGGTGGGTTCAGGTGGGTTCAAGAGAGAAGTGCCAAACTGTAAGAAGAGGGGTCATGCAAACAAGCAGTAGCAATGACTACCCACAGCATCTAAGTGTCCTGTCTCTTTTTAGCTCCGAGCATTGTGATGACTAGAAAGGGTGGTTTTTTTCCAGACTATCACTGATAGGCCATGTGGTCTTGGACAAATCATGAGCCATCACTGATCTGGACTCTGTTTCTTCATCTGTAAAGGGAAGATTGCTCTGATGATTTTCAAGGTCTCGTTCAGCTTTCATATTCTTTGTGTGTACCCATCATGCCACGGGGAGCAGTCTGACCCTCTCAGATAGCTATGGAGAATGCCATCCCAGAGTATAAAAAGAGGTCTTCTAAAGAGTTGAAAACGCCAACTTTCTTTTCAGCCAGAGTTTGCCTGGTAGAAAGGAAAGTGAGAGGAAGGAAAAAGCATGATGCCCCTTCTGTCAAAGGGGCAGCTGTGGCCAGGTAAGTTGTCAGCATCATGGAGAGAATACATTATCAGTGCTGTTAGAAATCAACACAGAAGGACTCCAACTTTTGTCCCAGAATCTTATCTTAATATACGACCCTATCCATAGGACATTGTGATGATAAGCAGGAGCATTGTGCTGTTTAATTTTATAGATTTGCATTCACCATTTTTCTTTGGCCAGCCTGAACATCATGGCGTGAGAGCCCTCCTGGGCACTCACCCTACACAGCCTTCTGTCTTTCACATGCCCTCAGCACAAAGCCTTCAGTGGCCACTGGACCACTGAAGCAATCCACCATTCATGAACTCCAGGACTTTAGTTCATCCCATCCACAGGGTATGGCTACTCACCATGCATCACTTCTACTGCATGGGAAGTCCCTGAAGACAGGGTACTGGAGGTCACACAGCCTTCAGATCCCCCGACAGTACGCGGAACACCGCTTGTCTGCTATGGGCACTGCAAACACTTGCAGAACAAATGGAGGTGAACCGGCAGCATCTTTGACAGAAAACCATTTAGTCCTGCTGGGGGGCACACACAACCCTAATATATCTCTCTTAACTTATAACTAGGATGCAAGCTGCTCTAAGCAGTTTCTGCCTCTTGCAGAACGCACACCACCAATGAGGAACTTAGATGTTGAGGCCAAGATGGGAGAGTGATCAGGGCAGCAGGGGACTCTGGGGAGGGGTAAGGGGAGGAAGCACAAGAAGGCAACTGGAGATGTTGCCTAGGAATGTCCAAAAATAATATAAACAAGATCTCCCAGGACCCCTCCCTCCCCTCCGAAGCCCAGAGCCCAGTCTAAGCTGCAACCCCCGGATATCTATTTCAATGGCATACCAACACTGGACTCTTTACAGCACACATACATGTCCACACAGATACCCTCTCACATACACATGTCCAGACACCCTCCAGTTGGCAAACAAGTGACAGCATGCAAAGTCTCAGAAGCCACCAAGATTTGCTTCGGTGGGGAGCCTGAACAAACAAGGAACACTTTTGCAAGTGGCCACAGATGGCTCAGCTTCTCTACTTACAATGGACACTAACAAGATTTGCCATAACTAATTCGCTCTTTCACACCACTGCTCCGTTCCCCCACCTTCTCAGGGCGGGGAAAACTCCCTATCATGGCCACATGAATTTTTTTGTTACTTCCTAAACACAGAAAAAGTGCAACTTGTTTCTCCACATCGTGAATGGACGGGTTACATTTAAAAGAATTAAAAAAGCTTGGGAGGAGGATGAGTGGTGGAAGCCAATACATGCAGGCTTTCTCCTCCCACTTCCCTTGAAAGCCTTATTTGGAGAAGGGGTGGAAAAGGAGAGGTTTACTGAGTCCCGTGCTGAGCTGGAGACCTCAGCAGTGGAGGGATGGGTGGCAAGGCAGAGGAGAAAACCAAACGGCCTGGAAACAGATAGGGAGCATACCAGATGAAACTCAAACTCCCCATGTCATGGGTGACAACCCTGAAATACAGGGAGTAATCCTTGGGTTTATTATGGAAAAAAGAAGGTGGATTTGATGAACTTCCTTTTGGCCTTCCTGCTCCAGGCATCACTAGCAGAAAAAAGCCTTCAAGGCAGAAAGGCTGAATTTGGGACTTTTGTGCACCCCTTAATCTCTTCTTCACTCCAGGCACTTTCCAGTCGGCTTTTCATAAGTGTCAGTAGGACACTTATGAATGCTTAAGGAAATGAATCAATGAATTCTTAAGAAAAATGACTGAGCTTCTCTAAGTCACAGGAATCAAAGCCTTAGAGGGCCATTCCGTTTCACCTGCCCAAAGGCTCTCTCGGCCTCTTGAGGGAGACAGCGAAACCCAAGGGCACTTAATCTGCTCCCGGGGTACGGCAGCCCACCTCTGTTCGTGTCCACTGGGCTCTCTTCTCTCCAATGCGGGCTGTATTAGGACTCACTAAAGCAGCTCTGCACACTCCTGGTTCTCTTCTCCCCAGTGTGGGAGTAGCTCGGAGCCTACACTTCTTCCTTGTCACACTCAGGAAAAAGCCAGGCCTCCCTAATCTGCCCTGCCAAGGCTTTCTTGCACTCCAGACTTTCCAAGGAAACCCTGCAGGCCAGCCAGTGGGTCTGAGGTACATGCGGGCACTCTGCCCCCTGAACAATGGCTCAAGCCATGCCCCTGGCCACCTTTCTTTTCTGCCTAAAGCCTACATTTTCTCAAAGCCCCATTTAAGCCTTCCGTTTTCATTCCTCCCTGGCCTTTTCACATACCCCAGCATCTGGCACAACATAAGCATTATACTGGGACCTAACTTCTCTGACAAGACTGGAAACTGGAAGTTTCCTCAGAGGCCAGGCCAAGTCCTTATAAATTAAGAGTAATGGTGGGCCGGCTGAGTGGCGCGGTGGTTAAGCGTTGGCCTAGGAAGCCAGCGACCCCGGTTCAGTCCCACACATGAGGGCCAGTGACACTGCCCTCAAAAAAAAAAAAAATGAGTAATGGCTGTGCATTCTTTCACCGACCCAGGTGCCATGTGTTTTTTCCTCCTTTTTCTTCCCAGTCATCATTCATATTACATGTGGCTGAGAAAATCTACTTTTTTCTGCAACAAATATTTATTTTATACTTATAGGCAGCTATTCAAAAAACTACACAAATGATTATATTGACCATAAGATAAAAGCATGTCTATCTATTAATATGCCTCCCTATTCACACATGTGTAAATACCTGGATATATGAATCAGTATTTATATGGAGATTTCCTAGAAGAGCAGAGTTGGATAAGACTTTGGGATCTTCTGCTTCATTGCCTTCATTTCCAGATGGGGGCCCCAAGGACAGGAGGCACATGAGGAAACACCGGTGGTTAGGGGCAGAGACTACATCTCTTCCTTCCTGGGCCAGGGCTCTATTTCATCATGCACAATATCTACCTCCCTAAGGGCTGTACATGCACACACACATATGTATGTGCACGTAACACTGAACTCTAACATGCACCACCTTCTAACGCTAAACTGCACCACCTTCTCAGGCAGAACTCCTCAAAGAAACATGATGACAGAAGGACATCCGAGCCTGTGGGTCCCTGTCTGATGCTCTCTAGATTTGACTCGGACCATCTCCTCAAATATCTGTCTTCCCTTCCAGCAATTTGCTTCCACTGCCTGCTGGCTGAACCCCCACAGCCGGGCTGTACTTTTCTGCGAAACAGAAGCTCCATGGACCAGCAATTATCTCCCTGTGTTAAATGAAATGAGCAGAAGCAGCCACTGCCACTCCCTCAGTCAGGCCCAGACAGAGCAGAATCTGCTGCAGGCCTAAAACGGGGAGCAAAGGTCAGCTGTCATTTAGGAATGAAGCCAGAGGGAAAGGCAGGCTTCCAGAAGTCCAGCACCTGCTCCTCCCTGGAGGGGCAAGGGGCACAGCTGGCCCAGCCTGCGGCAGCCCCTCTCCAAGACCACCTGGACAGCTGCCCCTAAGTGGTATCTGCAGGGTCCTCCATGCCAGGTGAAAGATGCCAGTACCTGGGATGGAGAAATCCGCATGTTTGAGAGGGCCCAGGACCACAGGCCAAGCGTCTCCAGGAGTACCTACTGTTTCACCAGTTGCTCCATGAGTCCTCTGCAAAGGTCACCGGGACTGATGGAACCTTTCAGCCCTTTCCCCAGACTGACACTGCTGACAGTCCATAAGCACATGCGATTTCCTTACCATCCACCCTCTGGCACCCCTTTTCTCTCAGGTCCTGTCCTTCCTCCCTCCCCTTGGAGTGGCCAGCTCTCACATAGTCTTCACCCTTGCACCCAATTTGCCCCAATACACCAGACCTTTCCACTTCTATCTCCACCACTTTTCCTGGATTCTGCTCCCTCTGGCAAAACGCATGACATGATTTTTCAGATTTCCAGCCAACCTTGCTATTCTCTCTTCCTCTTTCTATGGTGGCAATCTCAAGGGAATCCCATCAATTAAATACATCAGCACTGTAAAGTCATATGTGTCTACCAGGATGGGCACCTTCAACTCACATCTCATCTTGTTCTGCTTCAAGATGCATCTTGTCTTTCTTCTTAATTAGCCACGACTGTCCCTATCACTCAATCAAATCAACCACTCAACTACAACGTATTTTTTTTGAGACTTCTGACATCCTTATTCCTAGTTGAGGTGCTACAGAGGAGCATTTCTGTCTCAGTTCCTACTGGGGCAGAGCTTGCAAGTCAGATAGACCACATTAAGGGGCGATGCCCCGTGACATCTCCACGTAGTACCTGGCATGCAATACATGGTTATTGAAGGACAGATCTCTGATTCAATGAATGCAGAAATGAATGAATGAGTACCAGGATAATGATGCATTAGAAAAAGAGCACTTTAAGTGGGGAAATTAGCATCAGCAGAGGCCTCCAGGTTCCACTGGGCTTAGCTCTGTGACTCTCTCTTTGTTAGGACATCTTTCTCAGGTCCCATAGAGCCCACTGTTCTGAAGTCAGCACTTCCCCTTTCCTGCTTCCTTCTGCTCCTCCTGCTCTCCTGTCTCTGGGTTCTGCAGCTTGGGGGAAGCCAAGCTCTCCAGGGGGACCCTGACTAAACCCAGGTGTGCCTGAGTCAGCTGGCAGAGCTGAACACAGGGACAATTCCTCTTGACCTCCTGCCCCTGGGGCTGCTGCAACCAGTCTCTGGACGTACAACCTCCCTCACTTAGTCCCAGGTCTATATGCTATCTCCTAACTCTCTTTAATTGCTTCAGGAAAGATTGTTTTCACACCTAGATTGCATTAGAAAGTGAATGAAAGAAGAGACCCATAGTTAAAATTATCTGATTTCATACAGTCAGGTGCTGAACAAGGACTCTATTATAGTTTCAGGAGAAACGCTGAGTATATTGCTCAGTGAAGTTGCTACATTTTCCCATAATCCACGTTAATAGAAACCTGCCATGTACTTTAAAATATTAAAAATAATGCACACACATTTTACGTGACCTAGGAAAATCCTATACCCTCAAGAGGAAGCAAAAGAGAAACAGTTGAGCTTACAAAACTTTCACAAGATTTGACCAACTGTCTCTCTGGGTTCCCTGGCATCGAGCTACCGTGGTTCCAGTTTTACGGACACAGTAATGGAAGCATCAAGAAAGCACCTGACCCACAGGTCTTCTGGAAGGCAGGCTTCCAGGGTGAGGCTCTCTGGCTCCCAGCCTAAGTGCAGCCCACCTGAGCCCTGTGTGAGGAGCCACCAGCCAGCTGCATAGGAGCCCAGAGGGACAGCATGCTGGATTACAACTTCCTGACTCTGAGACCCAAGATGAGCAATTGGGGGTCTCTGCACCTCATTTTATGCATTTTATAAAATAGGGATAATGACATCTCCATTGTTGTTGTATTTGGGGCCGGGCGGGGGTGGTGGGGTGGTGGTTAGGAGACAATAGTTGTCAAGTGCTCGGCGAAGTTCACAGCTACTCTAAGTACCAAAATGATGGCTGTTGTTCTGCCCAGAAAAGCAGCCTGCCCAACTAGTTGCCTTCCTCTGTGATTCAAATTTTCCATAAAAGAATGACTCTCCTATGTTTCTGATTTGCAGCTCATATTCTTCAGCAGGGAATCAAAAAACATAAGAGGCTGGACACCAAGACTCTTCCAAAAAACCTCCAAGGACAGCATGAACTTAAGCAACCAGTAGGATCTTGTGTGACTTACAGGATGAGATAAAAACAGGAAGAAAGACTTTTGTTAGTGATGGTTTTAATTGTTGTCTCTGTGTTGTTTTTGTTTTGTTTTGTTTTGTTTCTCCCCCTGCCAAAGCATTAACATGTAGGTTCTTAAACAAGGGGGTCCCCCATTTACAGCTGACAGCGGCAGCTGCAACCTCTGACTCTCCTGCAGAATGGCAGGGAATCGAATCAAAAAGAAAAGCAAGTGGACAACCTTTCCTCCGGGAGCAGGAAACACAATACCAGCCTTTCGCCAAACCCGGCAGACCCCAGCTCTGATTGGAGGTTGCCTCGGAACAAAGGGAAATTGGTATTTAAAAAAAAAAAAAAAAAAAAAAAATCTTCTGAAAGCCAACTCAGCAGATGGTTTTTTCCTGGGCTCCATGAGAAGGGGTGGGGGAGGCGGGGGTCGGGAAAGGATGTCAGGATAACACAACTGCCACCAGGATACAGATGACTGAGAAGTGACAAAGATGGGCACAGAGGGCTGACCTCTCACCCCGGAATTTCACAAAGGCCAATGACACCATGTGGCGGGTATCTGGACCAGGCTGCTGACCACGTTCAACCCGCAGCTGCTGTTCGTCCCAGCCAAGTCTGGGGGCTTTATTCAAAACAGGCAAAGAGAGAGGCCAGGAGATGAGGGGCTATTTGAGGAAGCAATGGAAAAGTTTAACTAGAGACCATAGTTTGTCAGGAATCTGCTATAGGGTGGGTTCTACAGAAGAGCACCTTATATTTCCACTGCACTTTTACCAGTTCAGAACCACTTTGCAACCAGATGCTCAGATTATCTTCAAAGTAACGTGGAAGGAAGGGAGGCAGGATTAACTCCTTGTGAAATATGAAAACACAGAGATTCATTGGTTAAAGGCAAAATAGGGACTCAGACACAGGACCTCCAGTGGGGGTAATCACTCTCCCCTGACGTCTCAGGCCAGACAGTGCTCATGGAATCTTCTTGTTTGGGAGGGTTCCTTCGTGGAATCCCACATTTTCTGTCTGAACCAGAATTCCCTAGACAGCTTCTAGATTAAGTCACAGTGAGCCTATTATCCTGTGGCCCTGTGCTGAGCTGCCAGCCATCACCCCTTACCACACCTCACTGCCACTATGTTCTGAGTGCTCTCCATCAGGGAGATGCCAGTGGGCAGTCCGAGAACGGAGCCATGGGCCTCCTGAGTGAAGTGGCAGTACCCAGCTGCACCCATAGCCTGGCCAGAGGCACAACACAGGTACCATCAGGTGAGCTGCGCAGGACTCACCTATGTGCCAGCCAGACCAGTTAGAGCACCTTCAATGATCGCTTCCTGGAGGAAGGCTTCCTGCTACAAACCGGGAGGCCTGAGGCTTTGATGAGGATTTGAGTCTCCCTTCCCCTCTTCCTCTGTCATTAGTTATATAACCTGGGGGCAAGCCATTTAAAAACCCCTTAAGTCCCTTCCTCAGTCTATAAAACAGGGAGGAATAACTGCTGCTTCACTGAACTATCCTAAGAACAAGCCAGAAAGAGGCAACAGTTGCGGGGATGAGAATGCTTCATAAAGGTGCTGGGCAGATGTGAGGGTTGCTACCAATTTTCCACACGCTGCACTATGTGGGCTCCTTTTGACAGTTTATTTACTGCTCTGGAGTTTTCCCTAAATGCCCTGAGATCCATTCTTCCTGATAAGATCTTTCTATACCCCATGCAGCACTTCCGCTTAGCACATCACACAACTCTGTCGATTCGTGTAGAATGTAGATGCATCAGATACAGTACGTCTGCACACAAAAAAAAGGCAGCGTGATGAAAGGTTTCAGAGGTTTCTAAGGGAGCAATATGAAATACACAGGGCTCGTTAGGCAGAAGCTGTTTGGCTGGAGAAGAGAGTTCTCCACAGAACCATCTTCATTGGCACAGAGCTCACAGAACCTTGTTGAACATCCAAGCTGGGGAAATAAAATAAGTGGATATTATATTAAGAGATATAACTCCTGTCCTTAGAAAGCTTCCACCATAACTGAGAAGAACATACTTTTATCTCTGACCCCAAACATTCAACAGCCTTTTCTGATAGATCCAAGCAGGCCAATATTGAAATGGGACACCAGGTTCACAGATGGTGAGCAGCCATCTAGAGAGGCCCCCACTAAAGGAAGCACAGAAGAGACTGCTGAGGGAGATGGTCATCTACATCCAAAGGTGACTTACTGCTGTACCTTCTGTGTTGTCCACCGACCCAAATCAGACCATCTGGCTAACATCTGACTCAGGCCTCTACCCAGAAGTGTGCACAAAGACATGATAATAAGGATAATGTAGACACTTGTATTTTGGCCCGAAGAACCCAATGTGGGTAGGATGTGATGATTTGGACCAGCAAAAGTGGCATAAGGCAACATTAAATTAGAGAGTTCACTTGACCTTGAGTTCCGTGAACACCAACAATGATGAAGCTGCCAGAGAGCTGCTACAGCCCAGGGTCTTGTCCATAAAGGCACTGTGCTTAGAGCGGAGGAGGCCGCCATGCCCTGGTGCTGTGCAGGGCCAGACCACATCCCAGAACTGCACTCTGCTCCGTGAGCCCTTCCCACCTACACCTTTAGGGGAGACTGACGAATGAGTACTCCGAGCACGGGAACCCAGGTGGGTTGGCACGAGCAAACCATGGAATCCAAGGAACGGTTTCAGGAACGGGAACCGTTTTGGCTTTAAAAGGATGGTTTTAGTACAACTGGAGAAGGAGCTGCACCCAAACCAGGGCTGCCTCAAGAAGTGGCGAGTCACCTCCCTGAGGGCTGTTGAGCAGCAGCCAAATAACTGTCCATGAAGGATTTGGGAAGGTGTCTGTTTGTTTGTTTAGGAGGGATGCTGCAATGGCAATGTTCACAGGCTCTCCTGACTCTCAGCGAAGGCCATGATTCTGGAGGTGTGACCCAACTGTGCAACCACAGCTTCTGTGGTCACCCTTCCCCTGCCCGCTGACCTGGTGTCAGGTTCCAGCTTGTGTCCTCCGTGGAGTTAACCCCTAGATCTCAGACCCTTTCTGAGTCTCCCAATTTCAGCTTCCTCCGTGACACAGCAGAACCCAAAGCCCAGCGTGACACTGACCTGTCACTTATTCAATGGCAGCAATCCAGTAGAAAGACTGGGGAGTTCAGGAACCTGATATTCAAGGAAGAGCCACCCACCCCAATCAATCGGTTTTCACCTTCTTGCTCTCCCAAAAAGAAGAAGGATGAAGAAATCATGGAGCTTCCATTATATACTACAAATAGATTCCCTGTAGCTACACCCATGATTTTTCAGGAGAAGCAATGCCTTTAGGTTGGTTCTCCAGGGGTACCATCTGTCATAAAAATGGCTCAACTCCTGAACAGGGTTCTCGTTCACAGCGCTAAGCAAATGAACTAACTGGCCCAGCATAAAAGGCTACCCACAGTCCTGGGCAAATTCATACTTGCATATAATGACTTCTTATTGGCAAGGCATGGTGGCCCACCTTGAGGGACAGAGCTGCTATCTGTCTCCCTTCAAGAATTCTCCACCACCACCCACCAACCCCCCACTGTGAAACTGGCCAGAAGCATGTGGGAGGCAAAGAAGAGGATCTGGGGAAAAACACAATAAACAAGGTCTAGAAAACACACTGAAGCAACCTACATTTGATACTAATGATGATTATCAAATAGCCTCACGGGCCAGGCACCAAGATGGGAACTGCCTGGACTTTTCAGAGTAAATAAATGCTTCCATTGTTTCCCCCAGTGAGGTCACAGGCTGGTGGGGAGGTGAGGGAAGTTGGCTTGGGGAAAGAGGAACAGGCAGTAAGGAAAAAAAAAAAAACACAAAAAAACCCAGCTTAGGACTTCAGAGAGAAACGCACACCCCAGGTATATAGAACGGCCCTTGCCTTCATAAAGCAAAGTGCATTTGAATAGAATGGAAAACCCGATGGAGCCCCAGATGTGATAGAGTCCAAATGGGCCGCACTGCAGGGCTCTGGTGGTCTATGTTCTGACATGATCAGACTGTGGCCTCAGCTGGCACAGAGGGCTTGCTGCTTTACCACCCGGGACATAATTCAGACTCCTGCACACAGTGGGTACAACGGGGCATCCAGGTGGGAGTTTGCTGGCTGTGTCTGTCCGCACACCTCCTGGGGAGCTGGCGCTACTGAACTTCTGCGCTCCTTTCTGGCCGCCTCTCCCTCTGGCCATTAGTTTCTCCTCTGTCGGGAGGAACGAGGGCCTTAACAGTATCTTCCAAATCAAGTTTCACCATGAGGACCATCCAAGGTGAAACCCTTTCTCCAAAGCAGTTTGGTGTGTGAATATTCTAACATGAATTTTTAGCTTATTATGGATAAACAACCCCCAACAACACAAGTCTTCAAAGCCTCATGGTGTTTGTTTCCTGTATGTTATACAGTCAGGAGCCTGGACCAAGGCCTGGGGCCCAGGCTCTGAGAACCTTCCTGTCTTATTCCTCTGCTCTCCTTAACCAGGCCCAATGACTTCCGGACCAAAGCCACACATGTCTGATGAACAAGCTAGGCAGGTGGGGGACATCCTGGGATATCCTGCACTGTAGCACTTTGAAGGTGGGACATTTTTAACTTAAAGTTACAGGAATCAGAAGAATCAAAGGACGGGGTACACAAGGACAAAAAGGGATTGTTTCTCTTGGTTTTTATTAAAATAATAAAGGAAATGTAAGGGCAAGTCAACTGGAAATGCAGTTATGAGAAGGGCTCTTTGAAGATGTAGCATAGCAATGATGGAGAAAGGGGGACTGCCCATACTGAAAGCATGGTGGGGGTAGAGGGCAATGTCCGCCGAACCCCACTTGGTGGTTCTTACGATGCTGCTTTTAAACTTTCATTTTGAGTCACGCTTAGAGCTCAGCAGCCATCCTGGTTTGGCAGATAAGTGACCACAGAGATAAAAGATCTCTGAACCATCTCTAAATAAATCCCCATAGCAACCCCCACTCCTCCCACCCCAAAGCATTAGTGACATGCTTGTGTAAGTATCAGAAAGAAGACACTGGCTTTGCCACCTAACCACGCAATGGTAAGCAGGATTGGCCTAAAGGAACACACGACTTCTGAGATGCGCCATGCCTCCCAGGCACCCAGCACCACTGCAGTCACCAATGCCATGCTGTGCTTGTACTGAGCGGGTCCTGTGGGTGGCTCAGAAGAGATGGAAGCAGAACAGGAATAGGAGGAATGCATACAGAGCTAGGTGCTAAGTGTCCACGGGTGCTTTCTGCACTTTCATCCCCTTAAGACACAAACAAGGAGGTGGTGCTATGACCTGATTTTCATACAAGCAGGAAGCAGTTGCAAGAGGTTAAGTACATTGTTGAAAGTTATAGGAAGCCCTAGATCTAGTGGATCTAATGCAGGCTGTCTTCCTCCAAAGACAGAGAGAGCCTGGTCCTGGAATCAAGGGATCTGAGCTCAGCTCCACCATCAGAGCAGAGTCTGTTTCTTTCCTCACCAGGAATCTGAACACTTCAAAGCATGAATGACTCTGCATCCGAACAGAACACCGTTTTCCTGCTTGATTGTTCTGCCAAGCTGATCGTCAATGACACGGGGTTCACCAAAGAATATTTCTTGGGGCAGTCCAAACTGAAACTGACTACCATGGGAATAACCAAACCAGGCGGAAAAGAGCCAGCATACCATTTAAAACTCCCCGAGAATCCCAAACATGGGAGGAAAAAGAAGCAGGCAAGAAGGGAGGGGGGAACCACACATTCCCAGAATATCCCCATGGAAGGGAAGTTGGGTAAATCTCACCAAGGTTTTAAAATTATTTTTCAATGACAGTTAATTACAATTATATTTTGCAAATGTACAACACAGCGATGGGACATTTATATAACATGAAGTGATCACCCTGATCAGTCTAGTACCCATCTAACACCACACATAGTTGTTACACCATGAGTGACTATATTGTCTATGCTGTACTTTACATCCCATTATTTTTGTAACTGGCAGTTTGTACTTCTTAATCCTTTCAACTTCTTCACCCAGCCCTCCAACCTCCCTTTTTAAGCTCAACTCTGACACTTGCTCCCATGATTGTAGGCTTTTGACACAGGGTCAAAAGGAAACCATCTATCTGATGACGGAACAGTGGGTCTAAAGAGAGGCCAAAAATGTTTATAGTAACTAGTTTTCTTAAAGAGAAAGACTCGCCCTCTCTACAGAAATCTCTTAAAGTTTCCAGTTTTTAGAACAGAAATACGGCTTCAGAGGTCAAAAGCTATTTTTGTCTTTTTTTTTTTTTTTAAACAGGTACAAACTGAGACCCAGAGAAGTGAAGCATTCTTACTGAAATCATACGTAACAGGGGCAGGGCTAGTGCACAGGACTCTCATCTCCAGGGTGGAGGTTCTGTCCCCAACACCTTCAGCTCCAGATGTCAAATGTTACCTGTTGCCCCCCCATGGAGGCAAATACTTTGTGGAGAAGCTCATTCACAACCCTCCATGTGGCTTTCGCTCTAAGATAACTAGAGAGAAGCCAATCAGGAAACAAAATTTCTATGCCCGCTGATGAATAAATAGAAATGTGCTGAAAAAAAAATATATAAAAAAAAAATATATATATATATATTATATATGTTATATATGTTATATATATATAACATATATATAATATATATATAGTATATATACATCTGTAAAGAGAAAATAAAAATTAAACAAGAGGGGAAATTCAGTCTCTTTGAAAAAATGCTGGTAAGACTTTGTTCTCCTAGTCAGGCTGAGGGTACTATGGATGAAAAAGCTCATACTTCCAGGAGTTCAAAACGCCACATGTGCAGCCCAAAGGGAGGGCAAGCCATCTAGGAGTGACCAGAGAAGGTGCTGGGCCAAATGAGGTGACAGCAGGACATGGGAACCACCAGCAAGATAGAAGCCTCTCTGTTGGGTGCCCAGGGCCAGCCACCAGAGTGGAGGAGGAGATGATGGGCGCAGCAGTCAGATGTCAGGCCATCTGAGCTACCTTTGGTCCCCTGCCCAACACCCTCTCCCACGGCTCCCTCCTCACGTAGCTGACATAGCAAACTGCTGCAATCACAGGGCGTTAGGACAGAACCATGCCTCTCGGCACCCTACAGGAAAAACGGAGGAGCTAGTGCAGTCGTTCCCAGCACCACTGCGTTACGTGAAGGCTCTCCTTTCACCTCTCCTCTTGGAACTCTCTCTGCCCTGAATCATATTCATTATGTTCCCTGGGCAACTCCTTTCCCCAGTTCAAGGCCTGCTGAGCTCGCCTATCGCCTACAGATTTAAAGGCCAACCCATTTATTTATTTGATATTCATCACTCTCAGCAATCAGATGCCAACCTAGCTCCCCATCTACATCACCTAAAAAGCTTTATTTTTTTCCTATTGATATTTTGTGTGTTTGGCACAAAGAAGGTGCTATTTAAACAATGAGTACATGGATACATGACCCATTAGACTTCCTAACAGAGGGCTCTGAGTGCTTAGAATGCAATACAAGAGCCCTGCTACAGACATGCAGTGATGGTCTAGGTGAGCTTGCTAAGAATGAGCCCCGAGTAAGTTCCTGAAACCATGGTAGACACCTGAGGGATATAAGAGTGAGGTCCTTGCTGCTGGAGGAAATACGTGCCCTGATGAAGCTGAGAAAAAGAGGTAATTCAGTCCAAAAATGAAACAGAAGTTGTATTTTGGTCACAGGCAAATAAAATTTCTTATGTACAATAAACTTAAAAAGGGGATTTTAAATCATGAGGCTTTGAATTTTCTCTCAAACATCCTGGACACTTGGAAGTAAGGATGAGGTGCCAGGTTATGACCCTGTCACCAGAACTAATGTGGGAAAGTGTGATGACGTGCACTCAGCCTGGGTCCTCACCTTCTAGCGGTTCTTTAGCATCTGGTCACCCAGGGACTGGAATGCAGCATTAGCTTTGAAATCTACCTGTTCCTGTTCCTGCTCTTGCTTTGTTGAAGCAACTGAGCCTCAATTTCCTCATCTGTAAATAAATAATACCTGTCTTGGCAGGACTGTTATAAGGACGAATAGAGAAGGTGAATCCATGTACAACAGCGAACAGAGACTCTGCAGCACAGTTCAACAAATCAAACTGGTATGACATGTGCTCTATAAATTACCTGTTTTGCCCAAAATCTTCCATTGAGTTATGTTATGCAGAAATTATCATCTCTATCTGGCGGATGAGGAAAGTGGGGCTTCAGCAAGGTTCTACTCAGGTCCAAAGTCACAAAGCCAGCTGATGCAGGTTATCCTTCCCTGGATCACTGCACGGAGCTCATGTAGGGCACCTCTCTCTCTCTCTCTCTCTCATGCTGTTGGGCCTGGATAGGTGTCTCTGACTCCTTGGAAAGTCCTCGGGAAAGAGGAGAGCTGCTAAGCTCTGCTCAGCTAAGAGCTCCTTAAAAACCTGTCACTGTTGGAACAGTTACTCACGTGTTATACCTGAACTTGCTTTGAGAGACTCACTCTCATATTCTCTGCCTAGAAGGGAACCAGAGGAAGCTTAAGTTATTACATCATTTCCCTGAGTAACCCTAAGATGCAACAATGTCGGTGCCATGATAAGGAGCAAGTGGCATCTATAGAGTCCACCTGCAAAGCAGGACATGTTCAGAGGACAGTTTTGAGGCCCTGAAATAGTTCTCAGCCCTCTTCTCACTCTCTGTCTCTTACCAAATGCTGCTGTGATACCTCATGTAAGTCCATTCATCATAAACCCTCTTCCAGCTAGCATCTTGGTTGCCATCCTAATTTCATATGGAAGGAAGGTGACCAGTCCCCCTGGATAAAGGACTCCATGCATCTTTGAGCCAGTGAGTTCCCTCCTAACATCCTACCACTCAATGGACCATGTTGCCTGAACATCTGCAATGCCTCTTCAGTTTGGAGGATTCGTCCTCGGTCTGAAATTTGCAATAACGCTCTTGAGGATGCCACACAGAAATCTCTTTACTCCAAAGCAGCAGGACATGTAGAAATAGAGTTAACCTAGCAGAGACATAGCTGTGATATGTAAGGAATGCCATCATTATCCTACGGTGCATTCTTTTTACAAAAACCAATGAAAAAGAAAATCATTTGGGGTCTAATATAAGCTGTCTTTGCCTAAGGCTATCAAACAATGACTGAAGAAAATTAATTGGTCTGCAAAAAATAAAAAAGGGAAAAAATTGGAGGCTGAATCATTAACAATGCAACAAAATATCCTGAAACTCCACATCCTTCCCCTAAGTCAAGGGTCAACAAACACTTTTGTTGTTGTTGTTCTTGTTTGGTCTGCAAAGGGCCAGATAGTAAATAGTTTTAGCTCTGTGGGCCACACGCTCTGTGGGCCACACGGTCTCTGTCACAACCACTCGACTCTACTGTTACAGTGCAAAAGCAATCACAGACAAAAATGAGAACAAATGGATGTGGTTCTTTTAAAAAAAAAAAAAACAAAAACACTGTATTTTGGACACTCAAATTTGAATTTCATGTAATTTTCACATGTCACAAAATGTTCTTCTTTTGATTTTTTTCCCCAACCATTCTTTGCCTGTGGACTCCACACAAACAGGCCAGGGGCTGGATTTCGCCCATGGGCTATACGCCAAACCTGCTCTAAGTCAGCACATATATTCAGGGGACTCCCAAGTAGGCATCTGCACCAGCTCAAGGGCCAGTTCCACAGGCCTCCTTCCTAGCTCCCAACATAGGACCCGAGTCCCAGAGTTCTCTCCCTGCATACTTTTTCAATGAGTAGCTTGCCTCATAAAAAAAAAAGACCCAGAAGCCTGGATTTTAGAGTTAGACATTGACTTGTTGCATAGGAAATACTATTGTAATCCTTTTCCCTACCACAAATTACTAATCATGTACTTCCCATTCAGACAGGTAAGTAAATTCTGCAAGTTCATGACACTGAACTTTTCTATACAAATGATAGGCAAGGTTTCTACCTCTCCACCTCAGCCTCAGCTTTTACTGACTCCTGTTTGGAAAACAATAGGAACTTGAAGAGTACTAAAGCTAACATTCTAATCTAACAGAGATCAGAGAAAGTTCCTATCATGGAGTGATTGTGACTCAGTACCGATAACTTCATTCATTTCTGGAAATTAACTGCTCTAGGCATAAATAAACACAGGCAGGACGGAGAGGTATAACATGAAGAAAGCTCCTAACAATTTAAATTCTTTTGGAGATATTCCCATTACAGTATCAGCCGTAATGCACTGAATTTCAGCCTTTCCCCTGCCTTTCTACCCCCTCTAATTGCTAAAGCTTAGAAACACTGATTTGGTTAGGTTGCATATTTAAGTAGGTGATTTCATCTCTCTTTCCAATAAAGCACACAAAGGGCATCCAGCTTTTTGGGTGAGAATAACCCATCTGAGATTTTCAGATATGAGAACAGAAATCCATTGCACATTTCAGCTTTGAAATCATCCTCATGTCCCAAATTCCAGAATTTTATTCTAGGGAATTCTAATAGGTGGAGGGCTCCATTTGGGAACAATCTTGTGGTGTTCGGAGAAATATTGTAGTACCTATTGAAAGTATGTCTTTACAGAATAGTGAATTTGAGCTTGCAGGCCCAGAATTTTCCTTGGCTTCTCCAATTCTGGTAGTGATGAGGATGGATGGAAAACAGTTGCTGCAGTATTTAAGACTGCCCACCCACACAAAAATCCAACAACACACCAAGAACTGGCCATCTCAGTGGCCAGAGGCAAAGATATTCATTTTCAAAGCTGAAAAGACCCAATTCCAATGCAAACCTTCTCTTTCTACATGGAGCTGGACTTAAGCTGTTGAATTTGCTTACAAGAGTCTCAAAAGTTTCCACATGTGTCTTGTGGACACAAAAGTCTCAAAAGTTTCCACATCCTTAGTTTTACGACAGTGAAGCAGAAAGCACAGCAGTGATGCGGAGGGGAAAGGGGCAAGTGCTACCTCTATGCTGTGTAAAAACAAGCTGCTTTCTAAAGATTCCTTCGTGTTATGAATGTGCAATAAGGTGACCAACTAATTGCCTTTGCTTGCCCAGGACTAAGGGGGTTCTTGAAGGCAGGACTTTCAGTTTTAAAACCAGGACAGTCTGAGCCAACTGGGAGGCATTGGTCATCCTAGAAAGTCTTCTCTAGTCCAAGTCTTTGGATTTGAAATGCAACTAATCAGCCCCAAACCCCTAGCATGAGGAAAGACACAAGCCCTACATATAGAAAGAACAATGATTCTAGCAGTTTCATTGAAAATGATGACTCCAATGCTCAAAAACCACTGACAAGAGAAATGCTCCAGATTATCTATTGGCTATAAAGGCAAAAGGTTCATTTATAGGTGGCATTTAGCTAATCCATCATGGCTAGAACTCAGATAAATGATATGATATGGGGAAAAGAGGTACAAAGACTCTGATTAATCCCTAGAACCTAGAATCCAAAAACGCAGTCAACAAGATGGCTCTGTTCGCAGCTATGCACAAGTCCCATAAACAGTGAGAAACAGAAACTTTCTAGACTCTGCTATCACAGAGGAGTGCCAAACCCCTTCCAAGAAGAGACGTCACTGTGACCCCCTGTGACACAAAATAAATACAATAAAACCTGGACCCGTTTCTTCCTAACCAAATGACACCCTCAATTACCTAGGGAGCTTCTTTCTACCGCCACATTTGTTAAGGAGGAAAATTACAACCAACCAAGTTCACTGAACACCCAATCTTAAAAGCCTATGTATGACGTGCTGACAAAGATTCAGGTCAGTGACCTGTCCCTTGTCTTTCTCCAGTCTAATAATGCTTACCACTGGCTTTCAGCATAATGATGTTCAGCTCTCTAAGTTACTACAAAGACTGGGTTTCCTTAGTCAAATGAGAGACTCATCGATGTTAGAAAAATGTACAGCAGGGCCTGAAGCCAAAAGGTTATACCGGTTCTTGACTGTTCTGATTGACCAAAATTTTTCAACATCCCACTCAACTATGAGCACTGATACAAAGATTAAAGCAAAAGGAAAACCTCAAAATGTTGTCACAGCTTAGCCAGGGATGACCCAGACAATTGGCTGCTACACAATAAATAGGAACGCTCCAGAATTATAATTCTAGGAGCTACTGTTGTTCAGGTGGGTAGAAGGCATAATAATACATTGGACACTACACCAAGATATCAGAGGCATTTCTTCTAGAGGCCCTAAGTATGCCATCAAGAAAATGGTAATTCAGAAATATAGCAGGTCCTCAAATAATATCATTGAGTTCAACATTGCTTCCTTATCATGTTGATACGACGACACAGGACATAAACTCTTGTTTATATCAATGAGCCCATGGGTAAATGGGTTTCGTCCTCGTTTCGCTTCAAGTTTCAGAACCTACCGGTGACCGTTAAGTGTAAATAAGTAATAAGCAAACAGACCCTTAGAAGTTGAGGATAAAATGGCAAAAACAAACAGAGAAACCCTACAAAACAGGGCTCCTTACCTTCTTTTTGGAGTGGCTTCTTTCCTCCTCCTTCGTGGCTTTGCTATTTTTCCCAGCACGGGACACCTTCTGGTCCCCAGACTGCTTGATGGTGATCTTGATCTCAGGGGGGCAGATGTAGTTCTCCAAATTCTTTGGGGGTTTCTTCGCCCGTTTTGTGGTCTGAATCTTCAGCTTCAGACTCCCCTCCGTGAAGTTTGCCTCCTTGATAGAGAACTCCTGTTCTTCCAGGACATCTCCTGCTACCCATTTCTCACTGTCTGCGTTGGAATTGGAATCCACATCCCGCCCTGAGCCCAGTTCATCCTCCTCCTCTGGCTCCATGCGTTCTCCGCCCACAGGGATCCCCTTCCCAGTTCCTGGAGCAGAGAGCAAAGGTTCCCCTGCACAGCCTGGGGCAGCCGAGGGCTTGGCAGAGGACACCGGCAGGAATTCCGACTCACTCCCCCTTTGCCGGGAACTGCTCAAGATGTCCCTGGACTCCATGACAATCCTACAGTCTTCAGGAGTTCTCAGGAGAGGGAAGGAAGAAAGGGGGACAGAAGAGAGGACACACAAAATTCCAAGGACAAAGTCGGCTAGCTGCTGGGTTCAGAGTCTCAGGGATGGCGACACGGTGAGGTGTTCAGAAGCGATCAGATCTGCAACTGAGAAGCAGAGAGATCATTAGCCATGGCAGGAAGGAAAGTGACCTCAGGAGTAACACAAGCTAAGTTCCAGAAGCCCCTTCCCATTTATCTATGGCATCAGAAAAAATGATGGCAAGAAATCAGATCAGAATGTGTACCTCCCGACTTGGCTTAAACTACGGGGGGAGGGGGTCACACATGCAGTCACATACCCCTTTATTGAATTGTTATTGACATTTGTGGCTGTGGACCCAAGAAAGGTAAGAGAGGCAAGCCCCCCAGGCCACTAGCCCGCCAGAAGCTTCTTAAACCAAAGCCACAGCTGGCTGAGTCACCATCAAAAACCACCACGACGAAAGGGAAGTCAGATGTGTTGATGCTCAGGTCTGTGGGAACTGCGTTTGGCTGGTTTCTTGCGCCACTTCCCTCTCACATATGAAAAACAGTTTGCCAAGCTGAACACCACCCCCGAGGTGCCTGGGCCAAGCTCTCCATCCCCTTGGAGGAAGGACATTTAGCTGACATCTTGACCATTCTTTCTTGATCACATTTCATTATGAATTATTTCAATTATGCAAGAGCCTTATCTAATTCTTAAAACAAATGTAAAGCTTAGGCACAGACTTGAAAACAAAAAAGAAAAACCAACTCTAAAAATGTTTCTATGGACACAAAAGGTATTTAATCATTATCAATTATTTAGATTTTAAAAATCGTTATTGGGCCGGCTGAGTGGTGCGGTGGTTAAGCGCTGGCTTGGGAGGCTAGTGGCCATGGTTCGGGTCCCGCATGTGAGGGCCAGTGACACTGCCCTCCAAAAAAAAAAAAAAAATCGCTATTAATTCCCTTTGTGGTCCTTAAACAAAGTGGCATTAAGTCTATATGACAACCAAAAAAAGAAATGGAGAGAGGGAGCATTTCACAGCCTTTGGAAGTGTCAAGGAACCCCTCCCCCTCCCCCATCCATCAGGAACTTTGTTCTGATTTCCTACGAGGAAGAGAAGAATCAATAAGGCTTTCTACAGACCATCATAGGATCCACTAAATTATCTTTCACCCTTATTCACTCCATGTTCCATTATTCTTGGTTTCTTAAACTCAGCATTTTCAAGGTCCAAATGCTACTTCTCAAGAGAAAGCCTAGAGCCCCAGAGCACAAAACTTCAAGACATCATCTCCTTTCACCCCTAAGCTGTAGGTGAGATCACACTTGAGCCTTCTTAAATTCCTGAATACTCTCTAAATTTCCCAGCAGAAGACATTACCGCACACCACAGATTTCTACCACTGGGCCCATCAATTTAAGGAAGGGGTCAGCAAATGCGCCCACCATAAAATTCCAAAGACGCCTGCACAGACACATTCACAGCAGCCAAGCACTGGACCCATAAGGCCGGGCATATATGTTCTCCCTTTGGAATCAGTACATTTTCAGTTGACGCCCTGTGAGAAAGCCAGCCAGCAAGGCAGCTGGGCCTCACATTGACCTGCTCCCCAGAGATATCCAGGAACATAATCAGCTCCTGGAAACTGCTCAGCCCTACAGAAAGACACACTTACAACTGCTTCCATGTAGGGGAAAACCCAGTGAATACAGCATTTCTAGAAAAGAAGAGGCTGCGTGAGCATCTCTGCTGAAGCTGTCAATCAAATACCAAATCCATGCTAGAAAAGGGAGAAAGGGGACAAAGTCCCCACTTAGGAACGGGGAAAGGCAGTTAGACCAGGTGACACTTGATGTTTCTTTTATTGGTAAGATTCTTTGTCTCATCTAGACTGATCTGTCTACCAGCCCCAAAATCTTACATTATTTTTTAAAAGTGATAGTCAAGTCAGCCTTCATTGAAGCCTCTCTTCTTAATGTCAGGAGACCAGACTCGCTGTTGGAGATATCAAGATGCCCTAGAACATTTCCCTGCTTCTCAAGCAGGAAGAATCCAGTAGGTCTTTCTCAGTTTACACCCTAGAGCCATACAAATCACAGGCCATGTTTTCTCATGGCAGTGGTTTTCAGTGGTTTACTCCTTCTGGCACGAATCTCCAATATTACATTTTAATTCTCAGCTACCAACCTCCAAAGCTACCCTTGGGTTAGGGCAAAACAGTGGGGCAATGGTCCTCATAAAATGTTCCTAACCTAAGTCCATTTGGACCTTTGAACCACAGTAGGCCAGTGTGTACTGCAGGGTCTATGATGAGAGAGAAGAAGGTGAAATCTAAACTTTAGAGAAATGGTTAGGTGTATAAAGTAGATGTATATTAATACTAAGAAAGTATCTCCCATTAAAAAAATGACTTACTTCAGTTTCTCATATTTAATGGTATAAATCATTAGCTAATTGATGTAGAAGACAAAGTTCCAAAAGTCAAAACTCAAGTAGTAAGAGATCTACTAAAAAGAAAAATGCAACAGTTTTGTTTTTTTTTCAGTTCTCCTCAAGTCAAGATCCTAAGCCACAATTAAAATACAATCTCTTTCCTCAAGGAGGTTACACTCTTGAATAGTGACTTGAAAAATGAAACAGAATAGATTTTTCTATGTCCTATAATAAAGGATAGAAACAAAGGGAAGAGAAAGCGTTTCCCACTTGGGCAAGGTATAGACGGATAAACGGGAAACCACCCAGGAAGGCTTCAAGGAGAGCATAGGATGCGGCCTTGACCTCGAGGGGCTTTAATTGGGAGAGTGGGCAGATGGAAGATATGGCAGAAAGAAGGAACAGCATGAGGCAAGGCCTGAGGCAGGAGCACGCAAGGTTCAGGGGAGAGAAAGTTGGGGTTTGGCTAAGAGGTAGGGTACAAAATGGGGACTGGTGAGAGGGATAGCTGGAGATGAAAGGTGAGAGAGCCACATCACGGGACATCCTTGAATGTCACACTAATTAGCTGGATTTTATCTTACAGGTAATGGGAAAAGCCATTTAAGGGATGTCAATAGGGAGGCCATGCTATTAAGGCTATGCTTTAGGAAGATAATTCTGGCAAGTGATGTGAGAGGTGAATTAAGAGAACCTCATATTAGAGGTGGTGGACCATGTGGAGGTTCGGCTGACATTCAATTCTTGTTGCATGAGGACCTGAACCAGAGCAGTGTGAGTATGACATGATAAATACTAGGGATGAAAAGGTGATGCAGTCTCAAATAATCCCAATCTTAGGAACTCACCAATTTCAGGCTTTCCATACAGGTTTCACCCTTCAAAATCCAGTCTTAGGGCTCATTAGCCACCAACTTGCATTCCCTACTCAAGTCACACTGGCCTCCATAATAGCATTATACATGCAGAATTCTTTCTACCTTAGTATTTTTATAGAGTCTTTTCTTATATCCCTTTCCACCAATGCATGCAATGCCTGGCATACAATTGGCACCCTCCAAATGCCTGTTGCATGAAACAAAGAATGAACAAATGAATAAACAGATCCTAAGCCTTCCCATACTTTAAGGCCAAGCCTAGGTGTTCACTTCCCCATAATAACATTTTGTAAACTGTGGGCCACAGCATTCATCCCTGGCCTTGACTTACACTGCACCCAGCTGTATAGCTTGCCACTGTCTTCTTGTTTTGAGTACATAAATCTTATTTCCCTCACTCAACTGCAATTCAGTCTCAGGCTGAGACCAACTGCAGTTGTACAGCTCTCACATTCACTTCAGCACCCAGTGCAGGATTGGGCACTGGGAGGACTTCCAGAAGTTCTTTCTGAATGAAAATGAATCAGCCCCCTGACAGTTAGTCAAAGTCCTGTGCTGCAAACTACTCCAACTGCAGTTCCACCCACCCAAGCAGGCCTTGCAAAATTCACTGCCTATGCTGAGGATTATAATCCATCCCCTCATGTCCACACTCACCCCTCACCTTAGGAAAATAAAAAGAAGCTTTCAAAAGCAAAGACCAGAGAAACTTAACCTGTCTGTTTACTTCACCAGCACACAAAGCTGTTGTTCTCCTTTGGCCTTCTCCCCGCACGCACCTGCCAGCCCAGATTCACGGTTCAGTTTGGTGGTGAGTCTGGACCACAGCACAGCATGTTTGGTGCACCCCCCACCATCAGGCGCGTGTGAGTACACACACTCACAGACTCACTCACACACTCAAGGAGGAGGGGAAGCTGAAGCAAGGTGAAAACGTTTTGCCTTGTCACATTCCAGCAGTCAGCAACTCCTCCTGAGGGGGCGGGTGCACAAAGCAAGCTCTGTGCTTGGTGCAGGCCTCATGTCCAGCAGGAGTTAACCCTTCCGGGGGCCCGCCTGCAGGGCCCGGGGTGGCAGGGTGGGTGGAGGGACAATGAAACTGCAGTCCCGGAGGAATAGAGGGATAGGAAGGAGAGGGTGGCGATGCATTGAGGAAGAACTCTGGAAAAGGAGCCAGAAATCTGGGTTCGTCTCCTAGTCCTGCCACCCACAGATAGCGTGGTGCTTGAAAAGCCACTTGGAGTCCCTTACTGTGTACTTACCTCGGCAATGGCAGAGAACCCAGGTCTCTTCCATACTCATGACTTTGTAATGTTAACCAGCACAGCCATAGATCTATGGGGACACTCCAGAACAGATAGTGTGACCTACAGAATTATATGTCTGAGAGACCAGGGGCATCCTGCTTGGCTAGACATGCCTCATGACACAATGTGTCCCAAGAAGTACATCCTCTCTCCCCTTCAAATCAGCATGATGGAAGAATTCTTCCTAATGTAAAAGATACTATCTACCTGAAGTCTTGGGAAACTCTTACTAACCCTGGAGCTTGTGCAAATTCTCAAGCCCCACCTATGGATTCAGGGTTCCAGGGTGGGGGCACAGCACTCTGATTTTTACCAGGTGGTTCTGATGAGCTTAGGCTTTTCAGGGTCTATATGCTTACTCCTACCAACTACCATGACCATAAAGCACTATTATTCTGTGTTTATAGGTTTTGTTTCCCCTTTACCATTGTATTCTGAATTTCTTAAGAATAGGCATCAGTTGCATTTTATTTTATTCATCCATGCAATCCCAACACCTGTGGAGTGCCCAGTGCATCAGAGAAACTCAAGCAATGTTGATTGACTGAATTAATAAATGAATAAGCCAACTAGGGCTGGGCTTCCTGGCATTGTCCAGCTCTCCTGTCTGATATGCTCCCAGGGCACATGTAGGCCATCTGCACCCTGACTACTGCTTTCCAAAGAAACAACACAGTAGGACTGACAGGACTCTTGGCATGTCCAACAGGAGTCAAAGATGTGGACTGTGCCACACAGGAGAGTTCATAAGCCCTGTCAGTCTCAGTGTCTCATCAACAAAATGGGGGAAAAAATAAAAAATAAAGTCTTCTTCATCTTCCTCATTAGGTCATAGTTTTCATCTTTTTTATTAATGGAACTACATGCTCCTTAGAATTTTTTTTTTTTTTTTAAATAACACATGTGCCTCCTAAGATCTTAAAGATAATCAATCACAAATATAGAAAGGTCCACTGCCTCGGTCCTGACCTTTCCCAAACTTCCCCAGAGCTCTCCACCTTCAGCTTTACCTGATCTGAACTGTGTGAATCCCCATAAGACCAAATACTTCTTTCATCTTTACGTACAGAAAACACTGGGCTGACCATAAAATCATCAAGTCACAACCTTTCCTCTCAAAAGGTTGTAGAATGTCTTCTAGCATTTGAAGTAATAGAAGAGAAAAGGGAGGCCAACCTGGTTTTGTTTTGGGGTTTTTCTGGTAGAAAAGTTGTTTTATGCTGTTATAATTGAAGATTTTTGTTGTTGGTATAGAATTGTATTAATGACAAAATGAGTGTACTGTGGATCCCGTTCTTTTTATTTTTTTTAGAACACAACAAGCTTTTTGGATCTGTAGATGTAAGCTGTTTGTAGTTCGAAAATGTTCCATTCAATTATTCTTTTCATTATTTCTTCTATTCAACAGTGCTGGCTTCATTCTAAATTTTTCCTATAACTCTTAGTTTAGAAGTTTCAGCTCTGTTTTCCATTTCTTTCATTCTCTCTCTCACTGTGTTTATTTCTTTATTTTTCCTTGTGGGAGAGCATACCATAATCTATCCTTCATAATACAAATTTCATTCTATCTCCATCCTCCTTTTGCCTTTACTGACTGTGGATTTTTAATTTTGCTATTGCACATTTTGTATTCCTGCAATCTTTCTTTACTTTATTCATCCTCCTTCCAGCTGATTCTAATGCCTTTTGATCTCAGAACACTCCCTCTTTATTACTTTGTGCTCTTCTGCTCTTCATGCTTCTTCCACCCGGGTCATGCTTCTTCCCACTGTAGATGTCTGGCCACTCTTTAAAATTCTTATTTTGCTGTTATAGTGTATAATTATCATGATACTGTTCCTTTTACCTTGTTTTGAGTAATTTTCTCCCTAAGGTCTCACATTGCATTCTTTCTCTTTACTCATGCTCTAATGAGGAGAGTCACACAAGGGAGTCTTGGCCTTCAGACAAAGCCTTGGACTACTTTTGTGTTTGTTTTTGTTTTTTGAGGGCAGTGTCACTGGCCCTCATATGTGGGACCCGAACCAGGGCCGCTGGCTTCCCAAGCCAGCACTTAACGACTGCACCACTCAGCCGGCCCAGCCTTGGACTACTTTTGACTCTACCTTTCACTCATCTTGAGGCCAGTCAAATCCTCCTCTCAGAGATATTGCTGTTATCAGTGATCCAATCACCGCAGTTCCAAGTGAACTATGACAGTGGTATGCTGAAGTCAGCCCCAGGAGCTCATGAGAGCCTAATGTGGATCTCTTCCCAGTGCCACAATGGTGTCAAGATGCAAATGGGCTATGGTAGAAGTGTTTACACCACTGGAATCATCAAACTTAAATCAGGGCTTAGAAAAACTCTGGAGAACAGGGTGTTAAGCATTTACTAGAATACCATTGTCACTAGACATCTATCTACTATTTATTTATTTATTAAGTTAGTTAGTTATTTTTGCTGGACTAAGAGCGGATCCTACTGCCATATTCTTTAAACCTGAAAGGCTAGAGTCCACAATATACCCGCTACAAATACTCTTTATGTCTGAGAGATTTACTCTAGGAAACATCTCTGTCAAGAAGTCAAGGCCCCTCTTCCACTCCTCCCAAAGCTCTCTCTTCCAGTCTTGCCCATTTGTTTTCTGAGAGCTGTGGACTTTGAGAATATATATGATGTTAGGGAGAAGGACATCTTTAGCTGTTTTATTAACATTGCCCATGCAGACCACCACCTGTTTTTCTGATTGACAGAAATTGTTAGTTTCTGATCTTAGGGGGCAAAGGGTATAAAAGGATGGAGTGTGAGCCTACCTGACTACAGATAGGGAAGAAGTGTATTTTAAACCTAGGTTCACTGGCCTGTAGTTATGAGACTCCCATCTCAGATTCCGGCAACATATTGACTGTCTGATTTTGGCTTTGGGGGTGGTTGAGCATTCAACTTTCTGCGTGTCTTCTAAGGTGTCTTCTGGGGAGTCAGAAGTGGCTTTTCCCAGTTGGGGGACTTTGCATGTGTCTGGGATCCTCTTCCTGCCCCCTTGAGTTAATGCCCCTCTATTACTCAGGCCCAGGGCAATGG
Source organism: Aselliscus stoliczkanus (assembly GCA_033961575.1). NCBI lineage: Eukaryota > Metazoa > Chordata > Mammalia > Chiroptera > Hipposideridae > Aselliscus > Aselliscus stoliczkanus. Next base: position 89,863,860 of record CM066738.1, on the reverse strand, counting down.
CACTTCCCTGGGCTTCACACACCACATCAGGACTCCCTGTTTCTACCTTTCGCAAACAGAATTTTCTTTCCTGGCACTTACTATATTTTATAATTAGTATCTGTGTCACTCTTGGTTTCGACTCAGCCTCCCCTACTAGATGGTAAGCCCTTGAGGGTAGGAGCTGTGTCTGTTTGGCTCACCTGCACCCATAGAGCCTGGCAGGACTTCTGATCCGAGGAGCAACACTCCAAATTACTCACTGAGTGAATGGTGAATGAGAGGTTGTGTCAAAGGCCAGCCAGGCACCATTTGACTCAGATGCCCTAGACCCTGAGTGATGTGTCTCTGAAATCCTTCCTACTACAGAAACACCTACAGTGCATGCTCCATAAACACTGATAAATTGATCAAACGACCCAACCTTTCTCCGGCTCTCAATCAGCAAGGGCAAAGGCAGCTCTACACCACAGCTCTCTGACCCTGGAAACACATCAATGGGCAACAGCAAAAAATGACGTCCAAGCTTGGTGGCTTTTTTATATTCCAAACCTGTGTGGTACCTTCCTGATCACAGCATGCCTCCTCCAAGCTGTGTTCCCTGACCACTGCACCAAACATTTCCCAGCAGCATCTCCTGAGTGGCAGTCCCCCCAAGTCCTCTGATCGGCTTCACTTCATATGATTCCCTGCTACCTCCTCTGGCCAGCTCGCCCTTCCTCCTTTCTCCACTTGGCTACCTCTAAATCATCCTTCAAGAATTGGGTCAACCATCACCTCCTTCATAAAGATTGACTGGACCTTCCTTGTCTACTCCTTTCCCTTTGTGTGTACACACATGGGAGTGCAGACATGCACACGTGTGCACACACACACACACACACACACACTCTCATACACACAGACAGTCTTGTTCTCACTTCCCTAGGCATTCTGCTATTAAAGCATTTGGCAAACTGTATTGCAGTGTTCCATTTACTTATTTCTCTCTCCCACCAGGCCATGAGTGAAGACCTCCATGAGGGAAGGGGCTGGGTTTGAAGTAGGTCTCCACCATAGTTGAGAGAGGTGAACACACACAGTACATGTCCAATAACAAGGATCCAAGCCATGTTTCTCCTTGAAAAGAAGACTGGAAGTAGCACCGATGTGATATCACAGGTTTACATTTCTTAGCCTTTCTTTCCCACTTAGTAATTGTGTTCTTAGAAAACATATTTAAACTGTTGAAGTTTCATTTGGAAATTGGGTAATAGTCCTACCTCAAGGGTTGTTTGGAAAAGTATTAAAGACTAAATAAGATATTATTGAAAAAACATGTTGGGATCACCTTGGTGGGTCTTTAAAATTTTTGGTAAATTTGATTTCCTCCCATAGTCTGTGTCATCCATGGTATTATTTGGCTAAATGTTGCCTTCTCTTCACAGATCCCAAGTAAAACCTGAGGGACAGGGGCTGGACACCAACCTCTTCCATCTCCCTTTCCAATGGGAAACACCTACAAGTACTTTAATTTGTACCTGCTAACTTGACTGTTTTCACGTTGTTTGAGTATTCCTTTCCTCTTGTTCCCAGTTTGTTTCATGGAGGAAACAAGACTGAGTTCATTCACAAATTCCAGATTCAATTCCCTGCTCTGCCATTTAGACTTGGGTGGCGTTAGGCAAGATGCCTTTTTCTCTCTGGGTTTCCCCATCTTCATTTGTATAATGAGGGAGTGCGAAGAGTTGAATTCTGGGGCCCCCTCCAGCTCTAACAGTATCAGGTGCTGAGCTTTATCTCCTCAACAGAGTCCCGTCAAAGATAGGGCAGGTACCTGACACCTCTTTATAGATCTGCAGCTCTGCCTGGCTGAGCCTAACCCAAAACTCAGGGTCAGGCCCTTCATCCTCAGATCTCCACAACAGGGAGAGAAACAGAACCAAGCTTCTGGAGCCTGAGGCTGGGCATGCTGTCTGTTAACAAGCAGTTCCAGCTCTAGCTGCAAAAATAGTGCCTCCTCTGGGAACCAATAACACAACACAACAGGATGAGCCTTGGGTCTTGGGCCCCTGGAGAAATATCTCTAAAGCACAGGGCCAAGCCAATCTTCATGTCTCTGGCTTTGGCCAATTACCTGTGGCCTCCATTTCTCCACGCAGTCAAGGAGGGGGCACAGTTGTAGTGAAAGGGCCTTTACGACCATCATCAGTTTCATCTGGACAACAGACCTGGGATGCAGAAGACCTGTCCTCATTTTACAGATGTGAAAATCATGGTCCAGGGAGGTTGACAATTTGCTCCAGGGCACACACTATCTGTGTCAGGTGCACAATCAAATCCAGGTGGACACGGCATCAGAGCCTGTGCCTTTACTTTTACATCATGATGTCTCTAAAACACAGAGTGATGCCGGCTTTTAAGCAAACACTCTTAACTGCTTCTATAGATGTGAGCTCCAGAAGCAGTTTGCATGTGACTTCTCACATCACTTAAAACTCTCTCTGGGCTGGCCGAGTGGTGCGGTGGTTGAGCACTGGCTTGGGAAGCCAGTGGCCCCGGTTCAAGTCCCATATATGAGGGCCAGTGACACTGCCCTCAAAAAAAAAAAAAAAAAAAAAACTCTCTGAGCATCAGTTTTCTTATCTGCCCTCTTAGTGTCTGCACAGAATCTTAAAAGGAAAAAAGTAAATAATGTATGCAGAAAAGTGCCTAAATAGGGGTTCAGTATGGTAGGGTAGACCATTCATTAAGAAGCAGCTGATCAGAGTGTGTCCTGTTCGAGTAGAGTAGAAAAAAGGTAAAGAAACGGATCCTAACTTTTAACAGGCATCTAGTATACAAAAGGGCTTTAAGTTTATTATTTGATTTAACCTTGAGATGTACATATTACATAGACAAGAAAACTGAAGTTGAGACATTTATTAAAATGACAGAGGTAGTCCTATCTTACTCCAGATATAATTAGCTTTCCTTTGAGCCCAAAATTAGTAGTCACTTAAACTCCACCATGCCATTTATAAACTCAGGATGAAAATCATAGACTTCCCTAAGAGTAATTGGAGTAAACTGAATAATCGAACAGGTAAGAAATCCCGTCATCTTTCTTTCCAGGCCTTCTAATTTTGACTCCATGCCCTGTTCAGTCTTCATTCAAATTCCTTGACTTCTCAACCATCTGATTCAGCAATTGCTTTGCTTGTTGTCAATTGAACACAAAGTGTAATCTGACACTTACATGTTTGTGCTTCTGCCACAGGAGAGATGTTAGGCATACCAGGGAACTAAACAAATATCAGCTCCATTTCCCTTCCCTCATCTTTCTCACTCAGCTATCTTGAACTGTCATCTAAATGCTGCGTTTACTGAAATGTGTGCATGTCTTTCTCCAATTATATATGAAATTCCTGGAGATGAACACCAGAATCATAGAGCTCTTTTGTTCCTCAGAATGGCTGATCCCCATTCAGAATGCTTCTATGTATTTTGGGGGTTTTGTTCTGAAGATAACTCTTTTGAACCCCAGACTGGCGAGCTGGTAGCTGACGAGACTCCGGGTGGCCAGGAGAGCCAGATCTCAAGGTCCTCATGTGTGGAAAGTCTCTGACTGGGGCATCCTGTCAGTGCTTTGCACACCTACGCACTGTGCTCTGCATACCTATGCACCTCACACTCTGCAACCTCCAGTCATGGCTCTCATCTCAGCTCAGTGGAGACATAACCTTGGCACGTGCCTCATAGCACATGGCTGTAAAGTCAAGGAATTTGATTGAAGACCAAACAGGACATGGAATCAAAATTAGAGGGCCTAGAAAGAAAGACTATGGAATTTCTTATCTGTTTGATGATTCAGTTTAGTCCCAATTCCACCATCAAACCTCAAGACACATCCTCCTCTAAGCCTTCCTGGCCTACACCTTAGCTGTGATCGTACAGATAGCATAATTCCCTTTAGATCACGCTCCCACTTTGGCTGCAGACTGACGCTTTCCCTCTGAGCCGAGCATGTCTCTCCAAACACACTGTCCACTCTCCAGAGGCAAAAGCCACTTCTCATACCAGACCTCTCCTGCCCAGCAGTGCCTGGAACAATGGCTCACACAAGCTGCAATGCTGAGACTTTAATAAATATTTGTGGATCAAAAAACCGACGATAATCGAGCTCTAGAGTACGAAATAATGAGCATAAAGGAGGCCCACAGGGCTTTCACATCAAATCATCCTTTTTAGCCACCATTATTAATCAATACTTTAAAAAAAAAATCAAAGCTCTCATTGCTCAAATAACAATAGGTCACAGACACAGCCACCAACAACTGCAAGGGGCTTGCCACCCAGATTTCATTATTTTGCTACAAGCACAACAACGGTGCCCCCACTGCTTCTGATGAGCGTGCTGCGGCTGCGATGGTGGATCCATCAAATTCAGCATCTTCAGTTGCCACATCTTTCCAGCTCTAAGTTCAAATCCCAAGCAGCTTCTTTCCATTGAAAGCACTGCAAATCTTTGGCAGAGAGATGGAATAATGAAGAAATTGCTTTTCACTCAGGTTAATAGTGTTGCCTGCTTTTTTTTTTTGCTCTCTATCCCAGGTTCTAGGGTGAAAGTAATTGCAGCATCTCAGTAGGTTACAGAGCTTCTGTCTTTCTCAATATCTGACCAGTATACTCCTAGATGAGTCAAAACACCTGCTGAAGGTTCCCAGGGCCTCAGGTCAAAGCCTGACTTTCCTGATTCCACCTCAAACTCAAAGCAAGATCCCAACTCAAAGCAAGAGAACTCTCTCTGGCTTTGGACAAATTGTGGGTCCCTCCCTTTGATCTCAAAATGCACGGACACCAACTTACTAGTAGTTACTGAACAGTTCTTGGCATGGCAGACTCAGCTGTGGGGATTCAGGGAAAACCCCAGTCCTCGTGCCTAATGACATCTACACAAGAATAACCCCCAGCTGCCTCGATCCGTAAGATCCATGAAGTAACCATAGCAGAGATTCCAGATGCCTCCTGGGCACAGGAAGCAGTAGCAAAGCCAGATAGAGAATATTTTCTAGATTTTCCAGAAGCTATCTTTGTCTGCTTCATCTCTCTTGTCTCAATGCAGTTATTTCACCACAGGGGACTAGTGTTCCAAAAAGATGTAGAGACTCAATTCTTTTCTTCTATAGCATTTGCTAAGGTATTTCTTCACACTTAGCTCACCATTCCCTCCTCTCCCTTCTCTGCCCTCCAAGTCTCTGGTTCTCACCGGGGAGCTTCTCCTGATCCTATTCGCCCTTCTGTCACTCTTCCAACCACAGCAAACACTTAGCAAAAGGCACTAACCCTCAGTGGGATTGGTCTGGACAATTGCTGGAGTGCCATTGAATGGGGTTGAAGAGCTGTGAGGTTTAAGAAAGCTTGAAAGTCCCTAGGACCCTTCTAGCCGCAGAATCACAGAATTTCCTATCAATCCAACACTTTCTCACTCTACTATGGCTCCAGCTAAGGAATGGAAAGGCAACACAACTCATCCCACATCTTATGCTAATGGATGGTCAGTCTGGCCTGGAGCCAGCCTCTCAGGGGCCTTTCTTTCCCTGGAACTTCCCCGCTGTGGGTGCATTTCTCTGCTCAGCCTTCTTCTCCAAGTGACCAGGCTCACACTGTCACCCAGGAGCTGGGAAGCACTTGGACTTAAGTAATAAGGAAGACTGGATGGTTAAGTGCCAAAATGAGTGTGGTGCACAAAAAAAATGCAATTGGACTTTTCAGAGAAAGCCAAGAGCTGTGTGTGCTAGAGTGATGATGAGACTCTGTAGTAGGCACTTAATAAATGTTTGAAGATTAATGAATGAGTGAATCAGTGACTTGTAGCGTGGACATGTAGTAAAACATCATTAACTCTTAGGCTTGGAGGGAGAAACTGAGAGTGGGCGATTGCCCCTGAAAGGTAGCCAAAAATATAAAAGCCATTAACATAGGTGGTTATTATTCCCTTTGTCTAAGAGGGCCTCATTGTGTTGCTTCATAGTGCAGAGCTTCAGCACACCTTAAAAACAACATTCACTTTTACTATTCTATCACTGTATAAATTCTGTGATCCGTTCATGCAACAGAAATCATCCCTTAGCAGGGGGAGGGCTTTGTGGGGCAAACTCAGTCCTGTTCTTCAAGGACTCACAGCCCGGGGAGACAGTGACAACAAACAGAGAGGCAGCATGAGCAGGTTGCCAGGCAAGTGCTTTAAACCTCAAGTGCTCTGGAGACAGGGGTGAGGAGCTGAGGGAGAGTTGGTCTGAGGTCCCAAGAGGTAGCCATTGTGGCTCAATGGGATCAACTAGGACACCGTCCGCAAAGGAGGTGGCGACACAGAGTGAGCTGAGGTGTGGATGTGGACGGAGTGCCCAGGGTCGAGGAGGAAGCCAGTCTGATGGGAAGAGAAGTGTGTGCTGTGTAAAAAGGGGTTCACTCTAGAACAGGTGCCTGGGGCAGGCTGTTGGACAGGGTGAGCCAGGAATCATGGGAAAGAGAAAGAGGAACACCCCTGAAGAGTCAGGGAGCAAATGGATGGTGAAGAACGTTCCAGATTTCTCCAGAACTTACTGGGTTTGCTAGGACACGGGTAATCCTGCTGTCATGTCTTTAGAGAGGCTACAAATTCTGTCCTGAATGTCACTGTTCAGCCACTGCAGCTCCCCCTTATACTCTTTATCACTGTGTCTCTATGGCTCTTTCCTTGTCACCTTCTCATTCTTAACAGAAGAGCATTTCCTGAGCACTAACACATGCTTGAGTCCAAACTGGATACTGCCTGAAACTTTGAGTCTCAGGTACGCATGACATAGTAAGAATCCAAAAATTCAACTCATTAACTTTTTTTTTTTTTCTCGTGAGTCAACTCAAGAGTAGAAAACAACTTTCCCTGGTGGTCTTAGAACAAAGGGGTCCCTATAGGCATTTCTGGTCATACCAACGGGTTATTAATCTCTGGGCTATGGCAACAATGATCTCAGGACCAGTTTCCAGGAGGCAACATGGAAATCCTCTCAGAGTTCAATTACAGAAATTAGCTAGTATTATTTAATCCTCACAACCCCTGTGAAGTCGGATAAGCATCTTTATCCCTATTTTACTGATTAGGTTACTGAGGCTCAAAGAGGTTAAAGAACTTGCCTGGGGGCATCTAGCTGGAAAATAGTGGGGACAGGATCCAAAGCAGATTTGTCACTTCAGGTGTTATGCTCTTCACAGTTGAACTGTTCATGGTCAGGTCCCAGGTCCAACCAATATGTGTCATTTCAGCAAGTCACTGTTATCAACTGCCTCCTCTTCTGAGTGGGGATAAAAAGCTCATCTGGCCTCCCTCCTTAAGATAATCAAGGGGGAAATGTGATATGAAAATAATTTGAAAGGGCAATGTGCCATACATATGAAAGGGAGTAGTTTTGATGGGAAAAAAAGCTGGGTCAGGGAAACCTTTTTCCAACCTGACAAAGTTCTGAAACTCTTACCAGCACACCATTCATCCTCGCTCCTTCCCCAGCACAAGGAAAGGCAGAAGCCTCGGTGTGCCTGGAGGTCAGTTCATCTGGCTTCGCCTGTAATTATTTTACACAGGTCTGCTGATCATAATCCATCATCAGCCCCTGGAGAGGTGTGGCTGCTTCCTCCCAGGTGATCCTGTGGACTTCAGGCCTGCTCACCTTCTCCATTTGACCCTGGCATCATCTGCTCTGAACTGGACAGGAAGTCAACTGTGGGTTTCTAAGCCAAAGGCCATTTAAAAAAAAAAATGTTTCCTCAACCTTACAGGGCATCCTCTAAGGTGGGGGTGGGGGAGACCAACTCTGAAAGGGAAACTGCTTGGATCTGAACCTTTGAAATGCTCAGATGAAAACGGTAAGGACCACTAACTTAACTTGGACTCAGTCATCTAACCAAGGTTACCGGTTCCCCCCAAAACTTTATATTGCCCCAGCTTGGTTATGTCTAAGGGGGCATCCAATTCCAATAGAAGGCTAAGTGGAAATGGAAATGAAGACTCAGAATCAAACAATAACAGAGAATGGCATTTCTCCCCAGCGTTCATGAAGTACACAATCTGTGGATATCTTGGTGGTCACTTTTCTGCACTTATCAAGCATTTGGCTGATCAAAGTGTATGAAAAGTCATGAAGTGTTCATGAAACACCAGCTCTAAATGAAGAGCAAACTTACTGTACTATGTATGACGATAGTGCTCCTTACTTACTCCTGGCCCAAAGCACTTTGGGAAGCTCAGAACATGCCAATGGCATTGAGCTGTTTTGTTCCCTTCTCCACCAAGGATCAAGCAAGTGATGCATGGCAGGGATTCAATGAGGCTTCCTTTTTTGGGGCAGTACCTCCATCTCTCCAGGACAAGCGCAGCCTCCTGATTCCTGCCCTTGCACTAGACCCGTCCCATACAGTGGGTCCTGGAACCGACTCAATCCCATCATCCCATTTTTTAAGGTGCTAAAACCCCTGACAATGCTAATGTGTTAATAACAATTTATCCTCTTCTGGCAGGAGCAGAAGTGAAGCAACTTGAAATACCATCAGCAAAAAAATTATTTATTTCCCATTCCTGAGCAGCAGAGAAAACAAGGTCTCATTGGCTGGGTCTGCCTCTGGTTTCAATTAAAACTTCAAGTCTCCAAGGGAAAAACTGGCATTCTGGGAGGCTGAGGCCCAGCCAAGTTTCAGTGTCTCCGCAGCAATCCAAAAGGGATGTCCCATCCATCTAGCCACAGGCACTTCTCATCTTCCTCCTTTTGCATGGGATAAAGAAACCTCAGAGCAGGGACTGAAGTACAACCGAAAAGAATGGCCGGCTGAAAGAGCTCTCCTCTCTTAGAGGTGAATTTTTGTGCCAGAGGAGTATTGATTCGGCCCCTAATGGAATTGAAAGTCAAGAGAATGGCATAAACAGAGTCAGGGATACAGGGGAAAGTGCCTACCAATTTATTTCTTCTCCAGCAAACGCCTGCCTCTTGCCTCTCCCCACTGATCACCTTCAACTAAATTCTGAAAAGATTCCACAGTTTTATCTCCCTCAAACCCAACCTTCTTTTAGGTCAGGTGATTTACAAAGTAGCTTGCCATGAATAATACAAGTACTTGACCTGAAGCCCTCATGCCCCAAGGACTCCTTGGTTCACTCTGGGATACCCCCAGGCTTCCCCTGTGTGCAGTCCAGAAACCCGGTCTGCCAACAGAGCCTTCCTATGTGACATTCTGATGTTAACATAACAAAAGATCGGATTACACCCCTTCATTTGCCTAGCCCATTCATGAACATATAAGGCAGTTGATATTTTCTCCCAAGCTAGAAGTGGTCCCCTTCCTAACCTACACTGCTGCCTCTCAGCCACTCAGCCTTGTGTTCCACTATAAGCCAGCCCCTCCCCCACGGCCAGTTTGTTTATTCCAGTGACACATCTATTTTCTCTGCTATGAGAGACAAGTCGGTTTCCCTCCTCTGGCTCCGGATTGCATTCGCTCACCACCTCCTCCCCCCAGCCCAGCTCAGGTTACTATAGTGGCAAGCAGCTCCCACAGCCCAGCTTTTACACCAATTCAACTTTCCAAGACGAATGCATTTTTTTCCTTCTTAATGGGGGAGGGAAGGGTGGCATGCAAAACAGCATTTTCGGAGTACCTGGTCTCCATATCTTCTCAGCCTACTATGTTCCCTGAAGTTTACCAATACTCAGTATTCAATCACACTCTTCTGATCTGTCCTAACGCCTTCCTCTGGTAGCAGGCGACTCAACTAAGCGCAGAGGAAAACAGCATCTTCAACTTCGCTCTGAAACCTGGGACTCCAGGTCAAAGCAAAACAGATCCTGCCTCCCTCTGGGAGTCTTGGGATGGTGGAAGCCACAGACAGCAGGAGAAAGGGGAGAGAGTGACCTGGGATTGTAAACTGACTACATTTTAAAGTGCTACAAACTTTCTCCTCCCTCCCATGCCCCAGGCCAGTTGGCCCCGCCTCCCCACCCCTGCCAGACACCATATAACTGGGGGGGGGGGGGGAGTGCAAACGAAAATCTCCCAGACCATCCAGGTCAGGCCCCAGTGGTGCAGATGTGGCCTGCACAGAACATACCCCTTCCATTTCAGTCTCTGCTCTGGACCCCACTCCTGTCCCCCACTCTCAAACACACACACACACACACACACACACACACACACACACACACACACACTTCCAAGATAGATAGTTCAGATGGGGCACAACCATTTACCTGTGTGAACTAAGAGTAAGAGATAGGGCTCAGCTGCCAAACAGTTTTGGTGACAGCTACTTTATGAAGTTAATTGTTGTGCAAATTTACAGGAAAGGCAGAAAAACAGGATGAAGAGTAAAGAAATAAAAAAGGAAGAGAATGAAAAATCACATAAGAGAAAAACAAATAATATTAGTATTTCCTTAAAAACCATGGACCCCACCCCCACCCCCATCCCAAACAAACTTTAGGACAAAAAGGTGTGAATTGTGTTGGGGGGGTGGGTAGCTTGGAAGGAAAATTAGCCGCTGCAGAATTCCAGAATAAACTGCCTCTTTGGAGGAGAGCTTCTGCAGGGATAGAGACACACAAATTGGCCTTTTAGCATTAGACGTCAACCATGAGATTATCAGGACAGTTTATTTGAAGCGGAAACGAATCGGAAATCCTTCCCTGAACAGCCCTTTCAGACCGATATACACACCCTCAGAACCCACACAGACAACACATAAAGAATAAATGCAGCATCGGAGGGCAATAAGAACCCCCTCCCCACACTCCCAGGACCTCTACGCCTCATCTCCTACTTCCAATTGCACAACTTTCCGATCTCCAAAGAAAATATTTCCAGTTGGATCGGATTTCAGAATGGTTGTAAGCGGTGTGGGTCAGGGGAGAAGGGGTGCTGGTAGAATGTAGGGGAGTAGGACTGGAAAACAGCATTTCGGCAGTTACTTTGTTGTTGTTGTTGTTATTATTATTATTACTATTATTATTATTATTATTTTAAGAACCAGCATGCTCTACCGATCGAAAATTGCTATTACCCAACAATGCTTCCATCACAGACACCAAAATCAGCACCACCGTTATCACCATCTTGCTAAATTATCTACCCAGTCCAGTTTACCTGACTTTGTCTCTGAGGAACTTCTCAGACAGTATTTTAGTCAAAGAGATAATGGTTTGAAAGACAAAAACAATAAATCGATACTGAAGGGCTCCCTTTCCGGAGTGATTTCCCACTGGAAACCACCGAACGGGGGAAGCCTGCCCTTAATTCCCAAGCCCACGGCTCCTCTAGAAACACACAATGCGTGCTTTCAAAAAAGGCATTCGCCTGCTTTTAAGGGAATTCCTGTCTTTTCAGAGTCCCAAAAACCGGAGAGCAACAGAAAGAGACTCGGATCCATTGATTAAGATTTTAAGAGAAAGACTAACACAGAGCCACAACACAAGCACACACCAACCTTCGCCGGCTGGACCACTTCTTCCCTGTTCTTCTTTCTATTAACGACACGTTAGATTCTGATACATTTCCCCCCCAAAAATCCAACTAGGTTACAATGTAGCTCTCTAGCTCCACTTAACCTGCAAGTTACAAAGAGAGAGAGAGAGAGAGAGAGAGAGAGAGAGAGAGAGAGAGAGGAAAAAAAAAAAAATCCTGCCGCCTTCCCACCCCTTTTCCTACCCCCTCCCCCTCCGAGTCCCCTCCACCAACGCCAAACCCGCCAGCCCTGGCAGCCGGCGGCAGGACCGAGGGAGGGTGCAAAAGGCGGGGGGTGGTGGTGGGGGATCAGATTAGGCGAAACTCAATCAGCTCCCAGCCCTGCAGCCCGACGCTTCCAACGCCGCTGCCACCAACCGGCCACTCCAAACGAGCCCGCATCGCGCTGCCCACCCGCGAGCGGCCGGAATCGCTCCCATCCTAGGCCACCTCGCCGGGACCGGCAACGCGCCCCCTCAAGCCCCCGTCTCCCCCTTCCCGCCCGGTGCAAAGTCAAAGCCTCCGCGAGGCGATGTTAACTTTTGCATGCAGGGCACACACACACCGCCCCCCGGGCCCCGCGGCGCACGGGGCGGGAGGCAGGGCGCCGGGCTCCCGGGCCAAGGTCGCCGCGCGTGCTCACCCATGTCCCGGCGGCTGTGGCTGCGCTGGCCCCGGCGCTCGCTCAGATCCCGGCTCCAGTGTCTCGCCCCCAAAGGTGCTGCTGCGACAACTCCATGGCGATGAGCATCTGTCAAACGGCGAGCAGCGGGCGGGCCGCCCTGGCTCCGGGGGCGCGGGGGGCCCCCGGGCGCGCGGAGGCGGCGGCGAGCGGCGTGCGCCCCGGCCGGCCCCGCGCTTCCCGCCCGGCGCGGCCGCCTCCGCCGCGCCACCGATGTGCGGAGAGAGATATCAAGGGGGAAAATGGCGTCTCCGGAGCCCGAGGAGTCCTGGAGTAATCACATTCACACACACACACACACACGCACACACACTCGCACACGGGCGCGCTGCGAGCCGGCTAATTTTAGCAGGAGCCCCCCCCAAAAAAATTATATATGTACATATAGAGAGAGAGATCCCCGTCTCTCCGATCAATTGCTATTTTTTTTGTTTTTTTCCCCTTTTCTTCCAAGGATGGATGGGAGGTTTTAAAAAAAAAAAAAAATGTTGCCCGGGTTGGGCTCGCAGGAGGCGGCGCGCCGAGGACGAGGGCGCTTTTGCTGAGCTGTGCAGTTGGGTCCGCGGCGCCGGGCCGCCCTGCCCGCCCTGCCCGCCCGCTCGCCGGTCCGCCCGCGGTCGCTACTGCCGCCGCCGCCGCCGCCGCTCCATGGCCGCGCCCGCCCCGCGCCCCCGCCGCGTCCCCTCGCCGCCCGCCCGCCCGCGTCCCCGGCGAGCGCTGGAGTGGGGTCGGGCCCGTGCGCCTGCCGCCCGCGCCCTCTCCCGAGTCCCGGAGTCCGACTGAAAGGAAGGGGGAGGGCGCGGGCGGGGGAGGGGGAGGATCGCAGCGGCCGCGCGGCCGAGCCCAACGGGGACCGCCACCCAGCGATCTCGCCTCGTTGGGGCGCGGGCACCCTCACGGATCGCCCCACGGGGCCGGAGGCCGCTGCCCCGGTTCGAGCCCGGGGAGGCGCAGTCAGTAACGAACGAGCAACCTCTCTCTCCCCCTCGCCCTCCCTCTCACGGTGAATGTCGATCAACTGGCATTGGGAATCAATCAATGGGGGCGCTTGTCAAGGGGGAAGGAAAACAGTTCGTGGAGGCCGCTCGGGGACCCCTCGCAGGCCCTCAAGCCCCTCCCGCTCCCCAGCGCCCTCGCGGCCCAGAGGCTCCTGTGCTCCGGAGTCAGCCGCGGGGACAGCCGCGGGCTCGGCGCGGGTTCCCGGGCTCAACACTGCCGCTATCTGACACAACAGGAGCAGTGTTGGGGGCAGCTGCGCGCCGAGGCGCGAGCTGTGATAGGCTCTCGAAACGGGGTGCATTTTTTTTTTTCTTTTAACCTGGTAATGACATTTTACTTTCAGGGGGTTATTTTTTATTTTTATTTTTGTTAAGCGACATATAGGCATTCCAATATGTATGTGCATTTTCTTGTTATTCTCAAAAATGGGATCCTTGACGAGGCGAAAGCCATGAAGACATAACACATGCTCGGTGGCATGCGGGTCTTATTCAGGGTGGTGGAAAGAAGAAGCTGGGATGTGTTCAGTTCATACAAACTATGGTGGTGTTTTAATCTCTTTGAATATCTGTATTTGGGTTGCAAAGGGGGGCGCCTTTTCAGGCCACTCACTTGCAACCTCAGGCAACTGAGGAATAGAATTCCTCAGGGACCTGTCTATCTATAGTACTGGACAATACAGGATGGATATGGATGCAGGAAGGTTTGCAAGTGGTTTTGCCTACAGACCTTGGAATACTTTTCTCAGAACTCAGATCCAGAGAGGACTTCTGACTGCCACGTTCTGTGTGCGAGTTTTGGGACATCTGGATTGAGGAATGACTTGGTACTGACTGAAGAGGTGCCCTGCCAACCACTGACTGCTGGGTTGGCTGCTGCTTTGAGTTCTGTGGCTGAGCTTCTTCACTCTCATCACATTTTTCATAGGAATGCTGCAATGAAGTGGGGCAAAGGAGGCTGGATTGCAGGACTCCCCAAATCCCATCCTGGTCCATGTCCCTGAACGGGGTTCAGTCTGATTCTAAATAGATAATTCACTCTCCTTTGACCTCAGTGCCCCCCCCAGGGATGTTCTGATTGGCCACCAACGGTTCCTCTGTTACTCATCACTGCACCACTGCCATTAGAGCCACATTTCAATACCGTCTTCTGCTACCCTTTATACCGGAGTATTGTTATTAGTGGGGAAGTGATGCTTAAATAGAAGAAATCATCAGACTATATGAATTGATGACAGGAGTGGAGATGAAGGCACAAAATACAATGTCAAAACAACCATTCTCCGTAATCAGATGACCTTTGCCCAGTTCCTGGTGAACCCAGATTTCTGAAATGCTATACCAAAGCCCAAAGAGCACTAAGAAACATGTGGGTCATCCCCTGCACATTCCAAGGTGAAAAGGGGAGTCCCAGAAATCAGAAGGTTTTGCCCATGAGCATATGGCTAGCTAGTGTCATTCAAGCCAGGATAAAGCCAGTTGTCCTCATCTTTTCCTTTCTGTAACGTAGACATAGTCACAAGGTCTCCCTGCCTATGTTGTGTTTCTTTGAAGAGCAGCTCAGAGAAGCACATGCCTTACAAAAATTTACTATAACAGATGGTAACTAAGTGTACAGAATTGTAGTGCAGCAAAAGTGTATCTGGGAGATCGCCTAGTCAAAGCCCATTATCTCAAATCTGAGGAAAGAGGGATAGAGATGCACTAACTTAAGGCAGAGCCATGAAAAGCCTCTATATCTCTTGACTTCTCATCCAGTGCTCTTTCCTTGCATGTAGCCCATATTTCGATCATGAGAGGTATGGAGAGGGAAACGAAATGGGCACCCTCTCACTCTTGGTTTTATATATCTATATATAAACACATATATACATACATGTATACATATATACATCTACTATACATTCTATATATTTCTATATATTTGAAGTTTAAATATATAATAATAAAGGATTCCTGAAAACTATAGCCCCATCCATGAATGATATGTCTATTGAAAGAACTGGACTTATATTCAAATTCTAGCTGAATATCACAGGGATTCTTCTCATCTTTCCTTAATAGGCCACTCAGTGGTTCTCTGAGAATTAGATCTTGAAACACAGAAAGTCTGAAGCTGGTAAAGAAGTTGACCTGAAAATCAGTGCCATGTCATTCTAAGATATCTATTCTCAGGGCCCCAGAACCCTTGAGAAAATAAAGGGAAAATCTGAGCAGCTGATAGGCATACGCACAATACCCATCACTTATTCCTACACAATCTCCAATGTCAGCATCTTGCATTCACTCAACAAATAATTATGTAGCATGGACTTTGCCAGACAGAGCGGCACAACTAGAGATACAAACTCAGAAATCACAACCAAGTGAGAGAGATTGGCATGCAAACTTCTAACTACATCTAATATATGGAAATATCCCAAAGGAGATGTTTACCAAGTGCACAGAGCACAGGTGCAGAAATGGCAGGAGGAAGGTGAGATCAGAAATCACATCCTCTTTTTTTATTATCTGCACATTTATTATCTATTTAACAAACACATTTCCTTTCCCCTTTGCACAAATACCTTTTTTCCCCCTATAACCTGTTTTCCCAATCAAAGATAAAACTGTTGAAGATTGGGATGTGCCTGCATGGACAATGTCCATAAATGTGGGCAAGAGTAAATGTTCCTCTGATATCACCAAATAGCTGACTTCCTACCAGCAAGGCTGTTGTTCGGTGCTTGCTCTAGGCAGCCATGCACCTATCAGGTAAAACGGTCATCATGGAACCCCTCCCCACCTTGCCTCAGAACCCATACCAGATAATGCAAGGATCTGCAACAAGACCATTCCCTACAAGACCTGAGAGCCAGATAAAGGGCATATACGAGATGCAAGCAAGCTACAATTCAAAGTTTAAGGGTAGGTCATATCATTCTCATATCTCTGAAGCTAAAGATAGAAAGAAATGAGTCAAACCTACACATTCTTCCTTTATAAGAAGTTGAGATCAAGTACTATAATCAAAAGCTCAGAGCCCGTCACCCCTCTTCCTTCTTGATTTTCCCCTTTTTGGAAAATGAGGTAGCATTATCTAAAGTAGAGCTTCTCAGAAACACATATTGTGAATCAGAAATACCTGGGAGAATCACTGATACTTGGGAAGATCTGGATTTATTGGTCTGAATAATAAATATTCGGGTGTTTCTAATATGCAAATAGCATTGATAATTGCTGATCCAATAGAAAGGGTATGCCCTCACAATATGATCAGTATATTTAGAAAGCTCCTAAAATCTTAGGTTAGGTAGCATTAATATAAGGTGTAGCTAACCAAAAGAGGTGGTAGTCACAGTGTACTGTGGAGTGACTGAGCCATATTTGGAGTTTTGTGGGCAGATTCTAGAAATGTAAAAATGGGGAGTATGTTCCAGTGATGTAATAAAAGGATCACAGACCAGGTTGTTAAGGAGACTTAGTTTTAAGTTTATTTGTCCCCTCATCTCTCTGACGCTCAGATTCCACTTCTGAAAAAAGAGGGGTGTTCTAAATTCTTCTGAGGAGCAAGCCAGCTATAAAATTCACTCCATTTTTCATTCTAGGACACCGGAGCTTCCCAGTAGGACAGTGAGAGCATACTGTGACCAATTGGAATAGAATTTGAAAGTCATCCTTAAATGTAAGAAAGGCATCGGGAAAAATAAGGATTAGTTAGCTTGACTCTGCTGCGGAGGGCACAACCAGCCCCAATCAGTTGAGGTTATGCAGAGGCAGATCTCAGCTCAGTATAATAGAAAGCACTGTGATTGTACCTAAGATAGGAATAGATCATCTTAAATGATAATGAGCTCCCTGGCATGAGAAGTATTCCAGAAAAGATTGCGTGCCCTTATTTTTCACTTCCCTCCAGCCACAATCTATGAACTCCTTGAGGTCAAGGGCTTTGCATTATACCTGTGTATCTTCACTGGATAAAATTGTACTCCAGTGTATGTACAGTAAGGATTGGTGGAATGTCAGAAACATTTAACAGTCAATATGACATGGGGCCAGTTTGTCAAAATGGACATGGACACCTGGCCCTGTTCAGCCAGATGATATCTCTTTAGGTTTTAGATCCTGTGGAGGTTCAGGAGGGACAGAATGATGGAGTGAGGTACATGTAGGTGAGTTTGGAGTAGTGGTTATTTTTAAATTTCAATATTTTAACACCAGCATGCATATTGGATGAACATTGGTTCTCTACTGTGAATGAATGAATGAATCAATGAATCAATCAATCAATAAAGGTTACAGTGGAGAGATAGAAAATGGTAGGCTTGGATTCTAGTCTTGCTCTGCTATTAACTGGCTGGGGAAACCTGAACACATTATCAGCCCCCTCGACCTCAGTTTCCTTCTCTCTAAGCTGAGAACCACCATACCCTAAGATATCAACCACCAGGAGACGTGCAGGAAATATCAGATACAAGTTACATTGTGAAGTTAAAATAATTCTGTTCCAATAATGGCTTTGATGATTAACTATGATGTGGACATTTAAATGACTCTCTCCAAATGCAGCCTAATTCTGCCACCTTTATCTTATCTCTTAGCTCCACTTCCCATCTTTCTCAGGTGCCCACTCCTGAGTGTTGCCACCCCAGCCCCACCTGGGAAAGGGCTCTTCTCTCCAGTGGCTTCCGCTGATGCTACTGTGGTTGCTAAGCAACAAGGAATGAAGCCCAAGCAGAATGTAATTGTGCCAGGAAGGGAATTCCAGGTCCGACATTGACTGGATTGTAGTTTCGGAAGCTTTGCCTTCCTGGCTGAAAGAAATTCACTAAAGGAAGCTTTCCGGGCACAGGGTTCCCAGTGCAGAAGCTCCAAGATGGGGGATTTCACTACTTGAAAAGCAGCAAAGTGAGGGGAGGAACATTCTTCTGGGTCTTCCTTTACTAGTTTCCCTGGCAGGTATTTTTTGTTACTGTGACTTTAGAATGCCCCAAATCTACAGCAAGATTTGGTCAGCTTCCAATTTCTAACTGAGCCTGAGGAGTCCAGTTAGAGGGAGTTTATATCATTGTGTATGGCACAGGTGACAGAAGGAGGTCCTAGGGATTTATTGAAAGGATACTGGGGAGTCCCATGGAAGGCAGATATAGGAAGAATAGGTAGGCCTCGTGGGAACTGGGCAGTTGCCAGGCAGCTCTTGTCTCTCTCTCCCTCTCTAGGGTCACCCTGACTCTTCCGTATGCTTCTTTCCATCTATCTGTTCTATCCTTAACAGAGACAAATTTTCTCTGTAAGATGCTTAGTTTGGCTCCTTCACAACTTTGGCGTACAGCTAACTTTGGTTTCCTCTATGTCCCATGACCACATCAACTGCAATCCTTTCGTGTTCCATTCTCTCATTGAAAGATATCTGATTGCCTCTCAGCACATCATCGGTTCACTGATGGTATCCATGATGGAGGCCAAGGAGCTGGCACTCACATGACCCTACAGCATTAGCATTTCTTCAGGAGGATTATGGGGAATGAGCCTATGATGGGGCATGGGCTGGACTGGCACTCCAGGTATGTTTAGAATGAAGAGCTGAAACTCTCAGCAAACTTGCATGTTTCCAACACCAAGGTGACTCTGAGGAAAATTATGCAAGCTGCTTCTCTGAGTTTCAGCTTCTTCATCTGAAAGTGAAAAAGGAAACATCAACTCTTTAGGGCTTAAGTGAGGATTACATGTAGTTAAATGAGACAATGTATGAAAAGCCAAGGTTATGTTATAGGAGTATAAGAGAGACATAATGTGGAAAGAAAGAAAGAAAGAAAGAAAGAAAGAAAGAAAGAAAGAAAGAAAGAAAGAAAGAAAGAAAGAAAGAAAGAAAGAAGATAGATGATAGATAGATAGACAGATAGAGATACAGATATATCAATACATTTTTTATTGAGAACCTACTGTATTTGACCTGTACTTGGTACTAGGAATATAAAAACTATTAAGATACGTCCTTTACGTTGAGAACTTTCAGTCCAGTAAAAGAAACCCATGCAATATTAGAACCAGGCTGTAATTCCACCCCCTTCATTTCTCAGTGGTTAAAACTGAAGAACAGAGAGAATATAACTTATTCTTAACCTTTTCCCCAGTGCAAACTCTAGCTATTAATAGCAAGAGAGTCCTCTGTACACAGCTCTTCACCACCCTCTGGCAGCTTACAATCAATTTTGGCAGATAAGATTACATGTGAAATAGTAACAAGAACAATAAAAAAAGTACAATAGATTATACAAAACGGCTTCTGCTGCTGACAAATATGAAGACAAAGAAAAGATTCCCTCATAGGAGAGAGAGGAGGTGAGATGATCTTTTAGGCGCTGTCCATCCATATGGGGCCATGGAATTGCATTGAAATGAGAGAGAGAGACACAAGTAAGCTACAGTTAAAATAGAAGATTTTCTGGCCGACTTGTAATACCCTGAAAAGAAACACAGGACATAGACCGAGAGAAAGGTGGGTACTCCAATCTGGATAACTCGGTTTTACCATGAATATTTGACAAGAGTGTACACTTGACAGCCCACTATTGCTGAGTGGCTTCACCAATATCATATGGGGATGAGAAAGACCTAATGCTCATACAGGAAGGACAGCTCTCAGAATGGTAGGAGGATGGCCAAGGGGCAAACATTAATTTGAATCCTGCATCTTGGCCAATGGGTTTATTCCAGACTCTGAGACTGGACACCACAGAATGACTCTTTGTCTCTTGAGAATTAAGCTATTCATGTCAGTGCACCTATCAAATATAGTACTATGGATCCTGACACTAGCTAGTTCTTCAAAAATGTCATTTGGTTTAACCCCAGTGACAAATGAGACCACACAAAGGCCATAAAACTGAGCCAGTATAGGAAACCAAGACCAATGGTTCAAATTGGGATCTAAAGCATACTAGTGTGACTCTGGAGCCCACCCTCTTACCTCCAGCTCCATACAGCTGCTCTACTGCAGTATTGCCTAGCCAGGATGCGGCACATCACCTGGATGCTCCTCACATCACCTCTTTGAATGCATGGAATGGGCTTGTTCATTTCAGCCTAAACTAAACTATTCTAAACTAAATAAATCATTCAGAGTAACATAGAAACTTCAAATTAGAGAGCTGGAAGGTTTGTTGGAGATCATTTAGACCAAGCAATTCATTTTGGAGATGAGAAAAAACTCAGAACTAGAAAGATAAACTGATTTTCCCAAATTTTCATGCAGGTGACAACACCAGGTATAGAAACCAATGCATTGGGCTACAGTTTCCAGAGCCTGTCCCAGCTGCCAGGCCTTGGTTGCACCCTCTGCAGACCAACTCAGATTAGGAAGGAGAGAACTGAAAACTAGGAGGTTTAGCAAATGGGCTCCGCAATGAGCCTTCAAAACAAGGATACCTGGACATGTTCTACTTGCGAAAATAATTTCGAGTACACTTTTGAGATTGTCCATTTTTACTCTGACTTGTGCTCCAAAAGAAAGAAAGTAGGATTGAATGTTTCACAGTTAGACCGATACTTTCTCAGCAATTACTCAAATTTTTACCTTGTAATAATTTGTAGTAAGTAGATATATTAGAGGAAATAGTAAAAGAAAAATATTTTGAGAGGTTAAGAGTAGCAATATGTATGAACTCATATATGGGGTATTTCTGAAAATCATTGGTGATTTTTTTTTTTTGTAAAGCAAAATCGATTATTGCAATGTCATATATTTATAGTGAAAGATATGTCATTGGTCCATCCATCCATCCATGCATCCATCCATATTGCAAGTCTCTGGGATTCAGGGCATGATGTCAGGCACAATGAAATATATAGAAAAGTGTAAGATGCTGTCTCGCCTGGAAGACACCATGAATCCAGACAGAACTCACAATCTTTCGTTTCAGGTCTGCAGAGAAGTTGACTGAAGATGACTCTCAGGTCAGTCAGAAGTGATGACAATACAACAGTTTGAATCTTTGCTTATCCAGGCCCTCAGTTAATTTTACTAAGGCCATCGGCTTCTGGACATCTCTCATAGTATTATAAGTGAATGAGTTCCCTTATAGACAGAAGTACAGGAGCCCATAATTGATTATATTATCTATAATCAATCTGTTTATTTACTATTTAAAATTAGAAAAAAAAAGTATGCAGAAAACAAGTCTATAAGGCCCTGAAATTTTCTTCATTCATTCAATTAAATTACACACAACACACACACACACACACACACACACACACATATTTCCATCTTAGTTCAATTTCTCAGCAGTCAATTTCTTCTCTCTAAACAATGAAATAACCTGTGTAAAATACCGAGAACAGTAGTGGCTGATACATAGGATGGCAAGTAAGCAAATGGGAGTGGATTCCATGTCATCTTATTTACCTAGATTACTTTATCTCTGTGTAAACTATAATTTCTTCAAGTTACTCAAAATTTTGCTTGTGGTGATAGGCCATCCTTTGGAAATGATTGCTGTCTGCATCGAATGCTTTAACTACTGGAGCAACCTATATATGGTTGCAGAGTTATGATACATAATGCAATTATCTCAAGCCAATACACCCAAGTTTGAAAGAACAAAGGAAAAATGAAATGAGCAACTTAATAAGACTTCATTTGGTTTAACCTTATACATACAATAAAATGTTGGCTTGTTTATAAGATGCTATTCTTCAAATAAGGGGACTCCTACAAAAGTGATGACTAAGCCTTTTCTCTAGTGTGGAAAACAGATGATAAAAGGCAATTATATTTCTTATCTAAGGACTCATATATTTATCAGTTGTGCAGGACAGGTGTGAAAAGAATCAGAGCTTAGTGCTATATCTGTTCAGAAGGTGTGGCAGACTGAAGGGGAAGAGTCCCTTGAAAGCAGTGGATCAGCTATAGAGGCAGGGCAAGCTTCCAGCAATGATATCAATGTTTACTTACAACTGCAGTAAAAAGTCAAAGACAAAGTTACTGGTGTGCCAATAGGTAGGCAGAGTACAGTGATAGTGAAGCCAGGGCAGTAAAAACTCTGCAGGTAGCATGTAAGGGGCCTGTTCGTGGCCTGGGAGAAGGAAGAGATTGTCAGAGTAAGGCAGGAACCCAGGTTTGGCAAAGGGATGCAAAACCAGTCAGGTCATCAGAAATAGTGGTCATGGTAGAGATGAAGGCAGAAGCAGAGTCCTCTGAACACTCTGTAGAATTGTGATGTCCAAGAAGGTGTCTCTATCTCCAAATCTCAAGTGGAGGGACCCTGGCGGGCAGGAGGCCCTGTGGGGCAGTGAGTCATATCCAGTGATCAGGCCTGGAATAGACCATCCTGGTAGGAAACCCGGTATGCAGCACCAGGGCATGTAAGACTGCTCCAATGTTACTGAAACAATGACCAGATTCTAAGTATCACCCTATTGTTTCTAAGGGAGAATAAAGAGACTACCTGAAGTTCTTCTATAAATCAGATTGCTTTGATGTCTGGAGTGGGGTTGAATTTTTATGTGGAAATCAATGTATCTACTGTGGAGAGGTGAAGAATACACCAGCAGAAGAATTGAGGTGGTAGTGTGAGACATGGTGTTACAAAGCCCCATATACATTGTAAAGACAATTTCATTTATATTAGGAAGTAGCTTCTCCTCAAGGTCCAGCTTTCAGTTAACTGGCTTGAGGAGTAAATAAAGGAAAATCTGGTAACTTGGTGGGGGGGGCGGGGGGAGAAGAATGATAGTATCACTTGTATAAATATAAGTATTCTCTTTGGCCCAATGGATTTTAAGTGAAGAGAAAGCCCTTGGCTTCAGCAATTTGGAAATATTTATTGGATACCAACTACTGCTAGATATTTTCCTTGCCATAGATTTCTCTCTTTTGCTGCAACTCTTCCCAATGACTGATACCCTACCTGACAACCTTTCACATAAACTATTTTCTATATTCATCATCAATCTCTTTCAAAAGTGCTTAGATCACATACTTGTCTGCCTACTCCTTACCATCCTAAAGGGCTGCCAGAAACATGGGGTTCTACTGGAGAGTCAGGAGTGTTGGCCCTGATGGGAAGGAGAAACCCAGCAAGTGAGTGCAAGGCAGTTCAGGAGTTTTGTGGAGGGGAGGCCACAGCTGGTCTAATCACCTTCTACAGTGGTAGGGATCAGATGGTTTGCAAACTCCAGCCAGGTCTCTCCAGACCCATACCCCTTCTAGTCTTATTGATATTCCCAAGCTCTCTCTACATGTCTCTGTTGGCTAAACAGAATGTAAGTTTAAGATTTAAGATAATTTCTAGTAGGCTTTTCATTACATGGAGGGATGAGATCGATTTCTACTTCTGGCTGTAATGTTTTGTATCATACCAACCCACCTACTGAGAACAATGCACATCTATTTGAAGGCATTTGTTTGCAACCAAGAAAGCCAAAATATGGAGTGCCAAGATACCCAAAAGAAGGAACATGCATTGATGAAAGTCTGATATTCTGTACTATTTCTTCCTTCAAGACATTTGCCCACATGGAGCAAGAGTGTGAGAAACCAAGCAGAAGGTAATAGCTAAAAGGTAGAAATATGAGTATGGCCTGACACTATTACAAGGATGGTAAGAATGTTTAGAAATATGTAGTTTAGGACTTCTAAGGCAGTAAGACTTGAGGGAAATATAACACACACAAGTAAGCTCTGGTACTGCTTTTCCTTTTAAGGAATGTGATGATTCCTAAGCAGCAAGTAGCAAGAGGTTGAGAGATCCAGGAGAAAACACACTGAGAGGCTAAGAAACAAAACAGAGCTTGCTGCAGCCAAAAATTAAGTAAAGAAAATATGACAAGACAGGCCCCACCAAGAAGGAGGGGTTTTGGTAAATAATTCTAGGCTTTCATTTGGAATCATTGAAGGCCCTCCTCTTAGTGGTAAGGCTACACTAGAAAAAGAGTAGACCTTACAATGATAGAAGCCCAACTCCAAAACCATTTAATATCTGATTAAATTAAGGTGAACTGCCTATAAGAATAAAAGTACATTCTCTGTGGAACACCAATCAGAACTTCTGTAATTTTTATGCACAATGTATGACATTAAACCAAAACTTCCTAGCCATTCAGGGATATAGAAAAGAGAAATGATAAAAACCTGAGTAAAGTTGATTCAGATTGTTGAGTTATGAGTCACAGACTATAAAATAACTGTGATTAACGTATTTAAGAAAAGTTGCAGAATTTTACCAGATTCATACTTTTCATTAAAAAATAAGAAACAGAAATTCTAGAAGACAAAACCTCAGTGACAGAATGTAAAGTCTCTATAAACGGGCTTAATAGCAGATTAGATATAACTGAAGAGAGAATTGGTAAACTGAAAGTTAGGCCAATAAAAGATATGCAGACTAAAGCATAGACCAATAGAAAATACAGAAAAGATATGCATGAAGCATGAACTATATAGCACAATTTAACATATTTCAAAGAATTAAAACATTTCAAAGTTCATAGAATGATCTATCACAAAATAGAATTAACTAGAAATTAATAACAAAGATAACCCAGAAATAACCTATATTCCATATGTTTGGGAATTAAACAATATACTCAAAATAACTCATGAGTCAAAGAAGAAATTGCAATGATAGATTAGAGCTAAATAATAACTAAAATACAACAAATTGAAACTTTTGGAATGCAGCCAAAGTCATTCTTGGAGTGAAACTTATAGCCATAAATTTATGTAATAGTAGTGTAGAGCCTGAAAGATCATTGATCTCATTATTTATCTATAGAGGTTAGGAAAAAGAACACCAACATAAACCTATACAAATAGAAGGAAGAAAATAAATAAAGATAAAAAATAATCACAGAAATTAATTTTAAAAAGACAACAAATATACAGTAAATTAATAAGTCCAAAGATGGCATTTTGAAAGGGTTACACAGTCTCTTATATACTCACTTGTAGGCTCATGATTCATAAGTTTAAAATAATTTTGCCAGGTAAAATATACCTAGGTTTTTTTACTAGTTACCTGAATGCATGAATTTCTGAGATTTTTTTGAGCCATTATTTAAATGGAAAAAAAATAGCTTTGAGTTTTACAAAACAAATTGTTGATGAGCTCATTTTAAATTATATATGTTTGGGTTTGTATATATGTGTGTTACATAAATAATATCCTTAAATGCATATATATATATATATATTTTTTTTTTTTCAATCAAATATTTTTACATTTGTTGAGCAATAGAAATAGAAAAGAAAAGAAGATAGATATAATTCTGGCGTTTCTCAAATTTGTAGACTTGTGTAGATGTGCTTGTGTGGAGAAAGAAAAAAAAGAAGAAACAAAAGGAGGGAGGAAGGGGAGAAAGAAATGTTTTCTCATATTTCAGGACAAAGGCAAGAGGAAAAAACTTATCTAAATTAATCAGGCTTTCATCATTTGTTTCAACCTCATAACCACCCCCCTTCCTATTATCTGGTTAATTCAGATTATCAATTTTGATTTTGTTTATACTACATATATCAGCTCTTTTCTATCTTATTTGACCTGATTTTGTAACCAAAATCTTAATTTTATATATTCCCCTAAAATCTTCATTTGAATAATTTTCATGATTCTCAGAGGAAGGATTCTGAGTATAGTCACAGCTCTTAACATGGCACTAGCTGCGGACTGGGCATTGGATAAATACTTGTATTACATAAGTATTTGATAACTTTTTATTGTCTTAAATTCTACATAAACTACAGAAAACATAGGCCTTAGAAATTCAAATTCAACTTAAATATATATATATACATATATATATATATCATACATGCATACATATTTGAAAAGACAAAGTAAAAATGGAAAATACTTTTTTTTCACAGAGCAGCAGGAATATTGCAGACCAACTAGACTTATCTTCTCAATGCCATTGTTTATCCTGTGTTGTTTCCCATGTCTTTTCCTCCTTTTCTCTGCCTACATATGAACTTCAGCTTACTTTTGGGCCTCACTCAAGCCTCATCTCTTCCCAGAACCTTTCACTGAAGTCTTTATCCTCTAAAGAAGCACCTAACTATCCATCCATCTTTATCATTTATTGGCTCTTCAAATTTTCTACTTGTTTGTCTAGGTATCTTTCTTCATATGCATATCTTGTCTCTAACTAGAAACCCCTTCACTGAGGAAATATCTATACAAGATGTTACAGGACATACAAATAAAACGCATATCCTCCCACCCACGCATGTGCCCACACTGAACTCTGATGGCTTCTGGTCCCATTGTTGCCTAATTCTTTTTTTTTTTGTTTGTTTTTTTTGTTTTTTTTTGAGGGCAGTGTCACTGGCCCTCATATGTGGGACCTGAACCGGGGCCGCTGGCTTCCCAAGCCATCTCTTAACCACCGCGCCACTAGGCCGGCCCCTATTGTTGCCTAATTCTTAATAGGGATTGTGGTTAATACTGCTAGTTGTGCCCTGATATCAATTCACACATCAGTCCCCAAAATAATAGAATCTGCACATTTTTGATGAACACTGGAAATAAAGATTATACTTCCCCACAGCCATGTGTGGCCAGGTCATTCTGGCCAATGTGATGGTAGTAAAAGTGGCATATAAAATTTCAGCAAATGTCTTTCCTAGCATTTTTTTTCTCTGTTCTAACACCTAAAATGTAGGTGTTGCCATCTTGGACCATAAGGTAAGACTATGCATGATAAATCAACAAGGAGCCTGATACTTGGAGCACAGTACCAGTCCAAAATTACCTACTTGGATTTTACATGGGAAATTATTCTCTTGCATTTTAGTTAGTTTAGGATTTCTTTTACTCATTGCCTAACCTACTTCTAACTAATCAGGGCTTTTCATCAGGAAGTCATGTTAATATTCCTCTATCTCAATAAGCTCATAGCATATCAATAATGACTTCTCAGGATTTTAATGATCACATTAGATAAAGGCAAGATTTTGTTGTGCCTGGATTCCCACATCAGTGTATACATCATACTTTCAATTGTTTTTTAACTAGGAAGAATTTATAATATTTTAGGGCCCTTCCTAGCCCACGTTATCTGCCTCACCAAATGAAATGACTATCTATAGACTGATTTTATTTTGTTAAGATCCTGTCACCAGTGGTTTCCTATTAAAATATTAGTTTGTGCCTAAAATGAATATGCAACACTTACACTTTAATGTTCTCAAAGGGTCTCAAATTGGCATATCAATTTTAATTTTACTTCTAAAGTAAAGTTTAGTTCTAAGTATCATCAATAGTTAGCTGAAGACGTATCTCTTATGACAAAGTTTCTTGGTATAAATCATGAGTTCATCTTTAGGGTTCTGGGTAAAATAAAAAAGAAGATAGGTAGGCAACATGAGACCCATTTCTGAGAATTTCTAAAACTGTGAGCGGTTTCCCATTGCAGTTTCCCATGCTCCACACCCTTTCTCAGACTCCTCAGCCAATACTTTTCTTTCTCTTGTATTCCCTGTACTCTAAGTACTCTGTTTTTCAAGGGAAAGCTAGTAATCATATTATTTAATCCATCTTGGACTATTAAAGACTGCCTTGTATACATATACAAGTATTAATTCCCCCCTCTCATTGCATGTCCCCTACAGAGGGGGTACCGTGCACCAGCCCTGTCCTACTGTGGTTAGTGGGGGTGGAAGAGGGGTAATAATAATGTGAGAGTATTTCTTGGAATAGTTACTGGAGTCCCAACTCAGAAGCACTTCTCTTATGCCTCAGTAACATTTTCTTTAGGGAAACTCCTTGAGAAAACCAACACTAGGAAGGAAAGAAAAGGGATAAAATTGAGGCCAGTTATAGCATAGGCATCTGGCCTCACCATTTAAGAAATTCATTGCTTTGCATCAACCTGTAGGAGGACAAACACTAATTGGAAATGATCCAGCCACAGTCAGTCCTGAATGGGGTAGGAAGGCTACTGATGACCCCTGATCACTTGGGTTTGTCCTAAAACAAAAAAAATTCAGCAGGTCTTGAGTGGAGATTAAATAGTTATTAAAAGTGATGGGAGTGGGGTTGTCACTTTGAGGGGTAAAAAGTATAACTATTGCACTGTGTTGTACACCTGAAACTAATTTTTAAAAAAAATGTTTATTTCACAATAAAATAATTAAAAAAAAAGTGATGGGGAATTTGGGGTTTGTACTGAACCCCCTCTAACATTTACATTTTGTGTTTTCAACTCACAGGTATTTTAAAGAATAAATAAAGATGAAGAGAGGTATTCTGAGAATGAATTGAAGAATTGAAGATAATGATGAATTGCTATTCTTGTCATGTGTTACCTTTTAGTCTTTGGGTATAATATGATCTTTATAAACATTGAACTAAGGAAATTCATCTGTGAATTTCCCCATATTTATTTGCATCTCAGGGAAATTTGACATAATAGAAAGAAGTAGTGTAGGGTTGCCTAGATCCAAATTTCAATTTTGTTTTGGACCCTTTACTAGTTGCATAATCATGTGCCCCTTAACATTTTTGAGACTCAATTTTCCTTTCTGTAAATAATATCTGTTCTCATCATGGTTATAAAGTTTAAATAATGAAGTATAGGCAAAACAAGTTGGGCACATTGCTCCTTTCCAACCCCATTACAATGTCTGACTCTCAACCAGAAGCCACCTGGAGCAGGGGTAGAATTGTCCCTTTTTCCTGTCATGAACCCACCAGCTAGGACCATGCAAAGACACTGGTGATGACCTCAGGAGTTTTTACCACAGTCTGAGGCTGGAACATCCACGATCATCATCTTGAAACCCAGAATTGTGGTGACAGCAGACGTCTCTCTGGGCACATATAAGCCTCAGCTTGGCGAGGGATGGAGTACATGGTCTCATGAGGTTTTGTGTGTCCTCTAATTCTTTGCACAGCAAGCTTTGCCTGAGTTATTTTGCTCAAGCCACTGCAGCAGATCTGACCCAATTTAGCTGTTACCATTTCCTCCTTGCAAACATGAAACTCAGAGGGGGCCAGAGCTGTTGTACTACTTTCATAACTTGCCTAATGCTTGCCTGCCTTCTGCCATCTCCTGAGCGCCATAGGGTCCAGCTTTATCATGGCCCTCTCTGTAGCTAGTTTGTGTTGGATCTCAGGGTTCTCATGTGTCTGTGTGTTACTGTGCAACCAATGAGGTGACTCAGTGTTAGCTGAGACAATTGGTTGCCTACTTTGTGTGATGTGCTGGTTCTGCCACAAAGAGTTCCTTCCTGGCCTTCACAGTGACCTATATTTCCATTTGAGTGAAGTCTTAGGGCCTCCAGAAGGCATTTCTTGGTTGAAATATACAGATCACCGAGAGAAGACTAAAGGGTGGGGCAGTTTGCATAGTAGCATCCGCTAATCCATACATTGACACAAATTGCTTATCAGATTAGCTGACTGTATCTTCAGAAATCTGGAAGTCAAGCATGGAGGGAGAGGAGTAGGCTACAAGGCTGGCAAGGTTAGATGAGGGCGAGAAGAAAACAAGACCCCTGGAATTTGGAGCTCAGTCCCAGGTGAGTGTCTGCAGTGGGGCAGGTGGAGGGCCCAGTATCAGCAAAAGGCTACTGGTTTATAGAGGAAAGGGCCCTAAAGATACCATGTTAGTGTTAACTATGGGTGGTAGGAAGATGGACAAATGCTCCTTTCTTCTATGCACTTTTCAAATCCTTGAAAAACATATAATGTGACAAATACCAGAAGCAAGGTATTCACTCTACTCTATAGGAATTTTAAAGGTTGGATTTCTACGATTCTATGCCTGAACTTTTGTGGTTGCGAGGAGGAAACAGATAAGTACCATGGGTATGGTTGTAGTCTGTAGGCTTTACTGCCTTCTCCAGGATTTCCTTATATCACAGTCGCCTTGATTTGTGTACCTCTGTGACACGTATATGCCCATCATTCCACTTTCATCCTGACTCCACTTTTCACCGCTTGAGATGGCCTTGCTGTCGTATGCATGAGTCCTTCATTCCACCTTCTCCATAACACAATCATGATTATTTAATTAAAAGACTGTTCATAGAACATTTCTTTTTCCTGGCAGAATATTTCCTACAGCCATAGACTGAACTTGAGACTTAGCTAAGTTTTAGTGATTCAATGAAAGTAGGACCCTTGGCCAGAGATCTAGAATTAACTGTTTCATTTCTTCACTATCATTTCGCTCTGTATAGACACGTGTTGTCTGAATGACCTTGATCAGACAATCTTGGTAAAAAATGCATTCGATGAAACAAAACCAGTGTAGGTATCTACATGGTCAGATCCAAAGCTGAGGCTGTCCATTTATGACTGGCAGTGATTTGGTCAACCATGTTATTTCAGCCAGCTTCAGGTTGAATCCAGGCAGCCCAATCCAAAATGATCAATTAAGCCAGGATGTCAAAGACATAAACTGAAGTTCTAGTTTGGATACTAAGTAACTAGACCCTTCCTAGCCACAGTTTTCCATCAACCAAATGAGAATAAAAGTTCTTGCCTACTTAATTACTTGACTGTCAGGATCAAATTAACTTGTGAATATTGCAGTCCTCTGAAATTTTAAGTGCTGTATATGTGGATGGTACATTTATCAACAGACTGGTCATTGTGTAGTATAATCGGATCAATTAAGATCAATCAGATAACCAGCCTCACAAGGAAAGAGCTGGTTACCATGTAAAAACAGCCTGCTTAAAGAGCCATCCCTAGTGTCTAATTTGCCACTTTTCCCCAGTTTTACTCCTGTTTAGCCCTGGAAACATTGCAAGTGATTTCCATCTGATTTAGGAAAGTAATGGAGCAAAGAGACTATCTGTAAACATAAAGAATACAATGGGAAACATTATGTGTGTATATAAAGAAAGAGAAATAAAACCAGGAGAAAAAACTTTACAGCTTGTCTCAACAGAATTATAAAATTAGTGGATGAAGGGTATGTTGTTACTTTTTTATATTTGCATTTTGCCAATGGAAGGCCTCATAACATTTTTACTGTACCTGTAGATTTGGCTCTTCTGCCTGTCACATGGATTGAAAGCTGAGCCTCCAGAACTGGGGACTGCTGGGACCTGGGCCAATTCCAGGGATGGGAGAAAGTCTGAAGTGGCGATGGGCCAGCCTTCTTTAGCATCTTTGCCTGGCACAGAGTGGAGCAGGTGCAGGTCTGATTGAGCTGTTCATGCCCAGGCTTCAATCAGACTCTTTAAAGATGCTCTTCTTGGGAACACATTGTCCATTCTCCATCTTCCTCATTTGTATTCCATCTTAAAAAAGAAACCAAACCAAGACAAATCAAATGGTAATTAATATAGGACCTCATGATTCCAACCAACCTTGGTGCCTATTCTTTATTGCTCTGATATTGTCATTCTAATGCTTTTGAATGATTGCCAACTCGGTGTTTGATCTGTATCTGAAGGAATTTTGCCTGTGCATTGCAAAGTTGGTTAATTTGTTTATCCAGCTTGCTATGGGCTGAATTGTCTCTTCCCAATATTTATATGTTGCAGCCCTAACCCCTGATGTGACCATATTTGGAGATAGGGCTTTTAGGAGGTAACTAAGGTTAAGTGAAGTCATAAGTGTAGGGCCCTAATCTGATGAGACTGGTGGACTTATAGAAGAGGAAGAGAGATCTCTTTCTCTACTATGTGGGCACACAGCAAGAAGGCAGCTGTCTGTAAGCCAAGAAGAGAGTTCTGACCAGGAACTAAACCAGCTGGCACCTTGATCTTGGACTTCCCAGCTTCCAGAGCTGTAAGATAATACATTTCTGTTGTTTAAGCCACCACAGCTCATGGCATTTTGTTATATAGCAAGAGTTAACTAACACACAGTTAAATTGATTAGGTATATTTGTTCTGAATCAATTAAGGATTAATTTGGCTATTCAATTATAAAGTCACCCCTGTTTCCCATATAAGCTAACTGTTTACACATTTGGAAAACAAAAGGGTGGATGATAGTTAATTCTGTGCCTTGATACCCAAAGGGATTGCCTAACTTGACGATGTTTGCCCAACGATGAGTGTCAAGCCAGCTCCTAGCACTGGGACCTGCTGGATCCTATTCTAGTGTGCTTGTCACCATGCCACAAACTTAGACACCATCAAATCCAGGGACTGGAGCATGGTGCCAAAATAATCTCTCTAACCATGACTCAAAATTCAAAAACCATAAAGAGAGGATTGATAATATGCCTGTGTTAAAAAAAAAAAAATTTCTGCACAGCAAAACAAAGCAAACCAAAACCCTACCATAAGCAAAGTCAAAAGGCAAATGACAGACTAGAAAAAAGTATTGGATAACTCATATCACAGACTAAGAACCTGAGAGGAAAATGGAAAAAGCAAATGAACAGACAATTCACAGTTAAAGAAATGTAAACAGCTTTTACATATATGAAAAGATTCTCTCTACACCCCTCATAACAAGAGCTATGCAAACTTAAATTTCACTGAGATGTTATTTTTCACCTATTCCACTGGCAAAAGTCCAAAAGTTTAATTATATATTCTACTGCAAGGCTATGGAGCAATGGGAACTCTCATTCATGATGAAAGGGGAAATTAGCACAACAAGCCTTTTGTGAGTAAGTAAAAAATATCCAAAACTATAAGTGAATGTCCTTTTTGACTCAGGTTTTCATTTATGAGAATCAATGATTCAATGAGAATCAATGATTCATGGTGAGAATCAATGTTTGTGTACTGTAGCTTACACAAGTACAAAATGACTTTTGTCCAAAGTTATTTATTTCAGCATTGTTTGTTAGAGTAAACAACTGGAAATAACCCAAAGGTCCATCAGTGGGAGGCTGCTCAAATATATTATGGTATAATTGAACAATAGAATAAACTAAAACAAGAAATAGAAGAATGAAGACCTCCCTATGTAGTGACATAGAAAGATCTCCAAGATATATTGTTAGCTGAATAAAGCAAAGGATGAATATTCTGTGAACTTCCCAAAATGAAATACTTACATAGGCCTAAATAAATACTGGAAGATATACAAGCTTCTCAGTGGCCTCTAGGGATGGGTAGGTAAGGGGCCAAAGAAAGAGATTTAGAATTTTTTTTTTAAACTTTATTGGGGAACAGTGTGTTTTTTCCAGGGCCCGTCAGCTCCAAGTCAAGCTGTTGTCCCTCAATATTAGTTGTGGAGGCTGCAGCTCAGCTCCAAGTCCAGTCGCCATTTTCAATCTAGTTGTGCAGGGCATAGCCCACCATCCCATGCAGGAGTCGAACTGGCAACCTTGTAGTTAAGAGTGGATTTAGACTTGTGACTCTGTACATTTACTTAATATAATTTTTGGTTTTTGAAACACATAAATATATTACCTTTCCTAATTTAATAAAAATAAATAAAACAATAAAGAGAGACAGGAAAAAAAAATCCATGTGGGGAATCCAGAATTCCCTTCAGGAACCTGTGCCACTTTGTTCTATTTCCTGATGTGAAGAAGTTCACCATTTTCAGTAGTTTCAGGGTAATAACAATTTTATTTGGCAGCTTGAAAAATACACATAGAACAGTTGTTCACCACATTTTCTGAAAGTATAATACTTAAAAGAAGTTTGTCTCAGAAACTGGAAAGTACAATCCCAGGATAATCTTTCAATTGCTGACTATCTGTGGCAGGATATAATAGAAATATATGCCTTAGAGGCAAATCTCATTTGGGTTCAAATCTCATGTCTGCTACTAACAAGCCTGTGTTCTTGGGTGAATACCTTCATTTCTAAGATTTCAGTTACTGCTCTTAAATTTGGTCATAGTAGTAAAATCCATAGCAGTAGAATTGAGTATACATTGCAACCATCCAGCTTAAAGATCGGACATGGATAGACTTGTCAGAGATGGTGGCTCTTTTTTTTTTTTTTTTAAGCTGAGCCATCCTGCCACCCTTTGGCAGCTCAGTAGCAGCTCAGCTCAGGCTGGGCATCGAACTGCTATTGCTCAGAGCTCAGCTCGCACTCTTGAGCGAGCTCTTAACCAACAAGCCACTCGGCCGGCCCGATGGTGGCTCTTATTAAATGATTTCTATATTGATTGCTATTGTGAAAATTCTACAAAGCTGGTAGGTATTGGCAAAATAAAGACCATCTACAGAGGTCAGCAACATCTCACCTATCTGGAATTTTATTACCTTAATCTCTCTCACCCTCAGAACACAGAAACAGAAAGAAGCAAACAATGGCTCTCCGTAGAGAAAGAGATTCTGCAAATATCTATATGAAACTTTGAGAATTTGACTCTTAGAAGAGTCCCTTGAATGTCCCCTGTAGAGCTGATTTGGTATGGATTTCATGGCAGTGGGAAGGATAGAATTAGAGAAGGAACTGACATAGTGATATGCTGCCCAGTGACAACGACAGATCATGGCCAAGAGAAGAGCTATATAAAGCCAAGAGCTTAAAGGCATAGTAGTTGAGAGATTTAATCTAGGAACACATATCTATGTACCCCAAGAAGTTGTGGGAACCTTGCCAGGTCTGCAGCAAGTGTTTATATATTAGGTTTGGAAAGGTAGAGAAAGATAAACACTTTCATTAACAATGATTGAAATAGGGCCGGCCGAGTGGCGCAGTGGTTGAGAGCTGGCTTGGGAAGCCAGCGGCCCCAGTTTGGGTCCCACATATGAGGGCCAGTGACAGTGCCCTCAAAAAAAAAATGATTAAAATAAAAATAAATCTTGATGCTTAAATACCTACGTATTTAGATAATTCTCTTACATTACTCATTCCCTGCATTATTTCACTAGTAGCTAAAAATTTCACTGCATTCAGTACCCAACGGCTCATTAGGAACAGAAACCTTAATGGAAAAATCTAGGCTGAGATGAATAAAAACAACATTTAACCATAACTTGAAATAAGAAAGCTACACAATAAATGGGATATTGTTCTTATGTGCTCATGGAAACCCCGATAAATAAACAGAACCAACTTACCTATCCTGCCTTTGATTTAAGCGTATGCATGTGTAGAGCATAGCTGTAATATTTTCCACCAGTCTATCTACTCAAGTTATTCGGACTTGTTTAGATTTTGGAAATCCAAGAGCTGAACAATGACTGTTGCAAGTTGCAAATTGCTTTAAGGGCAAACACTTCAGTTGTTGTATGTGTAACTTGGTAAATGATACCCTTTTTTTGAAGCCATGGAACAGAGGCCTTAATTCCCGTTGAGCTTTTGTTTATAGAGACCTAGGCATAATGGGGGGGGGGTTGCCCCCCCAAACGTTGCTGTCATCCACTTGGGATAACTACAACTCTCCTCAGCAAAAGAACCACAAGAAATTCTGCCACATTTTCCAAACAAGCAGCAATCAAACTGTCAGGGCGCCCTGTGTTTCACATATTTTGTGGATGCCATATGTGGTTACGTTCTTTTGGGTCAACATTCCTCTTTTACTATGTGGAGTCCCCAGTTGCTCTGCAAACGTCGTGCCACTGCTGTGGCTGCTGACCTGAGTGACGGCAGGACAAGATCCAGGGAGTGTGTTTACGATGAAAAGTGACAAGTCACTTTTATTATTGTTATTACCATCACACAAACAAAATAATATCAAAGACTCAACAAACCCTTGTTAATTGAATTCCACTTTAAGAATAGAGTCCTGGTTTGTATGCCCTGGGTTCCTTGAATTGATGCTGGGGGTTGTATGAGTGTGGGGGAGGGGAGATGGTGGGGGACAGGCATGGAAGATGGAACCAGCATCATCTGGGGACTTATTTCCAGTGTTTCTGCACTCTCTATGCCTTTCCTCTCATCCCTAATTTATGTGAATAAGCTCTTGTAAGAAAGTGGATTTAGGAGGAAAAAAACCCCTCAGATTATTCTGATATAATAATAAATGTATAATATACGTAATAATCCATACACTATAATAGCAAACATTGATTAAATGCATTCTATGCGCTGGACACCCTGCTAACGTCTACCCTTTTCCTAGATGGTTGCAACCTTTTCTCCGTGATTAATACAATAAGTTGATATTGTAGGTTGGAAATTAACTGCAAGAGATCATCCACATTTTTTCCCTTATCCCCCTGCAATGATGTTTTATATTTTCATGAGAAAAAACGGTGCACCAAAAGAACACTTCCGTGTGTGCTGTACGTGGCTTTGGGTAGAAAACATTATCCTGAGCCTCGTTTCCTATTATCCAGAGACAATAAAATCTTCTTTGTCGATATCAATATATAATAATGATTATTATTATCAAAGTGAGATGGTTAATTAGGTTCAGAATGTGGGTACAAGCAACAAATTTAGGGTTGCAAGTAGAAATCAGATTTTAAGAACCAAGAAGTTTTGGCTGTACCGACTCTGGGCTAAATGTCGTGAAGTACAAAGAAATATACAGTACTTCCTTCCTCCTATTGGTTTTCAGGGATAAACTACATGAAATAATCAACGAACAAGACACCATTGTGTTACCAAGATAGTGCTAAAATTCTGGATCAAAATTTAGAGAACAGATGATGCTAAGACTCTAGGAGCAAAATGTGTTCAGAAAGGCAGAAGGTAAATGAACTGGAGGCGTGAAGGAGGTATAAGTGAGAGAGGTCTGGAGGGCAGCAGGTGGAGGGGCAGGGGCTGTCTTCTCAGAAACAGCACTGGTGGAGGTGGGAGGGCAACCTGGTAGTCCTAAGAAATCCCTGTAATGTGCTGCAACTCTCAGAGCCAACCCTTTATACAAAAATAGAGAAAACAAATTCATAGCTACATTTTGCAATGAGTATCTTCATGCAAGCTTACAGTGTCAGCAAAGTAGATGTTTCTGTAGAAGTTGTGCCTCCAGAGGAAGTATTACCTGAGGCCAAGGGACAGGGTTCTGTGTTATAATTCCTGTGCCCTTATAATATCCAGCATCATTCCAAGTACAGTGGGCAGAGCTCAGTTTACATGGACACGTGGATTGGAAACAAAAGGAGCTTTTTTTAAATTTATTTTATTTTTATTTATTTTTTACTTTTATTGGGGAATTGGGGGAGGGGAACAGACAAGTTGCTGTCTTTTTGTTCTTCAGTCTAGTTGCGGAGGACTTGCTTCACTGATGAATGTTGGTATCGTCATTGCACTCTTCCCGGATGAGGCAGATTAGTCGCTGGCCTCTGGATGGTTGCTCACCACGGCTATTGCAGCTCACGCTGGCTGCCAACCACTCGCTGTAGCCCATGGCAGCCCACTGCAGCAGGGGCTGCAGCCCACACCATCCCTGGGGCTCACACAGCCCAGCTCCAGGTGGAGCTGTTGTTAGCTGTAGAGGGCAGTGTCACTGGCCCTCATATGTAGGATCTAAACTGGGGCCGCTGGCATCCCAAAACCAGTTCTTAACCAATGCACCACTCGGCCGGCCCCAAAAGGAGCTTTGATAGGCTTGGTAGGGCCTGGACCGTGGGACTTTGTTGGTGCTGGCCAAAGGCAGAACTATGGGTCAAAGGAGTCTGAAGAGCAGTGCTGCGTGGGAAGAAAGTGGGGACCATCACAGAAAACCAGCTCTCTTAACCTATTTTCCCAAGCCACCACCCCACTGCAGTTGCAATGCCCTGAGCCACCCACCCTGAAAGCTGGGAAGTCTGTATCTTTCCCACCCACTCTCCCCCAACTCCAAGTGCCTCTCATTAAAAGTAGACAAAAGTTGAGGCTGGGTGGTGTGATTAATATCAACCTGTCTGGAGGGCACCTCCGTCACCCCACCGTCTTCCCATTTTTCTTAGATGCTGAGAAAATGCTTTTCACAGCTATGATGACACAGCCAGAAATATCACCTTTTGAAGACATCATAACTGTGAGATATGACACTCTTTCGGCTGTTAGAAGGTTATTTGCTGTAGCCATTAAATACAGCCCTGTCACTCCCACTCACCTGAGCCATATTTCCTCCCTCAATAGATTATCCATAAATATAGACTCAGGTACAAACAGAAATACTGAACATTCACAGCTAAAGGAGACATGCACAGGCAAACTGGGCCAAAGAGCAAGCTCCCCTCTAGGAAGGGAGAGGTTCTTCCCTGGAGTAGGCTCAGTAGAGCCCAGAGGCCACGCCTCCTGGAGGGGTCTCAGACACTCAGGTCAATGAGGCTTCTCCAGTATCTCAGCAATGCAGAGCCCATGCCTCAAAAATGCAAAGGATCTGCCAGACTGCCCACTTGGTGGTCCAACCTACTTGGCTGCAATGTGGTCATTAGAATGAGTGAGTAGTAGCAGCTTATCTAGTATTTAACTGCAGCTAATATTAATATTGGTAACAAAGCATTACATTTGTATAGCTTCTACAATGTCTAAAGCACTTCATAGACAGGTAGTATGCTCATTTAGTCAAACATATACAGGCATGCACTTTACTTTCTTATGCTTCACAGATGATGCACTTTTAAACAAATTGAAGACAAGACCCTTCACCAGAAAAAAGATAACAACTTGCTTTTTTGTGATGCTCACTTTATTGTGTTGGTCTGGAACCAAACCCACAATATCTCCAAGATACACTCATATGATTAATATATGTGTAAATATAATTATGTATAATTACACATAATAATATACATTAATATATAAATCTAACATACATATATATGTATATATTTGTTGTTGTTTTCTAATCCAGATGCATTATTAAGCATCATATGTGTGTTTAGCACTTTCCTAGGAACCTGGTGAAATATAGAAAAATGTCGAAAATGTGTAGCAATTTAGCATTAAACTAAAGCCAAAACCTTTACCCTATGCTAGAGTAAGAGAACATTACAGTATAATTAATGCAGGTTGTGTAGCACAGGTGACTAATTTTTAGCTGTTTGGAGAGAAGAGTGTTCAACAGTCTGTAGGGATTGATAGGATGTTAGTTTGGCTCTGAGAATGAGAAGTCTGCAAAGGGCCTTTACCTGGATTCTGAAAAATGTCATCTCTGTAGATTCAGCATGCCATCGCAAGAGGTGAATAGAAAGATGAGAAAACAGGAGTACCCCAAAATATATGGGAATATATGCTGAAAGAAAATAGAATGCCTGAAGTGCTCATGACACTTCCCACACTGAGGGAAATAACTTAGGGAAAATTAGGCCTTAGAAATAATTTGTAGATTTGTGTGGTACTGTGATGCAATGATTTCCAAAAATAATCTACAAATCCAGAAACTTTCCTTTGTTTGAAATGTCTTGTGTCCCATATTCTCATCTAAGTGAGGTAAAAACCCTAGGAAAAAACCATGAGAGACACAAAACTTTGTA
The DNA here is from genome assembly GCA_033961575.1 of Aselliscus stoliczkanus. Lineage (NCBI taxonomy): Eukaryota > Metazoa > Chordata > Mammalia > Chiroptera > Hipposideridae > Aselliscus > Aselliscus stoliczkanus. The sequence goes on along the minus strand of CM066738.1, from coordinate 89,824,500 downwards.
TCATTTCATGGCTCAAGATACATCTGTCCACCATGGAGGAAAAATGTTAGCCTACCTATGAGTTGTGTTTTTGTCCACAAAGCCCAAAGTTCACCAAGCTGATGTTGCGTTTGATTAATCAAGCAGATAAAACTCATGCTGAGACTCCTAGTCAATAACAGGAGATTGTATTCAACAATCATGAATTAATTTCATAAGTTCATACTTCCATTGGTCAAGTATTTTCCTGTGGCAATAGCTGTGTTTGTAGAATAAAGAATTATTAGGTCCATTTTGGCTCTAGAAGCACATGACACACACATGTGTGGGCTAAAAGTCTCATGTCCTTCACCAGCTTCTGATCTTTAGGATATTATCTATCTCGAAGCTATAATAAAAACATAAAATTTATATAAATATGCCTATAAGCGTTTTACATATAATATATATCCATATATATGAATAATATATAATATATAATATATAATATATATATATGTATATATATATATATATACACACACATATATATATATATATATTATGGAGAGGGAGAGGGAGGGGGGAAGAGAGAGAGAGAGTAAAAGAGAGAGAGAGTTCTGACTCTCAACTGCTCAGTTTTCACCCTCAACTGTCTATCACACATAGTAGCTGGGAGGATCCTTTTGAAAGGTAAAGCAGTTCTCGTCAGTTCCCTGCTCCAAGCCCTCCAATGGCTTCCCATTATAGTTAGAATAAAACCCAAAGTCTTCACCACAGCCTAGAGGGCCTCTTCCTATTTTTTATTGTTTTTGTTAACTCCACCCACCCACATTGTTCCTTTGCTGTTCTTCAAAGATGACCAGCACATTTCTGACCCAGAGCCTTTTCCCTGGATGTTCCCTTTGCCTGAAATACACTTCCCTTGGGTCTTCACATGGCTTGCTCCCTTACTATTGGGTTGTTGGAAAAGTCATGATGCATTTTTGCAATGAAAAACATAGAAAAAATGTCATGACTTTTCCAACAACCCAATATATTCAGATCTCTGCTTAAAGGCCACCTCTTCAGGGAGGCCTTCCCTGGTACCCCAACTGCGATTGTCCCATGTACTTCTCTGGCCCATTGTCTTACTATATTCTGCTTCATAGGAGTTAGTACAACGTGACATTTATAAAGCATCTATTTGTTATTCATTTTACTTATAAATCTCCCAATTGGGGATGTCAGCTCCCCCGAAGGAATAAGTTTTGTTTTTGTTTTTGTTTTCTGTATCTCTGGCACATAGAAGATATTCATTAAATGTTTGCTAAATGCATAAATAAATAAACAATAGGTTAGTATTTGTTGGCTTATTTATTTCTTTATTTACTTATTGATTGATTTATGATTATCACCATAATTCCACTACCTAACCTGAGAACTAGAACATTATCAGAAACTGTCATCTGCCTGTGTTGGCTGCTTCCTCCTTCACACACTCTGTCCTCCCATCCAAGGTAATGTTTATCCTGAACCTTGTATTATAATTTCCTTCCTGTTGAAATATAGTTTTATTATGTATATATGTGTATCTAAAATTGTGTATTGTTTAGAATACATTGTTTCATTTTATCTGACACTGAATTTCATTTAAAAAGAGTATCATTCTACATGTAATCTCCTTCCACTCACTTTGATATTGTTTAGATTCATCAATATTATTTTGATACTTTGATATTATATTATTTCAATATATGTCTGTGTCCACTCATTTTCACAGTTATATAGGAGTAGTCTATTTTGTGACTGTACCACAGTTACTTTTCGCACTGTCCTTGAAGGAGTCTTCTAGGATGGTCTTCTCCCTCAAGAGTTGAGAAAATCTGGCAGAGTCCTTAACCTAAATTTGTCAAAGGCCACAGAAACAGTCAGTGGGAAATCTGATCTCAAGATTCTCTATTGGGGATCGTTACCAAGTTGAAGAGGCTTGTTAGAGGGCATCTTAAGTGTGATGCCTTATAATCAATTGAAAATTGAGCATATCCTACCATCTCTTGCTCCTTTTCTGAGACGGCTTTGCCTAGCTCTCCTAGATGCAGAGAAAACATTTAACAACAACAAAAAAGATTCACCACGCTTTCATGATAAAAGCTCTCAATAAATTAGATATAGAAGGAACATACCTCGGACCTTATATGGCAACTCCACAGCTAACATCATATTTAACAGTGAAAAGCTCAAAACTTTTCCTCTATAACCAGGAACAACACGAGGGTGTCCATTCTCACCACTCCTATTCAACACAGTACTGTAAGTTCTAGCTAGAGTAATCAGGCAAGAAAAAGAAATAAAAGCCGTCCAAATTAGAAAGGAAGCAAAATTCTCTGCAGATGACACAATCTTATATATCGAAAATCCTAAAGACTCCACCAAAAATTGTTAGAACTAATAAATTCATTCACTGAAGGTGCAGAATACAACATACAAAAAATCAACATACAATCATTTCTATACACCAACAACAAATATTTGAAAGAAAAATAAAGAAAACTAAGAAAATATTCCATTCACAGTAACATTAAAAACAATAAAATTTTTAGGAATAAATTTAACTGAGGAGGTGAAAGATCTCTACACTTAAAACTATTAAGACATTGATGAAAAAATGAAGACACAAATAAATAGAAATATATCCTGTGTTTGTGGATTGGAAGAATTAATATTGTTAAAATATCCATACCATTCAAAGCCAACTATAGACTCAATGCAATCCTTGTAAACATTCCAATAGCATTGTTTCACAGAAACAGAAAAAAAATCCAAAAATTTGTTTGGAACTACAGGAGACTTCAAATAGCCAAAATCACTTTGAGAAAGAAGAACAAAGTTGAAGGCATCACATTTCCTGGTTTCACACAATACTATAAAGCTATAGTAATCAAACAGTATAGCACTGGCATAAAAGCAAACACACAGATCAATGAAATAGAATAGAGAGAGCAGAAATAAACCTATGCATATGTGGTCAACTAATATTTGGTAAAGGAGCCAAAAGTACTCAATGGGAAAAAGATAGTCTTCAATAAACGGTCTTAGGAAAACTGGATATTCACAAAAGAATGAAATCAGACCCCTATTTATACCACTCACAAAAATGGAGTCAAAGTGAATTATAAACTTAAACATATACCTGAAACTGTGAAACTTCTAGAAGAAAACTTAGGGAAAAAGGTCCCTTGACGTTGGCCTTGGCAATTATTTTTTGAATATGATACCAAGAGTACAAGGAACAAAATAAATAACTGAGACTATCAAACTAAAAAGCACTGCACAGCAAAAGAAACAATCATGAAAATATAAAGGAAACTTACAGAAAATATCTGCAAACCACATATCAGATAAGTGGTTAATATTTAAAATATATAAAGAGCTTATACAATTCAAGAGTAAAATAACAAACAATCCAATTAAAAAATGGGCCAAAGACCCAAATAGACATTTTCCCAAAGAAACCAACCAGATGTGAGGGGAGTTGGGTGAAAAAGGGAAAGGAGTTAAGAAGTTCAAATTGATTGTTACAAAGTAGTCATAGGGATGTAGGGTATAGCTCAAGGAATATACTCAATGATCTGGTAACAGCCATGTACGGTGTCAGATGGATTCTAGGTTCATTGGGGTTATAGACAGGGGCTTGGGGGCAGGGCGAAAAAGGTGAAGGGATTAAGAAGTACAAATTGGTAGTTACAAAATAGTTGTGAGGCTATAAAACATAGGGAATATAATCAATAATATGGTAACAACTATGTATAGTGCCAGGTGGGTACTAGACGAATCAGGGGGATCACTTCTTAAATTATATAAATTTCTAATCACTAAGCTATACACCTGAAATTAATAAAAAATAATATTAAATGTCAACTGTAATTGAAAAATTAAAAAATGGGTGGGGCGGGGGAAGGTGAAAGGGAATAAGTGGTCCAAATTTCCAGGGATAAAACAAATAAGTCATGAGGTTTTAATGTACAACATGGGGAATATAGTCAATAATACTGTGATAGCGTGGTACACTGTCAGATGGTTGCTCTACTTATGGCAGTCATTTCTTTGAGTATATAAATCTTGAATAACTATGGTGTACCCCTGACACTAATATAATATTGTATGTTAGCTATACTGTAATAAAAATCTTAAAACAAATGGCTAACAGGTACATGAAAAGACCCTCGGCATCACTAATCATCAGGGAATGCAAAGGAAAGCTTAATGAAATATCACGTCACACCTGTTAGAATGTCTGTTATCAAAAAGACAAGAGATAACAGGTGTTGACAAGGGTGTGGCAAAAAGGGAAGATTATTGCATGGTTGGAGGATGTGTGAATTGGTACAATTACTATGAAAAACAGTATGGAGGTTCATCAAAAAATTTAAAATAGAATTACTATGTGATCCAGAAATTCTACTTCTCGGTATATCCAAAAGAAATGAATTTACGATCTCAAACAGATATCTCTACACCCAGGTTCACTACAGAATTACTCAAAATAGACAAGACATGGAAATGACCTAAGTGTCTACTGACTTATGAATGAATAAGGGAAATGTGGAGTGTTTCTATATACAATACATGTATGTGTATATACACATATATAAAATAGAATATTAGTCAACAATAAAAAATAAGGAAATCCCTTATTTGAAACAACATGAATGGACCTTGAGGGTATTATGTTAAGTGAAATTAGAGAAAGACAAATATTGTTTGATCTCACATATATATGGAATCTAAAAAAAAAAAAAAAAAAGCCAAACTCATAGAAACAGAGAGCAGACGTGGAGGTTACCAGGGGCTGTGGGTTAAGTTAAAAATGAGGAGATATTGGTTAAAGGGTACACACTTCCCATTATAAGGTGAGTAAGCTCTGAAGATCTAATATTCAGCATCATAATTATAGTTAACAATACTGTATTATACACTTGAAAGTTGTTAACAGAATAGATCTTAAATATTCTCAACACACACACACACAATTATAATTATTTGAGGAGATGAATGTGTTAACTAACTTATTGTGGAGATCATTTCACAATATAGATGTATACCAAAACTTCATGTTGTACAACTTAAACCTATACAATGTTGCACATCAATCATCTCTCAGTAAAAATGACTTTTATTCTCAAATGAACTGGCAAAGATGAAAACGAAGGTACTGCTTAATATTTCCAAGATCAAGCTTTGTTTGTTGTTCTTGTGGAATTTAACAGAATACATTTCAGGATAATTTTTGGTGTATGAAATTATAGAAGTCATTATGATCTATCTTATGGCTTTGAAAAATGAGTTATTTCTTTTACAAAAGCATACAGGGAACCAGGAATATAGATTCCTTGAGAAAATGGCACAGTGTTTCTGGTGGGTAATCTTTTCATTTTATTATATAAGAAAAAAGATTCTTTAAAAAAAAGTTTACATATTAGAATGTTCACAAATCAGCTTGGAATCTCAATTAATTAAATGCTAATAAATCAACTGGTTCTAAAAATTAAGCATCAAATTAAATTAAAATCAAACAATTATGATTAATAGAAACATAGATGGATGGTGGTGTGTTCCAGAATACCAATCTCTCTCTCTCTCTCTCTCTCTCTCTTTCTCTTTCTCTCTGTCTCCAAAAGAGCATTAAAGTATTGCTCATGATTAAAGAGAAACACTCTCTTAAGAATGTAAATTAGTAAAAGCTTGTGGCAGAATTTGGCAATATGTAAAGTACTTAAAATTGTAAACATGTTCTGACAGAGATGTCTCATTTTTAGGAATTTATCCTAAAGAAATAATCTGACAAATGTTCAAAGCTGTTTGAACATACAAGGGTGCTCACTGAAGTGTTGTTAATAGTATTGAGAAATTGGAAATAAACTAAATATTCAACAGTGGGGAATTAGTTTAAAATTTATGCTATGTGGAGCAGAATATGCAATGTAGAATGAACCTGTATTTTAATTTATAAGTACATTTAGAGTTTACTGAAAAATAAGATAGTCATTATATTCATAGTAAATTGAAAATCAACTATAATATAATATGTACAGTAGGGTTCTTTGTATATAAAACCTGTACACACACATACAAATACATCCAAACAGAATCAATTGCCAGGAATAATATATACCAAAAGGCTAACACCATGTACCTTTAAATAGAATTACAGGTGATATTTTTACCTTTTTTTTCCTACTACACATACATATTATTTACTCAACTTCAATATAATCTGACAACTTCACATGTGAACTACCACCTTTGTTTAAGGCACTGTCCCCTTTTACCTGTTGTTGTAGCTTGGATGCTCCTGTAAGTATACAGATGCAGAGCCAAGAACTGGAGAGCAAGCACAGGTATCCCCAACTTTTTTTTTTTTTTTGAGGGCAGTATCACTGGCCCTCATATGTAGGACCCAAACCGGGGCCACTGGCTTCCCAAGCCAGCGCTTAACCACCGCACCACTCAGGCGGCCCTTCCCCAACTCTTCAAAAGCTTGCTTTAGAACACATTTACAACCTACATTAATACTTGTTTTCACTAGCCAAAAGAAATCATAAAAGGATTTTCGCTTTATAATAAAAGATGGAAAGTGAAAGAGCATTTGGCATTTGTTTTACCGCTTGTCGTTACAGAGGCAGCCAGACCTGGAGAAGCAAGAGTGGTCCACCAAGCTCCTTCCCTGGCCATGCACTCAGCATCTCAGCGTCCAGCCCAGAGAGCTTTGAACGGTGAGCATTTGTGCTTTATCTCGATTTATTTGGTGCATCCAGGAGCGAGATGAGTCCCAAGGTAATTGCTTTTTCACTTCACACCATTTTGGCTTATGAGAGGTTTTATAGGAATCCTGTACTTGTAGATATGGGTGGGGGTTTCTAATTGGGCATGGGTGGTGACCTGGGTAGCAGAAAGGCCAAAAAGGAGAAAAACCAGTAAAACATTTATCAATAAGCTAGTTGATGCCGTGTGTAACTGGGCACAATCCTTCTACGCTCTGTGACTGAGCCTCAGAGCTGTCCCACCGAGGGACTGAAAAGCCAAGGCATTTATCCATCAAGTTGCATCTCTCCTCAGTTGAGAATTGCCCCAGGTGTCAGGTTTCTGGTGATTGGTTCTTTTCAGCAGCCCCGTGTGTGGGCTGAGCAAGCTTCCCCAGCTTCAGAGGACAAACAGCTGTGTGTGCTTGCCTGGGGAGCCTGGAAGAATGCCGGGGCAACTTTCCATTGCCCTTGCAGCTGAACCCCTATGTACATCCCAGGGATGTGACACAGAGCATCACCTGCTCAGTACCTCTGGATCGGTCCCAGTGTCTCAGAAAATCTACCTGCTTCCACCCTCAACCTTGCTAGAGCCTCAGCACAGCCTCCCGAGTGACTATTTTAAAACTCAAGTCATAGCACATCACACCTTTGCTGAAAATCCTCCAACAGCTTCTCCTACCACTCACCAAAACAAACAGAAACCAAGCAAGCTTAAACAGTCCAGAAGGCAGCACCTGATCCAACTCCCATGACCCCATGTCTCACTCTCTCCTCTGTGGCCTCACGATAGCCACATTGGCATTTATGCAATTATTCCTCCAAGTATCCACCCGCCCAGGGCCTTTGCACCAGCTCCCTTTGCCAGGAAGACCTCTCTCCAGCTGTGCAGTTACTTCTCTCGCACTTCCTTCTGGCTTCTGCTCACATGGTTCCTCCTCAGAGCAGCCTTGCCTTGACTATTCTATGTAAAAGACAAGCATTCTCACTCTACTGCTTTCTGTTCCTGTTTTATCTTTCCCCATGGCACTAATTATCATCTGACAAACCACATCTTTTTCTTTAGTTTTTAAACATTTAGTTTGCCTTGTCCCCCTCCCCGCACCAACAGTAGACTGTAAGTTCTGTTAGGACAGAGCTGTGCCTGTTTTTGGTTTTATCTTTGTTTTCTTGTTATTATTATTTCCCCAGTGCCTGGGCTATTACAGGCACTTAATAAATGCTTAATATTGGATAATGAATGGATGAGTGAATAAGACAAAGACTAATCAATTTCTAAGGGAAGGACAGAATGAGATAGAGAAAATTTCTTCAGGATCAGATTCCTTCTTTGGTGTTTTCTAGTTAGTTGGGCCACTTTTACTAACTCCCTGTTACCTTGACAATTATGCTTTGTCCTACAGGTTGCTTTGCAGCTGACCTTCTGAAACACGGGTTTCTGGCTGCCTAGGTATATATTAGGTTGGTGCAGACATAATTGCATCTTTTGACATTATTTGTCATGATGAAAACGGCAATTCCTTTCGCACCAACATAATAATATCTGCCAGTGTTCACTTGGTTAAACAGATCTCTAGTTCTCCAAGCTGTCTGCTCTTAGGGCCTTCCACATCCTGGAATTGCAGGTGGACTGGAGCTCTGGTTCAAGATGACCTGCCCTAAGCAATCAGCTCCCAAAGGGCAGGCCCAGGGTTCTCAGTATGTTCTTGGCTCAAGTTCTCATCAACTCTTGTCAGGCCAACAACAAGAAGCTGGTATGCTTGGAAGTTAGCGTTGTAGTCCAGACTTTCTTGACAACACACCCTCCCAATGAGCCAAGGCAAAATCACCCTTCCCTTCCCACCTTTCCCAGATTTGCTGGTCCCGGATCCCTGCCCCAACCTCCTCCACCCTGCACCACTGCTGTGGCTGCTTATGAAACAAATGGTCCACCCACAACTCTCTTCTGCCATGATTCACCTGAATTAATAACAAGGCTCCACACTGAGCAGTGATAATATCTTCTCTCCAAAGAATGTGGAATGTTGGGAAATCTGTCTGAGTAGCCCATCCCCAGCACCCAGAGACATCAAAGGTCACTCCTTTTCCCAGGAGACGAACTTGAGTTTGAGGTTAGAAGTCTTCAATGTGCCTCATGGTAGGGAGTTACAGAGTTGAAATTTCTGTTCAAATCAGTGGCATTTAATTGCATTTGATGATGTGCACTTCTGTTTGGATCTATTCTATTGCATCTCATTTCATTCCATGGATTATGAATGGACATTTAAGTAAAGAGAGCACTGATGACAAAATACTTTTTTTTGATAAATTGTATTATACTTTAGTTTTACTTTGAAGTTGTGAGACTGAATTTTAAAGAGATTACTAGTGTAATTTTTCTTTCTACCTCTCATAACCGAATCCTGTTTTTAACATGAATTATGTGAAAACATGAGAAAATAGATATTCCTATACTTTTAAATAGACCTAAATGCCTATAAGGAAGTCTCCTAGGGGCTTATGGTGTTCAGATGTCTCCTTAATATTTCCAAGTAGGAAATAATCAATAAATTTCTACCTAGGTTTATCCTCAAATAATTTGGGGTTTGTATAAAAGTTATTTCATAAATTTTTATTATATCCTGGCCCTTGCAGAGATTTCATTTCAGCAATATTCTGACCTTTTGCAATTCTATGCTATTTGTGACAATTAACTCTAAAATATGAATTTATATATATATATATATAAAAATAAACATTTTCTCAATGCAGATTCAAAACCATAAACACTATATACCACAAAAATAATAAATCATCCATAGAATTATTTACATTTACATAGCATTCTATACATTCTCACTTTTGTGTTTCTTCTTCATGTCATTCAAATAATTTTTCCTCTTCCCTGCCCTTTCCACAGAATATAATTCAACATTATCTCCAATTCTCTAGTAAGATTGTGCTTAATCCTTTCAGATGTACAACATGAATCAGATACAGGTTTTAATTTCAAGAAAACTACTTCCTCTCTCTTCTCAGAGACATGGTTTCTTGTATCTAAGAAACCACTTTGTGTAGAGTTCACAGTTAATGATAAAACATCCTGCTAATTATTAAATGCTGATTTTGTGCTAAGCATTGTGCTAAGTACATTGCATTTATTACACAATTTCCTTCTCATTTCTATGAAGTGGGCATTAATCCCCTTTAGCAGATGAAGCACCTAAGGAATCTTTCCTATTTTATTTGATCAAGGGGATCTGAATTTTATCCTACATTTTAATGTAGCTTTTTTCACTTATTTGTTTGTATACAAGTATTTATTGAGAAAATGTTTTTTTCATCTCCTACACTGTGCAGATGGTACATGAGGAACTGGGCTAGGAGCTTCTGGAAACACAGAAAAGAATAAGATTCAAACCCTTTTCCCAGGATTCAAAATATGGTTGTATGTATTATTAGGTAATACAAACTTCCAAAACAGTGACATCTTAAAATCCTAATGGCTTGACACAATAGAAGTCAATGTCTTTTTGCCACAGTGTTTGGTGGCCTTTCTTCCATGTGATCATTTTAGGATCCACACACCTTTCACCTGGTGGCTTTGCCATCCTTTGTGCTTTAGAGGCATTCACATCTGGCTGGTGAAAGGGGAAGAGACACAATATGGACCAAGCCAGGCCATGGTGTGCATCACTCTATTCTATTGACCAGAATACAGAACATGGCCCTGTGAAATTTCAAGGATCACTAGAATATGTAGTCTCAATGTGTGCACAGAAAGAAAAGGAAATGGGCAATTAATTGGTCCATTCCTCTGAGCATCAAATGTCCTTTCACCCTTCCATAGAATACTTGTCCCTGCCCCATGTAAGTCAACCCAAAGATCCATCCAACTCAGGGTTCCGGTACTCAGGGTGATGAGTTCCTATTCATGTGACCCCCTATGACTTGGTGACTTAGGAACTCTAAGGACAAGTTTTCTGCCCTCTCACCCCCGTCCACATACTCCAACCCCACCCTCCACCTCCAGTGTACGTTGTAAGGTAAGAACAGGATAATAACTATTACAAATTCCCATTGGCAAAGCTGTGCAAACATTGTGAAATCCTGCTGAACAGTTTTTATAAAGGATCCTTATGGGAGGAGGGTGAGGAAGTTCTGGATGAGACCCTGATGATGCCTCTGGGAGAAATTCCTTTGTGCACTCATTTTGGTGGCCTTTCTTTGAACACTTCCCCTGTGACCACATCTGAAGCTGGTGTTGGGGAATTTGCACTCCTTGAGTGTTACCCAGGGGCTCAAAGGTTGTTTTAAGTCTTAAGTAGTTACAATTTTCTTTCACAAAATATGTCCCTTAAAAATGTGGCCAGCATCTGACCTCTTTGCTTCTAGTCACTTATGTGTGTGTGAGTAGCCAATCCTCAACCTCTTTTCTAGTGATGATTCTTAAACCCAAATTCTTTCTTCCCCCTCCCATATGACATTCTCTGTAAACTAAATGAATATTACATTTGAAGGTGGGGTGGGTGGGTAGAACTAACATCCATTTTTTTTCTTTTAATTAAAATTTGTTGGTTGACTGTGGTTAGCAAAATTACATAGGTTTCAAGTGTACAATTCTGTAATACATCATCTATATATCACATTGTGTGCTCACCACCCAGAGTCAGTTCTCCTTCCATCATCATGTATTTGACCCCATTTACCCTCATCTTACCCTCCCCTTCCCCCTTAACCTCTTGTAACCACTAAACTATTATTTGTGTTTATGAGTTTTTGTTTATTTGTTTGTCTTGTTCCTTTGTTGCTTTCAATTTCATATCGCACATATCAGTGAAGTCCTATGGTTCTCAACTTTTTCTGTCTGATTTATTTCACTTAGCATAATAATCTCAGGGTCCACCTATGTTGTTGCAAATGGCACTATTTCATCTTTTTTATGGCAGAGTAGTATTCCATTGTGCATATATACCACATCTTCTTTATTCAATCATCTATCAAAGAATACTTTAATTGTTTCCATGTCTTGGCCCCCGTAAACAGAGCTGCTGTGAACATCAGAGCACATAAATCTTTATGGATAAATGTTTTCAGATTTTTTGGATAGATACTCAGGAGAAGGATTGCTGGGCCATATGGTAATTCTGTTCTTAATTTTTTGAGGAACCTACACACTGCCTTCCATAGCGGCTGCACCAATCTGCATTCCCACCAACAGTGTAGTATATGAGGTTTCCTTTTTTTCCACAGCCTCTCCAACATTTTTTATTTATCTTGTTGATGATAGCCATTCTAACATGTGTGAGGTGATATCTCATTGTGGTTTTTGTTTGCATTTCTCTGATGATTAGTGATGTTGAGCTTTTTTTCATGTCTATTGATCATTTGTATGTCCTCTTTGGAGAAATGTCTATTCAGGTCCGCTGCCCATTTTTTAATTGGATTGTTTTTGTTGTTGTTGTTGTTGTTGTTGAGCTGTATGAGTTCCTTATATATTTTGGATATTAGTCCCTTATTGGAGGTGTTTGCAAATACCTTCTCCCAATTGGTTGGTTGCCTCTTTATTTTGTTGATGGTTTCTTTTGCTGTGCAGACGTTTTAAATTTGCTAAACATAAGACCTGAAACAAAAACTGCATAGAAGAAAACATAGGTACTAAACTGATGAACCTTGGGTTCAAAGAGGATTTTATTCATTTGACCTCAAAGACAAGGGAAGTAAAAGCTAAAATAAATGAATGGCACTATATCAAACTAACATCCTTAATCTGATCTTTAGCAGATGTCTGAGTTTTTCTGAGTTATAAATCAAAAGACAGACGCATTGAGCCTTCCTGATCAGCAAACTTCTTTTTAAAAAACAAAACGCAACATAACAAAACCAAACTCAAACCAACCAACCAACAAAAAATATACTGGCAAAGTTTAAAACTGTGTGGAAGGTACAAACTATGAAGGGTATTTTCTAGTACATGCGGTAGCCACTCTAGAGCCAATATCTCTTACCTGCAGTGGGGAGGGTGAGAGCCATCTTGTCTCAGGTGAAAAAAAAAAAAAAAAGCCATATGAAATGAATTTAGGAAAGCAGGAAGACCTTAACTGAATAATTTTATAAGACGTTTATTTTCATTTGTTATCATATTGCAGCATCTTGCAAGCCCCTGCGTTAAGAGTTAAGCCCTCATAATTGCAGGAAAGAGTGAATGAACAAATTCTTATTGTAAACTTCTGGAAAACTCATTCCTTTGAGTTGGTAATTCACAAACAGGAGCTTACTATTCCTGAGTTTTGCTTCCATGCACCTAAATTGCTCCCCTGCTACATTCCATACATTCCTCCATTAGTCTTTTTTTTTCTTTTCTGCATTTTGTCAGACAACAGGCTTTTGGTTTTGGAAGGTAGCACTTGAAGATGTGGTCATCTAAAAATGCATTATAAAAGAGGAAGGATCTTACCAGATGAGCTCTAAATCACATACGCATATACTTGGCTACTCAGCTGAGGCCATGGTCAGGAAGCTGAGAAAGCCTGGGTGGTAGGTAGTACGTGGGTTCAGGGAGGTAAAGCAGAGATGTTGGACAATTTGACATCTCTCTGGAAATGATCCTAGAGATGAGTCTTCTGTTTTTGGAAGACAACACATTGCAGTAGAAGGAATACTGATTTTGCAGTTGGTAGCTTTTGTTTGCAGACCAGATTTATTTATGAGTTCTATAATCCTGAACAAGTTAGCTAACCTCCCTCTTGCTCATTTTCCTCATCTGTAAAATGTGAGATAATGATGACACATTCTCCATGGCATTATTAGGAGGATCAAATGGACTAATGGATGGGAAAGTGCTTTTCAGATGGCAAAGCAGTTTCAAATGTGAGTAGTTATTATAATTGGACCTCAATAAATGCTCTTTGATAATAATGGTCAGTTTTTAACCACATTTTCCTTCCTTGAAGGATTGTGGATATAAGACTTCAATCCCTCAGAAACAGGGCTTCGTGCTGGCAACTTTTCCTACCCAACTCAGATTATTGGATAAGAGGGAGCAGGACTCATGTCACCCTGGCACTCTTTCTCTAGGCAGTATTTTAACAGGTTAGAACTTTTTTCTGATGTAGCATATGGTGTCAGTGTGACAAAGTGCAAAGAGCCTGGGGCTAGAGGTTCCAACAGATGCTTTCATTTCTTCATTATTTTGTTCATTCATGCATTAACTCAGCAAATATTATTGAAGACCTGTGATGTAGCAGTCACTGTGCTAATCTGCTGTTAACTGTGGAGTTATTTTAATCCTCACTCTCATATTAATAGGAACTTGAGAGAGTCACTTAAACTCTTTTTGCGTTGGTTGACTCAACTGTCTATGGTGATCAGCCCTGCTTTGTCTTTCTCATACAATTTTTATGGGAGAATAGCTTGCAGAATGATTTGTAGAAATAAAAGGGCTAGACAATTATGAGGTGTTAGGGTATTATTAGCATTTCTTGAATAGCCATTGGCATATGGCACAGCTACTGTGCTCAGGTAGGACAGCCACAAAGGAAAACTGATTATAAAGAGGGACACTGGTTATGTTTTAATGCCGTTTTGTGGAATGCCAATAACCAAACCCGAGATTCTTTCATGGTTGGGTATGGTGTGAATACGGCCATGATAAAACGATGATCAAGTGAATTGAAGGAGGAGAGCAGGAGTAGGTGTGGGAAAATGGGTGTAGTGACTGGTTAGAGTTTTTTTCATATGCTGCCTCACAGGAGTGGGCAGGCAGGGCAAGGCAAGTCTGATGAATACTCTGGGAACCTTGACAGAGATTGGCAACATGGAATTAGCTTTGGTAGTAATATTAGTTAGCATTTATACCACACTTTGTTTTCAAAGTACTTTACCATGGTTCCTTAGGTAATTACATCCTTGTGAATTAGGTCAGCATTGTTATTTCTTTCACTCCATTAATCCCTTCTCCTCCTCAGCTAACTGAGGCCCTTACTCAGCAAGTGAAACATCCAGCCTTCAGTTAGGTGTGTCCTCATGAAACTATGCGTTAGCCTTAAAGGGCAGACTTAAGGAATGGGCCAGGGATACCCTGACATCTTCTCTTTTTTAATGCTAAACGCAATTACAATCCTTAGCCTATGGAGAACTAGTTACAATAATTTTAAAGGGTCCCTTTCATGACTCCCTTTGCTTCTTTTCCAATAAGAAGCAAACCAGTTATTTTTATACTACATGGAATATTATAAAAACCCTTGGATGCATGACACAGAGAGGTGTGTTCTGATGTGGCTTCTGCCACTTATTAGCTTATTTAGATGTTATTTCAACGAGTCACTCACACTTCAACAAGCTTTGAAGATTTTTAAGCTTCAGGGTTTAGCTTCCTAAAATGTGAATAATCATAGCCGGTCTGCTTTCCTCCCTGGCGATTTGTAAAGATGGCACAAAATATCATAATTTAGGGAAGTCTGTATGGCCAAATAAGATACGCTAGTCTTATTGGTTAGCATGATATTCATGACATTAATCAAAAGATGGAAACTGCACAGTGCCACCATCTCTCCTCCTGGGTCCATGTGCTGACATCACTAACTGATTATGGCACTCTTTGTTTTTTGCCCTCCTAAGCTTGGCCTTAGCCTCAGAATCCTTCTCCACACAGTTCTCTTAGTCACCACCACTGACTGACTGGAATTGGTACAGATAAGGAAAACATTTGTCAAACCCGAATCTAAATCTCTTTTGCTGTTTATATTTATTTTTATGTTATTTTGAATAGGTTATACATACACATGGTTCTAAAACAAAATATTTTCAAAAAATGAACTGTTTTCCCCTAGTCCTCTGGTTTTCTACTGTTTCTAAAGAGAAATCTTCTTATCTGGCTTATTTATATGCACTGATAAATATTATCTCAGGAAAAAAGTTAAAGGACATCTCAAGGTAATTTCAGATAGATTAGGAGGTATGAAGTTCTGAATTAAGACAATTTATTTCATTGACAACATCCTGGCTGGAAAATACAATCTGTAAAATTCTAACCTTTTAGCCTATATCCCATGCTAAGTAAATTCTATTGTAAATAAAAAAATGATCTTGAGTCTGGTTGAATTGAATCTAGGAGGTTATGTGATATGACTATGTTCCAGATATTAGCTTCTGTTTTCAGCCTCTGGATGTCTTTCCAGTTTTAACTGAAAAATGAAAACTCATAGAAATATTATTAACATCACACATTTGGGATGATTGAAGCACTTTTTTTTTTTTTTTTAACAGAGCATCTCTTTCACAATACTGGACTGGAAAGGAAACTAACCAGGGTGAGAGGCTGAGAAAAATTCTCCTTTTCAGAGGAGATGTCTCAGTAAGGTTTAGGCAGATAACACAGAATCAGTGGAAACTATAGGACATAGGGATCCACTTTCTAACTCATGATTTAAAGGTATTTCACATGAAAATCATAGATCATTGTACTGGACAGTCTGTAGCAAACTTAATGTTACTATTTACTCTTCCCTTCTAGATATCCTATCATTGTAGAGTGGAAGAGAGAGACTGTTCTTTTCCCCTGATTCCCCTTCCCTCTATGGTTTTAAGTTCGAGTTTGTCAATGAGAGATGTTTGTGTGTTATTTGGAAACAAGAAAAAATGCAAAGTCACTATTTTGGGGAGGTAGTTGCAGCCAGATTCATGGGTAGATGAATGATTCACAGTAACATCTTTGCTAAGGTTTAGAGAGCCACTTGGTTCATCTCTTGAGAACTGAGAGATTTGGCACAAACTTTTCAGTAAGTTTTGAGAATTGGTGCTTTAAGGATGAATCTGTCAAATTGATTCTCTGAGAGAATTATAACTGATGTCAATAACAACTTCCGTGCCAGCGTAAGATGGGTCACTGATAATCTATGGTATATAATAACAAAACAATTATTTACATTATCAGCTCTAATTTCATGGAGTTATGTATCTATAGAAGGCAAGACTTTGGGAGGCAAAGTACCAATAGTAGTAATAATAATGAATAGTATTTGGTGGAAATAAAGAGTACAAGGAATGTGGAGTGGAGCTGTCTATTTCTGCGTGCAATGTAGAACTAGGAGAAAGAAATGTGATGTCAGGATTTTAAATTAGTTTTTCAAGGAATGGGATAAATACCAGAGACTATGATTTTAATTACCGTCTTAAAGGAATTCCTTATTTCTTGTAGCCAATAGGCCAATATTTCTAAAACCCAACCAAAAGTATAGTCCTGGGGATAGGTAAATTAAAATTCAAAGTGAATGTACAGACTTATCAGCTCTCTTACAGTAAAGTTAAGAGTATTAACCAAGAAGGAGTGAAACCTTGAAAATCATAGAAGAGAATTTGGGCAGATTCCAATGTACTGTATCTAAGGACATTGAATGCCCCAAACCTACTTCTGCTGCCAGCATAAGCAGCACTATCTCTTTATTGCCTGACCACCTTGTAGAGAGTTCAACTCAGTCATTTACTTTGCAAGGGATGCCAATTCCCTGTAACACCCATGCACCACCTTTCTTTGCTTAATTTGACCTAAAGACCCATAATTTGACTTAAATTCTGGTAAAACTCAGGAGGATGAGCATACAGAACAATGTATGATTGGGAAGAAAGTTCCATACACCCAAGAAGAATTTCAATACTTTGTCAATTTTTAGCAATTTGTGTATGGAAATAGATTATAGGTATTAGACCAAGGAGTAGAGCTTAATGTTGAATTGGAATAATCACAATCGATAGTCATAGCCTTTGACCCACTTCTTATACTTGATTTCACAGATGCCAAGATTCTTATTTAAAGGGCAAGTTGTGACCACATTGAGGAAGGACTCTGCTCTACTGCCTACATTTACATCATATATCTTCCTCCTGTTCTTCCTCAGATTGACTTGTGGTCATGAATAAAGGTGACTCTGCATCAGGGAATACCTAGAATTCTGAGTGATTACTGGACATCTAAACTGATGCTAATTTAAAATATCCATTTATTCTATAAATGTAGAGTAGAAATTTATAAAAGTCAAGTGATGAGAAAAGTTTTGGCCTAAGTTCCATGTCAAAATGGGTTCAGTGATACCCAAAACACCAGTATGAATAGTTGGAATAGACACACTTAGAAAGCAGCAGAATCCTCTATGTTGGCTTCCTGACATGTGGAAAGATAGGTACAATGACAAGAAGAACCAAGTGGAAGTTTATTTCTACCAGCATAGAAAACCATAATCAATGTAACACACTAAGAGAAATTTCAGAGATTAGATGAATGATTAAAGACTGGGAATATGCATGCTTGGTCTGTTTAAAAGACAGAATATGAAGTATAAAAGTGAATTTTTCTTAACTTAGATGACACCTCCAAATGTAGCTGCTGATTCAGATGTATTTTTTTGTTGTTGTGTGTTTTATGTTTTTTACTTGAGCAAACCAACTAAACTTGTGATGTCTAGACTTCAACTATTGCTCTGGTGATTGTTTTTATCTTCCATACCTATTAGCAAAATTTTTTAAAAAAAGGGGGTCCTATGAACCAGTTGCTTTTACTTGGCAGGGTTAGCAATATACCTTGACTGTCTTAGACCGTATCAGGTCTTTGTCACAATTTAGCATACAAGGGCTTTGACTTTCTCACCATCACACAGAGCATGATGCTAATCCATAACACTGATGACATCATGCTTCTGGGAAATGATGATCCTAACATAACAAATACCTAGATGCCTTGGTAAGTCATATGGAAGTCAAAAGGCAGAAAATCAAGCCCATAAAAATTCAGGTATTTCCTATCTTGAGGAAGTTTTTAAGTGTTCAGTGGTCGGGACATATTGAGATTCTCCTGCCAAGGTGAAGAATAAATCTCTGCATTAGTACTTATTACATCTATGAAAGGGGTTCAACACCTGTGGGCCTCTTTGAATTCTGCTGTAGATATAACATACACATATGGGGACATGCTAATCTGACCCATTTATCTGTTGCCAGTTTGGAGTTGGGCCCAGATAAAGATAAAGCTCTGTAGCAGGTAGAAGGCACACTGCTTCTTGAGCTATAGAAACAGTCAGATCCAATGGTGCTCAGTGTCTTTAGGAGATAGGGAATACTGTGTAATCCTAACAGGAGAATCATAGCCAAACACTTAGAATTTTAGAATAAAGTTATGCTCCTTTTTTTTTATTCCTTCCCATATAACTATAGTTCTTTTGAGAAGAAGCTTCTGCTTTCTACAGGACTCTAATAATATTAAACATTTAATCATGAGACACTGAGTTGACAGAACCTCTTCACTGGTTACTATATGACTCTAAAAGTCATGAATTCTCAGCAGCATTCCATCATTCCATGGCAGTGGGATATACAAGTTTTGGCTTGATCAGGTACTGAATGCATAACTGAGATGTATGAACACATGACCAAGATTCAGTTAACTTCTGCTGCATAGCAAGCCACCCTACAATTTAATGGCTTAAAATACAACCACTTATTTATCTTACAATTCTCACAATTTAGGGGTCAATTAGCTCATTCTTCTGGTGTGGTCCAGTTTCAGTGATCTCTGCTGGCGTTGCTCATGTGTCTGCTGACAGCTGGATGATTTAGGATAGCATCATTCACATGTGTGGCTGTTGACAGGCTATAGCTTGAGGCAATGGGAGTGACTGGACTATGTGTCTCCGATCATTCAGCAGGCTAGCCCAGGAGTTTTCACACGGAAGTTGCAGAGTTTCAAGAAACACAAGAGTAGAAGAAGCTGTGAGAATTCTTCAGGCCTATGTTCAGAACTCAAAGTTTCTTCTGCTACATTCTATTTGATAGCAAATAGAATGAGAAAATTCATTCTCAAATAGAATGAGAAGATTCAAGAGTTGGGGAAATAGATTACACCCGTTGATGGCTGGAGCTTCAATGTGTTGCTGCCATTTTTTAACAATATACACAGACTTCCATGACACTTATTCTTGCTCGATGAGTTGATACCTCTTCCTCAACCAACACTTATGGCTCCACGGGAAGTTCTTGATTACCAGATGACAAAACAAAACAAAACAAAAAAACCCAACCTGTTTCCATTTTTTTTAAATTTCTTTTGTGCTATGAAGAGTTCTTGGACAATGCAGATGCCTTCCTAAATCAAGTAGAGTCCTGTCCATTTTTTAAAATTTCTTTTGTGCTACATAGAGTTCTTGGACAATGCAGATGCCTTCCTAAATCAAGTAGAGTCCTGTTAGTTTTATATGTTTCTGTGTAAACTGTTTTCTTCCCCGTACTTAAGTGAGCTGAACCACGGCACAGTGTAGTGGATCTTGCTGGGCTACAAGGGAGAAAGGGTCTTTTTGGAGCAGCGACCTCTCCCTCAAAGTCATACTTTGTAAGGGAAGGTCAGCCTAATGTATGGGATTAGTTTATGTAGCCAGATTTAATGTCGGGAACACCAAATACCAGGCTGTTAAGAAAAGGTACAGAGAAGAAACTTGGAGAACCTTGCCAAAGGTGTCCTTAGACTAAATTGGAGGTTTTTCCATGATTGGCTTTAAGAAGAGATGTGAATCAATATAAATTACCAAGTCAAAGCACCTGCATATTTTGAATAGTAAATTTACCATGGCATGGTACTACAAATGTTTGCTTGTTGTCTACTACATTTCAGAAAGTATTTCATATGCTGAAAGAAGTCTAAGACATTGCAGTGAAGAAAACAAAGTCCCTATGTCATAGAGTGTGCTTTTAGTTGTTATGCTGGATGACTAAGAAATGAAAGAAATGGTTCCTACTTTCATGGAGCTAATAATATTTTTGTTGGGGGAGAGACAAGAATAATACTCCAACCAAAAGAAAATACAAGATCAGACAGTCAGTTACTAAATTGAATGATTTAGATGACGCAAGAAAACACAAAGGCCTATTTTTCCAGGAAGAAGGTTGTGGATGAGTTCAGAAGAAAGCCTGTAAAGGGCACACAATACAGTTCTACAACTACTACAGGAAGCAGGGCCTTGGTTTTCATATTTACCATAGCAGCCCTCTATATATTGGGGCAAACTGTTTCCAAGTGGAAATTTAAGTCTGTTGGTTATGAATTAAGTAGACTGTCACCATATTTTACATAAATGTTCTGATCAATTATTTCTCTGGAGCATGAGTGGCAGTGTGGAGGCTTTGTCTAATGTGGAGATCATGCCTGGAGTCAAACGTGGCAGCCTGGTCAAGGCCCGCCCAGTAAAAGGCAGCTTCCAGAGAAACTGGGAAGGCTGAGGGTTCCAGCCACACTCCGTAACACAGAGATCAAGCTCAGTGCAGACAGTAAAGACATAAGAGGCCAGGAAGGTCTCATGTGGCTATCCAGGCAAGCATAGAGTCCAAGAGGTCAGAGAATGCATGAGAATGTTTCCAGTATGCAGGACACACCAAAACTGGGTTGGATCCTTGGCTGAATTTATTTCCTTCATTTATTCTTTCAGCTATGAAAATGTACTGTGTGCACCGAACATTTTACTGTTACACCTACCATACATTTTCTGCATACTTTATTATTGTGAATACAACTTTGAGTAAGTCACAGTACCCACTGCACCCTCTGTTGGGGGAAAATGAAGAGGACCATGTACACTCCCCTGCACCTTGATAACCACCTGCAAGGGATATATGTGCAGGGTGCTGGAGGGATGCACTGAAAGAGCTCTCATTCCCCCTGCTGTGTGGGTGGGCGAGGAGGCACAGGTGTGAGCATTTGTCAACAGAGGCCCCATAAAGCCCCCAGGTGTTCACGCTCCTGCCTAAGGTTGGGGCCAAGAAAGACCTTTTGGGATTTTCTTTTGGTAAGTAATTAATATATGTTTCAAGTTAAATGCCAGAGCATGAAAAGACCTTGCAGGTGCTAGGTGTTATTATAACATTAAAATAATGAGAGCTTTGCTGATCTTGCTCTGCCTAGCTTAGTGGTTATTCTCAACACTCCCTGCAAATTAGAATCACCTATGGTAATTTTGAAAACAAAAAATTGCCAGTGCCCAGACCTCTAGGGACTGGATTTCATTGATTTAGGGTAAAGCGGCGGTGGGGTGGGGGAAGTGCAGCAAAACAACTGGTGGTGATTGTAATACTCAGCCAGGGTTGACACCCATTGCCAGAATATCAAAGCACTTCTTTTCTCTTTATCTTAATAGTTTTCTGAGACTCAGCTTAATTTCCATCTCCTCTGTGAAGTCTTCCCTGCTTTTCCCATCTGTTTTTGAACTCCTGAACTTTGCCATCTGTAATCCCCAAGCACTTCCTAACCAGCACACAAAGCTACTAAGAAGAGAAGAGGCTGTGCCTTTTATTGCTTACAACCATGGAAACTTGACTCTTAGATTTGGCTGAATGATCCAGACTGTAGATCAGAAGTATATTGTTTTTTAATGCCTGCTGATGTTTTATACAGAAATTGGAATACTTCGTAAACTATTAGTGTTGTGAGGGACCTTAATGAACCCTAATCAGATCCCTTTCATTTTATAATTGAAAATATTCAAAGGCAAAGTCACTTCTCTAAGTTTGTATCATCTGCTGGTCATAGAGCTCTGCGCATATTCTTTCTGATGCTCAACAGAGGTTCTCTGGTTGTATTTTGTGATATTAGAAGGAAAAGAGTGGTACAAACTTTATACTTTTCCTAAAGTCCTAACAATGATAAAAACAGAGTGGAAATTAGGCTATTTTAGGCTAAAGATTTAAGTTGAATGGGTGCTCAAGTCTTGAGAAATGAGGGTAAAATGAAGAAGCTGATGTTTAAGTTAAGTAGTTTTCAACCATAGTCAATGTTGTCCCTAAAGAGACAGTTGGCAATGCATGCAGACATTTCTGTTGTCATAACTATTATAGAAGGGATGTTACTTGTATGTAGTGCTCAGAGGCCAGGGATCCTACTAAACATCCTACAATGTTGTAGGATAGCACCCACAACAAAGGATTATCCAGCTCCAGATGTCAACAGTACCAAACACTGAAAGACCCTGGAGTAGAGGTTCTTGTCAGCTCAGGGAAATAGGGCAAGGGCAAGAACAGAGGACAGAGAACTGCCATTTACAGATGATGTACCTCCAAGCAGAATGGCCAAAACATTTCTTCTGGCAGAGTGATAAGATGGTGAGAAATATTAAGCTTAAATGACATCATGAGGGTGGGGCCCTGACCCAATAGGATTAACATCCTTAGAGGAAGGGACACCTCCATCTCTTTCTCTGTACACTTGGAGGAAAGTCCTTGTCAGGATACAGTAAGGAGGTTGCTGTCTACAATCCAGGAAGAGAGGCTTCATCAGAAACGGAACCCTGCCAGAACTTGATCTGGGATTTGTAAACTCCAGAATTGAGAAAGAAATTATTATTGTTCAAGTACCCCCCCATCCCCACCTCTACCCCCCACCTCTGACACCTGTGGTATTTTGTTATAGCAGCCCCTAGTCAACTAAGATACTTAAGAAGCTTGAACAATTAGAAAAAGAAGCAAAAATAATAAAGATATCCAAGATGGCAGAGTATCTTGCAAGGGAAACAGCAAGAGAGTAAAGCTCAGGCTTTCCTCCACTGAATATTGTGAGGGTGGGATCCTAGTCCAGTGCTATCTCCTAACAACTCCTTTCTAATAACACCCAGTTCTAACTGACTGGTCTTTGGAAGCTTATCCTCTTGGTTGCTGAAGAATGTTTTAAACAGAAATAAAACATATAGAATAATTCAAGTAGGAGATATTTAAATAAAAAAGTGTAAACAATATTTTCATAGCATAAGGGTTATGTATCAGCGACCAACCATTAATAACTTATACTTGTTTCCTTAAAGTTTTTAGTGCAGTGCTTTTAAAAATTGGGTTTGCATAAACATTTAGGAAGCATGTTAAAAATTCAGATTGGTGAGTCCATCGCCACAGATTTTGATTTAGTGGGTTTGAAATAGGGTGGTCCAGAATCTGTTTATAAAACTGAGGGCAGGTCTGAATCAGGTGATCCACTGATCACACTGAAAGACATCATATTCATACTTGACAATGGACTTTTCAAGGGCTGTGGATTTGGGGAAATGGAGAAGAAAAAGATGAGGGGATGGGAGGGAAGGAAAGGGAGTGGCAAATAAAAGCAAATAAATAAAATGAAGAAGGAGTGAGGCCAGCCATGGGGCAGAATTACATTTTAGGGAAACACAGGGAGAAGTGATAGAGTCTGGTAAAACTTTGTACCAAGAAAGTACTGTCATTTAGTCCTGTCGTACTTGCTCCTAAATTCTGGCCCTGACATTTGCAATTGTTGTCCTTGCCATTAGTTAACTCCATCCCTCAATTCAAAACTTAGAACCAGCTAAGAGCCCTCTATAGAACCTCTCTTGGGTTCACTTGGGGATTCAGGAGAAAAGAAACTAGGAAATTTAGCTGATGATGTAGTTCAGTAAGTGATGAGAGAGAGGCACAGAGGTGCAGATGGGTTTCAATTTGTTCTTGATCTCAGCACAGGACCTTGCTGACCAACAGTATCCATTGTCTGTGATCTGACTGTTTCCTGCAAACTCATAGGAGCAATACTTACAAAGTGCCAGAAACCTTCTGCAGACTTCTGCAGCCCCCTTCACAGTCGGGCTACAGCAGCTAAGTGCTCCTAACTTTCAAAATGTTCCTACAAGCTCCAATGCATTCAGTTACACCATGGCTAGTTAATAGCCTGTCTCTGATTCTTCCACTCCGAGCCTTTACTTCACGAATGACTCCTTCTATCACGTAAGGTCTAGTTCTTTATAATAAATTCTTTATTACATGATAACTTATGATGATACTGCTTTCCTGACTAAACCCTGATTGAAACCACTCCATGTCACTCCCCTCCCCTAACCATTTAGTTCACACCGGCCTCATGGACCTCAAAGCACAAAGACCATTGAGGATGGGACAATTCTCCATATATCCCCGAGAGAGCTCTCCCCCTAATTATTAGTGTTCAGATCTGAGAATGGGCCCTTAATGAGGGCTAGAGAAATGTGGGGTGAGAAGAGCAAGAAATTAGATGAAACCCTGAGTTTATAAGGAACTTGGATAGAGACACACGGCCTTCAGGGATAATTGTAAAAGTTGTGGCACCCACATGACTGTCAGTGACTTTAAGCCTGGATAGAGCACTAGGTGACAAAGCCAAGTGACAGGCAAGTGGATGTGCTCTAGACAAGCCATCAGATGGAGAAAATTGCTTTAGAGGAGTGACAGCAAATGCAAAAGTCAAAGAGGCTGAACAGGGGTGTGAAAGTGGCAACTTCAGTGATAATTCAAAAAGCCCCAAAGCCAAAGGGAGACCCTCTGCAGGGCAGATAACACATTACTTACCTTTTCAAAAGGACTGGAGATTTTTTTTTTTATTAGTTTCAGGTGTACAACACAATGCAATAGTTTTTACCTCGCAAAGTGACAACCCCTTCCCCCAGTTTGCCACCCCACTTCCTCCCCCACCATATCATACATATCTATCACAACTCCCCTGACTCCCCTCCACAGTATACTCCACATCCCGTGACCATCCATATATTCAGTTACAGTTGGTATACAATACTATACAACATCAGCTTCAAGTGTACAGTGCAGTGATCAAGCCTCTACTCCATCCATGAAGTGGTCTCTCTAACAAGACATGTGACTATCGGACACGTCACAAAATTTTTACAACATTATTATATTCCCCGAACTGTGTTTCATATCCCTGTGGCAATATTACTATTTATGCTGTCTAATCCCTTCCCCTTACTCCCCATCCCAACCCTACTCCCAACTAACAACCCTCAGTTTTTCCTCTACATCTACGAGTCTTTTTACTTTGATTGTTCACTCAACTCTTCAGACTCCACACACAAGTGAGATCACGTGGTACCTGTCCTTCTCCAACTGACTTATTTCACACAACATAATAGTCTCTTTACAACATTATCAATTACATTCCCAGAACTGCCCCCATATCCCTGCGGCAACATTGTAGTCCCATCTACACTGTCCAAAACCTTCCCCCTCTCCCTCTTCCCCACTCCCTCCCAGCCAGCAACCATCAGTTTTTCCTTTGTATCTGCTTGATATGACTTCAATCTTCTTACATTTACTGAGACTTGTTTTGTGGCCTAACATGGTCTAGCTTGGAAAATGTCCTATGTGTACTTGAGAAGAATGTATATTCTGTTTTTTCAGGGTGAAATGCTTTAAAAATATCAACGAAGTCCAGCTGGTCTAAAGTATCATTTAAGGCCCCTCTTTCTGTGTTGATTTTCTGTCTAAAGGGTCTGTCCATTGGTGACAATGGTGTTGAAGTCCCCTACTATGATAGTGTTACTGTTGATCTCTGTCTTTATGTCTGTCAAAATCTGTTATATGTAATTAGGTGTTCCTATGTTGGGTGCATAGATGTTTATTAGGGTTATAGAGCCCTTCTTTGTCTTTTGTTGCAGTCATTTTAAAGTCTATTTTGTCCAAAATAAGTATTGGTACTCCAGCTTTTTTTCTCATTTCCATTTGCATGAAATATCGTATTCTACCTGTAAATAGCATATACATGTGTCCTATTTTCTTATCCACTCAGCCACTCTCTGTCTTTTGATTGGAGCATTTAGCCCATTCACATTTAAAATGATTATTGATAGGTGCATATGTATTGCCATTTTGTTATTTGTATTCCTGGTCTCCCTGGGTTAGCTTGTTTACCCCTTTCTTTTGTTTAAAAAAAGCCCTTTTAACATTTCTTGCAATGCTGGCTTGGTGGTAATGAATTCCTTAAGCTTATTCTTTTCTGAGAAGCTCTTTATTTCTCCTTCAATTTTAAGTGATAGCCGTGCTGGGTAGAGCAATATTGGTTGTAGGCCTTTATTTTGTATCACTTTGAATATCTCCTGCCACTCCCTTCTGGCCTGCAGAGTTTCTGTAGACAAGTCAGCTGTTAGTCTAACAGGAGTTCCTTTGTATGTAACCTGCTGTCCTTCTCTTGCAGCCTCTAGGATTCTGTCTCTGTCTTTAACCTTTGCCATTTTAACTATGATATGTCTTGGCGTGGACCTGTTTGAGTTCAGCTTGTTTGGAACCCTCTGCACTTCCTGGGCATGTTTGTTGATTTCCTTCACCAAGGTAGGGAAGTTTTCAGTCATTATTTTTTCAAATACATTCTCAACCCCTTGCTTCTTCTCTTCTCCTTCTGGTATTCCTATGATCCGAAGGTGGTTGCGTTTCACCTTGTCCCATAGGGCTCTTAAACTATTTTCATTGTTTTTTATTCTTTGGTCTTTTTGC
Source organism: Aselliscus stoliczkanus (assembly GCA_033961575.1). NCBI lineage: Eukaryota > Metazoa > Chordata > Mammalia > Chiroptera > Hipposideridae > Aselliscus > Aselliscus stoliczkanus. The sequence goes on along the minus strand of CM066738.1, from coordinate 89,797,498 downwards.
TGTACCAACTGGGTGATTTCTGCTATTTTATCTTCCAAATCTCTGATCCGCTCCTCTACTTCATCTATTCTACTGGTAATTCCTTCGAGTGTGTTCTTCATTTCAGTTATTGTATTCTTTAGTTTTAACAGGTTGTTTTTTATGGTTTCCCTATCCTTCTTTATGTCCTCACTAAGTTCCTTAAACATTCTTATCATTGGTGTTCTAAACTCTGTCTCCGAAAGGTTGGATCCCTCTGTTTCATTTAGTTCCATTTCTAGAGGTTTCTTCTGATCTTTTACTTGTGACATGTTTCTTTGTTTCCCCATTCTGGCTGTTGCTCTGGGATTGCTTTGATGTATTAGATAGATCACCAGGAGAGCCCTGGCTGGATCATACAGGCACACAGCTCATGGCCCAACACTCCGGGGAAAACTCCCAGTCTCAGCCTGTCCCAATCAGCCGCTCGCAGATCAGGCTGAGCAGCCTGACAACCAATCACCAGCCTGGCAACTCTGCAAGCACAGTGAGGAGAGCGGGGACCTGAGGCGGCTTGAGCACTTCCGCATCTCAGTGAACAGCATGTTGGAGCCGGAGGGCACCTGCCCAGTGTTTCCCTGGCAATGCAGTATAAGCCGGGCGGAGGGTGGGGATCCAAGGTCGCATGCGTGTGTGCACGCACACACGCACTTCTGCGCCACCAACCAATGAGGTCTCGGACCTGATCCTCCATGGGAGGGCCCAAGCCTGACAAAATGGCGCCCTCCCTAGACCACTCGCATGTAGGCTCCACACCACAGGAACAACTGTCCAAAAACCTCCAGCCTTTGCACCAAAGGTGCTCAGTTCAAGGACTGGAGATTTAATGTGAAGCCTGCTCACAGCCAGAGGAGACCATGGAGAGTTCATATCTAGGTCAATAAAACCAGTGGTTGAGGGTCTGGGAGGGTCTGGCTCCCACCTTTCTTGGAGGCAGTGTCAACCAAACTCTGCTTTGGATTCATGATCTGAGAGCTTGGGGAGACTCAGCACCCTTCCCAGGGGGAAGTAGATGAGCAAAGAGAGTAGGGACAGCCAAATATGAAGAGGGACAATTAAGTTCGCAAACTCCTCCTAGAAAAAATGCTACATACCTCATTGCTGAATATCACTATGGTCATCTTTGAAGTACTCCCCTTGGGAAGCTATGCACTGATGTCAGTGCCTAGTTCACCCTTCAAAGCAATTTTGGAACTCTTTTTCTGGCCATCAGAACTGTCATCGTATTACACTTGATGTCCTGAATGTCATCAAAATATCTTCCTTTCAAAATTTTCCTGTTCTTTGGATAAAGAAAGGAGTCACTGGGGGCCAGATCAGGTGAGTAGGGCGGGTGTTCCAATACAGTTATTTGTTTACTGGCTAAAAAACTCCCTCACAGATAGTACTGTGTGAGCTGGTGCATTGTCGTGATGCAAGAGCCATGACTTGTTGGAGGAAAGTTCAGGTCATTTTCATCTTTTTTTTACACAGCCTTTTCAGCACTTCCAAATAGTAAACTTGGTTAACTGTTTATTCATTTGGTACAAATTCATAATGAATAATTTCTCTGATATGAAGAAAAAGGTTAGCAACATGGTTTCAACAAGTTCGTGAACTTAATTATCAGACTGTATGCACTGACTTTAGCTGGTAAATGCTGTTTCTATGCTTTTCTTTTTTGTTTCATAGAAAATGTAGTATGAGGAATTTCTAACCTTATGGAGGCTGGACTCACGAGGAAATTATTTTTTTCCAACTTCAGACCAGTGGGTAGATGGGGATCTGGTTCTTTCCTAGAGTTTGGTTGGAATAACATCAGTTGCTCCCCCTGCACACTGCTTGCTGGGTGGGTGGCATGGCTTCAGGGACAGCCACACAGGGGGCTGGGCATTCACACCTAGCAAAGGGCAGTGAGAGTTCATGCTTAGTCCCACCTGGTGTGAACCCCACAGCTTTTCTTTCTCTGCTCTTCTTTGGAGGCTCTCTCTGGAGTGAAAACTCTCTCTGCTCCCTCCTCTAGCAAGAGAAGAACCATTGCCAGTTGAAAGGATCTGAGAGATTGACTTGAGGTCACCTCTGCCTGTAACTGCAATCGCCTTCTGCCCTGCTGCCTCACTAAATGATCCCCAAACCTGAAAATGTCTTCCACTCTTAACCCTGTGTGATAGTCCTCTGATGGCAGCAGCTGGGGGAGCCTGGTAGCTGCTCCTGGAGAAATAAGATTCCTCCACCATAATCAAACCTTCCTCTCCCAGGGGTCCTAGGGCCTGTAACTGTTGTTTCTCTTTCTGCTTTAGATGTAAATAAAAGAAGGGCAATACATTGATTCTCTTAAACTGTCTGCTGAAATCGTATTTTAACCAGGAGGTTGACGCTTCCAGGCCTCCTTAAAAGGTTAATGAACTTTGGGATATGCCATGGTGGAGGGCTTCCCAGGTGGGTCCTGCTGGTGCCTGGGCCTGCTGTGGATGGTACAGAGCTCTGTCCCTCTTTAGAGTGTCTTCCTCTTTAGCCCTTTCAATTTATCTTGAACATGTACGATTGTTTCTTTCTCAGCCATTTTGGTGCCTCTACCAGCAAAATCCACCAGCCTCCCAGCTCCCCAGATAATCCTGTAGAATTTGTGGTGGTATGAAAACTCCGAGGCCAACAGAGTTGGTCTCTGGTGCATCCCCATCTCAGCTCATGGAGGCAAGATCTTCACAGAAGATGGGACTAGCAGAGGCAAAAATAAGAAGTGGAAAACACTGGAAGACAGAACCTGGGCAAGATGCCAAAATTCCATCCATGAAGAAAAAGCAGGAGTGGGAGCTCCGTTAGAGTCAGACCCCAAGTTAACACAGAAGGCCCCAATTCCAGTGAGAATTGGTATTTCTGGGATCTCGGGGGCTAAGAGTAGGCTGGAGCTTACAAAGTGAAAGCCATGGGAGTTAGTAGTCTCCTGAAACAGTTCTCCTGACAACTTGTCACGGGCAGGACTTCTTTTACCTGAAGGATGCATCTCTAGTCTCAAAGGGTCCACACTCAGGATTCTTCACCATTTTCCTCTCACTAATTTGTTGTTGTTCCTTACTCTGTTTTCTCTCCCAAAAGCTAAGTACTAAGTACTGAGATGAGTATTAAGACTGGCGTACCAAGCTTTTGCTTTGCTTTGCACAGCCCTGCTCTTCTTTGAAGGTGATTTTCACACTCTTTCCCTTTTTCACAGGAATATCGTATTTTGCTGTGTGTAACGTGCACTTTTTGGGCCCAAATTTGTGAGGGAAAATTTCATAAGGGTGCACATTATACACGGGTAGTACTAATTTCGTATCTATGTAGATGTTTTAATTTTTATTTATGCTTATAAGTTAAAAGTGTAACTCTAGAAACCAGTAACGATATCTGTATGCAAAATAATACCCTGGAATATCATTATTGGTTTCATTTAACTTACAACGAAGTTGCAACAAGGAACAGTTCTTCACCTCTATGATATGTAAATATTGTAAATTTGTTACTGGTACATAAAACTTCTTGCACCTTGTATCTGTTCTTGTATTTTGTAGTTACTTGTTACATAACATTTCTTGTACCATAATATGTTAAAAATAAACACTAAAATTCTTTTATGATACAAGCAAGTACCTAAGTATAAATAAATAAATATTTGAATTAAAAAATTAAAACAAAAGAGTTTTTCGCTGAAAGTTTGGTCCAAAAATGTGGATGCGCATTATACACTGCAAAATATGGCAACCTTGGGCTCATATTCTTGCTGGGTGCTCTTGCTAGCTAGCCCAAGGTTCAGAGTTGACTATGTCTTTAAAGGGTGTTAGGGGCAGGTAAGGGGTTGTTATTGTCTTTTCATTTGCATTTTAATAGAGGATTTACTTTCCTCTAAACACTCTCTAAAGAAGAGAAGAGCCTGCCTGTTTTGCCACCTCTCAAATCCTGTCCTGTGGGTGTTGCCTGTCTACCTCCTAACTGGGACAATAGTGAGGTAAAGTACTGAGCTGTGCTCAGAATAAAAAACTTTTCCCAGGCTGGTGGAATCAGGCTGCTGGCGACTCCCAAATCTGTTTGCAGACAGTGCTGAAAGTTGAGATTAGTTGAGCTGCAGGATTGGATATAGCCTTTGTATTGCTTTGCCAAATATGGGGTGAAATGACTCTGGCTGTTGTAAACTCCAGCTTCAATGGAGACAGGAGAAGCCTCTCTTTCTCTCATCTTCTTTGAGCTCCTGGGGCCTAACACTCAGGGTTTGGCTTAGGAAGGAATTCAGTATCTTTATTATAGTTTTGATGTCAACCCCAGTGCCACATGGGAAGGCTTCTTATATTCAAGGGGCAGCCACAAGCAGAGAACCACAATCTGTGTGTTGTTCTAGTATTTTTTGGTCCCTGAGATAATTTTGAAGGAGGCAATGTTTGTCTTTCCAACTTACCCCTTCACTTTTCAATTTCTGTATCCCCTTGTAAAGTGCCCACATATCATTTTCATGGCCTTGTGGTCTTAGGCTGCCCTTTCTTCTACAGGAAAGCAATCTGATAATCAAACCTACATTACATATTCAGAACTGAGCCTGTTATTCCTTTAAAGGCTATTTAGCTTTTAAAAAAGATTACAAGATGAGGGCAATGCTTAAACCATATTTGTCTTACACTCAAAAACATTCTTTTACCCAAACAATATAACTATCAGTATTCATAAGCCAAGAAAATTTAGACCTTTGTTAAAATTCAGCCCACTCTTGATTGATGCATTAGTTCACTGTAGCTTCAACTCCTTTTATTGCTATGACTGATAAAGTAATGACTTCTGTGGATTATTATTATTGTTATTATAACACAGAGTATTATAGAATTAGGGTGGTGAGTTGGGATGGGAAGAGGGAGAGGGTATAGAGCAATAAAGCAGAATATCGGGAGGCCCAGAAGATGCACATTTTTATATGGTCATTGGCCACCACTGTTGATTGGTGTCAAAGCACAGCCAACTCTGATCCCCACTAATCCTTGAAGTCTTTAATCCTTTTTAGATACTTATGTTGTTTAAAAGATAAACTTACAAAGATAATGACCATGGCATTCTATAAAGTATAATAATTTTGTTAGAAGATTAATATTAGTATGGACATTTGTGGCACTATCAAGTAAATCAGTTTTAGCTATTGGTGACATAGAATATTGGTGGGACACATGGACCCCAGATGAAATGTATATTATGTGTTAAAAAGTGAAAATGTTTCTACGGCAAACATTTGTTCTTGGCCCAGAGAAGTCTGTTGAGAAAATCTTTTCTGTCAGTAATGCATATCATCATGGTGATTTGATGTTTTGAGCTGGAAGATAGAACCCCAGATATGTGTGTGGCATGGGAGATAAACTCATGTATACTACAAATGCTGATTATTTGCTCAAATGGCATTTGAAAAACTTGATTTGTACATCTACAAATATTTGGATTTTTGAGGTGATTGTGTGATAAAGCAATGAAGTTGTAATAATGTCTTGTGTTACAATGCATCATTTAAAAAATATGAATTGACTTATTTAACAAACCTTTTTTTTCTGAACTGCATGTATATGTTTAGCTCTAGCAGACAGAGTGGCTGTTAATAATTCATACTCCTATCAGTGGAGTGTGAGAGTTTTAGTCATCACTCATTTTAGACATTTTGTGTTGTATCTTATTTTGGTTTTAATTTGCATGACCCTGATATCTAATGAACTTGAGTGCCTTTTCATGTATTAATTTTTCATTTGAATATTTGGATTTTAAAAAACTCCTTTGCAGATCTTCTGCTCATTTTTTTTTTGCTGTCTTTCTTACTGATTCAAAGGAGTTCTTTACATATGCTGGGCATGAATCTGTTTTTGGATTCCTGTATTATAAATACTTCTCACTCTCTGTGACTTTCCTTTTAATGTTTATTGGCTTCCTTTCCTAAACAGAGGTTTTCAAGTCTAATAAAGCCCAGTTTATCAGCACTCTTTTGCTTGTAGCACTTTTTGTATCATGTTTAAGACTGCCTACTTCAAAGCCATAAAGTTCTGTTCTACTTTTCAGAGGCTTCTGATTATCTTTTAACTCTCCATCCTGTGTAACTTAAGAATAACTTAAAAAGAGAAATCAGACGTATATGAATTTTCTCAAGTCTTTATCATGGTCTCTTCAGTCCTATGAGACTGCAAGATCTGTGGTTACCTAGTTTCCAGTAGTGGTCTTCTGAACAGGCAAGCTGGGCTGAATGTCCCTCCTTTTTTTCTGTTTCCAGAACCAGCCAATACTACCAGGGAAAGAGCAACTGCTGATCAGCTCATCACCCTGTAGCTCTCACTCTCTGTAATCTTTGTTCATCTAATCTTTGTTGAATCAGCACCTTTCTGATGGCTTTAAATATATGCTTTGAATATTTTATAGACTTTTAAAGTTATTCTTTGGGAAATCCCACAAACTACTTCATTCTTCTTGGAAGAAGTCCCTCTACTTGTTCTTAACTGAACATTTTTACTTATGTTGCTTACTCAGCAGTATTACCAACTCACTTTGTTTCATTCCTTACCTCCCTCTTCCTGTGACATACAATTTATGCTTCAAGATTTGTGGATTATGCTCTGTGTCACAATTTTCCTTTGAGTATCTCAGCAGCCTGGGTAACCCTCTCATAAACCTTCTCTGAACTTTTAAAATTTTGTTTATATACGTACTCTCACTCTTGATTTTCTTTTTCCTTTTTTTTTTTTTTTATGATTTTATTGGGGAATTGGGTGAGGGGAACAGACAAGCTGCTGTCCTTTTGTTTTTCGGTCTAGTTGTGGAGGACGTCTCTTCACTGGCCCATGTTGGTATTATCATTGGGCTCTTCTGGGGTGAGGCAGTCGCTTGCCGGCCATTGGAGAGAGGCTCATGGTAGCTCACGAAAGCTCAGGCCCGCTGTCGGCCAGCCACACTGCAGCCTATGCCAACGCCATGACTCATGGCAGCCGAGCTCCTTAGCTGTAGAGGGCCCAGTGTCACTGGCCCTCATTTATGGGATCCAAACTGGGGCCCTGCTGCTCAGAGTTGGTGTCCCAAGCCAACTCCTAACCAACGCACTGCTCGGCCAGCCCTTGATTTTCTTGATCTATTTCTTTCTGAATTAATTCATGCAAGTAGGCTTCCTGAATGTCAGAATATACTGGACACATTTGGGATACAATCTTTATATTTTCCAACATCTACCATGATTTTGTCCTTGATTCATATATAAAAATAGAAATTTTATAGTTGTGCAAACTTTCAGATTTGATACTTTTTCCTTCATCTGTAACTAAGAAAGTTAATGATATTTTTTTTTTCTCCCTTAAAGGAGTGAATTTAAAATGAAAAGTAGGATGAATACAAGAGAATCTGAAGATTTTTTTTGTGTGTGCATGTATGTGTTAAAAATAAGTCAGAAGACACTGCTTATTATTTTTGGTCAGTATGATTTTATGTCACACTTGTTTTGTTCTTACTGAGCTCATAATGACCTCTCTACTATAACACTTTTTCTCTAAAATGAAATACAACCTCAGGAAAGGGCTCTATAAATGATCTCCTATAGTTTACTACCCAATTTACAGATGATACACCTTAATGAGCAAATGTTACTTTCCCAAGAAACATAATACATTAATAGCAGTTGGGATAAGAGCACTCTCTTCCGAATATTTCTCTTACAGTGTTTTCAAACTGAACATTCTTGGTTTTATTTGCAATAATCCCCCAAATCTTACAGGTAAAACTTAATAGTGACCCAGACACACAAATTTGAATCGTGAACATATACAAGGTGTGATCAAACAATATGGTGAATGTTTAAATTAAAAAAAATATATATTATGGTAAAAGATACATTTTCATTAATCTCCCTCAAAATACTTCCTCTCTCTTAGAACACATTTATCTCAGCATTCTTGCCACTTTCTGAAGCAGTCCTGGGACTCCTCTTTTGTGAGTATCTGTAGTTGCGCTGTCGTGGCTGCTTCAATGTCCTGGGTAGATTCCAAATGTTTATCTTTCATGGTCATTTTGATTTGGGGGAACAGCTAGAAGTTGCCGGTGCCAGATCTGAGGAATAAAGTGGATGAGGACAGATTGTAGTGTTTTTATTTGACAGAAATCCCCATACCAGACACGGAGCCTTTCCGTTGTGCTCACAAAATATGGTGAATGCTACTGCCGAGTGCCATCCAACAGAAAGGTAGGGATCTTCAATACAGGAAGCAGTGCATTGAACCTTAGTAACAGTGTGTGACAAGTTTCAACTTGTTCGGTGCAGTCAGTTGGGAGTGAGCTACAGCTGAGAGAAGGTGAGTTTTAAAGTGTGGCCTAAATCATTCTTCAACATGACAATGCTCTGTGTCACACATCACTTCTGGTATACAGCAATTTCTGTCAAATAAAAATATTACAGTGTGTCCTCATCCACCTTATTCACTGCATCTGGCACTGTGTGACTCCTGGCTCTTCCCCAAAGTCAAAATGACCATGAAAGGTAAATGTTTTGAATCAACACAGGACATTGAGGCAGCCATGACAGCACAACTAAAGACACTCATGAAAGAGGATTTCCAGAACTGCTTAGAAAGTGACAAGGATGATGGGTAAGTGTGTTTGAAGTGAGAGGTGTATTTTGAGGGGGATTAATGGCAATGTGTCTTTTACTGTAATAAATTTATTTCTATTTAAATATTCACTGTATTGTTTGATCACACCTCATACCTCTACTGAAAGTAAGATTACCCCACTGCCAAGCATTGTTTCTCAGAGAGACTGTTTTAAACTTGTTTTTGCTTACTAGTTATTGTTAGGTCTATAAATTAGTGTATGTTTGTGTGTGTGTGTGTGTGTGTGTGTGTGTGTGTGTGTGTGTAAAATAATCTCTGCATCGAAAGTAATTTACTAATTATATTAGAAGTGAAGAGAAAGATATCCAATAACATAATGACTTTTAGAAAAGAGTAATTTGAATAAATTTAAGCGTAGAATGTGGAACCATTAATGATCTTAAGGGTGTAATTTGAAATATTCAGTTATAGTTTACAGCATATTAAAGAAGAAATTATGTGCTATTCTGCTGTTCTAGAATTTGGAGTTCATATTTCTCCTGATTGTAAATTGTCTTCATTACCAGTTAACTTTTATTTTTTAAAGATTTTATTGGAGAATTGGGGAGGGGAACAGCGTTGGGAAACCGGGGAAGGGGAACAGACATGTTGCTGTCCTTTTGTTCTTCAGTCTAGTTGTGGAGGACATTGCTTCACTGGCCCATGTTGGTATCATCATTGTGCTCTTCTCAGGTGAGGTTTGTTATTTTTCTCAATATCTGTTTCCAAAATATTGCTAGCTCTTGGAGGGCAATCAAATTATATGCTCTTCTTACCTCCCTGCCCTTGGTGCTAAGTTTAAGTTCATAATAGGATATTTGTTCACCTTTGTTGGCTGAGGAAGTCCTTAGTGAGGTTCGCACTATTTCTGTCCCTCTGCCTTTGAGGTACATGGGAAAATTAAATTTACTGGTCCTATCATGGTCGGGTGGGGACATGTGACTAATTTTGTCCAATGAGCTGTGAGAGGAATTGTTGTATGTCACTTTCAGGTCAAAACATTTCATTACCGATGAGACCCATAGAGCACACTTTCCCAATGCCACAGTGACTGTAAACATTCAGGTAATGACTGTTCTGTCATCCTGGAGCCTGAAGCGAATATGTCCTAGAGGAGAGCTCTCAGTCCACTCAAGAGGGACGGTAGCATGAACAAGAAATAAACCTTTGCTGCTCTCAGATACTGAGATTTTCGGCGTGTTTGTTACCATAACAGTACTGATCCTTTTTGACTGATACACTAACTGACTGATTACCTCTGAGATTTCAGTTGCCAATCTGTGCCAGGGAAAGATCAAACATGTGAGGACAACAACATCACTGGTTCATTTTCCTGGCTCTGGCTAATTAGGCAGCATGAACTTTTGGTACCTTCCTCTCCCATCCAAAGATAGAATGTGGTTTTGTCAGCCATGCATACATGTAGGCAGATGTGAGGCCATGAACACATGGAGAGTAAGAATCTCTCATTGCTGTCTCCAAGGCCATGTGCCTTAGGATACCTGAGTATCTTTACCATGGACTTAGGGCCATATATTATTAGTGACATAACACCTGCTTAAGCATGCCATGCAGGCATATATTTTATTTTATTTTATTTATTTATTTTTTTAAAGATTTTATTGGGGAATTGGGGGAGGGGAACAGCATTGGGGAATCGAGGAAGGGGAACAGACAAGTTGCTGTCCTTTTGTTCTTCAGTCCAGTTGTGGAGGACGTTGCTTCACTGGCCCATGTTGGTGTTATTATTGCGCTCTTCCCTGGTGAGGCAGTCATTCTCCAGCCATTGGACGGCCACTCACAGCAGCTTGCGAAAGCTCACTCCAGCTGCTGGCCAGCCCCCCTGCAGCCTACACTGTCGCCAGTGACTCATGGCAGCCCAGCTTCAGGTTGAACTGTTATTCACCATCTTAGCTGGGAGGGAGCAGCCTCACTGGCCTTCATGTGGGATCTGAACCGGGGCCCTCCTGCTCACAGCTGGCATTCCAAGCCAACTCTTAACCAACCCACCACTCAGCCGGTCCCAAGGCATATATTTTAATGTACTCCCCAGACATAGGTATGCTTTCCAGAGGCTGTTTATGAATTTTCTTCTTCTCTGTGCATTCTAAAAACGCCTTCCTTAACTTCACTCTGTGTTCTCACATTGTATGGAATGAATACAGTTTCAAGGAAAGAAACAATCAATTTTCAGGCAGCACATCAAGATATTGAATATGTTAGTCACATCCTCTCTTGCCATTTATTCTGTTGTGTTTGACATTCTTTTACTTGGCAATGTCTTCACCTTTTCAGTTGCTCTCAGCATGGTACAAGGGAGTCCCTAAGGCTCTGTTCAAGCCCAAAGATTTCCTGATTGTTATGCCTTTTTAGATTGAGGCCACACACTAGGGGCACTGTCGGAGGTTCCCACAGGGAAATGCTAGTGATGGGCCTGTGGAGGTCTAGAAGGCCTTTTCTGGAGTCATTCCTTGGAGTTCCCTGGTGAGTGAAAACATGTTGGAGGAATATAGGCAACTCCAGAGGGAAAACAGATAATAGAGACATCTGAAAATTTCCTGGGATAGAAAGGAATATGCCATTTTTCAGATTCCTGTTAGCAGTTATCATTTTTCTTGGTTAAAATCATGGAAATCTGAAGACAACCAAGAAAAATTTTGCATTGGCTGCTTGGCAGATATCCTTTATCTGTTGTTGTGTTCATTCTGTATTTATTGAGAAGCCTATATATATATATATATATATTTGCAGCATGATGAGACTCCATGGAGAAAGCGAACTAATTAGGAACAATCATAATATTGAGGAACTTACATTATATTTAAGGAAAGAAAGTCATACTTCTAAACTAATTACAATATAATAACAATGCATTATTCATTCATTTAACTAGTTCTTAATTTATCCATTAAGCAAATAAATATGGAGAACAACACATGATGTTTGAAGTTCTTGGAAAATAGAAAACTGATAGCAATATTAATTCCTAATGCTAACATTTATTAGGTGCTTAAATGTGAAAGATAACTCTGTTCAAAGTATTTTATAAGAATCAGCTCATTGCATTCTCAGTGTCTCAGTTTTCTCTTCATTTTAGCAAGGAGGAATTTGAGGCCAGAAAGGCTTTGGAAGATTACAAACAGGTTAGTGGTAGCATTGTGAAGTGGACCCTGAGCCCTTGTCCTCTATGAAGCTTATCATTGAGAAAATGGTAAGTCATCTAATTGCCCATACCTGTTAGAGTTTGGGGATATTGATGGAGCAAGTAAGAGTCTGGCTTCTTCTAAACTTCCCACTTTGATTTTTACCTTGGATATCGCCATGTGGAGCTTAGAAAGCATCATCTTCTCACATTTTTTGAACCCATGAAACTATAAAAAGGCAGCTAACACTTCTGAAAGAAAGGAATTGGGAGTCCCACCACTTTCCTTTGAGTTCATAGTTACTAAAATATGTCTGATGGACTAGGGTGTCCCTGATCATAGCTAAATAATACAGGATGTACAAGATCTCAAGAGAGAAAATTAATTAGAGTTAAGGAAGCAGTGGTGGTGGCAAGATACTGGATTTTTGACATAATGAGGAGCATGACTCATCATCAGAGAGAAGTTATGGTACTAAGCTTTCCTGATGCCTTCTGAGCTTGCTGCTCTGGATTCATGTGGAGAAAATACGGATATCAACAGAACATGTTGTAACATTAAAATGCTGCAGCATTTTAGGCCTGGCAGATTTTCTATAGGGTAATTGTGGCTATGATCTGTATGGCTGGCACTAGTGATATTGATGGAAGTGCTAGGTTTGAGCTGGCAGCTTTGGGTTGCCCGGTCACTCTGCATCTCTGTGGGACACCAGGGATTTGGCACTAATATCAACTACCATACCCCCTAGTGCGTTGTCCAGAGGGCCTTGATGAGGGGATCAGGTCTCATAGGCAGTGCTCTCTGAATTATGTCATTGGGCATCTCTATTGGTAAAAACAAACAAACAAAAACACCCAAAATATATAAATATTTATTTATTTATAAATTATAAAAGATACTATAATACTGATACATTTTGAACATTAGAAGCATGCTCAAAATGTAGTTTTGAAATAAAGCAAGGTAGAATATACAATATTTTAAACTATCTTCTCAAACATTCTATCATAGCTATATCTCAGGGCTCTATATATACTAGGATGATGTTAAAAACTCTATATTGCAAATGGATATAATTATATAATCCATTATTTTTGTCTCAACATTCCTGATGAAAAGCTTATACTACATAAAGATACTTCAGCTCTGCCATTTTCTTATTATTTACTTGTGTTTGCATTATGCCTTATTAACTTTAACTTTGGGAGAAATATTTTAAGCTGGCTTGCCTTATTGTGGAGGTAATGTAGTTAACAATGGACAACATTACCCACAAATTCACTTAATTAGGTACAGATGAACTGCAACACATGGCCTTTCTTAGAAAGCAAATGGAAGAATGATGCTCTCACTGTCTGCCCATTGGCTTTGAGAAATTTCTGCTCTTTCTTAAGGATCCCTGTGTTGCATGGGACTTGAGTCTCAATGTAGGTAATTGTATTGTATATTAAACATAGATAAAATTAATTTCATCATTTTAAGATAGCTTTAAATAGAAATTCTAATGTTTCTTTCCACATCTCACTATATCACATTGCACAACTCACTTTGGAGACAACTCCCCTTAAACTTCTTCTTCATTTATGATACTGAAGCAAAGATATTTTAAAAAGAAGTCATATCTGTTGATATCACACAGATCAGTAGTTTAAGATACTTGGGTAACAATTGGGTAACAATTAGAATTACAATAGGTTTTAGAAGAGCTCATTTTTAACTCCAGGGACCATGAGTTAGCATTGAGATGGGACTCAAGCCTATCACTGGAAAATGGAAGGGGTATTGATAGGAATGTAGTTATTCCAGGTGAATGAACTGAAATGAATAAAGCAAGTACTATTAGAGAACATAAGGAAGGTGAATTTAAGGAACAGAGTCATGAATTTAATTTGTGATATAATGAGTTTGCATTGCTGGGTAGTTGTAAGGGACAATGTCTCTTGAGTAGGTAGTTCTTTGTAGCTGGTGTTTTGGAGCAATATTGAGGCTAGAGATACTGTAGAGATACTGATTTAAGAATCAACTTCACGAGGGTATTCATAAAAGTGATTCATCAAGACAGAGTGGTGAGACTATAAGGACTGCTTTTATGTATAATGCGTATATTGAATTCCCTTTGGAAAGCCTTTTTCATCTTTTTGAGTTCCCTTCTGTTTCTGAAAGGTTGAGGTTATTGGAAGAGTGACTACTAGATTAGCCTTTGGAGCAAAATGATGGCTGTCCAAATTCCAGTACTGGACATGGACATCCACAGACATGTCCCCATCTCATTGGAAGGAACAGGCTGGTAATGTGGGTAATAGAGTTAGAACCAGATTGGAACTTAAATTTGAGAAGATAGGTTCAGTGATGAATAATTGAAGCTGTGCAATCATGAAAGGAATAGCTTATGTATTAATATTGAAGTATGAGATCAAGAGGGCATGCCTTGAAGCATTAAGGAACTAATTTAAAAAATTAAAGCAAGTCCTATGTAATTGACAAATCTAATACTGACGGCATTTCCAACATTAGAGTAATAACCGATGATGACAGCAATCCCTTCTCTAAAATATACTATTTGTAGAGAATGAAGAGAGAGAATAACTTCTCTTAAAAATAACAAACATAGGATTGGATAATTAATTGTCTTTTGATGGCAGGGACAGTAATGGCTAGAGATATTTTTGGAATGATTTGCTCTCAAACATGATTATCAAACAATGTGTCAAAGAGGGAATTAGGCTAAACCTTGCTAAATTGAATTTTCTGTATCAAATGCGTTTTATTTCATAATCATTTCAATATTAGTGTACCAGGTATTTTTATTGTTCAGTTTTAACGTTTAGAGAGTTGAAATACATAGTTTTAGGGTTTTTTCATTATGCTTCCAAAAATGTTCCTAATGAAACTTTAAAAATGTATATGCATGATGTAGGAATAACATGCACTCATAAACTCTTAGAGAAATAGCCCTATGGTACAGTGGAGTGAGCAATGGATTTTGAATCAAAGTTGTATTTATGTCCATTTCCAGTGTTTGAACAAGTAACCTAAAGACTTGGAAAAAAAAAACCTTTATCTTCAAAGAAGAGATCCTAATATCTGCCTCTCAAGGTTCTTAAGAAGAACTAGTGAGATCAAGCACATGCTACTATGAAAGTTGAAAGGTTCTAAACCAGCACCAGTCAATATATCAATTTATATGCATCTTCCTTATGTATAATCTTATACTCATATTTTTTCTCCTAAGGAATTTTTTTCGTTAAACTAAATATTGTTTCTAGCAAGAGAAGGCTTTCAAGTAAGGTTGATATTATTATTCCTTACAAGTTTCATCCTGATTCATAAACATTTTATGCCAAGAATAATGCTGTTTTAAAGACAATAAGTGCCTGTTTTTGCCTGGGGCCACTGGAAGCCTGCGAAAGAGGCAGGAGGAATTAAAGGTCCTTAATCATATTTCTCCATTTTTAACTGTTAGTTTTTACACTCTTGAGCCATTTCTCTCCTCTTGCTGGGCCCTACCGAGACCCATAAATCTTAATTAAAGATGCATTTTTTTTCTTATGAAATCTGAGCTGCAAGAAACCATTCTGATTTTTTATTTTTAAGACTAGCTCCATGTGTCGGCTCATAAAACAAGTAAGACTTACACTCAAAGGATTTTGAAAGCTGTTATTGCTGCTGTCATATGGCGCTGGTCCCATAATTATTATTATTGTTATTTTATTATTTTTTTTAACACATGAGCTTCCAATTTTCTTGCATAGAGCACAATGGGAAAAAAAATGGAACTTACGACAGTCTGGTCTTGGTTTAGAAAGTGGGGAGTATGTTTCATAAAACATGAAAGAAACATGAGTCCAAGATTGTAATGGGGAAAGGAAGACCCTGAGTGCTACAGGGTAGCCTGGCTTCTCGATAAGGTCCCCCCAATAAACCTTTATTTTAAGGAGATGTTCTTTTGACTGGGTCTGGTAGGTGAGACAATCAGGCTGCCTGAATTGTATTCCTTATACCCCTTAGACTACAGAATGTGTTTCATACCTTTAGATCTGTAGACCTGATGTCCTGATGTCAGATCCCAAAGGGGTTCAATCACAGGTAACTGAGGTGCCTGGAAAGACCTAAACCTGTTCGAGGTGATGATATTTCTCAAGAAAAAAAAAAAGGATTGTGATGATATTATGCAAACACCTAATGAGGCATGTGCCAGGCTCTATACACAGATACCAAGCTAGTTAGCTATCCATTTGTCTGTCTTCTTCCATCCCTTCAAAATTTCAGTGGTCTTCCATTGTCCACAAGATTGCATTAAAACACTCAAGACCACTTCTAGCCTGGCCTCCACTTGTCTTGGGAACCACATTTCCAACTTTCACATCACATCTAACTGTACTTCTCTTCTACAGAGAAAACATAGGCAGTGCTTTCCACGTAAACCCTATTCCTTTGCAACTCTGTGCCTCTTCATGTGTTGAGAGGTGCAGTGGGAAAGGAGCAGTTGGGTAATGGACTTAGTGTAGGTTGTAAAGTTAGGAAGTTTTAGAGTTAGGAGCCGAGTAACCACAAGTAAGTGACTTAACCTCTCTGAGCCTTTTTTTTTTCTCACCTGTAAACTGGGGACAATACTTAGCTCCTGGTGGTGGTGTGGAGTTTTATAGGAGAGGCATGCAATGCACCTACACGATATCTGCAACAGAAGAGCTGCGTCACCCAGTAGATTCTCTCTTTCCTTCCTCTTTCCTTCTTGGAGTTCAACAGCCCGCCCCATGGGAGCTCTTACTCATCTTGTAAGAATCCATCAGATTGTACCACATTTACAGAATCTTTCATACGATCCTCCTGGCACATTAGGGTGAATGAGGATGAATAATTTGCCAATGAATGGCAAGATGGTTGCGAGGAAGGAGGGGCCTTGAATAGACAGGCAGCCAAAACTTTTTACTTCTTGTGGCCAAAGCACGTGTTTTTCCACAGAAGGGGTTTCCTGGCCTCTTGCCTAATTTTGTCTCCTTAGGCAATTCGCACATTTGTTTGAAGGTTTGCTTGTGTCTGCCTCCCTCTCCCACACTCCTCATCCTATGCCCTCTTTCTAATCTGTACATCTCATCTACAGCTGCTTCCAGTGCTCTTGTTGGCTGGTTGACAAGTCTTTCAGGCCCTGGTCCACAACCTGACAAATGACCGATGTCATTCATCCCTTTACCACTTTAGATTTCCCATGACACATTTTTGTTCCTTTATTGGATTCTGTGTGATTTTGTTCTGTGACATCACTGGGCCCAAAAATGCAAGATTGCTTTACATCATAAACTCACCGGATTGTAAGGATGGGCCTAATGTACATCTTCACTCTCTGTTTTGTACACTAAGAACAGGAAGCTCAGAGAGGTTGGAAGGCCTTCCTGGGTCAACGCTCAGATGCTGACGAAGGCTCTGATCCAGGTCTGCCTCATCCTGGTCAGTGCTTGTCTGCTCTAACACATGGACTTCCCTGATCACACAGCACCTTGAAATCTCTGAGTACTCCCTCTGGGAATTCAAGCACCAACATAATGCTCTGTAGCTATATGGGGTCCAGCCCAAAGCCAAATGATCCCCTTCCTAGACTGCTAAACCACAGGATCTTTTTAATCATGCCAGCTAGGATGATGCATAACAAGGGCATCCATGACCAGGTAGATGGAAAGAGGTGAATCTTTCCGACAGGCTGTCCCTGGAGAGACCTGCCGATGAAACAAGCTGTCTCATGGAGCTGGGCAGAACAGAGTTCAAAGAAATGTCAGAACTTCCCAGCAGATAGCCCTGCTGCACTGATTTTCCTCCCCAGTGTAATTTCTCAACTTAATCTCTTCCTTGTTCCAGGTGGATATTGAGTGTGGCTTTGCAGAGATTCATATTCAAGGGGACTGTGATGGTGTGACTGGGCATTCTGGAAATAAGAAAAAAGGAGCAAACGAATGAATATTTATTGAGCACTTACACAAGGCCTGGTAATTTTACTTATATGTTTTTTGTTTGTTTGTTTTTTAAAGATTTTTTTTTTTAATTGGGTAATTGGGGAAGGGGAACAGACAAGTTGCTGTCTTTTGTTCTTCAGTCTAGTTGTGGAGGACATTGCTTCACTGGCCCATGTTGGTATCATCATTGCGCTTTTCCTGGCCGAGGCAGATCGGTCCTGGCTATTGGAAGGCTGCTCACAGCAGTTCATGCCGGCTGCCAGCTGCTCATGCTGGCTGCTGGCGTCTCACGGTAGCTTACCACAGCCCACTGCAGCCCCACTGCTGCCTATTCCGTCTCTGGTGACTCACGGCAACCCAGCTCGAGGGCGAGCTGTTCTTCACCATCTTATCTGTAGAGGACACAGCATCACTGGCCCATGTGGGATCCGAACTAGTGGTTCTCTGCTCAGAGCTTGCTCTCCCCAGCCAACTCTTAACCAATGAGCCACTGGGCCGGCCCTACTTACATGTTTTTACATACATCTTCACAAAAACCTTAATGAAGTTGTCAGAAATTTTCCTATTTTATACCTGAGGAAACCAAGGCTTAGGAATGATAACTAACTTGCCAAAGTTTACTCAGGAAGCTAGAGCCAGGTTCAAATTTTGGCTTATTCGGCTTAGAGAATGTGAGGAGTATAAAGATATGACTGAGATTTTGTAGGACTCATTTCTAGGCTCCAATTTTCTGTTTGTGTTGATTTTTACAAGCTTCCTTATTCCTGCCTATACTTCTTTCCCCTCATTTAAAAACTGGGTTCAGATAAAATAATGGACTTGACAGTGCTTCAGATATGAGAGAGTATTGTACAAAAACAAATCATTCGTATCATTTAATTACAAAGTAAATATTGAAGAGATGAAGAAAACCAAGGAGTATACAGATTTCTATGTTGTTTTTCAGATTATTTTGAAGCTAAACAAAACCCAGAAGGTACCTTACAATGTATTCTATTTCAGTAGCAGTTTCATCAAATACCCCAACGCCATTAACTATTCTTTAACTATGAATTAAAATGAGATTACTAAATTTAAAAGCTAAAATACTAAACACTAAAAAATTACTAAAATACTAAGAGTATTTTCTAGTATTCAAAATAACCTGACCTCTTGATTTTCTATACTTAATGATGTATGAGGTGTGTGAAGTGTGAAGTAAACAAAATTCTAACATATTTCTGACAATTGCTTTATGTATATTTTTTATATTGCGTCAATAGTCACTGATGTTTTCATACCATGTTCAAATGACATTGGAAAATAAAACTAGTTGTATCAGTAATATCAATTCAGAAATTGACCATTTATATGGACAAGGCAAAGTGTTGGTGGTTAGAATTCCATAATGTTGTAGATACAGCTAATTTTCTGTTTATCAAGATGGAATAAACTATACGCTCTTAACAATGAACAAAGTTAGAAGAAAACTTTCCTTTCTGACTCCTGTTTCCAGGTGGGTAATGATTTCTTCTTCAGCAAATGGGGGCTAAGTGGTGTTCTTAAACATAGGCACATATATAAATAAGAATTATTTTTTCTTAAAATAAAAATAAAAAGGATCATTAAAAAATTAAAGTAATTTTCATGAGACGCTTGAGGAAAATCTCATCATTGTATAACCAGCTCATGTCTGTTATTTACTAAGTAAGTGTGTAATAAGTAACTACCAGACTGCGTTGATGGTACAGTCAGGGGAATTAAAACAAAGTGACACTTTGCTTCCACGTGTTTATTTTCATGAACGAGTGGACACAGGGATTGAGGAAACACTGGTGGAAATGTCTCAGGACATAGAAGTTCTGAATACAGCATGGCAGCTGAGCTGGGACTTGGCTTGACCCAGCTCTTCTGGGAGAAGGGGACTGGGTGTGTATATGAGTTGAGAGTTGTATTGCCAAAATATTTTACACTTCTGGGTCCATTACTCCTTTGTCACTGCTTCTTTCCAGCACCCCTATCTAGATGGGCTATAAAGTAGCAAATGTCATCTTCTGTCTGAGGAGTTACCAAATGGGGTTTGGGCTCGAAGGTACAGCTGGTCTGTTGTAGGTTCAGAAGCCTCGGGGTTGAGCACAGTCTCATTTCTTCTGGCAGCATCTGGCATGGGAGCTTAATCTTGCTCAGAGATGCCACTCTTAGGGGCTGGCTGAGTGGCTCAGTTGGTTAAGAGCTCCCTCAAGAGTGTGAGCTCTGAACAACAGGGTTGCCGGTTCGATTCCCAGCCTGAGCTGAGCTGCCACTGAGCTGCCAACAGAGGTGCCACTCTGGGGATTCCATGGGGCCTAGAAGCCATGGATGGTTGTGACTTGTCTGGCTGATTCTTGATATCTATCTATCTATCTATCTATCTATCTATCTATCTATCTATCTATCATTTATCTATACCAGGGGTGCTATACACACACACACACACACACACACACACACACACACACACACACACGTTTGTATTCATCTTTTGTTATCGGTATATGTTGAGTATTACAATTTTAATATATACATTTTTTTCCTTTTCTTAAAATGTGTGTACACATGTCTCCTTAGTGATTCCAAGAACTACTTGAGGGAGAGGCAATCTGGGAACACCTGGGCTTCTGGCCATCACGGTTTAATTCTAACTGTCAGTCTCTCCACGTTGTGATTGCTGGTTAAAACAGCCACTCAGGTAACCAGTAAATGATTAAATAATTCACAAGCAAGTGAATATATAAGTAGACACACATTTATTTCCACAAGTCACTTAAATAAAATTGTACATTGGGAACATTTCAAAACTGTGTTCTATACATGTCATTTAGACGTGCAGCCAAATTGTACAGTGGATGTGAATACTGCTTTTCCTACAAAGTACCAGTGATTAACCTGGGGAGCTAAGGGAACAAGGGAAGAGAGGGGCGACGGTGGCTATAGGCAGCATCAGGGTTACATGTGGCAGTGTTAGTACTGGAGTGTGGGTGCATTTCAATTGCTTCTCAATATCAGGTACAACTTGGTAAACCTACCCAGGTCTAAACCTCAAAGAAGGACAGGTAAGGGAACCATGTTGAAAATGATGTTTTATCAGTGTGGTTGAGCTAGAAAATCTGCTCAGTTAAACTCCGTCCTGGTAAGCCAATACAACACCAAAAACTCAGTCAGTTTTTCCCAGTGGGAAGGAGAAAGTTTTCTGCATCACTGGACTCCAGTGACACCTAAGACCACTGCTTGCCATGCTTCACTCATCTGTCCTTTGGGAAATTATACACCAAGAGATAACATGAATTTCAAATTGTTTGGACCATGCTAAGAGGAAAACTACCCAAATCAATCAAACCCAAAATAAAAATTATTCAACATAAAAGTGCGATGGGGGAAGAATTTCAAAGCACCACTGTGGATAAGTAGGACCCTGGGTTGACACTGGTGATAAGGTTCTTCCCAGCGGAGTGTCATGGGGTCCACAGATGGGCTCCTCAAATCTGCACACCAGCTCTTGTGCATATGGCCATACTTGCTTTGTTCTGTCAAGAAAGAATATGTGATTCATCCTGTTTCCAAAGGAATCTGCATTACTCAGTCTTTCTAGCTGTTATTACAAACAACTCTAAAAACCGTTGTGACTTAAAGATTTTTTTCTCATTTATGACTAGTTCAGTTCAGTTGGGGAGATTAGGGGAGAGTCTACTCCACATGGATAATTAATGACTCAGTTTCTTTCTTTTCTTTCTTCCTTTTTTGGGGGGTGGTGGTAGTGTGTGGGGTGCCTGGGAGGAAGATCACAGAGGTAAAGTACCATTTTTATTGCAACATATCAAGGGTACCTTTCATCAACATGACTTTTTTGGTGATCTCCTTCATCACTTGGCTGAGGTAGTGTTTGTCGAATTTCTCCATTGTAAAGTTACCTTTCTCTCATCATCCCCTGTCCATACTCAATATACTCTTTGGAAGGGAGTTGTTATGTACAGCCCGAATGCTTAAAAAGTAGGGAGCTATGCTCCACCTCTTCTGAGGGTACAATACCTACATATATTATTGATGATTCTTTTGCAAAGGAAATTTGTCTCTTCCCCACATTTTTTTATTCATACTCTTGTTATTGTGCTGTTTTGTTTTTTTTAACTTCCTCACTGGACCCAATAGATGCTGCAGGCTCATATTGTGCAATTCCCGCCCCAGTCCTAGAATCAGCCACTTCTCCAAGAGACCCTAATTTCATTTACCAGACAATATTAGAAAATAATATCAGGACCCTGGGTATGCTGTTGCTACAGGATCAGCTGACAGCAAGAAAGTATGTGTGTATATACATATATGAATAAGTTTTTCTATGTGTCACCATCTGTATCTTTATTACACTAAACATAAGTTCACATTGGTGACTCCAACTCTAATCCGTTACCACATGGATCCTTATAGTCTCTTCTTGTTTTTTTGTAACCTTTGACTCCAACAATGAAAAATCTGGCTCCACCTAATTGCCATTTATTTTCTTTAACTTCCATTATGTATAGTGGTATCAGAATTGTTAGCCGGTATATATGCCTAGGGCTGATAGCTTTATCAGCAAGAGTTCAGTACTTAGGTTTTTGTTTGTTTGTTTGTTTGTTTGTTTTTCCCTTTAGTCTTACAGATTTTACTCATTTCCAGGTGTTTAGGTCAGCAACTTTTGCCCATGCTCCCATCTGTGAGGTTGTTGCAGATATTTGTAATACAGTTAGATTGTTTAGCCACATTCTTCATTCCATCCTGAGATCCCTTGACCTCCTAAATTATATTTTTAAAATTGCCATACATTGAGGTTTATTCTTTGTGCTGTAAAACGCTATGGGTTTTTACAAATTCATATCCACCGTTAGAGTAACATATAGGTTTCATTGTCCCAAAACATCCCTCCCTGGTGCTTCACTTATTCAAACTTTTCTCCCTCCAAAAACACGGGTCTTTCTACCTTCCCACTAATTCTGCATTTTCCAGGGTGTGATACAATTGGAAATGTAAAGTAAGCAGGCTCCCACTCCAGATGGTTTTGTTTCACCTAGCAACATGCATCCAAGATTAATGCATGTCTCTTCATAGTTCTATAGGTCACATCCTTTGTTTATCAGATGTATCGTAGTTCAGTTATCTGTTCATCTATTGGCTACCTCCAGTTTTTGGTGATTATGAATACAATTGCTATAAACATTCCTGAGCAGGATTTTGTGTGGACATAATTTTTCCATTAGGTAAATACCTTGAAGTGCAATTGTTGAATCCTGTAATAAAATTGGGTTTAGCTTTTAAGAAGCTGCCACGGTCTCTTTCAAAGTAGCTGTAACCACCAACAATGAACACAAATTCCTGTTATTTTACATTCTTCTCAGCAACTGATATTTTCATTTTTTCTTTTTCTTTTTTGATTTGTTTATGTTTACAGTGGCTTTATTCACAACTATCCAAACATGAAAGCAACCAAGATGTCCCTCAACAGGCAAAAGGATACAGAAGATGAGGCACAACCAGTCAACAAAACTCCATTCAACAACAAAAAGAAATGAGCTACCAAATCATGAGGAGACATGTAGGGAACTCCAAATGCATATTTACCAACTGAAAGAAGCCATTCGAAAAGGCCACACACCATATGACTCCAAGCATATAGGACTCTCCAGAGAAGTCAAAACTACAGAGATGGCAAAAAGATCAGTGGGTTGCTAGGAGTCGGGTGGAGAGAGGAAGAACCCAGGTGTTTCACATTCCAGTGTTCCCTGCTGGCTCCTGTGGAACTCTGAGATCTCGCGAGGATATCCGAGCTCTCAGGCGTCTTTTGGGGAGAGCCATTGCAGCAGCAGTGGCAGCAGCAGCAGCGTCTAGGCCTGACTTCGCTACTTTTTGATTGAAACTCCAAGCAAGTTCTTCATATTTTAACCATTCTGAAGGTATGTAGATTCACTTCATATTTTGTTTTGCTTTGTTTTGTTTTGTTTTTTGTGTGTGTTAATTTGCAATTCCCTAATGTCAAATGATGTTGAGCGCCTTTTTCATACATTTACCTGCCAGCTTTTTGACTATTTTTCAGTTGGGCCATTGGTTTCCCTGTTGTTGATTTTAAGTGTTCATTGTATATTTTGATATAAGTCCTTTTTAGAGAAGTATTTGCAAATATTTTTTTCCAGTCTGTGTTGCCTTTTCATTCTCTTAACAGTATCTTTTGCAGAGTAAAAGTTTTTAATTATAATCAAGTCCAACTTATCCATAAATTGTGATTCAGTTTCTATTCTTTAATGCTGTGCCTTTCTCCATGGCCTGTTTGGTGTCCACTGAATACTCTGCATCCAGTCAGTTAATGAAAAAGAGAGAGTGTGGATGTTTCTGTAGAATGCTTAATGTCCTGGACTAGAATTGGCCTACATGAGTTCTTTGTACATTCTATTGGGCAGAACTCATCCCAAAGCCCCATTTAGACTAAAAAAAAAAAAAAAAAAAAAAAAAAAAAAAAAAATTGAGGAATATAGTCTTCCTGGTGCCCAGAACTGAAATGTTTTGGTGAACATTCAGAATTATTTCTGCCTCATAAATGGTTAGAGAACATTTCCTGGGACTTTCACTTTTGAAAGGGTATGTTTTGCTGTGTTCCGTGATTTAGGTTGTCAGGTCTGCTGGGTCACAAAGAAATTGTTAGAATGGAGTCAGGATGGTAGTATATTTCTTCAAAGTAACTGAAAAATTCTGGTGTCTGTAGGTGTCTCTGCAGAGATTTGTGGGGCTCAACTCACTGTTTCTGCCTTAGTCCATTAGGGTACTATAACAAAAATACCACAGACTAAGTGGCTTAAACAACAAAGATTTACTTTTCATAGTCCTTGAGGCTGGGAAGTTAAAGGACCCTGGCAGCTTTAGTGTTTGGTGAGAGCCCACTTCCTGTTCATAGATGACTGCCTTTTTGCTGTGTCCTCACGTGATTGGAGGGGCAAGGAAGCTCCCTGGAGTCTCTTTTTAAGGGCCCTAAACCCATTCATAAGGGCTCCACCCTCATTATACAATCACTTCTACAAATGTCCCACTTCCAAATACCATCACATTGGGGACTGGGTTTCAATATAAAAATTATTTTGGGGGACACAGACATTCAATATGTAACCCTTCATCACTAAACCACCATGGGAGGAAAAAGAGTTACAAACGGGAAAGAACATTCTCTGAAATATTCCCAAATGCCTGTCAGTCCCTGGAAGAGATGAACTACCCTGAGGAGCATGGAGAAGACATCTTTCACAGTTTGTGTCTACATTTTTGGAGGGGAGGGTATATGTCTGGAATCACCTCAGACTTGAAAGTGAGAATTGAACCATGCTTATGGCAGCGCTGCCTAAAGGATGTGAGGTGTAACTTGGTTACTTGGCACTTGTTATTTGTCTCTGTTTGCTCCATGAAAATGTGTGAAAGTGTTGGCTGATGTAGCTAAGATTTGGTTCTCTGCTATCAGGGATGTCAAGATCTTCAGTTGGATTTTTGGTTTGGTTTTCCATGAGCCCTTACAAATTTTTCCTTTGAATACTGGTAACATATTTCACCCATTCTCTATACAGTGATCATAGTAAATATGAATTTGGTTTTATAAAGACAGGTAGAGAGTAGAAATTTAGGGAACTGAACCAATTTTATCAAGTTTCAAATTCATATTAAAACAAAATAAAATGACAACATTAGTTTGTAAATGGGCATATCTTTTTTGTGTTTTTTTTTTTTTCATGGATAATGGTGAAGATTGTTACACAGTAACTTTTTAAACATCTGCTAACTTCAGGATTTCTATAAACCATTGGTTTCAGAACCTTGACCATGTGACTTACCTATAAAAATGATCATGGATTCCAAATGTATGTACATTTATTAATAAACTCTATACATGTGAAACTGTAGTATATCTTATGGACATTAAAAACCTACTAAAGATAAAATTCAAATAGAGATTACGTTAATATAAAAGTTGAAATTCCCATAGCCTCTACACTTCAATAGATTGCCTTGCCCACATATTAGGTCATGCTCACTTAAAGGGTTTATCATACTTTATGTGTATGCTTTAAATCAGAGTTTTCTAAGCAATGAACTAGTTGTCATGGTAAAATTTTATTTTACAAGAATTTTGTCTACATTGTTAGGATACTGGATGCCACACGGCCACACTATTGAAATGGCAAGTGTTTGCCAAAGAGTTTCCTTTCAGATTCTGGGAGAAAATAATTTAGATTTCTCAGAAGGCTTTGTCTTTGACTCAGCTGCTGCTGCTATGGATTCATTGCATCTCTGTATCTATGATGCAAAGAGATATTCAGACCAATAATTGCCACTCTACTGAGGATGATTTAGACAATCATGAAAACAGATTTTCCCCTATTCACCTGAAACAGTGAGCTAGTCTATTGCAAGAAGCTGGAACGAATCCAGGAAAAAAAACAAAAACCAAAAAAAAGAAACCCAGAAAAACAAAAAATAGATTAATGAAAATTATAGTAACAAGAGTAATGAGAACTAACATTTACTGAATATTTGCTATGTGCCAGAAATTGTCCTTGCTGAGTACTTTCCATATATCATCTATTTTCATCCTTAGAAAAACGTAGGAAATATGTGTTAACTATTATTGTCTTCTATACAATGAGTAAACTGGCTCTGAGGCAAAAGATTACTGGGTTTTGTTTCTGGTAAATAAAGGATGTTTAAGTGACTTGTCAGTTGTTAGGTGCACCTGTCAAAAGGGTTTCCTGCACTATAGAGGAAGTTGGACTTGTTTACCTTCTAGATCCTTTCCAGCACTGTATTTCTGTAAATCCTTTTGAAGAATGTGCTTAGCATTCTTCTAGATGCTTACTAAGCATACAGTCTTGAGCCAGCCACTTAACCTCCGTGAGTCTGTTTGACTCTGTAAATTGAGGCTATCCTGGCTGATTGGCCTTTCTGAAGGTCTGATAAAAATTCAACCTGAGTGTATTCTGAGGACTTCTTATGACATTCTATCTACTTAAGTTATCCTTATTATTATTATTAATAAAGTGTGATATAATCTATGTGTTTCAGGAGTTTTTAATTTATGACAAAATGTGACTTACAACATAAACGTGTGTTTATAAACAGGGAGCAGATAGTCCTTTTTTGTTGTTTTCCTCTTTGAGCCATCTGGCCTCAGGTGTGGACAGAGAAAGGAACTGGTGAATGAGAGGAGGCAGTCCTAATTTTTTCATGGCTGTGATATTTTAATAACCCTTTGCATTCACAGGACTCTCTGAACTTTCAAAATACTTATACATTAATGTTCTCACCTGATCCTCCTAAGTTTACAAATGAGGATGCTGAAACCTCATACGTGTTTGTCTGGTCCTGCATCAGGCAGAGTGTGGTGGAGTCAAAAGTAAAACCAATGCCCCTTGATTCTCAGTTCCAGGATTAACTTCTCCTCCATCTGACTGTATCAGCTATTCAGACACCAGATTCTGCTGTTGGTACTGCTTTTGGGGACTTTGGGGACCAGCTTGCGGATACCATTTAATTCCCTCCACCAACACATGGCTCACTTTCATCAGAGTAGCCACCTGTGTCTGCCTGCCTGCCTCTCTCCTCCTTTCCCTCTCCTTTCCCTCTTTCTATTCCTCCTGAAGCACTTAACAGTTTAAGTGTTTCCTACGCTAGGCACTCTGCTAGGTATTAGAGATTGATAATTAAATAGAAGTTCTCAGTCTCACATAAGAATCTTATTGAGGAGATAAATAAGAGGTAGTTATAATATGCTGCAATGGTGATACAATACTGGTAAGTAAGCATGAGTCTGAGGAGGGTGACGGTAGGGGCCTGATCCCAGGAGAGACAAAGAGGGGAGCCAGGGAAAACTTCCTGGAGGAGGTACACACTGGAATAAGTAAGAGTCAGTCCAGCATATGCAGAGGTGACGATGTGAACAAAGCCATCAAAACCTGTTCCCCGGCTGCTCTTGCTTTGACTGAAGGTGAAGCAAAGAGTGGAGTGATCTTAAGCTGGAATGTTCCAGACCTTAAGATGAAGGATTTTTCAACATTTTGGCCTGAAGGGTCAAGCCTCAGTTCCTGTGAATTCTTAGTGACTGCCACCCGAGCTTTCTAGAACATCTTTCTTCTTTGGGCCGCCCTGGGGGTGCTGATTGAGCCTCTGGCCCTCTCTGCATCCGAGGGTTTGCCAGTGATTAAGGGCATTTTTGTCTGAGTGCCTAAGTACTAGGGCAAACTGCCCAGCTCAAATGAATCGATGGGCTAAAAATTGTCTTCCCAGCAGGCACTGCCAAGCAGCCGCTAGCCAACACTCCAGGCAACTGAGAAAAGATCCATTGAGCTCAGCAGGAGGATCTTTCAGCTGACTCAGCGCCCTGGAAACACTTTTCTAGTCATTTATATCTCTACTTTTCCTCTCTGAGCTCTGCTCTGGATCTCTACTCTTGATGAGGTCTGCTTTGTGCCAAGGCGGAGGTGCTGAAGTTTCAAATGACAGTACCTTATCAACATCTCCGTGTGCTTCTGACATGCCCATAGTCAACCCAGCTCAATAGTCCATTTTCATTCTCTTTTAGTTTAATTCACATTTGGGTTTGGCCCAAGTAATAAAGGTTTGAGTTCAAGAGAAACATTTTAAAAAATGATGAATGAGATTAATCTCGCAAAGATCATGGAAAATAAAATAATATTTGCATTGGAAACTGGAGAGTTTAAGACACTTATGAAAAGTGATATAACTAGCTTATAGAGAAACTAGGCCTAGAACCCATGACTTTTGGTTAATTGCTGTGTTCTGAAAATTACTGTTTTCCTTATTTTTAGAGCACATTTAAAAATACATTTCACTCAATTGTAACTGCAACCCTATGAAGTAAGTAGGGCTCATACCATTACTGTAGCTGCATAGATGAGGGAAATTGGGAGATTTGCCAAAGGTCACCCCAAGATAAGCAATAGACCTGGGAATAGCATTATTTCTCTCTTAGGACGGTTTCTACTGTGCCACGTTATACAATGCCCTAGTTCTGTAAGTCCCAAAGTAGGAGATCCGGTTGAGAGATTGTGGATTACGGCCATTTCTGCCTCCAGTAAGCGGTGGGTTTTGAGCGAGTCTCTTGTCACACTGGGCTCCAGGGTGCTCCTCCTCTGTAAAGTGCAGGTTGCACTGTAGCAGGCTTGCAAACAGGAATACCTAGAGGAGCCAGGCCTGTGGGGCGAGTGCGTCATCAGGCCAGGTGGGGCCTTCTTCTCAGGGCAACTGTGACTCAGCTGCAGCTGATTGCTGGTCCACGACAGAGACAGCTTCTGATTGTGAAAGGGAAGTTAGAAATAGAGATATAAAAGTAAAACCTCTTGATTTTTCATTGTTGGTGAAAAGTTCAAAGTCAAAGTTAAAAATAAATGATGCTTTCGCCACAAACAAACAAACAAACCAAAACCAAAACCAAAAAAACAATGCCTGTGGCCTAGAAGTAGCTTATAGGCTGTCGGTATGCAATGTCTGGATGGCACAGTCTTCAGAGAGCTGGTGAGTGGTAACATTTCATGACTCCATAAAACTTCTTATAACTTGATTGTATAAATGCATGGTAAGTTTCCATAGAGCTCATTATCATCAAAATACATATCTTAAACACCTTGTAAATAGCTTCAAAGGAGCTCAAGCAGTAGGCCTTAAAGGAATGCAAGAAAAAATAGAAACCTTAAAGTACTCCTTTTGGTTCTTCTCTTTCATTGGCTCCAATGAATAGTCATTTTTGCCTTCAAGATGATGACATTGCTTCTGTTATTACTCTTAAATTGTTCTGTGAATGTGTTCTATGCTCAACTGGAGGATAACATTTTTAGAGACCAGAAATTCTATTTCTGCATCTTTTCCTTTTCCCCTTGACCACCATAATATGTGAGCACAGTTGGATGCTTGCTAGTCAGTCCTTTCCTTCCTACCCTCCTTCATCTTTTAGTGATATGATCCTAAACTATATGACAGTTATATGACAGTTCTCTCTAGGTGCCTGGTTTCTTGTGTCTTTTGATGTAGTAACTCTTTCCTGTGGTGCTAAACATATTCTCTGGAGTTCTTTTTTGCTGCCTCAAATATCAGTTCCATGTAAATGATACCAATACCTTCCTCCTTTATTCCACTCATATAACTACCTGTATGCTCTTCAGAAAAGGTATCATTTTACTAAACTAAACCAACACTATGGCCTTAACTTCAGCTAGCTATACCACCATTGAAAGGAGAGGGTGGGTGTGAGAGAGATTGTTTAGGTCAAGTGCATGGGATTTGGCACTGAAGAAACTATAGAGAGTCAGACAGAGGGAGGAAGCAAAAATGATTCTAAATTTCAAGTCTAGATGACTTTGAACATGGTAATATCAGTAACAGAAATGAATAACACATGAAACGGTGGGTCATTAAAGTCTGGTGAGTTTGAACCTAAATCATTAGTATTTAGGGTAAAACCAAAGATAATTTGAAACAGACTAAATTGGAAGTTGAGGGTTTCCATTTGAGCTGCCATGAATTATTTTTAACAGTCCCTCTGGTACTCCTTGGTGCTGTATTTTTAGCATCATCTTCTTGATCAGGAGTAAATTTATCATGCTTTACACTGACAGTTTTAATAAGAAGAGCAGTTTCTTCATTTCCTAATCCCAGTCGCATCTGTCTACCATACCAGTAGATCCTTGACCTTTTCCCCAAGTGAAAGGCCGTGGGAATGTGCAAAGTGTAAAACAGGTAAATAAGTAGCTTCTTGTTGAAGTTGAGATGGGGGTCTTGAAAGACCCCCACCCCAATTATCACAGACTCTGAAGAAATACAATTGCACCTCTGTCGTAGGTTACCCTTGTGACCAACTAAAACCAGGGCAAAAGTTCCCCAATTTTCTTGGTGCCCTTTGTATCTCAGCAATTTTCTTCACAGAACTCCTAGGCTAAAGAAAATACCTGAATGCTCTGTTTAATAAGTATTCATATCTTAACAACTTAGTTGTTGTTTGACAAATGAATATACAGTAATACTTTGGTTTGGGAGAATAATTCATTCCAGAAACGAACTACCCGTATTGCAAGACATCGCTTGTTTACCATGTTAAAATGTATTAGAAATGTTTGCTCGTCTTGCAGAAGGAATACTTGCAAACCAAATTTCAACCCAAGGTTTTATTTCATATATATATATATATATATATATATATATATATATATATATGTAAAATGAAAATGCAATTTTAACTTTATTCTTAAATAGCTACAATTACTTGCTGATGGAATATGTATGCTTGTTGAGTCCTGTATAAATTCTCAAACTTTGGAATCATATTGAATGCTGTCATCTTCATTTCCTGTCTCAGATTGTCTGCTGTACAGTACTTACTTTTAATCACAGGAACAGATGAAAACCCAGCTTTACAAAGATATGATGTCATCCAAAGGAATGCAACAGACTCTAATTTTGAAACTGTGAACTTACCTGGAGCTAGTAGTTTGTATAGTTTCTGACAGATGTCAGCTATTGCTGTTTCTCTTAAACATTTAAACTATTCGACAGTAACCCTGTGAGATTTGAGCAACCCTCAAACTGGAACATTGAGCCATTTTGGCTAATATGCGTGTATTCAAGGAATCATGAGAATAGGGCAAGGAGTTAACTCTGCCTCATGGCCCTTTCTCAGTTAACTAGCTTTGGGACATTGGACTTGTCATTCAAGCACTCTTCATCACAGTTTCCTTGTCACAATGGAGGATGTCTGGATTGGTTAATCCATTGTGATTCCTTCTAGCTTTCAATGCCTATGATTGAATGCCTTCTTATTTTATCAGTGCTGCTAAGGAAGCTTGGAAAGAATTTACTAACTTAAATAGCAGATAGTCCCTTTTTTGGGGTCCTTGTTTTGAGAGTGATCACAGAATTGGTATTGAATTCAGCCATCTCACTCCTGCAACCCACAGTTCCAACCTCTGTTAGTTCTGCAAGCTCAGAATTCTTTCTCAGGAACTATCTGAGGAATTTCATGCATGCTTAACATCAGGCCTGGGACAGAAGGGCAAGCAATGAGTGTACGTGTTCTGATGCTTTGAAACAAGTAGAAGTCTCCATGCACAAATCCTTGCTTAATATATCAGGAAATGCTCTCAGACTGCCTTTCCCTTTGGGGGCTACCAGTTTGGGCAAGATTGAAAAGATAAAGTATTTCCAGTCAGTATCTATAAAACCATGCAGAGCCTGGAGAGAATGAAGACTGATTTGTTCATCAATTTTGAACAAGAAAGCATGAATGAGCCTTCTTTGGGATTTGGAGCTGGTGAAACAAAAAGAAGCAGTAACGATTTCTAACTCACTATCCAATTGGCAAATATAAAAAAAAAAGACTTTGTTAATGGTGGTTTTATTGAACAGAAATTCTTAATTATTTGTAAATCCACATCATTTTATCGTGTATTTGCATTTTTGAAATTTTAAAATACTTTCCTATTCCTAGGTTACAAAGTTACTCATATTTTCTTATTATTACTTGATAGTTTTACCTTTTCCAAGTAGGCCTTGAATTAATCTCTGGTCCATCTGTGAATGTGGTATTGGAGTCCTAGTTATTTCATCCGCCATATATAATGAGTCAGGAGTCCCACCACCATCCAATGAACAATCTCCCCTTGCCCCATTGTTTATGGCACCCTTCTTATAGTATAATGTGTCTCTGTATATTCACGAATCTGTCTCTTGGATCTCTATTGATCGATTTGGTTGTCAGAAAAGTCATGATGCATTTTTGCAAGGAAAAACATAGAAAAATATATGTCATGACTTTTCTGACAACCCAATGTTTGTCTATTCTTGACCCCTAAATGCATTGTTTCTATTATTATGGCTTTGTAGTATGTCTTAATATAGATCACAGGGCAAATCCCCATTCAATATATATCACAAGGCAAATCCCCATTCTTTAATTTCCTTCTGAAAGATTGATTTAGTCATTCCTGGATGTAAGGGGCAACGTAGAGCATTGGAGTGGTAAGAAGTGATAGATGAACACAATAGAGGCAATAGGTTAGATGCACACACAGTGTCATGAATGGGTCTTAAAAATATACTGAGAAAAAAAAGCCAGAAACAGAATGAGATATGTAATTTAGTCACTTTTAGAAAAATTTAAATCTACATCTATTTATATAAAATATGCATATCCAATTTTAATAATGCAGAAAAACAGAAAAGCAATTCATTAAACACATTAGAGTACTTACCTTTGTTGGGAGAGTAATGGTTGTAGATTTTGAAAAAATATATATTAGTAGTATAAAAATTGTGTGAAATAAAAATGAATTTATAATGGAGCAAACAACATTTGAGATAATCAAGTAATGATCATTTTTGGGAAAAAAGAATGCCATACATTACCTAACTTTTCACATTGGAATGAGGGAGAAAGCCAGTTTTCCTATCGCGTGTTTTTCTGGTGGGTAGCAAAAACAAAAACTGGGTTCGGATGTGGGTTCAGTTCTGTAAGTGAATTTCTGTAAACCAACACATCCAGAAGAAGTTAGAAATGCTCACCGGGAAGAGCTAGACTCATTTGATCTCATCTCTTAGGAGATATTGGTATTATTTGGGACCAGTTGGTGGGGGACTCTGTCCCAGAAAGCTCCAGTCCTGGACTCCACTAGGCTCTAACTATAAACATACACAGATCCCTGCCTGAGTTACTCAGCACTCCACCCTGCTTCAAAGAAAAGAGCACTTTGTCCAGGAGCGCAGTGCCTGACCAAGAGCTAAAAGCGTCCTCGTTTCTAATTGTCAATTATCTCTACACTCCAAGATAAACATTTCTCTTTGAGCATCAGACTGGCCTGGAAGGTTCATTTAGGACAGGGCTATTTGAAGGGCTGGAGGAGGGGGTACGTGGAGGACAGAGAAAGCAGAGAGACACAGCTTAAAAACAAGACACACTGCTTCTTCTGAGAGGTCTCAAATACAGTCCTAATTGGAGAATGGCTATGTGTTAGCCTGAGCCTTGAGGGAAGGAGGAGGTAGGCGACACAAGGAAATGAGCCTCTATTTTCAAGAACTGCTATGTGAGTGGGAAGTGAGTTCTAAGCGGGGTATTTTTCCCCCAACAATGCCCCCTTTATTTATTGGTAGAACCATAAACATTTCATATCTCCCTCCCTCCCTCCCTCCCTCCCTCCCTCCTTTCCTTATCTATCTATCCATCTATGCATATGTATATTTATATATAATATGTATATGTGTGTATACATCTCTATACATTCATACATACACACACACACAAGTGTGCACACACATGCATACTTTAAAAAGATGATAATTTTTTATTTTTGCTATGAGAGCAAAGAGTTAGCTCAGAAAGTTTCCAAATAAAGACCTATTTCTCCAGTTCATTTATATAATGGATAGGATTGCAATAGACTTGACTGCAGTTGACAGCAAGGCCAGAGATAATTTAATTCAGTATCTCCCCAAACCTGTTAGGTTTTCATGATTCAAAAGACGAGGTAGAGGATCTAGTAAGAAAGAACAGGGACATTTATCTCTGAGTAACAAATAAGTAAGGCTAATACTGAAGGACTTTTCCTGAATTTAATTCTCCAGTGTGTATCTGCTTCAGAAAATAAAGTAAGGTTGCTCAAATTCCTTTTGCCCATGCCCCCTCCCTTCCATTTTCTCCTCTGAGTGACCCTTTCCTCTCCCTTCTCCCACTACCTTACATCTCCCTTTGCCTGGCACACTTAAAACCCAGAAATCCATGTGCTAATTAGTGTGGTTATGATTTGCAGTCTGTCCAATGATGCCAGGTAGTGAGACGCAACCTTTTCAAGTTCAGTAGCAACTATCTAATGCAAGTCAAAACAGAGAGATGTGTTCAGTTAATTTGGGGGAAGGGATGGTTGGATTGGTATATTCAAAGTTCAGTGATGACAGGTCACATTGAAAGGGGACAGTCTGTGTGTTAAAATGAACCAATAAGGTCAGAAACTTTCTAGGCCAAGCAGGGAGAAGAGAGATTGTTTTTGTGGAATGAGCTGTTAAACGTGGAAGCCCAAGAGAATCAGGAAACCTGTTTTCAATCAGACACAAAGATTATTTCTATTTCTTTCCAGCTCTAGCAATGAGACTTTTTAAAGGGATTTGGGGAAACAGTGAATACTTGGTTGTCCAATTATTAGCCTAGATAGACTGTTAGTTTTGGGATGATGTTTTTTGTTGGTAAAGGAAGAAAGAAAACCGGTGGATTTTTGTTCTTGGAGCCACTGGGTGAATTTTGTTTCCAGTTCTCCAACCTGTTTGGCACGATTCTTTGCCCACCAATGCCCAGCTAGCATTCCAGATGACTCTGGAGTTTGTGCTGTCATTTTACCCAACACACATGGGTATAAATAAGGGGAAAGTTCTTTGCTTATTCTGGCTTAGTGAAGAGAGAACAGATTCGCGTGGCTGGCAAGGACTAATTCTAGGGTTAACACCCAAATGGCCATGCCATTTCAAGAAGCGGAATCTTTGACCTTAAAACTCCAGTTCTCATTAAGTTTCTGAGCTGTGACAGAGAAACTCATGGGGCTTAATGACTCTTGATGAAAGTATTTCTTTGATGAGTATTTAAACTATGATTGTTCACTATAAAATATGGTTAGAAATATTTTCTGTATATTACATGATGTTTCTGAATGGTCCATCTACTATTAATAAAGAGATGGTCCAGTTTCCTCAATATTAGCTCTTAAGATTGGGTAAACGGTTGAAGCTGTTTGATGATATCCACAATGCAGGATTGTTAAGATTAAACAAGAGATCGCATGTTAAGCAGTTAGCACAGAGTATGTCCTTTAATTACCTTTTTTTTTTTTAGGCTTCTTTGTTGATAGACTGGAAGTGCTTCAAAAGGATGGGCTATGTCTTAATACATTTTTATCCTCAATTTATAATACAACATCTGGGGCTCAAGAAGTGTTTATGCAATTGGCCATATAATTCCTCAGGCTTTGAATTCAGATTTTTCCATGAGCTTTGAATCTCTTGTATGCCTCATTCAGTTTTTGTGTTATTTTATCAGGTAGACATCCAACTCACGCCCCCCCCCCCCCGTTTTTTTTTTTTTTTTCGTCTTCACAGGCTTTGAGTCTATTCATGCTTTTTGTTAAACTAACAACCAACTTCTGGACTAGTCTTGATTTTGTCTTTGCTAACTGTTCTTGGTTCAGAGAGTCCATCATGACCACATCTTCTGGTGTTGACATAATAGATTAGTGACCATTAGCCAAGCTGCCAGTGTGATTGATGTTGGTGTAAGAGCAGCAGGAGACTGAAGGGTTTCTTCCCTTTCAGAGCAGCCTTCTATGGGCACTTCATGCTTGATTCTGCTGTGGCCCCATTGTTGGGAGGCATAGCTCATGCCAGTCGGCAAAGGAAGTGTTTGAAGCAGGCAAGACACTTTTTTGTATGCTTCTCCTTTCCCTTCTGCCCACGCGCACGTGCGCGCGCGCGCTTATACACACACACACACACACACACACACACACACACACACCCCTCAACTTCATTGCTAATTTTGGCATATGTTTGGTCTGGTGGAACAAAAAATGCCAGCCAGGTGAGTCATATTCTGATTTATTGAATAAACATTTTTCATGTGAGAAGCAGAGAGAAAAATGACACTATTGCCTGTTGGAGCTGGAGAAGGCTAGTGTTTCCAAGACACTGGACTGTAGTTCTGAGCTGGGCTGGCTGCCACAGGATCACCTGGGGAACTTTATAAAGAAACTGGCTTCCAGGTCCACCCTTACAGATTTGCGGCCAAAACTCTCTTGATGATGCTTGGGTTTGACTAGTTTCGGCAACCACCGCTTTTTCCTAATCCCTTAGTTTTACAGTGGAGCACATGAAAGCCCAGGAAGAAGGGATTTGTCCAAGTTGGGGTAAGAGGAAAAGCCAAGAGGGTGAGGGAAGAAATGCATATTTAGTGAATGTGAGAGTTTGATGGGAGCTGTATTCAGTGCTTTACACATTTGGCCTCATGTCCTTGGGAGAAAGACATTAGCCTCTCCATTTCCAGAAAAGATTCAGGCTCAGAGAGGCTAAGTAATTTCCCCAAACTCACACAGCTTGGAAGTGGTGGAGATGGGCTGTGAATCTAAATTTGCCTTTCTGCAAAGCCTCTCAGTTTGAATCTTGTCTTCTGAATCCTAATCCATGATAATATAATAGGAATTTACTTCTTTTAAGATAACTGCTCAAACTGAGTAGATTATTATCATATTGACATGCCACTCTTCCTTTTCATGAGCCTGAGTTCTGTTGGTTTAGACTGGTGCTAGTTTTGTTTGACCTTTATGATTCAGTGTTCTTGAGTTGACAACACCAATATAGACCCTGCAACTAGATTTCGTTTCAACAAGTATTTATGAAGACTCCACCATGTGAAAGATGCAGTATTGGCACTTACAGGCGAACGTGAAGGACAGAGTTTTGGTATTTCTAGAGCCTACAGTCTTGGTGGGGCTATAAGAAGAGAAACTGAAAATACAATGTGGTGACAGACACACCAGGGGAAGTGGAAGGTGCTTTGGGAATAGGCTTCAGGGAAATTGAATCCGGACTCAGGGTTAAGGGGAGCCTTTCTGAAGCTGACAGCTAGAAGGTGAATTAGGAGTTAGCTAGGTGAAGTGTGCTAGAACAGGGAGGGGCATGGGAGAAGGGGGATCTTTCAGAAAAGGAAACAGCATGTGTGAATGCCAGGAGTTTAGACATTGTGTGAAGAGTGTGCATTTGACCAGCTCAAGGAGTTGAAAGAAGCTTATTATTTCTGGAAAGAGAGGGAGAGAAGCTGGGTGTTGGGAACGGGGAGGTAGGAAGCCTCCAGATGGAGAAAAGCCATGAAAACCCCATTAAGGTCTTTGGATTTTATCCTAAGCCACTGAAATTTCCCAATCCTGTAAAAACGATCTGGGGGATTAAAAGCAGGGTGTAATATAAACAGGTTTATATTTTGGAGGACACTTGGAGGGCAGTGTTAGTGATGGATTGAGGTGGATTGAACTTGGAGGCAGGGAGGCCAGTTAGGAGGCTATTTCATCTCAAGACCAAAGCTGTGTTTTATTCATCCTTGTAATTTCAGCACCTAGCACACTGCCAAGTAAATACTGCTTGAATGAATGGATGTGGAAATGAATGTTTGTTAGGACAAACCATCCTTCAAATTTTTCTTGCTCCTTTTGGCTTCATATCTTTGTCCAAGCTTTTAGTCTTCTCCAGTTATGCATATGTTTATCTATCTACCTGAATAAATGCTAGTCATGGTTTTAGGTTCAACTTAATACCCGCTGCTTCTGGAAGCCTTCCTTGACAATTCTTAGTTTCACTGATTTCCTGCTTGCCTCAATTCCAATATGGCTTAGAGTCTGTTTATAAGCTTTATGACATTTTGCCATGCATGATGTTGTTCCATGAGGATTAATCCTCAGCTACTTTGAAATTTAGCTTAAAATTGTAAAAATATGTTCAGTCAACAAATATGTATATCTACCTATCTATCTACCTATCATTAAGGTTAAGAGGCTTGGAAGAGCAAGCTACTTTCACATATAGTTGTAGAAATATAAAATTGCATCCTAAAAAATAAATCCGGAAATTCACACACACACACACACACACACACACACACAC
This sequence comes from Aselliscus stoliczkanus, assembly GCA_033961575.1. Lineage (NCBI taxonomy): Eukaryota > Metazoa > Chordata > Mammalia > Chiroptera > Hipposideridae > Aselliscus > Aselliscus stoliczkanus. The sequence continues at coordinate 89,759,083 of CM066738.1, read as the reverse complement.
ACTCCAAAAAAATGTATACACATTTAAAGAAAGGAAAAAACTGTACTAAAATGTTGCTGATGGTAACCACTTTGAGCATCTCTTGTAACTGTAGAAGTTAAACATGACTTGTATTCATATTTTGTTGGTATATATTGAGTATTAGAATTTTAATACAGTTTTTTCCTTTTTTAAAAAGTATTTATACTTTTTGTCTCTCTCTCTCTCTCTCTCTCTCTCTCTCTCTCTCTCTCTCTCTCTCCCTCTGTGTGTGTGTATAAAAATTATATATATATATTGGGCCGGCCGAGTGGCGCGGTGGTTAAGTGCTGGCTTGGGACGCCAGTGGCCCCGGTTCAGATCCCACGTATGAGGGCCAGTGACACTGCCTTCAAAAAACAAAACAAAACAAAATAAAATTATATATATATATATATTAATTACCTTTAAATACTCATACAACTTTATTCAGAAACTTTCCTGTTAGAAATCTATGCTAAGCAAATAGGCTGAAATGATGACAAAGATTTATGTCCAAATATATTTATCTGTAACTTTGCCATTTTAAGAAATTAGAAGCAATCTAATTATTCAAACATGGAGGCAGGCAGAGGTTAAAGAAATAATGTTATAATCATATGCAAGATATGTAGAAATATGATATTTGGAATAGCAATTGCGAAAGTAAAGTTATAAGTCTGTAATATTGATATTTTAGTTTTCTAATATTTAATTTTTTTAAACAATGATAATACAGTTAAACTGACAATATAAATACTATGTCAAAGCACTGCAAAAGTATTTCATGTTCTTCCCTCCTGCAAATTGCCCAAATCAACCAAAGGACTACCATTCAGCATTCAGAGGAGCCCTCACACACCTTCCTGGAAGCTGAGGCTAAAGGAGAAGCCTGGGGAGATGGCTTTCTCCTCCTCTTGCCCTCTCCAGGCCAGCCCTTGGGAGATTGCCATCCTCACATTTGCATGAACCAAGTCTGTAGACCAAGTTGGTCTGCCCACTCCTGGTTTACTTCCTAGGGATGCTCTGAGAAATGAATCATTGACAAGCTGTGGCCACGTAGTTGGATGACATAGCAGCCCAAGAGAATCCCTGAAAGGATTCCAAAGCCCAGACCTACTGCTCAGTGTGTCTTTTCCATCCCTACAATTGCTTATGCTCTAAAAGCAATTATCGCAGGTTGGACCTGCATCTCCTTTCCTTCTCTGGAGAATTACAGTAGGCCTGGTTCTTGTCCTTTTAACAGCAGCAGGGCATTTCCATAAAGCTCCACCCAGGGATGGCCTGGTCTACTTTGGTGGGAAACAAATGCTAGGAGAGTTGTTATCACATCCCACAAATGTCTGGGGTAAAAGGCCCTGAACTGCCAAGTGTATTATGGTTATCTCTCAAGTGAGAAAAAAGTCTCTAATGCAAAACAGCAGCAGTAGCAACAGGCAGGCGGCAGGAACCTCTCAGAAACCAATTCCCTCATCTCGACGGGAGCCAATGGCTGATCTTGACAGGCCTCTCTTGACCTGAAATTCAGAGCTGCGATGTGTGATATTTACCTTTGGGTCTTTTATCTGCAACGTTCTTCAGGTCCCGAGTGTATATTCTGACTAAGATCCTGTAATGAAAACAGCCAGCTTTGCACAATATGCAGGACTGTATTTTAAGATCTAGGTATGTGTTACTTCCTTTAAGTATCACAAGAACCCTTTGAGGTAGGTTCTCTTATGATGATCACCTCATATATATTTATAAGAACTGAGGTGCAGAGAAGTTGTCTGTCTAAGGTCATATAGGTAGAACTCACTCTCTGGCAGTCTGACCTAGGCATACACACTAACTGCCATGTACCCTAACTAAACCCACGGAAAATGTCTACAGCAGTACCTGGCACACCGAAAGTACAAAGTAACTATAAACTATTAATACTATCAACTCTTTTTAGTAATTCTGAGCACTTACTAATTTTCTATTTCAATTTTTGTTTTAAAAGATTTTATTGGGGAATTGGGGGAGGGGAACAGCATTGGGGAATCGGGGAAGGGGAACAGACAAGTTGCTGTCTTTTTGTTCTTCTGTTTAGTTGCGGAGGACGTTGCTTCACTGGTCCATGTTGGCATCGTCATTGCGCTCTTCCCGGATGGGGCAGATCAGCAGCCGGCCTCTGGATGGCCGCTCACCGCAGCTATTGGCAGCTCACGCTGGCTGCCGGCCACTCACTGTAGCCTATGGCAGCCCACTGCAGCAGGGGCTGCAGGCTTCACCATTGCTGGGGCTCGCACAGCCCAGATCTAGGTGGAGCTATTGTTAGCTGTTGAAGGCAGTGTCACTGGCCCTCAAACGTGGGATCCGAACCAGGGCTGCTAGCATCCCAAGCCAGCTCTTAACCAATGTGCCACTTGGCTGGCCCTTCTATTTCAATTTGATGTTCCCATAGAAACTACTATATTCTCTGTGGGGAATTGAAAAAAAAGAAGCCATCAACCCAGAAATGTAATTAATGCTTGTTAAGCATCTTTGTGCTGAACGCTTGGGACCTCTCTAACAGAAGGAGGCTGACTTAGTCTTGGACATCACAGATGATGGAAGTGTGAGAAGTGGTAAGGTGGGAGTCACCATCTTCTCTACATTTTTGTGGACCTTCAAAAAGGTCTTGTTTTTTTGGTCTTGAATCAAAGAGCTTATGAGCAAGAGACTGAGGGGCCAGCGGTGAATGAATAAAGACAAGTTGTCTCTGAGTCACCTTAGCCTTCTCCTCATACCCATACATAGGTAATTCTTAGGCTGCACATTTTTCACTTGTATTTTTATGAGATTACCTTTCTTTCAAAAACTTCCTTCATATTCATTGAACCAAGTTCCATCTGAATAAGTATTGGGTTGTCAGAAAAGTCATGACTCATTTTTGCGATGAAAAACATAGAAAAAATAGGTCATGACTTTTCCAACAACCCAATATATTGGGGTTGGGCTGGGCCTGGGAGAGAAGCTCAGGCTGTCATACTCCCTCCACCCTGAAACATACTAGGGAATGTTCCAGTTGAAGGGTTTATGGTTTATATGGAGATAGTTATGCACACATGTACATAGCCTAACAATCAATGTGGGGCAGCCTATCGACTTAGATGCCCAGTGAGTGCAGGTAATTACAGTGTTTTTGTAGTTCGACTGAGTGGCAATTTGATATGTCACTGACATTCATTGAGGAGTATTTTTCCTTGGTGGAGGCAGGGAATGCAGAGTACCAAATAAAATGATTTAGTTAAAAAAAAAACACCTTGAAAAGGATTTTATTTTAGGCCCATTCTTGAGGAATGATGTGTATTGCTTAGGAAAGAGTACAACCAACACAACAAAATCCCAAAATCTGAGTTGCTTAAAACAACTGATGTTTACTTTACACTCATTCTGCATTGCGGGAGGTCCTGCTCAATCTCATCCTCACCCTGAGACCCAGGCTGATGGCTCAACCAACATTTGTTCTGTAGCCAGTTGCTACAGTTCTAGAGAGAAGGGCAGACCTTTGGAGGGTCCAACACTGGCAATGAATGTTCTGCAAGTGATATATGTAACTTACGCTCAAATATCACTGGCCAGAATTACACACATGATCCTAGGAAGAGCAATTCTGTCTTGCATTGGAAGCATAGAGAAGTAGAAATATTGGGAGATGGACAGCATTTAGGTAAGGGAGCTGAGAGGGGAGGGTGGAAGCAGGTAAGGCTTATTGAGATAGTCATTGAGAAAATCCAACTTGAAGAGAAATAAAATGAACTATGATTACAAAGGTGTGTGGGGCTAGATTGGAAGAGTCTTCAATGTCACGTTAAGGAGTTTTGCCTTTTATCCATGAACCATTGATTCCCAAACTTGTTTTTGCCAATAGAAATAATTTTAAAGCAAATATTTATATAGATCCCAGCATGTAAAATGAAAAAAAAAAAGTATCTCTGGTAGAAGAAGGAATGAGAGGGTCCTGGAAGCCTTTCCACCTGGCTTCTCACTCCTTCCCTCTGTTGAAGTCCCATGGCTCTTTGCAACAGTTTAAAATTAGAACCCCAGGATCTGAAAGCACTGCCCAGGACATTTAAATATTGGGGAAGTCGGCTGCTAAAACCATGGTTGGCAAGTATAGATTAAAAACATAGATTAAAGATAGATTAATGTGTGGGAGAAACAGAGAATAGAGAGTTTAGTAAAGAGGCAAAAAAATAATAAAATCCCCGAATTTGAGTGTTGACAAAGGTGGATGTGTCTCAAAGAAATATTTGACAAACTGGTGACTGAATGGACTTGAGGGTTCATGGAAAGGGCAGACAGAGTGAAAGAAAATGACTTCATGACGCCTGTGAACCGGGGGACCGGTGGAACAATGAATGTCACTATCAAGATCAAAAGAAAGAGTTTTATAGATTTAGCCAGCAAGTATTTATTCAGTGCCCATGTAAGATATGAAGTCCTTTGGAAAAAAATATGCATTTAATATTAAATATATTAGTTTTATGCAATAACAGGTAATCTTCAAATGTCTAATGCAAGGTTGGAAGTAGGACACTGGCACTCAAGAGAAGCCAGGGCTGAGGTGTGGCTTAGGAGACATGCACGTAGAAATGACGTTTGGTCCTTGGAATTGAATATTGTAAGCACAAGCTCATATATGTCTGATTCTGAAAGAGATGGAATGAATGGTGTGAATCTTCTCTTTAGAGTCACAGATGATCACTCATCTCTGTAAAGTTTGGTATGAATGAGGACAGCAAGAATGACTTCTCAAACTCCCAAACTAAAGTATACTAAAATCTGTATTTTTTTCCTCTGGGTAGTTTGGGTGGCAAGTCCATCTTTACGGTGCTGAATAAGTGCTTCAGAATTCAAATTGCTACATTTTCCTTCCTGTTTGAGCTCCAGGACAATTGTCCACATTGGAGCAAAGGGCCATTCCTAGCTTGAAGCTTGAAGCAAAAGAGATAGTCCTCATTATACAGAGTCCCCATAGTTCCAGTACTTCAGTGGGTTAATAAGTTAGCAAACAACTGGGCCAAAGAAACCGTTTAGGGGTATATGTTTCCAGGGATTAAATTACCTAAGATCCTCAGGAAGTTGAACCTTTTCTTGCTCTGAGAATGGGACTGCTCTCTTTGTTCTCCTGGTGCAGTTTCTTAGCTGGGCTTTTCTTGGCACCTCAGTCATCTGGGGTCATAAAGACAGAGTGGAAGGACAGGGACCCACCTCCCCTGGAATCCTTTCATTTAAAATTGCTAACTCTTTGGATTCTAACTCAAGAATTTTTACTGACCCACCCAAGATCATGAGTTGATTGATCCATTGATATGTGTCCTGGGTATAGAACAGGGAGTGTGTAGGGCTTTCTCCACATGGTTCTATCATTTCACAGTGATGAATCTGATGGGGCTTGAGATTAAAAGGCCTCATTATTAATACTGTAAAAAATGATATACCAGTAAATAACCATCAAAGAACTCACTCAAAGCAGTACTGAATTGAGAATGATTGGCCACAGGAAATAAAAGAAAGCTTAAGCTAGCACACACACATCTGATCTTAGGCATCAAATGATAAAAAGAGTTAAAAGTCAGATCATAGGTTATTGGGAAATGAGAACTGTTCTCAGAAGTCTTGTTTTAAAGAGTAGATAGCACAATTTGGGAATTTGTTTCCTTGAGTAAGGAATAAGATATGGGAATAGATCTATAAGGAAATTAGGGATGTTTAGGATGTACGCATAACCCCAATGTATGTGAGCATAATATTGAAGACAGAACACTGGCCCACAGTTAGAAAACTTATCCTGCCTCTGAGACTTCTTAGCTCTGTCATCTTGAGAAAGTTATTCCTTCTTTGAATCATAATTTATTCATGTATAGGATAAGAGATATAAATTAAATATAATTATGTTCTAGATTATTATTCCAAATTAATGTAACTTCCTAATCTGTGTTTATAATATTAAGCACCTAAATTTATGCTGAGTTCTGCCCTATATTATCTCATTTAGTCTTAAAATAATATTCTGAAGAATGTATTGATATCACATTATAAAAATAAGAAAACGTAAACCTTAGGGGGATTAAGTGACGGACACAGGGTCACACACAGCTAATAAGAGGTAAAGCTGGGTTTTAAACTCAGTTTTGACTCTGAGTCCCATGCTCTTAACCTCTATGTAACATAGAGTTCCCTCTGAGAATCTATGAACCTTTGCAAACCACAGCCATTAACAGCAGGTTCCTTGATTCTTGTCCTGGTCGGAGATTAGTTGGAGAGAGATTGTTCTTTTGAACCAGAATGTTCTCAATGGTAGCAAGTATGTCTTCTGAATTTATGCCTAGACTTTGGGTTATCAAAATTTAGAATTCCTCCTGAAAAATAGGCTCTTAGATTTCCATCCACTGTGTCCCCTCCCCACCCTCCAAACCCCCTACCCCCCTTTTAAAGTTTCCTCCAGTGAACAGTCTAGCCACAAAAAGCCTATCCAGTCAGCTTTAAAATTGTTCCAGGTCTTTCTTTATTCAGTCTCTGTCCAGGACCCAAGGGAAGGTCATGGGAGTCCATTGCTGCCTCTCCCTCTACCATAACCCCTAGTAAGAAGGGAGCAGTGTCCCTGAAAGACCCAGGAGTCTCTCCAGGGTTTGTTATGAGCTTTCCAGCTGTGACTGCCTCTCCGTCCTTTGTGTATATCTATTTGCATCCTATACACTGAAGCTTCGGGAGGCTTTGCAAGGTTGGGTAAAATAGTTTGCTAACTTGCATATTTGTTTGCCCTGTAAACTGTTCCTTTTAACTAAAAGACAACACTGTTTTAGTCCTGGAGCTATAGACCAGACTCACCATAGCCTGCTCTACAAAATTCTAAGTTGGAAATGAGAACACTTGGCTTTCATTCAGAGCCCAGCTAGGATGTCCGTCACGTTTCATGAGCCAAGAGTCTCCCAGCGTGATGGACTCTGGGATTGGAAAGAGCCTTTAAGGTCGACTCTTCCAGCTTTCTGTCTGTTGATTGAATATCTTCTACTTCGGAGATGCTCTTTTTCAGGATGGCTATAAATGGAACCTTCCCCTCCAGGCCCGCCCCAGGGGAACTGTTGGGCTTTGAGTTGGGCTGCTGTTGGGCATTGATGGCAGTGCCCACTCATATCCGATTTGGAAGGAAATGGATGTGATTCAGCTGTGAAAATTACAAATTAGATTTTGGCTTTCAGACCACTGTATTTTTAGAACCAGAGGAGAATAAAATAAACATTATTTTAGGTCTAGTAAAGATTATTAATATTATGTTCAGGAGAAAAAAATGCCTTCCTGGTGATTGGTTGGAATCACTTCTCCTAAATATACATTTTTTCAATAATGTTAATTTTGTCCAAGATAATACCACCCATCATTTTTATTCATGACTCCCTTGTTTTTTTAAAAAAAAATATATTTTGTTATGCCTAGGAGCCAGGAACTCAATGCACTCGCTTTATTTATAGCTATAGAACCTAGCTTTGCCAACTGAAAGTTGCTTAGAGAGCAGAGACCTTTTTTTCTTCATTGTTACATCACCTCCCCTGTAGCACAGTAGCTGGCGGTAGGAACACAAAACACGATTGTAGAGTGAGTGGCGAATCAGAAAACATATGTTCTGATAATAGAAGTTAATGCCAGCTGCATTCTTGCTGTGTGCTCACATGGCCTGTCCTTGATGTGCACGGAGAGAGGGCGTCCTGACCTTTTTCTGTTCTTATAGTGACACTGATCCCACCATGAAGGTTCCATTCTCTTGACCTCATCTCAACCTAATTATCTCTCAAAGACACCATCTCCAAATACCACCACCTCCAAATACCACTTGGACAATTGGATTTGATAGGGATCGGGGGGTGCAACATAAACATTCACCCCATAACAGAACTGGCAAGGTTAAGTAGCTATCCTAAAGTCACTTGTATAGTATTACAATAGAAGGATAAAGCTTGAAGATCCAAGGTTTCCACTCACCATGACTCAAACTCCCAACAACACATTTCAGGGCTTCCCTAGGGGAAGGTGGCCTCCCCTGTGATATTGTCTTTTCTGGATAATGGATATCTAAACAGAGGGGAGGAGCTTGGGGGATGATCCCTTTCCTGTTTCTAGGAAAATTGTCACTTGTCCACTCTCTCCTCATTGTCCCAGTTATTTCTCCATGTTCTGGGGTTTCAGTGAAGAACACAACAAAAACATAGGGTGATTTCTAAGTCATTAAACATTTGTTTCCAGGGAATAGACTCATTATTTAAAAATTCCTCAATTAACTTAATTGAATAATTCCAACCAGGATGACATTTTCCCCTTTTTAAAAATGTGGGTGGAGCTTGTTGACATCTGTTACACTATGACATTATTGACATAACATTATTGGGCATTTAATTATTGAGTTGGGAAAGAGAATGCTTGGTGTACCTCAGGACAATCATTTCTCATCAAGTTGTGTGTCATTTACCTGCCAGTGGGATCAAAACAGATATGTTGCTTGTTTCCTTTGTGGAAATTTCCTGCTGAGTTTAATCCCATGTTACCTCATGTGTTGCCTCACCCCCAGGCCTGGAGACCATGAAAGTTTCTTGTAAACTAAAACAATTAATTCCCCTCTGTATTCTCATATTCTCAGCAGAGAGTAATTGGTGGTGAAAAACACATAGCAAGATTTGAGTTTATTCAGTTGGTTTTGCCTTTGCCTGATAAGCCTGGGTATCTGAGTAGCCCTAACCAGAACCAAAATGGGAATTAGGAGAACGCTCTCCTTTCTTGAAAAATCTCATATGTCCTTTTCCCGGTGGCTCTCGTGTGATCAGTTACACCCTTCATATTCCACGAAACTTTACATCGCATCAAAAATTCCCTGTCTCAAATCCCATTTCCTCAGGACCTCGTTACTTATTCTGTGACAGAATCTGCTAATGAACAATTCAGACAGTTTTACTTGTTCAAAGTTTAACTATTTAAAGTGTTCTTGCCTATCCGCCAGTGGATTTTTAGCATTTATTATTCTTTGCACAGAATTGGGCCAGAGGCTTAGGATGGATGTGGGGTTTGGACTAAAATATGGGACCAGTAACCTCTGTCCTCAAAATTCCCTCCAGTTGCAAAGACAAAGCATACCTTGATGAAAGTTAACTTAATAGAAACAAGGAATCCATGCCATTCTAATGTCATTACATGTGTGGTTAACAGAGAGATGAGAGGAAAAGTGATACTATGATGCTATTGAAAGTGCACACAATCTCTCAAAGTCCTCAAAAGGTAATGTTACTGGTGGGCATGTTAATGTGATGGCTCCTTCAGCACAGGTACTGAATGGTAGTGATGATTTTGGTCAGAGTGGCCTTTTGGTGACTCTCTAATCTCATCCTGCAGACTGACAGTTAAATCACCATTCATACACCATCTGGTGAGCTGGCGATGTTGAGTGAGGTTTGTTAAAATGGTCCCCATACTGTTGTCAATGAGAAGGCAGTCAGGAGGGAAGAAGCAACAGGCAATGAAGTAAATAGCAGAATTAACGTCAGCACACAAAGGGAACCCCTAGTGGGCTAAGCGAGATAATGCATTTTCCTGACTTGCTATTAGTAAAAGCTAATTAAATCAGATGCTACTAATTTGAAACTCGAGCTCATTTAGATGGGCCTGAGCTAAATGTTGCTTCTATTCCAGCTATGAAAGAGTTTTCTTAGCAAATTACTGGGGTAAACAAGATTGCAGAGAATTAAAACGCTTAATAGAATAGGAGAGAATCAATTTGCAAGAAAACAATCATTGTGCCAATTTTAAACTGTTTTTACCTGTTCATTAAAGCAACCCATTAAGGACCTCTGCCTCGACACTTTGTTATGCTAGTTTGAATTGTTATGTTTGCTAGATAGTACAGGGAAAATTTAATTTGGACTTCTCTAACTCATATTGGCCTCTGCATAGCCCAGTTAGTTTATGTATGGTTCTGGCAATCTGAGTCATTTTGGGGAGATCATTGAAGGTGATCTGCCCGAAGGTTAAATTGTGAGTTTGCAGAAGCCACACAATACTTTCAGTTGTATTGTACATCGATTTTTACATAAAGTTACATAAAGGGGAAGTTCATGACCATGATCTCTTTCTGAATAGACACAAGTTGTTCAGACTTGTAGTTAGGCATCATCTTCATGCCTATTTTTGACACCTTGGTCCTTAGGAGAAGAATGAAAGGAAAGAGTGAGGTAGGTAGGTCTCTTCTAAAGGAGGTTTTGGCTCATGTAAGAGAAGCACAAGCATCTATAGTTCGCACTGTTAAAATGGACTGGAAGCAGTTTTGCAAGACTGCAAACAGACTCTGGTGTTTGCAGCTTCTTTGTTCTATTTGTTTACTGTACATATACGAGTAGTTTATGTAGGTATATATGTGTGTGTATATGTATGTTTTTTTGTTTTGTTTTGTTTTGTTTTTGAGGGCAGTGTCACTGGCTCTCACATGTGGGACCCGAACCGGGGCCGCTGGCTTCCTAAGCCAGCGCTTAACCACCATGCCACTTGGCCAGCCCTATAAGTATGTTTTTATACATATGTAAATTTTCTATTTTAGTCTAATGATATTCTAAAGAAAAGACACATACACTGAATCTTTTGTATGGTTACTTTATAACCCACCACAATTTTCATAGCTTTGTCTATGTGTGTTTACTATTGCATCAATATGAAGGAGAACTATCTAATGCTTACCAGTAATAAAAGAACAGGGGTATACCACATTAAAAAATGGCATGTTCCCACTGTAGGAAGGCAAATGGCATCACTGGGAACTATGAAAATAAAACACTCCTGGTATCTGAACAGAAGAAACTGGTTAGAGAATCAAGTCACCTGTGGCATGAGTTGAACTATACCAGGAGGGAACATACCATATGTGCATTGTGAGCAGTGATGTCATTCTAGCAAAATAATGACACTAAATTAATGGTAATTTTAATTTTATTGGTTTTCTTTGAAACTAGTTTGCATATTTGTTTGGGTTTTATAGTTCTATAAGAGTCAGAAGTACAAGGGATTTATAGGTAGTTTTATGTTTATTCATGTTTAAGTAACATTATAATAACTATAATTTAACTCAACACTTGGAATTCAACAGAAATTTATTCCTTAAAAGGACGTTGGAGAACTAATGATTCATAGAAACACAGATTATTGGAAATTGAGGACTCCTTGGAGATAATTGTCCGGTGTTTCTGACGCTGCAATCCAGCGATTCTGGGTTGGGAGGTGTTCATAGGCATGCTCAGAAAAAATGGAAGGGGATTTCTATGATCCAGTGAGCCTTGGAAAGCAGAGCTGTGTACCCCCTATGAAAAACTCAGTGTGCTCATCCATGAAGCAAAGCTCAGCAAGAGCCAGTCATAAAGAAACCCATCCAGTGTTTTTCAAAGCAGCGTTTCCCAACCTCCTCAGCACCCAGAGCCCCATGCCATGGGGACCTGCCTCTCACCTGCACGAGAATTCTCCCAGAGAACTGTGGTGTGGGAAGCACCGCTCAGGGCCCAGACCCTCATTCCTCAGACTGGGAGATGGAGAGGGTGCCATGGACTCAATAGTGTCCTCCCAAAAGTCTTGTCCCCCTGGAACCTCCAAATGGGACCTTATTTGGAAACAGAGTCTTTGCAGCTGTTAATTCGTTAAGATGAGGTTGTGATGGTTCATTTTAGGTATCAACTTGACTGGGCCATAGGGTGCCTAGAGAGTTGATCAACCATTCTGGGTGTTTCTTTCCTAGGAGAGTGTTTTTGGATGAGTTTAACATTTAAGTTGATAGACTGAGTAGTGCAGATAGCCCTTCTTAATAGGTATGTGAGCCTTAGCCTATCAGTTGAAAGTGTGAATAGAACAAAAAGGCTGCGGTTCCCAGAATAAGAGGGAATTCCTTCCTCTTGACTCCTTGGACCTGGAGTATTGATGTCCCCCCTGCTTTCAGACTAAAACTGAAATACTGGCTTTTCCTGGATCTAGAACCCCTGGCCTTTCGACTGGAAATACAGCATCAGCTTTCCTTGGTCTTCAGCTTGCCATCTGCAGATCCTGGAATTTGTCAGCCTCCATAATCACGTCAGCTAATTCCTTATAATAAATCTTTGTTCTATATTTATATATATCCTACTGGTTCTGTTTTTCTGGAGAACCCTGACTAATACAAAGGTCACAATGGATTAAGGTGGGCTCTAATTCTAATAACTAGTATCCTTGTAAGAAGAGAAAACAGAAACACAGAGGAAACAGAGAAGAAGTTCATGTGATGACAGAGTCAGAAATCAGAATGATACCCTGATGAACCAAAGAATGCCAAGGTTTGCTGCAACCACCAGAGGCTAGGAAGAGACACGGAACCTTGTGAAGTTCCAGCAGGAACTCACAATCCTGACACCTTGATTTTGGACTTCTGGCCTCCTGGGCTGTGTGAGAATAAATTTCTATTGTTTGAAACCATGTAGTTTGTGGTAATTTGTTATGACAACCCTAGGAAAATACAGAGGGGGAAAGAAAGGGGTAGAGTGGCTTTCTCTCAAGCAATGGCGAGCCTGGAGACCAGGCCTCTGACTTTGAAGCCAGTGCTCTTTTCATTACATTTATTCATGTCCATCCCTATCTTGTTCCAGAAAACAAACAAGCAAACAAACAAACAAAATTATAATGTTTTCTTCCACAGAGAAGTCAATGCAACAGAAACTAAAAACAAAACACAGACAACTTAAAACAAAGAAATAAATCCAATTCTAGAAGCAACATCGCACCACTTATCTATGTAGCTGCTAACTATACTGCTATAGAGAAAATCTGGATTTTTTCAAGTGTAGGACAGCATCTGTCTACAGGATGTCAAAACTGAAAGGGACCTTTAAGAACATCTAAAATAATTATTTTAAAGATATAAACATTTTTTCCAAAGCTAGTATGTTAAGTTCCTATTACTGCTGTAACAAATGACTACAAATGTAGTGGTTCAAAAATAACATCAATATGTTTTGTTTATAGTTTTGGATGTCAGAAGTCCAAAATGAGGCCCAGTGGGCTAAAATCCAGGTGTCAACAGGACTGGCTGTGTTCCTTCTGTTTCTTTGTGTTTTCCATCTTCTTGAGGCTGCCTACCCTTCTTGGACTTGCCGCACTCTGACCTCTGTTTCTGTCCTCATCTCCTTCACACAGTTGACTCTCCTGCCTCCCTCTTATGGGGACCCTATGATTACCTTGGACTCACTTGTATAATCCAGGATAACCTCCCCATCACAAAATCCTTAACTCATCTGCACAATCCCAGTTGCATGTAAGGTAACAAATTCTGGGGATTAGGATGTGAACATCTTTAGGGGAGTCATTATTCAGTTTACTACAGCTAGTTAGCATGATTATAATTCAGAGTGGTATGTCCCACAGTGGGTGACTTCATCCATAATTCCATAATGCATGGTAGAAAAGTGGCCTTGTAATTCTGGGTCTTTCCCAGATTTCCAAGGTGTATAAAGCACACATAGAGGAAAAACAAAATAAGCAAATTACACTTCAAACTGTGCGTAGTGATCAAAAATATAGAAAGCAGAAGATTATGAAATATAGTATTGCAAATGGGGAATTGCTTCAGTTCATACATGCATAAATGAGTAACGCTTTATTTACTTAACAAAATGATGGATCTTGGTCCCACAGCCTTCTCTCTGTGATGCCCCTGGCCACTCAGCAGTCACAGCAGTGATTACCTCTTTAGAGCCATTGGGAGGGACTCCAATGCCAGATTGCTTCTTGAAAATGGAATAAGGATATTTTTCTTTGCTTATGTAGTTGTGCAAGGATAATGATGCCTTATGCTTATTTAGAAATATTTACAGGTCACTGAGCATGTTAATGTAGAATAGCTCAGGTAATTTTGCAATAAGCCAGAGAGATAGGCAAAGGTAAAAATTTTACCTGTTTTAGATATGAGAACACAGACTTAGAGGGGCTATGCGAATGGCCCAAGGTCACACCTTTACAAGTCAATGGATTGGGGACTCAAATCCAGATTTCCTGACTCCAACTCTCAGGCTATTGATCAATCTAAAGGATAGACAGGTAAGGCAAGCAGAAATCAACTAACCAACTAATGTCCACAAAAAAGGGGATAAATGAATAAAAAGACATGTTACCTTTCAACTTGAATTAAGAGATTCTTATAGAATGGCAATGTTTTGTTTTGAGTTTGTTACAATCTAAAAAAAAATTGGTTAGTGCCATGAAACTCTTAAATGTAATAGGAACTCCTGCTTAGACTCAAAATTATATTATGTGAAAACTCAAAGCACAAATAAATGCGACATCTTATTCAAAAACGGTATGTTGAATATTGGAAATTAAGTGGAATTTAACTTAAGGTTTAAGAAAATGTGGCTCTATTAAAAATCTGTATGTTTCATACCTGTATGTTTTTTTATTTTGTCTAAATTTTATGCTAGCAGAAACTAAAACTGTGCTATGTCTAACATTACTATTAGAAAGAAACATGAAATATAATATATATGATAAAGGTCAAGTTGTTTTTTTTTTTTTCCAGTTTGGAACATTAACACTTTGTGATGGTCTGTTCTTCAAAGATAGGTTAAGTTTTAAGTGGAATTTCATTATGAAAGTGGCTGTGTGAAATACATATGCGTCTGGTCGTGATTGAGGGAACTTGCTGGAAAAGGGCAGATGTGGTTTCCATAAGAAAATCCTGATCCATTTAGAGTAGGAAGGAGTGGCTCCAGTTGCCAGTTGTGAGAACAACTTCCTTCCTCCCTCCCTCTCTCCCTCCCTCCTTCCCTCCCTCCCTTCCACCCTCCTCCCCTCCCTTTCTTCTGTCACCATGTGCCAAGAACAATACTAGACCTTGAAGTTGCAGAAATAAGGCATGCCTTCATGAAATACATCATTCCATGTTTGTAGAGCTCTGCTTCTCATTCTTTCTTTCGGGCAGCAAAATGGGTGTGCCCACAGTTTCTCACAAGTGAATTTAATTATGTCCTTTGGGGTCACAGACCTTCCTTTTTCTCTCTACCTTATAAGAGCCCTTTAATTATGTCTCTCTTCCTTTAACCTTCTACCCTCCAGGCTATAAATCCTTGTTTGCATAAGTTGAGTCTCATTTGACATGATTTTTAAACCTTTTGTTGTCTTATTCGTTGGGCAATGGAAACAAGGCATCCTGCTTTCCACCCTTACTCCAGATATGTATAGTCACCACAGTAGAGTCAGCTGAGGTTGTCTCCTGATATTGGCTTTATAGATACATAAATATGACTGACCTAATTTTGTGTTAGCTTTTTAAACACTCCCTGCTTGTGGTCAAATAACACTGTCACATCTTTGGCAGGTGAGTATTGCCAAAACAAGGACCATCCTCTATTTATAAAATGGATGTTTTGAATCTAAATGTAGGACTGTATGGATATTCTGCTCAAATGCCTCTTAGTGACTTTGGCCCCAGTGACAAGGTCATGATTACCCCACCATACAGTTAATCATCCATGCAGAGGAAATTTTAAGGCATTTAAAGCTATCTCCAAAACATTTTTAAACCTAAACTTTCTCTCCTGCTGGCTCTCTGGTTGCTTAGATTTACAATTTAATAGCATTTAAAAATATTAAGATTAAATATACTTTTAAGGGTAAGATATTCAGAATTTGCTAGTTAAAAATGGAAATATTTCATCACAAAGGAGTATTCTATTAATACATTAGTCTGTAAAGTTGTCTTATTAGCCAAATATTGAACCCCAAGAGGATGACAAAGAAGAAAGTTATGTTCTAATGGAAGAATGGAATAAGAAAGGTTCAAGGCAGGAGGCTGTCCTGGGGAAGCAGATTTGTTTCCTTAAGGGAGGAAAAAACCCCTCAGATTTTATTATTAGAATAAAGTCTTTTAATATTGAGGTTAACAATACTGGTGGTGCAAAAAAAAAATGTATACAAATGGACACTTTGGTCAGTGTTGCTCAAGCAGTAGTTCGCTGTAATCAGAAGTGTCTGGATGCTGATGGTAACCACTTTGAGCACCTCTGGTAACTGCAGAAGTCAAACGTGACTTGTATTCATTTTTTGTTATCAGTATATATTATTACAATTTTAATACAGTTTTTTTTCTTTCTTACAACGTGTATACTTTTTTTTGGCACCCTCTGTATATATACATATATAGCCAAAACTGATGTACAAAGATGTTGCCTCTGCAATGTACAAAAAGGTCATAGGCATTGTTATTGCGATCTTACAGATAAAGAAACTGAGACCTAGAGAAAGTAACCCATCCAAAATTTCAGGGGCAGGAAGTGGCAGAAATAACACTGGAGATAGGCCGCTGACCAAGTCCTTTCCTTCTTCATTCCCTTCTACTCTCCTACAAAACTCAAATTCAAAATGTGTGTCTCCTGAAGTATGCATTATAATTGACTTAAGGATGGTCTAATCAGGAAAAAAATGGCACTGAGACATTGTTAATAAAATGGTTTGTAAAAGAAACTGGGTACCTTTTCAAAGTCTCTGATTATTAAGCTTTCCATTTCAGTTCATGTCCAAGAGTATGACTCAGACTTGGAAATTGCCTACCAGTGTAGTCTGGGAGTAAAGGGTTTGGAATAGCACTGAAGAGGTGAGCTTGATCTAATGATAAATACCCTCTGGAGGGGAAAGTTCATTACATTTTGCTTTGTAATGTCTGAGGTAGAGATGTGTTCACATCACCGTGGATCCTCTACGTGTGAGTGGGGCCATCGTTGTGTGACATTCACCTTGCCAGAATGTCGGCAAGGTGAAACAAATTGATTTGTCTGTGGAATGACTGAAGCAGGGAGTGGCTTATTCATTGGCTTATTTATTCTTCACACAATTTATGTGCACACTAAGCTAAATAAACTGAGGCTATCAAGAAGAAGAAGCTGAGAACCATATTCGCAGATGACTTGCAGTCAAAGAAGCCACAAAAAAGCATTAATGGTATTCAGAATATTATAAATGTCTCTACAACCAGCCTTAAACTCTCATCCAGGCTTTCTGGGCTCTTCATAATCTGAACCTACACTATTCATTTGTCTTGATACCCACTGCTCATGGCACATTCACAGCGTTCTCATTAGTCTGGTCTCTTTACCATTACACAAACATGCCTAGTTGCCTTTTGCTTCCTTCCTTTTCTCCCTCTCTCCCTTCTTCTACCTGTCCCTCTTTCCCTCCCTCCTTCTTTCCTTTGATACATGTTTTTGAGCATCTCCAGTGTGCCAGCCTCTGTGCTACCTGCTAGGGTTTCCTCGGAAGCCCAGATATCGATATTCCCCACCTTCCTGGGCTCACAGTCGATGTATCAGGCTTCAACTCAGGACAGTTTCCTTTCTGAAGTCTTATCGTGATTGTTCCTCTTCTGCATGGTCACTGACACTTCTGCAATCAGATAGATCCTACAGTGTGTTCCTTAAAGCCAGGAATGCATTTATTTTCAGAGAAGAGAGTTTTTGTAGGAGTTTCAGGAGTGGTGAATGCCCAAGCCTGAGTCGGGCTGGGACAGCCCAGAAAAGTTTTGTGGAGTAAGTGAGACTTGAGATAGCCCATGAGGAAGGGATAGTTGGATTATGCAACAGAGATCAGGAAACAATTTCAGACAGGGGATAGCACAATGGCTTTAAAAAAGAGCTAGCCCAAGAGAGGAACTCAAGTCATGAGAATTATTTTTATTTCTAAGCTATTGTTTTAGGAAATTGGTTTAGATCACAATAGGCGTGGAATCACCATGAAAGGCCATGCTTGACAAAGGATGCTCTCATTTATCTTTTACTCAGATATGTTGGTTATGAACGTGTAAAATTTCAGAATAGCCATAACTTTAGGACTTCAGGACAGAAATCTCCCTCCCCATTGCAACAATACATGACAGATGGTCCCTGATAACCTCTGTTTGAACAACTTCTGCTTGCTGTTCTCACAAAATAGCTAGTTCCACATTAAGCTGAAATCTGGCCCTTGATGTTTTTCAGCCGTTGAGCCTAGTTTTTCCTTCTAAAGCCATAGAGAGTAAGCTTGGTTTCTTATCAATGCTAGAATTTCTTAAATATGTGTAAAGATAGTATTGTGTACTTGAAAAGTCACTTGAGAGATTCATTGCCGGGAACATGTGGTTTGAAATTGTAGCTTAAGACAATGAAACAACCCAGTAGAACACAGGAAGGTGATATGGCAGGGTGTTAAAAGTAGAGATGCTCATTCCAACTGTCTCGCTTTTAATCTGTGTTTCTCTACTTACTGGCTTCTCCCTGGACCTCAGGTTTTTCACCCATTAAATGAAGATTACAGTAGCACCTACTTCATTGGGCTATTGCCAGAATTAAATGAGATAATACACAAAAGGCACTGGGTGCAGTCTCTGACTCAGAATAAGTGTTGAAAGAAAGCAGAGGAAAAATGGCTGCATAGTGAATGAGACCACTTGGACAAAACGCACCATTATTTAAAACGTGGCCAGCTGACGCCATCAAGGATGACCAGGCCCTGTAGGAAAAACTGAGTCCAGGCTGACGAGCAGACCAGACGAACCAAGAGACAAAGCCCACCTTGGACAGCTTTGCTTGCTCCCCGCTTGCTAATGGTAGATTTCCCCATCCTCTACCCCTGCCCCAGGTATAGTTCTAAATGCTCTGTCTGATGTGAGCTTAAATAATGCAAGCAGCAGAGTGGTAAATCTATCCCCACAGAAAATATTTTGTGGTTTATCAAATGGCTATGTAAAAGTATTTCCCCCCACCATCTTCTTAAAACTCTCCATACCTGTGTTCCGTCCCTAGTTCTAACCCATCAGTTGACCTTCAGTAATGAGCATTTCTCTTTCAACTCCAGGTCTGCTTCTGGAGACCCTTAGGGTACTCTTACTAAAGGTGGTGGAAATGGTGACCCAGTGAGAAAAGTGTTACATCCCTAAACCTTCAGCGCAGTGGAATATCCATGATATATACTTTTGAAAACAGTTCCCATTTATTATCGCATTTGATCGTATTCAGTTATCTGTAATAAGTATTTTCAGCACCTAAGGTTTTATTTCCATTCTATGGATGAGGAAACAAATGTTCAGAATGGTGGAAGCCTGAGCCCACAATGGTTGTGCAGTGAGGATGGCAGGAAAATCTTGGGATTCAAGATGGTTAAGCTCCGGTTTGGCTATACTTCTTTGGGCCTCCATAGTCCGATCTGTAAAATCGGGAATTTAAATCTGATGATGATTCTTTTAGCACTAATGTTCCATAATGATGACAGCAGTTTAGCGTGAAGGCAGGACTAGAGCGTGAGGGTCCCATGTCTAAACCAGTGCTTTCCTATGATGCCAAGCTGTTCTGGGATGCCTTGTAACCCCCAGCCTTCCCACCCACCTGTCATCCTGTTTCTGCTTTGGCAATCATTATGAAGTAATCTTCCAGAATGATTAGGGGTGTTGATAGGAAATTATTTCCCTTCCTCTCCCGTGTGCTCTGGCACATGGATATGTTTGGGCAAGTTGTCCCTGTTGTGATCATTATGCACTTAGTTATTTTTGTTCTAGTGCCCAGAAGCCTGTGGGGCATGGCTGCCTGGTAAATAATTTACAGCCAAATTAGTCCACCTGAGTTAAGTTACACAATCAGAACAATTGCAGAAAGCTGGTTTCTGTTTCCCTAAAATTGGTCTTTCCGGGGGATCTGCTTGGGCCATGATATCATACAGCAGACTTGGAAAAGAAAACCACTGACCTTGAAATCAAGGTTCAAGGGGTTTCATCCATGACTTAGTGGCATTAAATATGTGGGTTTAAGATCCTGGGCTGTCACTTACTAGCTCTTTAGATTTAGGTGGATTATTGATGTCTCCTTGTTTAAAAAAAATGAGTTTAAAAAAATAAATAAATAAAAAATAAAAGATGAGTTTAATAATATAACCCACTTCATAAGAGAATTGGATGAGATAATACAAGTTAAGTGTTTAAAATGGTGCCTAGTACATTGTAGATGCTCCATTGATACCAGTTATTATTTTAAATCATTTTGTTATTCTCATTTTAAAATTACAAAGCTAAGATCAGGAGAGAAGTCTCTTGCCTATGATCATGCCAGATTCAGGAGTGTAGTAACAGTTAAAACTCAGTCATCCTTACTAATTTCTTTCCTCTCAAGTTCTTTCACGCACCTTTCTTTAAATAATGACTTCCCATTTGGGTCTCAGGAAGTGCTTACAAGCACCGTAAAATAAAGATAAAGCACTTCTAGAGTAAGTTGTCCATCTGTTTCTAAGGAAAGCATCATAAGTTAGTCACCTCTAATAATCCTTCAGGGAATCTTTGTGCCACGTTTTGGGTACCACTCTGCTTCTGCTGCTACTATGATACTTGGGCCCACTTTGTCTCTTGAGGTTATGAGCTGTCATGTGGACCCTGCATTTTTGTGATCTCATCATTCCAACTGAAATTAGGGAGTCCATGTCAATGGCAACATCTCCCACCATCATTTCTGGCCTACGAAGGACAAGCCACAGAATTTTTCCAGACTGGGAGTTTCCCCTCCCTTATACATTTTTCTATGTCTGCTCTGGACCCTCCTGATCACATAGTTGGTGGAGGATGGGTGTTCAGATAGTATATGATGTAACACTTTTACTTCCTGATCCTATAACTTAGGATTCCATTGATTTCAAAGTCTTGGTTCTCAGTTGAGGGATGCCTTCACTAGGGGAAACATCAATAATTTGATTGAACTGGTCATTGAGACTGTATCTGGCACTTATGCCATAGAACCAGCAGGCAAAGAAAGAGCTTTATTTAACTGGTTACCATATTTTGCAGTGTATAAAGGGAAAAATATGGATATGCATGATAAATGGGCAATACTAATTCTATATCTATATAAATGTTTTTAATTCTTTTGTTTGTGCTTATGAATTAAAAGTATGACTCTAGAAGTCAATCACGATATCCATATGCAAAATAATACCCTGGAATATGGTAATAGGGTTTGTTGAATTTATGACGAACTTGCAACAATGAAGACTTCTTGGCCTTCTATGGTGCGTAAATATTGTAAATTTTGTTACTGGTACATAAAATTTCTTGTACCTTGTATCTGTTCTTGTGTTTTGTAATTATTTGTTATATAAAATTTCTTAGGGCCGGCCGAGTGGCGCATTTTAAGTGCTGGTTTTGGGATGCCAGCGGCCCTGGTTCGGATCCCACATGAGGGCCAGGGACACTGCCCTCTACAGCTAACAACAGCTCCACCTGGAGCTGGGCTGTGCAAGCCCCGGTGATGGTGTGGGCTGCAGCCCCTGCTCCAGTGGGCTGCCATAGGCTACAGTGAGTGGCCCGCAGCCAGCGTGAGCGGCTGGCAGCCAAGTGTGAGCTGCCAATAGCTGCGGTGAGCGACATCCAGAGGCCAGCGACCGATCTGCCTCATCCGGGAAGAGCACAATGACGATACCAACAGTGAAGCAACATCCTCCACAACTAAACTGAAGAACAAAAAGACAGCAACTTGTCTGTTCCCCTTCTCCGATTCCCCAACGCTGTTCCCCTCCACCAATTCCCCAATAAAATCTTTAAAAAAAAAATTTCTTATACCATAATATGTTTAAAAAAGGGCTAAAATTCCTTTATAATGCAAAAAAGAACTACCTAAATGTAAACAGATAAAAATTTGAATTAAAAATTGAAATGAAAAAAAAATTTTAAATGAATGATTTTTTCCCCCTGAAAGTTTGGGCCAAAACCGTAAGTGTGTGTTATACATGGGAGTGCATTATATACAGCAAAAAATAGATTCTAATTACTGAGGGAAAAGTACAGTTGATCCATGAACAATGGAGGGGTTAGAGGTGCAGGCCTCCTTGCACAGTCAAAAATTCACATGTAACTACAGTTGGACCTCTAAATATGCAGATTCCCAACCACTGATTGAAAATATATAATTGCTTCCCTGAAGTAGGACAGGGGAGACTCTATTTGAAACTCAGGAATTTTCTTAATGCTTCCATGCCCAGGTGTTAATGGAGACCTCAGCAACCAAATATAGATAGGTTTCAGATCTCTCAGGAATGACAGCTTGGCCTACCCCCAAATAAATAAAGCTTCCCAATCAATTGAGGGGCTTGTTGAGGGTAAGAAAAATGGGATAAATAATGAACAATACAAGTTGCAATGTCAAGTATGTCTGCTTAACTAGTGACAGTTCAACATAATCTCTTCCTCCCATGCTATGTATACATTAAATATTTTTCCTTCTCCTTTCCACTGTTTTGTATAGAAAGAATTGATTGCAGTTAATTTTTAAATTTAGTCTATAGAGTAAGGTAGGATTGTAATTTAACTATAAATAGAACTAGCGTCACATGAAAACAAGAATGATGACTTCTAGGACTTTGTGTCAACTTTTTCTGGTATGAAGGTGAGAGTATCTTTGCAGAAAGGATGGTTTCCTCTTCTACCGTGTAAATACGGTGCTAGTGTCACTGTTTAGAAGTTGAAATATATGTAGAAGGGTATGAGTAACCAAAAGGATGCACTGTACTAGTTTTTAAACTGCTGTATCTCAGTCAGAACCTTCTCTACTAGTAGAACCTAGCTGTACTGCTAGGGCTCAGAGTCTGCAAACTACATCTCCCAGTGTCCATCACTAGCCAGCTTCCTGTTAGCATCTTCAGGAGGAGGGGTTCATGTGGGGGATCAGAAAGTAGAGAGAAGTTTCAGATAGCAGTTGCTGACATTAATATTTGTTTACCTCATTCATTTTTGTCTTGGGGCTTTTATTAGCACTCTTTGTTTTAGCTACCTTTGCATTAACTATCCCCTTCATATGGATTGTTATTCCCTTTAGTCTTCAGATGGTTGTTATCTTTTTGTCATTCAGATCTCCATTTCAGTATCATTTTTTCGTAAAGAGTTTGCCTTAATGTAAAGTAGTCACTCTCTATCTTATTTTAATTATCTGAAGTCATCATTACTTGATAAATTTTTACTTACATGTAAATGTATTTAAATTCGTTACAATGAAAGTTCCATGCAAGTAGGGAGCCTCCTTCCTTCCTTTATTTTTTGCTGAACAATGAATGTCTGGTACAAACTTGGTACTCAATGAGGATTTGGGGAATAAGTTACTAAAATAATTAATTCCTCTCCTACTACTTTTCCTTTCTCCAGGTTTAATTAAATTTCTAATTTTCCATAGGGTGAGCAAAGCAGGAATTATCATGTTCTTTGTGGTAGGATTCAAAACACCAAAACAAAAACAAAACAAAACAGAAGAAAACACTTCCACTTCTACCTGTGATGATATTGCTGATACTGAACAAAATTTTCTACCAAAAATTTTGTGAGTTAGATTTGTGTGTGGGGCAAAGCAAAGCAGTTCTTTGAAAACATTAAAAAGCACCCGGTGGACCAGCCGAGTGGTGTGGTGGTTAAGCTCTGGCTTGGGAAGCCAGCGGCCCTGGTTCAGGTCCCACATATGAGGGCCAGTGACACTGCCCTCAAAAAAAAAAAAAAAAAAATAGCAACCAGGCATTAAGGTCCAAGATCCTGAAGAGTGAATTGCATTGAAGTGAGCTTGAAATTTATGGCTGCTTTTAATCCTCGGGGCCTTTGTTGATTCACAGGTCACGGCCCCAAAACCAAACACAAAATGGCAGCCTAGAGCTTTTGGCTGACTTACAAGCTTAGGGAGACAAAACATGGAGTTCAGAGGCAACAAGACAACCACAATTTGAGGGGGAATGATCCCAGAAAAAAGAAAACACAGAATCTTTGGGGGGAAATTTTCCCTCAAGACATTTGTTTTCTCCAAAGTAGTGTGTGTGTGTGTGTGTGTGTGTGGGGGGGGGGGTAATACTCTCAAATGTCATGCAAAAAAGCTGCTGCTAAGAGTCCAAAATTTAGCAGAGATTTGGCAGTCTTGTATACTAGAAGTCAAGGTTGAGCACAGAGAGTTCATTAAGGCAGAACCACCCTGGTTAACACCACAGGCTTTGTGATGAGAACCTGAAGGGCTATACTCAGGTAGTAAAGGTTTATCTGACAGAGGCAAGCCCCACTTGGATCCAGTTTGTACACTAATACTCTGTCTATCTGAAGAAAGACAACATCATATAGAGTTACTATACTGTTTATGAGAAATTTAGCAATCAATTAAAAGTGACCAGGTAAACCAAAAACCAAGGCTGAATGGCTGAAAACCCAAAGCAAAAACAGGCAATAGAAAGATAATCACAGGTTAGAATGATAAGAGATGGACTTTAAAATAAGTATGATTAATATATGTAAGATAAAAATATAGATAACATAATAGAGAATTGAGATCTATAAAACAGAAAGAAATGGAAATATTAGAACTAAAAAATATGAGAAATAAAATTATGAATGTAATAAGGTGATGTAATTTACCAACAGGCATTTTGACTAGTGAATTAGTGAATTAGCAATAGATATTAGAAAATACCCAGATTAAAGCACACAGAGAGAAAAGGAATAGAAAATACAGAAAAAAAAGTATAAGAGATAGATAAGTCATGATGAAGAGGTTTAATACACATTGGCATCTTACAAGGACAGAAAAGAGAGAGTAGAATAAAATATGAAGAGGTAATTTCGCCCAATTTCCCCAAATTTACTAAAGACATGAAGTCTTACATCCCAAAGTGCTATAGTCCCTAGGTAGGATAACTATAATACTTTGCACTAATGGTGTACTGACATGACAGTTCTGACCAGGGTAATCAGCAAGAAAAATACAAAGAAAACCATATCTTAGTTTCCAAGGGCTGCTATAATTTTATATACTCGTCAGGAAATAATGTGTGTTGTAATCTCCAGGATAACCACTAAAATAATAATAATATAAGAATACATTTATAATAAGATACGGGAGGGAAATATTTAATAATAAAAGTATAATTCATTCAAAAGAAGGCAAGAAAGGAGTATAAAAAGGACAAAAATATGATGCACATATTGAGATGTCAATAGTTATATTTACTGTAAGTAGAATAAATAGTTGAACAAAAGACTAAGATATCCAGATGTGATTAAAAACAAAGAAATAAACAAAAAAAATTATAAGTAACAATAACTATACCTAATGCCAGATATCAGTTTCTAGTACCCTTCTCTCCTAAAGGGAGTCAGGACTCCTAAGAAAAATGGCTGATTCCAGGACTGGGGAAAGAAACTGTAAGATAAGCCTGAGACATCTGTTGTGCAAGAAAGAAGTGCTCAGGGAACGATGATGCTGACATCAAATGGCCACAGGAGTCATTTTGAAGGAGCTCCCCCTGGTTAAGTCTGGACAATTTAAGCTCAACATTAACAATGATGATAAATAATATAACCAACTGAATAAAGTAAGAGTTTATAAGTCCACATTGCTCTAAAAATAAACAAATAAATGATAAAGCTCCTCTTGATATAGAAAGCCAATTATTAAATGTAGAAGAAAACATAGAGTTAGAATCACTACTTGGCAACCATCATCATAAAATTGATTGAGAGCAGATCATCAATGGATGACTAAAATAGTACATAAACATTGAAGATTAACAGAATTTTTACAGTCTCAAGATCCCATAAAATATGTATTAATTACAAGTGGAAAGATAATAACTTTATAATGGAAAATCCTGGCAGACAGTCCCTTAACCAAGTGACTGAAATTGACCTAACTAGTAGCATCTTGAGCCTCCTAATATGATATACTAGGAAGAACATGATATCATTTCTGGAGTAGTCCTGCCCAAAAGCATAATCCAAATTGAATCAAGAAGAAATCTCAGACAACCCAAATTGAGCAGTGTTTTGTTCTGCAGTCTTCAAATATGTCCTCGAAAAACAAAGACATGTAAAGTATCAGGAGATAAGGATGTCTTCTGTTAACATTTTTCATTCAGTTATTGCTGACTGTCCTAGCTAATGTGATAAGGAAAGAAAAAGAAGTCAAAGATATAAAATACATACTGGAAAAAAGGGCATAGAACTGTCTTTATTTGCAGAGGCCATGATGTTGTATGTAAAAACAAACAAACAAAATCTATTATCTGCTCTGTGGGAACTTTCCTCATGCTGTAACCTTCTGGCTATTGGGAGCTGTGATTAAAAGGCCCCTCCCTAACTTAGATCTAGAATGAAAATAAGCAAGTCAGCATTGGCAGACCACATGAGATGCTCAAAACTTGTTGAATTCAATAGACTCTATCTTCGTTGATTGCTATGAATAGTATGAATAAAGAAGCAGCATTTTAATGGAAGTACGTGAATATGAATAATTGCAATAAGAGGTTCTATTAGTTACCAGGAAGTTCTTCCATGTCATCTTGTTTGAGTCTTGTAGAAACCTTGTAATGCAGAGATGAAAGATACTGCTATTTTCTATGATAAATTGTCACTCATAGAGGTTGAGGTGCCCCCCGCCCCAATCACACAGTAAGTGGTGTATCAGGAAGCGGAACCCAAAATGATGGGTCAAGTGCTTCCTTCTCTAATCTTTACTTATTTGCTGTATGAATCAGTACCAGTTTCCCCTCACAACCCCTGGAATATGGAAGTCAAGAAGATAATGAGTACAAAGGAAGGCTTTTTGGAAAAACTGTTTTATGTCTAGCTAAATTGCCTTAGGTAGGAACAAATAGAATGTTGTGTATGGAGACATGAAGGCATAGAAATTATAAAAGTCACCCAAATAATATTTTCTTTTCTTTTCTAATATCTAAGACTCAATATTCTTCATTCCCTTGTAAAAATAACTTGTTTCCTAAAGCTATCTAGGGAGACTTTGCATCATTCCATATACCAAAATCGAGAATTTTTAAAAGTATTTTAAATATTATGTAATCAATTTGACATTCCTAAACTAGTCTACTGACTTTAAATATAGAAGATATATAAAAATAAAAACAATTGCTTATTTTTTATCTTCTTCACATCTTTCAAGTTTTAACATTTTATTTCCTCCACTTCCCTTCATTTCCCAAAAATCTTATACATATAGGGTGTTTTGTATATAAAATGCTTAGCAACTGCTTCAACATGCTCTTTGATCAGAAGCCCAGCTGAGAGAATGTAGCCCAAGGGAGAAACATTATGATATGTGCTGTGAGGATGCAGTGGCCAGCTCCAGACCAAACCTCACATCTTCCCAGAGTCTGCTGCTGTCAGACACAGATGTGAAGGTGCAGTGTTGAGCGTTGGGGACATGAGGCCTCTTTCCTTGTGAAATGAGATGAAAGACTGGGCTGCTAAAGGAATGACTGAGCCACCTCAGAGCAAAGAGCCCAAGGCACCCAAGAGGGATCCAGAGGCTACCAGCTCCCCTGCGTCAGATTTTCTGCTTGGTTTCTGACTGACTTATCTTGGAATTTGTGTGATATGACTTCTATTGTCCACATATTTGAGTAACTCTCAAATGAATGAAGATATTTTTTAAGTCAGTGTCGACAAATGTAAAACCACTTTTCATATTTTACTCCGAATTGCTTTAATACGCTTAGAAATTTACACAGAGAGACTGAAGTATTATCACAATGTAGTGTGCATTTAGTAAATCTTTGACGAGGCTTAAACTGTACAGATGATGGCTGTTATTGTAACTGTAGACGGCACAGCTGGAGCTAGCAGGCTGACATTAAGTTAAGCAGAATATTTTTTTTTTTTTTTGTCTTTTATAGCTCCTGGATAAAGGGCAAGATATTTCAAGGAATATCCTATTTGCACCTCAGCTGTGAGATAAATGTTATATGTTCTGGCACCAGTGCATGCTGTTAAGGCTGAACAGTAATAAAGAGATGAATTTAGTGGCAAAGGAAATACTAAATTGGAATTCAGTGAATCTCTGGCTTATTGTAAACTCTGGGGACATGCATGAGTCCAATAAATAAGTGAAATAAAGAATGTTTGGCAAAAGAGTGAGGAACTAACTTGACAGGGAGATTCCTGTTCTCAATTACTTCAGGAAGGAAGGGAACAATGAGCCAAGAAGTAGAGACAAGGTGAATGAATGTGAGAGAAATTTGGGAGAATATCCAGAAAGGTTTTGCTGGCAATATGAGTTGATAGAATGATACCTGATTATTATTTTGTGTTTGTGATAGAATGCTCTATAAAGAAACACTTTAATGGTATACACAGTTGAGCTAGGCTAATGTTTATGGCTGAGATAAGGTTAAAATGTGGGCAGCCTTAGGAGACTAAAAAGGTGCTATCTCAGACTCTTTGAAGAAGACATATTTTGGAACAGAATATACCAGGAGACAATGTAAAGACCATTCAGAAGCCCTCAACTTCGTTTTCTTTCCTCTTATATGTGGATAAACTGGCTTTCACCAAGGAACATACAAGAGCAGGTTGCTTTCTTTGAAGTGTGAAGGAGATGATGTAAAACAAATTAAAGGGAGACCCCTCAGTGTGAGGTACCATGCTTTATATGCAAAGAACAGCATTCATTGGGACACGCACTTCATTCTTTTTTTAGTCATTGTGATGTGGAGCCATCCACTGATGGACATCTATTGATGTTTAATCTCTGACGAAATAATCTTTTCTACCCGCAGTCACCGAAGTCACGATTTTGCCTCATGAAGGTCACTGCCTGTTAACTCATGAAGTGACAGTTAGGGTGAGGAGAAAGAAACAGCCCATCTGTCATACATTGGAAGACTTGCCCTGGCTACTGAGGGGAATATAAGGCAAGATGTTGCCCTCAAGGATCTTAGAAAGGATGGTAAAATTATAAATATTCAATATACCTGCAATGAGCAGTGCATATTAAGTATTAATTAATTGATACTCATTCCAACACTGTGTCAGGCACCTAGGTTACAGATAAGACAAACTTCCTCCCTCCATGCTGCCTAGAATCTGCTGGAGAATACAATGAAGAACCTGGAACTTCATGGTGACGTGGGAAAAGCACAAGTTTGGGCTTTGGAATACGACGCATCTTGGGCTGACTGCCTGTTCTGCTATTGGTTTTGAAGTTGGTCAAGGGATTTAACCTTCTCTTGCCTCATTGACTCTCTTGAGTGTGTGTGTTTGAAAATCAAAGATGATCCTATAAAGTGCTTAAAAAAGTGGAGCCTCAAAAAATGGTAGTTCTGAGTCTAAGCCAGGTAAGGTTTCGGGTATGTGTGAAAACACTGCAGTGGAAGACTGTGCGGAGGTGGTGGGCCTCTTCCCCTACCACATGTGACAGTTAGGGTGTAGATAGGTGAGATGGCGGCATGTTTGTTTATCTGCAGTATCCCCACCCATTCTTTTTTTTTTCTTTTTTTTTTTAAATTTTTTTGCTGGTTAACCAATTTTAATGGAACTGAATGATTATATAGTAACATTTTATTCCCCGCCCATTATTTTTACATGAGGGCTTTTTATGGAGGAAGCCCAATTCTTTTAAGTTGAATAGGCATTGACACTAATGAGAGAGAAAAACTTTGCAGGATGGGACTCAAGATTAGTAGATTCTGATACAAGTGCAGTGGGAACAGAAATGCCAAGTAAATGGAACTGAAAACATGGGAGTGGGAAAGAGGCAGATGTCTGGCTCTGTGGGCTCCCTCAACAGGAAGTACATGTATTCATCTCTTCAAAGCTCGTAAGAGCACTATCAAATAGAGTAAAAGGAGGAATAAAAAGACATTTCAGGTCACAAATTTGGCCCAAAATTGAAGCACTATTAACATTATTATTAAAAAAAAATAACAGTGAAATAAGAGGTTTGACAATGAAGTTCACGAACTCGTCCTAGGAAAAGTGCTACATGCCTCATTGCTGAATATCACTATGGTCACCTTTGAAGTACTCCCCTTGGGAAGCTGTGCACCAATGCCAGTTCCTAGTCCACCCTTCAAAGAAATTTTGAAACTCTTTTTCTGGAATGGCCATCAGAGTTGTCATCATATAACCTTTGATGTCCTGAATGTCATTCAAATTCTTCCTCTCACTATTTCATTTATCTTCAGGTAAAGAAAGAAGTCTTTGGGGGCCAGATCAGGTGAGTAGGAAGGGTGTTCCAATACAGTTATTTGTTTACTGGCTAAAAACTCCCTCACAGACAGTGCTGTGTGAGCTGGTGCATTGTCATGATATAAGAGCCATGAATTGTTGGCAAAAAGTTCAGGTTGTTTTTGTCTACCTTTTTCACGCAGTCTTTTCAGCACTTCCAAATAGAAAACTTTGTTAACTGTTTGTCCAGTTGGTACAAATTCATAATGATTAATCCCTCTGATATCAAAAAAGGTTAGCAACATTGTTTTGAATCTTGATTTGGACTAACAGAACTTTTTTGGTCATGGAGAATTGGCTGACTTCCATTGTGTACTTGGATGCTTTGTTTCAGGGTCATATTGGTACAGCTATGTTTCATCACCAGTGATAACAGGCCCAAGACATCATCTTACCTCTCCAAAAAGGCCTTGGCAAACTTTAACTCTCCTTTGCTTTTGTTCATCGGTGAGCTCCTTTGGGACTATTTTTGCACACACCTTTCTCATGCCAAGATTTTCAGTTAAGGTTTTCCTGTTTCTCTATTGATGTTTACTTGTCTGTTGTCCTTCACATAGTCAGCCAACAATTTTAACACACAATTTGATGAATTTTTGCAATGTTTTCATCAGTTCTGTTCATTACTGGCCACCCTGAGCTCTCTTCGTCAGTGACATGTTCTCTCCCCTCTGAAAATTGTTTCATTCATTTGTACACTGCCATTTTCTTCATGGCATTATCCCCATAAACTTGGACTAATATGTCCCTGATTTCACTTCCACTTTTGCCAAGTTTAAAAAGAAATTTAATATTTGTTCGTTGCTCTAATTCAAGCTCAGGCATTCTCGCGATGGCACATGAAAACACACAATAATGAACGCCACTCAGCAAGACACTGCCACACATCAACATGAACACAACTGGGAGACACTGATATACCAAGGTTACAAAACCTTACTGAGCTGTTTGTACAGTGCTGCCAATGTAAGCGGATGGTGGCAAGTTCTCGAACTTAATTGTCACACCTCATATAACTTGAATAGCTGTCATTTTATGCTTTTCTAAAGCATTTTCATAGTTTGATTGCTTTGGTTTCTCACAGGTCTCTTTTGAGGGAGAAAGGTAGTCCAGGGATCATTAGCCTCACTTCACAGTTGTAGACACTGAGGCAGCCTGCTGTCATGGAAAAAGCACCAAACTAATACTCAGAAGATCTGAGTCCCTACTGAGGGATTGTCACAGCCTGGTACCATGTGATCTTGGTAACACATTTAACTCTACAGAAAGAACCTCAGTTCTCTTATCTTTCAATATGGAAATCAGATAATCTCCTCCAATTCTTCCAGATTAAAGATCATTTGATCTTTAGGAATAGCTGTGATCTGCTGCTTTTTAAATGCCCTCCTGTGATCCCTTTCTCCAGGTAGTCACACTCTTCTTTAATCTCTTTCCCTGTGTGTGAGTTGGACATAGTGACTTGCTTCTAACAAACAGAATATGGCAAACGTGATGATACCATTTCTGACATTAGATTACATAACTACTGTGCCTCTCCTGTTGCGTGTTCTCTCTTTGGCTCTTCTTGTGTGCTTGCTACAGTGAAGCATGCTTCAGAGGCTCACCTGGTGAAGAACTGGGGTCAGTATCTGGTCAGCAGCTGGTGAGAAACTGAGGTTTTCAGTCCGACGACCCTAAGGGAACTGAATCCTGCCACTGATCTTGTGAAAGAAATGCTTTAAAAAATGGGTCCTCAAAAAGTGGTAATTCAAGTGAGATGAGGTTCTTGGAAGCAGATTCTTCCCCAGTGGAGCCTTGAGATGCCTGGAACTCTGACCAACATCTTGATTGCAGCCCGTGAGAGACCCTGCGTCAGACCTATCACCTCCAGCTAAGGCACTCACTCCATGGATTTCTAGCCCACACAGAGATTATGAGATGATAAATGTTGATTCAGGTCACTAAGCATTGAGGTAATTTGTTTCATAGCAATAGATAACTAAGGTCAAATATTGAGTAAGTGTTAGAGCCAAAACCTGTCACAGGATTTCTTTTCCCTGATTTTTATTTCAACATTTCCTAAAACTACTCATAACACATTACTTAAATGAAATGTTCTGTGTGAGAAGGGTTCTTTCTCAAATGGTCAAAATACATTTGAAAAATGCTCCTTGGCCTTTTTCTTGGGAATACGTAATGTACATTGTATATTGGACTGAGTGATAAACTTATTTAATTTTGTTAAACTCAGCATGTCCCAAACTTGATTGACCACATAACACTGTTAACATGAAACATCTGTTAATTCTCCATGGAAGTTATAAATCACAGACCTTAATGTTTTAGGAAACACTGACCTGACTGCTGTAATATCTTTTGTGCATCTTTCTAAGATCTGTCTCTACTAGCAAGAAAATGGAGGATAATGGAGCAGTTTGTATAGTTTGTGTGCTATTAGGAGAAAACTACACCTAGCAGATATCTCTGATGGTATGAATATGGATACTTTTTGTGCCCTTCTCTGTACCTTTCTATATAATCCAGATTAGCATATGTTACTGGCAAGCTATGAAAAATGTTATGCAGTAGGCCTAGTAGTATCTTCCCCACCCTATCTTGCTTTGGTACGTTTGAGACTGTGTGTTGATGTTAGGTATGTGTGTATATGGTGTGTGTGTGTAAGCATTCAGGTGAGCCATAGAACCAAGATAAATCTGGCTGCATGCATCACTTCTGTCTATAGCGTGGGTGACTGATTACCTGTACTAGGCATCTTTCAAGTTCTTGTAGAAGTCACTGTGCACCTGCCTGGAGGGCCTAGGAAATGGTAATAAGCAAGGAAGTGTTTGCTGTAAGTGGCATGACTTTACTGCTGCCATTTTTTTTTTTAGGAGAGGCTGGTCTTTGGTTCTGATCCAACTGTCCCAGCCCGTGCTGGTCGCCTCCCTGCCAGAGCCAAGCTCTCAGACCAGCATGTTCATGGGCTCCCCCTGGCCTGAACCAGATCCCTGCTTACCACAGCGTGAAAGGTTTCGCTATATCCCAAGTTCTCAGGCCAAAAAGAAGATGGGAAGGTGAGGAGTGAAGTGGTTTTCCTACCCACGTGCGTCATTCAGCCTTTTCATGAAAGACTCTAAACTGGGAAATCAGTTATGGCAAAGTCCTGTGGCTAGGTATTCCAAGAGCAGGGACCCTGAGTGTGTCTTCTGGGGTAGGGGTTCCCAGGTATATTAGGGGATCTTCTACAATGGTCAGGATGTAGCATGCATTGCTGCTGAAAAAGAATTAGGATTAGGGGGGTTACCGGTTACCTCAGATGGTTAGACCATGGTGTTAATAACACCAAGGTTGCTGGTTTGATCCCTGCATGGGACACTGTGAGCTGTACCCTCCTTAAAAGAGTCAGCTATGCCATTGTAGCATGAAAGCAATGTGTAACCAATGACCATGGCTGTTCCCCAATAAAATAAAATAAGAAAAGAGTCAGGGTTACAAGCCACTTTTGAGTGTGCAACTGAGCTGTGACTACGGAACAGTGAATCTCACGGACTCTCTGCCATCCTGTTCAGACTTGCACCCCTCTCCCCGCCCCTCTAATGACTGCTGGACTGCTTTGCATCCCTCTCCCTTCCTGTGTCCTCTGATCACTTTAAATATGTGTGTATCATGGACCTGATCAGGAATGTGATGAACACTGAGGCCTTTACTCCAGAAAAGTGCAACTGCATAAATTTAAACATTTCCTATCACTCCCCACAGAGAGGAATGAGGAGTCTTTGTGTAGAAATGGAAGTTGTGCTTGTATTTCCAGGATCCACAAGTCCCTGAAAGTCCATCATCAGCTTATTGAAGGTTAATGAGTTCCTGTTCACAAGCTTCTGCCATAGAGCTCTGCTCTCATCTGAAGGTTTGGATAGAATATGATCTATTGAAAATGTGGATAGAACCAGCTTCAGATTGCATCTGGTTCTGTTTAATAGAGAAATGGTGAATTTAAAAACTCATGGGAATGGGCTCTGAGTTAGTGGGGTTATAGACTTTGAGGCATGCAGTTGGGGGAAGAAATCTTAGGCCAAGGGACCCATTGATAACCCCCAATTCACAGCCTAAACCCTGTGGTAGGGTGTCTCTTAGAATCTTTAGCTTGTTATCTGGAGCCCTAATAAGTACCCATGTCTATGGCAATGAACCCTGAATCAGATTTAAATTGTGGGGCACTGGGTCTGAATTCAGTATTCCTTCATTGGGAGCATAGAAATCACACACCTTTAAGAAAAAAAATACATTCCTTGCTGTGTTTAAGGAGTACAAGTGAAAGTTCATAGTGTCTTCTTCTGAAATATCTCCCATCCCACCTGCAGTGGTGTCCTGATCTCTGTTCCTATCAGTTTTTGATTTCAAAGTTTGAAGTCTGTAAGAAAAACCAAATGCTTTTGGAGGAGTTTCTTTAGTTTTTTGAAGCCATTATCATTCAGGAACTTCTTAATCTAGATTAGTTTATTAGATTAGCTATAAGCTGGTAGACAATACATACACTGCAAAGCTAGGTGACTAGAAGGAAAAGGGCAACAAAAGTCATACACCATAGTGTTTTTTGGAGGTTTTGAAGTGGGAGGTTAGGGTTGGAATGGCTTGCAAAGGTATCTGAATTTAGTCTAGAACTCTCATAAACAAAACTAGCCCATTTTATACTCCCCAATACCTAACGATATGCATGGGATAGGAGTGGGTAGGTATAGAGGAAGTTTTCAGTGGATGGAGAGAGGAGGCCTAAGGACGATACCACAAATAACCCTGACAGCATTTGGGGAATCAGCTTAGCCTGGTTTTGTGAGCAGGTCACAAGGCTGATAAGTGAGCGGGCAGGAGCTCACACAGAAGTTGCCTCCCTCCAAATCTACTCTGCCTTGTATTCTGTTGTGAACATTGCAAGTTTTCTCCTGAGAATATGCATGGATGGCTAGTCAAAGCCAGGATAATGGCCTCAGCCCTGACAGTTCTAGGACAACACACCTGTGAGATGACTGGCTGTGGAGCAAGGCAAGGCAAGCAGCTTTGCTATGGACGTAGGCCACTGAGGAATCCACTGTGAGCCTAGAAGCCTCCCTTTGGCTGCCATGCCAACAGAGCTCCTGTAGCCTCTAATAAAGACTCAGCCCAGCCTGCAGGGGCTCATTAATTGGTGTGCAGCTTTGACATGTTTTCATAACTGCTAGTTTAAAAAAATATAAAGGAAAATATACCCTTACCACAAGTCCTAAATTAGCTCAGGAGAACTGGGCTGCCCTTCAAAGCTCTTGCCAATGATTTCTCAGGTAATGGCCGTGCCAAGTAAAATAATTCCTTCTGCGTACCCACCTCCCTGCCTTTCAGAGTAGGTCCTTCTCGTTTCTCACCTAGGTTGCTATGACAGCTTCCCAGCTAGCATCCTTGCTTTAACACAAACCTTTCCTTTCTAACCGCATGGGCTCCAATTTCGTGTCCTAGAGCCATCAGGAATTTCCAGGCTGATGAAAGTAAGATTCATTCTAAGGGTCTTTGTCATCACTCAAAACAAGTTTTAAAAAATAGGAGAACGTATTCTGTGTTCAAAAAACATGAGCCACCACACCATAGCCACTGACCAATTGTCCAATTCTAACTATTGCCACATCTCCCAGTTTACACTCAAGGTAAATGGAACAACACCTATGTCTATGGAAGCATTGGAATCCCTCTTCTCTCCATGCCTGTGCTCATAATTCTGCCTGGGTCTGAAACCCTCCTCTTTATTCTCTACTTTTTCGCCAATCTAACTTCTACCCATAATCCAATATGAAGTGTACCTATTAACTCCATTGGGAAGCCTTGCCTGTCCTCTTCATTTCTGTAAGATCAAATCTGTCTCATAATAGATTATGAGTCTATGTATAATAGAGATGAGTAACAAGTCCTTAGATAATCGAAGCCTAGATAAACAAGGTTTCTATAATGAGAAGGCCAGCATGGGTCTATCAATGGAAGCTCATAAAACCCAAATTTGAAATCTACCATTTCAAAGTTTTCATTTACAAATGATAAAATTGAGGCTGGACCTGAGAGGCGAGGAAGAGTGTGGTGATGAGGAGAGGAGGTGGGGTGTGGGGCTGACATACATTTCCTAAGGTCAAGCAATTAGGTAAAAGGAGAGGTAGACTAGGTGAGAGTACAGGCCTCTTGGCTTCTGAATCAATATTTTTTATGAAGTAATGTGATTAAAATGAATCATTAGTCTTTGCAAGTAAAGAAATACATATTTTTTTCCATGCAAAAATAATAAAAGAACCTGTTTCCATAGGTATTGGAACAACCAGTCCAAGTTCATTAACCATTCAATTCCATTAGACAACCAGAAATTTAGTCAAGTAATTGATACATGCCACTGAATCAATGAGTTGTTTGGCTACAAAGCCTAAATAGTCCATCCACGTGGTGTTGTGTAGGTGGATACAGCCTGGCTTTCTCTGAGGTGGCAATGCAGCAAAGAAGCAACCCCAAGGGAACTATGTACACATAGGCTGGTTCCCTCACATTTGCCACCGACAGAAGCAGATTAAATTAATAACTGTGCTCTGTTTATGAATACGCTGGTTATAAGCAATGTAGGCATCTCGACTGACAGTCAGCCAGGCAGAGAAACCAATTAACGAGTGAATCTAAATCACAAGAAAAGGGAGCCATTTCCTAAATGACCTGGATACGTTCTTGGCATAAATTACTAAATTAATTAATTAATAAATTCCAAGTTTTTGTTGGGTTGCAACTTCATTCATTAAATTTTATTAATCAACCCCCCTTTGTGTCTTAGACACTGAGACACAGTGATGAGCAAAATATGTTTCTTGCAACATAAAGGAAACACAGAGTACCTCCAAGCAGATACAGTATTTTCAAGTTGATTCTTCTGATCATTCCTTAGACACCAAATCCTGGAAGGTGAAAGAGGAGGAAATGAGACAAGAAAGATGGGTTGTCAAGCCTGATTATACCTACGTCGTGATTTCACATACAGATTCTCTGGCCCTGGGTGAAAGGGTAGAAAACAAGTGACTCATGGGTGTCACACACCTTCAGAGAGCTGCGTTCTCTTCCATTGTAGCAGCCAAATTAGATATTAATTACTTATATTTATCCCAGTGCCTTTCACAGTACTTCACATATATTATCTCCTCTGATCTTCATCTTCACCCTAAAAGAGACAGGACAAGCATCATTATGACAATTTTAAAGATGAGGAATTCAAGGGTTAACAAAGTTGAACTGGTTTTCCAAAGCCACATAACTCGGTGTCATTTTTAGCATACCTTTCAAAGGTGTGGTGATCTTTTCACTGAAATTCTTTTTCCGAATGGAGACAATTTCCTGATTGAGCAATGTTCATAGACATTA
This sequence comes from Aselliscus stoliczkanus, assembly GCA_033961575.1. Classification (NCBI taxonomy): domain Eukaryota; kingdom Metazoa; phylum Chordata; class Mammalia; order Chiroptera; family Hipposideridae; genus Aselliscus; species Aselliscus stoliczkanus. Next base: position 89,721,672 of record CM066738.1, on the reverse strand, counting down.
CCTGGATTTATTAGGGTCGTGGTGGTGGAATAGGCCTCAGCCACTTTGTTGATGCCTAATAAAGGATGTATGGATAAGTTTGCTTGTGTGATCCACTCTTATGCCCTCCTTCCTCTCCTATCTTTTGCTCGCTAAAGTCTGTGGCAGTTCCCTGGTGAACCAGGAAGCCTTGGATCTGGCTTCTCAAATCCCCATTGTTCAGCGTCTTCCCTGAATTCCTTTAACATTGCAAATGGAAACAATTTTTTAATAGTTAATTCATTTAGTTTGGGATTTATTAAGAAGCTATGCTAGGTCTTAAGCCAAAGAAAGAAGAATAATGCCTGTTTCGTGCTTAGCTGGAGGTCACTGGCAAAGCAGGGGGATCAGGCACTGCAGGGGGAAGAGCATGATGTCTTGGAGTTCCCAGGATGATGGGGCTTTTAAGGGGAAAGACCAACCTTCACATGGTATGAAGAGTGTAAAAATATTCAACAATTTGGTTATGTACTTCTTTGGGCTATTCTCGAATATTTCATGTGCCATGACTTTATAGTCCTAGCTAGAATGCTTCAAGCTGGAAAAATAATATCCAGGCAGGGAAGTGTGGCTGGTCTATGGGTTAGGGACAAGCATAGAAGTGAACAAATTATTCAGCACAGAATAAAGTGAGCATTGGCTGTCTACCTACTAAAGAATAAACTGACCTGGGAGAGAAGCAATTGTCAAAGACAGAAATATGCTGACCTTTCCAAGAGACTGCTTTGAAGGGACCAGGGTTTGTATAGATGGGTGAGTCCCAATATATTTAGAGAAATCATGCACATTGTCATTTTTCATATGACTTCAGTCCTGTGCCAGATCCTCATGTTGGCTAAGGGTGAGGATGGGATAAGAAGGGGATCAGAGGGTTGCGGGGAGGAGGGAATACAAAAAAGAAAATGCGTGGTCTCTGGCTTTTTATTTTAATGCAGAGATACATGTACAAGGGATATAATTAAATAACAGTGAAAGGTCGGCTATGACCTGTGACTAAAATGGGGTCATCTATGGATTCTATTAAAGTGGGAAATCAACTTGGTGTATTCAGGGAAAGCTTCATGGTGAAGGTGGAACTAATTGGATCTTGAAGAACAGGTTGCATTTGACCTGCTAGGAAGCCAGGGAAAGATGTTACAGAGTGCCCACACTTACCCAGCCACCCTTGTAAACAAGAACCCTGAGGCATTTCCAATATAGCATAGAGATGGTTTCCTTCCCTTCTGTGACCCTCAGTGACACCCTTGTGCTCATTAGCACCAGTACAGCCAATCAGTTCAGTTATCTGAGACATAGAAGACTCTGTCCCTGCTCTCACAGTATTTACCATTTAATTAGTCAAAAAATGTGAGGTTAAGATAAGGAAGGAAATGCTTCTAAGGACAAAGTGATTTGAGGGGTTTAGGGAGAGTGGCTATCTGCAGCGATTAACATCGTAGGTAATTACCCAGTCCCCTCTTCTGTTGGTCACAGCAGATGCAGGCCTGGCCTCAAGTTATAAATTGCCTGAAAGATGTTTCCTGTTGTCATGCTCTGCGGTTGTGCTCCCACTCCTTTAAGGTTAAGAACAGCTGTTCACTATCCTGTCCACGTACTTGGAAAACAGCTGCAATTAATGTGGGTAACTTTAATTGAGAAAAATGTTAGTCGAGCTTGAGAGGCTGCCTAGTTTAGGAAAAAGAAGATGGATGGGCAATATCTGGAGACCTGGTTTGCCAATACCCAGTTGTGTGATTTTAGGCAAGGTCCTTGAACTTGGAACTTATCTGTGCTCAATGGGGGTAGTAATATTTATCTAATTATCTCCATTATAACAGCAAACCATACAGGCATATATAAAACACTGTACATGCTTAGAGAAATTGAACCCCATTTGGATGAAGCATGGAACAACTACTGGCATTTATGTTCTTCCTTGGCCATGCACTTAAGAACAGTGGGCTACAGGGTGGGTAGGAATAAACTATCAAGATTTATCATCCATTCTAAACTGCATATTTGTGATTCTATAACGTGTACTTCTGCTTCCAAATACAACGAGTATTTTGACATTTTCCATTTGCAAAGTGATAATGGTAACTGACCCTTCTTGAGGAAGAAGGAATATCACATTTATAAATTGAAGGAAATATTCTCCAAAAACAGCAGTGATGGGTGAGTATTTATTAAGTACTTACTAGGTGCCCAGGTTGATGCTACAAACTGAAATGTGTACACACACAAAAAAAGATAAAAAACAATAACCAACTGTAATTTAGTCCCTAAACTTGCAATCACTTTTTGCAAAAAAACAACAGAAATAACAATAATCATACAAACTATCCGCAATGCCTATAATTCTTTTTGTTCCCTGAACTAAATTATATGTACTAAAACTTTGAAACTTATGTTTGCTAGCCAAACTCTCCATGAATCTTCAACTGGAAAAGAAAAATACAATGATCCTTTTACTTTCCGTGGTGGCAAATTATTGTTTTCGGAGGATGCATTGGATATTAACAAACAATGATACCTTGGACACAAATATGGTAGAATTCAGTTCATAGAATATTAGTTCTCCAGAAAGTTAATTTAGGATGTATAGTAAATGGAGAAGAGACTCCATTTCAGTACCTTTAGCTCTCACCCATCAAAGGCAACTCTCCATTTTCTAGGATCACAGGATTAAAAGCTTGCAGAGCTGTTTCGCTTGTCTGTTACTCTCACATTCAAACAGCAATCCCTATACATCTGTCTTTGAAACATGATTAATATTCTTCACTTTCACTTTCATGACTTTAGATACTATAAAGCCCTCTGAGTTTCAAGTTCTTTCCCAATAAAATCAAGATAATTATTAGCTTACTATTTTTTTCAAGAGTTCATGTGAAATTATGTATACAAAGTTTCTAGCCATTCCTGCTGCGTTCTAAGCATATGGTAGGCATTCAAATATATCAGCTCACTTTTGTTTTCCTTTATACACACATTATTGAGATAACCTCTTACTGCTCTGTCTGGTTCAGAGTCTTCCATGGTCAGGGCATCCATCCTGGACCCCTTCACCAGATCAACATTTCTAAGTTAATATTTTGCTCCTATGACTTGCCTGTTTAGAAAACATTTCAGCCATGCTTCAGGATGACAGTCAATATTTTTTGGAGTCATTAAGAATGTCTCCTCAGCGTACTTAGCCAAACAACTTTTTATGAATCTTTTATTAAAAACATCACCTTTAACAAGTCTGAATTGCCTGCTTCTACATGAAGTGTGCAGCTGTTTTGCCACGTTAACATAGAAAATAATTTATTATGTCACACTTGGCCTTCAGCATCGTGAAGGGCTATAATGGACACTCAAGCAAATACTTGCTGAATCCAATAGTTGACACATCAATCTCACTTTTTCACTATTAATTACTTTGCAATTTTTCAAATTAAAATGAAAAATAATATGTTTCAAGTAGCATAGCAAATCCTGGCAAGAACCCCTGCTTAAAAACTAATAAATGGATTAAGGGATTTATTATTCTAAAGGAACTATAATATAATGACCAAAATTTCAGGCCCAGAGTTAACATAGGCCAGGGTTTGAAGTTTGAATTTTACCCTTACCAGTAAAGACTGTAAGTAAAGACAAATTACTTACTTCTCTAAGCCTTAGTCTCCTAATCTCTTATGTGGAGAGAAAAAGCACAGCTACGACACAGAGTGATTGCGAGAATAAAATAAGAAAATACATGTAGAGTATTTAGCATAGATTCCAGCACTTAGTAAGTGTTCAATAAAAGATAACTATTCTAATAATTTTTGTATGATCAGAAATCTTTAGGGCATCTTCTTTGGTAGCTAGATTAGAGACAGAAAGTATTTGAGCGAAGAGAATTAGAAATATTTTTCAGGAATGCAGACATGGAGTTTAAAAAGTTTATCTTAGATGTTAGATATAGAAAATGGAAATTAAATAATGAAATTTAGAGATGGCATAGAGCTAGAAACAATTGGTCAATTCAAATTAAAATTTGAACCTGATGGTGAAGGTATTGACTGAAATGGAAAATTTGAGAATGTTTTGTAGACTGAATTGTCATAAAAGTGTTTGTTATTATGTTACCTAGTAAATTATGATTTAATTTACTAGGGTATAAACTGTAAAATATACATATATTCTTGGGGTCTTATTTCATGTTCTGTTCTGCTACAAAGAACTGAGAAGCAATTCTTTCTTCCTTCTCAAAATCTAGAGGAAATAGGGAATGGTGACAGTTTCTTGAAGCTTCAGCGAAAACTCTTTGATAAGATCTTTAAGGTCCAGTGTTTTCTTTTGGCCAAGAATTACACTAGCCAACTGGAATAAAGATTGGAGACATTGTTTATATAATTTTGCCTTCAAATTTGATTTATTCCTGAAATAAAAAAAACCCAAACCAAACCAAAAAAACCTGAAGGAATTTTATATGTATTACCTGATAACTTTTAGATTAAAATTTTTTCCTATTTATTACGGTAAGGAATTGTTTTCTAGTAATGTGAATATCAAAATATAGTGGTATCTTAAAAAAAAACACATTGATTTAAAAGCAGAAACCATAAAAGCACATCATTTTATTGTTTCAATAAATGTTTACTAACTACCAGCTACTATGCTATGTTTTAGAGAGTGAGCAAAGCAAGACAAATTTGGCTTCTGCCTTTATGGAGATTATAGTCCAGCAAGCAATGGGATGAGACAGCGAACATCACACATAGTTAACAGTGAGGAATTTTGCCTCTTTAAACAGTGATAATGTGGAGACAATAAGAGATAGGGTTTGTGTATAGAGGGTGCCTAAAGATGAAACTGTTGAATCCCAGGTAGAAGAAAGGCTTAATCTTTTAGTATAGCCTGCACAAGAAGATTTCTGAATTGAGATGATATCAGATAACAGCAATGTTGAGGGAAAGGTGATATGTGGAATGAATTGGAACACCTTTTCCTTGAATTTTTATTTAACATACAGTCCTTCTCTGGAGCATACAAGTTCAGGGTTACTCAGAGACATGCACAGTGGCTTCAATGGTCACAGATCTCCTCGTGTTTTCTCTCTTTACTCATCATCACTTAGCCACCAAGCCATGACTGATAATTTACAACTTGGTCAGTAGTAGGCCTGCTGTTTGCAATCCACAGTGGCCTGATAGGGAGTTGCAGTTGGCTGACACAAGCAGATTGATCTGTTTCACTGAGTGGGACCACACGTGTTTCATGGCAAAGATTAGAGAGTGATTCAGCATTCATGAGAAAACGTAACAACAAAAGGTTAGTGGAACAGTCCTAGGAGTAGATCCATACTGGGAGCAATTGCGGAAGGAAATGGTCTGGATTTATTATCTACATTAAAGATATTGTGGGTCCCATGGATACGAGGAGTGTCATGGAGACCCAGCTAATAGGTTTTTTATTGGATTATTGTCAGGCTGCTGCACCTGCTTTGAAAGAGAGAACGTTTGCTTCGTTTCCTGATAGAGACCACAAACTGTGAAGCTAAGAACAATCACTGGGGTTGGAAATGGAACTGATTATTTTTTAGAACTTTTTGCAAGGATTGCGGGGCTGATCTCCCAACTGTGGAAGTAGATGAGAAACTTAAAAATCCAGAAAATAGAAAATGCAGTTTAGAAACTCACAGTATACACTGGATTCATAATATTCACACAGAAGAAGATTGTCTGGAAAAGACCCTGGAGCATTAAGTTTGGTCATCCAGTCCATTGATTCTTGAACTCATATGATTCCATTCCTTGTGTCTTGTAACCTATTCAAATATTGACATTTTTTGTTTTTCTCTGACTGAATTTGGGCTGTCTTTATGTTTTGTAGATAGTCAAGGTACAGTGTAGACATAAGTCATTTTTGGAATTATTTTCATTAATGTGGATACAGATTCCCTACAACTTAGTTGGGAGTCTGGAGCTTGTTCAGTAATTTTAGCATTGGTCTGGAAAAATTCCAAAAGTAACTCAAGCTTTTGGTCTAGTTTATTATGGGTATGCCTCAGAGATATTGTAGATTCGGTTCCAGACTCTTACAATAAAGTGAATATCACAATAAAGCAAGACACAAAAATTTTTTGTTTCCTAGTGCATATAAAAGTTATGTTCACAATATACTGTAGTTCATTAAGTGTGCAATAACATTCTGTCTAAAAAAATAATTCACACAACTTAATTAAAAATACTTTATTGCTAAAAAATGCTAACCATCACCTGAGGCTTCAGCAAGTCATAATCTTTTGCTGGTGGAGGGTCTGGCTTCAATGTTGATGGTTGATGACTGATCAGGGTGGCCGTTGCTGAAGGTTAAGGTGGCTGTGGCAATTTCTTAAAATAAGATAACAATGACGTTTGCCACATTGATGAACTCTTCCTTTCATGAACTATTTTTCTGTAACATGTGATGCTGTTTGGTAGCATTTTACCCATAGTAGAACTTCTTTCAAAATTGGAGTCAGTCCTCGCAACCCCTGCCACTGCTTTATCAACTAAGTTTATGTAATGTTGTAAATCATTGGTTGTCATTTCTGTAATCTTCACAGCATCTTCACCAGAAGTAGATGTGCAACTCTTCCTTTCACTTGAACAATTTGTAGGATTATTAATTGGCCTAATTTCAATATTGTTGTATTTCAAGGAATAAGGCGGCCCAAGGAGATGGAGAAAGACAAAAAGAGAGGGGAGCAACCATTGGTGAAGCAGTGAGAAGATATACAACATTTATCAATGAAGTCTGCCATCTTATATCGGCACAATTCATGGCACCCAACACAATTGCAATAGACCAGTCACAGATCAGCATAACAAACATAATCATAATAATGAGAAATTTTGAAATATTGCAAGAATTACCAAAATGTGACGCAGAGACATGAAGTGAGCAAATGCTGTTGGAAAATTGTGCCGATAGACATGGGTGACTCAGAGTTGCCACCAAACTTCAATTAAAAAAACACACCAAAAACCAAAAAACAGATGTAATAACTGCAAAGTGTGATATAGTAAAGCACAGTAAAATGAAGCATGACTATAATTCTATGAGGTAATCACATAAGTTACCTAATCGCCTAAATTAAATGATAGCTCAGAGAATACAATCTTTTCTTTCCTCTTTGCTTATAAGACCATCTCTGACAAGCCACAGTGCAACTGACATTGGAAGCTCCCATTCATTACAATTTAATATGCATCTGTATAGTCATGACAAACAGGGACTGATGGTTTTTTAAATCATTTTGATGCTGAGCCACAGACCAGTGACTTGTACCTGGAAGAGGCTAATTATGAAAGAGGCACTGGCTGTCGTAGCCATGACCAACGTGGGTTGCCCTGTAGCAGCAGGTGGTCTCTCAGATTTCTACCTTGCGTGGGCTGTTTTTGCTCCTGGAGAAGGCTTCAGGGGACCTGTGTTGGTTTGCATTCATAGGATTGTTCTGTGGAATGCTCTGTTGTTAGGTAGGTGATTCTACCTAACTTTGCTCTTTGGTAATTTCCTCAGACATTTTCAGTGGTGGAGACTTGAACTATTGGGTTGTTGGAAAAGTCATGAAGTATTTTTTCTGTGTTTTTCATTGTAAAAATGCGTCGTGATTTGTCTGACAACCCAATAGAACATATACAGAGCTCCTTTGCCATAGTACAGCTTCCAGGCAGGCTTTTATTAATAGTAGTGGCAAAGCCAAGTTTGATCTCAGGACTTCCAGCTTCTCATCCAGTGCTCTTTCTACTATGCAATTTGCTTTGCTGCTTTTCTCCTGGTGGAAGTGTCCTTCTCCTCATGACCACCTGTAAGGTGACCAACTCAATCTAGCTTACGTGAGCCTTCCCTGGCTTTAGCACTAAAAGTCTCATGCTCCAGGACTGTCCTCATTCCAGAGCAAACCCAGATTGTCTGACACCCTAAACACGGGTGTCTGTGATGTCACCGTTATGCATATTCAGAATTAGTTGCCATTCTTGAAGGCAAAGTGTCTATTTTGCCTTTGTACCGTTACATATGTTGTTACTTCAGCCTCAACTCCCCTCTTTGTCTTGTTTCACGGTGAGCTTCTCATCTGTATAAACTCGGTCTGAGCATCACCTCCGCGGTTTAGCACAAACAGTTCTTTGGGCCTTGTTAGATGGCCCTCATGTGTTTTCTCAGAGTGAAAGTGTGAGCATATAACCATTGTAACACTTTATTGCAGAGTGTTGTGATCATTCACATGTCTTCCCTTGGATTTGAGAGCAGAGACCACGCCTTATTCATTTTTGTTTCCCCTGTACCTACACTGGTGCCTGGTGTATATCAAAAAGTTCATGACAGATGGAGCATGTGAACGTGGTTTCTGGCGATTCCATATGCCCCTTTCCATGGCTGTCTACTCTTTCTCCTGGCACCCTCTGCTCTCCTGGGTGCATCTCATTTCCCTTTTCAGAGGATTTACAGTTCATCAGGTAATTCTTAAAAGACACAGGCTTACAGAGAGTATTATACAACCTGTGTCTTTTAAGAATTACCTGATACTCTCTGTATGATACCATATTGATGGATACATACCATTATACATTTGTGACAATCCAGTCTGTAAAACACTAAGAGTGAGCCCTATTGCAAACTGCAGGCCTTGGGTGATGGTAATTTATTAGTGCAGGTTCATCAGTTTTAACAAATGTCCCACTCTGGTGTAGGATTTGATAGTAGCGGGGACTGTGATTATGTGGGGCATGGGGTATATGGGAAATATCTGTGCCTTCTGCTCTGTTGTGCTGTGAACCTTAATTGCCCCCATCTCAAAGTTTATTAAAAAGCACAGTAAAAAAAAAAAAGAAAGAAAAAAAAAAGACACAGGCTTTTTAAGAATCAAAAGGATCATATTTCTTATTTGAAATTTTAGACACCTTGATTTGACACAAGTAGGGATATTTTAGGGGCAAGAGTATCTACTCCTTGAGCCATGCCATGATAGGGAGTTACCGACTCACACTTTTTCTAGGGCAGGCACAGGTGAGTAGAAGGGACATGTTTATATATATTAATCAGTCATGACAGGCAACCACTCTCAGAGGCCCCAGACAAGCCGTCAGAAGCAGACTTTCTGCTTTATGGTCTGCACTGAGCCCATCTGCTTGTTAACTTGGCATGGCTCCTATGATAGGATGAAATGCCCAGGAGGGTCACCACTAAAACATGAGTCATTGGAATGGCTCTGACTCGGAATGCAGGGATCTCAAGATCCTAGACTCTCAGACCAGCTTCGGAGCAATGCCTTGAGGGCTGTTTCCAATGTGTTAAACCTGAGTTTACCTGCTGACTGGATTAGTGAGAAATGAATGCAATTACTCTGGTATATCCTTCGCAGCCATGTGCTGTGCAACTGCCACCCGAATGGGGAGTTAAGAGGCCTGCATTTTACCACCAAACCTGCTTCTGGTCAGCTCTGTGGCTTATGGCAAATGGCTTTTTCATTTTCCTAAGTCTAAGCTTCTTTGTTTATGAATTGAAATGATTGGCTTTTTTCTTTCTTTCTCTCTCTGGTATCTTCTATTGCCGAACCCTCTAAATACATCACTTGCTATCTTTCTGGGTCACAGGTACTTCTAAAAGATGAGCAGCATGAATACAAAGCTACAGTCCTCCAAGAGGTCAACTCACACCCTTGAACATGGTACCCTGATCACAGTGAAAAGTTCTAAAGGATGGAAAGAGTTTGCCCCTGACTATTACTCTGCAAAGCCCTCCAGCCTTGTGTCAACTACTGACCTTTGTAATCAGTGCTGCCTGAGCTGCTCGGTATACAGAATTCTCTGGACAAGTGAGCAGGTGGCTGTGGAGAGCCTTCTCACTGATTGCACTGCCTATGATCACAGTGTTGGCTCTGATGAAGGTCATTCCTTTGAAAAGGATAGTGTCCAACCAAAGCCATGCAAAGGAGCACTGCACTTGGAGTCAAGTGTCCCCGTGTCTCATTCCTTCTAACCTGTGCCACCAAGGACAGGTCCTTGGGCAAATCACCCAGCCTCTATGGTGTCCAGTTTCACATGTAGCAAATAATACAGGCGCCACAAGGTTATTGGGACATGAAAGAGATGTGAAATCAGTCAGGAAAAAAGTTAGAAGGTATAGGGAAATATCAGTTACTATTATAAGAAATAAGGAAATCTTTTAACCAGAAAAAAAAAAAATCCCCAGCTGCAATTTAAACAGGCAGATGTTATGAGATCGGAAACACATCATAAGTAAGAAAAAAAGAATTACTCCTTGGGCTTAGTGACTGTTCCAATCTGACTTCCCCTCCATTCTTTATGATTTATCATTGTGTGTCCAGCTCTGGGAATGGATGCGGCTCCATAGCCCACAGGAAAATTCAGGTCCTCTTGACTTGTTTTAAGGGACTTGGAAACCATTCATACCCTAGAAACCCCAGATGTTCAGGGGGGAAATGCTTTTCAGACATTAAAAGGTCTCTGAGGGTTTTTTTAAAAATAATTTCTTCCTCCTCCTTTTGGAAACAGTTTATGTACTCGAGACATTATCAGATGGGAGAGTTCCACAGACATGGAAGTGCAAGCCTTAGGAAGTGCAGGGTAGGGCAAGGATCTAAGGGTGAGGTTAAGCATGGTTTATGGCAGAGCAGCTCATGTGACATGGTACCATCGCTGTCAGGTATGTCAGCTCCATACCTCAGTCTCTGCCTGGCCATCTACTTCCCATACACAAGGGGTGTTGAGGCCAATGCCATACTGAGCCACTACCTGAGGAGGTTCTCTGTCATCCAAACCCAACACGAGGCCATAGCTGGTGTAGTTTCCCCCTTAAAATGCTCAAACCGGGCCGGCCGAGTGGCACGGCGGTTAAGCGCTGGCCTGGGAAGCCAGGGCCCCAGTTCGGTCCCACACATGAGGGCCAGTGACACTGCCCTCAAAAAAAAAAATGCCCAAACCAAGCCCAGCTCTTTTCCTTCAAAACCCCACCTTTCTCATCTTGGTGAATGATGCCAATATCTACCCGAACGCCTACATCAGAAACCTGCCTGATGTTTTCAACTCCTTTCTTGTCTCATACCTCATGACTAACTGTTCACCTTCGTACCTCTTTTCTATTTGTTTCTTTCTATTCTCAGCACAATCCCTTAGGTCTTGTGTTATTTCCAATCATTTTGACTTATATTACTGCAAGAATGGGGATGGAGGTGGGAAATAAACTGGCAACATACCTACATATGCCATCCATTTCACACCCCTCACCTCCCTGAGTTCTCAAAGAAACCTAGGAAGAAGAGACAAATGTCCCCCAGTCTATGTTTGTAATGATAATGGAACTAATTCTCATTAAGCATTAATCACGTGCTCAGCACTGTGTATCATTTTACAGGTCTTATCCGTCCTGCCATTTTTCTTGTTCCCCTTTATGTTGCTGCCGCACTGAATCTTATATTCGATTTTTGCTGGGTTTCCTTCATCTTCTTTCCTACACCCTGGCTGTTACATGAAATGCAAGGGTTTCCTTCCACAGGCTCCCTCCCTCCTTTGTTGCCACTCCCCACCAGCATTCCTACTTGTCACCCTAAGAGATGGCTCTGTGCTTTTGTCCCTGCTGTTCAAATGCCTAGAGCATCCCCCTTTTCCCCTTTCTCTTAATACGCACCACACTGACGCATAACTTTTTTAAAAAAAATTTTGCTCTTGCCACTTCCTCCCAGGAGTCTTCTCTCACCTCTTAGCCTATCTTAGTTCCTCCTCTGGACATCTCCTATTTGCTCTGCCTGGCTTTACTGTCAGCACCCTGAGGTTTTAGTTTTGAGGACCTGCCTATCCCCCAGAGGAAGCAGTCTGAACAAAATGTCTGTCAGGTGGTCTGGTCTCCTTGGAAAAGAGGTGGGCATAGAACTGAGGTTCAGCAAACAAGACTCTCTCTTTGGAATCGGTAGGAATGATACAAGGACCAGAAATGATTGGAGCTGGTTATTCCTATATTCCGCTTCTCAGATCTCAGGAATGGAGTTCGCTTCTGGCTTCCTGAGGCTTAGTTTGATATCCCAAGATTTCCCAAAAGCCATTGAAATAATGCAACCCCTCACTCCTTGTGCATAAGAAGCCAGAGTTCACTTCTACTATTTGCAAAGAACTCTGACCCACACAGAGCCTTCCTTTGAGCAAAACCTACAGGCTCTGCTTGCTTTCTTATAGCCCAAATCACATCTTGATTGGCTAGGCTCAGTCCCACTGTCCTCCCCCCACCCCTTCCATTGTAATTGTGCCCCTAGAGGGAGTGAACTACTTGAGGCTGTGAACAGGGTTTTATTTATTTCCATGTCACCAGTGCCTGACCAGAGACTTGCATAAGGAAAGTGCTCAATACTTGTTTGGTGAATCAATGAGCCCACAGAAAAGAAAGACTAGGTAACTGTGGCACTGAATGGTAGTTTGACAGAGCAATGGTACAAATCACAAACTCAGGGAGGGATGGAGAAAGAGCCTGGCCACCAAACCTGGAATAGGGGAAATAGAGACATTGCTCTGAGATGGTGAGACAGAATGAGACCAGTTTGGGATGAATCATTAGTCGTTCCACTTAACACAGTGAGAAGTAAACGCACTTCACTTATTATTCCCAGACATGCAATAAAAATATAAAATACGTTTTGAAAGATTAGATAAATGTCTGCAGCCTGACTGTAAGGGATTTCCAAGGCAGGGTGGGGCAGCTGGAGTGTTTTCTGATGTTTAAGGCTATAGTGATGCAGTCACTCCCCCGGTCCACCTTTGACTCTGGCCTGCTGTCATCAGATGTCAGACAGCTCCCCGTGTGAGAGACCATGGCCACATAGCCCAGGAGCCCTGCCTGGGGAGACCAAAACCAGCAGCCTGATGTCGCCCCTCTTTCTAGTTTATTCACAGAACACTAGAGCCAGTGAGGGAGTCTTGGGTTCCTCAATCATCTTTCGGGTTGCTGTCCCCCCTGTCCCTTCTCAGGCTACGTTCCTAGATGTGCATACATCAGTCATGCTGAAGGGATTCAAAACACTTGGAAATTCAATGTAATCCAATGTCTCCTTACTTATTTTTGTATCTATATTTTTATATAAAATCCTCCATGGAAAACATTATCTTCAATCATAATTTCCTAGAATGAGCAATGACCTAGCTTTGGCCCTAGATAGTTGGATAATTTCTTTCTACTTTTTGGAGTCTCAGCTTCCCTATCTTCAAGAAGGTATAGTTATAACCTTTGTTACTCTCTCATACATTTGGAGGTAAAAGTCCTATGAGACAGCAAATGGGAAAGCTTTCTGGAAGCAAAGATGTTGTTATTATGGTCATTATCAGTTCTACTCCCCATATTCCCATGCAGCTCTCTGTTTACACCATCCATCTCCTCAACAACTTCTTGTTGAAGATGAACACCTAACTGTGTATAATAGACCTGGAGGAACAGAAAGCATCTGTGAGTTGTACTCTTCCTCTTCCCACCTGTTCTTTCCTCCAACATGTGCCAGGACACCAGTGGTCAGAGAACCGTGGAAAGTCAGGTCTGGAAACTCATCATTCTAGTCTCAGCTCTTCAGTGACCTCTTGATGTAAGCAGGTGTCAAGTCTTGTCACTTCCGTCAGCTTATTTAAAATAAAAGTCTTCGCTCTACCTCTTTCTTAATGTGGGGAAATAATCTTAAAAGAGCTATCCAATGGATGTTAATGCCGTTGGATGTTTATGGTTATAATTCACATCTTTACTTGAATTGATTTCTTAAGGTTGCCATAGCAAAGTGCCACAGACTGGGTAGCTTAAACGACAGAAATTTATTGGCTCACAGTTCTGGAGGTGGGGAATCCAAGATCAAGAACACAGAGGGGTTTGTTCTTCCTGGTAACTGTGATGGAGACTTTGTTACATTCCTCTCCTAGCTTTTGCTGGTTTGCTGGTCATCTTTGGTGGGCTTGCCTTTTAGATCTCTGACTTCATCCTCACATGGAATTCTCCGTGTGTGTGTGTGTCTGTGTTCAAATTTCCTCTTTTTATAAGGACATCGGTCATATTTGATTAGGGGTGTACCCTACTTCTGCATGACCTCATCTTAACTATATCTGCAACAACTCTATCTCCAAATAAGGTTGCACTGTGAAGTACTGGGGGTTAGGACTTTAACATGTAAATTTGGGGGAATACAATTCAACCCATAACATTACCATCAATCTCATCATCGTCTTTGAATGAAGTGGATTTACATAGATGCTTAAACTCCCAAAGTGTAGCTTTGCCATGGCCTCTCCATAGTTCAGAGGGAAGAGAACCACGGATGCTCCACTGAAACATGACCCTTCCTTTGAGATGAGAAACCACTCACAGTGCACTTCCTTTGCCATCACTGAATTACTTTGAAAGATAAAAGCCACTTCATGAAAATGCTGATGGCAGTTACACACATAGAAGATGTGGAGACCTGAACTGTTAACACCTTGTCAAGCACTTATTGTCTCTTCCACCTCCAAACTTCTATGATAAGAAGGTGACCAGTACCCACATGAGGTAGAATGCTGCGATACATACTGTGGTGGGATTCGTCTGAAGCTTATGGGTTATGTTTAGGCTGATTCTCATATCTCCCAAATTGAAAAACTAGAACTGTTGGGTTCTTATGCTAACATGCATTGGGAAGCTGTAAGAGTTAATCTCTCCTTTCCCCTGTACTTTTTAGAACATTTTAGTTATCTCCTATTTAGAAGTCCCTGCAGCTCCAAGATGACAGAAACCACAACTTTCGAAAGGGCAAGTGAAATCAACCCGCCCAATGGGTTCAGAGCCTGACAGCAAATTGTAGCCTGCAGATTTTGCCTATGAGTCATTGAAAGTGGGAATATCAACTAGAGCGGGGAGGTGTTTTCTCTTTGCAATGCAATTTATGGAAGTGATATGATTACTACAATGAGCTTGTTTGAATGGGTAATTTAAATAATTTTCCATCTGAGAATGAGGGCTGAGTGTTAAGCACGTTGGTGTTTGTATACTTGCATTTTGCTTAATTTTATTGAAAGTTCTTTACAATTTCAGTAGCAAGAGAGGATGGACAAGGAGGCAGGACAGGAACCACACATTGTATACATTATCAAATAATGATCAATAGTGCATCCTTTTAAAAATGAGGGTATAAAAAGCTCTGAATTTGTCACACATAACTCTTTCTTATGTGATTTGGTAAATGGGCCTGGGTAAAAATGCAGAAAAAGAACAAATACATGTACAAATGAATACAACAAAAAAAATTATAAACGCTTGGCAGAATACACCTACAAGTTCATGGTTATGTGTGCCTCTCCCTTTCTTCCATTCCACATCAGTTACATTCTTCCCTATCTAATCCTTGGTTGGAAGTTGATAATAGTAGTCTGAAAACCTAGGACATGGCTAAACCCATTAGCTCTATAACTCTGTAAATCATTCTGATGTTCCACTGAAAGTATGATTTCCAGTAGCTCACTCTATGGAATTTTTTTTTCCTAGACCATTGAAATTCTGTTGGAAGGCATTTTTGTCCTTCCATTGTCTAACCACAGCCTCCAGGATGCCCTGTATATTGTTGGTTCCTAGTGTGTGTTTCTGTGCATTTCTGCTATGTTACGCTGGCACCAGCCCCTGGAGTCCTGGCTCACAAGCAAGGCAGGCACTGTATTTAATGGCTCAATCCCATGTTTCTTCTTTGTGACAACGTTCAAAACATGTACACAGACCATTTGAATTCATCTAAACAGTTATGGGAATGCTTCCCAATCCATCTTTCTGTTTTCATTGACCCTGCTGGAAGCACTCACCTCCTAGCAGGATGCACCCTGCCTCCAGAGCCTTCCTTGATGGTACAGCCTACTCAGTGCTTCTGTGCTCAGTTCCCAGAGTGTTTATTTATTTATACTTGCCTGTTACTTTATGGATGTGTTGAAGTTTTTCTACCCTGTCTTGGCTCTGCTTCTCTCTTATCATATTGCCTCTTTCCACTCGAAGGCAAGACAAATGTCTTTTGTTTCTTCTTAAGTCCCAACCCTTTTCTCTCATTTCCCCATCTTTCCCTTTCTTCTTGTGTTTCCTCCATTGTCCCAGTCTTTCAGGCTCAGATCCACAAGGGGTCATTATGCCTCTCACAGCTCAGTTATCTTGCAGAAAACAGAATCTGCTCTAGCTAATTTAAGAAATAGAGACTCAGGGCTGGCCGAGTGGCTCAGTTTGTTAAGAACTTGTTCAAGAGTGTAAGCTCTGAGCTACAGATTGCTGGTTTGATTTCCACATGGGCCAGTGAGCTGCGCTGGAGCTGAGCTGCCACTGAGCTGCCAACAGGTGGCAGGATGGCTCAGGTAGTGAGAGCACATGCTCCTAACAACAAGGTTACCTTTTTGAGATGGTGGGCTATGACTGCCTGCAACTAAAGACTGAACTGGGCACTTTGAGCTGAGCTGTTGCCTGGGTGGTGCAGGGGATAGAACACATGCTCTTAACTATAAGGCTGCCAATTTGACTCCCACATGGGAAGGTGGCTACGCTCACCTGCAACTAAGACTGAACTCGGCACCTTGATTGGAGCAGTGTGAATGGATTTGGAGTTGAGCTTGCTGCGCCATCCACAACTCAGATTGAAGGACAACAACTTGGCTTCTCCCTTTCCCCAATTCTTCAACACTGTTCCCCTCCCCCAATTCTCCAATTCCCCAATAAAATCTTAAAAAAAAAATGAAATAGAGACTTATTATGAGGGTAGTAACTTATAGAATCACTCAGAAGGGTGAATAAGCAAAGTATATGTCAAGCTTTCAGCAGTAGCTTCCAAGGCCACCATACTTTACTGCCTACGAAGGAAGTTGCTGATTCTTCATGGTAGCCAATACCACCCTAATCCAGAATACGACATGACCTGGAAGTGGCCATGATCAGCAAACTGCTATAATTCAGAAGCCACTACTATTGTCAGCCCTAGGACCACAGCTGAACCTGCTGTAATCTGCATCAGCAAAATGAAACCCTTGCTCCCTGACTCTAGACAGCCATGAAACAATTGACTAGATCCTGAGACCTCCACTAAGTGTTGACATAAAACATCCAAATGCCTCTGTGGCCGTGTTTCCCACCAAACAGCAAAAGCAGGCAGTATGGCCTCCACTTCAGTTACGCTTTCAAATATCATGCAAATGCATGTAATTGGCCAAATCTATGTCACCACCTGGAATCCTAGCTGCAAGGGCCCCTGGGAAACCTGTCATATCCATTATAGTCATCTTTTACTTCTTCAGTTTTATCCTTTATGATCAATGGGCCACAACTATCTCCAAGTTCTATTACTTCTCTTCAAAATACATATTGTTTCCTTTTCTACTTCATTTCTTTTTTTCTTAGTTTAGTCCCTTAACTCTTCAAATGTGTATTATTGTACCAACTTCCCTGCCCATTACACTTCTAGTATCTTCCATTAAACTGGACTTGTTTCATCTGATACATTGTTCTTCCACTTATTCACTGCCTTCGTTAATCACTGATCGAGAGCCTACTATGTGCTAATAACTGTATGTTCAAAGTCAAATTAGCATGGTGCCTGCCTTTAAGTTACTTATAGTTTTGTGGTGATGGTAAAGATGGTGATGGGATCTTGGAGAATAAGACAAAGTTCCTTATAAAGTCTGTTTCAGTAGGGAGACGTAGGTAATAAACAAGCAAGCAAATAAGTTGTTGCTCTCCTGTCACACCAATCTGTGGTCAGGGACCTCAATGCTCACCTTAAGAATTGAATTCCTTCTCAAAGCTGGCATCAAAATCCTCTATTTCATGGCTTCATCTAATTTATCTGCCATAACACTTGTAAAGGAACTCATCATTGTTAAAGCACAACTCAAGATACTTTAATCTCTTGCCTGGTGTACTGCATTTACCTTTTAGGAGGTCCATCTACTTCTCTTCTTTGTCCTTAAAAGTCAATTTTCCATATAACTGCCAGTGTCACCTTTTAAAAATATTGTTTATAGTATGTCACTTTTCTGCCTGAAGTTCTCCAATGGCTACTCATTAAAAATAGAATAAAACCCAAGTCCTTAGTATGCACCTAGATGTCGCAGGAGCCTTCCCACCTATCTATCTCTCTGATCTCATCTTATGGCACTACCCTCCACCCACCTCCTTTTTTAAACATACTTAACTCTTTCCCTCCTCACACCTATTATTCTTTCTTCCTGAGATGCTTTTCCTTGAGACATATACCTGTCTACCATCTTTCCATCACTTGCCTAACCTCCAGTTCCAAACCAGTGTCTATATCTTATTGTCCTCTTTTTTTTTTTGAGCACTAATAACTGCTTAAAATGATTTGTCGACTTGTTTATTGTTTATATTTCTACAT
This sequence comes from Aselliscus stoliczkanus, assembly GCA_033961575.1. Lineage (NCBI taxonomy): Eukaryota > Metazoa > Chordata > Mammalia > Chiroptera > Hipposideridae > Aselliscus > Aselliscus stoliczkanus. The sequence continues at coordinate 89,703,296 of CM066738.1, read as the reverse complement.
TGGAATAGAAATTACCTGAGGGCATTGTTTCCTTCTCAATTGTATCCCCAATGTGTAGAGCCATGCTCAGCATATTGTACACATTTGTACAATTATTCTCCAACTGTGTTAAGTACCCATGTCTTGTCTCCCTAAGGCTAGAGGTTGCTTTTTGGGGACAGTCACCAAGAAGCATACTTTTGTACCCCAAGTAAAGCCATGTTATCTATGACACATATATCCATGGAAACTTTTGAAAAGATGGATACTATTCTGAAAATATTAATAGTAAGTTCTCACTCCTTCTGAGTTATTTTACCTCTTCACATGTGGATATTGAGCATAATGTTGCCTGATTAGAGACCAGACATGTTAAGTACTAAAGCGAGGGCCTGGCAAGGCAACCTCATTAGAATCGTTTGTTGCTTTAGAAAGTTACTGAAGAATTTATAGCTTCAAGGACCTCATTCAGCTTCTGTGACATCCTGCAGGTTCCAGGGAGCTCTCCTGCCTTAATCTTTTATCCTCAGCCCTTGATGCTACTTGCTAGACTTCCCAGATACAAGTTTAGCCTTTGACTTGGCCATTTGCTTTTCACCACCCTGATTATATTTTCTACAATTTTAACTGATTTGCCAGCAATCATGAGATAAATTTAGTTGACGCTAATTATAGACTGCCCTAGGCCCTGTCACACAGGAGGCAGATTGGCAGCTGGTAGACAGCACTACAATACAGATACATGTTGCTTGGCATAAACTGTATTTTATAAATTTGATCCAACATTTTAAATTAGATTTCACTTGAAAATTTAGATACCCAGTGTGTTGGAAAACTAGAAGTTCTAGCAAATGTGGGTTCATATAGCCACAGGCCAAACATGGCTGAAGGTAAAGAATACTGGCATCCTTTCAATCTGTCGTACACACTCTGGTTCTGAGAGGTCCGTCCGATCTCATCATGCTTGTCTATTTAGCACTTCGTTTGTTCCCCCTGGGCTTTTGTGACCCCTGCGCTACAAAGATCACAGAGCCGTGCTGTGGGAAACCATTGGGGAGTTTTACTCCAATGAGTGATACAAGCTAAGTTGAATTTTCTGAATGCCACTCGGGATGTTTTGAGCATAATAGAGTCTACTGTGGCAAGAATGGGAGACACAAACAAAAATGAAAACAAAAACAAAACAGCATTTAATACATATTAACATGAATTAAGATAGTCCAGGGTGACTTCCTGAAATCCCCAGCCTCACGCTTGATCTATGGGCTTGTCTGCCCCACACTGGAGCCTGGATGGTATCAAAGGCAAAAAAAAAAATAGGTGTTTCTAAAGCTTTCATAAACACTTTCTCCACCTGTGTTTATGAGAAAGTTGTAAGTGGTCTTAATTCTGCTCTGGTTTCCTCCTCATCCCCATCTCTTACCTTCTGTTCAACCTCTGTTCCATTTGCTGGCTTAAGTTCTCAGTGGGGCACAGTGCTGCCTCCTGTGTATTACAGTTTGCTGCTCTCCAGGCTTCTGCTGCCTTTATTCATAAATGTCTTTTACCTTTTGCTCAGTTGAAGTGAGATTAGCCTTCTACAGCCTGAGAGTCTGGTCACTGCTGATGTAGCTGGTAGTGATGCTGAGATGGACAGCTGTACCTCTCTTCTTCTCAGCACTGTCATGCTCATGTGATCTGGAGAACACGTACTAGTTGCTATGCTCCCTGATGATCCATGGACACCACCATCAAGCCAGGAGCCCAACTACTTCTTGTCACATTATTAGAAGACCTCTTTCTGGTTTTATTTCAGTCTCCACCATATGATAAACAGCTCACTCAATTGCTGATCCCTGCTGGGGTATGCCCTGCATTTCCCAATCTTACAAGTCCTCTCCAGCACCCATTCAGTAGCTGTCTCTCAATAAGTGCCTTTCCACAGTCAATGGCTTCCATTTTATACAGGCAGTATCCCCAAATCATTCACCAGCAGTGGGTTATTATCTGACACTGCTGTTTACCTTAGGGCTAGAAACGCAGGCAGAGTGTGTGTTTAACAGTGAACCAAATTGCCATCTAAGAAATGCTGTTTAATGATGATTAAAGCAATGGTAATTAAAGTGAAAAGAGGGCTCTACCCATGCATATGGAACATGAATGCTCTCAATTAATCAACTCGTTATTATTAAATATTTATTGAACACCCACAGTGCAGGAGACATACAATTCTGAGAGAACACACCAAAGACATGGTCCTTACCCTTTGGGAACTTGTGATCTAAAGAAATTTAGACTTCCATGTGTGACAATATGCTCTGGCTGTGACTCTCTGTAGATAAAACAAAGACAGAAATTCAAAGCATCTTTGAGCTCCAATTTGATCCACTTGTTCACTACATTGCTCAGATTTCCAATCCCCTGCTTTACTCTCTACTGGCTAAACAGTAAGCGCTTCTCCTGTCCTTTAGACTTAGCGAAGAGTTCCCATCCTCTGTGAAGCCTTTCCTGGACCTGCCAGTGGGGTTGATGCCTCCTTTCATACTTTTAACAGCACCGTGTGTGTCTGTTCAACTCTTTATGTCATTACCTTATAATTCATCGTATACATAGCTCCCCTTCACCACCACCAGACTCTGACTCTGAATTCTTGAGGACTTCAAGTATAGTTTTTCATCTTTATATGTGTCACGTAATGTTTTGCAGACTGGATCGCATTCTTGTGACTCTGATAATCATCTACTCATTCATTCAATAAATTGAAAATATTCTGTGCTAGAGACCCTGTTTGGGTTTTACGCCTGTGGAAATTACAGCCCCTTTACCTGATGACACTTAAGATTTAGCAAAGAGGTCAAATGCTAACTATTGGAGGAGTCTATGGTGGTTGTCATGCTAGAGCGAAGAGTCTTCCTGACTTAAATGTCCTGGGCAAACACTCTGGCAAAGTGCTATGAATATGGGAGTGAGAAAGAGCAAGACAAAAGGGGAAGGAAGTAAAAGGCTGGGTTCCAGGAAGAGGACACTGGACTCTGAAGGCCTGGAAAGAGAAGATGGTCTTAGCTACTACTCACCACCCACAATATGAGACTCATTCCATCTTTACAGCCTTGCTTACTCTATAAAACTGTTCCCCTCACAGAGAATGTCTTCATATATACCCTCAGTTTATTCCACTCTTCCCCTTTCTTCTAAACTGTATTGTAGTTTCTCCTTTCCTCTGTGAAACTTTATCTATTGATTCCAGATCATGTCAATATTGCATTATGGGGACACCTTTGAGCATAATGTTATTTAATTCACTCTTTTAACACAATCAAATTCTTTGTGTGTGTGTGTGTATTCCTTAATTTTTAAAAAAAATTTTAGTTTTTGTTAATGATTGTGAAAAATATAGAATACAGAACCAACCATATTTGGTTTCTTTCCTGTATCCATCTACCCTCTTCAGGACAGTACTTTGTTCTCACAACTTGCAGGGTCAAAAGAGAGTTGGAATGTACACCCCAAAGTCCACTGGAATGGGAACAAGGAGGCTGTTCTTGTCTATGAGACATAGAAGTTGGGTAGGGGGTAGGGTGGCTACTAAACCTGGCTCTTTTTGGTTTGTCTTTTGAGATTAGACCCTTCATTGTTTCCTTCTCTTTCTTCATTGTTCTTCATTCCTGAATGGGCAGCAGCTTTGGTATGCCATTCACCATCCCTATCATGATACAGAGTGCATGGACTTTGGGATTATAATTGTAACCCTTTGATAAACCTGATATAGAGTTTCCCAATGAAGGTGGACTCCTGCCCCTGCTCTCAGCTACCCTTTTCTGATACTCCAAGGGATGATCTCATCATGAGCTGTGGTGTACCTAACACTGTCAAAGATATCTGAATCTTTCACCATGACATGGCAATTCAATTATACACCAAACATTAGAGACTGTGCAAAAGAGACAAACTTCAGCACCAGTGAATAGTAGTCCCATCCCTGAAGGACATTTTGTAGCAACAACTCTTTGTGTCCACCCCCCCACCCCCCTGCCAATCTGGCTCGGCTTGGAGCATCAGTCTGCAGATAAGATCATAGTCTGAAACTCTGCCCACTGTACCTTCCAACGCATCTTTGAAGAAACAGGTCTCATACACATCTACAAATGCTTCACCACCTGCATTGACAACCTAAGAGATGCTGTGTGGCAACCTTGCCCCCAACATGACATGGAGTGCCACTACCATGGGTACACCCCGCAACCCCCTCAAGGCCACCATAGACAGACTCAGAGAAACAAGGCCGTAGGCTACTTTGCCCTAGCTCCTGCGGACATTGTAGCTCTCAGGTTTCCTTCCAACTCTGTCTTATACTTTGATCTATATATTTTATTTGTACTATTTTTTTTCTCCCTTTTACTATGCTTTGACTGTGTTATAAATTCAGAGATCATGTCTTATAGTTTCTTTTATTCCATTTTGGGCTGAACACTGAGCTCAGCACCCATTAGATGTCTAGTAAATATATTTTTTTTGTCAGAATAAATTAATAGGTTCAAATTATAACAAGAGACAGATTAAATCCAATCACAGATAAAGACTCTTGCTCAAGCTCCTTTTTTTAAAAATAGGAAATCACATTTGAGAGAATGCATTTCATGAAATATCTATATCTTATCAACACCATGCAGCCATGTGGGGTTGTACCATGCTTATTGCAAACCCAAGATGAGGTCAGTTATGAGGCAATGCCTCATATAGTTTCTAAGAAAAGGCATATGCCCCATTTTATTCAGACAAATGCCTCAGGTCCCCTGGCTCAGATTACAGAACAAAAGCAACACACATTTTTTGTTTTTTCCTTGAGAGAGGCAGCTCTTATCTGTGTCTGTCTTCACAGCAGGGAGACCTGAAGAGACTTAAGCCTCTCAAATGACTGATCTGAGGAGTTTTACTTTCTATGTGAATCTAATTACAGTATACCTGGCAGTAGGGGTAACATGTCCACCTTCAAATTGAGAAAGCCAAGGCTCAGAGAGGTCAACTGACCTGCTTGAAGTCACACAACAGCACTAACCAGGCCATGACTGCTGTCCAGGTTTTATCAATCCTATGCATGGTGCTGACTATTAAGCAAAATGGACCCATGCTCTCTGGAGGGCCCTGAAAATGAACTTTTCTCTTGGCTGGGTCAGACCCAAGGTTTCACGCATTGTTCCATCTTGCCCTGGAAGGTGGTTGTTCCTGCTACCCCTTCCAAATGATCCCTGTAATAATTTCCATGCTGAATCCCAGAAAAATTGAGAACATGGGGTGGGACTCTGTCCCTTCTGCAAACCTCCTGGCTTGTTGCTGTTTACTTAATGATTAATCCTTCAGCACTGCCTTGTTAACTCGAAGGGTAATATTTTCCTTCTGTCTGAACTGGACAGGCTCCCAGTTCCAGTCAGGTACCTTCAGGCCATGGAGCTGAAGACATATAATATGCCTTTTGTGTTGGCCGTTGGAAGCTGAGCTTGCATGGAGGGGAGTGAAGGATGCTCCTAGCAGTGGATTTCTTTTTGTTTGTCAGCTCTAGGGTCAAGTGGAGGACTTAGTGTAAATTTTAAGCTTTCAAGACAGAGAGAACCAGGAGTGGGTAGAGTATCAATAGCCTCATTTGCATGTGTGTCCCTTTCCCTTAAGTCCCTTCCATCACCGAAAAATCAAACTTCCCGGGTTATTACTTTGGGGCTGCTGAATTGGCAAGTAATTATATTTAATGTAGTAGTTACAGATGACTTGTCAGGATCTATAGTGTTGTTGCATTTGTTGTAAATAATTCCCATCTGGGCACCTAAATATTTCTTTCTAACTTAGAGTTAATTGCCAGTAAGAAGGTGGAGAGGAAGAATAAGGAAAAACCATTGATGCCACAGCAATTTGGGAAATGTTTTTGAACTAGGACCTTTAGAGACAGGAAACTTAAACCAGGCTCTGGTATGGAGAGAGATTTTCTACAGGAACATTAGCGTTTTAGTGGATATTACTGTTTTCTACCTCCCATGAGAATGGAAAACTTAAGTTAACTTTGGAGTATTTATATGTATGGATGGGTTTGAGGGTGGGAGTGCGCGTGTCTGGACGATGGGTGTTTATGGTATATCCATGTGAGCGTAATGGATTTGCTTGGACATTGTGCCACTGTTGCCTCCCTATTCAGGATGCCCACCCTCACTTTCACAGGCTTGGATGCTGGTTAAGAATCAAACCTTCCTCATTTTTTTGCTTTCCATTCTATTCCTGATCATGGACTCAGTTGTTGTTGTTCTTGGAGGATTTCCATAAGACCAAAATGCAAACAAAACTACAGATTTGCCACCAAGGAAGAAACCTGGAGACGGAGCTGTGTTTTCCTGAACTATTTCATCAGGCTGGGCTTGTCACTTCCATCTGGGCATGTGTACTTTTAGGATGAGGATAGCTAATGAGGGATGTGGTTTAGGGCAACAGTTCTGATGTAATATCTTTCCTGATGAGTCCCAGCACTGCCTTTCCAAGGAGGCCCTGATCACAGTGCCATGTGACATTCTTTCCTGGAGTCCTATAGCCTTTACAAACCGTACCTATACATTTTTTTAAAAAAATTATTTAACATTATTTCTTTAACAAGTAAGCATACTGACAGAAAACACTTTGTCTGAAAATCTTGTATTTCCTACAGCACCTACCACAAAAACAATGCTCATTGCCTTTGCCTAGAAATTATTGGGTCGTTGGAAAAGTCATGATGCATTTTTGCAATGAAAAACAGAAAAAATACATCATGACTTTTCCGACAACCCAATATTTATGGTTTTATGAGTTGGTTGAATTCTATGTCATGAAAGGAATAATGTTCAGAACTCAGAATACAGTCAGCCAGAGCTTATTTCGTCCCAAATATTTGCAGAAGTTTGTGCCATGTGTGGGGATCCAGAGACAAGGAGATGACATGAATCCTCTTCTTGGGGAAATCTGTAAATGGGAATATAGTCTGTGTATTTTACGCATCCTTAGAGAAATAGCTGTAGACTTAGGTGGGGAATGAATACATTTTTGAAATAAAGTTACCTGTTATTACTGTTGGGTCAATATTTCTCTTGGTAGCCCTTGGGTTTATAGAATACAGTGAAATCAAGACTGTTCATTTCAGCAGAGATGAGAATAGCAAAAACATCTCAAAGAAGAAAATACAGTACTCTATTCTGTTTGATTTTGATATATTTAAATGCTTGATATTTAACTGAGTAAATATCCCATGCCACATGCTGAGTAAGATGCTGAAAATACAAAGATAGTTAGATTACAATCCCGGCATGAGTAGTTATCAAGATATTTTAGTAGATAGTGAGTTTTCCTGCTTAGTTATGCTTTGTAGAAGTAGAAACTTGACTCAGGTCACAGAAGCTGTCATAAAGCATCCTGGATACCATGAGAGGACCTTGTTAAGTGTCTCTTGGCCTCAGTTATCTTATTTATAAAATGGAGCTTATAATACCTATCTCCTCAACCAGCTGGATTATTGTTAGAAGGAAATGAAATAGATAGATGCAAATGTTCTTTAAGAGATTATCAATTTCCTCAGTTACAAAGCATTGTTTTTAATGTTCTCTGATTTCTAGAGTGGCACTGCCATTTCAGTGGCTGTTCTCTAGAGAGGAATAGGTGGTGGCGGTTGGCCTCTGTGACACTGACATTTGGAATTGAATGCATCCGAGGACTTACATTTGACCTGAGTCTAACGTGTGGGCTTGAAACAAATGAGAGGGAGCTGTGCTCCCCCTTTAAGGCCATGGCCTGTCCGCTCCTCAGAAATTCCTTGGCAGAGTTTCCGGGCGGGAAGGGTAAAATCAGAGACAGTCCCAGGGAGGACAAAATGTACATCTGTGTGTAATGTGGTGTCATTCCCCAATTGACATACCTATCTGGGATGTGTAAATCTTTCCAAACCACATTGCAGGGAGGCTCAGTAGGTTTTAAACAAAAATTTGGGGAGACGTCATCTAGAAAGCAGAGCCATGTGAATCTTTGTTCAGAAGGCACCCTTTACCCTCTCTCCCTGTTAACTACTCTCTGTACACTTACACTACACATTCAACAAAAGGGGGAGTGTTGGGCTGGCCGAGTGGCGCGGTGGTTAAGCGCTGGCCTAGGAAAAAAAAAAGGGGGAGTGTCAAAACATGGGAACCCATTCTTTGGGCCTGGTGAGGTGGCATACCTGTTGGGTCATGGATTGGGGGTGGTACCTGATGTTGAAAAGATGGGTGGTCCAGGATGGAGATCACCATTACTTTTTCTCTTACTTGGGCTGAGACCAAAGCAGTAATTAAGAATCCTTCTGTCTTCTGTTCAGGCCCCAGACAGCACCCCACTTTCTGCCAGTGCAGAGCAACATACGGATTGCTCAGTACAACCTGTTCATCACATTTACCTCTTTCCCCTGGAGTTATGAATTGATTTCTTGAGCTGCTGTCCTCTTGCTTTGAGTCCTAGATAGAAGGTGCCATCTCCACGTGGAAGGCTAACCTTATAAATCTGGGCTGCTCTGCCCTCTTCTCCCTGCCTCACAGATCTAACTCTGCCAATGTGTTTCTCTTCTCTCTTCTTCATGTTTTATCTTACCTTCTTAATTGTGTCTCTTAAAATATACCTTTGTCTTTCATAATGTGAAAAGAAAAAGAAAGAAATTATCCTTTAGAACTCATGTTACTGTTGTCTTACTATTTACTAACCCTCCTGAAGTGCTTTATATGCACACACTCATTTAATCCTCATGATAACCCTCGAGGTGTACACTATTATCTCCATTTCAGAGATGGAGAAACTGAGGGATGGAAAAGAAATCTCTGTGTGTCTAAGGTCTGCGAGCTGGTGGGGGTAACGGTGCTGGGGTTTGATTCTGGGCAGTCTGTCTCCAGTTCTCATGTTTTATAATAACTCTATGTGTACAGTTTTCCTCTCCTCTTACTGCCCCTTCCTGGTACTGCTCTCTCTCCTCTCTCTCTCTCTCTCTCTCTCTCTCTCTCTCTCTCTCTCTCTCTCTCTCTGTCTCTCTCTCAACTGATGTTTATTGGGGTGACAATAATTAGTAAAGTTATATAGGTTTCAAGGGTACAATTGTGTAATACATCGTCTATATGTCACATTGTGTGTTCAGCACCCAGAGTCAGTTCTCCTTCCATCACAGTGTGTTTGACCTCCTTTACCCTCATCTACCAGCCCCTCCTCCTTGGTAACCACTAAACTGTTGTCTGTGTCTATCAGTTTTTGTTTCTTTGCCTGTTTGTCTTGTTCTTTTGTTGCTTTCAGTTTTATATCCCACATATCAGTAAAATCATATTGTTCTTGATGTTTTCTGTCTGACTTATTTCACTTAGCATAATAATCTCAAGATCCATTCATGTTGTCGCAAGTGGCACTATTTCATCTTTTCTTATGGCAGAATAGTATTCCATTGTGTATGTATTCATTCTCTTCACAGTCTCAAGAAACTGTATGCATTTCCAGCCCCAACTTTCATACCATCCCTTTATAATACTTTTATCACTTTGTATCCACTGCCACTACTCTACTGAAATCTTTTTAAAAGTGAAATTTTAAAAGTGAAATTTTAAAATCTTTTTTACAGTGAAATCTGTGAAATTTAAGTCATCCATTTTCATGGTCAGTTCTGATCTTTCTAGATATACCTGCAATATTCTTCTAGTTTTCTTTCTAGTTATTTTTCCTTCCACCTCATCACTCTAGGCATACCCTAGGATGCCTTAAAAAGATTAATCATCAGAACAATATAGTCAGAACTGTCAAGCCAAGGGAACTAACAGTCCAATGCAGGTACTCATTGATAAATTCCTGAACTAGAGGTTAGGTGGGCTTGTTGATAGGTAATGAGGAGAAAAAGGATTCAAAGGTGACCCCCAGGTTTTAGACCTGGGTCACAAAGAAAACTATTATAAAATTAAGAGAAATAGTAAAGTCAGGAAAAAGAGCTGATTTGGGATGTAAGTTAAAAGTTTTAATTTAGGGCCGGCCGAGTGGCATGGCGGTTAAGCGCTGGCTTCGGAAGCCAGCGGCCCCGGTTCGGTCCCACATAAGAGGGCCAGTGACACTGCCCTAAAAAAAAAAAAAAGATTAAAAAAAAAACAGTTTTAATTTATATGCTTGAAATACTGGTAGTGCATCCAGAAGAAATAGTCCATTAGGCAGTTGAAAATGTGAAGTGCAAACTTATGAGGGAAAGTGAAGTGGAGATAGAGATTGTAGCATTATTTGTATGGAGATGTTTGCTGAAGCCATGAAAATAGGGAAGACTGTAAGAGAGGGAACAATGAGAACAAAAAAACTTCATAATGGCCCATTAAATACAAAATAAAATACAAGATAGTCAACTTAAAACTTAAAGCCTTTGAGAATCTGGCAACAGACCTTTCAATTCAATTCAGTTTGATAACCCAGTGCTTCTTTTGTCAACAAGAGAGAACAAGAAATCGAGATACATTTATTAGTCAAGGTCCTTGGTTGCAAACAACAGAGACAAAGCTTGGGTAAATTAGGCAGAAAAGGAATTTTATTGGAAGGATATTGGATAATTTCAAGACTAATTGGGAAGGCTCAATCAAGAACAATCTCAGAAAATGGGCAGAAGCTGAAGAAGGCAGGCCTGCCAGAATTATATCCAAGAAGATGCCACAGAAAGAATCTGATATCCAATAACATGCCTCGGCAATAAAAGTTGCCACTGACAGTGTTGCCAGGAGATGCATGCTGTCACCACTGTTGGAAGGCTTTCCAATTTGCTTCCTGAGTCTTCACTTTATTTGCTTCCAATTAAAGTCTCCGGGAAAATATCCAATTGATTGAGTTTCAGTGAAGTGCCTGTAGTCTAACTGCCTGGAGCTAGGGAAGACATATCTATCTTTCTCCAAGGAATGAGTTCAAATACTGAGTCACCCAAAACTCTGATTGCTCTCTTACCACTTACAGATCTGGTCAATGAGATAGCCATATACTAAAAGGTGCTAAATTAAATATAGTCCATATAGTATGGACTATGCTAATTTTTTTCTTAAAACATCTGCTTTTTTTCCATTTTGACCATCTGATTACAGTTATACTCTGTTCAGTAGTTATGAGGCTACATTTTCCCCTCACTTCTTCTGCTTAGGAATCAATCTCTTTCTCGTCATAACATACGTAGATGTCATGTGTTCTTTCTGAAACCTTCCCTGATTATTCCAGCTACCAATGATCTCCTCCTAAAGGGGGGTTGTTTTTGTGCCAATTTTATGACACTCATCCCACAGAGAATAAGAACTCTGCCTCGTCTCTTAGTTACTTTCTTTGGGCTAATAGTGCATGCATAACACAAGTGTTCAATAGACATTAGTTAGGTGATAGAGGGAGGTAGTATTGTCAAATAAACTATCCAATAAAAACCAATTAATTAAACAATTTTTAATCTCCCCCCAACAAGATTATAAAACAGTTAATCATTTGTGGGTGTGTTTTTTGAGATAGCATTTGGTATACCTGTCCTTCACATTGAGCCAAGTAAAAGGCCCTTAAGAGACTATTTGGAGAGGTGAAGGCACTGACCATACCCATTTCCCCATCCTCAAGATTCTTGTCTGTAATGGTGGAGGAAAAGATTGTATTTTAAAGCCAGTTTGGAGCTTCATGGGGTTGGGCTCCTAATGACTAAACAGAGACTTGTGTTGCTAGAAGGAACTAGTAAACAATTTATATAACATATGTGTCATCAGTAAAGTTCCTGTCTCAGGCTAGATTTAAAGAAACTGGGTGGCAGTTGGGGGAAAGTGGCTGGTGGGAGGGACAAAGAAAAAATGGTAAGTTGACTTGGTTATACTTGATAAGTCCTGTTTACTTAATGTAATTTAACAATATTCATGGTCACAGAACTCTGTATATGGAATTTGGGTAGAAAGCAGCCTTTCTGGATCATATACATCATGATTCTTCTCCCTCAACAACTATATCTTTTGCAGTTTGCACTGTCACCATCATACTGTTTGTAGGTAATACCATAGCTCAACCCTTTGTCTAAAACCATACTGCATCACTCTTTGGAGGTTTACCATGATGGACAGAGAGACTGAACTCAGCTTGGGATGCCTGGTTCTACTGAGCTGTGACTCTAGCTCTGAAGGGGTGACTTCCAGAATTCAGACACAACCTTTTTGTTTCCTCTCTTGATGCTGATTTCTAGTTCTCATTTTGCTACCAAGAAGCCCTTCTACTTCCAAATGCCTTCATGAGCTAACAAATATTCAGTTCTGAACAGGCAAGTGCAAAGTCTATCTCTATTATTCTTACATTAATGATTTCCCATGGCATGTTCATATAGTCAGTCATCTAATCAGTGTTTGATCAAGATCTTAGAGAATGCCCAAAGTAGAAGAATTGTTAGGGGTCATGCAGCCACCTGTTATTGACCAGAATGTTGAGACACATGGAGGAAATGTGAGGTGTATCACAGTCATTAAAAAGAGTTAAATGTATTAGTATATGGGTGATTTCCCTTTTTAATGCAGTAAAGCATTTCAAAGTTCTCTCTCTAAAAACAACCTTCATATTTGCTTGTAATTCATCATGGGTTTTCTTGACTGGAAAAGAAAGGAATGCTGGCAGCCCACCTTTCTAGAAGGGTTACACCTCATCCTATGTATGCTTTAGGCATGATGATGACTGCTAATGGTGAACTGCTCAACACCATGGTGCCATTTGTATCTTGTAGCCTTCCCAGACCACCATAGGCCACATTGCAAGTGCCTCATCTTTATGTCTTCATTTCTTGCTCTCTCTGCTTATGTAATACACTCAAATCCCTGATACTGCTGAGTAATAACTTGTACCTTGTTAACTAAGGATCTTTAATATGAGTGAGCATTTCATACTTCTATCTCCATTGACCTGGAAGCCTCTTAGTGATAAGATCTATAATTTATAATATTTTCAACCCTACAACTATATAGTTGATTCTTGAATAAAAGTAGGGACTGGCTAAGTCTTTTGGAAATCTATGGTAAATATATGTTTCCCTCTTCGATTATCTTAACCCAGTCAACATCAATGCATTGAACTAATTATGGAAGCAAATATCTAAGGTGTGACAGGGGTAGGAGGTAGTCTTGGGCTCCTTGATGTGCATGGCCTGCCCCAGTAGAGAAGCCAAGGGTCTTATCATGTTTTGTGAAAGTCATCCTTCAGGAGCAGGGTCTGCTTGAAATAATTGAATTTCTGTGCATAACTTAAATCCTTTTCTTTTCTGGCCCTTTCCGTAAGATACATCTCTCCATGTGACTTCTTTTGGTCATAACAATAGCCCTTAAGTTCTGCCTCTGAACATGCTGCCCACACAGATGGAATGCCAATGCAGATACTTGCTAGGTGACCTGGAACCAATTAATTGGATTAATTAATAATCTAACACTGATTATTCCAACTTTAAGTTTTAGAAGAAAGTGGAAAAGTCCCAGTAAAACCAGCTATGAGTTACATTCACATGCATACATTCACAGAATGGCACAAGTTCTATATACTGATTCCACCACCTAGATGTATGTTCCAAGATGTTACCAATTCTCTAAGGATCAGATTCCTCATTTGCCAAATGGTTATAACAGAATTTACCATATTGGGTTAGTATAGGATTAAATAAGATAGTCATGTGTCAAACACTTGTATACCAAAATGGTAAGTGTACAGGGACTATACTCAATGCAGAATGACTATAAATAATGATAAATACACATTACAGTAAAATAAAATTATTTTTCTCATTTTAATAGCACTTCCCACTTATCTTTAATTTCTATTGTACGTTCCTTTATATATTTCAATGTATGTTCACATTTAACCTATTCTATTTGATCTCCATCTCCAGGAATTATTCTAGACCAAGAGAGTTCATGTTTAAAATTGTAATCCAAGGTTCTGGTTTTGGTGTTGGTGGATTAGCTTGAATTGGACCAATCCTTGAGCAGATGATAATTAGAAAATTTGGCAAAATTTTTTTTTAAATCATGAAACTAATTTGACTCAGACAATAATAAATGTGAAAATAATGTGTGAAAATTGAGGAGTAAAGGGATATTTACATCTCAAAATATCTCCCCACAAGATACTTTTTAATTACAAAGGGAAATCTGTTTACTTAATAGTGGAGCAAGCTGGCAAGAAGCCATGTCAACTAAGTAATCAAAATTAACATTAGAGGAGGTAATGAAACAAATCAACATTTTTGGCTTCTTGATAGGATGAACTGGGAACACAACATAACTTGTGAAGGTTTACTGTCAAAAATTCATAATCTGAATCATGTCACAAAGAAACATCTCACAAACTAAAATTATAGAACCTCCTATAAATTAACTGATTTCACTGATCAAAAATATCAAGAACATAAAAGGAAAGAAAGACTGGGTAATTGTTCTTGAAATTTTCACTTTTGATTTCAGAGGTCACAGTTACATGTGGCTGTTTAAATTTAGATTTAATTAAAATTAAATACAATTTAAAAATCAATTCTCAGATACACTACACATTTCAAGTATTCAATAGTTATATGTGACTAGAGGCTATTTATTGGGCAGTGTAGATATACAACATTTCTGTCATTGTAAGCTCCATTAGTCAGCTCTGTTCTAGATTAAAAGAGACTAAAGAGAAGCAACAACTGAACATAACACTTAATCCATAATTTGATTTTACTATAGAGGACATAATTGGGAAAATGAACAAAATTTGAATAATATTATATTATTATTAATTTCATGATTTTGATAATAGTACTTTGGTCACTTGTACTTTAGGAAATGCCCTTTGAATCAAGCATTTAGTGGTAAAGGGACAGACATCATGTTAGAAAGCTTTAGAAAAATTCTATGTGTCTGTGTGGGTATGTTTATATATATGAACTATTTATAAATAAATCATGATGAGGATCATATTTAATAAAATAAGTCCAAAACATCTGCACTAAAGCCTATGAGACATACTTTTGAAGAATTAAAGAAGGCCTAAATTAATGATGAAATGTGCCATGATTACGGATTAGGAGAGTAAATACTGTATATACTTCCTTTGGTTGATCTATGAATTCAACAAATTCCCAATAGATTAAAAAAAATTTACAATAGCTTTAGAAATTAAGTTGATTTTGAAATTTATATAGAAATACAAAGGTGTAGAATACCCATAAGATAACTTGGGAAAGAAGAATAAAGTTAAAGTATTTAAACTAACTGATTTTATTGGGTTGTCGGAAAAGTCATGACACATTTTTGCAATGAAAAACATAGAAAAAATATGTCATGACTTTTCTGACAACCCAATACATCTTACTACAAAACTGCTATAATTAATCAAGTGTGATATTTGTGTAAGAACAGACTTATAGATGAGAGAAATAGAATAGAAAATCTAGATATACACCCACATATATACAGTCAATTGATTTTTGACAAAGTTGCCCAGGCAATTTAGTAGGGAATTTATTATAGAAAGTCTTTATAACACATGGTGTCACACCAACTGCATAAGCTTGTAGTAAAAAAGATACTTATTGACTTGTACCTCACACCACATGCAAAAATTAATTCAAGATGGATCTTAGGTATAAACATAAACCATGAAAGCTATCTAAATTAAAGTGTAGGATATTATGTTCACGACCTTGGGTAGACAGGGATTTTGATATGAATTTAGCTTCATTTCAGAGAAAATACAAAGGAGACAAGGTGATTCCTCTGAGACCATGAGTGTATTAATGGAAAAAGACTGGTTTGACTTCAGTTGCTTAGTTTTCTATCATTATTGGAAAGAGGAATTGAGATTTAGGTTAATTAGTTGTAATGGAATAAAAGTATAGTTTTACACATACTTTTGAGTTACTTAGATTACAAACACAGCCTTTGAGCTGGCAGAGTATGAGACATAAACATTTTGAGGGAACTGTGTTCAAGGAATCCTGCTTTTGGGTTCAGAATGCATAGTTTTAGGAGAAAATTCTATTCCGCTGTGCCCATTTTCTTGCCCAGTATTCTGGATACAGAGGGTCAGTTTGCCTAAACCATGGCTCCTTTAAAGAAAGGATTCAACAAATCCTTGCTATGAATGGGTTCCAGCTCTTCCCTTCACCTGGCAATGGGTATGTGTTAAAAGGTCCTAGAAATTGCTAACATTTCTATTTCTTAGGTGTTTGACAGAACATAGCCAATCCGTTAGCTTTAACATAATTTTCAAAAGTTCTTTTTTAAGTTTACATGTTTTTGCAGCAGAGCAATGATCTGAATTGAAACCTTTCCCATCGAGCTCAACTGAAGACTGTAGTTCTAGGAATTATTTAAAAATTTTTCTCTTTGTAATACCCTTGTGACCTTAGATAAATTAAACTTTCTGAAACATTCTTTACTCATTCCTAAAATGGCTTTACTCATTCCTATTCTGGGCTGACATATTAACAGGGTTGATACTCTCCCACCTGTTCTGCCAGACCCTGGTCCTAGGACCTGACTCTTTAGATTTGGGTTCTGTCCTCAATTACCTCCTTCTACTAGTTGATGAAGATTGATTAATTCTTAACTTTTATTATCGTTATTC
Organism: Aselliscus stoliczkanus; assembly: GCA_033961575.1. Classification (NCBI taxonomy): domain Eukaryota; kingdom Metazoa; phylum Chordata; class Mammalia; order Chiroptera; family Hipposideridae; genus Aselliscus; species Aselliscus stoliczkanus. The sequence continues at coordinate 89,686,718 of CM066738.1, read as the reverse complement.
TGTTCAGAATTGGTTAGTACACATCTCCTAGTCATTGTTCCCATGATTTAGTCATTTAACCTAAGACATCACATTTTTTTCTCTCTCAAAAATCTGAAATGTTTTATTTTGAGGACATAAAGCTCCCTCTGAATTTCTACTTTTGGTTATATCCTTCCAGAATATTTTTCAGATCCAAACAGTTTTGTGATGGGTGTAACTACCTACTCACTTCAAGACTGAATGTCATCCTGGTTTGTGGGACAATTAACTGAGCCAATTGTGTGAATTTTCATTTTTATTTTATATTTTGTGATGCAGGTACAGCTCATATTTCCTCAAGACTTAGAACGCAAAGCAGTGAAGGTTTCAGATGAGTTCAATGATTTTGCTCTTTCTGGTGGCAAAACAAAAACCTATGTTCCATTTCTGAAAGAACGTACAGTTTTTTTTTTACATCCTCCTTCCCTATATCACCTCTACCCTGCCAGCTATCAACGTGATTTCAATAGCCTTGTGCTTGGTGAGACTCTTACAGTCTCGGGAAGGCTAGGCCTTATGCTTCCAATCTGCTTTCTCACCAATTCTGCCATTCATCTTCACAACCCTCTCTTGGGTTGTCACAATAGGTGGTATTATCCTTCCCATTTCCAGATGAGGAAACTGAGACTTCAAGGGATGAAATAATGTATCAAATGGTAACAAATAAGTGAGAAAAATGCACTAGAACCTGGGTTTTTTATTCTGGTCTAGGACCTATTTTTTTTTTCCATAACCAATAGATTCCAATCACATAGTAGAACAACAAATAAAAGTAACTTTAAAAAAACAAAACAAAAACCTAAAGCAATAACCCGTATATTTGAATGCAAAGGCAAACAGCAATTGTAACAATAAACTTAAGACTCTTAAAGCTTTCAGTAAATTGCCTGATTATATTTGATAACTTCTTTCAGATAAATAAATCTTATTTTTACCTTTCTATGTAAGTGCCTTTCTCACTTGCAAATAACATATTCTGTTCATACAAATATAGATAGAAACACTTGTGATTTTCTCCTTTCTCTCTTGTGTTTCCCTTTTTTTTTTTATGATTATGGCAACATTGACAGCTGTGTTCATTGGAATCTATAGCTGGCTATACCTTTTAGTACCTAGCTTGGAAATCACTTTGTCCCTCTAGATTTGAAAAATTATACCCCTGTCTCCCAATTCAAGAGACTCTGAGACAGAGCTGTGCTGTCTGCAAGAATATTAGTTCTGAGAATAGGATTGCTGTTTGCACCACACACTCTGCTCTCTTGCCAGCAATAATCAAAGCGAGCTTGTATTTCTTTAATGACAAAGCCTCCCGGTGTGTTAATTTGGTTCTCTGTGACACTACATCTTGTCAGAGGAGTGAGAGAAATGGGAAAACATACGTTAATATCACCGCCAGCTAAGTGGTACATTTCTTCTGTGTAATCCGTATTTGGAAGGTGAGGGTCTTTGGCTCTCTACCTCTTGGAGGGTTTCTGAGAAAGCTGTGGACTTGTACTTCCCATTATGTTCCAGGGGAGAACTTTTCCCACATGACTGCTTGCTCTGGCTCCAAACAAATTGCTTCTCTGCAGTGAGAAATCAGTCTTCCGTGGACCATCACCTCTCCACTGCCTCCTAAATATGTATTCCCCATTGCTCAGGAGGAAGAGGAGAGGATTTCTCATCAGATAGGCATGACCCTGACTGGCCCAATGACAGTGGGGCAGTGCCTCCAGAGTCAGGACTCCCCCTTTGTAAAATAATGATACTGATGCTTAATTCAGTAGACTATTGACAAGACTGAGATAAATAAAAAAAACTGCTTTGCAATTACAACATTCATCCTCTGTTCTCAGACCTGCAACTGACTTAGGAAGCGACAAAATAACAGTTAGCTCAGAGGTGACCCAGAAATGAAATTCTAGGCATTTCAAAGTGTGGCTAACGTGAAACCTGAGGCTAGGAGTGTCATCCCAGCATAGTTCCTGAAATGTCTGTCTACTCATATCAGGTATTTCAAAACTGGGGACTCTTTCCCGGAACCGGTCAACCTTTCAAGTTCCAATGAGAATATATATTTTTTTTTACTAGCAGTGCAGTCATGTGTGTTGCCAAATAATATTAAGATACTACCATTTCCCGAGGCTTTGTAGGCATCCTTCTTTTGCTGCTTATTCTTAGGCAATTCCTACATCTTCTAAGTGCTTAAACTTATAGTGGTTCATTCTAGAAATCATTATTATTCTTTTGAATGAGCAACTGCCTTCCAAATAGCTTGCTAAAGAGGAACTAGCACTTTCCTTTCCTCTTTTCTTTCTCATCAAGAATGCTCTGAGTTCACAGCAACCACTGGAGCCTGTCAGCATTGCCCATCGCCACTGCAAAGCAGCCCAGGGAGGGCAGCTCTTGCGGGAAGTTCTCAGGGCTTGGGGTGTTCGGTTTGCCTCTTCCTGTTTGCCTTGTAGCTTTAAATAATGCGGTTGCTTCACAACCACTTGTTTTTTGAGGAGGGAACAGGGCATATTTTTCTAGCAGATAAAATGACTTCCCACCATTCACTCTTTGTTATTTCCCCTTTCTGAAGGGCGGTCTGATGAATGCAGGGCAATGTGTAATGCATGCTTTCCTGTTTTCTGCTCTTTCTCCATTGGGCTTGTCAGTCAGCCATGGGCTTGGTTCTGGGGAGGATGTGGCATTCATGAGAAGGACATTGAAGAGAATTCATGTGCATGGTCCTTCTCACAGAGCACACATTTGAGTTCAGCACTGGGACCAGGTACCAGTTAGTGATACCAAAGATGCTATGTATCCAAGCTGGGAAGCCAGCCATTAATAAAAGGAGAGTAATAGGAATCCGGAATTATATCACAACTTCATGAGATGTCATCTCATACACCTCTGTAGTCACTCACTAATGAACTGTGATGTGGTGTGGTTGGTGCGACACTAATCACAGGCTTAAGATGACTTTGGGAGAGAATACTGTGTTTAGGATCTAGACTGTTTGGGCCAGATGCACTTTGACCATTCATCTTTCCTGATCCCATATTCTACACCAAAAATTTATCTCTATGTCACTGTTCATATATTCTTTGGTGAAGGCTCAGTATTCATCCAGCTTCCTACCTTAACTAAGCTTTACCCCTCTACTAGCCAATTTGGACTCCCTTTCTGCCTCTAGACACCTTCTAATATCTACTGGTTGCAGGGGAGGAGATTGGTGTTGGCCATCTGTCCCATGGCCAGTGGCATTGAGTGGAGGTAGTTGTTTGAGTAGCAGCTGTGGGCATGAATTTTTCTTTGAAGCTGTATATAATGACAGTTTTCCCATTAAAATTTTTATCAAAGAGAATTTCTACTTAGCTTTAATTTATTAGTCCTCAATGAACTACAAAATATGTATGGCCTATTTAGGCCATAGGGATTTCTGTTAGATGATATATGATGCCCTTCAGAGCCACCCTGAATAAGGAAATTTTGTGTATGTAGTGGGAGCTTATAAGGTCCCCTAACTCAATATGTCAAACAATAGCCTACAGAGTTTGCCAACATAGCTATCATTTAATTTATTCTGAAACATTTTTCTGTATAATAATAAAGAATTTCTTACAAAATGTGTAAATGTTTTCTTATGTATTAGCATCTACTTCAGGACACAAGTGGGAGTAGAGCTTGATACATACTGGGTGTGACCAGTAGAAGGGCAGTGACCGTAAAGATGAAGACGTATTGGGTGTGCAGATTTTGCTTACTATACATATTTTCCAAGGGCCTGCCCCATTAACATGTCTCTAACAAGATAAATGCAGTGTGATAGTCACATCAGATCCTCAGTGCTGAGACCTTAGCTGGGGGCTCATGAATCAGCTACTGACTATACACCTTATTAAGTCAGGGATTCAGTGCCGTGAACAGTGAGAACTGATTCCCAGACCTCTTCAGAGGCACTAACTGCTTCTTCTTCTACCACCTCTTGTGTAAAGGAGCCATGTTAACCAAGTAAGATCATCTCCTCCTGCTTCTCTGACAGTCTCTTCAGCAGGGAGGTAAAATAGTTTGGGCCCTTATGGTCAACGAGAGTAGATGCTGGGCTTTGTGAACAAGAAGTCCACAATTTTAAAGAGGAGTCACTCTGTGGAACCTCTGATGGTGTCAGGAGAAAGGAAGAGGTCTATGGAAAAAAGAGGAAGAGATAAGGTGACTTGTGTTAGCCTCGTAGCAACTCTTAGATTGAAGGCTCAATAGCTTCCTGAAGAGTCCCACTTCCTGCCTGAAGAGTCCAAACTAGGCATCTGGGAGAATGATCCCTATTACTTCCAACTGAGAATTTGGCAAAAGCCACAATGGGTGATATGAAGAAGCTCCATGAGAGTTTCTCTACAACTGGAAGGAACATGGACTTCCTACTGTGACAACGGTAGAGGATGTAGACCTTCATATGGGATGGGGTACACATGTGGTGATACCTCAGAAGGACTCATCACCAGACAATTAACAACAACATTTATTTAATAACCCAAAGTCATCTCTTAGCCATAGTATGCATTCTTATGTGCTACTGGGCACGGAGAGGGCTGATGAATAAATAAAAGATGCCTCCCTGACTTGAAGTTGCTTATAGTTTAACTGGGGATTTGAAACCTGTATATAGGAAATAGCTTATGGAATAATAAGCAAAATAGTAAAAAGAAAGATTGTTAACACTTTAAATAATAGCAACAAAAGAATGTGAGAAGGCAGACATGGTTATTTTTCTTTTCCTTTTTTTTTTTTTTTTTTTTTTTTTGGCATTTTCCAAAATAGCAAAATAAAACATGCACAAAAAAATAGGAAAGGAATGGAAGGAATATAAGAATAAAAGAGAAGAAAGACACATTTTAACTTTTCCTTATTCCCCTCTTGAATTACAATTTTGGCTATTAAAAGGAAACTTCTCTAACTTCATGGAGCCCAGATTTCTCTTCTTTCCTTCTGCAGCCATTAAGAATCACTGATTCTATAAGATTTCTAGCAAGTGCTATCTTTTCCACGAAGCCTGAGTTTATTGTTCCAACTCACAGAGACATTTTCCTTTTCTGAAGTCCTTTCTCATTGGCCATTTTTCCTGTTCTGACTTAAAAGCCAGTTTGCAATGGTATGTATCAGGCCTCAGAATGGGGTAATGTGAAGGGGTGTCTAAGTTGACGCAGAAGCTCAAAACCATATGAGCTAACAATGAGGCCATGGGGCCTGATAGCTTTGTGAAGACATGACCAAGAGGGAACAGAACTGTTTCTTTCGAAGAGTTGATGGGTTGTCATGTAGAAAAAGAAGTCAGTTTGTCATATATTTTCCCAGAGCACTAAGAACTAGGGCTAATAAGTAGAAAATATTGGGAAAAGTTTTTAGTTTCACAGAAGATGAAAAATTTTTAATAGCTAGACAATCCCAAAATAGAACATAGAGTAGTGGCTTCCTCTTCACTTGCAAAACCCAGGACAAGCACAGTTATCACCCATTAGGGACTCTTTTTGTAGGGGATTCTTAAACTGGTATCCAAGTTTAGATTATTTTAAGGATTTCTTCAAAATTTAAGACTCTATTATGTTAATCTTATTGCATGAAATATATATATATATATATATATATATATATATATATTCACATACATATATATTTACAAAAGTAATCCACATTTATGCAAAAAATTAAAATACTGATAAGAAAAAAGAAAATCATCACTTGTATGAATCATTCAGGCTTAAACCCACTTACATTTTGTAGAAATCTTACCAGAATGTTATTTATATGTAAGTTTCCTCAACAATGAATTCATAGTCCATATATTATTTTCCAGTCTCTGTTTTCCTGCCTCATCAGCACTATAAGCATCTTCCTATATCAAAAGATGTAAGTGTAGGGCTGGCCGAGTGGCACAGTGGTTAAGAGCTGGCTTGGGACGCCAGCGGCCCCGGTTTGGATCCCACATATGAGGGCCAGTGACACTGCCCTCTTAAAAAAAAAAAAAAAAAAAGAGATGTAAGTCTAAGTTATTTTAATAGTTGTATCATATGTTAATTAGCTTCTTATTGTTAAACATTATCTCCAATTTCTCACTAATGTAAATAATGGCCCAATGAAAGTCCTTCTACATATATCTTCTTTCAAATTTGTTTAATTGTTTCTTTAGACTATATTTTTATAAGTAAAGCTATTAGAACAACTTCATGCACAATCTTTTTTTTTTTTTTTTTTGAGGCAGTGTCACTGGGCCTCATATATGGGACCCAAACTGGGACCGCTGGCTTCCAAAGCCAGCGCTTAACCATCATTCCACTCGGCCAGCCCTATGCATATTCTTAATACTTTTAAGATAAAAGGAAATATTGCTTTCAAGAAAAGTGGGACAAATTTCAACTCAGCACCTGTACGTGAGAGAGCCTATTCATTCAAACGCTTGCCAAAACTGAACACTTTCTTTCTGATCTTTTCCAATTTGACAGGTAAAATTTTTTAATCTTGTTTTAATTTGTTTTCCTTTCAGTATGAGTAAGACTGGGCAATTTTTTTCATGCATTTACAAGTCATTTATACTTACTCCTCTGTGAATTGATTATTTATGTCCTTTGCTCATTTTTTTCCTGGAGAGTTTTTATTTATTTATGGCAACTGTTTGTATATTAATGATATTAGCCCTTTTTATTTATGCTGCTAGTGTTATTTTCCATTTTTTATTTGTCTTGTACTTATACATTGCTTTTTTTTTACCCTAGAGAAGTTTTACATTTTCATTTGGTTGAATTATTTCTCAGTATTTTCTTTCATAATTTCTGATTTCACACCATGATTGGAAAGTTCTGTTTACCTGAAGATGTGAATATCAACTTTATAGACAGGGTCTGTATAATTTACTCCTTTGTATGCCCTAAAATGCCCCATGCAGTTCCAGAGCTATGATCATTGATTAAGAAGAGTGTCACTGGTAAAAATCCACTTACAGTTCAGGCTGATGAACCATTCTTTTTGTTCTTTCTGATCAGAGCCCTTTTCATTATATACAGAAGGTGCCAAAACAATGTATATGCTTTTGAAGAAAGGAAAAAAAAAACTGTATTAAAATTGTAATATTCAATATATACCAATAACAAAAGATGAATACAAGTCATATGTATACATTTTTTTGGCAGCTCTCCTTCCTTGGTATATTCTTTATATTTATCTTCTACAGTATAACTTTAGTTAGGCTTAGGAAATAAATCCCTCTAAGAAGTTTGGCATTTTTGAAGAAAGGGTTGGTACAGTGTAGTTTTGTTATTACAGGATGGATTTTTCCATATTTGTGTGTGCCTATATAAATACACGCACACAAATATGTATACTCACACTAACTAAAACTCGTAATTGTTTTCTTAATGTTAAACTTTATTATCTTTTGATGATTAGGAAGTCAATTTCAAGGCAGAAGGAGCCAGGCCCATATGTTAGTGGAAAGGAAAATCATGCCATCCACAGATAATAAGGGTCATAAAAGAAAAGGAATAGTGAAAAGATTAGTTTGATTTTTAATGTATTCAATTGAATGAGAATAATGCATATTTGAGTAAGGAAGGTATGTGTTTGTTTGCCGGACTGAGTCTGGCTTTTAGCATTTAGCATCACTGAAGGAGAAGCAAATTCCCTACAGTCCTTGAAATTTATACAATATTAAAAAGAAAAAATCTTGGCAAAAGTTATATTCTTTTTTTTTTTTTTTTTTTTGAGGGCAGTGTCAGTGGCCCTCATATGTGGAACCGAACTGGGGCCGCTGGCTTCCCAAGCCAGCGCTTAACCACTGCACCACTCAGCCGGCCCATTGGCAAAAGTTGAAGAGGAATTTTCTGCAAAGCATGAAGGGAAAATCACTTTCAGATTAAAGGTGTAGCTCATGTGAAGAAAGGATGAATGAAATAGTATGGCTATTTCAAAGAGCTACAAGTAATTCACTATTTATGAGCTAAAAAGTATGCCTAAGAATTTTGAGAGCTGCAACTTGATTGTCCTCCCCTGTAAGAATGTGGCAGTCACATGTTTAAAATAGCAACACCACAAGATGGAAGAACCTGAATCTTGAGTCATCAAATGGCAGAAAGGTGCAATAAACAGCCCCTCAACCCTTACGTGAGATGTGACTATTCCTTGTGTTACACTACCAAAATGGGGTGTTGGTTTGTTTCAAAGCTAGATTAAATACCAAACAGAAGTACCCACTTGATAAAGTTTTTCAAAGTTTAAAAGTGATAACACATGCTAAATCTTTAGTACATTGCCTAGTGCCAGCACACAGCATGTTCTCAATAATTGTATATCAGTTAACAATAATTATAATTCTATATTATTATAAGATGTTATAGAGATACAGATATTTGTATGTAAACATGACTGTTAGTTATCCTTTCTTGGAAAACTGAGAAATGGAAAAGCAAATAAAATGCAGTGTTCACTTCTCACTTTGCCTCCACAGTCTGAATTAGAATTCTTCCTTTGCTATGACATCTCCCTTGCAATCTTGCTTATAGTGCTCAGCATCCTATATTGTACTTATTTACTGAAATAGAGGCTTCACATCCATTAGACTATAATGCTCTGAAGGTAGACACTGCATTTTATGTATCTTTATATCCCTAGAGTTCAGCACAAAATCTGATACAAAAGAGCTGGCAGTAAATATTTGTTAGATTAGTAAATAACTTATAAACATACAATGGTAGACTTGGACAAAGGCATAGAGTTCAGCATTCCATCGATTTTTTTTAAGGTGACAAAACTGAGTACAGAAATATTAAATAATTCGCCCAGTGTCACCATTCTGGTTAGAGGAAGAGCTTCGAATTGAAGAATTGAATCCAGTGTGTTTTTTGTTTTTTGGTTTTGTTTTTTTTTTAAATGCAGTTCCCATTATATTACACACTTCCTCCATTGAATTGGACAACAAAGGGTATTTCAACAAAATAATCAGGGAGATTTTGCTCACTCTGAAGTTTTCTGTAAGGCACAGTAATAACTCTTAAAGTTCATAAATTCCCAGGAAGAGGAAGGGGCAGCTTACAGAAAACCACAGACAGGAATTGAGCATGGAACTTATCTTGAAGCTCAGCAACTTCATACCTGCACCTGCAGTTGGGCATCAAAGAGACACTTATAAAACCACAATAAGACTCTTTTTTTTTTTTTTTGAGAGTTGGTTTCTGCCTGGGGTTATGAAAAATGAAATAGCTTCCAGGAGAGACTGCTTGAGCTAATGAAACTTTAGAACCCCAAACTGCATTTTGCACACAGAGGGAGAGGCTGTGCTCACTTTGTGAGTGCACAGCTGTGGCAGGAGGCTTCGAAGGAAAGAAGCAAAATTAAGAAAGAACAACCCTTTCTCTTTACCACCAAGCCTCACTGATTTCGAATCTGCTGAGTGAGAGTGCAATTTAAGAAACATCTGGCATGCTGGGGAGATATAGGAGAACTAGAACACCAGGGATGTGGATCTGGAGACACACCTGGTGGGACCCACGTGTAATTAGGTTGTGATGCGTTATATGTCCAATAGACACACTCTCAAGGTCTCTAAATCTCAAAGCCAGAACCCTAGAGGTGGAAGTAAGAAACCTATCCTCCCTCCTCCACACACATATATATACAAACATGTGCGTGCATGCACAAGCACACACGTAAATTTGCATTGGCCAACAATTCAAGGAAAAGAGAAAAAAAGATAAGGAAGTAAGCTGATCTTATTATGTTAAAGATAGGAAAGACCTGATAGTTGAGTGAATTATGCTCTAAATGAAAGTGAATAGTCAGGTTTTGAGAGAAAAGAAAACAGTGGCATTTACATATTATTAATGCATTGTTCTTTGTTTTTTAAGAAGTCCAAGTAGAAAAAACATATCCTGTGTTATTGACACACAAATCTGAAGCTGGTTGATTAATACAGGAATGAAGGGTAGGATGTAATGGGGTTATCTCTTTAAGGGAAATACACTTATGCCAGTGGTTTAGGCCCTACCAAGGAAGAGTCACAATATGGGTAGCTTTAAGCAACTGTCATATGTAAATACTTAGCTTTACAAAAAAAAAAAAAATCAAATGTGGATTACTACTCTGTCTTATCTATCATGATGTCATGGCCTGGTGTGTGGATCAAATAATTTAGCATATGTAAACCCATTTGAATCTCTAAGTACTACATATGGGTAGATGCGAGGCTTAAAGCTAAACTTAAAAGATCTACTTTATAAACTCAGACTATCTAAATTATTTTTGTCATTTTACCTCCTGATCCTTATTCCACTCTCCTCTCACATTCAGTTATTTCATCATAGAGTTAAAACTATATAGAGAGCGTGACTTTACTCAGCTTTGTGGTGGTCAAAACCATATCTGAAGCACTGAGTCAGGTTCTTAGAGGGTCATTTTAAAGTATATTGCTACCGCTAGCAACCAGAATGGTGGAAAATTGAACTGTTCCATATGAATAAGAAAAGGCTATCTTTGATTATTTGAATGACCTGTATGAAAGAGAATTTTGGTGATAAAGCTAATAGTTAACAAGGAGGATTATTGTCTGGTATCTGGCTGGAATAATGACTCTAAAAGATATTTCTCCCCCTAGTCCTGACTTTCTATTAGGTTTCAGCAATGTTTGAATTCTACTGTTATTTGCAGTTAAGATGCCCATATACACAGAAGACTTTAATTGAGAAGCTTGTTATCAGACTCGTTTAAACCCATGGTGAATCAAAACTCTGGTCCTTGGAGAAAATGTGGAGTGGAGAAAATGACAAATACAGAGGTGCGCCATGCTAATGTAAAGCAATGAAATGGAGCTCGAGTGGGTCATGGGAGTGTCTACGTGAGGCCGCAGTGAACCCGAGTCATGAAAATAGTGCCCACTGACTTCAGAAATTCAACGTAGCGGTGGTAGTGAGGACAAACCAATAGAAAGAAGCACCTGACCTTAGATGCTGAGCACATACTCCTTATCTCCACTTTTGCTTTAAATCTAGCTTAATTCTCTGAAAATAGAGACTCCCTCTGAGCTTCAAATTCCACTGAGGTATGTGCCCAAACCTATAGACAGAGATCTGGAATGTTTTCTAGACTGCCAGATTCCTTCCTGTCTCAAAAGACCAATCATTTGTTTACGTATTTTATTATGTTTAGTTCCTACAATGTCTATGTAAGACATAGATACATTGAAATAGAACAATCATGGTTCCTTTAAAACTAGAGAACTTTCATCTAGAGTTTAGCACTACCTGTGGAAATGAAGGAGTGCCAAAATCTCATGCCTTCATGGAAATAATTGTTTCAGAAATTTTCCTTGATCCTGCTGTGAGTGCTCGCATGCGCGCGTGTGTGTGTGTGTGTGTATGTATGTGTATGTGTGTTTATTAGTTTCAAGTGTACAAAACAATGTAATAGTTAGACATTTCATGCCACACAAAGTGATAACCTCACCTCCCCCAATCTGTTGCCCGTCTGACATCGTATATATCTATTGGATTCCTTTTTGATGCTTACTATACATATTTGAATTTACTGCTATCTCAAAACTATATTCATTGTTTTATTCTGTTTTGTTTTTTGCTTCAGTTGTTGGCTCTGCTGACCTACAACTTTGAGTTCTTGGTCTTTCTTAGATTTATGGCATAAACTGTCCATTGGCACCCACTGTTTTCTCTCTGGTACAGCTCACTTTTAGTTGTATTTGCAAGGAGGGACGAGACAGTGAGAAGGCCTTGACTAAGGATCCCAAATGCAAACACTCAACCTCGTCCAGTCACCTGGCGTGAGCACAGGCAGGTTTAAGGGAGATAATGTTGGAAGAAAATCGGGAACAAAGTCATGACTTATTATTATGCAGCTTTGGCCCCAGACTTCATGAGCTGGGTTGGGCTGTGTCTGAGGGCTGAGTCGCAAGGATGAAAAACAACCACCCTGGTCCCCTTCCCTGAACTTTGATAATTTAATGCTCTAGCAAAGAGAAGAAGCAGCAGACCAGATGCTGTGGAAAGCTCACCAAGGCATGTAAGTGTTTCCTCCCAAAGTATTATGTCAGCAGCTAGTTCAGCCATCCACCTCCTGCCCTTTTTATCTTCGTCTTCTTCCTGGTCTGGTTAGATATTACAAGGACCACGAGCCCTCATTATTAACTAGGAGGCATCTCAGGACAGTTTTATGTCAATCCTCAATACATTTCTGAGAATCAGATTTCCAGAAATCTGACTAAATCACAGATTCCGTAGAGGGCACAGCATCTAATAATGCAAGAGTTGCTACCCTTCACGATGTCATAAGCTCTAGGGTCTGGCAGGCACCTTGATGGAAAAATGTTGTTTGTCTTAAACTATGTTCATGTTTTTCCTTTCCACAGCTGAGCCTGCAGTGGGGTCTTGAACTCCAGCTAGTGAGTGGATTGCACTGGTGCTATTAAGAGCAGATTCATATCAGAGCAGTAGTTTAAAGATGCCCTCTGCTGAAGACTTTGCACCATATTACTCATGTTCTACTTTATTTTGCTGGCCAGGTATTGTGAACATATTTGAGTTTGACCCAGAAAGTAAGGGAAGTTTCAGATGAGGGGAGAGTGTCAAAAAAGTCAATATACAAATTAATGTTTTTGCAATCTGTAAAAACAATTTCTTCGGAAAAAGAAACAACTAAACCTCAGAATGTGCAAGTGGGTGATTCATATATTCCAGAGAGTGAAAACGTGAAATTCTGAAAGCCTTTAGGCTGTGATTTTCTTGTTTCTCCCCTGTAACTTAAAATAGGTGGAGGGAAAAGACAGCAGAGAGAGGGTGGATTAAATGAATCAAGAGGGGGCCTGTCAAAGTTGCTATAAAGTCTGCAGGAAGGCAAGAGCAGTAAGGAAAAGTAAAAAGGCTAGAGTCATAAAGATGATGGCATTTGTGAAACAGCAGAAAGAACTGTCAGGAGGGGTGCTTTCTAAATCTGAATAATATAGGACTTAGACATTTCACATTCTAGATTATTTTATTGGTCCAATCAATCCACCTTGTACTAAATTTTGCATGTGCAAATAATTGGGTATTTCACTGGGAAAGCCTAAAAGGCTTAGGTAATCCATTTGTGTCTATTATCTTATGTCCATCAGAAATTATTAGTATCTTTTTAGATTGGGCTAAGTATGTTTTATAAAATTAGCTTCAGAGTTTATCAACATTTGATAATTCTCTAAGGCAGTGGTTTCCCTTTCTCACTGTGCTTTTGGATTGCTCAGGAATTTTTTTTTTTAAATATGAATTCCCAGGGGCTATCCAAAATCTATGATATCCAGAATTCAAAATATTGAAGGTGTTATATCTGAGAATCTATGACATGAAGATTTGACACATTTGGGGACCATAATTCTGAAGCAATGTAGGGAAATTAATCTATTAGTAATTTTCCAATATTCTAAAAAGACAAAAGTTGTTGGAAATAATTACCACTTCAGTATGGAAGAATTTTTTTAAAAGGGCACACAAGAAATAATTGTTTTGCTTTTTTATTGTTTGCCTGCATTAAAATAGGTTTCAAAATAGTAATATTCTTTGAAAAAAGACAATTAGAAATAGGTTAAAAGAGGATAAAAATAGGACCTGCAAGTTAAAATGAAAAGGGAAGAGCAACACCGCTAGACTAGAAATCAGAAGGAATGTGACCAGTGTCATCTTTAAACTGAAAACTATATCAGCTTCCTCTTCTATAAAGTAAGTCAATTGGATTAAAAAAAATTTTCTCAGTCTCTTCAAATTCTAGCATTCCATAATCCCATGACTCTAGAGATTATTGTATTTTAGAGACAGCATATGGTGAAATAACTTAAATTGATAAATGAGTATACTTTCCATATCTTTTAATTGTCTTAACTTTCATCAATATTTAACATCACATTTCTTCAGCTATAAATGGTGATGTTTCTTTACATTCCATCAAGCCTGGAACTAAAAGCCCATTAGAAAGGCAAACATTTATTTTAGTTGAAAGTCCTTTAAATATGCTACCCTCAATTTTCAGAGTATCATGTTGTTGTTTTTTTCACACTTCATATGTATTATTTACTGTTAGACTATACTAATAAATGCAAAGAACCACAACTTTATTGTTTTGATTTATTCATTCATGCATGGAATCAACAACATTGAATGAGTACTTAAAATGTATCATAACTGGGCTTGGGAGGATGGATATGATGGGGAGTAAAATCAAATGTGGTTTCCACTATCTCAGAGTATTATGTGTTAGTGGGTAAAGAGACATTCCTCATGTGATTTCATAATCAATATTAAATTCCAATCATGATAGGCATTCTGTAGGAGAAGAAGAATTTAAGCTGAGAACTAAGAAGACACACTAGGCAAAGACAGACAAAAATTTAAGGCAGAGGAACCTGTATTTATAAAAATCCAGTGGTTGAAAGTAACGTGGAAATTATGAAGAACAGAAAAAAGGCCAAGGAGACTGAAGACTAGAGAACAAGCAGGAGATGTTTTCAGATGAGGTTTGAGCGGTAGTTCAGGGGGTGTGCGTGTAGACCCTGAAGGCTGTCTGTGGAAGTCACTGCTGTCCACCAAATTTTTTGAGGATTCCTCTGGGCACATAGTGAGATTGGACTTCTTCGCCCTTTGGAATTAAGTGAGGCTCTTAGATTTCCTTTGATTTTAGACATCTATCAGGTGTATAGTGGTATGATACTGTGATTTTACTTTATGCTTCCCTAATAAGTAATGATATGGAATGTTTTTCATGCCTTTATTTCTCATCCTTATATCTTCGATAAAGTGTCGGCTCAAATTGTTTTCCTAATTTTTTTTTAATTGTTGTTTTGGTTAATTGGATTGTTTGATTTCTTATTATTGACTTGTCAAAATTCTTTATGTATTCTGGATACTAGTCCTTTATCAGATGTGTTTTTTCAAATACTGTCTCCTACTTTTTGGTTTGTCTTCTCATTTTCTAGTGGGTGGGTTTTGACAATCCAAAGTTAATACTTGTGAAGAAGTCTAACTTATCAAACTATTATTTTAAGACCCCTTTTATAATAGAGCTGAAAAGAAGTAGCTAAGTATATATTTAATAGAAATGTATAATATTTATAAGAGAAATATTTTCCAAAAGAGACACAATTAGACTTGAGCAAATGGAGAGACATTCCATGTTGGATTAAAACACTTTTTTTTATTTTTATTTTTTTTTTGTTTTTTTTGGGTGCTAGATATGTTGCTTCTAAAGTTCATAGGGAAAAATACATAAGCAAAATTAGCCAGGAACATCTTGAAGATGTGCAATGATGATGTTGAGTCTCACCATGTATTAAAATATACTATGAAGTTTCTGTTTAAAATATTATGGTATTGGAGTAAGAAAAATCTAGCCCCATTAGTGGAATGAAATAGGAGACCCAAAAAATGAACCCATGTGTATATGTAAATTACGTATAAAATAAGGTGACATTTAAAATAACTAGGGAAAAATTGATGTTTTAGTAGATGGTGTTCAAAATACAAGACAGCCATAAAATGTTTGTCACATACTTTGCACCCACATCTGAATAAATTCCAAATGGAGCTCAGATAAAAATATAAAAACTAAGACCAAATAAGTAGAATATAACAGATGAATTATTTTATAATCTACAGGTATGGGAAGCCTTTCTCATTTGATTTAAACCCAGGTACACTAAAAAACAATATTAATACAAACAAAAGTAATAAGGAATTCCATGGTAAAAGCATCAGGAGCAAAGTCAAAATACAAAGGGAAAATCAAAATGCTTCAAAAACTATATTAAAGAAAATCTTCCTAAAATATAAAATGTTCTGAACAAAAATAAAGATGACAAAACCCCCAAACTTAGTAGGAAAAAAAATAGACCAATGATGTAAATATGAAATTCATAGGGAAAAAATAGTGTCCCTTAAATGTATAAAAATACATTTTCTTTATTTCAATAAATAAGAGAAGTGCAGAAGACTACTAGGAAATACTACTTCTCACCTACAAAATTAGCAAAACCAGCATTACCCCGTTCCTGACTCCCATAATAAAACAAACTGCTTTGACAAAGTTTTTATGAAACAAGCAGTCTGACACATTCCTAGAGGGAATGGAAAATTTTACAAGTACTATTGTGGGGAATTTCACAATATGAAACAAAATTACACATGGTGTTTTCCTTTTACTCAGAAACCCCATTTTTAGGAATCTTTCCTGAAGATACACCTCAACAAGCATGGAAGAACATATGCACAAATTTATCCTCTGTTCAGCGGTAGGGCTTGTTTAAATGAACTTGATACAGCTGCATAATAGAGCACTATGAGATCTTAACGTATAAGGGGGGTTATCTCTGTGCTGATTTGGAATGATCTTCAGTGTACATTATTAAAGGAACAAATCAAGGCTCAGAAGAGTATTTATACATTTCGTCTAAGCCAGAGATTCTCAGCTGGGGTGGTTTTGCCTGCCAGGGTATATTGGGCAATGTCTGGAGATATTTTGGGTTGTTATAACTGGAGAGATGCTACTAGTATTTAGCGGGTACAGGTCAAGGATGTTCAAACTAACGAACAAGACAAAGAACTAACAATTTATATAGCTAGTAATCAGATCTTGGTTTCTTCACTAAACATACATGTAATCAAGGATTTGGGGGAAAATGGATGATACTAGATCTGAGATAGGAAAAATATAAGTTGAGTCTAGAATATCTTCTTGCGCTAGAAAGCAAAAGTGCACTCAGAATCTATTGCCAAAAGGAGTGGGAAGCAAGCTTTCGTTGGCCATATGGGAAAATTTGAACATGGAGAGTTGAGTAAAAAGAATGTCTATAATTGACTATACAACACTGAATCTTTATTTCATTTATTTAGTGGCAAGTCAGAGGGGAGAGAGGGAGGGAGGGAAGAAGGGAGGGAGGGAGGGAGGGAGGAAGAGAGAGAGAGAGAGAGAGAGAGAGAGAGAGAGAGAGAGAGAGAGAGAGAGAGAGAGAGATTGGGAAGGAAAAAGACATATTTTGTCACCATTAGCAGGGATTATTATACCAAATCTCTTTTCAACAAAAGAAGGGGAAGAAGATGAAGAAGGAGAAGGGGGACCAAGAAAAGCAAGGTGGGGAGATGGGGACGGGGAGGAGGAAAACAATTAAAAGAAAAGAATTAAGCATTTACCTAGTCTATTTAAGAGAAATGTTAATTCTTCCTTAGTTAATGTATTAACTCAGGTTCCTATAGCAAAATACCATAAACTCACTGTCTTAAACAATGGAAATTTATTTTCTCAGTTCTGGAGGCTTGGAAGGTCAAGGTCCGATTTAGCTCGTCCTTTGGGCTACAGACAGTTGCCTGCTTTCTGTGCATTCAAGCAGTGTCTCTTCTGATAAGAGCACTGATCCTATCATGAGGTCCCCTCCTTCATGACTGCATCTAGCCTTAATTACCTCTCAAAGGCCCCATCTCCAAATGCTATCACACCGGAGAGTTAGAACTTCGACATATGGATATTGGGGAGACACATTCAATCCATAACAGTTGGAAAGAGACGGCTTGCTTTCAGAAGGATACCAGTTAATATAAGTTGAAGAAATAATAGAATGAGAAAATTGCCTTTCAGTATACTCCAGAGAAACACTTGATTCAGGCAAGTATCATCAATGGATGCTAAAATGACTAGGTGGAAGTTTGTAAGAAACAGGAAATTTGCAAAGTACCAAATCTTCACCCAAATAATTATTAGTTGCAAAAAAGAAAAAAAAAGCATACCTTTAAATACAGAGATATGGTGATTTCCCCTTAATCAAATGATCAAACTTAGTGTTGCTAATAATTGGCAATCTGATATGCCAGCATCTTGATGTGATTCAATGTGTTGTTCACATCTGAAGTATTTTTGTCAAAATGTTTAATCAGAATTTAATAAAGCCTTTAGACCTAACTGTCATTTTAAAGATATACGGATGATATAATAACAAGTTAGCAATACAATGAGAAAACAATCAAGTAACTGGAATGTGGAACTCTTTGTAAGAAAACCGACCTACTTTCTTGAAAAGAGAAAATATTGTGTGTATACTGGTTTAAAATGAAGCAATAGTCACATTGGAGGGAGTGCTTGAAAATTTTGAAACTGGAAAAAAAAATTAGCTCATTGGGAAATAGTGTTGATTTCTTTAAGTGTTATATTGCCATTGCAGTTACGTAAAAGAGTGCTCTGAATTTTAGGAAATGTGTACTGATGTATTGAAGAGGAGAAATATCATGATATCTGCAGTTTCTTTCAAATGGTCTAATCTATACAAATATATGTTCACACATAGGTAAAGCAAATATGGTAAAATGTTAATTTTTATCAAGTTTTAAGTTAATTATTATATCATCACTTAAAATTTTCCATGTGTTTGAAATTTTTGAGGTAGAAATAGAACAAATACCAGAAAGGTGATAATGTGGTAGTGGTGGTGGTAAGGACTTCTGGCCAAGACAGAGCAGTATACACATGCATAATCCTCCTACCACTCAATCCCAAAAACCTAGGAAGACTGTGTGTGTGTGTGTGTGTGTGTGTGTGTGTGTGTGTGTGTGTGTGTGTGTGTGGTGTGTGTATATACAATACATAAGAATAAAATCTCTGTGTAGGTAAAAAGAGAAAGCCCTTAATGGTGAGAAACAGTGGTACCAAAGAAAGATTCAGGCAAATCCAGGTAGCCTGGTCAGAACCATGCGTAAATCATGACAATTTGTGTTTCAGAGGTATGGTCTGGGGTTAGTCCTAGTCAGTGAACTTCTTTTGAATAATTCTAACAACCGTTATGGATATGTTATAAAAGAATCCCTTGACTGTGGCTTAGGAAGAAGGAGATGTATCTAGAACCAACAAGCAATAACTAACAGGAAATAGCAAAATCTTATAGGATGACATAACTGAAATAACAAAAACATGCAGAAGAGCGAACAGCACTACTGATTTAGGAGGAGGGTGCAAAATACAAATCTAAAGCCCATTCTGGAGCCATGCGGATCAGAAGACCAAGGTATTATAGCAGTTCTAACCAAGAGTTAACAGAACACGTTATTATGAGAGGCTTAACATGAAGAACATATTGGAGAAAACATTCAATCTGGTATCATCCAGAAAGGAGGCATTATTTTTTCTAACAAGAGAGCAGTTTATTAAGAAAACAGGTATATAAGAACAAGAATATTTGTAAGGGTCAGAAATGAATACCATACATTAAAAGAAAAATTAGGAAGAATATCTAATAAAATGGTACAGCTGGAAAGAGAATGAATGAATTAAATAGAACTGAATAAAAATTGTTTAAAAATATAAGAGACAACAAAGAAGATAAACTGAAAATTTACAATACGTACAAGAGAGTGAGAAAGAGAAAGAGTGAGACAGAGGCTGGGTGGTGAAAAGGATATATTAGTGTGAGAGAAAATAATAGAGAGATGACTGATTTGAATAACTGTATGAATGTTTCACAAAATTGACAAGATAAAGGACCAATTTTAAGATATCTATAATCTTAGGGTTTTTTTTTTTGGGAAAAAAAGGACCTACTGAGATGTTGAATTTTCTTAAAGATGTTTCCTGAGTGTATTTATCTGATCACATGGCTTTTCTTTTATGTATTAAAGTGATGGATTATATTCAAGTGTTTTCCAAATTAAATTTTCTTAAACTCTTGAAAAATGCCTTCCTTTGTCATTATGTATCTTTTATACATGATAGTTTCAAATTGCTTATATTTAGTGTTTTTGTTTCTTTATACCTAAATGAAATATCTTATATTTTCCATGTTTTTATGCTTTCTTTCTCTAGTTTGAATATCAAATTGGTACAAGCATCATAAAATAATGTGACAGCTTTTTCACTTTTTCTTTCCCTGGAGGGATCTGTAAGAAATAGAGAATACTTGTTCATTGGAGGTTTGGTAAGAACACCCTATAAAACTTTTAAAGCCTATCTGATGCCTCTTTATAGAAATGAAACATAAGCTTATGAAATAGAGGACCCAAGTATACATAGGAAGCAATTTTATTAATTTTTTGTGAAGTATAATGTATACATGGAGGGGTTTATATATCATAAGTGTACATATCAATGAATTATCATAAAGCAAATATACCTCTGTAACCATCAGTTAGAAAGAGTAGAAAATTTAACTTTATATTTGAAATCAGTGTCCTGTCTGAAGGACACCTTTTAATACTGCCTTTACTTTGCATTTCCTGGTGATGTATTCTCTTAGATTTTTTTTTTTTTTGTAAACATTTTTTGACCTAAACCAGCTCGCTCTTGTTGTCTACTACTGGGCCCTGACTGGTACAGAAAGGTAATTCTAGAGTATGAATGTGTAGAGAAAACTATGAAGGGAATTAAATTAACAGCTCATTATGAAAAGGGGAATAGGTGTGTCCACACTGAGCCAGGTCTCTTAAGGATGAAATAATGGCCTCAGAAGGGGGAATAGTTATAATTCTGATGAATATATACACTTGAATTTATCTAGCCCTTTTCTTTTTTTCAATTTGAATGCCAAAATATTTTGTTGTGCATTGTCACTATAGCAGTGCTAAAATAATACAGTGTATGTTGACATTGCCATATTAAGCACTCATCACACTAGTCTCAAGTCACAGGAAATCAGTGGTCAGGAATATTAGGACATTTTGAAATATCTCATTGTCAGAATAACTCATCATGGCATATATTCTTCACAACCATGAAGTATGAACATGAAGCTGAAACCACAGCAAATTTCAACTGGCTTGTTTGTTAGTTAAGGAAGAAAAGGAATTTGCTGATAGTGAGTTCATTAAATCGGTCAATGAACTGTATGTATCCAAAGAAAATAAACTTGTTTAAGACATTTGCCTATGGTAAGAATAATTAGTCAAGGCGTTGAAGACATTTGGAGTAACATCTATAGTCAATTAAAGAAAACAAGGTAAAATTTTTGAGTGGTTTTCCTTGGTTCTTAGAGAGTTGACAGATGTTAACTGATACTGCTCAGTTGTTTAGTTGAGAAGTCAATGCTGAGTTTGAAGTGACTGGGGAATAAGTCTCTGAAAAAATCTATGTGAAACATTTATATGCAAACATATTTTTAAAGAGTTTGAGAAAACACCAATTTAGTAAAATCTGAAGTGGAATCTGCTAAGATGTGTCACAACTGATGGTGGCAATAATATTTATTGAGCAGGAAAAGGCATAGTTCTTGTGAAAATATAAGGTGTTTAAAGCTTATAGTTATTTATCATATTATTCTTGAGCAGATACTTTGCAAGAACTACTGAAATCTGTGACATGTTCTTGAACTGGTACTGTCAGTGATGAATTTTATTGACTTTGTGTGAGTTTAACCATCGTGAGTTTTGTGAATTTTTGTTTTAAGTAGAAGCTGAATATCCTAAATTGCCCTATCTTACAGAAGTACTATCACTTAACTGTGATTTTATTGCAATTATTTAAACTCAGACTGAGACTGAAGTTTTTCTGAATGAGAACTATCTTCAACTATTATCATCAAACACTGCATGGCTTTGGAAATTAGCTTTTGTTGAAGAATTTATAACGTGTTTAAAAATTAATTTTAGGGCCGGCCGAGTGGCGCGGTGGTTAAGAGCTGGCTTGGATCGCCAGCGGCGCTGGTTCGTATCCCACATATGAGGGCCAGTGACACTGCCCTCTAAAAAAATAAAAAAATAAAAAAATAATAATTTTAAATTTACAAGGCAAAACAGTACTTATACGTGAAATGTACAGTTGGTAAAGTCATTTTGATAACTACTAATGCTTGAATCATAAGTAATAGCCAATCTGATTTATACATTACTTATACTGCAGTGATATATCTCATCACACCCAAATGTGCATTAGGTACGTTTTCTGAACTCAAACTACATTTTTAGATTTTGTCAGACCTCAATGCAAATGCAAATAAAATTTCCGTATTTCAAACTTCATTTAATGGTACAATTGAGGAGTTTATACGTAACATTCAATTGAAAGTAATTAGTTTGTAATAGGACTAGCTAAAAGACAAATATCAAGAGAAAAATCTAATAGAATTCTATAACTTCCTTCTAAATGATGAATATCCTCAAAGTCATATGCTCATGGATTAATACCAGTATTTGGCAGTCCCTGTCTGTGTGAAAAGTCTTTTCCAAAGTTGACATATGTAAAATCTAATTACAGATCATATTAACAAATGAACACTTGTAATTGACTTTGATTATAGGGAATACGGACTTAGAATTCCATTTAAATGCAATTTTATCCCTCTCAAAAAATAATGATGTTCTTACTAGTACAGTTGTATTATAAAAAGTAGACTACATTATTACTATATTTTGAATTTTGTCAAAAATTGTGGCAATTTGTTTTCTTTTGTTGTATACTGCCTACATGATGTCCTCGTTATTGCGTCTTGGTCTGCAAAGCCTAAAATGTTTAATATCTTGCCCTTTGCAGAAATTTGTGCTAACTTTTGCTCCAGTTTATTTTTTAATACCTGGTTTAGATTACTTGTATTTTTCTTCATTCATATGGACTGAAGTGCGCCTTCAGGGAGGTAGTCTCTCCCCAAGTGCAAATTGAAGATGTTTCCAGAAGCAGAAAATCTGTGCAAGCAAATTAAGATGGACACTACTCCTCACCTTTTTCCACTTGTCCTCATGTCCTTATTTCACTTCCAAACAAGCCCTGCCTGGAAACCCTGGCCAGTTTCAGAACACTGAGAAGTGGCAGAATAAGAGAAGTAGATAGGAAAGAGACCTTTAAAACTTGAAACCAGAGGAAGTTATAACGATGTGCCCTTTCTCTAAGTAAATGTTGAGTTATTTGAAGTAGAGCTTAAGTATACCTGCCATGTTAAGTATTACAACTAGAGGAAACAACTGCTCTGACTTCCAACTACCTGAGAATTCTCTCTGGCAGCCAGAGCCTACTCTCTCCAGGTCCCTGGAAGGCTTGAAGTGCCAGAGAATTCATGCTCTCTGACAGTAACCTTTAGCTGATGATTCCTCCAGTGGGTGACTCTGGGACATGTAGACCCTAAATCTATTTTTAAATATCTTTTAAATATTCCTATTGAAGTGGTCCACAATTTATTTATACAGGTGTGTGTGTGTGTGTGTGTGTGTGTGTGTGTGTGTGTATAGAGGGTGCCAAAAAATGTATACACATTTTAAGAAAGGAAAACTGTATTAAAATGATAATATTGGGTTGTCTGGAGAGTCATGATGCATTTTTGCATTAAAAAACATAGAAAAATAATCATGACTTTTCCGACGACCCAATATTCCATATGTACTGATAACAAAAGATGGATACAAGTCACGTTTGACTTCTGCAATTACAAGAGGTGCTCAAAGTGGTTCCCATCAGCATCCAGGCACATCTGAGTACCGTGGACTACTGCTTGAGCAACGTTGACCAAAGTGTCCACTTGTATACATTTTTTGGCACCCCCAGTATTTTATATATAGATATAGATCTATATAAATATACAGATAGATAGATATAATTATCTATCTATCTATCTATCTATCTATCTATCTATCTATCTATCATCTATCTATCTATCTAGTGCTGTTCTGCTCACTAAATATGCCACAGATTAGCTCAGCTAACTACCCAGTAAAGATCCACATAAAGCCTTTGCTAATAGAGAATAATGACTGCAACTGAAACTCACCATAGCTCTCGGGAGAATATGTACAGATGAGCCTGTTAAAACGCGTGTAGTTGAGATTATCAATCAGTATTTTCAATGGCTTTTGAGACAGGCTCATAAAAGATTTTAAACTCTGACATTAAGAAAAAAAAGTCCCTGATGTTTTTATGATTTTCTTTCTTTATGTTTAAAACTTTGATTTTACTGATACTTACGTTATAGAAGAAATGAAGTAGAGAACTGATATAGTTTTCTATAGATGGCTTTGTAGCTTTTCAGGTGGGCCACAGATTAATGGGAAGAAATAGTATATAAACAGAGAAGCCCACACACTAGTTTCAGAAGTGAGGTGGTCACCCAGGACAGGAGGAGGCACCGTTGTGCTCATAGCACTTCACTTGGCCTTCAGAGTCTTGAATGGTGCCAGGGAGCTGTGGGTGATTTATTCCTCAGCAGGCAGAGCCTGCTGGATCTGGAATGTTTAGATCATATCATGCCACAGCCCTTTTTGACTTGCTGCTTTATAATTCCTCTAGAAAAATGTACACCCAGAGAACTACAAATTTCCATTTATGGATCTACATAAAAGCAACCAGGTCCCCTGTATAAGCATGATGTCAACAGGTCCATACTATTACTTGGGGAAGAAGTGAAGTCAGTGCCCAGGGGTTTCTAAATAAACATCCTTGATTTTTGTTTCCTATCATTCTGGAAATCCATTTCTCCTTCTTTTTGTCTCAACAGAATGTATTGACTGCAAATTCACTCCTGCCCCCGCCACACAATTATTTGGAACACCTTCTGTATCAAGGGTAATTCCCATGGGTATTTACATCAATTTCTTTTTTTTTTTTAATTTTTAAAATTTATTTACTTTAATTAGTTTCAGGTGTACAACACAGTGCAATAGTTATACTTTTTATCCCTCAAAGTGACAACCCCGCCTCCCCCATTTAGCCACCCCACTCCTCTCCCCCATATCATATATATCTATTACACTTCCTCTGACTCCCTTCACATTATAATCCACATCCTTTAACTATCTATATATTCAATTCAGTTGGTATACAATATTATACAACCTCAGCTTCAGGTGTTCAGCTCAGTGATCAAGCCTCTATTCCATCCATGAAATGGTCTCCCTAACAAGACATATGACCATCTGACACCCCACAAAGTATTTACAACATTATTAATTATATTCTCCAAACTGTCTTTCATATCCCTGTGGCAATATTGTAGTTGCCTATTTTTGCTGTCTAATCCCTTCCCCTTCTCCCTCATCCCCACCCCCCTCCCAACTAGCAACGCTGTTTTTCCTCTATATCTATGAGACCATTTCTGTTTACTTTGCTCATTCATTCAGTTTTTCAGATTCCACATATGAGTGAGATCATATGGTATTTGTCTTTCTCTGACTGATTTATTTCTCACTTAACATAATAGTCTCTAGGTCCATCCATATCATTGCAAATGGTACGATTTCATTCTTCTTTATAGTGGAGTAATACTCCATTGTATAAATATACCACAGTTTCTTAATCCAGTCATCTACCGATGGGCATTTTGATTGTTTCCAACTCTTAGCTATTGTAAATAGCGCTGCTATGAACATAGGGGTGCATAAATTTTTTTGAGTAAGTGTCTTGGGTTTTTCAGGATAAATACCTAGGAGTAGAATTGCTGGGTCAAAAGGTAGCTCCATTTCCAGTTTTTTGAGATACCTCCATACTGACTTCCATAGTGGCTGCACCAATCTGCAATCCCACCAAGAGTGCAGCAGGGTCCCCTTTTCCCCACAGCCCCGCCAGCACTTGTTGTTTGTTGATTTATTGATGATAGCCATTCTGACTGGAGTGAGGTGGTATCTCATTGTGGTTTTTATTTGCATTTCCCTAATGATCAGTGAGGTTGAACATTTTTTCATATGCCTGTTGGCCAACTGTATGTCCTCTTTAGAGAAATGTCTCTACATCAATTTCTTAACTGTACTCTCTTTTATTTATTTTTCTGCCTTTTACTTTAGGGGTACCAAACTATTGGGTTGTCTGAAAAGTCAAGATGCATTTTTGCAACGAAAACCATAGAAAAATACATCATGACTTTTCTGACAACCCAGTACTTTAATTCTAGTTGCTGTTTATTATGCTCTTCTCTCTGATGGGCTAGTTTTCTCTCCTAAACCTTCTTTTTTAGGTATCTTCTTTATGTGTCTGTATCCATATTTCTACTACATAAACTAGTTAGGATGCCTTGGCCAAGGCTTATTCATGAGAAGTAGAGGGGACTTGAGGAAATCAAAGTAAGGGAGTTATACAGTGCTTGATTTCTATAGTTTGCAATCTTAGTAATGAAGCTATCTGTATTACAACTCCGCAGAGGTGAGATGACAGCCTCCTAGGGCTACTGCATGCTCCTGGGTGCCAGAGGTAATGAACTGGGGTGTCAGGAGCACAAGACTCCTAAAGTACAGGTTCGATGGAGGAGCCAGGATGGAAACCCAGACCCACATGTAGAAAAAGAGGACCCTGAGAAACTCCAATCCAGAAGGGAGGCAGGGTTGGGGACCTCCCTCATCAGAGCCACCCTTCTCAGGATGGGAGATCAAGACAGAAACTACTGACCAAGACACCCCTGTTCCTGCCCCAGAAGGGACAGGATCCTCAGTAAAAAAGGAAACTCAGACAAAGGATAAGTTGTTTGCTACAGTGGATTCATCACAGGAGAAAAGGGAAAAGTCAGCAAGTTTCCCTGAAATATGCTGGCTCAGTCTCCTAGCAACTTTCCATTCTGAGGCATCCTCCTTCTTTGCCTTCCAGGGATACTGCTCTGTGTCTCATCAGGCCCCACCGGTAGGCCCTAAGGGGTCCATGTCCCACAGACCACCATCAGCACTGCCTGCTGCTCTGGGTCATGGGCTGTGTCTCCTTCATGCAGCCAAATAGTCCTCCTTCATCCATGTAGCATGGTCTCTGTTTTCCCTCTTCTCTTTTCAATTCTTTTAAAAATTATATTTCTTTAAAAATATGTAAAAAGGTACCGTCAAAGTGGTGTCCTCTGTCGCTGGGGCATTTGGGGCCGAGCTTTAGGGTGTCTCCGGTACTGTGTTTTCCCCAAAATAAGACCTAACTGGGAAAGAAGCTCTGGCATGATTTTTCAGGATGCTCATACTATAAGCTCAACCCCAAACATAAGCCCCAGTTAAGATCGTCAGGCAGACATGACTGAATAAATGTAGATTTTTGTACAAGAATACATGAATAAATGTAGATTGTTGGGGCAAAAATTAATATAAGACCCGGTCTTATTTTGGGGGAAACATGGTACTTGCGCTTAAATAAAAGAAGTGTGTGTGTGTCGGGGAGGGTAGTACCTTCAGCTCCTGTTGAAATCCTTCATGAAGATGCTTTTCCAGGAAACTTGCTTTTTTGCCAATGTTGTCCTTTTTCTCTCTGTCTTCATAGAATGTACCACAGTGGCAGAAGTCTAGTTTTAAAATTCTTGGTGGGGCATTCCATGTAGAAGACGGCAGCTTTTTTTAAGCCTAGAAGACTATTAGTCTGAGGATTGTTGGGAGGGATTGGTAGCAATCCAATGCCAAAATATATTAGAAATCATGAATAATTCCCAGAAGATGTTCCAGAAGGCTATGCTAGCTGCTTCCCACACATAAAACCTTTCCTTACATAGTCCTGGAGACCAGAAGTCCAAAATCAAGGTATTGACAGGGCTTCCCGTCTCCTGAAGTTTCTAGAAGGGAGTACTCCTTTCCTCTTCCAGCTTCTGGTAACTCTAAGTGTTCCCTGGCCCGTAACTGTATCCCTCCACCTCTGCTTCTGTCTTTACATGGCATTTTCCTCTTCTCCCTCATCTAACTTTTAAGATGCATATGTCCAAATTATTGGGATGGCTCCATCTGGGAGTCCCTAGGGAATCAGGCAGTTGACATCACCCTGGGGTGGAGCAGCACCCGTGGGGACTCCATCACATTGTTAGAAAGTCTCAGAATTGCCGATGACAGGCCAAAGAGTGATCTAAAATCTTGAGTCATGGAACTCAGAAAATTTACTGCCTATTATTTGAGAAGAAGTCAGCTTGGGCAAAAAATGATAAAACTGATTTATTATTAGCTCGAGTCTTCACTTCTCATTCCAAGAATATACACATCCTCAAGATGTTTTCAGTAAAGCTGGCAATATTCACATCTGCAATAAGTCATCGTCCTCCAGGGCTGGAAGGCACAAATTAGTTTAGTTTTCCTTTGTACATTCTAGAATTGCAATTCCTACTCCTTCTTTCAGCCAAAGTTTTCTCTTTTCTCTTCCTTCCCACCAGCAACATTTACACAGTAGCTAATCAGTAAATATTTGAAGATGGATGGAATGAAAAATCCACAAATGCTACCTTTGGCACCTGTTGTGTGCTCCTCTCTGTCCTGTCATTGTTTCCCAGAAGCACCTGCCACACAGCCTGTGCTGTGTGCAGGGTAGGAAGCAGTGGGCCTGGCAGATGGTGGAGCTATTCCCAGGGAAGGAGAAGCGCCCACTGGTTCCTCCACATGCAGGTGGCTGCCTGAGCTGATTGTGCTCCTCAGCAAGGCCTGCTTGGCTGTCCTGATTTAATTGTGTTTCATGCAAGGTGATCTCTGCTAAGCAGCCATAGATCAAAGGCCTCTTGACAACAAATGAAATCAGAAGAAGACAGCAATCTGTCACCCTCCCTCTAAGCTGACCCCCATGAAGGTGGCTCATTAATTTAAGAAACCACAAAGGAGCCAAAGCTTAGGGCCAGATAGGCAATGGGCATTAGTAAGCAACCCTCTGGTGCTTTCTTTCAGAATTTCCCCACTGGCCTGCTGCTGCCTAAAATTCTGCCAATGAGGGATCAGTCATCATGTCCCTAGATAAATAGTTCCTTAAAAAAAGCAACTGCTCTTGGGAAGTTAGTAACCACTGTCATGTATATTTTATTCTGGATTATATTGTCAGAATTTTTTGAGAATGACAAGAATGAATGGTATGCCGCACAAGTTCTGGGCACATAGAAAGGCAGTGGGGTGGGCAGACCCTGGGAGGAACACAAAAGGTCAGAGACAAAGGGGATATGTCTTGACAAACCAGATTATATATGCTGAAAGGGTAAGGGGGAGAAAATAAAGTGAATGAAAGACATTGGGATATGATAGGGCATGGGAAGAGAAGAGATGGGAACAGCAAGAAAGGAAACTCAATTCCTATGCAGAGTACACCTTCTTAGTATCCATTCTCATATACATTTAATTTCATTTAATGCTAACAACAGCACTGTCAGGGCTTCATTATCTTCCTACTACACAGAGGAGAAACCTAGACTGAACTAGGTGGCTTGGGATAAGTAGGGCAGTGTACAGGATCAAATAGAGCTGCTTCCATAATAGGTACAAGAGGTTCTGTTTATAAGTTTTGCTGTGGGGAAAATTTAAAAAAGAAAAAAAAAGAGCATAACATCCTTCCTATAAACCGAGTTATTTGATTTCCAGATTAATACATAAATATTCCTCTGTATCTAAGGACTTAAAATTTCTTTACCTGCAAAGCAATGCAACAGGTGATAATACTAGTACCTTCCTCAGGAGGTGGTAAGGTTGGGTGAAGTCTTATATAGGAAGAGCATATGGGTGAGTCAGCATAGGCTCCAGGGAGGTGATTTGAGCAGACATTCAGTGCCGCCATATTCCTTAGAGTGAGTATCTCAGCTCCTCAGCCTGCTTTACTACCCTTCAGACTCTAGTGACCCTTCCTTCCTGGCTTTGTCTATTCTAGCCACATTGAGAGACCATGTGTCCTAAAATAGACCATCCACTCTCTGGAAAAGTCAACCTTACCCATGGTGGCAGGGGAACTCCTATCTTCAAGGGTTTGTTCAAAATGACTTCTTTAATGAGCTTTTCTTAACTCTCCTGCCATTCTTCCCATGCCTATTAGTTAATCACCTGCCCCAAGGCACTTCCTGTACTCTATTATAAAGATCTCCAAATGGTTATGTTTTGCTTACCTTTCAGGCTGATTCTTCATTTTCCCTGTTAAAGGTATAATTAGTCGCCATTCAGACCTATGCACAGAGGACACTTGGGTTTGTTTGTTTGTTTGTTTGTTTGTTTGTTTGTTTTTTTATCATGATTACTGTTTTTCTTTTAGCGCTGAAACCTCAGTTTACTTATATTAGATAACTTATTCGGTCCCTTCTTGTGAAGTTAATTTAATTTAGTGACTTTGTAGTCTGAGTTGGTTAGTGATATCTTAGTCACTGTCTAATTCATAATTTCAAACTCACTTCTGCCTTTATTCATCATTCCTTTCCTTTCCCTTCCTTCCCTCCACCCCCTCTGGCTAACCTCTGTGCCTCTTCCCTTGGGGTTATAAAAACCAGGCTTGTCTCCTTCAGAACTGCCTGAGATATGTAGGGAAATGGCATGTAGATATCCCACCCTCTCAACCCTCTGCATCTTACCAACTGTATCACAGTTCCTTGATGCTTGGTAGGCAGAAGTTGCTTCCATGAGCTTCCCACTCTCAGAAACCTCCCGAGAAGAGGAAGTACTGGATTCTGTGCTTATCTGCAACCCCTGCCTCCAATAGATATGTCCAGCACTCTTCTGTCCCCATGGAGACAGGGAAATTGGTCCCTCACAGCTTCCAAAACTTAACATTCTGGTTGCAAAGTCTACTAAACCAATTTATATTTCCTTGGAACTTTGAAGTTGATTAAGATTTGGCATGCCTAGTTCCTAAAAAAATTCCCTTGAGAGTTGGCTACTAGGAATTGGGCGTCTCTTTTAAACTTTTTTTTCAACCATAAGGTCCCATCATTGTGATCCATGTATCTTCTGCTTGGTCCTCAGATGTGGCCAATAGGGAGCACGGAGATGAGGGAAAAGGGTACTAGTTAATATATTGTTATGTGAAATTCTAAGTGTCTATAAGACAGGAAACATAGCATCTTCATCTTTGAATATCACTCTAGTTTGAGCAGAATACCTGGCAAACAATTGGAATACCATAATTGTTTATAGAATGAAAGAATGCCTTGAAACCTTATATGTGATTTCCTGAGAAAAGCTGACAAGACTTTAAGAGGATCGCAGATCAGCTCTAGGAAATTTGCCATCAGTGGTTGAAGCCAGAGATTCATGCAAAAGAACAGATCGCAGAGCTGGTGGTTTGGGGATAATGATGCCAGACTAGAAGCTGGGAATACTGTAGTCATTGATTAATTAGGGAATCTAGGAAGAAGATTTCCAGTGTTTCTACCTTCTCAGTCCATTGCCAAATGAATAGGATAATTTTATGTGTCCATTCAACTTTAAATATGTAAATTATGAGTCTACTGCTCTTTTTTTTTACTAGTTCTTTGTCTTTAAATGAATTACTAATAACCCACAACCTTTAAATTAATTACTAATAACCCTCAACTAAATCATGAAGGAACTGAACTGTGTATTTACATATCCATTCTTCCATTCATTTATTCAATAACAATATTTTGTGTATCTAGTAGAGCTTCTGCTTTAAAACCCTAAAAAACAAAACAAAACAAAACCCGGAAAAGCTCAGTCGAGATGGTGAATTTTTAAGGAATGCAATTGCAAGCTTGGCATTTATCTACCACTTGGATGGATACAGTCTTTGTCCTGGTGTTTCTGGGCTTTCTGATGAAGGGAAAGTGTGCCATTTCTCACTCATTCCAGGGACTTAGAGGCCACTGGGATCGTTTCAAAGGCAGAGTTTTAACAAGATGAAAAGCTAGGGCTAGACTTTAGATTCTGTGCCACAACCCAGTCAAAACTGTTCCAGTTTCTGCTGGCAGACCCTCATGCTTGGTGTCATCCCAGAAACAACACAGTGGCAAGTTCTAGAGGGTCTCTCAGCAGCATAGGTGTTAGCTCAGGACCATCCTGGTACAACTGCCATCAGGTAACGGATCGATGTTTCTTCCAGCCAGCACTGGGGGTCTCTGGGAGCTAATTTTCTGGAGAGCCTCCTTTGGGGTTTTGGGGAAATATGTCTACTTCGCCCAGGCACTGGGAGACACTGTGTTTCACAACACCTTCCCACAGGACTTTGTTGTCAGCTTTTTTGGAGCTGGATCCATTGCAAGTTGTCTTGATCAAACATTATCGAAGCCTATTATGTGCGAGGTATCGTGTAGCGTGGTGACAATGGTAGAAGTAAAGATTTTTTTTTTTTTTTTTGAGGGCAGTGAGACCCGAACCGGGCCCTGGCTTCCCAAGCCAGCACTTAACCACTGCGCAACTCAGCCGGCCCCAGAAGTAAAGATTTTTAAAAGTATAGTTTGTTTCTTCAAGAAGCCCACAGTCTGACCTAGAGACAATATATATATAAAAAAAACCCCACCTATATTAAAACAGGAGAGATGCTGCAGTAGAAGCCTTAACAGAGGGTGTTAATGATACATAGGGCAAGCTTGACAGAAAAGGTGACAACTGAGTGCCAGGTTTGGTGTAAGTAAGAGCCGTCAGGGAGGAAGGTGTGTGAGGGTGCATTCTGGATTAGGTGTAATGGCAGGAGCTGAGCACCTGGAGCAGGCGGTCCCAGAGCATGACGGTCCATGTCACGACCTGAACCCGGGTCTACAATTCCCAGCCCAGTACTCTTATGAGGACTAATAATGCCACATTAATTTTCCTGATACACTACACGAATGCATTGTATATAGTTTTCCATGTACAATTTTAGTAGAAGCCTGTGATAATTGCTAATCAAGACAGGTACTAATAGCCATATTTTATTTACACAAAATAAGACATGGAAAAATAGATCAGATGAATATTCCAGGTAATAATAAAATGTCACTGTTAAAAGGGGCTTTAATGACAATCTTCACTAACTCCTTATCTTATAGATAAGAGCCCTAACTAGGTCAAGTGACATTTAAGGAACAGGCATCATATAAATGCTCAAGGTCACACTGTGAACTTCTTATGTAGAATCCAGGTCACCTGACCCTAGGGTTTGAGAGATTTTTTTTTTTCTTCACTAAACAACCTGTCTCTTTAGGCACAGGGCTAACCTGTTTCTATTCTAAGACAGACACTTCAAGGACATATGACAGCAGGTGAACAAATTAAATGCTGCAAAGTGTCTTAGCATAGGTCCTGATTTGGAGACAAGAAGAAGGCAGAGCACAGGAAGCCAGCTCCAGCAGTACTCCTGCAAAGCAATGCCTGTTGCTATCCTAGCTTTCACAACCAGCTCCCCTCATCTTCTGCCCTGGCCAATAGAGTAGCCAGACAGTAAACCTCTTCATTTAAATTATGTTCTCATCTCACTGAGTACGGGACACAATTCTCTTGTATTTTCTGATAAGGCTGATAATGAAGCGATCAGTCTATAGGATTCCCAATGGCAGTGAACCTTCATTTGCATAATGATATTATAGCGTCTGTCGAACCCGCTAGCGATGATCCATCCATATGTGAGAAATATAGGTCAGCAAAGATGCAGCAGCAATGAGAGAGGCAGGGCTATTCACTTATTAGAGTTAGAAAGGTCTTCTCTATCCTTTAGCTCAGCACGAGAGAAATAAATGGAATGAAATGGATCAGGGGATTCTATTGGCTTTTGAACAATCAAAGGAGATGCATCAATTCTGTCTCGTGGTTTAAATTCACTTCAAAGTCTGCTTAACCCTCTCATTTCCGTTGGCAAAGTATCTGTCCTGTAATTCTCTACCTAACTCAGAAAAGGTAGTGTGCTCTAATAATATAATGACAGGTCAGGAGTCATAGTGACCCATTTGGGGGTGGGGAGGTAAGAAAATTAACCACCCTGGTTCCCTGCTCTGTTCCCTGATCTCTAAGACCTGTGAGATTTCCAGCCCACACATGTCACGCAGTTTGGGCTTTTGGTTGTTCTATTATTGTCTTTATTCTCATTTTGGCACCTCATTTATTTACCATGTTCTCCCTGCACTCTTTTTTCCACTGTGTCTCTGAATCTTGCATGCAAGATAATGAATCTTGCTTCCCTTATAAGAATTGTATATTTGCCAGTGGGAAATATCTTGCTTTGTCCCCACTCTCCCCCCAACGCCCCACGGGAAAGCACTTAGCACAGCACCTACTAAGGCTGGAGGCACACAGGCCTTGTAGGACTCCACTGAATTGAATTGAGGTTCCATGATCACCATAGAATTAACTTTAAGGAAGCAAAGAGACTTTATGAAATCACTTAGGTCATCTTAGAGGCAGGCAGTAGTGCAACTATAACATGGCAAGATATCCTTAAAATTCTAACTTGATATGTACGTGATCTCAACTAAAATTTAATTCTTCCATCAATGACTTTAATCCATCTTACTATACCTTATTGTTGTTACCATTTTAAAATATGTGCTCCATCAGGATGCCAAGAAACTATGATTATCCTATGAAGACTTAATGCTTATTAAATTGATTTTCTATCACTGTGTGTACATAGATAAAGTGAGAGAAAAGGTAGTATATATACTCATAAGGGAAGATCTATTTATTGTCACGTTCTCCATGTGACTATCATATTAAATTAACATTAAATTACTTTGAGGGAAGTATGCAATTCACACTTATATGTAGAGAGCACTCAGATTCACTGATATACATACTTGTATATCTTTGACACCAATTAGAATGAGGTCACCTTGATCGTGACCCCATTTTGAGATAAATGGAAGGGAAAACTTATTGCTTGAGAGTGACTTCAATGTGATGATTTTGTGGACAGATGATTTTGGCTATGTTGATTCACACGAGGTTGATTTCAGTGGTAACATACTAATCAGAAGAAACAAAAAACAAAAAAACCTAATTCTTGTGTCAAATGAGGAAGGCTGTTCAGCTTTAGTTAGCTCAACTTGTGGTAAGGGAAGGAACTTGAGATTTGAGCAGTTCCCAGGAACTGTGGAAACTTATTACCCCAAATGAAAGAGCTGGACTCGGATGGAATACAAAAGTGTGTTTCTCTTCTGGTTTTTAGACCTCAGTCATCTTTGTTCTTGATCTCTGATCTCTGGGCTGCCTTCCATCATCTCCAGACTCTACAGCTCTTGCCTGTCTGGATCTTGGCCACAGACTGGAGTCAATAAAGAAAATGCCTGAACCTAAGAGAATCCAAAGCCAAAACACCATAAATCACTGCCACGGAAAGAGAAACAAATCCTATTTTTCCTGTCTTAACTCTGAGTGAAAATTTCATATTGCCTGCCCATCATACTGAAATATGAGCTCATGCTTTGGAGTCTGGCATTTTGGCATGTTCAGCAGCCATTGATTCTATGATGGTAGTAGTCAAAACATTGCTGCTGCCCTGAGTTCACCTTGCTGACCCAGGGACTGGCATCACACTATCTGCCGATAAAGGAGAATTGTGGGAGGCATTTGGTCAATATGATTTTCAATATGATGGGTTTTTTTGGAATGAGAAACACACTACCTTTTCACAACCCCCCACTCCCAAATTTTCAAGAACAATATATGTTAGATTATCATGCACACAACAAACTATAATGACTAATTTTTTAGCGTGCCTTGTTTTTGAGAGCAAATGGGGAAAAAATGGAATTTGAATGCTAGTGAAACCAGCTGCTTATTGATTATAGAAAAGACTTAGGCACTTGCCCCAGAACAGTGGATACAAATGAATTTTGGAACTTCCTTGTTGTTATCTATTGAATGTCAAAAATTTTTGTAGCAACTGAAATGTCACTGTTTATCTTAGAACAATATTTTTCTGGCATCATTTGGTCTCTATTTTAACTGAAGATTTTCTTTTCTCAACCTTTCTTGTCAAGAACTTTGTGGGAAATTATTTGTTTTGGGGGACTTTTTCTTGTATGATATGTTTAGTTTATTTAGGGCTAGTGGAATGTGAAGAAGAGGATAGAAGTTTGGCTTGTTTTTACTAATAATTGCCTTGGTATGTTGCAAGATTGATGGCTTTCTTTCTTCAAAGACATTGCTGGCCCACTTTCCTCAAAGACAGTTGAAGTCTTACTCAATACTTAAAGACATCTCAGTGACCTCATGACTCATTGCACCTCCTTCTTGATCTTTTTGCTGTTATGTTGATGTGGGTGTCACACACCAACATCAGACAAGAATGTTGTTATGGTTGTAAGTTTAACCCAAACTAACTCCATAATTTATTCCCTCATGGTACAACA
The DNA here is from genome assembly GCA_033961575.1 of Aselliscus stoliczkanus. Classification (NCBI taxonomy): domain Eukaryota; kingdom Metazoa; phylum Chordata; class Mammalia; order Chiroptera; family Hipposideridae; genus Aselliscus; species Aselliscus stoliczkanus. The sequence continues at coordinate 89,650,819 of CM066738.1, read as the reverse complement.
TTGCCCCACTTTGGATCTTTTCATTCTCCATCTTCACTTTGACATGATATTAGACACAATGTTTAAAACATTTTCAAAGTCCACTTCTAGAACAGAAAATATACTTTTTGTATTTAACACTAAAACGTATCCTCAATTTTCTTTGGTGGGGAGGGGGAGAAAACTGGGGGAGGAGAGGGTGGGTGGGAGTGGGAGGAACCTGTTCAACTTGAACTATCTTTGGTTTGAGGGCAACCTACCACACTGTTCATTATAGCATTCAATTGAATAGTTAACCAATTTCCACACGAATTTACATTTATAGACATTGCTGTTTTGTGTGTGTGTGTGTGTGTGTGTGTGTGTGTGTGTGGTGTTTTCACCTTGTGTCTTTTTATGAAAAAACCTATAGGAAAGTGCGATGGACAAGTTCGTATAAGGGCCATCCTTCAAAAAGCAATTCATTTGTGACACTTATAAAAACTGAATAATAAGTACAAAATAAAAAAGGCAACCTGGGTCTAACCTTTAGGCATGGATAAGGGTACAGTACAGAATAGAGGTCAGCAAACTTGTTCTTTAGCTTTTGGGTCAAAAGACCAAATTAAGATTATTATGTATTAGTTATTTATATAACAAGAGAGAAAACCACTTTTCAAACATTTTTGAAATCCAAAAATAATTATAATAATTGAATATATTTTTCTGTAAAATAAGTATACTGTAGTGGCTTGAATTGTGTGCACCAAAAAGCATATGTTGTAATCCTAACAGCAGGTACTTATGAATGTGCTCATATGCCTTTCTTCAGAAATAGGGTCTTTGCAAATACAGCTGATCTTTGAACAATGAAGGGGTTAAAGGCCTCCCACCCACCTCAGTCAGAAATCCTCATATAACTTTAACGCGATAGTGTGCCCTTCTAATATGTGCATTCAGTTAACCTCAGATTTAAAACAGTTTTTTTGATCTTTGGTTAGGAATCTGTGGTTGGGAAAGAGAAAATGCCATTTTTAATTCATGATTGCTTGAATCCACAGATGTGAACCCCCCTGGATATGAAGGGTCAATTGCATTTATTGAAAAAAAAATATTGAGTATATGTGGACCTGCATCATCCAAACCTGTGTTGTTCAATGGTCAACTGTATAATTGAATTCAAGATCTTAAGATGACATCACCTGAGTTTAGGGTGGACCCTAGATCCAATAACTGATTCCCTTATAAGAGAAAGAGCACAGAGATTCAGACCAAAGAAAGTAGAGGCAGAGAAACTGGATAACCCTTATGCTGTTACAAGCAAAGGAATGCTAGAAGCCACAAGAAACTGGACAATGGAAGGAAGGATTCCATAGAAACTTTGGAGAGAGTGTAGCCCTGCAAATATTTTGATTTCAGGCTTCTGGTCTCCATAACTATAAGAATATAAATTCCTGTTATTTTAAGTCACCCAGTTTGTGATCTTTTGTTATGGCAGCTCCAGAAAACTGATATATACTAATGAGAGGAACAGAATTAATTTTTTAGGTCAGGATAACATTTCACAGAATTGGGGCTCAAAGTTAGTGTTTCCTGTCATCCAATCATTCACAAATGCCATCTTTAAAAGCCATTATTCACTGGCAATCTTTACAAAAATCAGTAGCAAGTTTAGCCTGCGGACCTTAATGTATTTGTTATAGAAGATCAGTTGTCTAATTCACTAATTATGTTTACATTTTTAGTCCAAATTTCAATCTTTTTTTTTAACTTTTAAAGTATGTTATTTTTTTTAAATTAAAGTTTATTGTGGTTGACAACGGTTAATAAAGTTACATAAAGTTACATCATCTATATATCACATGGTGTGTTCACTATCCAGTCAGTTCTCCTTCAATCACCATATGTTTGATCCCTTTTACCCTCATCTACCACCCCGTCTCCACTTACAGCTTTAAATACTGTTTCCACAAATGATTATTTTTTTCTCTTATGAAGGTGAAACAAAATTTGTTAAATTGAGGAATGATGGTTAGAAAACACAAATCTGCAACACTTGGGGAAGAGTTTAGAAATGGATAAGTGTGGAGAAGCAGGAACCTGGGCTGCCAGGGAGAAAATGAATTTCCTCAGTGTTGGAATGTGAGAGGGAAGGTCCTGAAAAGAAACTGTTGCCGGAAGTTAGGCCATTCCATGCCCCAGACACCTGTGGCCCAGAAGTTTGGTGTGCTGACCAACTTCTATCTTTACCTCTGTATAGCTTTTCTCTTCCCCCCTCAAATTTGGAAGTTCCTGCTGGCTTCCCAAGGGAATCTTTCTTACCAAAGAGCTCCTGAGCTGAAATCGCTGCAGAAATGTCTTTCTTTCCAGTGATTTGTAGGAGCTTGCCTGGTGTTTATTACCATTGTTGCTGAGACCATCGTTTCTGAAATCTAACATAGCTGCTTTATCCTCAAATGATTCTAATAAATTATGTGTTAATTTATGAGTTCTGAATCACACAAAGGTCTAGTTTTCAGGTAGTTTGTAAAACTCACTGAGATTTGGGGGTTGGGGGCATTTTTCAATCGATCATTCCACCCTCTCCCTCCCCCTTTTAAAGGATCTGCTCACTTCAGCTATTTACCCATTATCCCTAAGAAAGAAGTGTTGGGACAATTTCACAATCCAAAACAGGTCATGATGGCCATATTTTTGGAACAGGGGACACAGTTTCTGGGAAGCAGGAATGTAAAGAAGGCTAGGGGTTACCCTCAAGGAAAGCCCTTATTTAAACATACAGTTGGATGCCAGAGAACACAAAAGCCTAGAAATATAAAACATTAGGGGCAGGGAAATTGATTTTTTTAGCTAAGAGCAAATGCAGAAGTAGTTTAGGAAGATTTGTTAAATCACAGCTTTGATCATAGGATAGTGGCAGCAATTAAATTTTAATCCCTAGGTTAGGGCTCCTGGATTCGCTCTCTTAGGGGCTGAAAGAAGTTGGGGAAAATATAGGAAGGGATATTGGCAGAGACCAGGTGACAGGTCAGTAAATAGGGCTGCACTACTGGCTCATTGTGCAGTGGAAGATGGGGTGAGTTAGCAGCCCTCCATCAATGTGGGCTGGAAGACACGCTCTACTACCCCTGGTAAGGAATCCCTGTGTGCCTCAAGGTTCTAATTTATTTATTTATTTTATTTTATTTATTTATTTTTTAAAAAAGATTTTATTGGGAAATTGGGGGAGGGAACAGCGTTGGGGAATCTGAGAAGGGGAACAGGAAAGTTACTGTTCTTTGGTTCTTCAGTCTAGCTGTGGAGGACGTCGCTTCACTGGCTCATGTTGGTATTGTGATAATTACGCTCTTCCTGGCTGAGGCAGATTGGTTGCTGGCCATTGGATGGCCGCTCACGGTGACTCACAGAAGCTCCCACTGGCTGCTGGCCGCTCACACTGGCTGCCGGCCACTCATGGTATCTTACAGCAGCCCACTGCAGCCCTGCTGCAGCCTACACCATTGCCAGGGACTCAGGGCAGCTCAGCTCCAGGTTGAGCTGTTGTTCACCATCTTAGCTATAGAGGGCAGTGTCACTGGCCCATGTGGGATCTGAACTGGCAGCCCTGATGCTCAGAGCTTCGGGCTTCCAAGCCAGTTGTTAACCAACGAGCCACTTGGCCAGCCCTCAAGATTCTAATTTATTATCTTATTCATGGAAACGGTATATAAGTCCATTATCTAGGTAGATTTGTACAGTCAATAAGAATTCACAAGAAAATCAAAGGTCTGAGATTATTTCAGTAGTGATTCAGAATAATAATTACAAGTGCCCAATTGGTAGATATCACCATGTCTGGTGTTTGTGCCTTTAGGTTCTCTGAATTAAGTACCTGAACAAAGGTGGAGGGCATACTATCTACTGTTGACCCCAAATATCAGTCTTGCTTCTATCTTGTTTCTTCTCTAAGATCAGTGGCAGTTAATGCAGGACAAAACTCTGCCCATCTGGGAGGGGGCTGTGTGAAAATGGTTGTCCAGGATCAAACCGTGGTCAACGATTTGTAGAGGCATTGTCAGATGTGATTTATGGCCTCTAATGCTTCTCTGTCATTTATTAAATGCATTCAAACTATTTTTGGATTAACATAAAAAGAAATTTAATTTAGATACTTTATTCATTTTTTATTTAAGAGTCAGGAATTCAGGGGGAAGCAAGGCAGATTAACTTGGTGAAATCACTATTAGCCGGGCAAATAAGCAAAACTGCCCATTGAAATCCAGCATTAAAATACTTGAAATATAATACTTTTTTTTTTCCAAAATATAATTCTTTATGGACCTATTCTTAAGTGATTACAAGTGACATTAATTCTAGAGAACTACTGGCTAACTCAATCTAAAATTTGAACCTGTATAGAGAGTCTAATATCTTTATTTTTCAGATGAGGCAACTGAGGACCAAGAATTTAAATGACTGGCCAGGTGCAATTTTGGCCACTACAAGAGCAGAACTAGAATGCAGTGACTTTTGAATTCCAGGTCTGCACTTTGTTTCATGGCTAGTGGGGTGGAGTTGGGATTTCAACATAGGCAGCAAGCTTCCAGATCCTGTGTCCTTCACCACCGCCTTACTTTTCTCTGAATGCAGCCCACCTCTCTCAAATCCCAGGCAACCTGTCACCTCACTACAGACTACTTTCCTTTTCTATGATGGAGTAGACTTTTCAGCTTGTCTCGGTCAAACACCATCAACAAATAAAACACCAATGTGAATACGTAAATTGAATCTGCCATCAAAAATAGACACAGCTACTTTAAGACATGGGACAAAAATCCCAGATTTGCTATGCTCTCTTATTTGAAATTAAATTTTTGGATGGTCTAATGAACCCTTACTCCAGTGCATGGAGGAGTTTCAGAAGTGCGTGACACATGTCATTAAAACAAATGACTCTGGCTCAGAAGCTGAACAAGTTCACTGGCTTCAATAAATCGTAACATTTCTCATCTCTCACCTGAATTGGGCACACATCATCCCCGTATTCATGGAAGAAAGGTGATTGACAACTCAGAATAAGACTTATTTTTAAGTTGGATAGTTTTTCTTTCTCCTTTCAGAAAGAATACAGATTAATTTTTCATTAAGTACATATGGAGATATCTTGCAATGATACTTTAGAAAGCCCCGTAGACATAGAATAATTTGCCTCTATCCATCATCAAATGAAAATGAAATGCTAGTTTGGGGACCAAGAAGATAGACCAAGACAGTTGAATTATTCACTTTTAAAGGTTTCCAGTTCAAATGTTTTGCAAGCTCATTTGCAGCTGGGTTGCAGCAGGCTCCATCCACGTCTGTCTAATGAAACTCACGCAGAAAATCTCAGTTGGAAGTTAAGGGAATCAGGGCCATTCATCAAACCTCGTCATAATTATTTAATAAGCAACATTAAATGTTCAGTCAAGTCTTTAACTCATCAGTTCAGTTATCACAGTTTAGTGCATGCAAACATCATTTACAAGGTTTCCCGCTGAATGGTGGAGGATACAAATAAACCCCATAAATTAAACTAACCCTCAAAATAACCTTCTCCTGCTTGCCTGCCCCTTGCCTCACCTTTTCTGTGCTTGAAAAGGACTCCTTAAATGGCCTTCCTCACCAGAAGTGTGTGTGTCCGTCCGTGTGTGTCTGCGCATGAATCTGCACATGTGTGTGCGCAGGTGTGTGCATGCACGTGTACCTGTGCTTTCCTTCTTGGACTTGGAAAGATTCACATTTTCCCAAGACTTCAAGGGCTTTGCTCCTTTCAGTCTGTCTGCCTGGCACCTGTATACCCATCTTGAAGAGCGGAAATAGCATTTTTATGAAGACTTAGCTTTTCCTTCTTTTTCCCATTATAATCACGACCTAAAGGATAAGATAACCTAAAGAAGGAATCATCTGCAGAGGCAGGGCATGAGAGGGTAGGACACAAGGGGACTGAGAAGGAGTTTGGGAGAAGGACAGGTGAGAAGCAGTCTTTATGTTGGAAGTTCTAACTGAGCTCTTAGGATACACTGATGTGCTGTTCGGTGTTGTGAGTTGTGTCAGAGGTCACTTGCTACCAATAATAGGGTACATATTTTTGTAATTTACTATTAAATATATTAGAGTGGATTTAAGGTTATTTCTATTAAAGCCTCATTCACTTGTATAGATTCTGTTATGCTTTCTTAGGAGAGAGGGAGCGAGAGATTTTAGTCATGTTAGTGGAGAGATTTTCATTAAACTTTCAGTCTGTTTATCTAGGCTGTGGCCGTTGGTTATGTTGGATATATAGATATATTATTTCTCTCTCTCTCTCTCTCTCTCTCTCTCTCTCTCTCTCTCTCTCTCTCTCTCTCTCTCTCTCTCTCTCTCTCTCTCTGTCTCTCTCTGTCTCTCTCTGTCTCTCTCTGTCTCTGTCTCACTCTCTCCCTATTCTTCTCCCTCTCCCTCTCTCTATAGATAAAGATTGTTGCCTTAGGAGACTCATAAAGAGGAAGCTGGTGCTCAAAGCTTTGCTTGGGTTCCTCACTTCGGTGGTTCCAGTGGTTCCAGTAAAGTGACTGCAGTATTTCTTGACTGCCATTTAGTCAGTTAGGGGTCAGCAAGCATCCACAGCTTTCTCTGGCAGTGGAATAAACAATGGTAGAAGAGCCATGGGATCTCAGTTTTCACTTCACTTTTGCAATTTATTATCTGTGTAGCCATCTGCAAGCCTTGGTTTTCATAAGTATAGATGGGATGCTAAATTTCTGTTAAAATTGTATTAAATGAGTTCTTAAATCAGAAATTGCTTTAAAGAAATAAAATGCCCCTCAAATCTTAAAGTTTCTATTGTAGTATATATAGTAACAAAGAGTATATATATGTGTTTATTAGAGAGAGAATATACATAGATATATAGAAAATATTATAGAGTGAATATGTTATATATGTATATACATATGTATAGGTATATACGTGTGTATGTATATATACGAAGTCTGACAATTAAATTCGTGAATTTGCTACAACAATGTTGCTAAATTTTTTTTGATATCAAAGGGATTATTCATTATGAATTTGGACCAACTGGACAAGCACTTAACCAAGTTTACTGTTTGGAAGTCCGAAAAGGCTACGTGAAAAATTTAGACGTCCTGACCTTTTTGCCAACAATTCATGGCTCTTGTATCACGACAATGCATCAGCTCACAGCATTGTCTGTGAGGGAGTTTTTAACCAGTAACCAACTAACTGTATTGGAACACCCTCCCTACTCACCTGATCTGGCCCTTAATAACTTCTTTCTTTATCCGAAGATAAAGAAAATAGTGAAATGAAGACATTTTGATGACATCCAGGATATCAAGGGTAATAGGATGACAGCTCTGATAGCCATTCCAGAAAAAGAGTTCCAAAATTGCTTTGTAGGGTGGATTAGGTGCTGGTGACAGTGCATAGCTTCCCAAGGAGAGTACTTCAAACATGCCCGTAGTGATATTCAGCAATGAGGTATGTAGTGCTTTTTCTAGGATGAGTTTGTGAACTTAATTGTCTGGCCTCATATATATGCTTGAGGTAGAATCTAAAAACTTTAACATTTATAAGTTTAGGAAGTTATAATAAGTTATAATAAGAAGAAATTATCAATACTTTAGCTGTGCCTGTTGAGACTACCAAATCTTAGGGAGGTGCTTTACCCAAATGATGCCAATTGAATATTCATGATCTCTCTGTGGATGATCATAGTATTGTGCATTGAAATAAAGTATTGATATATTACATGCAATGGTGGGATTTGTGGATATGCTGTATTAAAAATGTGCTCATGGAATTGCTATTCAAATTGTTTCAAGGCCTCATCAAGCATGTCATATTTTCCTTTGCTTTCTGTGCACTACTCTCAGTGGGTCCCACTGGGTTTCCTTTAACTGTTCCTCAGAATGAGATCTTTCCCACTTATAGGGTCTTCTACATATGCTGTTCCCTCCCCCGATCATTATTCTGTTTCTGATCCCTTCCAACGCACACATCTGGTCACCTTGCAGTTATATTTCAGATCTTGTACTCATTGACCTCTGTGAACAAGTCACATCCACTCACCTTCTAGTTTTTTGCTGTTGCAATACTATGTTCTCTCCTTTCTTGCACTTATCACAGTAGTAAACTTAGATTTGTTTTACTACATGTATTGATTGTCTGCCTCGCTAGTGTGTTATAACTGCTAAGAGTAAGTCTGCTTTACGCACTGTGATATTGCCAGAGCTTCGGTCAGAACTTAGTACATTGTAGGAGACAAGTGAGTGTTTGTGGAAAACATGGCTTTCTCATGCTCCCTCATTGGCTCAACTGGGATTATCCAAAGCCCCCAAACAGTGCAATGCTAAGTGGTATTCATCATTCAGCTCATTCTGTGAACATGCATCTATCATATTATGCTAAGCCCTAGACCCTGTTCTAGATCAAACTATGAGATATAGTTATTCAGTGAGAGACAGGTCATTGTGGTGACATTGAGATGACTAAGATTTAAATCAGCAGATATAAAAAAATCAGAGGGCGTTATAAGTAGAAGAGCAAAAACACATCAGAGATGCAGGAGATTCAAATGTACTTGATAAGAATGTTTCAATCACTTTAACTGATGTAGCAGTCCAAGGGAAGTGATGTCAGTAAGATGCATGTAAGAATATGTGAAATGCATGTAAGTCTCAGGTGGATAATATTCTACACAAATCTAAGGTGGTTGTACCTTTGTAGCTGACAACTGTTGCAACTTTAGTCTTGGTCTAGTCCAGTTATTTGGAATTCTTTTTATCTGTATTTGTGAAATCTCTATCCATAGTCTCACACACTTCATATGTGATGTCTTATTTAATCTTCACACCATCTCTTTGGGTCTTACAGATGAAGGAGCTGAAATTTAGAGAAGTGAACTAACTTGACCTTGGTCCCTGTGAAGTAAGAATATGTCTAGGAGTCGAACCCCTGTGGTCTGTCTCCAGAACCCATGCATTAGTTTGAACATGGAGTCTGTAGAAATCATGTCCACAGGAGGACCTGAGGTATCATCACTTTACACCATAGAACAGATTATGGCCTCTGTATACTGGCTGGTATCTGACCACGAACTCACAACAGACTTGTGCTTCATCTCTGGAGGAATCATACATTTGGTTTAATAAATTTACATCTTAAAAGAACAGGGTTAATATAAACTTATGGAAACTATTGTTTTTCAATCCAGGAGAAAAGATACAGCAGACATTACTGACTTCGGTGCTATTAACACTTGTCTTACTCTGTTGCCACTGTTAGTTATTGCTATGACGTTGGGCAAATCACTGCTCTGTGGCCTGCTATGTATTTCCTTTCCCATAAAAAGGTCATATTCGGCCAAGATATCTCTAAGATCTTGTACCACACTCTTTTTTTGCTTCTCTACACATCTTTGTTCTGATTTTAGCCCCAATTTCTGCTACAGAGGCATGGAGGCATTGGTGGGCTTCATGCAGGTATAACTTCTTGGAGCTGCCTCCCTTGGGACTTAACTTCCACTAAAAACAAGCTTGTAGGACCTTGCCTGGGTACTCAGCAGGCACAACCTGGAAGTCCCCTTTTATCTCTTGGAAGACAATTCTGAATGCAATTCACAGGGTTCCCCCAGGCTACTGCAGAACTGAGAGTGAGTGAGTGGTCCTGTGATGGGCAACTTAACATATCCTTGATTGACTTTCCCTCCTTTCACATTCGTTGTCTCTCTCCCTCACTCCCTATACATGACCCTCATGCAAGTCTTCATCATAGTCCCTGTTTTGAGAGTCACACAGGCTAAGAGAGGCCCCTCCCACAGTCAGGGTTGTTGACACTCTGATCTAGCAGAAGGGACTCTGAACATCTCCTGGGTGGGACTAACATGACCAGATAAATTCCTGAGAGCCTTCCAGACTTTCCAGTTAGACATTTGAAAGATGCTAAAATAATTATTGGATAGCCTTTTAGTAAAACTTACATTTTTGGGGAAGTCAGGAAGGATAAAAAATAAAGGATTATTCTAATAATCGACAGCAACAACAATGTCACTTTCTAAAAATCACTTGGATTCTGCACTGAATCACCCTCCTTCAAAGGGTTTGTAATGTTTAGGGTAACTTCCAAAATATCTTAAAAAATATTCATTCACATAATTTTTCTTAAAAACTATTTCTCAATAAATGTATATTGTGAGATTTCAGAAGGAAATATTCAAAATGTGGTGACAGGCTTGATGAGGTGGTGATGAAGTTAATGTGGAGAACATGTGGAGAGGGGAGGAAATGAGGGAGGCTAAGGAGAAAGTGGGAAGAAGATGGAAGAGGCGAGATGCTATTCAGAGTGCTGGGATTTCTTAAGACAGATCTTTTTATTGAAGTTTTCATTGACTCCATTAAATTGCTATTATCTCCAAATACCAGATAAAACCATTTTCATAAGTAAGTCCTCAAATACATTCCACAGCAAAGTGGGGAAGTGGAAGGAGATGACATTAAGTTCATGACCCTCTGTTGACTCATCCATAAAATGAAGGTGTTGGATTGCTATGAGTTCTTCTAACTCTCTAATCGAAGAACCAGATACTAGAAAATAAAAGTCTATGAGCTCAGACACCACTATTCTTTCTGCTGCTGGTGTTTTCAGATAACACAGACCAGAGCTTTCTTGGTACTTGCACAGCCTTTGGTCACTAGATGAAACCTAGTTATCCATTCTTGCCTTTGGTGTGAGGTATTTGTAAAGATCACATGAAACATATGTACACCAATGACTGACAGAGAACATTCGTGAATTTTAGTTTTAAACGCTCATTGTAAGATAAAATATAGATGGCTGCTGTCTGGGGTATTCTTTTATAATGAAGATGGGCAGTAAAATAAAATTATCTAATTATCAAAATTATTGGCTCAATAAGCAAAGATGCAGCTGCAAATCACTTGAAAAAGTGAGAAATGTTGTAGTTGACAATAAACGCAACAAAACTTAAGAGTATAATATAGAGGACAAAATGGCCATGTCGTTGAAAATTTTCACTTCAGGGAACAATGTTAGTGATATTAACCAAAATTAATCAAGGGTCTACAGTGTGGCAGGCATCACTGTGGATATATTGCATGTAATCCCCACAGCAACCTTACAAAATCACTCTAACTGTTACCCTGTTCTTAGAAACAATGAACTGAGACACAGAGAGGTTAAGTAACTTGCCCAAAGCAACAGGCCTACTAAGTGTGGGAGCTTGGATTTGTACCTCAGCAATCTGGCTTCAGGATAGGTATGTTCAACCAATATCCTCCACTAACTCTAGAGTTGCCCAAATGAAATTTATAGGCGTACTCTAGTGAGAGGAACACATTACTGCTCAGTAATCAATCAAACTTTTTTTAACCCCATTTTCTATTACTCTGCAGCCCCACTCAGGGCTCCAAGAAGCAAACATTACTTTGACAACCTGGCATGTACCACTCTCAATCTGTCTTTCCAAGACACTGCCTCAAGTATCTCTGTATTTGTTTTTCCAAATCATAGTATAGCTACTCTTCAGTACTTGCCACGAGGCCCAATTTTTTCAAAAGCCTTTCTCAGATTCTTTCAGCTGAAACACACCTCTCCTCCCACTAAATTGCTACCACATTTTCAGTTTGCACTGATCATCATTTTTTTAAAAGCATTTTACAGGTTTTGATATTTAATAATTCAAACATATGGGCTATAACCCATATGGACAAAAAGGTCTTTGGGGTCCTTTTTTATTTTTATTTCTTATTTTTATTTTTTGTAACAGAGTAAAATTAGACCAAAAAGTGAGAAAACCACCGTGGATTAGCCCTAACCTCATGACAGATTCATTTTTTTTGCTATGAACTCACAAGCAATCATTGTTATGGAACTCTGAGCCCTTTAGAAGTCCTTGGCTGAGTCTAGGTTTTGTTCCTTCTACCTCAGGAAACTGGTTTTTGATGATCTGAGGGATTTTGACCAAAGTTAGCTTGTTTTGTCCTTTGCTTTTTGTTTGTGTTTTGTTTTCCTTATCTATTCTTTTCTTTTTTCTCATTCTTTTTCTTTTTTTCTTATTCCCCCTTGTCCTTTTACTTTTTTTTTTTACTTCATTATTTTATTTTTCTTTCTCTTATTTTTTCTGAGTTTTAAGCTGACCTTGGGAAACCGTGCCTGAAGGGTGCAGGTGTGTTGAATGCCATCGTGTTCCCTCCAAAAGGTTCAAATTAAGAGGATATCCAACACCTTCATAGACTTCAAACACACTGTGTCTCAAATAACTGCTGGGGTTAAATTCTAAGAACTCTCAGGAGTCTCCTGGCAAATGAGGAGAGGCAAAGCCCATCCTGTCTGGCCATGCCATTGACCCACACCTGCTGACACTTCAGAAACTGGACATTTTCTTGAGCCCCTCTTCCCTTCTCTGCTCTGTCTTTCCCTCCATGTTTATGGGGGAGGGAAGATGGTTCTTAACTTCATTTCTTCCAAATCTTGTAGTAAAATTGATGCTCCAAGAAGATGTAGGATGGATATCCTGTTGTTTTGCATTCTATCTGCACAGAATTGGGGCTGTTGTATTCCAATTTAAGAAGCCTATGGTAGGGCCAGCCGAATGGCTCAGTTGGTTAAGAGCTCGCTCAAGAGTGCAAGCTGAGCTCTGAGCAACAGCGGTTCGAGGCCAGCCCGGGCTGAGTTGCCATTGAGCTGCCAACAGGTGGCAGGATGGCTCAGCTAAAAAAAAAAAAGAAGAAGCCTATGGTAATACAGTAGTTGGAGTTAATTAGGAAAAAAAAAAAAACAATGGGAAAATGACATAAGAGAATTATCACTGTAACACCCAACAAGAAAAAATGATCAAATGTGGTCCCTAAGGCATATTTAAAAAGAATATTAAAAGTAGTTCAGAAGTAGCCATATTGTGGGGTGGACATGCAGAAATTGTGTATTACCTTCCTAGACAAACTCCTCAGATATTTTCAGAAGGACCAATGGGAACGTGTGATCCTGTTGAGCTGTGTTAATTATGGGCAAGAGGTCCACAACAAGTTAAGAAAGCTCTGTGAACGAGACTGCCAGAAGCCAGAAAAGTAGCATGGGTATGGTCCCCCAAAGCAGCGTTGGGAGTCACTTTACTGTGTAGCCAAGTTTCCTGACTGTATAATGTAAGAATTGGGCCATTTCACTGTGATTTTTTTTTTCTTTTAATAATAGTGGAATGGAGCAGCCAACTGGTTAGCCAGTCTGAGGTTCCAAAGCATGCTCCATAGAGAGGCAAATGTCTTGGGGTGCCCACAGATAGGATTCATGACAAGAGTCAGCAGCTGAGAGAGATGGAAAGAAAGACATGAAAGGTGACTTTTAGTATCAAGTTCCAGGTTTCCAAGTACTGGGCATTTCCATTTTAGGCATTATGGTTTCAGAAACCCATTAGAACTTCTGTGTAGGTTTCTAAGAAGCCTAAGGAATGTCCCAGAAAACCCGCAGTCACTGATCATTCTTATCCTACGCCCACTTGTGAGCCCCCCTACATTTATCATCTTGATTAATATTTTGCATTATTTTAAGTGCATTATTTTATAAATTGTATTCTCTTCTTTCACTTGGATCAAAAAGTCATTGAGTTTAGAACCAAGCTTTATTCATCTTTTATGTCCAAAACCTTGCATATTTCTGGATAAATGCTTAGAACTCAATAAGTATTGATAAACTGATTACATTACCAAATCAAAGTTGAGAGATTTAGAGTAATTAAAGACTTGAGTTGGGTCTTTGAAGAATGTATTCATTGAAATACACATAGAACAAGGGGTGGGAATGCAATATGATCAAAGACAAAGAGAAGGGATGTAAAATGGAGATTTTACATGAGATTTGGGCATGAGGTTCAGTGAACAGGCTTGTACCTGAGGGAGAAGGAACACATCTAAGTATAATTTGTTCACATATCATCAGTCCTATTATAATATTGGTATTTGGTGGTTGCATGGAGGGTGATGCGATCTGTCAAGTGTTTCACTCACTGGTGTCATTGGCAGATGTGAAGAACATCATTTAATCAGTATATTTATGTGCTCAGGTCCACTAACAACTACAAAACATAGCGAGGTTAAACAAAGTTAAAGGAAGAATATACTTTGAAGATTGTTCTAGTTTCTATTGCTGCACAGCAAAATATTCCTAAAGCTTAGTAGCTTGAAACAACAATTCATTTCTCATGATTGTGTGGGTTGACTGGGCTCGGCTGTGAGGCCATTGCTTGGGATCTCATGCAGTTGTCATCAAATGGTGGCTGGGCTGGAGTTATCTGAAGGTTTGACTCAGCTGAGCATCCAAGATGGCTCAATAACAAGGCTGTCAGTATGGATGCTGCATGCCAGTTGGGAGCTCAGCTGGACTTCACTGGAGATGTTACATGTGGTCTCTCTTGGCAACTTGGCCCTCAGTATAGTTGCTAGATTCCCAGAAGAAGAGTCAAAAAATGTGAGTTCCAAGATATTTGGAGGGAAGCCACATGATTTTTTATGACCCACCATTAGAATTCTCAAAACATCTCTTCGACTGCATTTTATTGGTCAAAACAAGTCACACAAGACAGTATAGACTTGGATAGAAATTAAGCTTCTTTTGATGTGAGGAGGACCATGCATTTCTGGGGAGGGAAGGAATTCATGGTGTCCATCTTAGGTTATCTACCACAGATAATTTCAAAAACCATTCATAACTGAATAGCCATTTGTTGATTTAAGAGGTATTTCTTGACTACCTATTACATCTAGGGACTGTAATAGCACTATTGCAGTAAACACAATAAATATTTTCACTTCCGTACATGTGATGGTTAATTTTATGTGTCAAGCTGACTGGCCATAGGGTACCCAGATTAAACGTTATTTCTGGCTGTTTCTGTTTCCAGATGAGATTAGCCTTTCAATTGGTGGACTCAGTAAAGTAGATTGTCCTTCTCAATGTGGGTGGGCATCATCCAATATGTTGAGGACTTGAGTAGAACAAAAGGCAGAGGAAGAATGAATTTGCCCCTTTTTCTTCTTGCCTGATTGCATACAGCTGGGATTTCCCATTTTTTCCTGCCCTTAGAGCTCTGGGTTCTCAGGCCTTCAGGCACACTGAATTACATTGTGAGTTGTCCTAGATCTCCAGTGCGTGCATCCTCTCTCTCTCTCTCTCTCTCTCTCTCTCTCTCTCTCTCTCTCTCTCTCTCTCTCTCTCTCTCTCCCCCCCACCATGAAAATAAACAAAAAAGGATAAAAGAAAAAAGGAAAAAGAAAGACAGAAATGGGGCACTGATGTAGAAGGAATTGTCAAAAAAACCTCTCGTGGGAGTTAAAATTACGATGGAACCTTGATTGAAGTGAGAGGCTGAGATGTGGTATTATCTGGGAAACTGTGCTCTAGGCACAGAGATGAGGATGTGCTTGGTAGAACATCAGAGAGGGCAGCGTGGCTAGATTGGGGTGAGAGAGGGAGAAAGCTCTTGGAGATGAGTTTGGAGAGTTTGTCAAGAGCCAGATAATTTAATGCCTTATAATTATGGGGAAAATTTTATTCTAATTTTTATTTTATTCTAATTCTGATGAGAAACAATTGGAAAACAGAACTGTGATCAGATTCATGCTTTATTTGATTCAATATAGCTGCTATATTATGAGAGACTGGATGATGGGGCGATAGAGAAATCAGGAACAAGAATGGGGGCAAATAGACCAATTAAAAGCTTCATGGTGGTCCAGGAAAGAGTTGATGGTGGCATGGCCTAGAACATTGCTAAAGAAAAACTTAAAATAAGCTAAATTCAATAATATTTTGAAGTTAGAACCAGCAGGATTTGTTAGTAGGTTGGTGTTAGGAGATAAATCAAAGATTTTAACTCTTGAGTGAAAGAGTGAATGATGGACTTTTCTGAGACAAAATTACTGAGGGAAAAACAGGTTTAAAGGCATGAAAATCAATTAATTTGTTTTTTTTTCTTCTTTTCTTTTTACTTTACATACAATGAAATGCAGAAATCTTAAGTGTGCATTTACTAAGTTTTGGTAACTTCATATATCTGTATAATTCAAACTCCTATCAAAACATTGGCTATGACAATCCTAGAAAGTTTCCTCATTCTTCTTTCCAGTGCATCCCGTAAAAACACTTTTTTTTTTTTTTTTTTTTTTTTTTTAGCTGAGCCATCCTGCTACCTGTTGGCAGCTTAGCGGCAACTCAGCTCGGGCTGGGCATCGAGTTCTGTTGCTCAGAGCTCAGCTCACACTTTTGAGCGAGTTCTTAACCAACTGAGTCACTCAGCTGGCCCTTCTTTTTTTTTCTTTTTAAGATTTTATTGGGGACTTGGGGGACGGGAACAGCAATGGGGAATCAGGGAAGGGGAACAGACAAGTTGCTGTCCTTTTGTTCTTCTTTATAGTTATGGAGGATGTTGCTTCACTGGCCCATGTTGGTATTATCAGTGCACTCTTTCCAGGTGAGGAAGATGGGTCGCTGGCCATTGGACAGCCACTCATGGGACTCTTGGCAGCTCTCGCCCACTGCCAGCCACTCATGCTGGCTGCCAGCTACTCAGGCAGCCCACTGCAACCCCACTGCAGCCTACTCTATTGCTGGCAACTCACGGCAGCCCAGCTCCAGGTTGACCTGTTGTTCACCATCTTTGCTGTAGAGGGCACAGCGTCACTGGCCCTCATGTAGGATCTGAACCAGGGACCTGCTGATCAGAGCTGGCATCCCAAGCCAACTCTTAACCAATGTTCCACTCTGTCAGCCCTGGAAACAACATTTGATTTTGTTCCCCCTGTGTAGGCTCCTTTTTTTCTGTTCTAGAACTTCATGCTAATAGAATCAAATGATTCCATTTACTTCCAAGATTGTGGGTGGTTTTTCAAATGATATGTTCAATATCTTTATTAAATATCCATTTGAAGATGCCACATAGTCAGAATCAATTAAAGACGGCCAGTATGTTTCTTTATTGACAAAGGTAATAGATAAAGGATATATGAGAGTGTTGGGAACAGTCCTGCTGGCTGTGCATTCTGAGCACAGGTTGCAAAGCGGTGGTACTTTATAATTAGATTATTTGCAAAAATGACACTAGGGTGGCAACACAGTTAGTTTACTTAGTCAGGAATCCATTTTAGGGGGAGCAAAATGTTGGGTGGGTCTTTTGATTATAGGTCTTGTAAAAGAAAAAAAACGGCTGAGGAGAATGAACCAAAGCTATTAGACAGTGTCGGTAGATCTACAAAAGACTGGGGAACTTACTCTCACAAGTTTCTATTCCAGCATCGATTTGATAACTTTAGGCTAGTGGTAGAGAACCAAACTCAATACATGGAGCTTTGTCCTTTCAACACTGCCTTGTAAAAACCATGACAGGCTGAAGGTTGACAGTGCCCTTGTCATGTGAAAGAAATGGCAATTTTTAATCACTTGCCTTGGGTGAAACAGTGGATAACTGCCTCTGAAGAAGAGACGGTTGTTATTTGTTGCAGCTTGTGGGTGGTCTGTCTGCTTGGCACATTCAAACTGACTGGAGCTCTGAAGGGAAGCCAAAGACAGGGTTTTTTGTTTGTTTTTTGTTTTTGTTTTGTTTCCCCCCTCTCTTTTCACATAGAATTGGAAAGTGGGTCCTGATCCTGGAACTGAGATCACAGTTGGTCACCATTCTGCCCTTTTCTCTTAAGATATAAAACACTAAAGAAAGTCCATTTAAGAATATATTACTTACTCTACAGACAGCTACCTATAGGGAGTGATTTGACAGGAACTAGAAAACTCTTCAGGCCCAAAATATCTTCCTTCTTGAAATCTGTTGTTTGACAGCAGAGCCTGAAGGCCTTGGGGATTCTGGGAGTCTCTGCTGCCTCTGTAAATACCTGTGGGACAGAGAACATATTAAGCTCTCATCAGCTGGGGGATTTATTTAATCTATCTGAGGGCAAAGCCCTGTGGGAACCTGACACAGAAAGGAGGTAGGTGGTGATGCTCAGATGGGGGAAGAACCTTGAAGTAAGGGCTGTTTGCAAGGGGGTAACCCAGAGAGAGGCTATTGACTTGAGCAATTCTCCAAGGTCTGTGTATCACCGCACTGGGGTTCCCTTCGGAGGCATTCACTTTCCCCTCCCCCACCTCTGCCATGTGCTGGAGGCTGTACCTCTCAGCCATTACTGGAAGCACTCATGCACAGTCATCCATCAGGAAGCATGCCTTTCTCTCGTTTGCCCTCTCTCTGTCCTTTTGGCTCTCCTTCTTTATGCTCCATTTAGAAATGTTGACAAGGCATTGTTCTCTGCTGACTAGTTTGCTTTTTAAGTTTAGTTATTAAGGGGCTCTTTTGTTGTTGTTGTTGTTTTCTGCAGCACTGGATCTTAATAGCTGCTGAACTGCAAATAATGGAAAAAAGCAAACAACTAGAAAAAGAAAATGTTGAGAAGTAATATTTCCCAAATAATGACACCTGAGCTGGCAGAGCAGGAGGCATTTCTGTAACATGGATCACAGAGGAGAAAACTGTTAAAATCTTTGAGGCTGGAATCCCATTAGCGGCAATGGGGAATTAAGGAGTTTATGAGTCTGCTATTTTTAGTGGAGAAAACTGAGGGATTGTAATAGCGCTGGCTTGCTACAAGTGTGAGGCATTCATTGGGCTTAGTAGAGAGAAGTGTTTACGTGAAGAATAGAATTGGAAAAAGAGGATAAATTGTGTGCCATGTGGGGGTGTTTGGGCTCTGTGGAGAAAAGTGATAATGAGGACTTTTATAAAGAAGATGATAATGGTGGCAATATCTCACACCTTATATATTTCCCCATTGGTAAAAGACAAGTAGGTGAATCTGGAGAATGAAAGGAGGCCCTAGTCAATTTATGAAACATGTTTCTATTCAGCAGTCTCCCCCAAATTTTATTTTCATGATCATGAATAACAAGCAATTAGGGGACTTTATGAGCCATATATTTCATATCAAGGAGGAAGGCCCATAATTCACTTTTCTGACCAGAGGTAGAGTGAGTAAGGCTAGCCAGAAGAGGCTATGTACAAACACGATTACTATGCTAAATGTTCTTCTCAACTGAAGAGTGTGACCAACTGTCTTTAGCCTGATGTAGAATGGGTGATAGCTGTACCAGATAGTCACTTTAGATTTAGAATTGTCCCAAGTCTGGAATTGGGAAAGCCCAACCATGATTTCCAGGCTAAGGACAATTGGGAGACATCCCTTAAGTATTTAGAGTTGGTGTAAGATGGTCACTTTGGGAACATTAGCTAAAAATAGATTTGATCCCCCAATTTAACACTGGAAAAAGCAAAGTCATTTGAAGGCCTTGGGATTGGTTAGCTATGCCTTTATGCTATATCCAGGTGCCCACAGGATCCAGAGGTCACAGACCTATAAAACTACACTCAATCCTTACCTCTGTGAGACTCAGGACTGCTCTAGAATGTATTTGCACAGGAACCCATACCAGCCTAACTAAACGCAGCGTTACCTTAGAACATCTGGCTGAAATGAAGAACCTTGGCAATGCAGAGTCTGGAAGACAGATTGTGATGGGGCTTAACAGGGAAAAAAAGTAAATATGAGCCAGTAACACTTATATGTGCCAGACACCAGGCTAGGTGCTTTCTGTACAGTTTCTCACTTAATTCTTATAATGACTATATGAGATAGGCATTATGACTCCCATTTTTAGTTTCGAGGAAACTGGCTTTCAGAGATGAAGAACAAGAACACAGTTGCTAAGTGATCATACCAGGACTCAAACCCATGGCTGGCTGACCTGAATGGCTATATGATTAGCCAAAAAAGTTTAGTTTTTCATCAAACAAAAGAATAACATCAGTATTTATTTTAGTTATTTACCCCAGACCAACAATTTGGGGACTGTTTTGCACTACGAAATTGCAAGCTGTCTTGTGTGAGTTAATGCCGAACATTTATGCAATTTTAGCCCATTATGTTCCAATTCATCTATCGTAATCTTTCCTGAAGAAAAGAGGGAGGGGTGATTTGGTCAGGGGAAAATTCCTCATTCACCATTAATTTGTGTAAAAAAATTCAGTTTGAAATGTCTAACAAATTGAATTAAATTGAGAAAGGTCATAAGAGTTTATCAGTTGAAATCGTCAAGACAGCAGTAAAGAAAGTAGTTAGGAGGCTGATTTTATATTAGCAGGCAAGCCAACCAGGTCACTCTATTAAAATTCCAAGGAAGCCTGAATCGCAGTGCTGCTCAATGTGACAATTAAATGTAATATGTAATTTCTTCCACTACCCATTACACTGATGGCCAAGGTAGCCATTCCAAAATGAAAGCTGCAGGAGTGATTAATGCAGCATAGCGCTGCATGTATGTGTGGGGCCATGTGGTTTATTTCATTACAACTTATTAGTCCCTGCTATTTTCTCCTCCTTGATGGCCAAATCTCAACTTTCAACTGTAAGCTCAGTCCTAATTCATTTATCCAACATTGTTTATCATTGATATGTAATTAGCAATTATGCCTGGCTCCCGTTCCCTCACATTGATGTACTATGCAGTCCTTTACATCTCAAGAGCATCACCCATAGGGTTATTTTACTTGGTAGTTGAAAGTTGCATGTGTATTTATTTTTATTTTGAGTGAGCCCATGAGCAGGCTCATTGAAAGCTCTTTGTTTGACTGGTCCACTAAATCGACTTGGATTTAAGGGGACTTGCATTCATTTTCAGCTATGTGGCTCTTTGGTTGAAACATGTAGCAGCAGCCATGTCCTTCCCCTAGAATTTAGTTTGCTGCCTCTAAGAGGAGATATTTCCATGGTTAACGCCAAAGTCTCTTCCTAGGAGCAACCAATGGTTCTTGAGTCCAATAGGTGAAGATAGTAACTAGGAATGTCATTCAATCCCAGGTCATAGTATTATATTTGGAGGCAAAATTGGAACTTTTGGTATGATGAAACAGCAAAAATCCAAATTTCTAAATTGGGTGTGGTGATAAGAGATATTGGACTACTTTAAAGGAAACAAAATTATATTCATGAACTCTTTTTTTCTAACAATAAACATGAAGATATTCTTTCCAACACATTTTATAGTTGAAAGGTTATTATCTAAGGTACACGAAGAGCTATTAAAATCAATGTGAAAAGCATCATCACCTCAACAGAAAAATATAGTTAACTCATAAATATAGTCATTAGGTATAAAAAAACACAAAAACCAATATATTTTCAAATTTTCAGAGTTCAATAATGTTTTTAAGAGTGAATTACATTATACCTTTTACAGTATACATTATTATTCTTATTTATTAAGAGAGAAACCAGTGTATTTGAAATCCTCAGCACATCCATATTCTTACATTCCCTCTTTCTTTGCCAGAAATAACCACTATTTTCAATATTATGTGAATAATTTTCTTGCTTTTGTTAATGATTTCACTACATGTGATATGGCTTAACCATGCATTATTTAGATTTGCTTGTATTTAAATGTTATATTAATAGCAGCGTACTGTATGTGTTCTTTCCCATGTGGGTAAAGCTATACTCTTATTTTTAGTTCTATGTAGTATCCAGCATTACAAACATATCCCCTTTTATTTATTCATTATACTGTTGGTAGACAGTATAGTTTGATTTCAGGCTTTGCTATCACAAATAATGCCATCAGAAGTATTCTCAAAGAGTTATCTTGGTGAACAAGGAAACAAGAATTTTTCTCAAGTAAATATACCTAGGAGTAGAATTGTTGGGTCATGTGTAGGATGATCACTTAGTATATTGTTCTAATTGGAACATTTTGAAAAATTAAAGGGAGAATTATTAATAAATACTCTAAGAAAACGGGTAAACTGGAAGTACCAGTATATGGCTACCGACATTATAATACATGAGCATGTTGAAATTTGGTGGCTAATGCGAAAAAGTTTTCCTAAGTTGTACAAATTGAAACTCCCATCAGCCATGTCTGAGAGTTCCCTTGGTCTTCATTTTTACCAAGGACATTAAATGGGTTACTTCCCTCCTAATTACTAAGGTTGAACAGAGTTTTCTTGTTTTTATATTTTCAGGCATCCATTCTTTTTTTCCTCTGAAATAATTGTTTGTACAATAACTAGCCATATCTTTTACTCACTTTTCTATTAGAATGCTTGCTTTATTCTTATTCTGCCAATTATACGGTTCCCTATATGAGTGGATGTATTTCTTCGCTCTTCTGTTTTACTGGCCCGTATATCTATTCCCATGACAATACCACTACCACAATATCTTAATTGCTATAACATTTTAGTAAATTTTACAAGGATTCACTTCTCTGAGTCTAATATTATGTGCCTCTAAATAGTTATGGAAAATTCTCAGCTAATATCTCTATATGTCACCTCTCCATTATGCTCCTTATCTGGAAATCAAGTTGGTTGCATGTTAGATTAGACCTCTTCATCCCATTTATCCTCTCTTATTGTCTATTTTATATTTCCTTTTCTTTAACTGGGTAGTTTCTTCAGACTTCTGTCAGTTCATTAATTTTTTGGTCATCTGTGTTTAATCTGCTGTGGGTTTTTTTTGAATTTTAGAATTTTAGAATTTTTAAAATTTTAGATTTCAATTTTCATGTTTTTAATTTCTAGAAAATCCATTTAGTCAATTGCCAATATGTCTTATAAGTTTAAAAGTCTCTGGTTCATTCATGACATTTTGTGCCTTCTCTTTCATTATTTTAACTTCTAAACATACTTATTTTATATTATTAATCTGATCATTTTCATACCGCTAGTCTTTGCAGATCTGATTAGTGTGTTCTTGTTTTGCTGACCCTCATGTACAGTGGAATCGTTCCTCATGTATTTAGTAAGTTATGAATGTGAAATTCATTCCTAAACTCATGTGAGAATAACATTTTACTCATTTTTTTTTCACTCTTCCTGCTCAATATAAAAGCAGAACAAAGAGGCAGGTTTTCTTTTGTGGGCAAGCATTTTGTTTTCCTAATTCATCAGTGAATGTGTCATTCTTTAGGTATCCTATCTTTCTTTTTTCAGAGATTTCTGATTCAAACTCCCTTGGGCTGCAGGTTTTTTATTTTTTCTCTTATTCCTGTTTTCTTATGAGACTGACACGCTACCTACTGTGCTAATGAGGCACGTTATTCATGATTTTTTATATTGTTTAAACTTAGGCAAATTTTGGATCCAATTTGCAAACTACAGCAAATCAGTCTGGTTTGTCTGAAATATAAAGAATGCTGTATGTAAAAATTTCAGAATACATGTAAAATATGTTTAAAAACATGACCATACAAATTTCCCTTAAAGCAAATCTCATCAAATATCAGTGGTTTAAAATTACAAAGAATATGTTCTTTGATAAGAGTAGATTTAAGCGAGGCAAAGAAGAAACAATCAAAATGCAATTTTAACTATAAAATCCTCACCATCTTGGTAGTACACCAAAACACTTTAAAATAACTAACATGTCAAGTGAGAAATCATGATAGAAATTAAAAATATTTTTATTATATTAGTTTCACGTGTACAAAACAACATAATGATTGTACACTTACACCCCTCACAAAGTGATAAAACTTTCCCCAAGAAAAATATTTTTTAAATTTGAATGATAAAATATGACATATCAGTTCCCATGAGTTGTCACTAAAGCTGTGACTAGGGGGAAATTCATAGCTTTAAATGTGTATATTTTAAAAAATAGAGGAATACCAATGAGCTCTGCATTTATCTGAAGAATAATTAAATCTAAATGAATGAGGGAAATAATAAAAATTAACAAAGAAATTAATATGGAAAATATATTGGAGAGATTTAAGAAATCTAAAAATTGGTTTCTTTAAAAGGATAAATTGATGAATTTTGGGGGAAGATTGACTAACAACAAAAAAAGAAAGTACAGATAA
Organism: Aselliscus stoliczkanus; assembly: GCA_033961575.1. NCBI lineage: Eukaryota > Metazoa > Chordata > Mammalia > Chiroptera > Hipposideridae > Aselliscus > Aselliscus stoliczkanus. The sequence continues at coordinate 89,626,927 of CM066738.1, read as the reverse complement.
TCAATATTAATGGAAATTATAACATTGTTTAGATCCCACATATTACAGGTTGATAATAGAAAAGTATCAACTTTATGCAGTAAGTCTGAAAATTTAGATGAAATAAGAGTATCCCTAGGGGAAAAAAGAATAAATATTATACAAGAGAAAAACCAAAACTAAAACAGACTTTGAAATTTTAAAGGAAATTCATCCATAAAGAAATTTGCAATACCAGATGGTATCATCATTGAATTATTCCAAATATTTAAGAAATGAATAATACCTATGTTATATGAAATGTTTCAGATAAAATAAAATGAGGAAAATTATTTTTTTATAAGACCAGAATAACTTGCAAGGATTATACAAAAACAAACAAACAAACAAACAAAAACCACATAAAACAACAACAAAAAAACCAGTTAAAATAACATTGCTGCATGAATACAGATTTTTAAATCTTGAATAAAACATTATCAAGAAAATCCAGTTATATATACAGTAATTCATCACAAACAAGTTATACTTAATTCTAGAAATTCGCAGTTGTTTTCATATAAGAAAATTAATAAGTTGCACTTTTGTGATTAATCGGGACACATGATCATCTCCATAGGTACAACAATGATGTTAAAAAATTAAACAAGTATGTCAGATATGGCAGGGATGTTGGAATCATCACACTGGGGATTTGAAACAATTATGCTTAATATGCTAAAGACTCTCAAGTAGACAGTATGTAAGAACAGATAGGCAATGTAAGCAGAGAGATGAGGATTCTAAGAAAGAAAGACATTTTAGAGAGTAAAACCACTGTAACATAAATAAGAATGCCTTGGATGTAGTTATTAGTAGATTTGACATGGCTGAAGAAAGAATCTCTGAACTTGAGGATATGTCAGTAGAACCATCCAAAATAGAAAAACAAAGAGAAAAGGGCTGGGAAAGAAAAATAAAAACAGAATATACAAGAACTGTGGGGAACTACAATAAGTGTAACAAGCATAATGGGAATAACAGAAGGAGAGGAAAGAAAATGAAAAGCAGGAAAAATATTTTAAGGAATAATAACAGAATTTCCCCAAAATAATGTCAGACACCAAACCACAGATCCAGGAAGCTCAGAGAACGTGAAGAAGGATAAATATGAAAAACAAACAAACAAAACATTCACAATCTATGCATATTATTTTCAAACAACAGAAAATCAAAGCTAAAGAAGTAGAAGCAGAGGGAATACTTACTATCTCATTCTATAAGGCCATTACTATGCTATCAAAACCAGACAATGACATTACAAGAAAACTGCAGGCCAATATCTCTCATGACCATAGATGCAAAAATCTTCAACAAAATACTAGCATATCAAGTGCAACAATGTATAAAAAGAATTACACTCCTTGACTAAGTGGGATTTATTTCAGGTATGCAAGTCTGGTTGTGCATTCAAAAATCCACTAGAAATAGGGGGACTTCTTCAACTTGATAAATAGCATCTAAAAAAAGCCCTACAGCATGCAATAACACTTAAAGGCGAGAAACTACAAGTTTTGCAACTAAGATCCAGAACAAGGCAAATATGTCACCTCTGCCCACTGCTTTTTAACAGCATACTGGAATACCTAGCTAATACAATAAGACAAGAAAATAAAATAAAAGGTGTACCGACTTGGAAGTAAAAAGTAAAATCTGCCTTGTTTGTACATGACATGATTGTCTATGTAGAAAACTTAAGTTAACAAAAAACTCCTAGAATTAATTAGCAATTATAGCATGGTTGCAGATACAAGAATGATATATGAAAGTAAGTCATTGTTCTATAGATCAGCATTAAGAAGTGGAATTTGAAATTAAAAACACAATATTAGGTCTCAAATAATTCAATTGTTAGATATAAATCTAACAAAATATGTGCAAGATCTATATGAGGAAAGCTACAAAACTCTGATGAAATAAATCAAAGAACTAAATAAATGGAGAGATATTCCATGTTCACGGATAGGAAGACTCATTATTGTCAAGATGTTAGTTGTTCCCAATTTGATTTATAGATCAGTACAATTCCAATAAAATTCCCCGAGTTCTTTTATGATAATTGACCAACTAATTCTAAAGTTTGCATAAAGAAGAACAAAGTCAGAGAAATGACACTGCTCAACTTCAACACTAGCTACATAAAACTATAGTAATCAAGACAGTGCGGTATTGGTAAAAGATTAGACAAATAGGTCAATACAACATAATAGAAAATTCAGAACAGTATATAGTTAACTGATCATTATGAAAAGTAGCAAAGACAAGTACAGCAATACCTCAGTTTGCAAGCATAATTCATTCTGGAAACAAACTACTCATATTGCCAGACATCACTTGTTTACCACATGTATTAGAAATGTTAAAATGTGTTAGAAATGTTTGCTCGATTTGTGGAACACTCGCAAACCACGTTACTCGCAATCCAAGGTTTTACTGTATAATATTTTTAGCAAATGGTCCTGGAACAACTGGAATCCACATACAAAAAAATTAAATCTAGATACATAGATACAGGCCTTCCATACTTCACACACAAAAAAATAACTCAAAATGGACTGTATACATAAATATAAACCATGGAAAGCATAGTATTAAATGAAAGAAGCCAGTCTGAAAAATTGTAGAGATAGTAAAATGATTAGTGATTGCTCAGGCTCTGAGGGAAGGCAGGAATAAATAGGTAAAGCAGAGGATATTTTTAGAGCAGTAAAACTACTCTGTATGGTACTATAGTAGTGGCTACTTGTCATTATCTATTTGTCACAATACAGAGAGTGAACCCTAATATAAACTAAACTTAGGATGTCAATGATGTGCCAGTGAAGCCTCATTTTCTGTAAGAAATGTGCCATTCTGGTACAGGATTTTGTTAGGAAAGAGGGAGAATGTGAATATTTTGGGAAGCCTCTGTACCTTCCTCTTAATTTTTTGCGAACCTAAAACTTCTCTAACTCATAAATCCATTAAAAATTCATATGGACAAAGGGAGCAGAAGAGTGAAGACAGTGTTGAAGAAAAAAAATATATGCCAACATATTAAATATTATTATATTTAATATTTAGGACTGAAGTTAGTGTAAGGACAGGCAATTAAGGGAACCTAGAAACAGCCTATGCATAAATAGACTTAAAAATATACAGTCCTTGGGCCGGCTGAGAGGCGCGGTGGTTAAGTGCTGGCTTGGAAAGCCAGTGGCCCTGGTTTGGGTCCCACATATGAGGGCCAGTGACACTGCCCTCAAAAAAAAAAAAAAAATATATATATATACACACACACACACACACACACACACACACACACACACACACACAAATAGCACCACAAAAGAGTTGGGAAGGCATTCTTTTCCATGAATTGTGTTGACTCAACTATATATCCACCAAAGAGAGAGAGAGAGAGAGAGACTTGAAACTTACTGTATGCTAACATCAACAACAAAAATCTCAGTGTTGTAAATCAAAATGTGAAAGTTAAAAAAAGCTTTTATAATACAAGAGAATATCCTCATGAAATTGGGATAGGTAAAGATTTCTCAAACAGATCACAATAACTTATTACAAATGAAAAGATTGCCAAAGTAAACTAGATTACAATTGGTTTTTCTGATTATGGAAAAAGAACTTTAGGAAAGTGGAAAAGAAATTCAGAAGACTGGGAAAAGTTATTTGGGAATACAACTGCATATATGCAAAATATGTAATGAACTTCTTCCTATTGTTAAGGATAATGCATATAGTCTCTCCTCCTCCCATCAAAAAAAAAAATTGGCAAGAGAATCAGCTACTTCACAAGAGAGGGTATATAAATGGTCAATAAACATGTGACACAGTGCTTCAACTCACTAGTCAACAGAGAAATGAAAATTAAAACTACAGTGAGATTTTTCAAATTAATTTATTGGGATGACAATAATTAGTAAAATTACATAGGTTTCAGGTGTGCATTTCTGCTACATCATCTATATATCACATTGTGTGCCCACCACCCAGAATCATAAAGCACACAGAATGACATTAGACATCATCTGTGAGTGGTAAAATGTAGAAAAATTGTAAACATATGCAGAGGAGTTATACAACTGACATGAAAGTTATATACACCAGCTATTAGGGAGGGAGGAGGAGAAAGGATAAGGTATTGTATCTTGTAATGTTTTGTTTTAAATAGATATTCAAAGCAAAACAAAAACAACAACAAAAGAAACCACAAAAAAACAACTATAGTGAGATACCACTGTACACATATAAAATGGCTATTGGGAATGTAAACAGGTACATTCACTAGGAAAAAATATAGACATTTTCTACTAAATATGATTACATAAATGCACACACACACACACACACACATGCACACACACACACACACACACACACACACACACTGTGACCCATTAGTTCCCTCTTAGGGTATATACCCAGCACAGAAAAGTGCATACATGTAGCAATAGACAAATACAAGAATATACAAGAATATTCATAGTGGCACAATGTTAATAGCCCCAAACTGGAAACATCCCTAATGTTTATTAAGAATATAATGGATAAATAAATCTGGTATATTTACAATTGATTCCTAAACAGCAGGGAAATTGCTACCTGCATACAAAGATGAATCTTGCATATATATAACATTTTTAAAAAATTGCAAAGTGATATATGCTATTAGGAGACAGAGGAGTGGTTAACTCTGGTGAGTTGGGAGGGGTTGTGATGGGGAGAGGCCGGGAAGTGAGCTTTGGGCCTTGATGATGCTCACTTTCTTGATCTGATGGAATTTTCACTTTGTGAAAATTCATTGAGCCATTCACAGATGAATTGATTTCTCTCATGAAGCAAGTTATACTTCAACTAAAAGATTAAACAAATTAAAGCAACCCAATTTAAATAAAAAGGTTATTTGTCACTGGCTCAGTCAGTTTGGACCAACTAGTCAAATACCAAATGCCTTATTATACCATCATCAACATTATTAAACTATTGGTAACCTGGGCAGTATCCATGCTTCATGTGAAAAATAAAGAATTACAAATCAGATTTTCTGTCCTTTTGTGATAGAGTCAGGGACAAAAATCATAACGTGATTTTTAGAATCCCCACCTAATTCTTACCACTTTCAAATTCCTACTGTTGTGAAAGTCTATATGATACAGCCCAGTGCTACATCTCCAAGGGTTCGTATCATTATTCCCCTTGTTCCCTCCTTTCCAGCAGCACTGATCTTCCAGCTGTTCCTCAGGTGTTTCTTGTTTTCCATCCCATCTGTAAAGCACTTCACTCAGATATCCAAGTGCTTGGCTCTTCTACCTCATTCAGATTTTTGCTCCATTATCACCGCAGAGTCGTTTGTTTTGTTTTGTTTTGTTTTGATTTGTTTTTTGTCTACCCATCCAAAGAAACACTGTTTCTGTTCCCATAACCCACTTTACTTTTCATCATAACACTTGCTGATGCATAAAACTGTATTACATGTTTATTTGCTATAGTTTATAATCCTGTCAAATGTAAACTCGATGGGGGAAGAAACGTTGTGTTCATTGCAACATCTTTAGCACCCAGAACAGTTTCCCGTACATAATTGGTGCTCAATTATTTAAATAGATGTATAAATGAATGGCTCATTTGCAGTTAAGGGCCAGCCGCACACCACACAGACAAATTATATTAATGGTTGGTGGTAATGTATTTGAACTAAACAACACAAGACATTGGACAAGTGGATGTTAACCCACCATGGTATTTTTGGGCAACATTAACACTCAAAGCCCAGATTTGACCACGCTCCTCCTTTACCCTGCTGTGTATACGCCACTGAATTGCAGTCCCTAGCGGGGAAACATTAAACAAACAGAACTCAGGGCTGCTCCGCTGTTAAAGCCAGAAGTACATCATTCATTATGTGAATAAAATACGTAGAGAATAAAATAGCCACAGAGTAATGGGAGTTTTATTCTCTCTCTATTCCATTTCACTCCCTCTCTATTTTACTTACGTTATGAAATGATGCTCCCGCCGCTGGCTGATAAATGTTGATTAATCTGATGGAGAGTTGGATTTGTTAGCGGGCAAAAGCAATGTAAATAAATCGAGCAGGTGAACTGGAGTTCACAGTGTCATTTCTGAGATTAAAGAGCCTGCCTAGCCCTCCAAGCTCACTTATTACAATCAGGATGCATGCTCTTTTTGTAAAGACACAGAGGAAGCCTCTTAAAGCAGCTCAGCGGACCTCCTTTTGTGTTGTCTGTGGCCTATCCCTTCAGCAAGTTTCATCTCTTGGGAATTGCCCATATTGTCAATTTTTGTTTCTCCTCCAGGGGCTGAAAGTTGGGGGCGGGGGAGGCTAGAGAGAGTAGATAAGTCAGTTTTTCAGTTTTTGAAATCATCTAGTCAGCCAGTCAATAACTGCACTTATAATATGCAAGAATTTACAATCTGCAAAGCACAGGGCTAAATGCTTGCAGAATAATAACAATAAAGAAAACAATGAAAGCATCCATAGTAATTAACACCTACTATTGATAGATAGCATTTTACTGTTTAAAAGGCATTTTACTTATCATTATATTGGTTGATACTTAAGGTAAATCTTAAACATAGGCTTATTGTCATATCTAGGTCAGCCAGGTGTCAGCTGTGTCACCGTTCCTTTGAAATGCGTTTACCCACTTGTATAGTGGATTGATCACTCCATTTCAGGTTCTACAGGGGGTTCTGCCTTCCTCAAAATTTGTTACAAGTCTGTGGGAAGCTTATGACCTTGTTGTCATTTCTGGCTTGCGTATTAACTGTGCAAAAAAAAAAAAAAATCACTCCCCGCTTTCTTGCCTTTCACAGCCCTTTCCTGCAATTGTTCTGTTTCATATTGGCTTAGATATGGAACTCAGACTGTTTCTGCAATTGTCCTCCAGGTAATAAGCCACACCCTTGGACACAGCTCTGGTGTGTATTCATGCCATACCTTAGAAGGCTTGGCATCTACTCCCCTTAAAGACTCCCATCATAGCTTCCAAAGTCAGTAATGACTTATTTTATTTTATTTTATTTTTTTAGTTTGTGTAGCCTGTTCTTTTGATGTCACATCCAAGAAATTGTGCCAAGACCAAAGTCAAGGACTTGTTGCCCATGTTTTCTTCTAGGAGTTTTATGGTTTTAGGTCTTACATTTATATCTTTGATCCATTTCAAGTTAATTCAATTTATTAGTGTTAACATACAATATTATATTAGTTTCAGGTGTACAACATAGCGATTCAACCTCTATATACCTCACAATGTGATCACCATTGTAAGTCTAGTAACCATCTATCACCATCCAAAGTTTTTATGATATATTGACTCTATTCCCTTGTTGTACATTAGCTATTTATTTTATAACTGTAAGTTTGTACCTCTTATTCCCCTTCACTTTTTTTTTTACCCACCCCCCACTCCTCTTCCCTCTGCCACCCATCTGTTTTTCCTCTGAATCTATGAGTCTGTTTCTGTTTTGTTTGTTCATTTGTTCTGTTTTTATAGATTCCACATATAAGTAAAATCATACAACTCAACATCAGAAAACAATCTGATTAAAAAATGGGTAAAGGGCCAGCAGAGTGGCGTGGTGGTTAAGCGCTGGCTTGGGAGGCCAGAGGCCCTGATTCGGGTCCCACATATGAGGGCCAGTGACACTGCCCTCAAAAAAAAAATGGGTAGAGTACCTCCACAGACATTTCTCCAAAGAAGATGTACACATGACCAACAGACACGTGATAAGATGCTCAATGTCAATTATCAAGGAAATGCAAATCAAAACCATACTGAGATATCACCTCACACCTGTCAGAATATCTGTTATCAAAAGGTCAATAGGTCTGGCCGAGTGGCTCAATTGGTTAAGAGTGCTGGCTCTGAGCAACAGGGTTGCTAGTTCGATTCCCACATTGGTCAGAGAGCTGCGGCTAAGCTGAGCTGCCACTGAGCTGCCAACAGGTGGCAGGATGGCTCAGCTGGTGAGAGCATGTGCTCCCAACAAAAAGATTTCTGATTCGGTTCCCACATGGGATGGTGAGCTATGCCCATCTGCAACTAAAATTGAACATGGTACCTTGAGCTGAGTGGCCACAAGCTGCATACAGGCAGCCAGAGGGTGACTGGACTTGGAGCTGAGCTAGCTACACCCTCCACAACTAAGATTGGAAAACAACTTGGCTGTTCCCCTGCCCCAATTCCCCAACACTGTTCTCCTTCCCCAATTTCCCAGTCAAATCTTAAAACAAAACAAAACAAAACAAAAAACAAATAAACCTGATTTATAAAACAATCAATAAGCAAGGGGATAGGAAACTTCTATGATTCAGGCTAGGAGTAATATTTTTTTAAAAAAAGTCAACAAACAATACTGGGAAGGATGTGGAGAAAAGGGAACATTCATGAGCTGCTGGTGGGATCATAAATTTGTGCAGCCACTATGGAAAGCAGTGTGGAGGTTTCTTAAAAAATTAAATATATAGCTGAGCTACCATACAACCCAGAAATTCTACCTCTAGGTATTTATCAGTTGAAAACAAAAACACAAATTAGAAACAATATATGCGCCTCTATGTTCATCGCTGCATTATTTAAGGTATCCAGGATATGGAGGTTGCCTAGGTGTTCATAGATAGATAGATAGATAGATAGATAGATAGATAGATAGATAGATAGATAGATAGATAAGATGTATCATCAATGGAATATAACTTAGCAATAAAAAAGAATGAAATCTTGACATTTGTGACAACATGGATGGACCTAGAGAATATTATGCTTAGTGAAGTCAGTCAAAGACATTTTGAGTTAATTTCTGTGAGAGGTGTAGGAAAGAGATTCAGTTTCATTCTTTTGCATGTGAATGTCCAGTTTTCACAACACCATTTATTGAAGAGAATGTCCTTTCTCCATTGTGTGTTCTTGGCACCCTTGTCAAAAACTAGTTGATTATACATGTGGGTTCATGTCTGGCTTTCTATTCTAAAATAAATAAGTGAACTATGTTAGACCAAAGAGCTTCTACACAGCAAAGGAAACAATAAATTGAAAAGGCAACATACAGAATGGGAGAAAATATTTTAAAAACATATCTAAGAAGAGATTAATATCCAAAATATGTAAGGAACTCATATAACTCAATAGCAAAGAAGAAAATAATCACATTAAAAATGCATAAAGGGGGCCGACCGAGTGGCATGGTGGTTAAGCGCTGGCTTGGGAAGCCAGTGGCCCCGGTTCGAGTCCCACATATGAGGGTCAGTGACACTGCCCTCAAAAAAAAAATGCATAAAGGACCTATATAAGCATTTTTCCAAAGAAGACATACAAATAACTAATAGGTATATGAAAAGGTGCTCAATATCATTAATCAGCAGGGAAATGCAAATCAAAACTACAGTGAGATATCACCTCACACCTGCTAGGACAGCTATTATAAAAGATGCAAGAGATAACAAATGTTGACAAAGATATGGACAAAGGGGAGTCCTTATAGATTATTGGTGAGAATGTAAAATGGTGCAGTCATTACAGAAAACATATGGCAGTTCCTCAAAAAAAAAAAATCAAACTACCATATGATCAAGCAATTCTACTTTTCGATATATATCCAAAGGAATTAAAATCAGTATCTAGAAGAGACATCTGCACACATGTTCCTTGCAGCATTATTCACAATAGCCAAGATATGGAAACAACCTAAATGCCCTTCAACAGATGAACGAATAAAGAAAATGTGATTTTATATATATATATATATATACACACACACACACACACACACACACACACACACACACACACACACACACACACATATGTATATATATTCATTCAATGGAATATTATTGAGCCATAAAAAGAAGGAAATACTACTATTTGTAACAAGGAACAAGGATGAATCTGGAGGGAAATTAGCTGGAAAGAGACAAATAGCAAACACTCTGTGATGAGTTATCTGTGAAATCTAAAAATAAAAAAGGTGATTTCATAGAAATAGAGAATAGAATAATAGTTCACGGGGACTGGGGGGAGGGGGAAATTAGGTGATGTATGTCACATGGTACAAATTTTCAGTTACAAAAACATGGTCTGAATATCTAATGTATAGCATGGCAACTAGAGATAATATTACAATATTGTATACTTGAAAGACCTTGAGAATAGATTGTAAGCATTCCTAACACACACACACACACACACACACACACACACACACATACACACACACACACAGAGTTATCTGTGTTAACTATGTGAGATGGTAGATGTGTTAATTATCTTGATCTTGGTTATCATACTGCAATGTATATGTATATCAAATCATCATATTGAAGCCAGCGGCCTGGATTCAGATCCCCCATATGAGGGCCAGTAACACTGCCCTCTTAAAAAAAAAGAAAGAGGACAACTATGACTACAAGTTCTGTTCATAAGACACTGTTTGTTTTTTTACATTATTATGTAGAAAGCTTCAGTCTCAAGTGTTATTCAGCCTTTGGCCTCCAGAATTTGTCCCTGGTAAACCTATATTAAAAAATCATGGCTGTAATGCAATCATGGTGTATTGATAACTATGGAAGGGTGTAGCAGAAGTTTTAAAACAATTTTTTTTTTCTTCCCTTCAACCTAAACAGAAACATCAGCTCTTCCTAGGGCACAAGCCCATCAGCCTTTGGACTAGAACTATACCAGTTGCTCACTTAGACTGGAGCTAAACCATCAGCTCTCCTCGGTCTCCAACTGGCTGACCCACTCTTCAGATCTTGGCACCTGCCAGCCTCCACAATTACGTGAGTCAAGTTCTTATTATAAATCTCTCCATATACGTATAATATAGCTAGAAATTTTGTCAGCTTTGTTTATCTGGAAATGCCTTTATTTCACCATCACATTTGAAAGATAGTTTTGCTGGATATAAGATTCATATTTTTATTGTAGTTGTTGTTGTTATGACACTTTGAATATGTTACCTCACGGCCTTCTAGTCTTGGTTTTGTTTTTGATGGGAAGTCAGCAGCTAACCTTATTAGAGCTCTTTTGTGAGTGGTGAGTCATTGATCTCTCTCTGGCTTTCAAGATTTTCTCCTTGCTTTGAGCTTTTAGCATTTTTATGATGATGTGTCTGTTTATGTTTATGCTACTTGGAGTTGATTGGGTTTACCAAATGAGGTAAGTGTTTTTTTTAAAATCTGAGAACTTTTGAGTATTGATTTCATTGAATATTTTTTTTTCTGCTCCTTTCTTTCTCTCTTCTCCTTTTGGTACTCTGAACATGCGTATATTGTTGTGTTTATTGGTGTTATACATTTCTCTGAGGCTGTTCATTTTCCATCATTTGTTTTCTCTGTGGTTTTTGGATCGACTGGTCTATAATTCTATCTTCAAGTTTGCAATTTCTTTCTTATGCCATGTACTCCAAATGTACTATTAAGCCCCTCTAGTTTTTATACTGTTCAACTCCAAAATTTCCATTTGGTTTTCTTATAGTTTCCATCTCTTCGTTGATATACTCTGTTGGGTCTGACATTGTTATTCCTTCCTTTACTTTTTAACCATTGTTTTCTTTAGTTCATTAAACATATTTATAATGGCTACTTCAAAGTATTTTCCTGTTAAACCCAGAATCTAATCATTCTCACAGGCAGTTTTTGTTACCTGCTTTTTTTCAGTGGATGGGCCATACTTTCCTTTTTCTTTGCATGTTTTGTAACCTTTTGTTGGGAACTAAATATTTTAGAAAATACGTTGTAGCAACTCTGGACACTGGACTCCTCTTCCAGTATTTACTTGCTTGTTTATTTGTTTAATGACTGTTGAAAGACTATTTTACTTCTTTATCTTAGTTATTATTTGTCTCTCTCATTAGAATACGTGCTATCTCAAGGCAAGGATTTCTGTCTCATATTTCTTTGTGGCTGCAGACTCAGCACCTAAAAGGATGCTTGGCATATTGTTGTTGCCACATTGAGATCGACTGTATGACTGTTATATGCTGTGGGCATTATAATATATGAATACTAGAAAATGTATGCAGTTATCATAACTGAGATTTAAAACAGTTCTAGAGTACATGTTTTGAGTGAATTTCGTGAATTTAAGTGGGTTATACCTAAGTAGACATCTATTGAGAATTCTTCTCATCTTCTCCTTTTCTTTCTTCTTTTCCACTTTGCTTCTTCCCCTCCTCCTCATTTATTTTATTTCTTTATTTTCTCTGCTGTATATACTCTTCCTTAACATTCGTTGTTACAATTTTATCTAGAAACCTTCTATTTCCTGTTAAATCACATGTTAAAAAATCTTGGGAAGACTTCCTTTCATGATTTCTCCAAAATCTTTTAAGAAATTTCCCATCCTTTGTCAAGAATTCTAGAAAAGAAAATATATGTGTACCTTTTAATACTATATTTTTATTTTTCCATATTTTATCTGTTTCTATCTTTATTTGGAGAAGTAAATGAAAACTATCTGAGGTTACATATTTTTAAAGATTCTTAACTAGAGCTTCAGGACACCAGGAATCCTGGTTTCCTATGATGAATGCTATGATTTTTCAAGAGACAAGAGAAATGGGTGGGTTAGGTTGATTAATCAAACTGGGTAGGCTCTTTGTCACATTTCAGTTTTACTTTTTTTAGAAAAAACTTTTTTTCTCTTTCAGTTAGCCACCATGATGCTGATTTTAGTTTGGTTTATTTTAATCAGATTACTCTCCCTTTAAGACGTAACACAGTAGGAAAGGGAATGAGAATAAGATTTTGATTGATGGAAAGAAAAAAGGGTATATTTTGAATAGGTAACCTCATTTGGGAGGATGTCTGGTCGAATCCCTGCAGTCAGGGCTTTGAGCTGGACTGATAGCTGTACAGGTAAATGGCCTTTTGGGGGCACATAGGACATTAACTGTGCAAAGAGAGCAGAAATGGAAGGGGAGGAGGACCAAAGAAACTCCGTTAACTGCACAGTTTCAACAAGAGCCATCTCTGGTCTGTGCATTCTCTTACAAACTGGCTTTCCCACAAAACCCCAAGGGGCCATCACATAGTCAGGGTTAAATCACTTAATTATAATCCTTTACTTGTCATGCAGTTTACACACTCATGCAGTGATTGGGTGACTATGCCTATGGCATCTTCACACATGGTGAAATAATAGGCAGTAAAATAATAAACTATAAGCTCCCTCTTTGTCATGTTTGTTGCATTGTTTATCACATCTGTTGCTGTTTTTTCTTTCTTTCTTGAATAGTATGATGATCAATTATTCATGACTGAGTGATAGCAGTTTTATAATAATCTCACTTGGAGATGAAATCAACCTGTCCATTGAGGTGCCCATAGAGTTTGCATCACTAGAGTAATAAGTCATTGTTAAGCATTCACCTGCTCAGGGCATTTCTCTTCATCTTATTTGTCCAGACTTTAAAAAATTACTGCAGAAGAATTCTGTAATAGTCACTAAAGCAGATTACAGCACTTGTCACTGTGCCATGCTTAATAAATGGCCTCACCGCTGTGTGCCAGCAAATAAATATAAAGTAATGGATACTGGGGAGAGAGAAACTGAAACTGGAAACACTTGGAATTATTTTTGTTCTTTTTTTTTTTTAAAGGATGTCAATGCCATTTAATTGTCCCATTCTCAATTGGTTGGTCAGGGAGACGGTAAGGGTAGGGGAGAGGTCAGAACTTCATTTCTGAAGAAACAGTGACTAGCTCAAGTTCACAATTGATGGATGTCTAATGTGCCAGTGGAAATAAAGCTGATTTAGGGGAAGACAATGAGGTCTGGTAGAGTTCAGGGTAATTCTTCAGGGATCAGGAGAATCATCCTCACTGCTAAATTAAATTGAGGTCAGAAACAACCCTGAGGAAATAAGCTAGAGGCATTTTCAAACTTCTGGCTGGTCTTTATGTTTCCCTTATTTACTTAGTATCAAACCTTAGTAGAGTAATTATATAAACCTTTTTTCCTGACATTTATTATTATTATTAATCATCTTGGGTTTGAAGTAGAAGTTATCTTTAAGCAAAGTTTTTTGAAATCAATGTCAAAGTTTGGGGGCTAAATTTCTTCTTAGTGTTGTAAATATTCTATGGGCCGATTTCTGGGATTTAAGATACTTGGACTACTCAATGTATTAAAGAAGGGCTGGCTTTTGGTTAAAATGTAAAGTTAATTTCACAACTAAAACTTGTTTCAGACACTTTTGTTTCTACTAAGGTCTAGGAATACAACTACAGGAAGGATCTTTTATAGGATAAGGGAAATATTCTAAAACTGGATTGTGGTGATGGTCGCAGAACTCTATAAATTTCCTACAAATCATTATGTTATACACTTTCTATGGGTGGATTTTATGGTAAATAAATTACATCTCAATACAGCTTGTAAAAAAATACAATTTCAGAATTTCAAAATGGTAAGATATTATAAGGCCCATCATTTCATGGTGGTCATAATTAATAACAACACGAAGTCTTACTACTTTCCTTAGCAGCATTTGTATTTCAACACGTAAGCAATAAGAGTATCATGATGGAAATTTAAGTTCATGAAAACTAGGGGAGGGTTGTTTTTACATGTTCATGCTGAAGCCTTTGCAATGAACCTCATAGGAGATCACCTCCTGACAAATAGGAGTGATGAGGGTTTTCAGTTATAAAACTCTGGGTTTCATTTTTTTTTTTTTTAAATGAGCATCAGCTCCTGTGTTTCTGGATTCTGTTTTTCACTAATTGAAAGTCATTGCTCCAGGAATTCTTTCTCTGAGGTGTTGGAGAAATGTTTATACTGTTTCCTGTCCTGCAACATCTCATAAACTCAGTGATACTCCTTAAAGAGTGCCTGTTTTCAGCAATGCCAACAGGTTTTATCTGACATACCAGCTTCAGTCCACTGGCACTGACTGTCTTGAGTGGCTTGTTGGAATAGACTATCATGGCATAGCGGTGGATAGAGACAAAGTGTAAATTATGGTCATGGGTGTTTTTGGTCCAAAAAAAATGAAAAAATGTGAACACTTTTAAATTCAGTTTTTTATAACTTCAGAAGAACCTTGAAAGCTGTTTGATTCACCATAGAAGTCTGCCATCACTTAATAAAATAAAGAGCTGTGAACACTAAAGTGGAAAAAAAAGAAGTTTTATAGAACATGGATTCAGCTTTATAGTCGATTCACATCACCTTCTGCATCTAGTTGAAGGTAAATAACATCATGATAACAATAATAGTCCTTGAATAAATAACATAGAGTAATATGTTTTAAATTGATGGTTTGGCATTACCTCTTCAGTATTGTAAGGAAGTTAAAAAATAATTTGAGATACTATTTTATTGCTTCCCAATGGCACTGGATATTATTGTCTTTGTAATTTAACAGTGACAAATAATTGGCAAATGATGAAAATGTTATTACTGTGGGTTTATTAACATGTGGGTATATTAATGTTATATAAATGGGAAAAAAAACACAAAACTTTATACCTCATATTGAAAATTCCTGGGCTGTTTATAGAGTCTAGGGACAAAAATCAAAGTTAGATTAAATAGTGATCATAAATGTTTAAAAATTAAATGAGAAAGGATCTGAATTGTATTGTCATATCTTTAAATTTGAAGCTATGTGTATTTTCTTGCACAAAAATAATTTCCTACCATATTAGTATTTTAATAGATTGTTTTTGAAACATAACTTGAAGAATGTGATAAACTCTCTTTTGTAGATTGACTTTTTAAACCATGTAGCCAAGATATCAGTGCTCATTCAGAAGTCATGAATGACATGCAAACCTAAATATACAAAATGATATTTATAACATCCGATCAGAATTCATTACAAAATGCAGTGAAATCTACAAAAATACTGCCAATTAAAACATACAATTAATTTAATCTTTTAGATCTATATCACAACTATCAAGCCTTCTAATTAAATAATTAAAATGCTCCATTAAAGGAGGATTGAAGGAGAGTAGAGTTGCAGGAAGAATAAGTTCTATTATAGAAACTATAAAGTGAAATATCATAAAAACAAAGAATGGGCTGCTAAGGAAGGTTATGGCATCTGTTTCTGTGGAGAAAGCTGTAAGCAAGAAATATTTACAAACTCTAATCTGGAGACAGATAGCAATTTCTTGATATGTCTTCCAGCCTAAGAACTCGAGAATCTCAGAATTAAAAAAAAAAATACTATTCTTGTTTAAATGCATTTGAGAATAACATTATGATCATACATAGAAAGCAAATTTATAATGCACAACATTTAATAACAATTGAGTGTCATAATCTTATTAGGTTTCACATGCAGAGATTTCTTTGCATATTTTTACAAATAAAATTTCAGTGTTAGAGTATTTTAATCATGTGAGTGGCAGCACCAAAGTAGACCTATTATGGTAGATATGCCTCTTGTGACCGATATGCCAGGGACAGAGTTGTACATTGGCCCAGCCACATTTTGATGTGTATAATCCCAGCCCAATGAAAGCAGCCATGACAATACCATATGGGCTTCATTCAGATTTCTTGCAACTTCATGAAACCATTAATTACTCTATAGAATGAATCAGACTCTATTTCTAACTTGTCTGACATCTCCTATGAGGACATGGATGTTAAAAGCAAAACAGTATGTTAGAATCCTGTCAAGTTTGTGTTAAAACAATAAACTCACGGCATTGGTATGTTTCCTTTTGTTTCATTGTCTTGGGCCAGAAAACAACTACTCATTTTCCTCAACTCTCACTCCAGGCCTGCTAACTGGGCAGTGAGAAGTAACAGTGTGAAAAAGCTGTAAACTGCAGAGGGAGGTTGCTCCCACACACCTCGTTAGGCTTTTAACACATTTGACTTTGTCTTTTCCCCAGCCCAGTGCATATTATAATTGGAAGCAGTTGGGTACTTCCTATTTTTCTTTGAAAGGTGTAATTGGGTAACCAAGGAGCTGTCACTCTCTGGACATTGCCAGCCTGGCCATCTGCCTTTAGAGTTTCAATTTACTGGTTGTTTCTTTAAGAGGTTTTGACTCATGGAATGTTCCATCTTGAAAGGGCTCACCAGTCTTTTGTTTAATCTCTCTTATTTTACCAATGAGGAAGTTGAGGCTGGGAAGATTAAATGTCTCACACATGGACACACAATGACTTGAGATTTTATCTCAACGTGCCTGACTCTGGGTTTAGTTATCTTTACACAATACCAATCCTTCATATAGCCACAGTCCTTTCATTTTCTCCCAACCTGACAACTTCATGAATCTAAGAGCTAAATTGGCCCATTTAACATTTAGGTATAATGTATACATTCAGGTATAAAATGCAATACCCCTAAGGCAAGCAGACTTATGGAAAAGCTCTAGCTTGTGCCTTCAGGGAATTGCTTCTCACCCTACACCATAGTTTTTAATTATTGTGGTTGGGAGGAAGTGGGGCAAAAGAATTGGAGGGTACAGGCAAATTTTAATTCAGGCATCATCGCTGTGAATGCGTCTCTTCTGTAAGACTATGTTGGACCAATGAAAAGAAATCTGGTCTCAGACAAGGAGTCTGCTCACTTTGCCAAACTTAATCTGTACGTCTATGAATGAGACATCTAGCCTTGATGGTTCTTGGTTCTTATTATGTAGCATCTCATTAAATTTCAGGGTGTGTTCATAGCTTGGGCTCTAAGCAACAGGCCGATAGGCACGTACTGTGAGCTTCACGTGAATTTCCTGATTAACTTTTCATCTAAAAAAAGCATAATTCTTGGAGCCCCTTTAAGAAGACTTAAATCATAATAACACTGAGTTGTAGGTTTGATTTTTAAAGTCTACACCTTTACGTGCTGAATCATACCTTCTGGTGTACCATTCTCTTTCCATGATCTTCCTATACACTCATCACCCTCATGATTCTAACTCCTCTACTGAAGCCTGATTTCTTGCAAGACTTCTCCCTCCTTCCTCATGACAGTTAATAGGGGGCAATTAGAGGCTTTTTATTGAAAAACTCCAGGTGTAAAGGGTCTCATTAGGACGGCAGGGTGGGAACCAGGAGTAAGATTAAAGATGCAAAGATGCCCATTTAGTTCTCTCTCCATGGTCAAGTAAGTTTGTAGCCAGGGTAAAATGAGAGTCCTGGTAGTAGACAGAGGTGAGTAGATACAGATTTGTCAGCCAGTGAGGGAGCAACTCGACCTCAAGCTTGTTCTTCTCACCTCTGTCCTTTCTGAGCCACATATCTCCAATAATCCAGAATTTCAGGAACACAGAGCTTCTATACTTGGAGGAACCCCGCCTACAAAATCAAGTTATTTTGAGGTCAATTTTCTGCTTTGAGAGGTTTCAGCGGTAACTGGAAAATATTACTATTACTTTAATACATTTTTTTCCAATAACCTTTAAGCTCTTTATATCTCTCTTCCCACACTCTAATGCATCCTATATTCTTCTGGCACATCAAACTTCTGAAAGTGGAGCTTTATGTTATCATTTCATTTCATTGATATCTTCACTGACTCTCTATTTCCAATTACATTAAATGTGGAGTTCAAGGCTCTCTATAACCTTTCTGTACAGACTTATCTCCCACTACTCTGTTTAGTCGAAGTACCAGCCAAACCAGGACACAAATTTTGTTGAATACACGGTCTGCTACTTCTTTGCTTTTGCTCATATTCTCTCCATCTGTATATACCTCTCTCATCATTCTTATATATCAAGAAATTATTTTATCTCTTTGAGCCCTAGCTTTCACTCATTTGCAAATAGGGTGAATAACACTACCAAACTCACAGGTTTGTTGGTACACACAGCCCTAAGAAGAAAAGTACTTACTTGTTTTCCACTGAGTGTTTTATTAGTATCACCACCATCGGCATCGTTGTTGTCACTGTCATAATTATCATCAAAATTACCCACATATCAATGACATCATCTCTTCCATGAGTCATTGGTACATGTATTCTATTAACTCTCCTTCCCTTACACAACAGATATCTTCTATACTTATTTTGACCCACAACGAAATTTGATCTTTGACATCCTCCCTTGAATTCTGTATGTGTTGGCTTCTTCGGGACATGGTTATTGTCTTTTTCACATCTTTTCCTCTATCAGAAATCACACAAGCTAGCTAGTCAATATGCCCCTGGGAAGTCACAAAGGTATACGTGGTCTGTATACCTGCTGGCAAGGTGTTCACCCAGATTTTCCTAACTGCCTCTGACTGTGGCGTGTTCTAAGCAGTCTGAAGAGCCATCTCTGGCTCAGTGGAATCATTCCTTTTTGGATTGCCAGTTTTCTGAGATACCTTTCCTTGCTTACCACACTCTTCCATATTTGCTCACACTTGTTTATCGTGTCTGCACATAGAGTTTATTTCATTTTAGAACCAAGTCTGACATTATACCCATCTCAATTCCCACTGTACCTCTAGTTCCCAGTGGTGCAAATCTCTTTTGGCTCAATACTTAATATATTACAAACATGAAACAGCTACTGAGCTGAAGCAATAATACTACTAATAGCTAGTATTTCTTGAAGATGCGTATCTGTCGGGCACGGTCTGATATATCTCATTAAATCCTCACAACAGCTATGCGTTGTAAGTAAAAGAGCCTTCCTTTATGGAAGTGTATTCTGTGACTCAGAAATAAAATACATTGCCAAGGTCATAAAGCTGTTAACATAGTGAAGTACTCACTGTTTGTCTCCAAAATTTGTGCTTTGATGGTTCTGCTGTCCTGCCTCTAAATAAATGGCACTTGGGAAAATTTTAAAAATATATTTTCAAGTATGTGAGTTCCAAATGTCTCTGACATAGTGCATGATTGCAGAGAAAACAGGTTTTTATTGAGGTTAAAAGAAATCCACATTCACATTTGTGATGAATTCTCAAATTTGAATTACTTTTTGGTTATAGTCTATATTTGGTGTCTGAAGAACTTGTGAGTGTCTCTTTAATAATATCACTGTTTTTCTTTTTCTCCAAACTGAATCTCATTGTCTCTAATCACTGGTTTTATTTGAATATGTAGCTTGTAGTCTTCAATTTTCCTAAATGTCATGTAGATATAAATGTAAGACTCAATTGCTCAACTCAAGGTTTTGTGTCTTGATGGACAGTTAGGCGGGGGAGGCAGAGAATGCCTTGGTGTTGGGTTTCGCCCTAATTTTGTGGGTATTTTGTGCAAATAAGAACTCAAGTATATTTTTGCTCTTGTTTGTTTCACATATAAATATCTTCAGGGAAACTGAAATAAAAAAGAAAAACACTGAACCCCATGGTTTCAAGGCAGAGACAAATTATCTCAAGGTACAGCGCCTGGCCCAGTCACATGTAAAGACTGAATTACAGCCTTGTTTGTAGATTAACATCAGTGTTGACTAGAGCAACAATACAAAAAGCCCAGATTAGAAAAGTACGTTGGCCATTTTCTAAAAACTCGCCAGAAGGCATGGCCTTGTGCCCATATGGAGTAGGCAGTGCAATTAGAGAATCACTGAGAAGACTCCGTCTGGGCAAATCATGTTCCTCCCGGCTCTGTTACAGTGTTAGAAGTTCAAGTTTAGAGACCAAAGCCCTTGGTTTAAAGAGTTAGCCTCCAGGGTCCTTGACTACTACTGTAAAACAAATCCTGGGCAAGGAGCAACACATGAAACTTTGTGGATTCATTATTATTTTAGCAGAAATTAGCTTTTATGGCAACAAATTGAATGTGGGAGATGGGAAAGAGGGATGAATGCTTTTCTCAGGCGTTGGTATTTGTGTCAATATTTGGGAAAAGGAGAGGCCACACATGGCTTGAACACTGTTCTTGGGCTTTATTGGAAGGGTAAGAACTTCTGGGGACATGGTAAGGTTGAAGTCATCAGAGTGCTGAGAAAAGCATATATCCCTTAGTCACCACTTCCAGAAAATAGCACTTTGTATTGTTATCCTCACCTATGCCCAGGGATACTGGTCCGGGTGGATTAATAGTTTACTCCAGGCTACTGCACTACTCTAGGTCTTTCTAGTTCTTTTCTTCCTCTTTGAGAAAGAAAACAGCCTCAGC
The DNA here is from genome assembly GCA_033961575.1 of Aselliscus stoliczkanus. NCBI lineage: Eukaryota > Metazoa > Chordata > Mammalia > Chiroptera > Hipposideridae > Aselliscus > Aselliscus stoliczkanus. Next base: position 89,605,862 of record CM066738.1, on the reverse strand, counting down.
GGCTTGGAAAGGCCCAGAGTTTCTGGTACCAGGTCGAGTAGATCCTCTCCATCTCAGATGTTCTGGCCAATTAAAACCTAACTTATTGGTTGGAAGCCATAGAAATATTCAGCAAGGCAGGAGAGTCTTTATAATGAGTGTCATCCTTTACTTCTCTCTTTCATAATTATTGCCTGGATGATAATTAAATGTGAATTATATTTGTGGGGCATAATTTCAAAATTCCCCTTACATTATTTTTTTTTCAGTTGATTAAAGACTTGTATACAGTATATATTTGCTATATTTGGAGCTCAGTTTCCTTATTTGTATTTGGAAACTAATTTGTTGACTAGATGATCTCTGCAGTTCTCTTTATAGCAGCATTAATAATTTATATTCTAAATGTGTGGGTTCCTAAGTCTCATTGCTCTGGTTCCAGACAAACTTGAAGAGCCAAGATTTAGGAGTACTCAAGGGAGCCAAGATATCATGAAACTTCCTTTCATGGACTCTTTTTTTTTTTTTTTTCACTTGCTTTTTACATTTTTGAAAAAAAAATAAAAGCACCAATAAAAAGGAAAGTTATAATATGCATACAAGTTTCTAATTGTTGGCATTAATAGAAATGATACTGTGACTTCAGTAGCAACATGCAGCTGGGACCCAGAAGTTCACAGCATGAAAAAAATATTAGAAGCTGTTAACAATATTACCCAAGGAACATTACTCAATAACCTCACAGAGTAGCTTTAGAAGCCATCACAGGCAGCTTCTACGTTCACATTCTGTATTTCAAATTTCGAAAAACAAAAAATGCAAAACAACAACAACAACAAAAAAAACTATAGAGATAATTTAAGCCCAACAAATTATTCTACAAATCAGGAACCTGAGCTTTGGATATAAAAAATAATGTGTCCTTCTTAATCCCTTCCCCTTTTTCACCCAGCCCCCTAACCCCACCCCTCCCATCTGGCAACAATCAGTTTTTTCTCTGTATCTATGAGTCTGTTTCTCAAACAGAGGAGCAGCAGCAATAAAATGGTCATTAGAGGTAGACTTTAGCACATTCTCCACCTGAACTAACCCTTGGAAAATTAAGTAAGCTACGGAGATGTGAGGGGTTCTTTATAAAAAAATATTTGGTTATACTTAACTTAAAACATTGAGGTTTAGGCGCCAGCCGAGTGGCGCGGTGGTTAAGAGCTGGCTTGGGACGCCAGCAGCCCCGGTTCGGGTCCCACATAGGAGGGCCAGTGACACTGCCCTCAAAAACAAAACAAAAACAAAAACAAAAAAACCCATTGAGGTTTAAATACTGTCCTAGGTTGAAAACCATGAACACTTCACACTTTCATGATGGGGGCGGGGCAGGGAGTTGATTTGTAGAGATGGCCTCTAAGACCCTTCCATGTTACAATGAGCCCTCTACCAGTTTTACTTGCCCATATTACTTATCGGTAAGTTTATAATCGTATATCCACAGCCAGTTCCATTTCAAGCTAATTCTAAAAATCATAAAAGTTTAAAATGCCCAATGACAAAAAAAGCATCAGTGACTTAAGGAACTTTGAGCAGCAATTAGCAAATTAACTCCATAAATATTAAGGGACTCTGAACATCAGACATCTTTCTAAGGGTAGATTTGAATCTCGAGTCACATATTCCAAACCATACTTCTAGCCTTAGATGAAGCTCTTTTAACAAAGTATTCCACAGAGAAATACTTTTGGGAACTCTGCCTATAATTTCATCCTCTTAGAATGCCATCATGTGTTTTACCTATTAAACATTCTGCCAAGCTCTGCAGTAAAATAACTGGTTACACTTTGTTTAACCTCACTTTTCCTGAACTCATTTGATCCCAGAATCCTTTTCTTTTGTTTGTGTTACCAATTATCATCCATGGAACACAGTTTGAAAAAAGCTGCCGGGCTCTTTGTTCTGGTGCTCTGTAGACTGTGCTACCCTCATGTCTAGAGGCCAGAATTTCTCCTTACGCCAGCCAAATACTCCCTGAAAACTTTAGTTCAGAACAACATCATGGCTGGCACCGTGTCCATCTTCAGCTTTGCGCTTTGGCTTTGAGGAAAATTTCCTGGGCTCCTCTTTGTGACATAATGATCACAGAATGACAATATGGAGACCAGGTTCTGTGAATGCTAAAAAGAAGTGGAAGAGACGACAACCTTGGCCTTAAAGAAATAACTGGTTGTGCAGGTAACAAGAAGAAATTAAAATGAAGTGATAACATCAACTGATACAGATGCCAGGTACTATTGAAATTTGGAAGCAAAAACAGCCAATAAGGAGGCAAGAGACCTTCTAGAAGATGAAGTTTGAGCTAGGAAGGAGACATTTAGTTAGAGGGATGAGCAATATGAGACCAAAGACATTAATGCAGACTCCAAAATTGTCATAAAAGATGACTCAAGCTAGGTTGGGGTTTACTTTCATATAGGTTACTATTTAGCCAGCAAAGAAGTAGTAAGAAGGAAATATATGAACAGGACTATAAATCAGTGTTGATGTGTCTTTTATACATTCCTGTGTTTGTAGAAGACATGCGCTTGGAGTTAGCATTCTCAGCATCCCACAGGAGTGAGAGTTTTCCCAGGTTGGAGAAGCTCAGAGCTCCAGGCTCTATGCTTTTTCTTTTCTGACACTTCAGTGAGGTCACATCAGGGGCATAAGTCTAACTCTTACCATGTAGGGATTCTCTAGTAAACAACAGTTAAGAGATTTCATGTTCTTGTTCTGACTACATCATTGAAATAACAGCAGTTTGTTCCATGACCTATCAGAGTTGGTAGAGAATATTAGAAACAATGAAAATAGTGAGTAGTGATGAAATTGAGAAACAATGAAGAGAGCATTTATGAATCCAAGTGCTCCTATCCCTTTGGCTAGTAGAATTGAGAACCATGTACATCCACATAGAAACAGACTCATAGACACAAAGAACAAACTGATGGTTGACAGAGGGAAGAGGGGCTGGGGAGCTGAGTGAAAAGGTGAAGGGATTAAGGAGTAAAAATTCATAATTACAAAATAATCCCTGGGATGTACAGTGAAGCATAGAGAATATAGTTAATAATGTACAATGCCAGGTGGGTACTAGACTAATAGGGGGTGATGGTAGAAATCACTACATAAATTCTATAAATGTCTAATCACTATGCTGTCCACCTGAAACTAATATAAAATAATACTGAATGTCAACTATAACTGGAAGAAAACAAAAAACAACAAAACAAAACCAAAAATAACTCAACTGAACATTACTTCTCTGTGGAACTGAAGAGGGAAGGGAGGAGGCCATTTGAGCCGTCCCAGAACCTTAGCAATAATGATAACATACATTCTGTTGCAGTTTTCCAGGTTTCTGTGCCAGCAGAAATACACTGTTCCCATTAAATCTTTATAATATAGGAAGGGATTTGGTATCATCAAAGCCTTCATCAGTGGCTTTTTAAAATGGTAGATGAGGTTATCCTTTTTCATGTTTTATAAAGTAACGTTATCTAGTTAGCATTAATATGAATTGTGTGTGTTCTGTTACTTCTCACCAACAACTTGATGGTGATGGTAATTTTGCCTTGTCTCCCCGTGGTTTGACACCATCCCTCCTGAACAGTACACAGCTCCCTCTGTGTTCCGGGAAAAATTGGGCAGCTCTGTAATCAACATGATGTGTTTCCCCAATTCTCATTCTTAAGGAGGCTTTATCAGGTTTAATTAGACAGCTGCCATCTCTGGTGGCTCGCAGTGTATATTTAAGGAAAGAAACATGAGTCGTCCTCTGTGAAATGAAAAACAATGTCATCAAAACTGTCTCTCCAATGCTCTGCTGGCTCTTTACCCACAGCCTAGAAATACGTTCAAATTCCTTCCAGTGCTCTGTGGAGAGTTTCGTGGTAGGAATGTGCAGATTACATTAGCTTTGATAGCAGTGTTTTCATAGGGAAATGTCTAAATTGGAGTGAAAGATTCAAGTAAGAAATATTTGGGCATGGATAGAGCAGACCAGTTTGCTCTGGAACATGAGAAAAGCTTGACCCAAGAAAGACCATGCTAAGTATATTTTCCACTCTACATTAAATTCTGACGTTGAATATTCAGCAGTGTATTCAGGGTCCTCAAGGAAAGTAGGTGAGTGTGTGTGCAGGTAGGGAGACAAATGGTAGGAGATGGAAAGATGGGAGTGAAAGGGGCTCGCAGTGGATTGAAAATTCCCATACAGCAAGATGCCATGAAAGGTGTGGCCTCTCTCTCCCCGCAACTCATGTTTTAGTGGCTCCTCACCCTTTCAATTTCTTTTTCTTCTATCGCTCTTCTTTACCTTAATTGATTCCATATTTCCCTGGATACACTGTTGAATGGTTGGTAGTCCAGAGGCGGACTTCACTGTTCTCTTGCCCATCTTAGCACTGGTATCTGATAGAGATGGTCCCACCCACATCTTTTATTTTGTTTTGTTATTTGTTCTTTTGTTTTTCATGATTCTATGCCATTTCCACTTGAGAAATAAACTTCAGCAAGACAAATACCTATTGGCTCATTCAGTTAGTTTCTATCCCTCCAGTAATATAGGAAAAAAAAAATGACAAAGGAAAAAGAAGCTTCCAGGAATCTCTAATTTGCCCTGAAGGATGACTTGGTGATGCCTGAATCCCTCTATTGTCCCCATGAAGCTGAACAAATCTCTAGCCAATATTTTAGAAATTAGCTGCAAATTAGCTTTTCTTCCCTAGGTCTTTCATCATTTCACTCAGCCTTGGCTTCCCTCCTCACCAATTTGCCTGATATGCTGTTCATCCACAGAGCCAGAAAGTGCCAATTAGGGGGTTTGTGACTATATTCCGGGCTTTGATGCTACCCAAGATCCAGGCATTCTAGTGGTGAAATGTATGCGGCAAAGGATGGGAGCCTGGGATAGATTTGGCTTAAGTTTGAATAGTCAAAATTAAACAAGTAAGAAATGAAAAATCATTGAAATGTTTACGGGTAGCAAATTTGGTCACTTATGTGTCAGTCACTGTGTAAATTCTCTATCTCAATATTTTATATATCCTCAAAAATTACTCAAAGAGAACATGTTACTATGAAGACATGTGCCTGAAGGTTCAGAACACATGAGCACATATTTTATCATTTCTACTAGTTATCTGCTCTCCATAATATCAGAAATATGAATTAACTGATCATTTTGTCAAATTCTTTTGATCCCACGTACTTGGAGTAAGGAACCAGTTGTTTCTTCTAAAAATAGGAAGGATACATGCATCACTGGACTTTTATGAGGATAAAATTAGGTGACGTGTGAAAATAGGACATGGCAATGATAGCCTATAGGACATGTTTCATAGTTTTTAATTTTTCCTCCTATTCTATCACTGATGAATTATCGACTGTGATATTACAGCCTGTAATTCATAGGTTGAAGATTGAAGGCTGGTAATGATTTCCAATGTGCATTTGGCAAATGTTTATTGAGTACCTTTAGTTATTCTAACTTTTATGTGTAATACTGAAATAAGTCCTATACCTGTATTTTATGATCTAATAGATTAAGTAAGACATGGAGAAGCGTAAGATATTTACTGACATAAAACCTAAGATAAGCAGAGAAAGTGGGACTGAGGGGTCATCATTTATTCAAAAATAGTTCTGATTTTTCTAATACAACTTTCCCCAACACTATCTTTTTCTGAGTTTCCTGTATGTGTGTGTATTCATGCACATGGATGTATATGCACACAAATGTTTGTACATGGAAGTGAAAACCAAGCTTAGTACACTGAGATAGTTTGAGAAATGATAAATGACTTCATTGCTTGGGGAGGGCAAGACACTTCTGGTTCTTTTATAGATACAGGTTAATATGTTCTAAGTTGTGGTTTGTTGCCCCACATTTCTGGGTGGTCAGTCAGTGTCTGGTGCTAACAGATACTGTGCCCGAATTCAGTTCTCTGAGATGCATCATCCCCCCTTAACTCTTGCTGGTACTGCAGAGATCTTGAGTCACTGGTGCAGTGTTCATCTGGGTTGCAGGGTAACTTACACACTTCTCCCTAGAGTGGACCTAATGCCATGCCCATCATCTCTTACTTAAATACCAGTGCCACATGGGGGGATGGATGAAACTTTAAAACATAAATTTATCTCCTCTTCTAAGCCTGGTCATGCTAGTCCATCTTCTTGGACTATCTGAGGTTGTTCGATGTTGATGGAAGGATGCTGTGGGTGGTTTCCTCCCAGAGTACCAGGTGGGGAGCCAGGCAAGAACGCTTTTTTCTTGGAATCCCTACCATGTATCTAATGCTCTCTCTCCTTCTCTGGGAATTCAAAACTTTTTGGTAGGGATATTAGGACTCACATCTCATCAACCTCTTTCTTTTTTCTCTCTACCAAATAGCAGGCAAAAGAATGGGTTTTCTTTCTCTGTGTGTGGCCCTGCCTACTCTAGCACTACAAGCCTTATGGAGTAACTCACATGATGGAAGGAATAGTCTCTCCATACCACTAAAGAGACTTGATGATCTGCAGTTCCCAGGCCTAGTTCTTTAACTAGGATCTACAGGCTGACTTGAAGCAAATGATTCCAGGTGATAAAAAAAATCACCAAAATACGATGTGAGTTATATAAACAGTATTAATATCAATGATAATGTAATAAGTGACATAAAGAAATAGGAGATTTCAGAGACAGTATAGATAGTTTCTGGCATGTGGAATCCCATGATTTTTGTTGTTGTTGTTGTTGTGACAGAGGTTTAATCTTGTTTTGAAAAACTATGAAGTATTGACAGGTGAAGACGAAGAAGTAGATGATTTTATTTATTGGAAATGGCTTGAGTCATAAGCACAGAGGCTCGTGCAACTGAATATCTTTAAAAAACATTTATTCAAGATGTGATGGTGCTATAACATCTTTTTTCCAAACATGAACACACACAAATGTAGATAATATGGAAAAAGAAAACCAAAAATAAGATGAAATTGAAAACAAGATAAACATTTTCTTGTGTAAGAAGTGAAACAGAAATATGAGATGGTAATCAAGACTAGAGCTGTGAGCCTGGTGGGATCTGGTTCACAGAGGCAGGCAGAGGCAACCAAGAGTAATTTGTGGGAAACGGCACTCAAGTGTTTCATGTAAGCCTGAGCACCAGGACTGGGTTCACTCCTAGAAGCCAGGGAGACAGAGAGAGAGAGAGAGAGAGAGAGAGAGAGAGAGAGAGAGAGAGAGAGAGAGAGAGAGAGAGAGAGAGAAAGGGAGGGAGAAAGGGAGGGAGACAAAGGGAGAAGGAGAAAGAGAGAGGGAGGGAGGGAGGGGCTGTAATGAACTCCTGAGAATGCTGAGAGCATTTCAGGACACTGGTTCCTAGGAAGCAGGAGGAAGTAACAACCTATGGGCTCCATTCCTGGAACCATCTCTCATATGTATAGAGAACAGGGTGTTGAAGTTGGTTATAGCTGTTTTAACAACTACCTCTGTTAATTCCAACATCTGTGTGATTTCTGTGTCTGTTTCTATTGAGTAACTTTTTTCTCCTGGCTATGGAGGTGTTTCCTGCTATTTCATGTGTCTAGTAATTTTTATTTGCATTCCAGATGTGATTGTTAGGTTGTTGAATGCTAGATCATTTGGACTTCTAAAGCTCTTTCTTCATGTCACTCTCTTTTCTAAGGGTTTCATCCCCACAATTTCTATACTTTTTAGTGGTTATCATGATCAGTTTTTTAAATTTTATTTTAGCTGTTCTAGTCCCTGTGTAATGATAGTTCATTATTGTTTTTATTTATACTTCCGTCATTATTAATGATATTAGGCATCCTTTGATATATCTGCCATTCATATATCTTTGTAAAGTATCTTTTCAAATCTTTTTTTTTCCTTTTTGAAGTCTGTATCCTTGAGTTTTGAAAGTTTTTTTTTCCAAAATGTTTTGTTATTCTAGATCCTTTGTGTTCCTATATAAATTTTAGAATCACATTTCCAATTGCAAAAAAAAAAAAAATGCCTGCTGGGTTTTTATTGCAATTTTATTGCAATTACATAAAATCTACAGGACAGTTATGAGGGGAAACTGTCATCTTAACAATATTGAGTATTTTGATTAACACAGGCAAATGATTTGAACCAACACTTCATAAAAGAAGATAAATGAATGTTTAGTAAATATATGGCGAAATGTGCAACAACATTATTTACCAGTGAAATGCAAATTAAAACCACAATTAAACTCCACTGCATGTATATTAGAATGGCTAAAATTAAAAAGACTGAAAATACAAAGTGTAGGTGATGTTATGGAACATATATTGCTAATGAGAATATAAAATTGAACAATCACTTTGGAAAAGACATCAGCAATTCCTTATGGAGTGAAACATACACTTAAAAATAACTGAGCAATTCTACTCTTGAGTGTTTAGCATGGATTAGTATTGTCATAGCATTTCTTAAACCCCCAAACTGGACATACTCTTAATGCCTGTTAGTGGGAGAAAGAATTTAGAAGGTAAGCTACAGTCATACAATAAACTACTACTTAATAAAAATGAATAAAGAATTAATATATGAAAGAATATAGATGAATCTCAAAAACATTATGTTGAATAGGAGAAGCCAGGACAAAAGTGAAAACTCTATTTTATTTATATGAAGTTCTTGAAAAGACAAAATTAACCACTAAAATAGAAATTGGTGGCTGGATAATTAGTGGCCTGTGGTAGGAGTTGGGGGATTGATTACAAAGATACACAGAGAACTTTTGAGGTGATGGAAGTGGCCTCTTTTAATCTTAATGAAAGTTACATGGGCATCCACATTCGTCAAAACTTATTGAACTGTATTTAAATGAGGGCATACTATGGAATGTAAATTATGATCCAATGACGTAGATTAAAAATCTCAATAGTTCAGGCTGGTGGAGTGGCATGGTGGTTGGGCGCTGGCTCCGGTTCAGACCCCACATAGGAGGGCCAGTGAATCTGTCCTCAAAAAAAAAAAAAAAAATCAATAGTTCACATTTAATAGCAGATTATGTATAACTCAAGATTGATCTGGAAAAAAGTCAGAAGAAATTATTATTATTTTATTTATTTATTTATTTATTTATTTATTTATTTATTTATTTATTTTTTGAGGGCAGTGTCACTGGCCCTCACATGTGGGACCTGAACCGGGGCTGCTGGCTTCCCAAGTCAGCGCTTAACCACCGCGCCACTCGTCTGACTCCAGAAGAAATTATTTTTAATGTAGTACAGAGAGGCCACAAATGGAAAACATGAAAAAGAGGTAAAGAGACATGGGCTCAGTAAGAAGATTTAGCATGTGGGGAATGAGAGTTCCAAAAAGACAGAATGGGGAGGGGATAATTTATGAAGAGATAATGGTTGAGAATTTGTCTAGGACAGATAAAATATACCAATCCAGATATTAGAGTAGCCCAGTAAATCTCAGTCAGGGTAAGAAAAAGAGAAAAACAGAGTCATTATTATCACCTCAAGAACCTCAAAGATAAATAGATCTTAAAAGCAGCTAGAGAAAGACAAAACAGACAAACAAAAAGTATTGCGCTGAGACTGACAGCTTTTATCTCCCAAGATTATCAGTGGAATCTAGAAGACAGTTGGAGCATACTTCTGATTTGCTAAAAGTAACTGAGTAATCTAGAATTCTTTTCTCAACAAGTATGTATTTGTGGAATAAAGATTTTCAGAGAAAACCTGAGAGTGTGTTAGATGTCAGGTCTGAGATACAAGAAACTGTACAGAATACAGAAAAGGGCAAATATGAAGGTTTATGTAAACAAAAATTAACTGTATAAAACAATAATTTTGTTTTCGTTGGGCTAAAATTAGGATAGGATTAAAATAGATATAAATAATAATGTAAGGAAAGAAGGTGTTAAAAGGACTAAACATGGTCTATGGTTGTCAATATATTCTGAGAAAAGGGGAAAGACATTGATAAATTTTAATTTTTGTTAATGTGTATGTATTGACTATCAAAGTAACTAATGATAAAATAGAACATCAGGAAAGTCATCCAAAAGAAGGCAATAAATGAGAGAAAAAAACAAACAAAAGCAAAATAGGACAAATATAAAAAACACAAGTGACAAATAAATTAACTCCAAATATATCATGAGATACATTAATTATAAATCTATTAAATGTCCCAGTTGAAAATAGAAATCCATCCCTCTGCTGTTTTGAACCATCTCTAAAATATACAAATTCAGAAAATTCAAATAATGAAAAATTGAGTTATACAAGTTATAAAAATAGAAGCAGCTAAAGCTATATTAATATAAAATGAAATAGTCTATAATTCATAAATATTTTAATGGTATATATATATATATATATATATATATAGTAACTGAAATAAAGCAAGCCATTGTTTCATTTAAATATTTGTTTAATAAATATTTTATTAAATATTTATTTTATTTATTTAAAGCAAGCCATTTATGTGTGTGTGTCTGTGTGTGTTTATATATATATATATATATATATATATAATTTTTAAATAAAATTAAATAAAACAAGGCAGACTACTAAAAAATAAGATTGTGTTCTGTAATTTCTAAAACAGTAGAGAAAATATGGAATAGAGAAAAACCTTAATCAATTAAAAATAAAGTAAGGAAAAAATAAAAAGGAACAAAGAAAAAGGATAAATCAAAAATACAAAATAAGATAGCAAAAATACATTCAATATAGCAGCGAAGTAAATGCAAAAGCATTAACATAAAATATCATAGATTACTTGTTTGTCTAAAAGTAACAAAAATAAAAACAGCTCTATAATGCTTATAAAAATGTACTAAACAAAGAAAAAAATAAAATGAGAGAAAATAAAGGCATTCAACCTCATATATCAGACAAATATTAACAAAATATAGTAAATATTAAGAAAAGACAGTAAAACATTGAAACCCAAAACTGGTCATTTTATAATAATCCTATAAGTAATCACAAATGGAAAAATCTTAACATATTAGCAATTAAAATTTAGCAGTGTGTGAGAAATTAAATAACCAGACATCCCAAACATATAGCTACCTCCATCTTTGTTGTAAAAATGGGATCCTTGTTCTATGGGGACGGACACATATCTTGAACTTCATTTTAGCAAAATACCTTTGTCAAGTATCCTGATCCTATCTCAATGGACTATTATGAGGTCTCTGAGGGTCTACCCATCATGTTCCAACCTTTGGTTGGAGGAGAAACAATGGCTTGCTTTATTTCAGTTACTATTGATTGAATAAGTGCGTTGGACTCCAGTCTAGGATTTTTGCCATTATTTCTAAGATAGTCTTCATGAGAATATATGATATGCTTTCTAAACCACTGCCAAAAACTAAAGCTTGGCTTTATTTTTTGTCCTGTCACATAATCATTTGTGGAACATTCCTGCACAGTGGCAATAGCTCAGGCTGAGTCACATACATGTAATGTCATGTAAACTGTAATTGTATTTTTCACACCTTTTCATCTAATTCTTATATCTGAGCATGACTGCTAAAAAGACAAAAGATGAATGGTAGATAAGTTTTGATATAAGTTATGGAACTGTGGTTCGCATGCCCAACGCTAACCAAAGTGAAAATCCATACGAAACATCAGAGTTTGGAGCAAAGAAATGTTTATTCAGCAAGAAAGTACCAACTGAGAAGATGGGAGACTTAGAAATGACTCAAATCCATCTTGCTCATTGGACTGAGCTAGACGTTTTTAACCACCAAAAGGGTTAGAATGAGAGGTAGAGTTAGGGTAAATTTCTATGGTTTCCAGTTCCTCAGTAAGATCTCAACATGTGGACTTTTCAGAGAGCATTGGATCATCACGTGTATCTGGGCGTGGTCTCAGTTCTCATTCTGTTCTGCAAAGCAAACCTGTAAATCATTCCCTCATGATCTTTTGCTCTAATTTTTTTCTGTGAGGAAAAACAAAGGCATCATGTTCAGATGTTATCTATAGATTCCCTAAAATTTTTGAGTAACAGGTCACAGATTATTGATTTGAGAACATGTTGGAAACTTATTAAGTCTAATGGTTAGGATCTTAAGCAACATATGATTACAACATAACAAACAGATGAAAGAAGCTAAGGTTTGACTTGTCCTAAAAGGATAGCGGTAGCTGCAATTAAAGGGGCATGGTTACAGATTATGAGCCTCCCAGTATCCTCTGTCCAAGTATTTCAGTGTATATTTCTAACAGCTAAGGCTTTTTTAAGAACACAAATTCAATATCTAATCATAACCAATAAAATAAAATAGGCAATTTAAAAAATACCTTAAAGTCACCTAATAAAGATCTGCATTAATTTTTTTTCCATTTCTCCCAAAAATGTCTGTGTTTGAATCATGTTCCAAATAAAATTTTACATCTTTCTTTATCTGTGTCATGCTAAAATGGGATTTCTTTATTCTTTTCATTTTAATGCCAGTTATTTATTTTACAATATGGGTCATTTGTCCTGTACAATTTCCCACTTTACATTTAACTAACTATTTTTCTGGTATCACTTAACATGTTTTTCTAGTCTCTATTTTTCTTGAAAATTATCAGTTGAAACTAAAGCCTTAGTCAGATTAAAGGTTATTTTATTTACTTACTTACTTAACTTACTTACTTACTTATTTGGCAAGAGTGAGACTTAGGGCTAGTGTATTTCTTATTGCATTGTATCTATAGAAACAAAATGTCTAATTATCTTAGATTTGGTAGCATTAAAAATGACAAATGTGTTCATTTTTTATGAAGTTCCCAACAGACTTTCACCAAAGGGGTTAGTAGCCATTCATACCTATGATCTGGATCTATTGTTTTGTTAGGAATAACAAAATATTTATCAGCCCTCCTTTATTTTTAAGCTATATTTCCACTCCAAAGAAAATTTTTCCTTTATCACCTTTTAGGTTATAGTGAAATATAGTCAATACAAGGTGATAATTTCCTTTGCTTTTCAAATTTCAGAATAATGGGTTGGTCCAGAGCAAACCCCAACACTGACAATGAGACTTTTACCTAATCATGAATTCATGCAATTTTGGGGCCTTTTTGGCCAATGGAACCATATTTTCCATGCCCCTTGGCTTTCACAGACAAGATATCCTAGGCTCACATTGCACTTTTCCTGCCATAAAAGAGAATTACTTCCCCACTTCCCCCAACTTTTTGTAAGAAGAAGCAGGGTATTTGATACCATGGGTGTTGAGAGTTATGTTAAGGGAAGTGACCAGAAGGTAGCCAGAAAATCCACATTCCTACTATGGATTTTCATGAGAATTGGTTCTAAGGTTTCTTTTACTCCTATCTCCTCTCCTTGTCCCCCAACTCCACCTCCCCTTTTTAAAAAAGATATTGTTAGAGAGTTGGCTGAGTGGCTCAGTTGGTTAAGAGCTTGCTCAAGAGTGCGAGCTGAGCTCTGAGCAACAGCAGTTCGATGCCCAGCCCGAGCTGAGCTGCCACTGAGCTGCCAACAGGTGGCAGGATGGCTCAGCTAAAAAAAAAAAAAAGAAATTATTGGGGAAATGGGGGAGGGAACAGTGTTGGGAAATCAAGGAAGGGGAACAGACAAGTTGCTGTCCTTTTGTTCTTCAGTCTAGTTGTGGAGGACGTTGCTTCACTGGCCCATGTTGGTATTATCATTGTGCTCTTCCCGGCTGAGGCAGATCGGTCCCCAGCCACTGGACAGCCTCTCACTGGGGCTATTGGCAGCTCATGCTGGCTGCTGGCCACTCTCAGTAGCTCACGGCAGCCCACTGCAGCCTGCGCCTCGCCGGCGACTCAGGGCAGCCCATCTCCCAGTTGAGCTGTTATTCACCACCTTAGCTGTAGAGGACGCAGTGTCACTGGCCCATGTGAGATTGGAACCAGTGGCCCTGCTGCTCAGAGCTCATGCTCCCAAGCCAACTCTTAACCAATGAGCCACTGGGCCAGCCCTCCCCTCCTCCTTCTTTAAAGAAGTATTTCTCTCTCTGTTTTCAGGTGAGCTTGAAGGAAGACAGGCATTTTTTGAGCTTATGGGCTTTCATCTTTGATGTCCTCAATGATTATGACATATTGATTTCAGTAATTTTTAGCTTGGTTTCATGAAATGAGGACGATAAGGTTCTGGGATGGAAAGCACCCCTAGCCAGGAGTCACAACCCATGGATCACCAGCACAAGTGCTGTGACCATAGACAAAACCGAGACATGCATTGGCTCCCATTTTCTGTCATCTATAAAATGAGGATGATAGTAACTGCCAATTTACCCTTCTGAGAATCTGTGCAAATAATACTAGAAGTAGATGTGGGACATCTTTGAGAACTATTAAGTAATAATAGTATGCACCTATTAGGTGTACATTACCTCAGGTTCTGCTCTTCTGCCCTTCTTTACTGTCTTCACTAGACTTGAGCTTCTCTACCAACTGTGGGTCTTGACCATTTCCTTGACTTGTGTACTCTCTTTTAAATCGTTATTACCGAACTACCAGAAATTTTCTGGATCTCAACAGTCTCCTGATTTGTTCCTAAACTTAGACTTCATTCTCAGCACTGAATTATTGATCACCCACTACCTGTGGGTGAATTAATAGGCTATAGTATCTGTAAAATTCATTTAGAATCTGAAAACAGTGCATACATGAACTCATAGCATGCATGTACACACAGCTATTGTACTAAAATTAAAACAAAATGGTTCAAGGTGGGTAGTACTGATGGTGTGATTTGGTGAAAAATCTTTGGCCAGGAAATCAGAAGACCTGGACCTCAGCTCATTTGGTAGCCACATGATTTCAGGGAACTCACTGCAGCTCTGTGACTCTGAAGTTTGTCATCTGTATAATTTGATTAGGTGATTTTTAAGATCTCTTACAGCCCTCAGATATTCAAGTCTTTTAAGAAAAGAGGCAGAAAACATTTCCCAAAATTTCTATCAGCGTCCATAAGACTCAGCATATATCGTATTGTGTCCATGGAAGGTTTAGTTGCATTTTTTGTGTGTGTGTTTGATTCTAAATATTCTTTTTCTTGAGTTGAGCCCTTCAAATATATTTCATGACACCCACACAAACATTTAAAATTAACCAGCCGAGTGGTGTGGTGGTTAAGTAGTGGCTTGGAAAGCCAGCGGCCCCAGTTCGGGTCCCACATATGAGGGTGAGTGACACTACCCTCAAAAAAAAACCAAAAAAAAACCCTGAAATTATTAGAAAAGAAAAATAACTATATAGTTTGTCTGTGCAAATGGTGGACAACTGATATGCAGTAAACACACTCAGGAAGGTGGGAGTCTGAACCTTTTCAAACTGTGCTTCCCCTGCAGAAGGTTAAAGCACAGGAAGTACATTTTTTAAAAAATCTGAAGACATAAAATACAATGAAAAAGAATATCTTCAAAGCTAAGAGAAAAAGTGGGTGCTGTCTCTTGAAAAGCGTGTTAATAACACACTTAGCTAAACCACATGACCCTTAAAAATAAGTTACAAAATGTTGTCCCACTTTTAAACTATATTCTATTATTCACCTCAATACTAAAATTTCAAATGTATGAGGCTTTATATTTTGATTGAGGAAGTAAATTCTGCAGAACATAATTTAGTTGTTGAGATTCCTCTGCTTTTACTGAGAGTAGAAATTGATTCTCTCTCTCTCTCTCTCTCTCTCTCTCTCTTTCTCTCTCTCTCTCTCTCTCTCTCTCTCTCTCTCTCTCTCTCTCTCTCTCTCCCTCTCCCTCTCTCCCTCTCTCCAATTTGCCATTAGCCCATTGAAATCTTTAGAAATCTGATGGATTAGTAGACAGATGGACAACCATCCACCCAAGTCTCTTAAATGAGTGAGACCTGAGATTTCTGAGTGTTGTCTATAGGCCTTCAGCTCATTGGGTCTTTGAATAATCTGCAATTGCTGGGAGTCACTGGTTTCCTCTTTCTACAGCTAATGTAAGCATTCCTCTTCTTTCTCTGGACCTGCTCTCCATAGAGTTAGGTCATATCAACGTTTCTCCAACCTGTACCAAATAGTCTCCAGGATCATGAATGGCAGGGTTCAAAAGAAGAACTTCTCAGGGTGGATTCCCTTATCATGCTGATGATAGGTATCAGACTAGCATGCTTTGTATCCTGCCTTGATATGTCAGATTTTCCCTTCATGTAACTGATGGGGTTCCTTGCCTTTGAGCTTCATTGCAGCAAGTTCTGTTTTCTGAAATGTTTTATTAGATCTTGATTTCATTTGAATTGTGCACAGATATAACCATACTTATTTCAATCAACCTATTTCATTTCTGTTAATAAAGACATCTACCTAGATTTGTTTTATTTTGTTTTCATTTGGGACAGTAGTTATTGTTTTATGCCTTTCTAGTACACCAAGTAATTTTGAGGCTTTAATTAAATACACTGATGTTTTATATAAATGTCTAAAACTATATTGTACACCTGAACTAATATAATATTGTCTGTCAACTGTAATTGAAAAATAAATTTTAAAAACACATAAACATAAATAAATACACTGATGTTAAGGAAAACTTCTTTACATAACACCTAATGCCCTTAGGGGTTTTTAGAGAGTCCAATTATAATTGCATTTGGTAGCCATATTTGTTATGTTTTTCCTGGAATGTCAGATGTTGATAATGTTTGGTAATAAGGACTAGTTTGGGGCATTATTTTTTCCTTATAAGTTATTGAAAGAAGACTTAGAAAAAAGTTTATGATTATTATAGAATAGCTGATAACATTATACTAAATAAGGAAGTCGTTTGGGCATCCTTGTGTTTCCTTATTTACATTTTATGTTTCATACTTTGTAGAGATGCAAGCATCTTGGTGGTTGAGTGAAGTTGTCATCTTTCTCAAAAATATTTGATTGCAGGCTCAAGATAGATTTCATTTTGTGGA
The DNA here is from genome assembly GCA_033961575.1 of Aselliscus stoliczkanus. NCBI lineage: Eukaryota > Metazoa > Chordata > Mammalia > Chiroptera > Hipposideridae > Aselliscus > Aselliscus stoliczkanus. The sequence goes on along the minus strand of CM066738.1, from coordinate 89,588,954 downwards.
TGGAACAAGGAAGGGAAGGCATATTAGACAAAGTAAAGAAATAGAACATTTCCGAACAGACCCATAAGTGCTAATGTGGGATAAATGATAAGATTTTTGTAGCATCTATACATTCCACATCATTTCCTTTCTCTAGGCTCCTGGAAAGGAAAAACTTGATTTGGCTCCTCCGCAAGGCCATTTCTAGCCAGGGGAGTCAAAATGCCCTGCAATGTATCTCTTTGTTTATTCCAAGGTGTGGAGATCTTTGAGTCAGTCTCTCTCTCTCTCTCTCTCTCTCTCTCTCTCTCTCTCTCTCTCTCTCTCTCTCTCTCTCTCGTTTTTCTTGGTTGTTGTTTTTTTTTTTTTTTTTTTTATTTAGTAGACTTTTTGATAATGTATGTCAACTAGACAGGCCTTAGTATCACCATGCATAAAATGGTGAAAATCTTGAATAAGTTTTCAGAAGAAGCTGCTGAAAGAAAGATACATTGTGCTTTGTATATTTGTAAATTTCCAAAAAGAATACATCATGAGGACAAATTGTTAGAAGTAATTGGTTTCAAGATCAAGTTAATTGTGTTTCTTTCTTTAAGCAAAATTTATTTTGAAAGGATAATTGGTTTGCTGCATTAAGGAATACGTATGGTTTCAATTAATTGTTTAACAAAATGGATACATATGAAAGAGACAATGAACTCTTTTCTTTCCTTGATCTTCAGTAAATGTCTGCTGTAAATGCTCTGAGATTATACATTGGGCATGGAAAAAACTTCTAAAGTTATTTTTAAATTCTTCTGTATGATGTTTACAAATAGTACTTATAAAACTCAAAATTTTCCAAACCCTTTTTCTACTTACTGTATACACATGAGGTAGGCAGACAACAGTTAGTTTCATTTTACTTAAGGGAAATAAGCCTAAGAGAGTAAGTAAATAGTGGGACAGTATTGGGACCTGGTTCTGGCTTGTCACCTCTTCATCAAAGACCTTTTGGGACTAAAGGAGCTAGTGCTTGCTTTGCTTCCTTTGTCCCCTATATCAAATGTACCATGGTCTAAGAATTACCAGAAATTTCAAAATAATTTCTCTATTAGCACTATACAAATGTGAGCTGGCATCACAACAATAATAAGAAATCAGAAGTTGAGAGATGTGGAGTGACACAGAGAAGGGATGTCAGAGGACTAAGGAATCACGAAATGGGTAACAGAGACAGGAGGAGTCAGAAGTGCTACAAAGGGGATGACAACCTTTGGCACCTTCTATTTTCCGGAGAATCCAGTACTGTCAGGCTGTGGTCAGCCTGGCCAAGTGTTGCTGTTCTGGGTGGTGACATTGATCAGCTAGAATTTTCAACCTGAGATTTATGACAATTCCTACAGGTGGTTTGAAATTATTTCCTTAAAGATGTTTATTAAAAATATAGCTAATAGGGCTGGCCTAGTGGTGTGTTGGTTAAGAATTGGTTTGGGAAGCCAGCTCTGAGCAGCAGGGCCCCAGTTCGGATCCCACATATGAAGGCCAATGACACTGTCCTCTACAGCTAAGATGGTGAACAACAGCTCGACCTGGAGCTGGGCTGCTGTGAGTCTCCGGCGACAGCATAGGCTGCAGTGGGGCTGGCCGGCAGTTGGCATGAGCTTTTGTGAGCTGCCGTGCTCTGCCATTCAATGGCCAGCGAGCGACTGCCTCACCCGGGAAGAGCACAATGATAATACCAACATGGGCCTTTGAAGCAACGTCCTCCTCAACTAGACTGAAGAACAAAAAGACAGCAACTTGTCTGTTCCCCTTCCCTGACTCCACAACGCTGTTCCCCTCCCCCAGTTCCCCAATAAAATCTTAAAAAAAGAAATATAACTAACATACAATATTATATTAGTTCAGGTGTACACCATAGTTATTTAGCATTTATATACCTAAAGAAATGATCGTCATGATAAGTCTAGCAACCATCTGATATTTTACTATGCTATTACAATATTATTGACTATATTCCCTATGCTATACATTACATCCCCATGACCTATTGGTTTTATACCTGGAAATTTGGGCCTCTTATTCCCATTCACACACACATTCTCCCCTCCTTTTTTTTAATTTTTAAATTACAGTTGACATTCAGTTCTTGAAAGTAAATTCAGTGAACTGTGCACTCTTAAAAAATTGCCTGCAGGGGGCAGGCCAAATACAAATAACTTAAACTCAGGAGCATATAGTGAAATGCATTTATATTCTCCAATAGCCTTATGAGTTGAAAGATCAACAATGCTTGTTTCAGAAACCACTTGCCACCAAACCACTGGCTGAACAAAACATAGATTCACCTATGGGGATTTATACAAACAGAATATTTCTGGATGATTTGTTAGTTTTTGTTTCTTTTGGCAGTAGAAGAGCTAACATTGACATTAGTAATGTCACCTGTTGTGTATGAGTTATGTTTGACACTTTAATACTTTAGAATACGGAATATGAATATGTTGTTACCATACCATTACCAAGAGTCAGTGTCCATATATATTACTGGGAGTTGCTAGAAGTTTGGTGAGAATAGAGTTGATTCCTGATTTAGGATTTCAGCATAGGGGCTCGTTGTGGTATGCTGTGGCCAAATCTGCCACAATGAAACTCTGATTCCTGATTTCGAAGCAAGATATACAACTAAGATAAATAAACTGGCTTGACAAGAAATTAGGAAACCAGAACCTGGATGCCAGGCCTGGATAATCTGGGCCGATGTGCTTATTCTCTGCCTCTCGCCTGGTGCATTGCTCTTTCATTGCAAGTTAAAGATGCCTTGAAAGGTTGGGCTTTCATCTGTGAGGGAAAAAATAGCACTGGGGAGACATCCACTTGCTTGATAATATATTCTGGGTTCAGGGTATTGCATGACTTGCTGATTGAAATACAGTGAAACCAACTGCAATTGACCTCAGTTAAAGTTGAGACATGATTCTCAAATCTGAATCAGCCCTAGACATCAACACTAGTTCACACTCCATTCTGCCAGTTTGTCCTTTAAGTCTTCTAATGAAATAAGAGAATTTTAGAATTGATAGCCCTTTTAATTTGTTAAATCTTCTTACATATTATAGAGAATAAGTTGGAGAAGATAACCTTTGGAAATTTCTAAATTTCGACAATTGGTTTCTAAAATTGAATGTTTTAGTTTCCAGTAGAATAAAAGCACCTCACTTTGTCTTATAGATTTTGACCCAAGGAGAAAATTGGATCTCCACTTCCTTGAAATTTTGAGTGACATTGGCATCCTGTTACCCTCGCCCCTCGCCAATTTTTCTTGAGTGCTTGAGGACAGAACCACATATTCTCAATATTTTTATCTGTATATCAATATTTGTATATAAACCAAGGTACAGGACTTCCAATACAAGAGTCTTGCAACACTGCAAGTGCCTTGCGATGGGTGCCAAGTCTATCTCAGTGATGACTGCATTCCCAGAGCTTATTGCTGTGCCTTCAACCCTTTCGCTATGGTCTGAATGTTTGTGTCCCCCTAAAATTCATTTCTTGGAATCTTAATGCCCAAAGTTATGGTGTTAGAAGACTGGAATTTGGGGAGGTGATTAGCTCTGAGCATGAACCCCTTGTGAGTGGGATTAGTACTCTTGTAGAAGAGACACCAGAGAGATCCCTAACCCCTTCTACCATGTGTAAGGATAAAAGGAAAGTTAGCAATTTTAGGAAGAGGGCCCTTACTTGCCAATAGTGGCATCCTGATCTTAGACTTTCAGTCACCAGAACTGTGAGAAATACATTTCTCTTGTTCATATGCCATCCAGTCTGTGGTTATAGCATGCTAAATGGACTAAGACACATGTATTGAATGTAGGCCCTTCAATAAGGGGTTGATGGGCTGTTATGTTGATTTCCTCCAGATCCAGAAAGCTGAGTTTAGTTGGGCTCTGAATACGAGTTGTACTTAAAGTCTTCATTCAGAAGTTCTAAAAAGTATAAAAATGCCACGTAAAAAACGTTGTCTGTGAATTTTTCTTGACAGCTTCACAATAGATAGCTTTAAGACCACTGCCATTTGTTGAAATTCACTCTCTCTCTGATTTATAGAAGTAGAGATAGCTATCTAACTACTAGTTGTCCTTTCTCACTAACTCCCTTAATTATTTCTAGGCACTACAGAGTTGCACATAACTGAACATTGTCAAGGAGTTTTACAGCCCTCAGGCTGCTATTACTGTGTATTAGAGTCAGCTGTAATCATTCTAATGGTCTAAGATGTTACAACTAATTTACCCAAGGCCTGAGCACCAGAAGTGTGAAAATTATCCGAGTTTTATTCTGCATGCAGCCATTGCCATGAAGGAGGATGTATTATGTCTCATTTCTTTACAGTATCAGTGAAAATCCAACCATCAAACAAAAGTTGGACCTAAAAGCTTTTAGATTACAGTGATTATTATAGATTTTACATGAGATAAAAATGTAATTGCTCCATTTCTTTCCTTCCTTCTTTTGTTGTTGTTGTTTCTTTTTTTTCCCCCCTACTGCATATTTTAGACCTTCCTCTTTGACTGCAGACCCAGCACACAAAGATCCTGGTCTTAAGACAGGGGAGCTGGAGTGTTCCTTTTCATAAGACATGAAATGCTTCGAATTTCTCTTCCAAATGGATCACAAAATTTCTATTGTCATTTCCATTTTTCAACTTTTTATATCTGTGTAAACTCATTCATTGCCTATAGAGAAGTAATATTCCTAGCCATTTGGATAGTTACAGAGAATGAGCTCGAGGCAGTAATCCTTCACAGGTAAAGTGGTGTGTGTGTGTGTGTGTGTGTGTGTGTGTGTGTATACATTTGTTTTTTCACCTTGCTTTTCCCTCCTTCCATACTCATTCACCTTTTTTTTTTTTTTTTTTGAGGGCAATGTCACTGGCCCTCATATGTGGGACCAAATCCCGGGGCCGCTGCCTTCCCAAGCCAGCGCTTAACCACTGCGCCACTCGGCCGGCCCACCTTTTTTAATTTTTGAATCTCTCCAGTTTTCTTTCTCATTCCCCTCATTGTTTTATTTTAAGAAATTGCCACTTTAACCTTCAGCAATCACCAATCTGATGACAAGATCTAACACCCACAAACAGATTACAAGCTGCTGAAGGCTGTGCATGCATAGCTAGCAGTTTTTAGCAATAAAGTATTTTTAAATTAAGATATATACATTGTTTTTTTAGACATGATGCTATTACATACTTAATAAACTGCAATACAGTCAAATATGACTTTTATATGCATGACCCAAAATTTGTGTAACACGCTTTATTGCGATATTTGCTTTATTATTTTGGTCTGGAACCAAGCTTTGCATATCTCCCAGGTAAGCCTGCTCACCCTTATCTCTATTACATGAATTTGGAATCCGAGGCTCAGAAATAGAAGAATTGGGTATTAGGATGTGACCACTGAGGCAAGAGAATTGAACCCAAGTGGCCTGACTGAACCACAGTGCTATGTCACCCCTCCACTGAGAGTCAACGGAAGGACATGCCCAGGCAGAGATCTGTCATCTGAAGAGGGGAAGTCCATTCATTCTGTACAGCTCTGGAAAACAGGACAAGGATCAGTGGGTGGAAATTACAGAGAGGCTGATTTCGCTGCAATTTGAGGAAGAACTTTCCACCAATTAGAGCTGTCTAACCAAGGGACAATCGGCCTTGTCAAATAAATGAGCAGCCTGTCACTAACGGCATTTGAGTTAAAAGCTGAAGACTGCTTCTCAGAAATGTTGGAGGAAAGATTACTGCATTGGTGGCATGGATGACTATTAAGATTTATCCATCTCAAATATCCTGTGGAGGGGGCAGGATGACACTGGGGGAGGATCCATAACCTGGACATCACATCGTCTACAGAATCAGATCTTGGCAACCATGATGTGCTACAGTACCACACAGCCTGATATTTCTTGCAGAAGCTCCTTTTGGACAGATTTTCAGTTCAGTTGGCACATCCAGACTCATTGAACATGATGGACTGGTGCTCTGCCTTCTAAAATGTTTAAGATTTTTTTTATTTTTTATTATTTATGCCTCTAAAAATACGATCACTTCTGTAATCATTCAATGTGAAGACTTCCGCCACTGAAATAACACTTCAAATTATGCTTTGCATTTCTTTGAAAGGCTTACGACCTCTCATTAAACACATCCACATAACTGATCCAGAGGTAGGGAGGTGTGGGTAACTGCTTCAATCAGGGATAAAATCAAATTTACGAATCCGAGCATGGAATTATACATTGCTAAATGGGAATTCAGATATCCATCCACGCATATATCCATTGATCACTTCTTTCCTTTTGTACCACTGAGAAGCCCAGAAATCCCTCTGTTCATCTTGTGCATTTCCAAGAGCATAGTTTTGTTTTTTTTTCCCTGTCCAGGGAGAATTTTACACCCTGAAATAAATTGTATTCCATATGTTAAGAGTTGAACTTTAAAGCTTTTCATGGGAGACCCCATGGTGGTGTTAAAGCAACTTGTAGAGTCATCTAAATTTCTGTTAGATGTTATCCTAAACTCCCCCCCACCAAAGGGTAAGGCTATAAAATACTCAGAGATACAAGTTAACAAACACAACTTTAGATCATCTCCAGGGACTCATTCTCTGCCTCATTTTCACCCATTTGAAGAAAGTTAGCGTTACAGTTATATGACTTCTAGCTGAGCACAGAAATGTAATACATACTTGTATAATAGTAGCTAAATAGCAACAGTTTTCACATATTGTTTCTAATCCCCACAGGCATCTTTTATTGTTGGTATGACAATTCTCAATTTATTAATTTAAGTAACTCTAAGCTTCCATTAATTACAAAAGATTAGATCCAACTTGTAATAATAGGGATTTTTCTATTATTTCAAGTCATAGGAACTATACTTGATACAACTTTGAAAAAAAAAATCCTAAATATGAGAAAGGATGTAGATGACCATCGTTCGGGAGCTGGGGACTTTCCTGCTGCCAGTGACCTTGTTTCCATCTTCATTTGCCATCTTCTCATTCTCTTTCTTCAACAGTGCCAAATTAGTGCTCTTAACCTCTCGCCAGACAATACAATGACCTTCAACATTTTAAATCGAAATACCAATCTTTTCTCATGCTTCTATATATTTTAAATCAAACAGGACTTAATTATTATAGTTTTCATAGCAAACATTAATTTATATTGAATATTCTTGATTTAAGGACTGTGTGTCTACTGTTTCATTTGGCTAGAAACTTATTTATTTTACTTTTATTTTCCAAAGTAGTTTCTGCTGAGTATTAAATTTTAGGTTGGCTTTTTTTTCTCTTTAATATTTTAACTTTTATTTTCTTCTCTTTTAATGTTTTACAGTTTTCTGCATGGAGAAGTTGCTTGATTTCCTTAATTTATTCCTGATATATTTTCTGATGCTATTGGAATGGAAGTATTTTTATTTCATTTTCTAAATGTATGCTGTTAGGATATAAAACTACAATTGATATTTGTATGTTGAACTTGTATCCTATGATGCAGCTAAATTCACTTTATTACTTATAGTACATTTTTTTGTACATTATTTAGGATTTTCTATGTTTACAATCATGCAAATGGAGACAGTTTTACTTTTATTTTTCAATCTTTAAGCTTTATATTATTGTTCTTGTTTTATTTTTCTGAGATTTTACTATGTTTATTGAGTTATATATCAAAGATTTTTCTGTATCTGCTCAAATTATATATAAAATTGTGTAACTATGATGAAATATATTGAATGATTTTTCAAATTTTTAATGCAATCTGGCATACCTGAGATAAACCCTGCTTGATGTTTATTACTAGATTATATTTGGTAAGAACTTTTTTCCTTTATTTTCTTCTACCATTTTTATTAAAATATAGCAAACATATACTATTATATTAGTTTCAGGTATACACTAAAGTTATTCAACATTTATATACCTAAAGAAGTGATCACCTTGATAGGTCCAGCAAACATCTAACACGGTAGCATGCTATCACAATATTATTGACTATATTCCCTATGCTGTACATTATATACCCATGACTTATTTGTTTTATACCTGGAAATTTGGACTTCTTATTTCCTGTTACCTTTTTCTCACCTTTTTAAAATTTTTCAATTAGAGTTGACATTCAATATTATTTTATATTAATTTCAGTTGTACAGCATAGTGGTTAGACATTTATGTAATTTAAGAAGTGATTCCCCTGAGTAGTCTAGTATCCACCTAGCATTATAAATAATTATTACCATATTATTGACTATATTTCCTATGCTTTACATCCTATGACTATTTTGTAACTACCAATTTGTACTTCTTAATCCTTTCACCTTTTTCATTTACCCTCCAAACCCCCTCCCATCTGGCAATCAAAATATTCTCTGTATCTATGATTTTATTTCTTTTTCTCTTTCATTTATTTTTTTATTTTATTCTTTAGATTCCACATATAAGAAAATCACATTGCATCTGTCTCTATCTGATATACTCCACTCAGCACAATACCCTCCAGGTCCATCCATGCCCCACAAATGGCAAGAACCCATTCCCTTCCATGGCAGAGCAATGTTCTATTGTACATGTACCACCTACTCTTAATCCATTTACCCATCGATGAACACCCAGGCTGCCTTCACATCTTGGCCATTGTAAACAATGCTGCAATGAACATATGGATGTATACATCCACTTGAAGTAGCATTTTGGATTTCTTTGAATAAATACCCTAAAGTGGGATTACTGGGTCCTTCTTTGTCTCTTATTATAGTTTTTGTTTTAAGGTCTGTTTTTTTGTTGTTGTTTGTTTTTGTTTTTTTCTGGTATCATTGTTGCTACCCCAGCTTTTTTTGTTTGTTTGTTTGTTTTTGTTTTTTTTTTTCATTTCCATTTTCATGAAATATCTTTTCTCATCCTTTTACTTTCTGTCTGTGTGTCTTTCGGTCTGAAGTAAATCTCTTTTAGTCAGCGTATGTAAAGGTCATGTTTCCTTATTCATTCAGTCCTCCTTTGTCTTTTTTTTTTTTTTTTTTTTGAGGGCAGTGTCATCGACCCTCATATGTGGGACCGAACCAGGGCCGCTGGCTTCCCAGGCCAGTGCTTAACCAATGCACCACTCGGCTGGCAGTCCTTCTTTGTCTTTTGATTGGAGTATTTAATAGATTTACATTGACAGTGATTGTTGATAGATATGTAGTTATTGCCATTTTTTTATTATAGTTTTGATTCTTTTTTTTTTCCATCTTAAGGAAGTCCCTCTAAGATTCCTTGTAAAACTGGTTTGGTGGTGATAAACTCCTTTAGCTTTTTCTTTTGTGGGTAGCTCTTTATCTGTCCTCTGATTCTAAATGATAGCTGTGCTGGGTAGAGTAATCTTGGTTGTAGGTCCTTTTTTTATTGTCACTTTGAATATTTCTTGCCAATCCCTTTAGGCCTGCACAGCTTCTATTGAGAAATTAGCTGATAGTCTTGTGGGAACTCCCTTGTAGGTAACTAACTGCTTTTCTCTTGCTGTTTTTAAGATTGTCTCTATGTCTTTAACCTTTGGCATTTTAATTATGATGTGTCTTGGTGTGGGCCTGTTTGGGTTCATCCTGTTTGGGACTCTCTGCACTTCCTGGGCTTGTTTATCTATTTCCTCGCCAGATTTGGGGAGTTTTTGGTCATTATTTCTTTAAATAGGTTTCAATTCCTTACTCTCTATCTTCTCCATCTGTTGGTGCAAATGTTGGTACACTTGATGTTGTCCCAGAGGCCCCTTAAACTATTCTCATTTTGTTTGATTTCTTTCTTATTTTTGCTGTTATATTTGTGTGTTTTCTGCTACCTTACCATCTAAATTGCTGATTCAATCTTCTACTTTATTTATTTATTTATTTATTTATTTATTTATTTTAAAGATTTTATTGGGGAATTGGGGGAGGGGAACAGCGTTGGGGAACTGGGGAAGGGGAACAGACAAGTTGCTGTCTTTTTGTTCTTCAGTCTAGTTGCAGAGGACATTGTTTCACTGGCCTATGTTGGTATCCTTGTTGCGTTCTTCGCGGATGAGGCAGATCAGTTGCCAGCCTCTGGATGGTCGCTCACTGTGGCTATTGGCAGCTCAGGCTGGCTGCCGGCCACTCACTGTAGCCTATGGCAGCCCACTGCAGCATTGGCTGCAGCCTACACCATCACCGGGGCTCACACAGCCCATCTCCAGATGGAGCTGTTGTTAACTGTAGAGGACAGTGTCACTGGCCCTCATATGTGGGATCCGAACCGGGCTGCTGGCATCCCAAAACCAGCTCTTAACCAGTGCGCCACTCAGCCGGCCCAATCCTCTACTTCATTTAATCTACTGTTGATTCTCTCTAGTGTATTCTTCATTTCAGTTATTATATTCTTTATTTCTGACTGGTTCTTTTTTGATGTTTTCTATCTCTATTTTTATGTTTCCTATCTCTTTGTTGAATTTCTCCCTGAAATCATTGTGTATCCTTATAACTAGTGTTTTGAACATTGCATCTGGTAGATTGGTTGTCTCCCCCTTTTTTTTAGTTCTTTATCTGAAGCTTTGTTCTATTATTTTATACCTGTTTCTTTGTCTCCCCATTTTGGCTGCCTTCACATTTGCCAGGGCCTGGCTTCATCTCATGTAAAGTTTATTATAACATCCCTGGAAAATAAATGTCATTTAGCTAAATTTTCACAGAAAACTGTTATTTACAGATCATCGATTCTATCCAGCCTTCACAGTTAATAGTGTGCAGAGTTTGAATTTGAACCCATTTTGGGCTGACTCTAAAGTTTCAGTCTTTTCAATGGAGCAGGAAAGAGTGTTCAACTTCTGATTAGTTCTTTTTTCTCCGAATATGTGCTTCAGACTTTCAAGGCATCCTGTTGGTCCATATCCTATTAAGGATCTATTAAAGGACATAAGTGGCTTTATGTGGAGTCCAGGCTCACTCTGGGCAAAAACCATCTTCGGTAGTCTCAGGCTTTCCTTAGCCATTGCTAACAACTAGTAATGGTGAATTGTTCTTGCTGTTTGTCTAGGCTTCATTTTCTCAGGACTTTGCTATTCTAAGTAATGATTATGAATTTCTTATTAATTGTGAAGCAGTCATAGTTCTTTGCTATCACTCTTCAGCTCCCTATTCCGTGCACCCATTTACTGTTGGGTAATAGTACTTCCAGAATTTTCATGATTTTATAGATTTTTGCTTCTCTGTCTGACTACCCTAACCTCCCAATTCAAACTAAGGGCTTCTTGAAAATGAAGACCTATCTGATTATCATAGCTGTTCATTCCACAAACACCTAGAAGAAAACTTTTGTTGTGTGTGCCACCCATTAGTAGGAATGTTGGCTGCAGACTGACCATAGTTGAAATCCTCATGAGGAGTTAATCTTGGGGGAAGAGAGCTCCCTTCATCCTGTGGAAATATACATTCAATAACTAGTTGATTCAAAGGTACAAAGGTCCAGCTCCCATGCCTCTATTTAGACATTCTATTATCCTAGAATCAGGGTGCCCATGGAATTGACTGAAGCCTCTATAATGCTTGCATCTCTGTTCAACTTCTCTCTCCACCCAGTCATGCTGCTCTCAGTAACACACCCTGATAATCCTCTGTAATCTCATCTCAGACTTAGAATCTAATTCCAGGGCAACCAACTTAAGATAGCCTTGTTTACAGAGGGGGTATTCAATTAAATGTTTAACAGAAATTGAATAAATTTGACTGATGCCTGTAAAGACATGGAAAGAAATATAGGTTGATAAGTAAACATGAACTACCTTGGTATCTTTACATGTTTTATTTTCTTGTAATTTAAAATTTTATGCAAGTTTTTAATGTCTTTCTAAACTGTCATTAACTAAGTGGAAGTAAGTTTTGTTTTATTGCCATACCCCCGTGTGACTAATGAGATACTCTGCATGGAGATAATGTATGATAACCTTTCTGTTAATTGAGTTGATAGATGATCCTATAAAAGAATCAAAAAAGTATTCTAACTAAAAAAAATAATAATAATAATGATGACCCTAATTTAATAAGAAATGACTTTTTATGATTCAAGTTATTTGGTCATTTACTGTAGGGTAGTTATTGAAAGTAGACTAAACTAAGTTCAAATAGATACTGAAGTGTTTTTCTTCTTAAAAGTGTTCATCGTAATTTGAGATTGGTTATGTATGTATCATGGTTAGGTATGAATATATGTGTGGCACATGGAGCATGAACCAAGAGAGCTGGGTGAGTATGTTTTTAAGTACCCATGAATAAAATTCTCAGTATCACAAAAGGGGCACTTTTGATGTCAGATTCACATATATATTAGGAGAGCTTAGCTTTGGCAATATGCTCTGAGTATTATTTACCTGCAAAATATGAATTATGCACTATAGGAAGAATTGTAAAATAGTGTGAATCCAATGTTTTGGCCCAGGAAAGGCAACATGAAGAAGAAACAAAAACTAATATGACTACAAGAGCGCTCCAACCTGAGTAATTCTATCAAATTCCCTGTTATATAAATGCCCTCTGGCAGGAAATCCATGGTAACTTCATTCATCCTTGGGGGTCAGGTCTTTCGGGGCACCAGGAAGCACCAAACATAGGTCAATACTCTTGGAACAAAGGGACCAGCCAAACAACTATCAGATATATATGAATAAATGCTGTTGCTCATGTCAAAGTGATGGTTCAGTGTGTCCCTCTTACACCCTATTCCAGAAATAGAGAAGTTCAAAGAAGGGAGTGTTAAAAAAAAAAAAAGACACTGTGGCTTTTTTTTTGACATTTAACAAACTTTATATTTTAGAATAGATTTAGCTTTACAGAAAAGTTGTAAGAATGTTATAAAGAGTTTCCATATACTCCACAGTCAATTTAATAGTAAATGTTTTCAAACAAATGTTTGAAGGTAAAGTGATTCTGCATAGGTATAACAGAGAAAGATATTTATGACATCCACAATACCTGAGAAGTACCTGGCATGAATTAGATCCTCAATAAACATTTCTGGTGTGAACAAATGAAATGCAGATTGTGTTCAAATATTACAAGGCCTTTGATGCCCAGGTGAAGTAGGATGTTTGTAACAAATTTTGTAGGAAGTGGGAAACTATCTTTTTAAGAATAATTTTATATACAAAAAGAAAAATAGAATTCAAAATACTTCAAAACATTAGGTTATTCATATTTATCAATAACAACAACAAAAACAAATTTAAAACTTAGTTCATATCCTGAGACTCAAAGGCTAAAAGTTCTACTCTATTTCCTGAATCAGTGTCTTGGTGTCTGTAATCAGAGATGTCAAACCCAGTTAATCTCAAATAGAGATGAAATGTGCTTTGAATTATTTTTCTAATGATTAGCATAATTTGGATAAGAAATATACACGGGGTGCCAAAAAAATGTATACACATTTTAAGAAAGGAAAAAAAAACCCCACAACTGTATTAGAATTTTAACACTCAATATATACCAATAACAAGAGATGAACACAAGTCATGTGTACGTGTTTTTTTTGGCATTCCCGGTATATTTCTTCCAGTTTGTTTTCAGGTCATTTGCAAAGTGGCCATTTGAAATATTTGTTGGTCTTCCTAAAGCAGAAAAGGTAGCACTCTACATGGTACAGTTTTAGGGTCATTCGAAGGCCTTCCTACCCATCAAATTTCCTCCCAAGCAGTGTTTGAAGTTCCACCACGGGTATGGTTTTCATAGATATAAGAGCCTTATCCTCTCATTACTTGTCCACATGTTAGGTACTGAACTAGTTAGAATGTGGACAGATCTTTTGAGGGGCTTGTTGATAGGGAGCTGAGTAGGTCCTACATGGCAACCGGAAGCAAGAACCCTGCATCAAAGAGCTGGATTATATTAAGCTCCCCTCTGCTGGGGAAGGAATGAGAGTGGCTTGCTGCCAGAGCCATTTTCCTTCATGGTTCCCAAGGAGGATATATGCAGAGTAGAAAAGGCCAGGCAAATCCTATACCACTTGTTACTATAAGGCTTTCCCCCCAACCATGTAGTCTCCTGGTGAGAGGTGCTTGGCCATGTGGAACTTCAAGAACCCTTCTAATGAGACTAAGACACTTCCTTTCCCATAGGGGTTGGCCTGGCTTCTGATGGCAGTGGCTCTCTGTGTCTTCCAAGAGGTTAAGTGGTGTTAATGCCAGAACAAAGCAGGTCAGGCAGCCTCTGTGGCTGCAGACACAGCTAATGAAGCAACTTTATGGAAGAAGGGCAACAGGGGAGGTCCCAAAGGAGAAGAGCCAAAAGAGAACATTTCCACTAAACATCCCATCCTAGTTCTGTGGACAAAACCTAACCCATTCAATGTTCTTCCTCTACTCACACACACTTCCAATCAGTCCCTCTCACTTTCCCTCCTCTTATTGTCAAAATATCCCAGTCATTATGTTATACAGACTCTCTTGTCTTTCATTTTCAATCAGGCACCATTTCTCCATTTCTCAATCTAACTCGTGCTTTCTGTTTTCACAGCAATCAAGCTAGTATGGCTTTCAATGTAATAGCTTCTTCACCTCACCATTTCAAAGTTATTCCTAGAGCCTAGAATAGTGCCTTACATACATTATGTTCCCAACAAATAGTTATTACATGATTGTATGAGTGGATATTCCTCTCCCCATCCTAATAAAGGTTCTTTTCCCTTCTGTATAATTACTAAAAAACATAGCTTTAATTCTCCAGATTCAGAAACAACTTATTTCTGTTCTTGTTTTCTCTCCTTTAGTCATATTTTGAAATGAAATCTCACTCCATTTTTTTTCCTTAGGATCTTTTTTACTTTCACACATTGACAAGCTCTAAATTCTTCTGCTCTTACCTTTCCTTTTTTCTGAAGTTCCTCTCTACTCTTCATTTACTCCAAACTCTTCCTGTGAAAATTCTTTTCATATATTAAAAACATGCATCTGTATTAAACATAAATGATTAAAAAAATGTTATATTGAATTTTTGTTTGTATCCCTCTGAAGATGGTGCCTTACCCATTTATTTGCCACATAGTAATATCTGTTCATTTAATCAACATTGATTTCAAAGACCTCACTAGAAATCTTGGCACTCACATAGAACACTTAAGGACAAATCAAAGTATATGTTCAGTGATTTACAGGGATTGACAGACAGAATCAACAGTAATATGGACTGAAGTCACACAATGACTTTTCTGAGAGAATTTGTTCTTGACATAACAACCCTTGAAGGTAACACTATCCTCTTGCTTAGTACCAAACCAATTATTATGATAATATAACTACTTCATAAATATGTCTGTACAGCATAAGAAGATTCAGAACTGGTAAGTTCCATAGGTGTTTTGGAGACTGGGAGGAAAATGAAGTACAGGTTGGCTTTGTAGCAAGGTCTAGGTAGGGAGAAGGATTCTAGGTACCCCCAAAGGGGAAGTCCTGAACAGAAATTTGAGACTGTGCCACCTGCATCAAATCACACTATCACCTCAACTTTGCTTGACTCACCTGTGTAACAAATCCATTTCACTACATTACTTCTAGGTCTTTCAGCTCTGAGATCATTAGGGTTTCCTGATGCCAGTATAGGCAAATGGAGAGCATAAGAGGAAACCACCCCAGCTTTTTGCTTTGAGGGCCATCAGAGACAAATCATTTGAGTTGTAGAAAAGCTTTCCTCCTTTGAAAATCCTCTGAACATTTCCATACTCTTGAGACTCTCGATGTATACAGTATGGAAGTGAGTGAAAGTTATGTGCTGTTAACACATACTGCCTAAGAAATAAAATGATCCCTAAGTATGATTTCTGTGTATAAACTCCTTGTAGCTATTATTGAGCTTGCAATAGGTTCTTCAAACTTCTATTAAAATATCAATAGTATTTTTCAGAGCTTAAATTGAGCGGTGATTTTATTTCAGGCTGATCCTATAAACCACTTTTCTTCAAAGATTCTCTTGTTGTTGCTAAAAATGAAAGCCATTCAAACGAGCAGTGATTGAAACAGTGAGAAAGAAGGGGAAAAAAATCAATATCGCATTTTCCAGGGCACTATCTCTGCTTTTGAAAAGAGACCATTAATAACATGTTTATGGGAGAGGCAGCCAGTTGCTCAAAGTGCATTCAGGAGTGAGCTGAACGGATGGATTTCTGGGAAGCCTCTCCAGAGAGAGATTGCTCAGAAGTCAAAGCTCACTGGTGGAATCTGCAGCAAGCTGACTCAAAGCATTCTCAGGATCTGGAGCTAAATGGACTGCATTGTAGCCTCGGAAATGTTCTATCTCCCATACCTTGTCTGAGCTCTGAGACAGAATGGCATGGGGGCAAAGAGGGAAGAATAACCATTAGTTCCTAGTGATTCATGGGCTTGTTGTGTTTCCCAATTGGGTCCATTAAATCAAGACCAAACTCATCAGTAGAGAAACGAAGACTTTACTGATGAGAATGGCCTTGTCCACATTTACCATCCATTTCTTTATTGTATTCCCCCTCTTTGGCAGTCTATTTACTGGGCACAATAAAGAGACAGTTCTAGGGGAGAAAATGTCTATGGTTATACATGAAATCCAGGATGATTGGGAATGAAACCTGTTTTTTAACTGCCAACTGATATCTCCCCTCAAGTGAAGGAATTTGAGAAAAGCTATTTTTCCTTAATATTATGGCTTAATATTCTAATGCATGAAAGAAGGTGCCAAATAAAAACTCTATAAAAAGAGGCATATTTTGAAAAAGTAAAGGAAGAACAAAACCAAGATCAAGAAGGATGAAAAGTCATCATGGGGGAGGAGAATGAATAGTACAAATTCATAGTCACAGGTATATAACACAGACCTGGGTCCAAAGAGAATGCAATGTCCTATGCACTAAAGAATGATAGAGGGGATTTAAAGATGCCAATGAATGCCAGGGCCATTGTCACGTATTCAGAAGGAAGCAATATACTGGTGTTGTCATTTCCTCCTGAGATTTAGGAATTCTTTTGACATGATATACTGAGAGGTGAGCAGATGAACAAGCCCACCAATGACTATATATTTCAGCTCTTTGATTGCAAGGAAACTTAAATATCTCCAAGTTCAGGAGTAATAAGTAGTCATTATTATGGGCAGGCAATTTTGTCAGCTGTTAACCTGCCTCTGAGAAGTAAAGTGTCCCTGAGTTCAAATCCTACCTCAGTACTTGTTTAGTCAGTTGGGTGATCTCATGTCAATTTCTTGACCACTTTAGGTCTTAGATTTTGCAAATGTAAAATGGGTATAATGTTGGTACACAGCTTGTTGAGTTGCTCAATGGGAGTACATAAGATAATGTAAGTTCATATGTCTATCCACCAATAATAAGTTTAAAAATTGAGCTCCTAATCTCCTCTCCCCCTACCCTAGGGAAACCAGCATCTCCTGTAGTCTTGTTCATCTCAGTAAATGGCAGTTCCTGTCTTCCAGTTGTTCAGGGGAAAGCAACAACAACAACACCACATAATGAGAATGGCATTGAAGCTCCATTTGGAAACATATCTAGATCACCCACTGCCATGATTCTGATCCAAGCCATTATCATCTCTCCCCAGTATTTCTAGAATCCTCCTTATTTCCCTGCTTATATTCTTACCTGACTTCAACACAACAGCCCAAATCATTCTGTTAAATGTTGTCAAATCATGTCAGTCTGTTCAACAACCTCCAGTGGCTTGCCATTTTTAATTCAGTAAAGGACAAGGTCCTGTTACCTTTCCAACTTTGTTTCACTATGTTCTCTCTTTTCTTTCCTTCTTCCTCAATGATCTTTGTTGTTCATTGACTAAACTGAGTGTAATATATATATATATATATATATATATATATTACTTAATATATATATATATATATTACTTCTGATATATAATAAGCATTCATAATATTATTATAAATAAATTTATTTATTATTATAATAAATAAATTATAATTATATATATATATTACTTCTGATATATAATATAAATATATATTACTTCTGGTATATTATAAGCATTATAATATTATTATAAATAAATTTATTTATTATTATAATAAGTAAAATATGCTCCTGGGCTGTTACTAGATGTGCCACAACCAAGAGTTTTCTAAATAATTTGGAAATGCTAGATTAAACAAAGTTATACTGGTTTGTCAGTTTGTATTGACTGAAGGCTATGTCTGCATTTTTATTTTGGGCATCCAAATCTAGAAAACAGGGATGTACTATCCAGCCTTTCTCAGGCTCCTGTAACCACAGAAACCTTTCTGAGTGAAGCTTCTCATGAGATCTGTGGTCCACAGATTGTATTCTGAAATGCTATTCTTGCAACTTCGAAGTTCCGTGTAAGAAATGGGAGGGCGGGTAGATATTTTGCCTTTTTTTCATTTGGAGTTCACCATTTAAAAAGTGAAGGGGCTTGAGGTAAACAGGTAAGTAGCTGCAAAGAAGGATTTCTGGGGCATCATTTGTGAAAACAGAGAAATAGACATGTGTCAAGGGGTGGAGGGCAATTTATGAAGACTAAAAAGAATGAGTTTGGCAGAAGCTGATTGTTTTTCTTTTTTAAATGAGCAATTGAAGTTTAAATTTGAAGAGGTAAAAACAAAAGATACAGAGATATAACTGTAAAATGGGCACTAGGCAGGGGAACAGGAATGCCCAGGGAAGAACAAATAGTGGAATTATACATTACCAGTGGTACTGGACACAGTAGAGGAGATTACTTAGGCTCACCCATTTCTGTAGATGTGGACAGAGTGTGCGTAATAAAGCAACTGGAAATAATAACTCATATTGTAAATATCTTAGCAAAAGGAAGAAAATCAGTCTCCTGAACTTTCTGAAGTTAGACTGTACTGGTGGGTAGGCCTAAAATATTAAAAAGAAGTCAACTTACAGAAATAGAGGAGGATAATTAAGAAAATGAATATGGGGCTGGCCAAGTGGTGTGGTGGTTAAGCGCTGGCTTGGAAGCCAGCGGCCCCGGTTCGGTTCCCACATATGAGGGCCAGTGACACTGCCCTCAAAAAAAAAAAAAAAGATGAATATGTAATTTAAAATTCAACAACCTAGGATTTTACTTAGAAGAGAGGATTTGGATAGTATGAAGAAAGAATATAAATAGCAATGCTGCTGGAAGGACTCTCTAGGTCACTAGGACAGTGAGACTTCATCTCTGAAAGATACCTTCATGGAGGAGGACAGATATATTTTGTACCCCACCTTCAGCAGTGAATGATGGTAGGGGACTCACATATCCAAAGGACTGGTGGCAGTCTCTCCTAAAAGAGAAATCTGATAAATTCTGGACCAGCCTTCCTGACAGTTTCAGCTCTCAGGAGGCTAAAGAAGCAATGAGAACTACTATTCTGCGATTAATTTTAACTAACAAGGAAGAACTGCTTGGTGAAGCAGAAGTGACAGGTACCGAGGGAGAAAGTGACCATGTCGTCTCAGAGTTTCTAATACTCTAGGTCCTAGGAAGGAGAGCTGGGTGTAGGAAACCTAGATTATAGATACTGGTCAAGAGATTTCAAAATATTTCAGAAAGCATGGTCTGTGGAAGAGAAAATAAATGACTACCAATATAAAATTGTGGAGAAAGAAAAATGGATGATAAATTCAACTTAGTAATTAGTAGATTATTAAGTATGTAAACTATTATATACTATATATGCACACATTATATATTATATATACACATTATCTTATATATTGTATTAGCATATATAGTGTATAGTGGTTTCCATTACATGTAAATTTGTTCATTAAACAATCCTGAGGCATATATTATTATTTTTTTTTTTTTTTGCTATTTGTAAATGAATTAATTGATTCTCATAGAAATTAAGGGATTCAATCAAGGTCATTGAATGACAAAGCCGAGTCTCATACTATACGCCTCGCTCTTGAAAAATCTCTTCTCTTTCTCTAAACAATATCACTCTCATGCAATTTTATGGTTACCTAGAGATATCTTATATAAAAGGAACATTTACAAAGTACACAAAAGGATAACATAAAATGGTAGTAAATTGTCCTAGGGAAGACCAAAAAAACTAGAATGGATTTGGGCTTATAAAAATGCCAAAGGTAATTGCAAAACAATACTCCTATATTTCTAAAAATAAGAAGATAAGAACACATAAAAAGTCTACTGCTCAACATCAGATGGTGTCATGTTAATAAATATCCGAGTAAGTGATATCGTTCGACTTTACCTGTTTCTGTACTCTCAATCTGGGAAGAGCCTCTTGTGATTGGATAAGGTGGAATAAATATGATGATTAGTGACTTAAAAGTCAAGGCTATAATAAGTTACTAGGCAGCTTTAGATGAATTCAAGATTCTAGACCAAATGAATTAAATCTCAGAGAAATAAAATAATTTGCAGTTGAATTATAAAAACATGATTGAAGATCCTTAATAATGGACATTAGAACTAGTATCAGGAAACTGGAGCTGTGACAAAAACACCCACCCATATACTAAAAATGTGGGTGGGCAAGTGACTGCATTCTGTAAAATACAAGCTACGAGGACATGGAGGAAGTCCTACAAATACTCAGACTGTACTTCTGAACAGACTCATATCGTTAGTTGGGAAAGGAATGGTGATAATTATGAGTATTTCTAGGTTCTCTAAAAATACAATGACCCCACACCTGTTTCAATTAATAATTAAAATAGTTTCATGGAATTTTTAGGTTGGCAGATCAGGAAATGCTGTTTTGGTATGACTCCAAATTTATCGACATTTGATTATCATGGGGAGAAAAAGAAACAAAAATACACATGAGAGATATGATAAATAATGAAGTAAATGGATTAAACATTAAAAAATTAAATTCTTTAGAATCCCATATAAATGATTTTTACAAGCCACTCCATTTGGTATGTACAATGAGTTCACAGTCATAGTTATCACTGAAACTTGGAGTTTATCTTCTATTCAGTAACTTTCTGGGATACCTGGGAGATAGCTTATAAACATTAAAATGATTTTGTTTTAAAATATATATTTAAATATATTTATTAAAATATAAAGTACATAGAGGAAAGTTCCCAAAGTGTATATATTTCAATAAATTTTGCAGAATTGAGTGTGTATCTGTAACCAGGAAACAGAACAAGAAATACATTACTAGACCCCAGAAGCATTCCTTATACTCTTTCACATTCATTACCCATCCCCAGAGAAATAATTTCCTGATATTTAACAGTATAAATTAGTACTGTAGTTCTTTTTGTTTGTTTGTTTGTTGTTTTTTTTTTGAGGGCAGTGTCACTGGCCCTCATATGTGTGACCCGAACCGGGGCCGCTGGCTTCCCAAGCCAGCCCTTAACCACCGTGCCACTCGGCCGGCCCTATAGTTTCTTTTTAACTTAATATAAATAGAATGATATAGATACTCTTCTGTGTCTGTCTTCTTTTGTTCAATATTATGTTTGGAATATTCAGACATGTTGTTCTTATGGTGATAGTGTATTTGTTCTTACTATCATATAGTATCCCTTCCTATGATTAGATTCATATATAAACCACATTTTATATAATGCATTGTACTATTGATGAATTGTTGAGTTGTTTCTAATTTTGACATAATATAAATCATCCTGCTATGAACATATTTGTACACCCAATGCTCACACAAGAAAAATATATGACCTCAATAATCTGATATCTACTAAAGAAATTGAATTCATAGTTTATAAACAAAAAGTAATTGCTAATGACCCCCTCCCCCCAAAATAAAAACCACAAAAAAAAACCCACAAAAAACTCACCTGCTCCAATATATTTTTTCCTTGGAGAGTTTTTTGGCAACAAGGGCCTGCTTCTCTTCTAGTATGTCTTTGAGTCTTCAGGATGCCAGTTCTATACTCTGGACTGTGACACAGTGCTTATGTTTGAATGGCAGAGATATGTGTTAGAATACTCCTCTCTCAAGGTCTGTGTTCAAACTGTTTGGATCCCTATCATGGCACTGCTTGTGGCAGAGCCTTATGATGTTTTGTGAACATAGCTACTGCTATATTCTTTCTTGCCATGAGCTCAAAATCAGTTACTCAGACTGAGAAGAGGAACAGATGCCATGTGCTCCCTGCCATACACTTTGTCATTCTTTTATCTCTTCTCCAAAAGTGTTCAAGCACTCAGACTCTTGCATCCCAAGCCAGGAGGGGAAAAGTCTCCATTCACTTAAACTCATGTAAATGTTCACCAGAAGATGTCATAAATTCCAGAAACATCCAGAATGTTATATCTCTTTGGATCTAGCTAAAACTTCTTTACAAGAACACACATGAATGGGGGTATGAAACCAATTGAACCTTTTAAGTTAAAAAGAACCAACTTTGCAGTGTCTTTTAGCTAATGAGGACATTAAATTGTTTACAAAGATGCGATTTCAGAGCAAAACGAAGATGTGTTAACGTATAGAGTGGTTTTCTACTTCTGTTTGTCATCTTCAAGTCAAAGAGATGCAAGCAAAGATATATTAGAATAATAACACATCCCTATTCAAGGAATTTCAGGAGATGAAACAGGCTCAAGTAGCATGAACAGATCAGGAACAAAAAAAGTATGGAAAGTTAATGCTGATTTTCAGAACAGAATGAAAAACCAAAGCTAAGACTGAGCACATATGGAGGGATAGCTTTCCCGTCAGCAAGCTTTTCAAGGAAAAGTTTCCAGAAGGATCAGTTGCTAAGGACTGGGCTATCAGGGAACTAGTTTTGAAGGAACTGTGACAATGTAACAGAGCTCCTTTTGTGGACACTTGTACAAAAGTTCCCTGGGGCTGTAAAACTGAGTATGAGACGTTGTTCTGAGAGCTTTATATAACTACCCAGTTATCCTAAGATTATACTGTTGGAGAAATGGAGGCCTGGAGAAGATACACAACTGAGTGGCTGAGCCAGAATTTGAACCCAAGTGGTGATATTCAAGACCCTTTCCCTAAGTCCCCATGTGTCTGTCCTACATCCCAGATAGATCTTTATTTCTCCCTCACAGTCATACACCAAAGGCATTTTCCATTCTGAATCAATATTGTTCAGACGAGGGCTTTCATTTTCAAATTGCTCTTTGCCTTAGTAGGCTATTGAGAAAGACACTTTCCGTGTAATAGACACTTACTTTGTATCATAGGGTTGAGAGGATGTTAAGAGAATAATATAAGAGGTATCAAAGTGTTTTGTAAATTTTAAAGTACTAAGGAATATTAAAGTGTAATTTTGGTCTAACAAGTGAGCTACCTTGAAAATCTTGAGGGAGAAGTTCATTGTGAGTAAGCAGGTTTCAGAGAATAAACCAAGCTTTTGGAGAAGGGCAGGGACTTTCAGATGACAGGAATCACAGTTAGTTAATGACTAAGGAGAATGGCAATCCCATGGCATTGGAGGTTGTTCCTGTTACATATTGAGAGGAAATTATTCATCTGAAAAATCGAATCTACTAGGAAAAATTACTTTGCTTCCAAAAAAAAAAAAAAAAGTGGATGTGCCATAACTACAGGGGTTGATTTTTATTTCTACTGCATGTGCTATTAGAAATTAGAATTCCTTTATGAGCTAGAGAACCTTTAAAAACCTTGCATTAGTATCAAGTAATTAAAATATACAACTAAACTTAAATCATATGAGCTGAGATACA
Source organism: Aselliscus stoliczkanus (assembly GCA_033961575.1). NCBI lineage: Eukaryota > Metazoa > Chordata > Mammalia > Chiroptera > Hipposideridae > Aselliscus > Aselliscus stoliczkanus. The sequence goes on along the minus strand of CM066738.1, from coordinate 89,565,299 downwards.
TTGGGATCAATGTCTGTTTTAAGTACCAGAGCTGCTCAAGAACAAACGCATGACTTCACTGACTGCAGAGTGCCACTAATAGCTGAGTATAGTGATGATTTTGCCTTTTAGCTTTCAAAGACCAGGAATCTGAATATCCATTGGGTTGTTCCCTTTTGCATTTTAGAAGAGCTTCTGGTCTATCTTTCTGCAGGAAATGCTTTGGAGATAAAAGGTTGATAGGCAAATAAATTTAATCGTATCAGCATATCTTATTAAACCACTAAGGAAGGAGGAAGGTAAAAAGCCCATTATCACTGGTATCACATTTTGAGGTAGAATAAAGAGAAAATATGCCTTAAGATATCTTTGAATTGTTTTATTCAATACCTACTTGCAAATATATTAAAATGCATATAGGTAGCTATTTTATGAATCAACTAATCAAATGAATGGGCTTTAGTTCACTGAGAGTGGTTTTTTCTTCCCTTCGTAATAACAACTGCTAATTTCTAACCATAGACTCCATCTTCTTCAAGTCCATTTTCACCCTCAATTCCCATATCCAGGCAATTACTGAATTGTATTAATTTACTCCTGAAATAGCTCTAAAGTGTATCACATTCAATCTTCTGTTACTGCCACTAGTTCAGATAAAGGCCCCGCCATTTCTTACCAGTCATTTCTCATTAGAATAATCTCTCCACCAATCTGCCCTGCCAATCTCCCCATCATGCTACCAGCCTATGCTCTACTCCAGAGCATTCAGTGACTCTGGTTACTGATGAAGGATACGCCTCTCTGAGGATACAATACCTTACCTAGTGTGGTCCTGAGCTCTCCAGCACCATGTCTCTACTCCAAGCTCTGAATCCATTGTATTTCTCACTATCTCTCAACCCTCAAATATGCAGTGACAATTGTTTTTGTATTTTATACCTCTGGTTCTTACTAATTGGAATCCCCCACTCCATTTGCTGTTTCAGGACTCAGGCTTTGTATTTCAACTAATCAGTCTCTTGATTTCCACCTTTAGCCACTTTCTCACAAAACCCATCAGGAGCCAACCACTGATTTCTCAGCAAGATATTCACATTTACTTTATCATTTGTGCAACTAGAAGTAATCTCTTCCCCTCTCCTTCCTAGTCACATCTTGTATCTCATGGTACTTGATGCATCCCCCTTCTTATTGTATTTACATTTTGTCCAAGTTTCACCTCAGCTGTAAAATCTGGAGGAACTATGGCCTGTCACTTATCATTGCATCTATAAATGACCACCTGGTGTCTTCCAAATAAGAAATGATCTGTAAATATGCAGTAAATTGAAATGGCTTCAAGTGAATACAAAAGAAAATATGGGTTTCATCCTTTTGGCATCATTTCTTATGCTATAATAAGGATTCCTTCTGTTTACACATAAAAAAGAAGAGTTTAATCACCCCAGCAATCTTTAACTTGGTAATGAAGGCCATAAATTAATATCTGAATAAAATTAAGATCAGATGAAATATAAAATAAAAACATCATCAGAATCTTCCCAGGAAACAATATTCTTGACACCAAATCATGACATTATGGGATTCAGTGATTGTTGACTTCTTTCTAGGGCATCCCCTTGTTTTATGTCCCAAATAGCATTTCCCTAAATAAAACTGCATGAAACAACATGCCATTATGATTTCTAACATTCATTTCCAGTGAAGTTCCTGTTAGGCTGCAGCCATAACTATGATGGAAGGGGTGTGAGTAGAGCCCGCTGCAGTAATAACTGTGTCTTCATACATCAAACTAAGGGATTATATGAGAAACATCTACATAGAACAGGAAGCCAACCGGGGGTGGGGGGGTGGTGACACCAGGCTGGCTCCAAAATGTAACAGGAAATGATCAGAAAAAGTCTGTAACCAAGGTCTGAAAAATTAGGGTAAAGGCAGGGAGCTGCGTAAACCTATGATCCGGCATTCTTTTCTTTTTTTTTTTTCTTCCATGTAACTGATTTTAACAGGTACACTTTACATCACTCAGTGTTAGCTGTTAATGAACCCCAGGGACGTGAATTTGCTCTAAAAGCACAGAAAGGTGTTCAGTCTCGTGTACTCATATAAATCTTGAAGCTCCAGGGCAGGATAGAGAACTGGCAGATGAGAAGTCTCTAAGGATCCTGAATGGGATTCCACCATCTTCGCTCTTTTACTCTAAAATGCATTCAATAGCTAAATCATAAAACTTCAAATTTCTAAAAAGCTTTCAGATTCATCTTGAATCCTACTTCCGTCCTGCTACTCCATTATCTTATTTCTTCCCTTTTTGTCCCTTTTCTAGACTACTGCATTTACTTTCTAATTGATCTCCTTGTCTCTGATGTTGACTCCATCCAACACAGAGATGTCATTGTCATGATTCAGTGTGCCCACAGAAACCTTATCAGGCCATGACTTACGTTCTTTATCTGCTCTCCACTGCCTGAAGAAGTCCAAGCTCTCTGGCAGAGCACACAACACCCATTAAAAGTCAAGCCTCCCTCATTGCCTAGTGTCCAAGAATTTTTAGTTTCTACAAACATTGACCTGTGTTTTCCCAGGCACACCATGCTTTTTCCCATTTCCTCACTTCCTAATGGAATGCCCCATTTCCACCTTTACCTCTGCCATAGCCTCAGATCAGAATGAGAATAAGAGAGATGTCTTTAAATGTGAGCTGCTGCACTCCTTCCTTTGCCCAGGTCTTACAACTTCCCATTTCTCTCCCCATAGAGCCAGTGTTCTCAGAAAGTCTAAAATGTACTACAAGAACTTGTCCCTGGTGCCCATTCTGACCTTATCTCCAATCACTCTCCCCTATTGACTTGTTCCTTGAAAATGATTAATATGTTTACCTCAAGGCCTTTACACTTCCTGTTCCCTTTGCTTGGCAGACTCATCCTCCAGGTATCCTAGTTGGCTCACCCCACTGTCTGCTAACCAGAGTGATGGTTAGCTGATAAAGTGATGGAGGCGATGGCTTTAAGACTGGCTGAGTTAGAGGACTTTGGTGCTCCCCTCGGAGACCATGTTGAATGTCAGGTAGTTTGTGTTCTGTACGCTAATCTCTATGTGAGTGTGAGTTGGGAGTTAAGGGATGGCTTAATTATGCTGACAGCAAAAGGACAAAAGGGACTCCCAGGAAGAACTGAGCCTACCCACTTGGGGACAGGTGGTAGGGGACAGGTGAGCTCCTCAAATCACCTGCAGTGTGGACACAGGAGGAATCGTCAACTTTAGTTTCATAATTCCACTTATTACAAACCGGCAGTTAGGAAGTTCTCACTTTTGACCAACCTGATGTTTCTAATTGTGTTTTATTCAGAATTTAAGAGACAAGAAACAAATAAAACCTAAACATGACAAAGCAATGCATTTCCATTTTTAAGCCATGTTAACATCAGATGGTATACTGTTTTCCATTGCACGAACAGTTTAATACCTAATAATCAGTTTACCCATTCATACACTAAAGAACCCCATTGTGCAGTTGGTTCCTGGGACAGAACCAAGCCCTATGTGATAGGCTTTTCCCGGTTTTGAATGTGAGCATCATGCCATCACAGTAAAAGACTAGTGTTAGGAATTGGGAACCATGAGCATCAAATGAAATGTGGGGCTTGAAATAACTAGGGACTTCACAAAACCCCAAAACCTTCACATTTAAATCGGTTGTCTTTTTGGTCTGTATAGAGGACTTCTTCAGAATTTTTTTTAAAAAAGGGTATAAATTAAGAAAGAATTAGCAAGCAGGCTTTCCTTAGAAAAACCCTTGCCTGTTACGGTTGCAAATACAGAACAGAGAAAAGCCAATGTTTCAAAATATCTGGATTTTGGTTGGGTGGAACAGGGCAGAAGAGGGGGGAAAGGTCTCCAAGCATGGGGGAAAAAAAAAGCTGCTTTTAGAGTAATCCCCTGTTCTATTTCATCCTTGATAAAACAAATGCTAATTTTGTTTTTAAACTGCAAGTACACAGGAAAGTGATCAGAATCTCCTATACCTTGGAGAGATTTTCATCCTTTACATATTCCAATTCAACTTAAAATATTGTGCAATTGCCAAACCTCATATTTAAAATATGTGCTTATCATTCAACTCAGAGTACCATTAGCACACTGAAAACTGCATTCTAATTAATAAATCAGAGTGTTAACCACTGAAACATCATTCACACATATGAGATAGTAATAGTGCGAGCCATTAAAAATAGTAGCATGCTGTCACCCTTCCAGGAAATATGGAAATATGCCTTTTGCAGGGTTATTGGTCTACATTATTTATCAATGTTTGGCTTTAATATATGGATTTACTCAATATTGAATGAATATCATATTTCTCCTAGAAGGTACAGCATTAATTTGTGATCTTGGACAAACTCTCAATCGGATAACAAGCCCACTAGGGGGGCATGCGATCAATAATTTGTATCCCATGATTTCTTCCCTTAGGTTATTTTAGGAAAATCTTAGTTTCCCACTTTCACTCCACTCATAAGCACAAAACAAGTAAACACACAAAGTACAAACAAAACAAAACAAAAAATAAATCAGTTTTAATCTGGCTCTATGAGATTTTAAAATGCCAACCACAGCCTTTACCAATGTTTTAGAACCTGGCAGCCAATTCTTGTTCCATTTTAAGATGAACACCCATTAAAACCGAAGTGAAATGAAAAGAACATAAGCAAACCAAAATACTGGTGCATAGAAAAATTACAGAAAACATGAAACCAAACTTAAGTCACTGGTTCACACTGTGGAATGGGGATGAGGTAAGTTGCTCTCGTGGGCTTCACTTTCTTTGAGTTTTGCCTCTTCTCTCCCTCACCTCTAGGCTGTGACTGAACACTTCTATCTTCTTAAGCATTGGCCTTAGCCATCATTCTTTCACCTGGGTTCATGTTTCTCACACAGACCATGCTCTTGTTGCCAGGACTGAGCTCCCAACCCCTGCATGCCCTGTCTGGATTCCAAACCTCCAGTCTGGTGATGCTCATATCATCTGCCCGAAGTTTGCACATTTTTCCTTATGTGAACCTATGTGCTTGGACTCAAGCTATCTCTCAGCATGCTTTTCTCTAGCTTTACACTCAATATTGGCCCCAGTTCCACCAGTCCAATAACCTGCCCATACCACTCAGAGGGGTATATTTTAGTAAGATTACTCTTTTCATCTGGAGCTAGCCCAAATTGAGACATATGCACAAGAAAAAAAGGCCACAGTGATTATAGACTCTTGGCTTCTAAAACCAGATTGGGGTGCATGGTTAGGGCCTGATTCCAAAACACTTGGGAGTCCTACTTTCTCCCATCCCACTCTCCTAGTCTAGGCATTAGGGATCCTAGAGGGAGAGCTGAATGTGTGGAGTCAGGCTCTGCCCTCACCCCACACACAAAAAAACTAACAGAAGCAGAAGACACAAGTCCGGCGGGAAGCTAACAAGAAGAGCTCCACAACCTTTGGCAACTAAGGCAGCCCAACAGAGAAAGGTAGAGCCATGAGTATCAGCCTCAGGCTGTCATCATCTCAGCAGTTCAACATTTAATTCTTCCTATGAGTAACAGTGGTAGCTTTTTCCTATAGTAGTACTTACCCCAGAAGGTAGGGAGTATTGGGAGGAATTCCTATTTTATAGGTTTAGGGCTGAATGAAGACAGAGATGAGGAACAGTTGTCTCACACCCTCCAGACAAATTGACTTGACCTGTCCACCTTCTTATTGTCTAGACATGAATGTGCTTGTTACTGTTGAATTATTTCCAACTTGAATGTGATCCCACAGAGATTGGAGAAAAGAGATACTCAAAGAGCTAGCAAGATTTCCTCCCAGATTATAAGCCTAAGCAAGGTGGAGACAAGGCTTTTAAATTTTTCATAACCTTTACATACAACACACACACAAACTAGGTATCTCATAAATGATTTTTTAAAAACGGAACTAGGCGTTTTTTGACCTAGCAAGTTTTGGTGCAAGCAACAGAGACTTACTGAAGTTTATTCCAATGAGAATCCGAGTGAAAACCCCCCAGGAAAAGCTGCACACCTGGACTAAGGAAGAGCAGGAACCACAGTGGAGGAAGCTCAGGAATTAGAACGGACACAAGCTGTAGGCCTTCACTCCAGTAAATCGGTTCTTCATGTCTGATGCCTAGATCAGCAGCATTCATGTCACGTGGGAACTCACACTCCAGCTGGCACTGATCCCCTGCCACAAAGGTTTGAAAATCCCTGCTGTAATTTGCCACCGTTATTTGGTGTGGCTCACTCAGCTATTTTCTATAGATTCGCTTCTCTCCATGGTGAGAGAGGCTACATTTTCACAATGACTGGGGTTATACAAGCCCGGGGAGGTGGAGGATGGAGGTGGGGTGGAGGGGAATAATCTGTTTTGGTCTATAAACCAGAGAGATTGACATTTCCAGGATCATAAATAGTACAGATATTTTATGAAAATGCTTTATAGAAAATGGTGCTTTCTGGTTTGTTCTCTCTGCATCTTCTCCCCCCAGATAGCGTGGGGAGTTGAGAGTTTACACTAAGTGAACACTGGGAGTTTTGTGTCCTTGTAAGGGAAGGTCTCACTTCTCCCTCTGCAGAGGGCAGTCTCTGGGAGAGGAGCTGCCTTTGATGTGCAGAGGGGACTGTCCCTGGGGGAAAGGATATTTGACAGTCACATACTTCAGAAATGTTTGGCAGGTAAAATTTTCATCCATAAAATCATATTAACATTTCAAACATGTGACCCTCCAGAATTCAAAGATGAAGTCTCTGGAGAGATTTTCCCTCCTCCTAGAGAGCTATATTTTTCTAGGGCGGAGAGAATGGGATTTTCTCCAAATGCTTTAACCGTGGCCCTGACCTCCATTTCAAAAGCAAACCTTTAACAAGCTGAAGGGGTCGGGTATAGGATGGCAAAAAAAGGGAGAGCAAAGGTAAAAAATATACATGTATGTGCACTCTGATTACAACTTCTGTCCAGGTAACAAAAAACTTAAGTGCTGTCCCCAAGATCTAGATGGAATCATTCAGAAAGCTTGGAAACAAATCATGATGAATAAGAAGCAGAAGACCAAAGCCCTAGCAAACCTTCAGCAATACGCAGTCCTGCTTTGATGCTCTTCGCCATTTTAAATTGCCCACTTCATTTCCTTTGAGTACCCTATAAATAACAGACCCATCCAGCATAGGACTGCTTCATGACAGCTGTGAGGCAACTGAAAAGAATGGGGTTACCAACAACTAATACTCAGAAAACATTAATGGGATAAGGAAGGGATGCAGCTCAGGTAGGGAGGGCCCAGGCTTAATGGGTGAGGCCCTAAGAGTTCTACATGAAGAAAGCTGCTGTTTGTTGTTGCATGTGTGACGGTGTTATATATCTCATTAGACTTACTGTGAAATTTTTTTTTTTTACTTAATATTTTTGATGTCTATTATGATAAGCCTGTGCTTTTATTAGTCTGATTGTATTCCGGGTTGAAGAAAGAACATATCTGAGTTTAGTTAAATAAGCAAAGGTGAAATTTATTTTAATTTTATTATTTCTAATAAACAACAATATCCCCTTCTGACCAAACAATCAATTTAAGTGGCTGATATGGTGCTATATGGCCCCAATTAGAAGTGCTGCTGAGAAGGCAAGACTATTCAGGTAGGATGTTGGTAGAAATGATCATTTTGGGCATCATTCTCAGAGTGCCTACTGTGTGCCAAAGACTGCCAAGAAATTTACATATATTACTGCTAATCCTCATATATGGGTGATGTAGATATTACTATGTCTGGCAATACCCATTGGTCTAGTGGTGTAAATGTCCCCTGGCTTGATTGTTCCCAGTGGCACTCGTTCACTACATAAATATTTATATTGGGCCCCTGCCAGTTTGCCAAACACTGTTGGCTGTCCAGCTCTTACTCAGCTTATACTGTCACAAATAATCAACAACAAAATAAAATAATTTGCTAGGAATAATGCCAAAATTACAATAGGATAATGGATAGTAAATGAGTGACTACTTCAGAGGAGTGATGAAGGAAAGATTAGGGGAAGGTGACATATAAGCCAAGACCTAAAACACTAGAAAGAACTAGCCATGGAAAGGACAGAGTGCCTTCTAAGTAAGGAGAACTGCTAGATTAATTACCCTAAAAAAGGAAATAGCCATTTGGATATATAATGGATATGTAAGTCTTAACACCCCAAAAATAAGATTTAAGAAAAAAAAATCTCCATTCCTTCTCTCCAAACTGATTTTCCCTCAGTCCTCATAACTCAATAAGAGGTGGTATCAACCCTACACATCAAAGGCAACGCCTCTTCTAGGTGATCAAGAAGTGAACCATTATTAACTTTTCAGCTCCCACAGGTAATGCCTTAGCAAGTCCTGTTGGCTGGAATTCTAAAACATATATAAAGTCCACTTCTCTCCATCTCCATCTAAAGTATTATCACTTTGACCATGATAGATAAAATTAGAAACTATCCGATGTTCTTTAGTGGATGACTGGATACAGAAGTTGTTTACACACACCGTGGAATACTGCTAAGCAAAAAGAAGGAGACAAATGTTGATACATGCAACAATTGGGATGAACATCCAGAAAACGATGTTCACGGAATGAAACAAGGCAATCTCAGAAGGTCACCGACTGTTTCATTCCATTTGTACAACATGCTTGAAATAACATAGTTATAGAAATGAAGAGCACATGAGTGCTTGCCAGCACTAATAGGAAGGAGGAGTGGGGGCAGCGAGGAAATATGACTACAAAAAGGCAATAGGAGGGGTCTTTGTAGACATGGAATGTTCTGTATCTTAACTATATTAATGCCATCATCTTGGATGTGATATTGTAATATAATTTTCAGTATATTAACATCAGGTGAAACTTAGTAGAGAACAAGGGATCTCTTTGCTTCATTTCTTACAACTGCATGTGAAACTAAAATTATCTCAAAAAGACAACTTTTTAAAAATCTCTTATGTGTTAGAATCATTGTCATCTTGTATGGATCATCCACATAAATCAAGTGACCAAGTATGCATGGGTTTATTTCTAGAAGCTGTATTTTAGATCATTAGTCCACCAGTCTTGCTATAATGCCACAGAGTTTTAATTGCTTTAGATTTTTTTTCAAAGGCCCTATACCTGTTAGTGAATATCTTTCAGTATCATTCTTTTAAGATATGAAGTACATTATCTTTGGTCCTTTAAGTTTTCACATATATTTTAGAATTAGCTTTCAAATTTTCACTAATAAAAAATATTTTACTAAAATTTTGAGATTGTATTGGGTGTATAGATCAATTTTTTGATAATTGACAATATTGAGCCTTCTAATTCATGAGAATAATCATTATTCATGTAATTTAATTTCCTTTAAAGAGATTATGAGCATCTTTTATTAAAACTCAATCTTATATATAGTTGACCCTTGAACAACACAGGTTTGTTTTTCTTCAAATAAATATGTACAGTACTATAAATACATTTTTCTCTTCTTGATGATTTTATTAATAACATTTTCTCTAATTTAGTTTATTATAAGAATATATTATATAATGCACATAACATACAAAATATGTGTTAATTGATTTTTTATTTGATCAATAAAGCCTCCGGTCAACAGTAGGCTAGTAGTGGTTAAGTTTTGGGAGCAGTTAAAAGTTATACACAGATTTTCCACTGTGCAGGGGTTTGGTGTCCTTTACCACCATGTTATTTAAGAGTCAACTATGTTCCGTTTTTATAGTAATTATAAATCATATTCATTTTATTTTGTTGTAATTTGTTTCTGTTATGAAGGATGATTACTTTTTATTTATTGACCTTTTATTGAGTGGCCTTGTTAAATTTGCATCCATAAACCAATAATTGTCTGTAGCATACTTAACATTATCTACACATCAGTGGTACATTAAATGAATAGTGTTAGTTTTATTTCTCATTGTCAACATTATACGGTTCTTCTTGCCCTATTACACTAAGAATTTTTATTTCTGCTACCCTGGCAATGAATAAAAGCTGGATAAACCACAACTCACAATTTTTTCTCAAACCTATCAGACATCTGAAGTTGCAGGGCAAACAGCCTGAAATCCAAGGACAGACCATTTTGCTCCCTCCACCAAGATAGCTAGGACACCTGTTTCTGTCGCCTGTGGCAGACTATAGCTGGAAGATGTCGTCACCATACAAGAGGGTAAGAAGACATAAGTTAACATATTAATGAATTACTAAAGACTTAGCTTAAGTGATATGATAAGGAATGTATATCTACTTTCAGGCTCCTTTCAAAGGACCTCCATCTGGTGTTCATGAGAAAGATTCAGGTCAGGGTAGGAGACTGGAGAAAGACACCCTCAGGTCCAGGTGTGAAGGAGGAAATTGATTGCACTGTGAGAAATAGATGAAGGTCCACCAGCTGATGCTTCCTTTAAAAGATTTAAGCTACTACAGTCACAGCAGGAAATATTATTGCTCCCAGGCACAGGTAAAGACCCACTGTTGCTGGGGAGAACAAAAGGGTGAGAAAAACAGTCACTGAATCCAGCCCACATCCCAAGTCCAAAGAACCTTTGGAAAAATTTAAAGAATATCAATGTCTGAGTATAAATACTATTAACCTGAGTTTTTCTTGCTCTACACAAGATTTCTTGCATTCAATTTAAAAATAGAGTAATACAAACAAAAATCAAGTGAAATTAAGTCATTTTCAAGAGACAAAATAACCAATAAAACTAGAATCAGAGATGACTCATGTTGGAATTTTAAGGCAGGGCTGAAAAGCCTATGATTAAATTGTTGAAAAATTTAGTTGACAAGGAGGGTAACACATAAACAGATGAGAAATTGTGGCTAAGAGATGGAAATTATAACAAAGAGTCAAATAGAAATTTTAGAACTACAAAATATGGTAGAGATGAAGAAATACTTTGATGAGCTCATCTGTAGACTCAGCCAAGCTGAGGGAAAAAAAGAAAAAAAGAAATTGAGCATTCTTCAATACAAATTACACAAACTGAAAGACACTTTTTAAAAAATGGAATAGTGTGTTCAAAAGTAGTGGGACTGACTTGTCAGTGCTCAAAGTCTATACACTCTTTGTAAGCTCTTGGAATTTTTCAGATACAACTCTGTTTCTTCTTTACCTGGATACTTGAAGTTTCATTCTATAAATGTACAGCATAGTACCAAGGAAGGCATTATGTGGACTTCTGGAGCTCCACTCCAATGATAACTCTCCTCAAAATTCTGCCTTGTGACTTCCAACTGACAGCCTTCCCAATCTTTGCTCTCTACTCCCTGAGCAAATAGGGTTCCATTTTGTTTCTCACTCTCAGGGAAATAGGGTTTATATTGTTTGTTTATCTTCTCTTGGGGTTTATAGTCATGCGCTGCCTGCTGTCCAGTCTCTAAAAAACAACTATTTTTGTATATTTTGTCTGATTTTCAATTTGTTTATGGTGGTAGGTCAAGGTTTGTCTTGTTGCACCAGCATTCCCTGAAATAGAAGATCATATTATACTTTTTTTGTTTGGAGTTATGTGAATGAGTTAATAAATTTTTAGCACTATCAAATATTACACTGAGTTTAAAGAGCACTGGAAGAGAAGTGAGGAGTCACAACTTCCCATAGATGTCTAACTTCATAGATTTGAAAAAATGTGATACCATCTCTACAACTCTGTCTCCTAATCTATGAGTTGAGAAAGTTGTACTTAATTGTTCCAGCTGTCTTCCTAACATGAACATTTTGAATCTATGGTAGAGAACCATTTGCCAAATCTTTAAATGGATAGGTTGACCTTCTTACAGTGTACCTGAAAGCTGATTTTCAACATCACTCTGAACAAGACAAATGACTAGAGTCTTACATTGCTGCACTGTCACAAGTACTGCTCACACTGGCCTTCACCTCCCACCATAAACAAATAGAAACTGCATGCAGGTACCTCAGAGATAAGGGAGCTGTCAATTTCTTTTATGAACCAAGACAAGTATCAAGGAGTGGTGGATTTCAAAGTAAACATTCAGCATTTCAGCAGAGAGTGAGCAAGGATCTGTTCAAACCTTTCCCACTACTTTCTCCACCCCGCTCCAGAATCAAAATACTTATGAAATTCATTCACCTCTTAGGCACCTTTTGGCTAACTTTCTTGAGATGGAAGTATCAGCCAAATCAGGGGGTAGTTAGGCTGCTAATAAAATCCATGTGGTGATAATCTTCCTCTTTGTCTTCAAATTTCTGCCAATCATATAACTGCAGATTAGAAGAACCCACTTTAGTCTTTGGAGGTCACAGCAAAGGCACTAAAGTGTTTCTGTTGATTCTCAGAGCAAGAACTTGAGAGGAAATCCCCTGTGATATAGGCTGTTCTCCTGAGATGATATTTTCTGATGTCCAGAGAATCCAAACATCCTAGATTCTCCTGACCTTTTGTGCCTCAGCTGACCTATATCTTAACTTTTGCCTACCACTAAGCCATTATCCTAGCTGTAGGGAACTTGTCATGATAGTGTTTTAAACCATCAGCAGAAACATTGTTTCTAGAATAAGCATGGTTTGTAGAGCTCATTTCGAGGTTCCTCTCACCCCTACTAGGTTATCTATTGATGTCAAATTCACAGAATATTAAAAATGAAAGAGACTTTAGAGATAATCTTGTTCTACTCCACTGCTTTACAAAAATATCAAAGTGAGTCATTGGGTAATATTGTAATTCCTGAGGGAGGAAAGCAAGTTCATACATTTTAAACAGAAGAGTAAAAACAAAAAGGTTTTCTAGTTAGCTCTGTGCTATAGTAGAAAATTTAATTAACCAAGCTCCCTGTCCTTCCTAGGTTATTACAGCTATATTTACTTTTATTGAATGTAAAATTATAGAACAAATCTCAGGAGAATTTATTTTAGATTTTATTTTATTTTTGCAAGACAGTAGTGTAGCAAGGAATTACAGATTGAGATGAATGAATGGTAACTCACGGATGGTGCATGAGAATTGGCTTGAGAACTCCCTGATCTTACACATAGAATGGGTCATTAGGAAATTGTGTGTCTTTTTACATCATCACCCACCTATTCTCCCCACTCCAGAGGTCAGGTCTGACATTTTTTTGTTTATTTGTTTTACATAGAAAACACTCCTCTTTTTGCCCTTCTCTGGAAAGCTAAAGAATAAACTTGTTTCAATTCTAAGAAAGCTGGATTACTCTGGACACCCTTACACCTCTGAAATAAAGAGCTCCAGAGATCAGCAGGTATGTAGGAAATATTTTGCCTCTTCTATGTAAGCACAACTTACAGTTTAGGGTGACTTTGGATATAAAAACTGATGCCAGAAGGCATTCTCTATTATTTATATGCATCCTAAATGTGAGACTGGTTTACATATGCTTGTTTGGGAATACATCTATTGCTGAATATCAGTACAGTCACCTTCAAAGTACTCCCCTTGGGAAGCTATGCACTGATGCCAGCACCTAGTCCACCCTTTAAAGCAATTTTGGAACTCTTTTTCTGAAATGGCTATCAGAGCTGACGTTTTATTACCCTTGATGTCCTGAATGTCATCAAAATATCTTCCTTTTATTATTTTCTTCATCTTTGGGTAAAGAAAGAAGTAATTGGGGGCCAGATCAGGTGAATAGGGTGTTCCAATACAGTTACTTGTTTACTGGCTAAAAACTCCCCCACAGGCAGTGCTGTGTGAGCTGGTGCATTGTTGCGATGCAAGAGTCATGAATTGTTGGCGAGAAGTTCAGGTTGTTTTTGTCTAACTTTTTCACACAGTATTTTCAGCACTTCCAAATAGGAAACTTGGTTAACTGTTTATCCAGTTGGTATAAATTCACAATGAATAAGCCCTGTGATATCAAAAAAGGTTAGCAACATCATTTTGACTCTTGATTTGGACTGATGAAACTATTTTGGTCATGGAGAATTGGCTGACTTCCATTATGCACTTTGACACTTCGTTTCAGGGTCTTATTGGTACACCCATGTTTCATCACGAGTGATAACATGGCCCAAAACCTTGTCTTTCCCTCCAAAAGGTCTTGGCAAACTCTGACTCTCCTTTGCTTTTGTTCATCGGTGAGCTCCTTCAGGAGCACACACCTTTCTCATGCCAAGATTTTCAGTTAAGATTTTTCTAACTGTTTCTCTATTGATGTTTACTTGGTCTGCTATGCATCTCACAGTCAGCCAACGTTTCTGACGCATAATTCAATTAATTTTTGCAATGTTTTCGTCAGTTCTGCTTGTTACTGGCCACCTTGACCACTCTTTATCAGTGACACACTCTCTCTCTCCTCAAAAAAACTTTTAATGCATTTGTACACTGCTGTTTTCTTCATGGAATTATCCCCATAAACTTGGACTAAAATATCCCTGATTTCATTTTCCCTCTTGCCAAGTTTAACAAGAAATTTAGTGTTTGTTTGTTGCTCTAATTCAAGCTCAGACATTCTCAGGATGCACTCCAAAACACACAACAATAATGAACACCACTCAGCAAGACACCCACCGCACATCGACACGAACACAGCTGTGAGACCCTGATATACCAAGGTTATGAAACCTTACTGAGCTGTGTACAGTGCTGCCAATGTAAGAGCACAGTGGCGAGTTCGTAAACTTAATTGTCAGACCTCATATGGTTCTTCCTTTTCCAGACAAATGTATTACATTTTAATATATTTTATTGAAAAGCTAAAAATGCTTTAAAGGTATGTGTCACTAGGTAACAAAGTAGAAGAAGAGAAAACACTTTGGGAGTGGGACTTTACAGCTCTATGTAACCCCAAGATTACTACAGGCTGAAAATGCAACAATTATGAAAAGTAATATTAGAGATAATGATAATAAATATTATTGAGCACTTATATGCAAGTGTTTTACCTGCCTTATCTAATTAAATCTTCATAAAAATCCAAGGAGATGGAAGCTGGTATTATCTTACTTGACTAAGAAGTTTGTTGATGTGCCTTGGGTCAGTCAGGAACTTCTAAATGGCTGAGTGGGGATTTGAATCCAAGTCTGGCAGATCAAAGAATGAATGCATGTTGATGCTTTGACAGTTTGGGGTGGGAGGAGAAGTGGGTGTAGTTTCATTGAAAGTGAGAGTAAAACAACTGTCAGCAGCACGTTGATTTCACATGAAGTACTCTGATTTTAGTGAAGGTTTTACTCACATATTTGTACATATACTTCAGTGTCCATGGGTTGTGAAGCTCAGAAAATGAGGACATCCCAAAGAGCAGATGTCCAAGGTCAAGATTTGGCATTTGGAATTTCTGACTGAACTATAGGATGTTTTAAACCTTCCTGTCAGACAACTCCCTTTTGACTGCATAGGCTCTAGAGCATAAATTAGTTCAGGAACTGTCTGCATTAAATTACCCTGCACACTTTGTCATTCCCAATTGCCTTGATTTTAATAGATGCAGAGAAGAAATTCTATGCATTTGGTGACATATCCTTAATTCTGGCCTAACAAGGGTTTTACCTGGCACTCTTTGAGAGTAGGTAATTCATATCTAGTATCCAGTGTCTCAGACAACATTGTAACTGGGTCTTGCCCTCTATGCAAGTTTGTTAAAATTGTCCATCTGTTAGGAATTTCTCTTGCCCTCTTGGCATCACAGGTAGCCTGGACTACCTCTGTGCTTGCTCATTTTCTTCCCTTGAATATTTATGCTCTTCTTTTCCATTGATTTTGAAAGAGGGGTATGGAAATTGATCGGCAGCACCAGGCAAATAGCTGATGGGAGAATCTGGGCTCTGAATGAGAATGAGTCACTAATGACAGAGTTGTACCCAGTGTGACTAATGCATATGGAGTAAGGAAACTCTGGGGTCTCCTTTATGCATGCAATCTTCTGCAGTGCTGGTGCCAGCAGGCAGGAAGCAGTACTTTCTTCACTGTGAGGACTCAAGAATGTTCATCATCCTTAGTATTCAATTGAATGGACCATGTCACACATTTAATTTCAAGATGGAAGAGCTCCCTGGAACTCTCGGAAACATTTATTCATTGGAGGCATTTCCAACCGTGAGGTTGTTAACAGGCTGGATTAGAAGATTTACCCTTATGTAGTATGGAGTGCCTAGATTATAGGGCTTCATTTTCCATGGGAGCAAAGGGATCATATCCTCCATTGAGAACCCAGTTGCTTTGCACCTATTCCCCTTTCCCTCTCTGGTTTGGAAAACAGAAGAACAATTATTCTTGCTCTTTCAGTTCTGAACATGGTATCCACAATGTGTAAAAAGTGAAAAATCCAGTCTATTTATCAGTACTTTGTTTTATAGTAGGAGAAAACAAAACAAAAAAAGCTGGTGTGATAGATTTCCTCCCTACAGCCTGAATTGAATCTAAATATTCATAGAATTTTTTTTTCTACTTTCTAGTCATTTTCATATGAAAAGCACTACACAGAAATTTATTGAATGAATGAATGAATGAAAACACAAATGCATTCATGTATCAATTTGGATTCTCTGAGACTCCCAGGAGGTAAACTGAGATAGGTAAGGTAAGAATTACTTTCCCTACCCATGGGTGAGGAATAAAACACAGGTGAAAATGACTGCATAAGGCCACATATGGAGGAAAATAACAGCTGGCAATCAGCTCTGCAGTAACACACTGGGAATGTGGAAGTGACTAATCCATCCAGTTGAAGAGCTGAGGTATTTTTTTAGCAGCACAAAGGTGCAGCCTAGGTGCTCTTAGAGGAAACTTCCCCGTGCTTAGGACTGCTGCGTTGAAAAGCAGTGCTGAAAGGGATGAGAAACAGGCGGGGGAGAGACAGAAACCAGATGAGCAGGAGGAGGGAGATGCAGAGCAACAGGAAGGGCAAGTTGCAGAGAAGAAAAGATAGGATGAGACTGGAGAATGGCCAAGATGTAAACACTGACCATGTGGGGCTGGAGAAGAGACAGGTCCTGATCAACACCATCTCAGCTCAGTAGTTGGGAACCCTCTCCTAGAACCACCAGCTCCACCAACAGTCTTCATACGATTTATCACTGATCTTGGGGCAGAGGCACCTCTAGGTAGTGTCTTTTGTTTATTCTGCCAAAGGATAGAGATTCCAGGAAGTTTTGGGACACAAAAGTGACAATGCCACTATTTACACTTTCAATTTATTTTCCCCTGAGTGATTAAAAAAAAAAAAAAAGTCCCCTGGAAGTTTGGGCAAACTTACCTTCTGTGTCTATGCCTTTCACACTTACTGTGCTTTTCAGGAGAAATAAAGACATTGGCCATGAGACTATTTACTTTTCAGAGACTCTCACAGTCTTGACTCTTTACCCCCAAAGTCATGTCCTCAATATGCATACTCTTTGGAATTCTCTCTTCTTTTCTGCCTACTGCTAAATTTACCCACAGGGGACACCACATACCTGGTCTATAACAGGAATAGGTTTATGAAACAGTTTGTGATCATCAGCCTCTCTGGTATCATAACCCCAGCAGCCATTCCTGTAGCAGCCATGTTAGAGACATGTAATTCCTTCCTCCAGTTACAGGAACTCTTCTCTCACACTGTGCTTTGTGCTAGAATACACTGTGCCTTTGAAATCTCTGGTAGGACCGGGACTGACAAAAACACAGAGTCAAGTGTCCAAAGTATCCTTAGAAAGTATGACCTGGAAATAGAATGCAAGTCTCCAAATTCGCAGAGCAAGATTCTAAAGCAACACAAAATCCTGCCCACTGGTGATTGTGTTTATTCAAAAGTAGAATTAAAGCACAAGGTCAAGACCCAAGCATAATTTTTAAGTAGGCAAAATTGGTCCTTTCATCTTAACCCAGCAAAGTGGGAAAGGTCATTTAGCTTTATGTTCATACCATGGACTGCGAATTTCAGAGCCTGTGCCAAGTGCTAGATAGGACAGACCACAGTCACACATAGTTGGGCAGGCAAACCTGGATCTCTAAGGTAAGAGGAGTGTTTGCTTGTGTGGAAAGAGTTGATTGAAGAGTGTACTACTGGAGACAAGTTTCAATACTATTGGGCATGATTAGGTCTATGAATGATACCTTGCCTTTCTTTGATATCTGGCTTTCTGGGAAGGTCATCTTAACACTTTGTGGACAACTTCTGGCAGATTTCTGTCATTTTCATAAGCACGATGCAGCCTAAAACAGAGGGTCCTTAAAGTTTGAGCTCCCAGATTTGAATTCGAGTTCTGACATCATCTACCTTTGTCTCATTACACCAAATGTTTAATTTTTTGTCTCCATTTTCTCATTTTTTAACCTGAGAACACAAATAGCTTCCTTGTGGGATGGTTGTGGGCCTGCCTGTTAATTCCACATCAAGCATTTGCAGGACTGCCATGGTCATTAGCCATCTTGATCATCATCATCATCATCATCATCACTGTCATTGTCATTTATTCTCCTGGCTTGTCTGAATTCTCTCTAGATAAACCAGAAGGCTTTCTAAAACCAGTTTCTGGTTATTTCCTCATTAAAAAAAAAAAAAGATTCTGATAGCTCATAGTTCTGTGTTATGGAACCAGCCTTCACTGCTAAAGATTGTTTGCCTCTAGCAGCCATAGGACATAGCCTGGTTCCTTTGAGTGTGTATCGCAAGAAAATCTAAGTTGATTAAGACCCTGTGGCATTGTGGGTGGGTTACATGGATTTTATTTCATGGAATCCAAATGTTTATACACCTACTTACAGCTATTTATAAATTTTATTTTAAAAATTATTTCTAAGTGTTTTCAGTAGGATCCAAATAGGTTTAAGTCAAGTTTTCAATTCAATGAGGTTATAACCCCTTTCATTTATAAATTTGTTTCATCCACTGTGGACAGCATCCCCCTTTAATAAAATCTAGTTGTAGGTTCTCCCTCTGGCCTCACTCTAGGGAACTGACTTGGGCGATTCCCTCTTGGAAGGGATAAAATTCATTTACTCAGCTGTGTGTTTTCTTTCAGTCCTCACATCTGAAGAATGCTTTCTTTCCCTCTATTTAACTCTGGCCTTGGCTCTCTGTCCTAAACTGAAGAACACAGTGTGGGTCCCAAAGTGGCCCAGATGAGTGACTCTCCAACATCCAAAGTAGAGCCCAACATGGGATGTAGCATTGCCATTGTTTTTGTTGTCATACGAGCTCTTTACTCTTATCAGCTGCCGTGTATTGAGCATTTACTATGGCCCAGTCTTTGCACTAGGCATTTTAATTATCCTCACAACTACACCAAGTTACATTTTACTCTAACACAAAGAATCTGAATCTCAGAGAGGACATGGGGATCACATGCCCAAGGTCACATAGATGATAATAGCTAAGCTTGGATCTGAACCCCAGTGTCAATATCCATGCTCTTAGCCAACTCTACCATACTGTCAGAAATGATTGAGAACTTTTAAAACTCAAAATGCAATAAGCACTTCACATCTCCAATATTTATTTCTCCTACCTTATCCCCTCTGTCTTGTGCAACATCCTCATGGTCTTGAGCTCTAGAGAGAGCATGGGTCTCATTAAGGAGAGCAATGGGAGCAAAAGAGAGAGGAAGAAAGAGGGATCGAAAGGCATGTGACACAAAGGCAGCTCCAAACTTCAGGGGGGAAAAAAAAGGAAAAATATGCGCTATCCTCCAATGATCCCTTTTTTGCCATGTTCTCCCTTGTGGGTTTTTCCTTTTTTGCCTGAAACTTATTCTGTATCCTTCAATTCTTGAAGATTTTTGATCTCAAGTTTCATAAACCAACTACCCACTATGAGTTTAACTGATAATAGCTTAAAAGGTTCTCTCTTCCCCCAGGAACATTTTCATTTTAATAGAAGATGTTTTGCAGACTCAAAATACTTCAGGATCAAAAGCAATGAATATTTTATGGTGGGTTTCTGGCACCAAGATAATTTGTGAGGAGGATGTCTCTGGACCAATGGCCAGAATACATAGATCTTTTTCTTAATATGTTCTTGGCCATCTGGTTGAGAGCCTAGACCATAAGCAAGGGAATATGATTTGAAGAAAAAGGAAGAGGGAAGGATGGAAAGGAAAGGTGAAATCTGAGAAGATTTAGATTGAGTGGTCTGGCATCCTTTCCTGGAGGTTCTCAAATATTCACAGCTAAGCCACTCTACCTCCTTGGCAAGCTGGGCCCTGTGCAAATATTTCAAACCAATTATACTCTTAAACAATCCTGGAACCCTGAATGGTCCTGGAGCAATGTGTTTCAGAATCATAGATGACATGATGCTGAACCTTATACCCTGGATCCTAAGCTTGTTATACGTATACATATCATATCTTCGGGAACCAGCCAGATTTGCATTCCAGTTGAACTGCTTACTAGTTAAGTGGAATTGAGTAAGTGATTTTTTTCTTTTTAGCCTCACATTTTTTATCACTGTCATGTAGACAATAATCTACATATTGTCCGGTTATTGACAGGACCAAGACCAGCTATGAGAGTGGTTAGCACTGTTAACCCTAACTGTGTACTAGGTGTAAGCAGCAGCAACTTTGGAGAGGAGAAAGCTTGGGTGCAAACACATTGCAAAGCTTTCCTCAGGCCATACAGCTAGGAGGGGGCTTTACTGTGATACCCCGGGTTCTTAGGGCTCCAGAGCCTATGATCATAGCCCAGAGCCTGGCACATAGCACAGACTTGATCAATGGCAACTACACTTCACTACCCAAAGGCCCCTCCAAGTCTCTCAACATGCCTGCCACCTGGAGCTGTGCTGGCCTCAGTCTACCCTCATGGGGTGTCCATGGTGAGCACTCCACTGCTGATCTCCTGCCATTTCAGACCTCTGCCTACTACTGATGCCAGACATTAGGCACTGTAGATATTCTGCCTACCTATCCAGGATTCTTCGTGCCACTAATTGTTTGGGACCTCTGTCCTTCCCAACTGGTATGACTCACCGTGTGTTTAGATGATCCTGCAGTGGCTTGTGCCTCATACTAAGCACAGAGTAGCTTGCGTTCACCCAGCAGTTCCCACACCACCTTTACTAACCAACACCAAGAGTCATGCTGTGTGTAGAGCACAGAGTTGGGAATTGAAGATGGACAAACATTCAGAGCATGGCCTCTTGCTTTAAGTCAAGATAAGCAAGTCAAATAAGCAAGAAAAGAAGTCTCACTGAGAATCCAAGTGATCACAGAAAATATCACAGAGGAGGTGAAATATTACTTTGTTCTTGAAGACTAAGCCTTAGGCAAATGTAAATGAAATCATTGACTGTGAAACTCATGTCTCCACCTGGTTTTGGTGAGAAGGTTTAGCAATCACCCGAGGAGAACATTATTGATCAGCAAAGGATGCTTTTTTCCTAAAAAAAATTCTTTTTGGGATAAGAAAATGAGTCAGTCAAACCCCCTAATCCGAGTTTGGAGACAAGTACATGGTCTTGGAGACAGGACAGTTTCCAAAAGTTCCAAGAAGTTTTTACAGAAATAAATCTTTTTTTTTTTTTTGAAACCTAACACAACCAACTATTTTTTTTTCAATGTAAATAATTATATTCCAGGCCCCATAAATACTGTGGGATAATTAAATAAAGTGAGTGAAACTGGTATTTAAACAAACAATATATTTTAATGAAAGCCTTCAAAGTAAAATTAAGCCAATGCACAGTTTCTTTGAAAGAGCATGTATTAAGTGAAGCCAACATGTATCTGTCTTTGTAGAAACTGATACTGAAGCAGATACAGTTATAATCAAAGCCAGAGCTCTCACTTGATTTTTTCTTCCCAACTCATGCGTTCTAATTAAAGCCATATGAATGAACTTCGGCAATTAATTTTACATAACCTGATATACATGCACTGCTGAATAAATCTAGGCTCCTTAAACCAAATTAGAGAAGTTAACTGTAACGGATATATTTGTTGGCTGGGGCCTAACCTATAATTTACTTAAACCAATATTAGAATGGAAACCAATATATCTGTATTTCAACCACATTTTCCCAACATATGTGATTGTTACATAAATAGATACATATTCCTCTAGACCACTTCATATTCATGAAACCAATGAATTAACTGCATTCATCAGATGTGACAGAATCATCACTCCGCCTTCCATTTCCTCCCCCCGCCCCTTTTTGAAACATAAACTTTAGAGAATAATTCTATGGAACAGGTCAGCTAGGAAACCAGAAAAGAGTATATTATAAGGCAAAATTAATGAGGATACCGCTGTCTGTTGGGAGGAACGCAGGGCTGAGAGTTAGTGGTTACAGGTTTTGTTCCAATTTTGCAACTAACTTGTGTGTTCTTGGATAAATCACTTAACTCATCTGGGCCTCATTTTTCTCATTTGTAAAAATGGAGATTGTGCTTCCCTAATCACACAGGGCTGTTACAAGAATGAAAAGGAGACAGATATGTAAACTTACTTTGAAGTGGCCTATTAATCATTACACAGATAATAGGCATTATTGTTCCTAATAATTCCCATGTCCTCAGGTTCAATAAATGGTTGTCAGTGGCCAAATAAAGTCATAACTTAGAAATAGTCAGACCAGATTCAATGGAATGCTTTTCCTTTTTCTGTGAAGTCTCAGGCTAGAATGATATTTGGAATGGCCAGCCAAGCACACTGGTATTTATGCCTTATATTAAGCCTCATTACACTTTCCCTTGGCCTCTTCAGGAGGCAAGAGTCTCACTGCCAAGAAAGAAGAACAACTGATGCTTGGTTTCAATTATTAGTCAACCTTTATGTGATCCAAATAGGGAAAGAATATACAGCAGGGCTTTTTGTTGTTGTTCCTAAGTAACAAAATAAAGAGCATACATCTCGGCAAGTCCTGAATAAATGATGAGTATGTTGTTCAAGGAAGAGATAATGAGAAGTGCCTCATCCATCCTGGACAATGCATGATAACAAGGACATAGATGTTGATCCTGCATGCATCCAATATGATTGGAAAAAATCTCATAGGAGTTTAATTAAAGACCCAGTTCCTCACAGATGATGGACAGCTGCAGATTTCAACCTGGCTTTGCTACAGGAACTTTTCACCTCTGCATTTCCATGACTTTATTAGTTGAAAAATGAGGAGAACAACTACTCAACACAATCTAAGAAATTTAAAACTTGATGCATTTTTCTGTAGCGTTTCTCTTCTTCTCCTTTCTGGGCCTCTCTCTCTCTCTGAGATAACTTCCCAGTAACAATTGCCATGGGCAACATTCCTGTTATCTAGCCCAGTAACTTTCAAATTTTTGTTTTTCACAACAAATTATGTTGAAAAATATGTTTTACATTGTGACAGTATACACGCACATATGTTCCCATCTAGGATATAGAAAAAAAAGATTTCTGAAAAATTTCTTCTTACTATGTGATGATGCTCCATGAAATTTCTTTTCATTTGATTCTATATCATTGTGTAATATCTCCTTAAATATTGTTGTTTCTTACCCAATTGATGTCATAATCTGCTAATGGGAAGGCATCACAGTTTAAAGAACATTGACTTAGACAAGAGTTTTCTATTTAAAGCACTTCGCAAGTCCCCCGAAGGATGAGAGGTTTATGTATACATATGAACATGATGACTGATAGAATTCTCTTGCTGTATTCCCAGGAAAATTTGTTTTTAAATTTGTATTCCAAAGGAGTTGACAAATTATTTTCTGTAGGGTCAAATTTAACCAGGTTTGAAACCTATCTCTTTGAGAAATGATTTATAAAATTTTTGAACTTCAACTTCTTCGTTTGCAAACAAGGAAAAATTCTGTATGCCTCATTGGCTATTGTGAGAATTAATGTGATAATATGTTTGTGAGTGTGCATGATATATTACAGGTGTTCAATAAATATTGGTTTCCTTTTTTCCTCTCTAACTCCTTTTCCTTTTTCTTTTTCTCTTTCTTCCTTCTTTCCTTCTTTGGAAAGCAGCATTGTAGTTACCTACAGTACTGAATCTGGAATGGTTAGAATGAAAGGTGGAATGCTCATACTATAGGTGTTGATTTCATTTGCTAAGGAGTAAGGCCAACTCCTCATGAAGGACACTGTCAATTAGAAACTGAAACAAAGAAAAATATTCTCAGCCACTGACCCCAGAAAAATCTTACTAGCAAACCTGGCAGAAAAAAAGAGAAAATGATATTTGTGGCTTTGGACAGCTACAATGCTGAAAAGTTATAGGATCTCCTGTTTGCTTTATAGTTTATACTTGTTAGTCTTTCAACCCTAGTGGGACCTCAAATTGGGGGTAAGTCCTGAGAGCAATGATCTTTAAACCATACTAATCCAATAGCACGATTCCCGGAGATTTTAGCATGGGTTAGCCCTAGGAAAACATGAGATATTTGTCTTTCTGCAATGCTTTTCTTTGTTTCTCCCCCTGTCTTTGTCCCTTCCAAGACTCCAGTGTTCCCTTGCTGTCTGAAATCATTAATCAGACTTCTTTCAGTCTTCATATCAGGGTCCAAACTCATCTTTCCCTCATATCTTCCATTAAAATGACAATTTGTTCAAGATTCTCTTTAAGGACAAAAAGCAATTAGGTAAGTCAGTTTATTCAAAGTAGCAGATATGAAAGTTATGAGAAACAGGTTAACAGTGTGTCCCTTCTTGATTCTGAGGAGAATAAAAAGGAAACTTAACAGTTCTCAAAGTTTTGTTTGCTCCCAAATCACCTACAGAGCTTGTGTCATTCTAGACTTTACCTCTGGAAGTTCTGAGGGCTGAGGATTTGCCTTTTTGCATTTTCTTTTTTACAAGTGCTTTCAGGTTATTTTAATTTTGCCTTTGATCAGTACTTTGGGGATTTCTGCCTTATTCAAAGGGGTGCTTTACAAATAATTTTTAAAAAGGGGGTATAGAAGTACTTAGGTGTAAGAGTTTCCTTTCTTAATATTGCATTGAAGAAGGGATTGCTCACAGAATTTGTGCCCGAGCTCCATCCTACCTTTAACTACTACCATTCCAATGTGGATGATGAAATTAGGTCTGCACATGGGATGAGTTTCAAGAGTGTCCCCAGTAGGCATCTATGCCATGGGACCACGTGTTACACAGACTTGGTTCCATTGTGAGCTCCTCACAATGCCTATGGGACTGGCTGTGATCTTAGAATTTGATTCTTCAGTAACAACATCAATGAATACTAATATTACAGGCATGTTGAGCCAGATGCAGGGTGGTAGCTTTTTAAAATTGTTACTTTTATATGTTTCGCTTCATGACAAAATCAGTTTGTCCACTTGCTGAAGATGGGTGTTTTATTTTCTTCAAACTCACTTTTGTACCTAAAGTTCCAGCCTTGAGGCTCTTGTCTTGTACTTCTTTAATGAAGCTCTACGTAAGTGAAATCATGATCTGTAAGGTAGGGTTCCAAAACATTTCCCCTTGTGGAGTTTCTTCTGATTCCAGTCCCATAGGAGAAACTTAGAGGAATTGACTGGAGATGAGTCCCCATATGGTCTTTGGATCAGAGCTCCCCTTAATTTTCTCCTCTTTACAAAAGTCAAAGCTCATAATCATTCTGTGCAATCACAATTAAGTAGATAAGACACCTAAGGTCCCTCTAGATGAGGGTTCAGGGAACAGAGGTCTGTCACCCTGGCTTCTACTCCATATAAAAGGATTTCTTAACGGAGTCCAGCTTAAGTGTATTGTTTGCATTGATTTACATATTTCCTCAAAAGTGAAATTGGTGAGTGGTAGATAAGAGGTAGGTGAGAACTGGTCAACACTAACAGCCCAATCTTACTCCAAGTTCTCTTTTAATCTTTCACCACCCAAATTTTCTAATAATTTTTCTTCATTCTTAATTCCCAGTTGAGCATTACAGTGGGGCAGTATCCACTCCTATGACATAGGATCGTATTATACTTTTGTTAATCGATAACACACCACTTCCCTTATGCCCTCTCTTCCTTTGTTTCTTCCTATTTTTTAAATTCATGGATAGTAAGTACTTTTAATGTGCCAGGTGTTGGAGTAGATGAAGGAACATTAATGAGCAACAGACACAGTAACTGCATTACAGGGCTTAGCAGATGGAAACTTAATAAATATTAACCACTCAAATATATGATTAGAAACTGATAAGAAAAGTAAAGAAAAGGCATGGAAGACTGTGCAAGAATAATACTGAAGAGCACTAATGTAGATGGGAAGTAAGGTCAGGGAAAATTTCTCTGTGGAAGGGATCTGTAAGCAAAATCTAGAGAATGAGGAGATAGACTGGTAAAGGGCTAGGCATAAATGGTTAACCAGAGTGAAGACTACATGGAAAGGAACCACTGTGAGGGTACAACCCTGAGAAGATGAGTGCTGCAGGGCTACAGAAAGTGAGGAGATTTGAGGCAGAGTTGACACAGGATTCCGTCTTTACATGGAGAACAAGAAGAAATGATTGACTGATTTGAGAAGGAGATAGGGACAGCCTATATTTTTGAAGTATTATTCTTGACTTATATTAGGAAATGGTTTGGAGGAGGGCAAGCATGGAGTCAGGGGTCGGTATTGTGTCAGCCTGAGCAAGTTATAAAGAGACGATGATGCCCTAGATTTGAGTGGTAATTCTGAAGTTGGAAGGAACTGGATGAACTAAAAATGTACTTCAAATATGAAATTGACATGGCTTTTGGAAATATTGGAGTCCTCAGGTAATTTTCTTCAAGTCCTTTCTCTACCCATGATCTAAAGTATTAAATATATTTTCTGTCATCCTTCTAATCACACTTTTTAAAAAAAAAAAAAAGATTTTATTGGGGAATTAGGGGAGGTGAACAGACAAATTGCTATCCTTTTGTTCTGGACGTCGCTTCACTGGCCCATGTTGGTATTATCATTGCGCTTTTCCTGAGTGAGGCAGTCGCTCTCTGCCATTGGACGGCTGCTCACGGCCGCTCGGCAGCTCATGCTCGCTGCGAGCCAGTCCCACTGCAGCCTACGCCATCGTGGGTGACTACGGCAGCCCAGCTCCAGGTAGAATTGTTCACCATCTTAGCTGTAGAGGGTGCAGTGTCATTGGCCCTCATATGTGGGATCTGAACTGGGGCCCTTCTGATCAGAGCTGGCGTCCCAAGCCAACTCCTAACCAACGCTCCACTCGGCTGGCCCTAATCACACTTTTATCATATAAGATCACCGTCATCTACATTGCTCTCTCTCCTGTCTCATCCCCAGGTGTTCCAAACAAGCAGTTCTAAGATCCTCCAATGAAGTGACTAATCTCTTAACATTTATACAACATGCTTGGGATTTTTAAATTAGCAGTGATGGCACCAAAACAATTCAGTATTCAAAATAGCAAACGTCTTTCCAAAATTACACATTTTTCTGCCCCTGAGAGTGCAGGCTATAAAATTTATCTCCTTTCAATGATAAAATGAGATTACATGAAAAATGTTTAGCTTCCCACACTGTCCCAGGCTTCAAAATCATGTGTTAATGTAAGCTTAAAGAATTAATTCCTTCTTGTGTACGGTTTTGGTTTTCTTTGGGTCTACTTGAAAAAGTAAGGAAAGGCTTTCCACACTAGGTTCTATTACCAATAGTGGTCAGCTTTTGAAATCCCACATCCATTACCCTATGGTTTCCTTCTTACCATTCCGATCCACCTCCCTAGTAAAACTACCCTAATATATTTGAACACATAACTTCGCATGAACACACACACACACACACACACATACACACACACACACACACACACACACACACACACACACACACACTTCCCTGAGCAGCCACAAGTTGAAACTATTAGAAACATGATCCATTAATCCTCAGTCTGCCAAAGATTTTCTGGAAGAAATCTGCATGGGATAATTTCTTCTGGGATATAACTTGAGAGAGACTTTTACCTCCATTGGAAGTGGGGTGATGTACTGAAGACCCCCTTCAGCTCTGTTTTGTTTTATTCTCCCTGAAACAGGATGTCCTCCATTTTTCTTTTCCATCATCTGTATGAATTCCACCCCTCCTTTAGGGAGTCAACCCATCTTAACTCTTCCATATGGTTTTTCCCCATTTTTTCTGTATTGCCAAATCATCTTTAATAATTTTTTAATGTGCTTAAATCTTCACCTTCCCATCAAAAATAATATTCCTCAAAGCCTGAAATGTCTATATACTTCACCATGTCTATATCCAGTACTATATCCATCTATGGTCTTAGATACAAAAGGAAGTGTAAATTATTCTCATTTGATTGATGGCTCATGTCAGATAATATAGCTATTGAACCATATGTGGCAACTAAATAATATTCTAAACACTTAATTTTCAAAATTGTCAGGCACTTTCATATCCTTATGCAACATACAAATTCCTAGTGACAGGATATTAGTTTTACACTGCTGCCTTAACAAATTACCACAAACTTAGAGACTTAAAGCAAATGTATTGCCTGACAGTTCTGTAAATCAGAAGCCTGTGTTGGTTCAGTTGAGCTCTGGGTTCACAAGGCTGAAATCAAGCTTGTGATTGACCCGGCTCTTATTGCAAGACTCTGGGAAGAGTCCCTTTCCAAGGTCACTTAGGCTGTTGGCAGAATTCAGTTCTGTGGTTGCAGGACAGATGCTCCTGTTTCCTTGCTGACTGTTGATCAGAGGTCATTGTCAGTTTCTAGAAGTTGCCCACATTCCTTGATTCCTTGG
The DNA here is from genome assembly GCA_033961575.1 of Aselliscus stoliczkanus. Taxonomy (NCBI): domain Eukaryota; kingdom Metazoa; phylum Chordata; class Mammalia; order Chiroptera; family Hipposideridae; genus Aselliscus; species Aselliscus stoliczkanus. The sequence continues at coordinate 89,536,669 of CM066738.1, read as the reverse complement.
CTCATGGCCCCTCCATCTCCCAAGCCAGCAATGACACATCAAATCTTTTTTCAGCTTCAAATTATTCTGACTTTCCCTTCTTTTACTTTTTTCTTCTGCTTTTCCTCTTCTGTTGCATCTCTTTGGCCCTCCTCTCCCACTTTTTAATGGTTGATAAGGTTATATTGAGCCCACCTGGATAACCCAGGATACTCTATTTTAGGATTAGCTGATTATCCTTTCAGAGTTCCTTCACAACAATGCACAGAGGAGTATCTGATTGGATAACCAGGGGGCAGGAATACTATAGAGAGATGTTTAGAATTCAAGAACTAAGAAAGTTCCATGCTGAAGAACTCAAAAAGCTGCTTAGGTGATTTTGATGATTAGTCAAGTTTGGGAACCAACTTACCAAACAGTTGGTGAGAGGAGGAATTAACTTGGGATATACAGATAGCTGATGAAAGACTGGAATCACAGATAATGGCCATACAGAGTGAAAAATTTCAAATTGATTTTACCAAATCAATTTAAATTGGCCATACATACATTTACATTCCTTTTCACAGGCTAACACTAAAAACAAAGTAAAATGAAAGAAAAATTTAAACTAAGAAAATTAAAGAGAGGTGACTTTTTTGTCTTTCTCTTCTCTCCAATGTGATTGTCCTGAGATTTTAGGCGGCTGAACAGAAGAGGAGTTTCAATATATTTGGCCATTAACTTTGTCTTAACACTATAATTCTAGCCATTATATTTGCTGGAAAAAAAATCACAGTACACAATCCTTATCCTGACACCTTCACAGCAGCTTCCTGTATGCAGTTGATTGATGTTTATAGTTCCTTATACTGTTGTTCCATTTATTTTTTATATTTTATATAATATTTTTATATTTTGTGATATTCCCAATTTTAGTCTTTCTTTGCCTAGATCTTTAAACCAGTTCTAATTAGTAGGTCAGGAGAACTTAGGATAAAACAGGCTAAAAGGTTATCTATATGTGTGTACTAGTCCAGATTCTCTAGACAAATATACTTGTGTGTGTGCATATAAGTGTAAAAAGGAAAAAAAAATCTTAAAATTGTAATACAATGAATGACACTAGCATTCACTTGATTAATGCCATATTTTGAGAGAACGTTATACCATACACATTGCTACTGTAATTCAATTCAAATTTGAAGAGCCATATATAGATAACATCTCTTAAAATCTGTACATTTTTTGTCACCTCTGGGGTGTGTGTGTGTGTGGTGTGTGTGTGTGTGTGTGTGTGTGTGTGTGTGTAGAGAGAGAGAGAGGGAGGGAAGAAGGAAGGGAGGGAAGGAAGGAGAGAGAGAGAGAGAGAGAGAGAGAGAGAGACAGAGAGACAGAGAGACAGAGAGTTTCATTATAGGGGATGTATAAGGCTTCAGTTATCGGGGTTGACAAGTCCCAAGGTCTCAGCCAGTGAGATGGGCAGAGCCAAGGGTATGTTTCCATTTAGGTCTGCTAGCCTGAGACCCAGGAGAGCTGATGGTGTAGTTCTAGTTGAAATGCTGGCAAGCTGGAGACAGGAAGAGCTGATATTTCAATTTGAGTTCAAAAGTGGGAAAAAACTGAAACCCCCCTCAAGGCAATCAGGCAGGAAAAAAATGTCCCCTTACTCATAGGAGGGTCAGCCTTTTTGTTCCATTCAGGCCTTCAACTGATTGGCCCACCTACATTGGGGAGAACAGTCAATCTGCTTTAACTTGTCTATCCATTCAAATGTTACTCTCGTCCAGAAACACTCACAGACACCCTCCAAATACTGTTTGACCAAATGTTTGGGCAATCTGTGGCTCAATCAAGTTGACACATAAAATCAGCCACCATACTGTGTGGTAAGGAAGAACAGCTTCCAAAGAGATTTACATTCTAATCCCTGGAACCTGTGAATATTACTTTCTATAACAAAGGAAACTTTAGAAATGTGATTAAGGATTTTGGAATGGGCAAATTATCCTGGATTATCTGGGCCCACAACATAATCAGAAGTGTTCTTCTAAGAGGGGGACAAAGGGGGATTTTACTGGAGAAGAAGACAGTATGACCATGGAAGCAAGATGTTATGTAGGTTGCTAGCTTTGAAAATAGAGGAAAGGGCCATGAACCAAAAAGTACAAGGAATGCAGAGCCCAGAAGAGGCAGAACATAGGGGAGACATATCACAATCTCTCTCTCTTTCCATCATTTGATCTCCTGCTGACGCCTCTCATAGACCAAACTCAACTAAAAGCCAAAGGGAGGTTAGCCAAGGTGATGGAGTTGTAAAGTGAGCAGAAGAAAATAGAGTAACTAGCATATGATAGAAAAACAGAATAGTAGAATGAAAAGAAAAGCAATTAAAATTAGGCCCAATTCCTTTGTTGTACAGATGAGGGGCCAGAGGGTCTTGCCTAATGCCCTGTTTGGAACTTCTGCAGTACATACGCAATGCAGTTCTCTTCCTTGTCGAAGAGACATACTGAATTCCATTATGCGTGGGGTTGTCCCCTTAGCATTCATTTGGTTTCTTACCACAAAGTAGTTAAAACTGACGTTCATTTGTCTTTTGGTCAATTATTCTCCTGAGACTACCAGAGATTTTGAGGTTTCTGAGGTATTTCGAATCAATGGGGTGGTGTTTTATTGAATTATGCATGGGGAGCTCAAGCTCTAGGGCCTACATTCCTCACTGAGACTGTGAAAAGAGAAGAACAGACTATGCAGGTTTTCTAGACATGCTGATTAGACACAAAACACATTGCCTCTGAGGAGTATACAGTAACAGAGATGCAAATCAATGATTTGGGATGATTTGGAAAGTTTTGCTTTATTCTAAAGCAAAAAGCATTGAGATATCTGAAAGTTTAGCAAATCATAGGCTTCATTTATGTGGAATGTATTCAAATGTCCAGGAAGGAAAAAAAAAAAAAAGAAATTTGGATTCAATGAATGTGACTATTCAAGTTAGTTGATCTCCACTCAACAAATGCAGATGCTTTTAAATCCATGTCAGAGTTTAGGTTTAATCACCTAGTAACCCATTGCTGTGCTCTCCTTGAGATGGAGGGAAGCAAGTATTTAAGAAGATGCTGAGAGGCCCTCTGATGTCTGTTCATTGCTGTTACAGTCTGAAAAGTAGGCAGAAGGTACATAAGTCAAGGTCTCTCCTTGGAGCAGCCATCAACCTTCTTGTAACGAATACATTCATCATGACAGGATGGCATTATGATACCAGCGTTTTGGCATCTGTGCTTTTAAGAGTGGTCCTGAGAATGGGAGGCTGTAGAGTCATCAGCAGCTTCAAGGAAGAATACATTTTTGCACATTTTAGAAGACTTTTAGAGCTTGAGAAGCCAGAGAGTAGAAGAGAAAAGACATTCAGGGGGAATGGAAAGACGTGAAAATGAGAATGAGACATGGGTCTGTGAATTCAGAGATGAGAAACACTGGATAAATGAAAAGAATCAAAATACTCTGTCACCCTAGTGAGAGTTTTTAAAAGTGAAGTGGTAGGAAATCAAACCAAATGAAAGCCTATGATTTTAGCAGTGACATGACAAATGCCCTTTTAATGGAGCTGAGTCTGCCAACTGTTTAGTGAAAAGACTAGAGGACCGAGCGCCAGAAGGAAGGGAGGTCAGCTGAGAGCCGGTTCCAGTAAACCACCCCTTTAAGGTTTACATACATACAAAAATGAATTATAAACCTTTAAAAGCATGTAGGTTTCTATCATCATTTTATATCACACATGATCTCATTTTGTTTAAAAGTCAGCAGAAGGCTCCATAAATGGAAAGGTCTTCTTATTAAACATACATACTCACTCTTCTCCATACTCACTCTAGATCAAGGAGTGATCTGGGTAGGCAGGGGATGGAGGAAGTTGTATTAAATAGCCCCCAGCTGCCTCTTTGGTTTCCTCTTAGCCTAGGGCATTCCTCATTATGATTTATGCTGCCACCTTCTGGAACATTCTTCAGGAAGACACTGGTCTTGCTTTAAAACTCCAGGCCAAGCAGAGACACCCCTTTCTGTGTTCCTATGATGACAAAATAAGTTCTAATATCAGAAAGGGGGAAATAAACATAAATATAAACTTCACTCAATACCAAAGAATAACAGAAAAAGGATGGTTACCCATAGGAAGTCAAGCTTGCGAAGCTCCAGTTTCTAATCCTGAGGTAACTAAACCTTGACCTAAGAGTTGGTATAATGTCTTGGCAATTCTGGTTTGTTGCTTGTTAGCCTTTCTTCTGACTTCCTGCCTTCATATCATGGGTGCCATCATATGTTTATTTACCAAACCAAAGACCTCTTTAGGCTGAAAACTGACAGACCCTTGATATACTCATTTAGTTCAGGTCTGAAGTTCAATGTCATACTTTTATATCATTAATGACCAAAACTGTATTTATTCACACAAGAGATGCTTCCATATATTTTGACTCTGATATTTCATGGGATCCTCCTCTTATCCCATACAAGGAAGAAACTATGATCATGGCAGATCCAGTGACTTTGTACCTTCAAAAACATAACAGATATAACATATACAGAAATAAAAATGAATATTTAGAAAGTAACAGATGGTTTTCATATCACCATCTCTAGTTATTATATTGAGAAACCCAGAGTCTTATAGAATTGTGGACACCACTGATCAAATGGCCCTGGCTGTACAACACTGTAAGTTTGTTTTTCTTCCTTCCTTCCTTCCTTCCTTCCTTCCTTCCTTCCTTCCTTCCTTCCTTCCTTCCTTCCTTCCTTCTTTTTTAATTAGAGTTCATTGGGGTGACAATTGTTAGAAAAGTTGCATAGGTTTCAGGTGTACCATTTTGTAATACATCATCTATATATCACATTGTGTGTTCACCACCCAGAGTCAGTTCTCTTTCCATCACCATATATTTGATTCCCTTTACCCTCATCTACCATCCCTTTCCCACTTTACCCCTGGTAACCACTAAACTATTGTCCGTGTCTATGAGTTTTTGTTTCTTCATTTGTTTGTCTTGTTCTTTTGTTATTTTAAGTTTTATACATCACACATCAGTGAAATCATATAGTGCTTGACTTTTTCTGTCTGACTTATTTCACTTAGCATAATAATCTCAAGATCCATCCACATTGTCACAAATGACACTATTTCATCTCTTCTTATGGCAGAGTAGTATGACATTGTACATATATACCACATCTTCTTTATCCAATCATCTATCCAAGGACACTTGGGTTGTTTCCATGTCTTGACCACTGTAAATAAAGCTACCATGAACATTGGAGCACATATATCTGTACAAATAAATGTTTTCAGATTTTTTTGGTGGATACCCAGGAGAAGGATTGCTGGGTCATATGGTAATTCTGTTTTTAATTTTTTGAGGAACCTCCACTCTGCCTTCCATAGTGGCTGCACCAATCTGCATTCCCACCAACAGTGTATGAGGGTTCCTTTTTCTCCAGACTCTCCAACACTTGTTATTATTTTCCTTGTTGATGATAGCCATTCTAACTGGTGTGAGGTGATAACTCATTGTGGTATTTATTTGAATTTCTCTGGTGATTAGTGATGTTGAGTTTTTTCCATATGTTTATTGGCCATGTATATGTCCTCTTTGGAGAAATGTCTATTCAGGTCCTCTGCCTTTTTTTTTTTTTTTTTTTTTTTTTGAGGGCAGGGTTACTGGCTCTCATATGTGGGACCCAAACCGGGGCCACTGGCTTCCCAAGCCAGCGCTTAACTACCACGCCTCCCGGCCGGCCCACCTCTGCCCATTTTTTAAATTGGATTGTTTATTTTTTTTGTTGTTGAGTTGTATGAATTCCTTATATATTTTGAATATTAGCTCCTTATCAGAGGAGTTGTTTGCAAAAATCTCCTCCAATTTGGATGGTTATCTCTTTATTTTTTGATGGTTTCTTTTGCGGTGCAGAAGCGTTTTAGTTTGATATAGTACCATTCATTTATTTTAGCTTTTGCTTCCCTTGCCTTTGTAGTCAAATTCATAAAATCCTCTTTGAACCCAACATCCATAAGTAGAGTACCTGTGTTTTCTTCTATACAGTTTATTGTTTCAGGTCTTAGGTCTTTGATCCATTTTGAATTAATTTGGGTGCATAGTGACAGATAGCAAACTAGTTTTATTCTTTTGTACATGGCTCCCAGAACCATACATTGAAGAGGCTGTAAGTTTATTAATGTGATTGTAGATATGGTCAATTTAAGGAAAGCGTGTTAAAGTAAGTATCTTGAATATAATATGGATGTCTCCTCGGGAAATTTGTCAAGATAAACTAGAATGTATTGGACCCATTGTCATAATAGGTGGGGAGGAGAAGATGGAAAACAAAGAAAACATGGTGTTCAAAGAACTTGACAGCTAGATAAGGCAATAAAATTAATATTCATGGAATAATTCAAATACAGAAGAGAATATCACTTCACTTATGAGATGGTAGGAGTCTGAAGAAAGAGTAATTAGCAGAGAGAGAGACAGAAAGACAGAGAGAGACAGAGAGGGAAAGAGACAGAGAAAGAGAACATTGAATGTTCTTGGAAGAGATTTTTGAGGGAAGAATAATCCCTACCATTTAATCTATCTCTGGGAGTTATACCACATCAATTTGAGGGATCTGAGATTTTTCACATGATTGAAGCATTTAAATGTACCTTGTACATCCTCAATACTTAATATTTACTAAATATTAACTGAATGCAAAAATGCTTGTTGATCCACTCTTCCAGACTCCCCCACTGGCTGTGGCTATAGGCAATAAGTCTACATCAAGAATCTTCTAGGTGCTGTATATGCTGAAGTATTAAGAAAAAGAAGGGCTACGGCTTCTGTTTTTGATGTCTAACTCAAGTGTCTGTTTTCAGGGTATATTTAGAAAAACATACAAGTTAGTGTGTAATTAAATAAGACATGGCATATGAAAGCATTTTATAAATGTCAAATATAGCACAGATGTTAGAATTATTAATGTCAAATGAGGTGGTAAAGACCATGAGTGCCATGGCAAGCCTGAAAGAGGAACTCACTGCTTGTAGGTCAGTGGGTGAGATGATTCCCCAGGACCTCACTTTTTATTATTAGGAGAAAAGCAGCTGTCTTATTCTCCTAACTGGGTATAAACTAGGAGCTCAGTAAAGTTCTTTGCAGTGAAGTTCACTGATATGAGTAAGGGAAGCTTCTTGAAAGACTGAACACTTGACTTCAGCAGGTCTTGGAGCATGAGTAGCATTTAGAGAAATCGGGAGTTGGGGGTGGGGCAGTATAGGAAACAACAGAGCAAGGTGTAGGAATTACATGGAGCATTTACTTGAGGAAGAGAGTTTGTCCTGGGTAGTAAAAGGAACACTCATTAAACATTTATGGAGAAAAATTATTATATTATCTGAGGATCTTTCAAGATAAATAAAATATCAAATTGCAAAATGATTACAGATGAGTTTTCTACTGTCCCTGGACCAGCTTGTTAAATGTTTGGCTTTTTGATGGTCTGCATCTTCTCTTGTCTCCATTTTTGCTTTCAGCAAGCCAATGTGTGGGGACGGGCCATCCCTACCAGTGGGTTTGTCCCACACTGAGATTCCTTCAGGCTCATTTCCAATGACTGTCATCCCCTCCAGCCAATTTCTCTTTTGCTCTTCAAGTCCCTGGTTTCCTTCTCAGGACCTCCCACATCTTAGCTGAAAGGCTTTGGCAACTTGATTTGGATTCAGCCTTGAATTCCTCCTCTCTTTTCAATGAGTTTTCTGCCAGAGACATGTTGGGAGTCCGCCAAGTCCTCTTGTGCTTGAGCATGCCCTGCTGCCAAAGAACCCTGCTCAAAGTCATCTCCTCCTGCAGGCAACTGGCCGTCCCCTGGAAGGGTGTTATGTTCCATTCATGCTCTCTGCTTCATCCAGCTGTCACACATCCAGTCACTTCCATTCAGACAGGTACATGTTTCTAAGGAAGCCTTGAATGGAGGCACACAGGAGGTCTAGTAAGTGAGTCATTTGTTCTCGGTGTCCCTTCCAGGTACATAGTTGCCCTCTTTGCATAGCCTGGGACACAGGACATATTCATCTTAGGAGAGTGGATAGGATTTGTTTACATACAGATTTGAACTGCCTTATTCCTAAATAGGGGTCCTCAGCAACTAACGTAGGGCTGGATTTTTCTGTCATTATGACTTCTTTTCCATTGAACCATACTATTTCCTAGTTATTCAATATTGGATGAAGCATTACACCTCAATAGGACTTTGTTTCTCGGAGCAGATAACAAAATTTGCACTGTCTCTTTAATAGGGTTCTTAGAGCATGAAATGTGTTAATGGAGGCTAAAGTGTTCTGCAAACTATGAAAAGCTATATGACCATAGTTTTCCAATGCAAATGCTCCCTAGGTAGAACAAGCAGTGTTACCTGTAGAGTTACTCATGTAATATATACATTGTGTCCTTTATTTGACTTCAGAAACTTCAATGGCAGAATAATATTAGATGACAACATCTCTAATTTCTTTCCTCTGGCACTAATCATTAGGTAAACTTATGACTTGTTTTCTTCCATAGAGAGAACAAGTTCATATTTAATTGTGAGACCCAAAATTTGTCCTAATTCCCCTACTTCTCTACCTCAACACTGACTACTGAAAGCCTCAGAAAAGATTCCCATTTGTTGAGTATCTACTCTATGAAGTATTGTGTTCAAACCCATGGGTACCATAGTGAATAAGACACACCCAGCCCCTGGGATTGAACGTGAATCTCATTGTTTGGGGGATATCCTGTTGTAATCTCCTAAATGTACTTTTTTTTTTTAAATTGTATAACCTCCAGCAACTTGCAAGGTTCTAGTTGCAATTGATCAACAAATCAGTTGAAAGTTCTGACATCTCTTTGTAAATACCAGACTCTCCACAACAGCCTAGGCTTGCTTCTCAGACAGAACAAGCCAGGGAGAAGATGGGCAGAAGTGAATACAGATTGTATGTAGCTTGAGCAGTGGTCTAATTGTGTTATGGTAAGTTTGAATGCAGAGCTAATTAGTTTGCATGACTGTAGAATATAGAAACTATATTATAGCTGCACATTTACCTTTATGAAATCAGTTAGCAGCCAAGGAATCCCATTGAAATGAATAGAAACTAATTGAATGTAATAGGGAATTACCTGAACATATATTGCCAGTAAATTAAATTAATTGAAGGTAATTGATAGTGACTGGAATTAATAAAAGTAATGGAAACAAATTGTACTTAATTGAAATTTATTGAAATTGAATTAAACTCAATAACTCAAAGTCTATTAAATTTAATAGATTCTAATTGATATTAATTATAGACAATGCTTAATAATTACAGACCATTCTTAAAGGCTTCCAGTTGCATTTGCACCACAGTATTGTCTTTAATGTGTAAAAATAAATTCTAAGAAGAAAGAAAGGCATTCACAGGAATAAAATACTGCTTCAGAATTTTAGATTTCTCTGTGGAGTAGCTAAATTAGAAGAATTTCATTCTGATAACAGAACTTCCCCTGAAGTCTTGGGAAGATAAAAATGGTTTTACTTCTTTCAGAGAGGAGACTTTTATTAGAGTTTAATGGGATCATTTTACCTGTTAAAACATTAGCTTTGATTTGATGAATACTCTTGCAGTAGATGTTGTATTCTGCATCTGCCATCTTTATAGCTGTGTTGTCAGATGCCTTTATGGTTTTTGTTTTTTATTCTTTCTGTCTTTCTTTTTCTCTCCCTCTGTCACAAAGGATCCAAACCCCCCTAGGGTTTTTTCATAGACATGTGTTGGAAAATACAGAACTTTCATTTCCAGATCCTTTTTCCTCAGCTTTGGGCATTTGGGGGGAAAGAAATCCCATGCTGGATTTCCTGTTGTGAAATTGTATCAGCTGGGTCCTTCCACTTCAGTGACAGTTCATGCATGCATTTGATGATGTTCACATATTTCCTGCATTTACCACCCTTGCTGCTCAGAGCAGTATTGTTTAGGGAAAAAGTAATTTTTTCTCAAAAGAATGGCATCAAATTTACTTTACATGAAATATTTATTAAATGGTTAGAAGACTGTCAATGAAGTTCACTGTGTGGAGTGGGAATAAATGGCAAATTATTCAGTTTGTATCAGGCAAAGCCCAGAATTCAGTATGTAAATCAGCGACTCTCGTTCTAGTTCTGCATCAGAAGCATCTATGTGACATATTGAAAATGCTATGGTCAGAGGAGGGGCCCAGGTATCAGTAATTTTTTTCATCACCTTGTTGAAACAGAGCCAGGGAGAAGCACATTTTTAGCACTAGGATAAACACTAAGGATCTGTATTAGGCTACTGCCTTCTTTTCCTCCTGCCCATGTTTGCTTTTCTTCAGCCCTGAGACCTAGATCCAGTTCTCCATCCTTCCTTGTTTTAAAAATTGTTTGTGCACATTTGGTTCATTTTAAAGTATAAAGAAACTCATAAAAATCTAGAATAAGATGACTCTCAAAGGCAATTGAATACAGATCTAAATTTGATGAGAATTTTAGGTGTGAATAAATAGGATGGGATAAAAGCTCTAGGACCTTGGAAGTTTTTGACAGAGCCCTGGGCAAACACACAATGACTTCACTGGCTGTGGGGTTCCTTCTCACCCATACTTCATGACAAGGGAAGCCGATTAGGTCCTGCTGGCTCCTAGTAAGGCTTTTGTGATTTCATCAGGCTGTCTCTTGTTGTAGGGGAGCACCATCATGTATTTTAACAATACGGGTATATGATTTAACCAGTATCTCTTTGGGTTTTCTCAAAATCATAATCATAAATATTCAAATTCTCTTACCCTCCAGTACTAACACACACAATTTATATAAACAATTTAATGGGACATTGGATACAAAGTCATCAAGGATTGGTATCTGGGCACCTGTTTAAACTTGAAGCATCCAGCCCACAAATGTTATCTAATCTTTCATTAGTATAGTTACAATGAAAACTTCAAAACTCCATTGCAGGCATCCAATGTTGCATATACATTTAACAAAGCAAAAAAATAGACCCCCAAACTAAAAGGAATTTAATCAATAAACGAAGTCATATGCTGATACATGTAATACAAATATTCAAATATTTTTAAAAAATGCATGAATGGACACTGGTGATAGTCTTTGATGTTTACATCATAATGAGATTTCTGTGCTTTGTCCTTTCTCCCATCATTTCTCTGGGTAATAAAAAAGGATTGTTGGATACATCTCCTTTCTTCTCTAAAATTTAGAAAAATCTTTCCTGGCTCTTGATTCTTAAGAAGCAGTATCTAGAGGTGACCAGTGTTTGGATTGTATTTTCAGAGGACTCTGGAAGCTGGAAGTGTGGGATTTTCTAATTTCTAGTGCTCCTCCTTGTGGGGAAAAAGACTGAACAGCTGGAGGTTGCAGAGGGGAGAAAAAGGGCCTGATAAAGATATCAATTGATATTTGGTTTACATCTATATTTCACCCTTATTATTTATCAGGCTATAATATAGAGAGTAAGACTTTTATTTCAACATGTGTTAGGCTTTTGGCCATTTTTTTTCATCTAGCAATTTGTGTGATATTTGTATTCATTGATTATTGTCCTCGTATTATTTGTATACTTTTATATTTATTTATATTAAGTCTTTAGAGACTTTATTATATTCTAAAATATTAGAATTTTTAAAAATCCCCTTTAATAATGAATTTTCTAAAGTTGTTGGGTTTGGTTTTAACATTGATGTGAGATGATCTAGGATTTCCTTCATCCCGTTTTTCCCATTATCTTGGTTAACAAAGACTGAGATGGCTGGCTAAATAAATTGATAGCTGAGATGGATGAAAGATAGGTAGATTTTCAAATAAATAAGAATATGCATTTATCCCTGAGAACCCCAAATAACGAACGTTTCAATAAAATTTAAGAATGTCAGCATATGGGCCGACCGAGTGACGCAGTGGTTAAGCACTGGCTTGGGATGCCAGCGGCCCTGGTTCAGTCCCACATATGAGGGCCAGTGTCACTGCCCTTAAAATAAATAAATAAATAAATAAATAAATAAATAAATGTGAAGGAGATTTCTTTAAAAAAAAAAGTATGTCAGCATATGAGTAGGTTTCTGTTTAACAAAGCATGGTTAATTAATTTACTTGGATCACCTTCACTCTCACAGTTAAAAATGTTGGATATACTGTTTAACAATGAATGGGCTAGAAAGTAAAAAAAAAAAAAAAAAAAATTAATAACCCACAAAAAGTGAAGATTGCCAAACTGAAAGAGAGGCACTTGCCTAACCTGAACCCTGGTGAATCTGAGCTTTGGTCTCTGGTCCCTGGAGCACCGCAGACAGGAATCTGAGCCCTCACAACGTAGGGATGACATAGCAGGTCCCGGGTATTAAGCTGTGACCACCAATGGGCTCATTGTGCAGGGGAACAGGATATAAACCTTAGAAATAAGCATCTTTGTATTTCTCATAAAACTTAGTACCTTACCTGAAACATTCTGAATGTTTAGCATGTTTTTGGAATGATCATATTAGTATATTCTTTGAATTATCACAGAAGGTAGTTTTTTGGTTCTGAATAAAGCCTATTGAGTATCCCACTGTACCTAGAAATGTGTACAAGCATGGAATCATGGTAAAAAATCTTGTACTGGAGTCTAACGGGAAGAGAAGCACACATTCATCCCCCAGAATTCTCCTCTTGGAAATGAAGCATGCAGAAAATTATCATGTAGCTTCCTGTTATCAATGTATTGATTCAGTAATCCAAAGATGTCAAAACTAGGAGAATTTTGTTTTTCAATATTTCTCACAAAACTGTTGTCCTGAGGCAGCCCAACCTTTCCTGAGATTCAGTCTCACGGCATTTGTTAAGTGTTATTAACAATGCAGATTCTGTACCACAAAAATCCTAGAAGTTTTGTTGAGAGATTGTCACTACTCAATCACTACAGCATATTTTGGACTTTTATTTCCCGTCAGCAAGTAACAATGTTTTTGAAAGTCTCTTCTCATTGCAGCAGGGCAACGCTCGTTCTAATTAACCCTTTCAAATACCCTCCTCCCCTACTCTTTCCTCATTTCTTGTTTTGCCTCTAAAATAAGGGATGAATATTTTTAAGGCCCTTGCAGACCTTCAACCCAGTTTCATTTACAGTATTTGTCATGATCTACATAGCAGCATATACAGAGGGTGCCAAAAAAATGTATACACATTTTAAGAAAGGAAAACACTGTATTAAAATTGTTTTTAATACTCAATATATACCGATAACCAAAGATGAATACAAGTCATAGGTATACATTTTTTTTTTTTTTTGGCATCCCTGGTATTCTTCATTCAATGCATTAATGAAAAAGCACCTTTTGTTGCCCCAAACATGGGGGCCCATAGTTAATTCTGTACCATTGTTTGACCTTTGCATCTGACTCTCTTGTGCAGAAAAGTGTCAGCTCAAAAATACAGTACAAATAATACAATCTATGACACATTCATTAGAGTTGTCATGGTTGTACATTCTCAGAATTGGTAGCGGGGTTTTGATTCCCTTTCCATAATAATCCGAAATGGAGAGGATTCTGGTAGTGCACAGTGAACTTTTTGCTTTTACATCTTTTTACATCTTCCACTGATCAGGAAGTGGAGGCTTGGGACTGTGATACATAACTATATTTATCAGGGTGATGATACTCCTGAACTATATTAAGTGAAATATCACACTGAAGTCAAACTATTGTAAATAGTAAATAGTTCAGTCACACTGAAGTAAAACTTTTTTCCTCTTCTTTACCTACCAATTTTGAAATTTGTCATAAGAGGAAATATAATTCTCTCCTTTATAAAGCCTGGTTTTCCATTCCCTCCCTATAAAATTGAGCATAGGCATCTGTATTGTGTCTTATACATGTTTATCGTACACCTAAAACAATTTAGTTGTCTTCTGAATTTGCACGTATTTTCTTCAACTAGAAGCAATACAGGGCACATGTGGTTAAAATATGGAATCCAGATCCACACAGGTCAGTTTACACGTTGTGACCTTGGACAGATTACTTTAGCTCCCTGTATCTCGGTTTCCTCATCTGTGTGTGTGTATGTGTGTGTGTGTGTTTGAGGGCAGTGTCCCTGGCCCTCACATGCGGGACCAGAACCGGGGCCACTGCCTCCCAAGCCAGCGCCCAACGACCGCGCCACTCGGCCGGCCCAAGTTTCCTCATCTTTGAAATGAAGATAACAATACCTCTGGCAGACAGTTGTAAAAATTAAATTACTTTATTCACATAAAGAATGTGACATGGAGGAAGAACTCAAAAATATGAGAAATTAATAGGATGTTGAACTTTTTGAAGAAAAGGACGTCTGACTTCCTATTGGGTTCTCAGCACCTAGTTCAAGACCCGAATACATCAGAAATGAGAGCTCATCACACCTGAAACCACTCAATCACAGGTTTAATAACTCTCCCTTGTTTGTGATTCCCTGCACCCCAGTTCCTTTCTTTCCTCACTGTTCGCCAAGCCATGCTTTATACACAATAGATAACTATAATTCTAAGTGATATTACATGATGCCAAATTTACACAATATGAATCTGTATGACACTAAAATAAGTCAGTTTAGGGCCGGCTGAGTGGTGCAGTTGTTAAGCGCTGGCTTGGGAAGCTAGCGGTCCCAGTTTGGGTCCCACATATGAGGGCCAGTGACACTGCCTCAAAAAAAAAAATAAAAATAAAATAAGTCAGTTCAATAAAGCTATTGAATTTTTGTGTGATTTTAGACATTGAAATTTTATAAATTACTCCAAACAAAAATAGTGTACTTAAACATTTAGCTTCTTGCCAGATGTTTTGGTTTCACAGAACATGTCTCCAGAATGAAATCATCAGTCAACAGCTACATTTTTCTATCTGTTCAGAGGTTTTGTATTATTTGATTGAAAACTTGTGTCATTCATAAAATTTCCCAATTTTTATCTGAATATTTTTTTGTGACAAAAGGTGATTTAAAGAATTTTCTGATAAGATTTAGGAGTCAATTCTAATAATTCATCTTAAGCCTTGTTATCCTACCTTGAATCTCTGAAGAATATTCTTTAGAAAATCACCTTAATGTGAGTTTGTAGAAATTTTTATTTTTAATTTCCATAGATCAGAAAATTCTTTAAAAAAAAATAAATTTATGGGGTGACGATGGTTAGTAAAATTACATAGGTTTCAAGTGTACAATTCTTAATACATCATCTATATATCACATTGTGTGTTCACCACCCAAAGTCAGTTCTCCTTCCATCACCATATATTTGATCCCCTTTACCCTCTTCTCCTTCCCCGCTTATCCTCTGGTAACCACTGTTGTTTGTGTGTATGAGTTTTTGTTTCTTTATTTATTGGTCTTGTTCCATTGTTGCTTTCAGGTTTTTAAATTTTTTATTAAAATTTATTGGGGTGACAGTTGTTAGTAAAGTTACATAGGTTTCAGGTGTACAATTCTGTAATACATCATCTAGATTATCACATTGTGTGCCCACAACCCAGAGTCAGTTCTCCTTCCACGACCACATATTTGATCCCTTTTTTATATCCCACTTATCAGTAACTTGGTTTAGTTATGAAAGACTTGGCTGGTTCTTCTGGAGAATTCAAGATGTATTGGGTTGTTAGAAAAGTCATGACATATTTTTTCTATGATTTTCGTTTAAAAAAATGCATCATGACTTTTCTGACAACCCAATAAATGTAATCTGAGGTTGGTTGACATTTGCTTTACTCGTTCTTTACTTTTATTTCAGCCTGGAAATTCAATTTAACTACAATTAAAAACATGGTTTCCTCAGGTTTGGTGGGAGAATTTATAAACACCTCTTTGTTTTCTGGTGCCACTAGGCAACAAATATTGATAGCAGCCTGACTGATGGGTCCGAGCCTTACCAGCTAGCCCAGAAATGGAAAGCTTAGTGCATTGAACCAGCTATAAATGCATAGCTCAGTCAGAACATTTTCTCAACACTTAAACCATTCTAAAATTCTAATGCATTTCTGAGCCCAGTCTTGTTTTACAGAATGACTTAGAGTGGCCTACTTGCTTTCTGAAGAGACAGGTTAACTTCCTTGAATAGCTCAGCTCATTTGAAACTGCTGTTCAAATATTCTAAACTGCCACATCACATCCTCATATGAAATACACTTTTGCCCTTTCCTATAAATTTTGTAGAGCAGAATACAACATTATTCATTGGGTTTCTCTCTTTCTCTCCCTCTCTTCTTGAGATAATCACATCCTTAGGGCATTAGAAGGGAAGACATGTATCTACGCTCCTGTAATCCCCAGGAGTGTGATTGCCTTGTGGTAATTATACCCTCCTTCCAAGATGTCTTATGCTATTATTATGGTGCCTTATTGCTCAAATAATACAAAGATATCTGATAATGTAATTACTTCACCTTATCGCGCTTTAATAAATAATGTAGGAAGGATGGCTTCTGCAGCGAGCTTGTCTAAAGAGGCCAAACATCCAAAGGGAAAGGGTCTGTAATACAGCTCATATTAATTTGAAGAGCTGAAGGTAAGCAACAGAAACATTAATGTCAGATATTTTGCCATGAATGATTAAACAAAACACATAAGGCAGGGTATATCAAAGCACAGCTCCCCTCCAGCCATTTGGAGAACAGATTGCCCATCCGAGTGTGAACATTTGGCACTTACGTGTCTTTTGAGGCATGAAGCGATGCCTGAGATTTGTTGTTTCTCTGTTCCTGGGTGTGCGCCTGCCCTTGCATCTAACATAATTGTTATAAAGGTGAATCAATATGTACTTGAAACATTGACTGTTAACAAGAAATGAGCTTCCTACGGTCATTGATTTAATAACATCTAATGAATCTTTCTCTCGCTCACTTTTTTTGAAGATTCTCTGTTTTTCCCTTTAGCTTTTAATATATCCGCAGACTGTATTGATTAGTGCTTGGCAGACAGTTCTCATTATAATTAAAAACCGTCATTGTATACACGCAGCGCTCCTTCTTTTAACAATATAGTGACACGCTTATTGACTAATTAAGGAATGTGTTTCAGAATATAGCCACGACGAAGACTCACGGCTTTGAACTCTGTCTACTCAAAGAAATAAAAACAAAAAGAGTGCCAAAATCAGAGGCTTCATAGGTGATATGATAAGAAATGAGTCTGGCAATGTAAGAGGGGTCAGGGACCATACACTGAGCACTGTGGCAGGTGCTGTGCCTTCCAAACAGAGCACAGTATATGCCACAGACTCCACATTCAAAGGATGTGGAGTAAATGGACAGATTAATAAAGGAGCCAAGTCAGTTAGAAAATTTTTAAGAAATTGAACATGAAGTCATTTGGGCAAAAGATTGAATGAGTTATTTCATACACACAAAAACTCAGACATAGTAAATGTTTTAAAATACTGGATGTGTTATTAGTAGATTATTATTTCATTGGTCAGTCTGTTATATTTTGATTGACTAAGCATATTCCTAATAGAAAACACTGGGAAAATACAAATTTCTGGTGAAATGGACTTGCAGGGGAAAGAGAAAAGAAGGAGAAAAAGAAAGATGGAGTCAACTATCACATGATAAAGAATATCCAAAAGCAACTTAGGTAGCCTAGCTCTTGAAGATGAAAATATTGAGTTCTCCATTCTCCTATGTAGCCTATGGCAGAATACAGTCATTGATTACCTACTATATAACAGGCCTAATGCTAGAACTTCTGATGAAAGAAAGAAAGAAAGAAAGAAAGAAAGAAAGAAAGAAAGAAAGAAAGAAAGAAAGAAAGATGACTATTTTCAATTCAGGGGTAACATAGATCTCACTGGGTTCAAATCAAGGTATAAGCAGGACTGTATTCCTTTCTGGATACTCTGAGGAGAACCTATTTCCTCGCCTTGGCTAGCTTCTAGAGGTCCCCTGCATTTTCTGGCTCATTGGCCCTTTCTTCCATCTTCAAAGCAAGCAGTGGTGGGATTGTCTCACATGCTACTTCCTTTTCCCACTTTTAAGGACTCTTGTAATGACATTGCAAGAATATGGATAATTCAAAATCATCTCCTTCTCTTAGGGTCAGCTGATTAATTACCTTAATTCCATCTACATACATAATTTCCCTTTGCCATGTAATGTAACATTTCACACTTTCTGGCAATTAGGATGTGGACATTTAGTGGGGGGAGTGACATTATTCTGACTACTACAAGCAGAATTTGTGCTAACCATTTAAATGTAGGGTGAACAATGGACTTTGGACTTTGTTCTCACATCAGCTCATTTTAGACAAACAGAGAGAAAATGACCATTCAAATGTTTTCAGCCTTGTCTCTTTCAGTCATCCTTATGTAATATCTTGAGAGAAACCTATATCTATAGAGCAACTATGGTAGGCATATTTCTTTGGGATGATGATAGAATATACTCCCAGAAGTCTGAGGTAGTATAAGAACACTCTAATGGAAACAATCAGAAAAGGAATTGAACAAATAGTCTAGCCCCAAACATCCAAACAAAATAAATCCATAAAACAAAATGAAAAAGGAAACACATGGCCTTGTTTTAGGTGTAGTAAATTTGCTCCTGTGTAATCATAGAAAGACTACTCTCAGAGTATGACCTGTAACCAAATGTTTTCCCAGAAGCAAGGCATCTTAAAAGTTACCTCTAGGGCCAGGTGAGTTGCTCAGTTGGTTAAGAGCTCACTCAAGAATGTGAGCTCTGAACAACAGGGTCACCCGTTTGATTCCCAGCCCGAGCTGAGCTGCTGTGGAGCTGTGAACAGGTGGCAGGATGGCTCAGCTAAAAAAAAAAAAAAAGAAAAAAAAAATTACCTCTTTACAGTAAGGCCTTCTGTCTCCAAGAAATCATCATTAACATAAAAATATTGAGAGAGCATAAGGTATAATCACTGCCAACAATCAATGCAACCAAAGGAAATATTTTAATGCAAGCCCAAAACATAATGTTGTATCTGTCAGCGTTCAACCGAGAAACAGAGCCAGTAGGAGATACATATTAAGAGATTTATTGCAAAGATTTGGGTAGAGACATTTAAAATTCACCAGGCCATCAAGAAGGGAAGGTTGGGACACGTGGGAGTAAGCTGGAGCTGTCCAAAGGCTTAATTTCTTCTTCCTCAGGGAAGCCTCAGCTCTGCTCGTAAGGCATTTCAACTGACTAAATCAGGCCCATCAGATTAGCTGGTATAATCTCCCTTACTTAAAGTCAGCCTAAAATGGAGTTTAATCACATATACACAATACGTTCACTGCAACACCTGGATTAGTGTTTGACTGAATAACGGGATTGTAGTTTAACCAAGTTGACATAAAAAAACTAAACATCAGAGTATGTAAGTCGGCACCTATGCACATCTCCTGAAACCACACTTAATCTCCTAATAATGACAATAACAAATTTATCTTTTCACCTAACATGATGCAGCTATCCTGCATGCAATCGAACAATGCTGTTTCTTCTCCCAGTCGGGAATGCCGAGTACTTGTGTGATGCTCACACTGTTCTTAATCCTGAAATTTAAACACTGCATTCTAAAGTGAACTGTGATTGACACATCTTATGTTATCTGGTAAAGGCATATGAGGAAGAATGCAAAAATACTTTGTATATATTATATAGACAAACATATTGATAACAAAGTAAGGAAGATGTACTCATAATTATTACAGTTCTCATTTCTATAACTGGTCATGTGGTTTTAATAGGCATTTCCAGTTATTCTCTTCCACTACCCATTCTATATTCCCTTTGCACTCAGCAGGCACCTCAGCATGTGGTGGTTGTAATTTTCCATTGACTTTTAATCATAGGACATAGCAGTACTAACAGCTGCTTTAAGGAATCTCCGGTATTCCAGACATACTCTTCCTTGCTTCTATCTTATAGTAGGAAGCAAATTTCCCCTTACTAATCAGGAACAATCACCCAACAAGTAAAATATACCTCTTCTTTGCCTGTTGATTCAGAGGCAAGGGGAGTCCAAAGGGGTTGGATGACAACACCTCTTGGTTTTCATATTGTCAATGTCTGCATCTGTGCAACAATTGCAGAGGTAAGCAGTAGAGGTAGTACTGGTCTGCAAAGCCCAAACTCTTTATTATATGGATCTTCATACAAAAAGTTTACAAATAGACAATAGTGGAAGATCATTTTTGCTCTATTGAGTTAAAAGGACTTTGTTCTTGGAATCCTATTCCCAGCCAGGATATCATTCACCTATTGGATCAAAAAAAAAGTTAGTTATGAATATGCAAAAAATGAGAGAATCCATTAATCAAGGGCCCATAAGAAGAAATGACCTGAGGAAGAGCATTAAGCATCAAATGAATCGAAACTGAAATCTCAGTGTAGGGAGAGAATTAGATGGGTGGGATATCATAGATAAAGAGCTTTGCAATAAATAGAGTTAAATCTAAACTGATTATGAGAGATTATTATGTATGATACAATTAGTAAATATGGGTTTATGCAATAGAAAAGACATACTGCAGGGAAAAATATAGGAATGATATGGTTATATAAAAGTAATCAAGTCTTGGAGTTGTAAAATATCTGGGAGAGGGGTGCGGGGAATAAAATCATTCTAAACTTTCCTGTAATGATGAAGGCCTTGATAGGGACAAATAAAAAGCATTCATTACTATATGTAATAATTGATAAATGAGTATGCTTTGTTTTTTTGTTTTTTGTTTTTTTTGTTACTTAACTTTTTATTTTTATTTTTTTTCAAATTTTTTTAAAATTTATTTATTTTTAATTAGTTTCAGGTGTACAACACAGTGCAATAGTTATACTTTTTACATCTCAAAGTGACAACACCCCCTCCCCCATTTAGCCACCCCACTCCTCCCCCCCATATCATATATATCTATTACACTTCCTGTGACTCCCCTCCACATTATAATCCACATCCCGAGACTATCTATATATTCAATTACAGTTGGTATACAATATTACACAACCTCAGCTTCAGGTGTACAGTGCAGTGATCAAGCCTCTACTCCATCCATGAAATGGTTTCCCTAACAAGACATATGACCATGTGACACCCCACAAAATATTTACAACATTATTAATTATATTCCCCGAACTGTCTTTCATATCCCTGTGGCAATATTGTAGTTGTCTATTTTTGCTGTCTAATCCCTTTCCCTTCTCCCTCATCCCCACCCCCCTCCCAACTAGCAACCCTGTTTTCCCTCTATATCTATGAGACAATTTCTGTTTACTTTGCTAATTCATTCAGTTTTTCAGATTGCACATATGAGTATGCTTTGTAATAGAGGGAAAGCAAGGAGAAAAACTACAGGGATCAAAAGTCAATCAGGGGCCGGCTGAGTGGCGCGGTGGTTAAGCCCTGGCCTGGGAAGCCAGCGGCCCCGGTTCGGTCCCACATATGAGGGCCAGTGATACTGCCCTCAAAAAAAAAAAAAAAAAAAAAAAAAAAGTCAATCAGGCAAATTTCTGACTTAAGGGAAAGGGTTCAATGAGTAAGTTAAATAACTAATTAGTTAAATAACTAATCAAATAGTTCAAATGAGGAAAAGTAAAATGAGGACATAACAAAGTAAATGTTAATCATTAAATAGAATAGTATCAGTTAGTATACCGCCTGCAATAGGCAGAACTCTCAGGCTGAATAAAATGTAAATGTTTGGCTATAGATTGATTGCAAGAACACTTTAAACAAAGTAATAAAAAAGTTTGAAAACAAAGAGATGGAAAAAAGATACTAGGCAAATGCAAACACAACAAAGTAGGAACATTAAACTTAATACTAGAGAAAGTGAGATTTAAGGTTAAAAGTGCCGAAAAGGATACTGAAGGACATTACAAAAAGATAAAAGACACAATTTATGAAGAAGATATAAAAGTCATAAAGTTGCATGCACCAGGAAGATAGCAGCTAAATATATAAAGCAAAATATTAGAAATGCACATTGACCTTGATAAAAATGCAATTATGGGAGAAGATTTTATTACTCTATATTCAAGAATTGCACAGATATAATAGACAAGAAATAAGTGGGGGCACAGAGGCATAGAATAATACAGTCAATAAACTAGATTTTATGTGTGAGAATACACAGATATACAGTATGTACATCATTGCATCCTACAAGAAAAGACATTTTTTTCCCTTATATTCAGGTCATATTTACAGTAATTCACATACTGCCCATAAATAAACTTAAAACATTTTCAAAAAGAGAAATTTTATAGTCTACAATGTCTGATTATAATCTATTGTAATTTTAATACAAAAATATCCTTCTAATATTATTATTTTAGAAATTAAGGATTGCCTTTGTGAAAAGTTCTTGGGGTCAAAGAAAAGTCAAAACTGAAATTAAAAAACAGTCAAGAAAATAAAGAAAAGACAAATAAGCACTTCTATGTTGGTTATGATTATTTGGATAAAAGTATCCTAGGGCCCAGCGTCATATTGCTTTAATAATAATCTCCTGCAACAAGGAATCCTGAGTTGGGACATTTCAAGGGTTACTTCTGCTGCTCAACTATATCATCAGAGCCTGTATTTCGTCCAGTTGATCCACCATGCTATTCTCAGGTACTGATTTGTCTTCAGTCCTCTCTCCCTCATGTATGCAAGACAGCTGATGCATTTTCAGGTATCTTAAATGTGCCAACATCTTTTGGATCAAGAGACTATTTCTTTCAGCATGTCTCTTTACAAGAACAAATAAACCTTTCTCCAGAGTCCCCCAGTCAGCATCCATTCACATCTCATTGCCCAGAATTTGTCACATGACCAACTACAAACCAATGACAGCTAAAGTGAATTTGATCCATAATTTACCAACATTCATTAAGGTTACTTGACTTGGTTAACTGGGAATAAGGGAGGAACATGTGTTTCATAGACACCCAAAAATGTCTGCTAAAACTTTTTAATACAACCAATAAGAATGATGTAAATCTGTTATAAAAATTTTAATTTTAAAGGTATTCAATAAATCCATTGTAAGTATTATGGAAAAACACTATATATATAGATCAAAAGGCAGAATGAAGATCATAAAAATAATAAAAGATAAAAATTAATGAAGCATAAAACAAAAAACAAAAAATGAAAGTTTAACACTACCCAAAATTTTTCTAGAACCAAAGTTTCACAGCTGAATTCTATGTAACCATTGAAGAACAGAAAATTCCAATGTTATATAAATTACCTTACACCATGAGTGGAATAGAAAACCTTAATAAAAGCAATATATAAAAAAAGGAATGTATAGATCAATATTACTTAGGACTATCTACACATGTAAAGCTCCAACTAAAAACAGACAAGTAGAATCCATACAGGTATCAAAGAATAATACACTTGAAAAAGATAGGATTCATTCCTGGACTGAGCCTGTGTCTAGAAGACTATTAATATAATTAGTGAATAAAAAGTCTGTTATACTAACAGTTGCTAAAAAAAAAATCACCCAGTAATCCAAAAACAAAACCCACCTCCCTAATGTATCCATGAGACACATCTAAAAGCGATTATAATAATATAAAAATAAAGTGATGGGAAAACTTGTACAAGGCAATACAATATTAAACAAGTAGAAATTTTAAAACACTAAAAATTAGAATTTACATGAAAAAGCATTAATCAAGAAAAAAAGTACTTTATAAACTAAAGTTGTTACTACCACTAGCAACACACACCTAGCAAAAACTACATAAACTATACGGAGAAATAGAAGATGAATAGAAACATATGGAGATTTTCATTGGTAGTCTGAAACTTTATTTCACAGCTCCATGACAGAGCATAGAGTAAAAGAGCATTTACATAAAAAAAATAATAAAGGTAAATATTAACGCAATAGGATAGTTTTTTATTATATAAATAGTTTTATGTAATGTACCATAAATAAATAACACATTTTATATATATGTTTATTGTATGTAAAAAAATCACAGGTAATAAATATTTATGTATATTATTACATAGAACAATGTCGATATCCTGAAAATAAAGGCAATGACTTTTTCCCCAAAATTTCGTCAACATCATAAAAATTGAATATGCATATTATGCCACAAAGAAAACACCAATAAATTTTAAAAATTAGAAATATTAAAAACAATGTTTTTATTCAAACTGATAAAATTGAAATTAATAGAAGCAAAAAAGCCAACAGGGCCCTCAACCAAAAATCAATAAGTTATGATAAATAACTTAAATGTTCAACTCTTGGTTCAAAGTGGCAATAGAAACTGGTTTTTGTAAAGTCCTAGAAAATTACTGAACTAAAAGTTAAATACTAGTGCCTACGGATTACAGCTTTGAAAGTGCTCTGGAAAAGAAATAACCTGGTAGTTACAAAACGGAAAATAGTGTAAATGATAACATAAATAGGTAAGACTAGTATATAACCTGTTCAACAAACAAGGTGGAAAATTTTCAAATGCAGAAATAAAAAGAGGAAAATATAAATAGAAACTGAGGTCATTTAAAAATACCATAACAAAACTGTGTGTTCAACTGTGGGCAAATAAATTTGAAAGCCGACCCGGGTAAAATGGATAATGGTTTGGGAAAATATAATGTACCATGTCAACTACAAACTTCTTCAAAAGACCCCCAGAATAACCTGTTGATTAAGCAAAGCTAAATTCAGAAAGGGAGAATGCAACCTTGAAGGAGTCTCAGTAGTATCTGAAAATGGAGAAGTCCGGAGCAGATATGAACAAGGTTTTGTAGTCTGGGTTCAAGTGGTTTAAGATTGGCCTATCAAGGTGGGTAACTAGTTGGGATTGAGCAAAAGTTTATAGCAATTAGGATTGTTGAGCACAATTAGAGTACAGAAACAAGTCTTGATAAGTAAACTGCTATTTATTAAACAAGCTGCTTGCCTAGATAAACACCAGAACAGCTATTTACTAAGATAAGTAAATTGGATAATATGGTTTTCAGGAATTTCCTAACGCTGCTAATGAATTTACTAATTGATTTATAGCCTTATCTTTCTGGACAAGAATTTTCTTGAGCCAGTAGTAAAGTCAGGTTGACAGAGGTCGTCTTGGTTCTCAGTCCTGGTAATTAAACTATGTGGAAAGAACGGGTATGGGTAAATTAAAGTTAAGTAAAATGTTTCAGACCACAGGGAAAAAAGTAAATCTATCAATTTCTTTTTATGAAACAAATATAATATTAATACAAAAACCTTATAACTACAAAAGTTCCACAAACCAGCCTTACTTATGTATTGTGCAAAAATCTTAAGTACAGTATTGAAAAACAAAATTCAGGAAAACATTAATAATGATAATTAAGTATTTATTTTAATAAAATGACAATGATTTAATATTGGTAAGCCTATTCCTATAATTTATCTTGCTAATAGCCTAAAGAGAAAAAAATATATGAGGCAGGTGCACAGGTAGTAAAAAAGCATTTGACTTGAAAAATTCTTATGGAAATCTTCAATAGCATAGCAAGGGATGAATCTTATCTTAATATATCTATCTCCTTCAAATGTTAACCATATAGCCACCTTATAATCCACCTATTCCACTCCTAATTACTTTCCCAAGAGAAATGAAAGTATATGGCCACACAAAGACTTGTCCAAACATGTTCATAGCAGCTTTATTTGTAGTAGGCCCAAACTGGACACCACCCAATAGGCGATTAGATACAGAAATTATAGTGCATCCATATAATGGATCACAACCCAGCAGCATGAATGAACTATTGATACACACAAAAATGTGGTTGAACCTTAAAATAATTATGCTTACTGAAACAAGCCAGACACAAATAAATTAGTATGTATTATATAATTCCATTTGCATAAAACTCTAGAAAATAAAATTAATCTATAATCCCAGAAAGCAGAGATCAATGGCTTTGTTTGTTTTTTTGTTTTACCATGGATATTGTTAGGTTTTTTTCCAGGATGAGTGGGTGCCATGGGGGAGCAAGGAGAATGGCTGAGATCACATGGTGACAGGCTATCCAGGAACGGCTGAAAATTCTACAGGACCCTGTAGGACCCAACTCTCCGGGTGTTTGGGCAGCTCCAGCTTCTGCTCCCGCATGAGGGTCAAGGCAGTCACTGGAGTAGCAGTTTTCATAATTTGCAGTGTGTGGTGATGGGCATCAGGCAGTCTTGATTCTCACACATGCAGGTGGTGGCCCAGTCTTGTAGCCCTCACAGGGCACTCAGGAAGGGCAGCTGGCAGGACAAGAAGCTCAAGGCATCCCTGTTGGCCAGAATCAGAACCTTGTTAGTGATGTTGATGGAGCAGACACACTGTCATTACAAAGGGTACTTGAAATCTTTGTGGGACAGGGATATTTTCATTATCTTCATTGTGGTGGTGGTTTCACACATGTACACATATGTCAAAAGTGATCAAATTGTACATTTTAATCATATGCAAACTATGTCAATTATGCCCCCATAAAACTATTTTAAAATTATAAGTATAAATAGCTATACATGGCTAGTGGCTACCATATTGGACAGTTTAGCTCTACACTGATGGACAGTTAACCCTTGAAAAACATGAGACTGAACTGTGCAGATCCACTTATATGTGGATTTTTTTTTTTAATAAATATTATAAATGTATTTTTCTTACTGTGATTTTCTTAATAACATTTCCTTTTATCTAGCTTACTTTATTGTAAGAATACAGTATTATTACATGTAACATACAAAATATGCATTAATTGACTATATTATCGGTAAGGTTTCTGGGCAATAGTAGGCTATTAGTAATAAAATTTGGAAAGAGTCAAAAGTTTTATGTGGAGTTTTGACTGTGAGGCTGTCAGCATCCCTACTTCACTGAGTTGTTCAAGGATCAACTGTATTAGCAAAATAAGTGTAAATAGGAAACATAGATAACAGGTCAGTATAAAATCAAATGACTATGCAGTAAAACCTTGGATTGACAGTAATGTGGTTTCTGAGTGTTCTGCAAGATGAGCAAACATTTCTAATACATTTTAACTTGGTAAATGAATGATGTCTTTCAATATGAGTAATTTGTTTCTGAAACGAATTATGCTCACAAACCAAGGAATTACTATATTTCGTTTCATTGAGATCCTTTTTAAAGGCTTACTTTCCCTCCTACAGATTTCTATTTATATAGCTATAAAAGTTTTAAAGAAGCAGTAAAATTGCTTATTTTTCTGCTACTTGCTTGCAAGAAGCTTATCATCTAATCATGGAGTTATGAATCAAGTAACAACTTGAAAGAATGGATATTTAGGCAAATGACCAATGAAGAGAGATTACTATTTCCATTTCACATAACAGTGCTAATCAAGTTCAGAGGGCCCTAAGTGGAGTTTGAAATGATCTGAAAACATTCTGTAAATGTATTGGGATATAACTACATTTGGAACAAGAATGATAACAGCAATCAAAGGTGGGCAGGATGGCACATAGACTATTTAGAGACAAGAAAAGCTGGTCCTTAGCTTTGTGTGATAACTGCCTCTAAAACCTTCTCTCTTTCCTCTCATCTCCTCTCCTCTTGTCTTCTATCAAATAACTCTGCCTCTTTTATATACTGTTATAAAAAGAACACAATATTATAAGGTAGAATACTTTTGTTCAAATGTCCTTTCCATCACTTCTTAGCTGTGGGAAGGTAGCAATCTCTTTACACCACAGTTTCTAAGGTGGAAAATATATGTACATAGTAATACCTGCCCTACTTATTTTATAGTTCTGCTGTGAATATGAAGTGAGATCATGAATATAAAAGTGCTTTGAAAATTGTCAAGTGCTTTACAAGAGGAAAGGATTATTCCTTGCTTTTACAGAAGTAAAGGTTTTATTTCTAAAAGCACTTAGAACAATTTGAATATTTACATAATAACAAGAAAGTGCACTTTTGGCAATGAGAAACCAGGAAACCTTGATTTCCACTTTCAAATTCCTTAACTCACCCACAGCAGCTCCCTCACTGTCCTGCACAAAGTGAACTACTAAGTAATTTTTGATGACATAGTTTGCGTCTGTGGCTGATTACTAAATGCTTTACTTATGAAGCACTTTTCCTAAATTATCTTACACAGTTAAGAATCTCTTCATGTGAATATGTTAACTTCTAAATTTGGTGGGCAACTCTTGAATAGTATAGGAATCAGGATATATAAAAAACACCAAGGGTATCGCACAAGCTCTATCAAATAGCAAATCTTTGGTAAATTAATCTTTCTGGTTTAATAAATGAGCTTTCCAACACCTAGATGAGACTAATAGGGGATCACGTGTTTGTTTAGCATTCTGCAAGCCCTAACATTTAAATTCAAAGAAATATTCAAAATAGACTGTTACAGAGTTATTAAAAAGAACAATACCAATGGCTCTCTGAAGGAAGTGCTCCCACATTTCCCCCCACAATTCTTTGTAGACAAAACTACACTTACTAGGAGTGACTTCCCATTCCCTTAAAAAACAAACTTTAAAAATGCGTGATTTGCCTTTGGAAGAAAGGCACATATTTAGAAAACTCTTATTATAATAGATAAAATTTTAAAATCTAGAAAGAGGGCATTCTACACTTTCTGATGAATGTGTGATTCTGTTTCTATTTTTTTCTTCATAATCTACAGGCTAAGTTACGTTTGCCCACTCGTGTGTGTACAGTGGTATCCTAGAGTTCACGTTGCAGGATTTGAGGCAAGGTATGAGCAAGCAGAAGCTCTAATTCCTGCCTTCTCCCTCCCAACTGAGAATTGAAGATGGAGCTTGTAATGGAATCTAGGGCATTTGCCTTCCGTTTCTCAGCACTACCCATTTCATGACCCTTGTTCATCACGCTATTCAAAATGAGACATTTAATTAAGTGTGCTTGGATTTTAATACTCCACTTGATTGACTATAAACCCAGGAACGCTTGCAGATCGTATTGTACTCTTCTTCGTTATCTTTCGTGCCGTACATTACTTTTCATGTGAAGCCATAACTGTATGCTCCATTATGAGCTCTTCTGATGGAAATTCAGGCTTTCTCATTCCACATCCACAGCAGGATGCTTACTACAGTCAGACAAGCAAACTAGACTTTTAACTTTCCCGTTAACATTACTCATGAAATTTTGTGGTTCTGGAAATCCCTGACAATACTGAAGATAAATTCCAGAGCTGCGTTTCTGTACCTAAGTCTATTATTTTATCTAAAATACTTTCATCTCCTTAAATTCACTTTCTAAGTGTTCCATTTATTTGGAGCTAGAGTAACTTTCATTCTTTGGAAAGGACCACTACTGCTCTGGCTGTATCTTACTACACAGGACAGTTCTGATAATCTTTACTCCAATGTGGGGGAGCCTTCACTCATCACATAAAAGAGATTGCGGTCATTATTGTGGAGGTGGGAGTATTCTCCTTTCGGTGCCTGTGGTAATTTGATTTGGCAGAATACAAAGTGAATGTGTTTATATTTGTAAATGCCAATTTTACCTACTCATGTATACACTCTGTTAAGATTGTTTTCTTCATAATAAGGGCCATGAACAATGGCTCAAAAGAATAATGGTTTTGGAGTCATAGCGTTGTCTGTTTGAATCCCAGCTCTGGCACTTGCTACCTGTGTGATCTCAACAAATTGTGTTACGCTTTTTGGAACTCAGTGTCATCATCTGTAAGCAGGGAATAATGGTGCCTATGTTGAAGGGATTGTATGAGGTTTATGCATGTATTGTTTATGTATGTTATGTGTGTAAATATTGTTCTTCCATTCTTATGCCTTTCTTCATCACCCCAGTTCAGCACTGCTGACTATTAGGCAGTTCTGTTTCTGTATCTAATAGCTTTCAATGCTTTCAACCAGATAAACACTCATGATTGATCTCTCGTCTGACATAAAGCTCAGTGTAAGGTGCAATGATATGCAGATAATAGAAAAGCACAATATTAGAAATTATACAATATTTTTTCCTTCCCCACCAGCCCTTGGGTCTTACTAAGTTATTGAGTCAATAGTTCACCTTGCTTTTATAGACATAACTTACTTTATGAAACAAAATTATAGAATCCCCTGAAAAAAGCAGATTGCTACATCCTAGTTTCAGGGGCACAGTAGCCAGAAGTGAATAAAACAACATGGTTGGGACAGGCTAGGGGAAAGCTCTTAGTTTTGTGTTTTTCTTTCTCCACATTGCCTGGGAGTTTCAATGCCTGCTCTTGAGTCACTAATAAGCAGAAGCAGAGAGAGACAGCACCTCTCTCAGTGTCAGCCAGGGACGGTGGTAGCAGGCAGCATGGGGAAGAAGCCCCACAAACCCCTGAGTATACCTACCTCCACCCACATATTCCCAAGCAATGGACGATGTAAAGAAGAAGCAACTATTGAAAAACCTTAGTCCCTGGAGCAGGGGGTAAGAGGAGCTCTCTGTTGGAAAACATATAAAAATGATTCAGTTGAACTCAGATTGTAATGCCAGAGGCTCCTCACCATGAGACACATTTCACTCCATTCCTATCTTTCCTAGGCCAACTAGGGAACTCAAGGAACACCCTGGGGCTTCATCCCTTTCCTCATACATGTTAGCAAAGTCCCAGATATACCAGAAGAATATGAGTTAGCATGAAACCAACCAACAACAACAACAAAAAATAGATGTGCAAGTAGTATTCCTGTTATGTGTGTGTGTGTATATATATATATATATATATATATATATATATATATATTCATGAACTGGAACAGCTTATGCCAAGTGAAGACAAATTAAAAATCTATTTTAAATTAGCATAACAAACATCCTTAATGAGATCAAGGCAATATTTGGCATGAAAAATTTAAGAGAAAATAAAGAATTCAATAGATTAATTGAATAGCAGTATGTATAAAGCTGGAGAATAAATTAATAAATTTAAATATAAGATCAAGGAACACTTCAAGATATGAAGACTGCATAAAAAAAACTAAAATTATAAAAGAAATAATATAGAAGATAGGAATGGGAATGTATATTTATAAAATATGTTTCACAGAAATGGGAAAATCCATTTGATAAAGGGGAAAATCGTCCAATAATATTTTAAGAATTAAGCAAAACTTTTTAAAAATTTAAACCAAAAGTGTCCAACATTACCAAACAGGAGGTATAAAGGAAACACAGAAATATTAGCCTAGACATATTTGATTGAAATTGAAGAGTATCAAAGATAAAGAGAATTCGAAAAGTTTCTGAAGTAAACAAGTAGGTAATGTACAAGGAACAAGTGTCAGATTGATGATAAACTTCTAACTCCAACACAAAAACCAAGAATAAGATTGAGTAATGTGTTTAAAATGTTAAGAGAAATACAGTAATTTCAATGTAGACGTTTATACCTGATTAATTTCTTATTTAAATACAAAGGTGAAATAAAGGCATTTTAAGCTCTTCAAAGCCTTATACAAGACCTCGTGTACAAAACCCCAGGTTTTCCAGGCTTCAGGTAAATTGAGATTCTCTGTGAAAACACTTGTGGAGAAATATTCAAGCAAGAAGACAGCTAAATCCTGGAGAACACCCCAAACCATCTGTTAAAAATTAATAAGTAATAAAAACAGTTAAAAATGCTTTTTTAAGCATTAGTAAATAATCTCATTGAGAGAATATGGTTTCCCAAATTAAAAAAAAAAAAATCAATCCCATCTATCATGAGATTACCCTGATAGAGAGCGATAAATTTGTTTGAAAGAAAAATCCCAGCTGGATGAATTTCATTTTTTTTTGTATGAAATCAAACTACAGAATTATAGTTTTTATAATTCTGATTTTATTTATTTATTTATTTATTTATTTATTTATTTATTTATTTATTTATTTTTGAGGGCAGTGTCACTGGCCTGCATATGTGGGACCTGACCAGGGCTGCTGGCATCCCAAGCCAGCGCTTAACCACTCACTGCACCACTCGGCTGGCCCAAAGATTTTTTTTTTTTTTTTTTTTTTTTGAGGGCAGTGTCACTGGCCCTCATATGTGGGACCCAAACCGGGGCCGCTGGCTTCCCAAGCCAGCACTTAACCACCGCGTCACTCGGCCGGCCCATATAATCTGATTTTAAACGAGCTGATTTTAAACCAGTAAACAGAATTTCATATTTTAAACAAAGTGCACCCTTTGTAGTCACTATCTTCGCAGGTTTATACTTATGTCTGTAGTGCTTGCTTTCAAACCAAGTTCAGAGGAAATAAGCCATCACAAAAATAACAATATTAAAAATAATGTGATTAATTTTCTCCACCCTTACTTCTGGATCCAAAATAGCATCATCTAACATGCCCCTTCATCTAAGTCTGGATTCATATTTGTTTATTATTTCCCCAAATCAAATTCACCATCAATGGACATAACCCTTCATCACTGATGATATCAAAAAGGCTTATACAGTAACCTGGAGCAAACTATGAAGGTGCTGGTATATACAAAAGCCACATCAGTCTCTTCCATCTCTGAGTCTTATTCATTCATGACCCTCAGCTTCCTCAACCCTGAGGTTTCAGATCATTCCTTCTCCTATCCTTAGCCTGTTTACTCTGGCTTTCTTCTTCTGCATCTAGTCTTCTGTTCCTGCCACATGGCAACTCCTTCACAAACTGATTCACATCAAGTTATAGATGACAACAGTTGACAATGCTATGTACCTTTTTTATGACAATTATCGTTAACATTAGGAAATTCAAATCTAATTGTGACAGACACAGTAATTTTTCTCCTATAGACAGGGGGAGGGGCGGGCAATATTTAAATAGGGACATAGAATGCTTCTTGTAGTCTAGGATCTCTTCACATGCAATTGCATGAAAGGCTGGCTCATGATTCATTTGTTTCTCCTTTCACACACACAATTATTATGTCTAGTGAGAAGTTAGAATTTTTGTCCATCTGTGATCAATCTCGGTAGCTTGAGGGGATGAAAATCTAACACATGGTTATACAAACATTAGACCTGACACATAAGAGAGTCGATTGAACAGAAAATCCCAGAGCATTTAACACATATGAATGGGTAAACTTCTATGAATCCAGGTCACTCTAAGCAATGGGTTCCTGAGCTCTTCAATAGCACAGATCCCCAAAATAGGAACTCATGTAATCCATTCAATACTCACCTCCCAAATATTATCATAACAACCTCTTGTCAAGACAAAATTGAATTCATTGCTTACCAAGGTCAGGGTAAGTACTACCTCAAAATGGGTGGGAGTTGGGGAGCAAAGTCACTATATTTATTGAGACTTTGAAGTCTGGTTTAAGGGCAGAGAATTTATAAAGATTTGATGAGGATCATGGTATAATAGTTTAGAATTGGAGGACCTTTGAGTCAAGGGTTTGATGAACTGTAAAGGCCATAAATTGAAAAGTTGATGAGTCTTTCTAAAGATTTAGGAATAAGTTATTTGGAACTTGTATCTTTCTGGAAAAGTGTCTTCTCAAAGAGCAAAGTTGTGCTAACGAAACAAGATGATAAGTCATGTTTATATAGACAGTAAACTATTTGGCACATGGCTTTCAT
The DNA here is from genome assembly GCA_033961575.1 of Aselliscus stoliczkanus. Lineage (NCBI taxonomy): Eukaryota > Metazoa > Chordata > Mammalia > Chiroptera > Hipposideridae > Aselliscus > Aselliscus stoliczkanus. Next base: position 89,503,125 of record CM066738.1, on the reverse strand, counting down.
TCAGGAATCTAACCAATTTTCAATAATCCAAAAGTACCTCATATACTAGAATATTAATTTTCATATCTCCTGAATCTTATGAAGTTCCTAGCGTATGAAAACATTCAATAACTGATGAATAATTACAATCAAATTAGTACCAGGGTGTAGATGACTGATCAAGTAATCCTTTTAGAAATAAGTTTCACCACCAGAGCCAGTAGAAAGATTTATGGGTCATGAAGAACCAGAGGAAAAAGCACAAAGAATAAGAGAAAGTACACTGAAAATGAGCGAAGAAGAAAACATAATATTTGTGTTTCTTCGCCAATTTTCTAAGAAGACCACCTTTGCACTATAAAAGGCCACTAGAAATCAGTAATGGCACTAGATCTTTGGATATGTCTTAGGAACTAGTGCTGTTATTTTTCTGAGTTGAATATTTTGGTGTAAGAAGGGGGAATGAAGCTCCTCTGTGTGCTCTCCATGGACTGTCAGGAGGGAAACGCTCAAACCCAGGAGTTTGAATTTTCCCTCTGTTCTCTTAATTTCCTCTAAGAATGCATGATCCTTTTGAAAATATCTAGAGGTCCTATATAACTGACTTTGATTTTTTACAAATAATCAGTGAATTGGGATTATCCAACCTGGAAAATATCAACAGAAGCATAGAGGTTATCAGATATATGATCTACTACAATCCAGATAGTGGGCCCAGAAGATAGAATCCGTGCTTGTATGTTAACAATAAGCAATAAATGCATTAAGAAATAAATACATCTACTGCTTTAAGCTTCCTGTTTCGAAGGGCTATATGGGAGGGTTAGAGTGCAGAAAGGATTCGTGAATGTTTAAAGTAGATATTCTTTTTTTTTTCAGCTGAGCCATCCTGCCACCTGTTGGCAGCTCAACGGCAACTCAGCTCGGGCTGGCCTCGAACCACTGTTGCTCAGAGCTTAAAGTAGATATTCTTGTTCACTAGGCCTTGCATTTAATCAACTTCTTTCAGAATATGGCCAAAATTGGGAAAAGCCTTGGAATGTGAGCCAGGTCCAAGCAAGGACCAGACTCTCTTCATTCCAGTTCAGTCTGAGGGATACAGACTGTTCAGCAATACCTTTGTGTTCCGTAGGTAGTTGAAGACTATCAGAAGTCACCTACCTTCAGTACCTTATCTGTGTGGTGGGTTGTCTGATGGCGTTCAACGGAGGGAGACAGTATGGTTTTCTTCCACGTTCAAGGTAGGGCAGAGTCTAGGTCTTGTCTAGAGCTGTAGAAAAAGCCAGTCCAGCTCTGTAATATCTGAGGACCCAGGCTTTTCCATGTGAGAAAAACAGTTTCCTTATTTAGCTTGACTTTTCAGGTGAAGTGTTAGTCAGTACATGAACTCCATCTTTATACCTGAGAAACCTTGGCTGTCTCCCTTTGCTACATGCTTTAGAGAGCCTCCCCAGGCCTGTGTCATAAAGTGAGTTTTGTCTTAAAGTGAGAAGTCCGTGGGTCCAGGAAGAATGTGCATCAGGAACCCAGATATCTCACTTTTAGACAAATCTCTAGATGCTGGGACCCTGGAACTTCCCCGCCCATGGGCCCCTAGTCTTGTTCCAGAGCCTGCGCTCCATTCTTCCCTGGCTCCCTTCTCCTAATGCCATTCATTGGTACTAGTGTGTGCACTGCTATGCTCAAGCGGTTACCAAGAGGCCACCTCTTGCAAGGGGTGTACAGAGGTTGGACATGCAGGCTGGAGTACATGCAAACATGGATAAATGCTTTCTGACATTTCAGGACCAGGTCAGAAGTGGGGAGAGGGGTACAAGAAGGAGAAAGAGGAGACATCTGTGTGTCAGGGACCAGGAAGCTCTGCCTCCACTTGTTATTATTTTCGTGTAAAACCCCAAAGAACTGAAGAACTCTCAAATCACACTTTGTCTTCCTGGTCATCTTGGAAACACGTTTGTCAAAGCTGGAGGACACAGCATGGTTATTTATTATTTTATTAGTTTGACTTACAACTTTTAAATATTGTTATAAAAATGTGTGGGCCTCTATTTCTGCTCTTTTCTGAGGCTCTGTATGTTTGAGGTTGACCTGCACATGGTGTGTGTATGAGAGAGAGAGAGAGAGAGAGAGAGAGAGAGAGAGAGAGAGAGAGAGAGAGAGAGAGAGAGATGGCATTGGTTTGGACAGTTTAGGTAAGGAACCTCGATGTATGAGATAAATGCAACTCAAATTGGGGAAAGTATTTCTAGTGAAAATTATACCCTCTTCCCCAAACTTTAAAGGTTTGTCCTTGCTGTTAGAAAACAGGGGAAATTGGATTAAACCAACTGTGACAAAATATTAGTCTAGAAGACTAATGGATGGTGGCAAGGATGGTAGTTAAGTGCTGGAATTAGGTCCCGGAGAGATACATAAGTCTTTGTCAAGACAAGTTGATTCTTATCAGACATAGTTCATATTTGGCTTTTACTATGGGGAGGGTTGGAGTCCTAAAAGAGCTTTCAAGATTTTTATAGCCCAAGGCATCTCTAACTGAATTATTTCTACTGAAAACATAGTCCATCCATCACTGGGTTTATATAAGCATGGTTTATAAATTTTCAATTTTATGGAGAATTTTATATATCCATTTTTCTATATAGGGAAAATTTTTCAATTTTACTAAGAAAAGGTGTTACCCTAAGCTGTGCTAGGATCTGACACGGAAGAGAAAGTTATAGCTTGCCTCTGCTCTTGGCTGGTGATCCAGCAGTCTCGGTGGAAGCTGAGGACAAGGAATGCATTGGTGCTTTTCAGTGTGTGCCAATTCTACCTGGACCATAGGAACCAAAAGACCATAAATCCTGGAGGAAGTGGTCTGAAAGGTCAATAGTATACACACTAACTGTCCCAGCTCTGCCTCCATCCCAATTCTCTGACAAACGCAGTCTCATGTTGCTTCTAACTTGACATGTTTCATATCAACACCAGATTTTATATTCCCTAGGTATCTGATGAGACTAGTATCTAGCAGTTTTGTGTATACTGTCTACAAAAGCCACCTTATTCCAAACAGAATACCCAAGAGTGAAAGCAAAATAAAGCAATAAAAGTACTATACAAGCAAAACTGAACTCTTCTCTCCTCCAAAGAATGCATAAGTAGGAAGCAAAAAAGCTATAGGAGCCCATAAAAAATGGCAGGCATTTTAAAAATAGTGTTTTATTAAAAAATTAAGAAACTATAAATGAGTATGAGAAACAGTGGGCAATTTGAAAATACTTGTTAATATAATTACGTTTCCAGGAGCAGAAGTAGAAATATAAATCGGTGTTTGCTTCAGATTACTTACTTAGCTGGCAGGGTAAATCTTGTGGTGGGATTAAGTTTTCCCTTCTCGTCTAAACCTTCGGTTTCTATATAGATTGGAAGGTCCTATCTTCCAAGTAAAAAATAGTTTTAATTATTGGAACATAGCATGCAAATTATTTAAAATTTCTTTTAATAGTAAATTGAAATCCACTAATTTGTTCAATGATTTACCCTTAACTCTATTTACCCATTTGCATTATCCTTAAAGAAATCACATTCATAGGAGACCTATTTGTCACTAACCCTTCCCAACTGCTTACTTTTTCAAGTGTGTTCAGATAGCCTCAGAGCACTTCCTGTTTAGTTGAATATACCATTAATAGCTAGAATGGCAAAGGATGTTGGCCACTGCTTTTCATCAGTTACCTGGGGTATCGCATATGTGATGGAATCCTGCAGGGGGAAAACCAAGAAGCACTAAAGGGATCCCCTACATCTGTGAACCTTGGCTGGGTCACAAATGCGAGCATAAGGAATGGAGAATTCTACTACTATAAAATAGACACTTATTGTCTCTCCTCCCAGTTCCTATCTTGGCCAGTTGCCTCACATTCTCTTCTCACTTTTTCCTATCTCAACTGTCCTCAGATATTTCAGTAATAACACTAGGAAAATGTAAGGAAGACATTTTTTTTTTAAAGTCTATTTTGAAAATTATAGGTTTTAAATTGTACATTCAATACATTCTCACACCAAAGGGCCGGGTCCTGTTTTCCTTTCATTCCTGCTCTCTGCCTGCCTTCACTTGGAGGGAGACAATGTTATGTCAAGCTTTTATTTATGTAGCTATTTATTCATTTATTGAGTGTCTCTATTAATTCAGTTTCCAATCCCTGCCAGTCACTCTGACCCATGCTGGGCACCCAGAGTGCAGAGTATAGATAGGGAAGATTAAAGGGGCTCCCAGGATGCAGAGTAAGGGGCATTCGTAGGTCAGTGGAAACAGATCTGATATTACAGCTGAGAAAGTAATATTAATTAAGATTTGGGTCAGTAAGAACATTTCGAGCCTGTATGTTCAGTAAAGCAGAAGGTCAAGGAGTTGAAAGAAAAGGTATCTATACTGACTCTAGAGGGCCACATTAAAAACGTTAGCTGGCATTTTTCCACTCCTCCTCCAGGGTGCCATGACTGTTAAAGTGGAATTGAAATGCATCTCTCCCAGTCTGGGGGCCATTTTGATCTGACAAAGCAGAGCTACCCACTGTGCTAAATGTACTACCATTATTTCTCTGCCCTCATTCTTGGTTACAACTGCTTTCCAATTAATATCTTGGGTGCATTATAAGTTTTCTCTGGATGCCAGTCATTCAGTAAGAAACAGGCTTAAACTGAACTTAGCCGTGAACAATTTTTTTTTTTGGATAACTTTATAGATTCCTTTTTTTCATGTTAGCCAATTGTTTTTTGATAGCTTTATAGATGCCTTTCTTATTTTTATTTATTTATTTATTTATTTTGAGGGCAGTGTCACTGGCCCTCATATGTGGGAACCGAACCAGGGCCCCTGGTGTCCCAAGCCAGCTCTTAACCACCGCACCACTTGGCTGGCCCTCCTTTCTTATTTTTAAGTTAACCAAGACTTACTCTTGTTTTACAGATTTCCCTGCCTCCAGACTTCCAATCACAGAATGCACAATTCTATTATTTTATTTTATTTGTTTACTTATTTTATGTGATGTGTTTGCTGGAAATTCTCTGTTTACTCTTCCAGGTCCACTTTGCATCTTTTTCTCTCTGCTCTGTTCTCTGGGAGGCTGACTTATCTGAATTCTACAAATTGCACCTTTTGTCCTCTGGCTTCCTCTTGGATTTAACCAACCGGAAGCTCCAGCAGATCCGAGTTTATTCCCCCAGTTTCCTCACTGTTACTCAACTGCCATTCACTGAGAAGGTGGAGGAGAGAAGAAGGCTCTCTAAGTAGCCTCTCTGCCTCCAGGTCCCAGTGACTATTTCTGCCCTTCGCACCCTCATCTTTATGAAAGGAGTAACTCACCTCAGAGCAGTGCATTATCCCTTATGATTTTCCTACTCCTTTAACTTAAGTGCTTTGTAAACTGTTTATATATTAAAACCTCCTGAAATTTATCCAGTTGGAATATACATATGTTCTTATTATGATTCTGAAACAAAGGGAAGCTGAGTTAGGGATTGTTAGCCAGAGATTTCCTAGGGGTGATGTGATACAGGCAACTGAGTTGTCATTTGAGAAAGATCAGCCTAGAAACCCTGACTCTCACTCTTGCTCAGGGTGTGACCTTGGTCCCTGTACCTAATCATTCGGTGCCTGAGCGTCTTTCTCCATAAAATTGAATAAAGTAGTTTTCAGGTTTCCTGTGAATATAAAATTTAAGAAAAGTGCTAAGCACAGTGCCTGGGGCAGAGAAAAGTTTCTTAAAGAGATAGCTAGCAATCAGTCTAGCCATTCAGGTGTTAATGAAGCCAATAATTCAGTTTGTATCACTGTAGAAGCCGGCTTCTCTCAGTGGCTTGGCCATTCAATGACTTCTTGCACTTTTAACCCTGGGTAGACATGAATTCATTGATTCAACTAATATTTATTGATTGTCTATTATCTAAATGACATCATGTTAAGAGCTGTGGAGAATTAAAATAAGATGTAAGTCTTATTTCTCAAGAAATCTATATTCTGTTAGGAAGAGGGAGACAAAATTATCAACTAGAGTTCTATAAAGCCCTAGTTATTCTCAGAACTTTACATATTCTTAGCTAGGAAGCTAAATACCAAAGAAAGATAGCAATACAGGAGATGTCAAAGGGCAGGTTGCCAACAAACTAGACTATAAAATATTTAAAGGAAGAAGTAATTCCTTTGAGTCTGGAAGTGGTTATCTTGTAAATTGCAAGCCATAGGCGATCGTGAAACTCATTTCCAGAACACCTACTCAAGGAGAGCAGGTGTGACTTCTTACCCATGACAGACTGTCCATCCATTCACAGACCCCCTTTTCTCATTCCAGGATTCAATGATCCTTGTAAACAAACTTTGTACTGGCAGTCCACATCATGATTTCAAAAAGCAAATCTATTTTAATTATTTTGTAACTTAAATGATGCAAAGAGTGCACCTATTGTTTAATTCTACTTTAGATATTAAAGGCTCTCTGATTCTCCTTCAAATGCAGATTTTTAAAAATTTCCTCTCTTATTATTGTTTTGGTTTGTCACAGGGAGGTAATTTTCTAAAATGAAGAGTTCATAAGGGTCCTTGTTACACTCCTGACAAGAGAATATATGATTGCTTTATTTGGAATCTCAATATTCTGTTCAGCAAAATGGGAAAATGTTGATTTTTTTCACACATAATTCCCATTTTCATCCAATTTCAATGCTAAGCCATTAAACATATATTAATATACTTAAAACCTATTAATCCAAGTAAGAAAGATAGGAAATGCAGGTTCTCCGGAGAGAATTTTTTTTTGCTAATATCTTGCCAAATAAATGACCACTCTTTCTGCCTAGATATGAGCAATTTGACCAAACTATACATAATTGCTACTCTTAGAATTTTCCAGCCCTCAGAATTTTCTGAATTTCTTAGGAATCCATTTATATAAAGAAACAAAAAAGTAAAAGGGTTTTGGACTAGTCAGTTGATATTGAAGGAATTGGACCATATGGAATCAGTATGGGAACAGGATTTTTACATAGCCTCCTGCTAGTCCTAGTGGTTGGAGTGAGTTTCATGGTTGGAGTGAGTTTCTGACTGCCATCTGAAACTCGTGTGAGTGTGCTTGGGTTTGTGAGTTTGAACATTAAAGGCACATCAAAACACTCATAAGTAATTTAGCCAGTCACTAACTCTAGGCTCCAGTGCTTTCCTAGGAATACAGACCATTTCCCATATATTGTACATCCATTATTATTAAAGACAAGAAATACGATTCCTACATTTACCAAAGATAGACTGTATGGGAATACAAACAGACACAGTAAGGACACACACAGACACACACACATACACACACACAGACACACACACACACACACACACAGATACAGATACATAGACATGCACATGGACATATACCAAACTTGCACACACAGACAAGACAGAAACAAACATGTGCTATCTTTCTGTTTCTCAGAATGGCGTGCTTTGATTGATGTAAAATCATATGGCAGGATGATATAAGATGTCAGAGATGAAACGTCAGTTGGTTGTGAGAGTTTAACATCCATCCCAACCCATTAGGGGCTTGAGCTCTCAAACAGTACAACTGAGGCAGGACTTATGAATTAGTTTTCTAGACAATTGAAGTGGCGAGAATTTACTGTTCCTTCAGCCATTTCATTATTCCATTTCCCCACAGGAAAACCACACTGGTACATAGCTGACACTATTTCTAACTGGCAACTACAACGTCCTGAAGCCTAACACAGACTATATTCAAGAGCTAGTCATATCTGAATAAATGTTTTGAAAGGCTATCTCCATTCATGGCTGAAGGGCTGGGTCCCTGCATTTGTGTGTCCTCATCTGTTTGTGTGCTACTTAGGAGAGCACTATATTAATTTGCAGAAATAAAATTTTGGGACTTTATAAGGATAAAGGATCTTAAATACAGTATAGATAAGTGCTCTTCTTTGAAAGGTGATACAACTAAAGCCCCACCAGGTGAAGTGATTTTTATGAACAGTATCATCATTGTGGCTTCATTTCTTTGGGGATTGAGGATCCCCCTCCCCACCTCGAGACACATGCAAAAGTGTTGAGCACCACACTAGAGACTTTCACAATATATTAAATAACTTACTTAATTGTCACAGCAATATCATGAGGTGGATGTAATCCTACTTTACAGTTTGGAAATTACCTAACTGATAAATAGAGGGGTGCAGACTGAAACGTAGGCCTCCACATTACCTTTCCAGTGATAGATCTGTGCCAAACCTCACTGTCTGGAGTCATCGATTAAAATGCAAATACATCTGGGAATTATGGTCTTAGAGCCTAATATCCCAGTTACTAATCCTGCTTCAGGGGGGGATTAGTTGACAACTCAGTGAGAGTAAAAATTGGACTTTGAAGTTGTGCTTTAAGGCAGATTTTGATGGCAAAATGGCAGAGTATAAACTACCTATTTCATAGCTTTGCCTCGAGCTATTCCTTCTCCATTTACCCATCAGCTGTGTGGCAGCCTGGTAGAGGAGCAGATGGGAAACCCATTGCCAGATAAGAGATAAGTCTGTCATTACTGGAGAAAATAAGCCCACCTCTAATCCATCCTGTTCCATGAGATCCCCATTTAGAAGCGGGTTTGCTCTGAAACCCTCCAAGAAAGCCCATTTTCTGCTGAACAGGACAAGGTTCCTTCAGGCAGTCTCATCACTTAGTGGCCTCCGTGATGATAATATATTTGTGCCTAATCCATAATTAACTGGGTAGAGCATAATATTAATTATTTGCTCAATTGTTAATCAGTGGGGTGTTTCCCTCCCACATCCCTCTCCTTGCACACTAACCTGTCAGACTGTAGTAATTGTTGCATGAACAGGTTTGGGTAAAAGTCTCCGAGGAGGACCAATTCTCTTGTTCCATTAGCGAGAACACATATAGATCATTTTCAGTGCTAATCTAGGGCTAAAATCAATTATGTCTCTTGTATTTAAAAATTAAATTGACTCGCCATGGGAGTAGGAGGAAGGAAAAATACATTCCTCCTATTATGTGTAATTACAATTGTAAAACATTTTCCTTTGGAATGTAATTGCTGCCTGCAGAGGCTGAAGCGGAGAATAGTTTGCAGGGTTTAGTGGAAATGCTGGGCTTTCTTTCAGGTTTTCCTTGGGCTTTTGTTTCCCACCCCGCCCTAGATCTCTTGCTTCCTCTTCATTTTAACACTATTATAACACTGTGAGGTCCTTTAAGGCTTCTCAAGTTGCAAGGAATTTCAAATGTAGTTCTGGGAGTAGGGAGCAAAAACTAAAGTAGAAAAAAAAGAGCTAATTATGCCTGTAATCTATATGATGAAAACCTCGATCTTACTTTCATTTATTTAGTGTTTATTGTGTGGCCAGGCCTGACTTAGGTACTGTGGGAAACACACACACACACACACACACACACACACACACACACACACACACTATGGTCTCTATTATTAAAGACTTTGGTTCTGAAGAATGACCCAAGTATAAGTTATATGAAAAATAAGCTGTTGTTTAAATATATTTTAAGATATAATTACTTAACCAATGATAGACATTCTAATGCTTTAGGAGGTCACAGAATTGTTTGTGAGTCTCTCCTAAGACTCAGTTCTCAGACTTGTCTTATTTCCTCCTCTAGAAATATCATCATTTCTCATAACTGCAACAATCCTATTTTAGGAGTATTTTGGTTGCAAAAGAGTAACCAACTCCAAATAGCTCACATCTAGGGTTTCTAGATAAAATATAGGATACTCCATTCAATGTGAAATTCAGATTGTTAAAAATCTAGACAACAGGCCCCAAAGGGAGTCGCTCATGCTAAGCTCCACTTTACTAAACCAAGGCTTAACTTAATTACAGTTCTGTCTCTCCCAGAAATCTTAAACCATCAGTCAGGAGACACCTGATCAGGTCTCAAACTAATTTAACATGCTATCTCTGGAAATAAAAGGAAGAGAAGTAGAAACATCATGGCAACATGGAAAAGCTTTCGTGAGGGTTGTCCTGTAGTTCCCATTCACAAATACATGGAATGAAAATTGTCATCACAGTAAGGGTTGGTGATAGGGTTTTAAATACCCTGAAACTAGAAGTCTGTCTGAATCGCCCTCCAGACATTTCAAGTTATTGATTCTTTCATTTTATTAAGCAAGGTGCTCAATAAAAACAGATATGACTCTTCAAGTTCAAAATTATATATTTCTCCACTGTGTTCATTTTGACTCTGTTTAGCAAACCAATTTCAGTAAGTTTTCAAGCCATTTACTGGCTATCAGTCAATGAAGAAAAGTGGAAAGGTTAGTTTGAAAAGAAAAACTTTGACTCTCATGGAAAGATGCTATCACAGGGTACCCCCATGTCTAATTAAGAGAAAGGGAGAAATAAAAAAAAAATGCTTGAGTTAAAAATCAAATATTCTAACATACACTGATAGTGAAACCTCATTTTGTGATGCAATTATATAAACTGTATGTCCATTGTCCTTGACAAAGTAGTGACAATGCTGTATATCTGTAACTACTTTTCAGTTCCTAGAAAGACAGTATTTGTGGTAGAAATAATAATTGTATAGTATAAGTAGCAGTAATAGTGGTGATAATAATAGTTGTAGTTAGTATTAATGTAAACATAAAAAAGGAATCTATAGGTGCTAATTGGTATAAGACTATAAATGATAAAATCATTTCACCCACCCTCATTGTAATTTAGGTGGGATTGACCCATCATCCCCAGAGGTCAGTTCTGGTTGACCAAAGCCAGTCTAGAGAATCTCATAATTTCTGGGGCAGTGACAGTGAGGGACTATGCCAATCAGTGTATGACACTCCTTTGGCCACAGTCAGCAAGCTTCACAGCAGATGATCATTGTGACATCCAGAAACACATTTGATGGTTATGGAACTTCACCTTCTCTCCCCATACTCCCTAACGTTTTTGATGAAGGAGATTGATCAATTGGCTGTTGCCAGCCACTTGACTAGGCTAAAGATGAAGCTGACATTCAGAGGATGGCAGAGGCAGTGAGAGGATAATAGAGTAATGGAGCCACAACTTTGACAGACTTGAACCTGACCTATATATAAATTCTAACCTTTCTGTCAGTGTGAACAAACAGCCACCCCTTTTATTTAAACTTATAATATTGGTTTATTATTATCTACAATGACAATCATCTTAATTAACATATATAAGTAGATCACTTCATATTTTACAAGTTATTCCCATATTCCTTATTTATCTGGATTCTGTACAGCAATCTGTGCAGATATGATATACTTATTTTATACATGAGAATTTGGAGGCTCAAAGAGATAAGATAGTTTCACTAAAAAGAAGTACATCTAGGGTTTTGGCTTTTTATTTTGTAATTCCACCACAATGTTAGTAAGTTTGTTGGTCCAGTGAGTTGATTAGGTCCTTCTAAACAAAAATGAGAAGTGTGAAGCTAAAATGTAGAAAAAGGAAGTGATGGTTCCCATCCATAATTCTATGGGGTTGTGAAGTTTCTAGAGTAAATCCTTTGCATAGTTTTATCCCTAATCTGTGCTTTTGTTGCTATTTTTAGTAACACATGTATGTCTCACACTTTCCCAAAATGATCAAAAGGCTTTTCAATTAGTCTTGTACCTTTCTGTCAAGTAGAAAGTGTTAGATAAACTCATTAACTCTGAAGCATTAGAGGCTTAATTAAAATGCAATTCCTACCCAGAAAGATTTGCATTTCAATGAAAAAGTGAAAAGGATGATACTTACCTTAAAGTAATAGAGCAGTACTTGTAGTATTTCAAGCATCAGGAAAAGATTACTTGGGGGCAAGGATATTTTATCATCATTTTATAAGCCACACAACTAGATAACTGACTACTGAACTCTTTATAAAGTCTACAAAAAATGGAGGGCATTAATTATCATCTACAGCTGAAGGTTTTAGTGCTTTCAATGAACAAATATAAAAATATGGTTAAGGTCCTAGATATAAATGTGGATAGAGGTACAGTTTAAACGTATCAGCCACATACATGATTCCAGATTATCAGATATTGTAAGAAATCACGTGGGTTTAGAAGGTTGGAAATGGCCTACTATGTCAATTATATTTTAATAATATCTAACATTTTTAAGTATAACTAACACTTATAATAAACATATACAATTTTAATGAAATATTTCAAACCTACTAAAAGGTATAGCAAATATAACAATGACCCAAAATTTCTATTTTCTTCCTTTTATTTTCTAAAGAATTGGGCACAATATGTATGTCTTCATGATGTTATTTAATTCTCCCTTCTCAGAGATAACCACTGTAAGATTTTTTTATTTATTCTTTCCTTCAGTGTTTTTATGTTACTGCACATTTATGTATAAATAGAAATGTTTACTAGTTTTCCTCAGACTTTTAAATACTACAGAAATGTTACCCTATTAAGAAATCATTCAGGTACTAGCTTTTTGTTTGTTTGATTTTTTCTTTTATTTTCTTTTTAAACATTTATTTTCTTGGTCACTTGTCACAGCCATACACAGTGATACAGCATTAATGATGTTAATTTTTATTCCATCACGTGAACATGAATATGATACAATTTATATACCCAATGTCCTGTTTTTGGACAGTGACAGTGTTCTAACATTGTGTAAACATGTCAGGTGATGCAGTCTATATTCTTATGCTCATCATCGTGTGTCATTATGCAGGAGTTCCCCAAGGACACACAAGTAGTTGTATCAATTCTTACTGTGATGTAAGTTTCTCTCCATAGCCTTAATAAATATGTTTTCTGTTTATACAGTGTATGTATAGATATATACTTTTCCAATCGAATTTTGGTAAATCAATTTTAAATTGCATTCCCTGAATACTAGTAAAGTTAAATATCTAATATATTTATGGATGTTCTTGTTGCCTCCTATGAATGGTCTGTTCATAAATTGCTTCAGTTTTTTTCTTATTATGTATTTGTCTTTTTATTTATTTTTGAGGGAAGCTATACACACACACACATGCACATATACACACATGTACATATATATGTACATACTATATATAACATATATATATTTACATATATATATGTATATATATATATATATATATATATATATATATATATATATATATATGGGGGTGCCAAAGAATGTATACAAGTGGACACTTTGGTCAACCTTGCTCAAGCATTAGTTCACCATAATCAGAAGTGTCTGGATGCTGATGGTAACCACTTTGAACACCTCGTGTACTTGCAGAAGTCAAATGTGACTTGTATTCACCTTTTATTGGTATATATTGAGTATTACAATTTTAATAGTTTTGTCCTTTCTTAAACTGTGTATACATTTTTTGGCTATATATATATATATATATATATATATATATATATACACACACATATATAGAATGTGGGTAGAAAAATATCTTCTCCAAGATTGTGGCTTGCCTTTTTACTTAATGTAACATGCTTTTGCAGCACAAAAACTTAAAATTTTAATGTAATTAAATTTTTCACTTTTGTCTTTTAGTGTGTACTTTTCTATACTAAAAGATAGTTTTCCCTGTCTCAAAAATCATAAAGATATTCTAATGCATTCAATAATATTTGCTAAGCTAAGCGAATATATGTCTAGCATTGAACTCAGAGATGTATATAATGGTAAATACACGTAGTACCTATCTTCAAGAAGCTTACATTCTAATGAGGAGAGGAACAAGAAAAAGAAAACTGTGATAACTTGATACCATCTCAGATTATAATAAAATATAAAGCAAAACAGCTTATAAATAATAGCAGAGAACCTCAATTTAGGAAGGATAGTCAAGGTAGGAATTTCTGAGGAGGTAATAATGCATAGGAATCCACCTGAATGTTTGACTCCCTCTGAAGTCAACTGAGCGAGTGTGTTAGTGTTCCAGGAATAAAGAATAGGGAGGTGAAAGGTCTTGAGACAGGGGCATGCCTGGCATCACCAACAGATAACAACCAATTTTGGAGCCTTAACTTATACCACAAGTGGTCTGAATGCCTGTGTTCCCCTCAATTTTTTTTTAATTAAAGTTCACTGGGGTGAAAATTGTTAGTAAAGTTATACAGGTTTCAAGTGTACAATTCTGTAACACATCATCCATATAGCATACTGTGTGTTCCCCACCCAGCATCAGATCTCCTTCCATCACCATATATTTGATCCCTTTAACCCTCATCCACACCCTCCCACCCCTCACCCCACTTACCCTCTGGTAACCACTCCACTAAACTATTGTCTGTGTCTATGAGTGTTTGTTTTTTCATTTGTTTGTCTTGTTAGTTTGTTGTTTTCAGTTTTGTATACTACATATCAATGAAATCATGTGACTCTTAACCTTTTGTGTCTGGCTTATTTCACTTAGCATCATAATCTCAAGATCCATCCATGTTGTTGCAAATGCTAACCCGCGAAGTGATGGTATTAGGAGGTGGAGACTTTGGAAACATGATTAAATCATGAGGGTAAAGCCCTCATGAATGGGATTAGGGCCTGTCCAGAAGAGACCTCAGGAACTTGCTTGCCCCTTCCCACCATGTGAGGGTACAACAGAAAGTCTGCAACCCAAAAGAAGGCCCTCACCCAATCATGCTGCCACTCTGATCTTGAACTTCTAGCCTCCAGATCTATGAGAAATGAACTTCTATTTTTCATGAGCCACCCAGTTGTAACAGCCCAAATGGACTACAACACATATCAATCTTGTACATATACTCACAGTTTCAACCTAATCAGACAACTTAGATTTTCTTGAACATATATCATGATCTCTCTGTCTTCATAAATATAAACTCTCCTTTTATATGGATATTCTCTCTACCCCCATTCCACTTGCCAAACTGAATTTTATTTACTGTCATTCTGAAGTCTACTATTTGCTACATAGAAAGTAACTCACCAGTGAAACTTTAATTCTATTAGTTTTCCAACTTGATAGTCTCTCTTTAGATTTGCACAGATGTTGGCAAATCTTTACTGACACTTCTATACTTTTTGCCATATCTCTTTTTCTTTTTTTCTTTCTTTTTTTTGACCTTTCCTTCCATATTAGATTTCAAGTAACCATGATTTGAAGTATCATTAGAAGACTGAAATGTACTTGAAATTCTATTATCTGTGCCTAGTGTACTGTCTTATGGAAAGTTCATGCTTAATATATGCTTAAATTGAATTCATCACCTAAGAAGTAGGGGCTAAAATCAGTATGGGACAATATTCTGGCCTTCTCCATTTGCTGGAAGTTGGAGGTCACAGTTGCTCCACATAAATTATTTTATGCCTTGCTAGCCTGTATTTCCACCCACCATTTCAAGCAATGTTTCTCAGTGTTAATGTAAAATTGTATATATGTGTGTGGTATGTGTATCTTTCCCTTATGTGGTATATTGGTCCTTTCTAACTATGAGCGTTTATCTGATTTGTTGTTGCTGCTTTGGGGAGAAAGACCCAAGCATTAAGACATCAAATGAATGTCACAATTTGCCGAGCATGGGAAAGAAAATGAGAAGGCCATTCAGTAATCAATGCCTTTAGATTATGTGATTGTTTTTTCTCAGTTTAAGACATTTTCCTGTCATTTAATTTCTGAAATTAAATTTTGACCCTAATACTTCAAACTCATTTCATTTTGGAAAAATTGTTCAATCCCTCTGCCTTAGCATTTTCATGTGTAATATGGAAATAACAACTTTGCATACAGATTCTCTCCATAGATTAAATAGTATATCTCTAAAGTACCTAGAAGCGTCTGGCATATTGTGCACTGAACTAAATTTCTATTTCTATGTCTTCTCAAAGAAATCTGCTCATATTCACACTAGGGAAGTCAGCATTTATATAAATGTGGAGAGAAAGAGAGAAGCCAAAACTTTATGATGAACAGCTGTGATTTCAATCTCTCAATAGGTGTCACTGAGGCATCTATGTTGATATTGTACCCTAGGCAGGCTGAGATAATGTTGAGGCAATGAGGACATTATGAGATTTAGTCACCTGATTCAACCTGGAATTAATTACACTGGACATGTGACCTCCTTTCCTACTTTGTTCTCCTTTTCTAGTGGGAGCTAGGGATCCATGTTATAAATTATATTCCACTTGGCCAAGGACCTGCCACATTGCATTCTCTTTCTATTTTACCTGAGGAAAGATTTTGACACCAGTGACCCATATTCCCAGGCACATCTTGAGGCACTGCTAAGCATGGATTCACCATGGAGAGCTCTGTATTTCTGGCCACTAAGCCCTGAGTATTATTTTCAGCAATTTGAACTAACCAAACACATTAGGCATCATTAAGCTTGACAGCAGCTTCACAAATACCTCAGGGGGCTGTATTACCTTGGAATCTTTATACTGAATTATAGGCTACTGCTGTATTAGAGACCCAGCATATGGATAAGTCACCTCTGTTCTTAGTATATACTACTTACTTCTGTTTTACACTGCCCGTTGATATTTAAGCTCAGATATATCTTATAGCTAAGAGCCTTTGATTTTTGACATTCTGGAATGAACGTATTGCTGCAGGAGTTTCTCTGGTTGCTTTCTTAGCCTTTCTAAGAAAGAACCCTCAAAGCCTAAATTTATCACAAGTAGTCACTGATGATTTAGCTGTTTACTTCATTCAAGTAAGAAGTCAGAGGAGATTTTAAACTTGCTTCATTAATTAAAGTAGCTCAACTCTTCTGTTAGTTTTGCTGATCCTCTAAAGAGTGCCTTGATTTTAGACTGAATTGAACTTGTGCAATTTCCCCAAGGGAGTCAGGTAAATGCTGATTACATGGGTCAGGAATTAGGTTTCTGTGTTGGTAAAGATGAGGGAAAAGAAGAATCTTTAGAGACAATGGGGGACATTGAATGGAAACCACAGCAACTTTCAATGGGGGAAATAAAGTTAAATGCTAGTAAGAACAGAACTTGCAAGTCTTGTAAAGGTAGAGGCTGGAATCCTAGGTCTACATGGAGGATATAAAGTTTCTTG
Source organism: Aselliscus stoliczkanus (assembly GCA_033961575.1). Lineage (NCBI taxonomy): Eukaryota > Metazoa > Chordata > Mammalia > Chiroptera > Hipposideridae > Aselliscus > Aselliscus stoliczkanus. The sequence continues at coordinate 89,486,111 of CM066738.1, read as the reverse complement.
ACTTCAAGTGGAAAGAGAATTATGGAAAATGCATGCTGAAAACAGCTGGAGAGGGAGAGTGATATGGAACTGTGGGTAGAGTTGAGCTTTGCTGTCATTGTTTTACCTGGCCTGGCCCATTACTAAAGGCAAACATAAGGACACATCTAAACAATTGTCCACAGAGGAACAAAACTTAAAACTGAGCAGATTTTCACCAATGACGTAGATGTGTATGTGCTCAGATGGGAGATGCTTCTTTAGAGGATAGTAGGAGAGATTCTAAATGTTCTGCTATCACAGAAACTTTAGGACCGTGATCATTTACCTTGTTTACCTGTGGAATTTTCCAAAAATATGGATCCTGGGTCCCATGTCTAAAGATTCTGATGTAATTGGTCTGTTATGTAGATTGAGCATCCCTGCTTGTTAAAAGCTTCCAAGATGATTCTAATATGAAGCCAAGGTTGTGAGCTCTGAGCTGATTCCAACTAACTCTAGTCCTATTCCTACATGAGAACAAACCTCTGCAGGAAAGAATCACATTCTCTTTGGTGGAGATATAAATTTAAAGATAAAATTTTTATCATGTTTCTCACATAGCCAAATAGTCTTCAGGCTCTCAATCAGCTTTAACCTTATAGATATATTTCAGGAAATATTAAGTAGATCAATAGTCTATCCTGATTCAACTAACTGGATAATTATTCAGTTGTTCAATTCACTAGACAGATGCTTAAGCCATATAGAATAGAGGCTATATGTTTAAAAGATGGGTAATGCACAATAATGGAAAAGAAATTACTGGGAGCCTATTGTTTTAATTGATTAATATGACAAAATGATGAAACCTAGGCTTTTTTTTTTTAATACTCGTAGCTCATTCCTGTATCCTAGAAATATTCTGACCTAGAAAAGTTCCTGGGCTTCAATTGCTTAGTAATGAAAGACAATGAAGTGAAGACAACATCGTATAGCTCATTTCCCTCCTCATCAGAAATGAAGATTCCACAGCCTTCCCTGGTTTTAATACATGAATCTCACTTCCACTGAGTTTCTTCCTGGAGAGCCAATGATGGTGCTCAGGGCCTCTTCACCCAGTAAATGAGTCTTGTGTGTGGATGCATTTGCAGTTCAGTAAAACCTCATTAATTTAGGAGACAGCAGAGCAGAACCAGTCTGGAATCTGGAGACCTGAATTCTGGTAAGAGCATAACTTTAATATCATTGAAGTGACTTTGACCGGGCCCCTTAATCAATCAAAATCTAATTTTCTTACTTATATAATTGGGATAAATAAGACTTGTTCTGCCTACCTTGCAAGTTCCTGCTACCACCAAAGCTGCAGAGTTGCAGCTACTAAAGACGGATGTGCAGTTCGGCCTCCTCTCCTCCGCGGAGCTAGGCATTGTACTTTCAATTGAGGATTTATACAAGAAGATGCAGCTGAAATTTTGGGAAGTTTACACCTGTGATCATCATAGATGGTTAAGACATGGCCTACATTTTGGAAAAATTTACCATCATGACCTGCAGTGTGAGCCACATCTAACCTTTGTACCAACCTAACCATGAGAGAGGCAAATTATCAGAAGCCCCATTCCCAGTAGAAGGCAAAGCCTAGAATTCATGTTCACAGCCTTTCATCCTCTACTTACCAAGTCCTGAGTAAGTCCTTTCATGTCCTCAGCCATTAAATATATTCTACTCTTTAAGCTCAATTCTGTGAGTCAGGTTTGTAAAATTAGTTATCTCTTTTATCCTCTATTACACTCTAACTCCCTCCTGGGATAAAAGATAACTAATTTTATTAATACAGGGATGAGGTAATTTGCCCTAAGCTCTAGTCCCATGACATAGGGGCCTTGATAATCAGACGAGCATTCACTAGTTTATTTTATCCAAGAATTGGGAGCTATGTAATTTGTGAGGCTCAGTGGAAAATGAAAATACGGAACTTGGTGAAACATTATTAAGACATATAAGATGGTCACAAAAGAGCATTAAACCATGTGTTTAGCCCTTCTAAGTGCCGGTCCCCATGTAATTGTCACAGACCCAGTGCTGTCCGAAGCAAACCAGTCATGATCTTGGGTCCTTTATAAAAAGCAAACAAAACAATAAAAAAACACGAAAGTTTTTTGTAACTCTGCAGAGATAACATCACCCATTTAATTATACATATTCTCATACCAACAGCTCCTAGCCACCTGGAGGCTAAATATAGGACTGGACTTTTGTATGCTGAAGCCTTGGGATTTTGCCCAAGCCCCTCAGACAGAGTAGCAGGAATATTGGTATTGCCCTTAAGGAGAGGACCACAAACAGTTAGCTCATCTCTCCCTGACCTCACACTCCCCATTCCCAGTACTGCAGGGGTGTTCACTGGCCTGTATTGTCAATTTAGCTTTTCTTAAAGTGCCCCATTCTTGCCCAAGGATTATACATGATGCCCCTCTCCAACACTCACAATGAAAGATTGTATCGGATCTGTGTTTTCCAACTGTGCTCCAAAAATTCCTACATCTCTCATGGAGCCTCTCAGGGCAATTTCAAACAGATAGCCCAGAAGTCAGTGACCCCCTTTTCCCCTCACAAAATAAACAAACAAAACAAAACCAGAAGCATCTCACTGTTTTTCTTTTTGTTGAAGAATTCTTCAATAAAATTGATTTAACCCTAGGTTTCCATACAGTCCTTACATATTGTGGTAGATTGACTTAAATCCCTAAGGAGAGCAGTAGGAGTTTGGAAGTAGTTACCCAGGGGGATAAAAAGTCATTAGAAATAGAAGCAGTGATACGTGCAGCTGTTTGCTCATAGATCTTAGTGAAGGATAAACTACCCTGATTCATCTGAAATTGGGAAAGTTGAAGGATGGTACCCTGAAAAGGTACAGGTCATCCTAACTAGCCCTTTATCCTTTAAGGTTGTCAGTGACAAACACTTCTGCATATGAGTCATGAATCCTACTTATCTAAAAGGCATTTATCATGATAAAATAGCTTGTACTTAAATTGATATGCATAATTTAACAAATAATAGACTAGAACCCTTTCTTAGTCATGCCCTGGAAATGAGAACTACATTTAAATTTATCTGCAAAGATCGATGGAATATAGCAGCAAACACTTTCTTCTCCTTTGTTCAAGACAGACAGTACAGAGGGAATCTTTAGGTAAAGGTCACCTGAAAGAACTTAGTATGTTTCGCGAAGTGATCTGAATGATAACTTAGGCCAAGTTATATATGAAAAATATATATGAAAAATAACTATATATGAAAAATAACTTACCATATGGTGGTCAAGGAGGCCCTTTTTGATGTATGACTAGTTGAGCTAATATCTTCACGAAACTGGCAGTTGATCTACATCCTCACTAACAACTTGGGTGGTATGGTTCTAAATTATTGGCAGTCTAATAAGTGTTTAATGTTATCTCATTGTGGTTTAAAAAATGGATTTGCCTGCTGACTTACGATGTTGGGAATCACATCATGTGATTATTTGTATAATCGCTTCAGTGAACTGACTGTTTAAATCTTTGCTATGTTTCTATAATTGGGGCATTTATTGTCTTGTCTTTGATATTTAAACTTTTTTTTTGTTTGTTTGTTTTTTTATATCCTCTGCATTCAGTTTCTCCCAGTTTGTGGTTTTCCTTTTAATTCTTTTATAAATGTCTTCCACGGTGGAGAAAGTTTTAATTGTGATAAAATTGACACTTTAAATTCTGTCTGTAATAGTTTGTACTTTTGGGGATGTATCTAAGCAATTGTTGCCTAATTAAAAATTACAGGGATTTTTCTTATGTTTTCTTCTACAGGTATTTTAGTTGTAGGTTATTTATTTAGTCTAATCATCCAATTTGAATTAATTTTTGTATATGGTGGAGGTTTGACAAATATTTCTTTAGCTTATGGATATCTAATTATTTATTATTTCAGCGACACTTGTTTAAAAGGTTATCCTTTCTCCACTGAATTACTTTAATACTTTCTTGAAAATATGTGGTTTGTATGTTATTCTATTTCTAGACACTTTATCCTGCTCTGTTGATCCATATGTCTGTAGCATAATACCACGCTGCTCTGACTATAGTAAATTTATAGTAATAGTTATAATCAAGTAGTGTTAGTCTTTAAACTTCATTCTTTAAGGTTGTTTTGGTTATATGAAGTTCTTTACATCTCTATACTCATATCCTTTTTAGACTAAGCTTATCAATTTTTACATTAAAAGTTGGCAGAATTTTGATTAAGATTGCATGAAATCTATAAATTAATTTGAGAAGACTTTTTATAATATTGCAACCTCTAACCCATAAATAATATTTATCTTTTCATTTATTTAGATCCTTTAATATTTCTCTCAGCAATGTTTTGTGATTTTCAGTTTATAAGTCTTGCATTCCTTTTTTCCACTTTATCCCAAAATAATTAATATTTTGTACCATTTTAAAGAGACATTTACAAATTTTCAATTTCTAAGTATTCCTTGCTATTATATAAAAAAATCAATTGACTTCTGTATATTGACCTTGCATTTTTCAACATTGCTAAACTCTTGTATTAGTTCTAGTGACTTTTTTTATAGATTTCATCAACTTTTTAACATGGAGAATCATGTCATCTGCAAACAGAGGTTTACTTCTTTTCCTATCTGGATGTCATTTATTTTGTTTCTTTGCCTTGTTACACTGCTAGCACTTCCTGTGCAATGTTAAATAGAAATGGTGATAGTGGGCATCTTGGCCTTGTTTCTAATCTTTGAGGGAAACATCAATTTTTTACTATTAAATATGATGTTGGCTATCAGTTTTTCAGAGCTATTCTTACCAAGCTGAAAAAGTTTCTTTCTATTCTTAGTTTGCTGAGAGGCTTGATCAGAAATGGGTGTGGGATTTTGGTAAATGCTTTTTCTTTATCTATTAAGATGATCATATGTTTTTTCTGTATTGTTTTTTGTTTGTTTGTTTTAAGATTTTATTGGGGAATTGGGGGAGGGGAACAGCGTTGGGGAATCTGGTAAGAGGAACAGACAAGTTGCTGTCTTTTTGTTCTTCAGTCTAGTTGTGGAGGACGTTGCTTCACTGGCCCATGTTGGTATCATCATTGTGCTCTTCCTGGATGAGGCAGATCAATCGCTGGTCTCTGGATGGTTGCTCACCACGGCCATTGGCAGCTTGCGCTGGCTGCCAGCCACTCATGCTGGCTGCTGACCACTCACTGTAGCCCATGGCAGCCCACTGCAGCAGGGGCTGCAGCCCACACCATCACCGGGGCTCGCACAGCCCAGCTCCAGGTGGAGCTGCCGCTAGCTGTAGAGGGCAGTGTCACTGGCCCTCATGTGGGATCCGAACCGGGGCCGCTGGCATCCCAAATCCAGCGCTTAACCAATGCGCCACTCGGCCGGCCCTCTTTATTTATTTTTGACTTAATTAATTTATTATGGACCGGTCAACAGATATATCTAAACTTGTTTAATTTGTAATATTTCCTATATGTACCAATTCTTAGAAAAATATGCTCTATAAATTAGTGTTTTAACACTTTTTATTATTAGTACTTATTTTTAATTAGTTTCAGGGTACAGCACAGTGCAATAGTTACACTTTTTAACCCTCACATAGTGACAACCCCCTCCCCCAACCCACCCTCCCACTCTCCCCCATATCATACATATATACTATAGTTCCATTGACTCCACTCCCACACTATATTCCATATCCTGTGAATATATCTATATATGTCTATATATATCTATATATCTATATCTATATCTCTCTCTATATATATATATTCAATTATAGTTGACATACAATATTATACAACATCAGCTTCAGGTGTACAGTGCAGTGATCAAGTCTCCCCGAACTGTCTTTCATATCCCTGTGGCAATATTGTAGTTATATATTTATGCTGTCTAATCTCTTTCCCTTCTCCCTCATCCCCACCCCCTTCCCAACTAGCAACCATCAGTTTTTCCTCTATATCTATGAAACTGTTTCTGTTTACTTTGCTCGTTCATTTAGTTTTTCAGATTCCACATATAAGTGAGATCATATCGTATTTATCTTTCTCCAACTGACTTATTTTGCTTAACATAATGTTCTCTAGTTCCATCTATATCGTACCCTTTTTATATGTTATTGAATTCAATTTGCTAAAATTTTCTTAATGATTTTTGTATCTGGTTCATGAAGGATATCAGTCTTTAGTTTACCCTATGTTTTCATTTATTTTATCACAGTAAAGCTGGAATCATAGAATGAGTTATGAAAGATTGTTTACATTTTTTTTAAATATTGGAGTAGAATTGCTATTTTTTTCCATAAGTATTTGGTAAAATTGACCTGTAAATAGATCAGTGCCTTGAATTCCCTCTGTGGAAAGATTTAAACTGCAAATATATTTTATTTAATAAATATAGGGCTATTTAAGTTCTATTTCTTCCTGCATGAATGAGCTTTGGTAGTTTGTATATTCAAAGGACTTTATCCATTTCATTTAAATTGTCAGATTTATTGGTATACAATTGTTTATTATATTCCCCAATTATCCCTTTAACATCTTTCATGATGTCATCTCTCACATTTCTGATATTACTCATTTGTGATTTCTTTATTTTCCTCACAGTCTAGCTAGGTTTTTATCAATTTTATCTTCTCAAAGATATACCTTTTTATCTCACTGATTTTCTCTCTTTTTTTCTCTTTCCATTTCACTGATACTCAGTTTTTTGTTTGTTTGTTTGTTTTCTATTTCCTTAGAATAGAAGCTAAGGTCATTAATTTGAAAACTTCTTTTCCATTATAGGTGGCTAGTGCTATAAATTTCTCTCTAAGTACTTCTTTATCAGCATTCCACAAATTTTCATGTGGTGTCTTTAGTTTCATTCAGTTCAAAATACATTCTAAGTTTCCTTTTTCTTTTCTTTTCTCTTCTCCTCTTTTCTCTTCCTTTTCTTTTCTTTCTTTCTTTCTTTCTTTCTTTCTTTCTTTCTTTCTTTCTTTCTTTCATCTTTGTGTTATTTAAATTATGTTATTTAATTTTCAAATTTTTGGTAACTCTCTAGATATCATTCTGTTACTGAGTTCAAAGTCTTTTAATTATGGTCAAAACCCATATTTTTTATGACATGAATTCTTTTAAATTTATTGAGATTTGTTTTATGACCCAGCATATGGTCCATCTTGGGAAATGTTTGATATGCACTTAAAAAGAATGTGTGGAATAAAATGCAGAAGCTCTGTTGTTTTGAAACTCATAATATTTACAATTTTTATATCTTCTTGATGAATTAACCACTTTTTAATTATAATATGACACTGTTTTTCTCTGAGAAGAGTCTTTGCTGTGAAATCTATTGGGTTGTAGGAAAAGTCATGACCCATTTTTGCAACAAAAAACAGAAAAAAATATGTTATGGCTTTTCCAACAACCCAATATTTTCTTTTGTATTAATATAAACTTGTCAGCTCTCTTTGGATCAGTATTAGCAAGGTGTATATATTTCCATCTTTTTGCTTTTTAACCTATTTGTGTTTTTATATTTAAAATGGATTTCTTTTAGATAGATATTTTGTTTGTTTTCTTTTCCTTTTCCCTTTTAAGCCTGAAAAACTCTGGCTCTTAGTGGTGATGTTTGGATCGTTTATGTTTAGTGTAATTATTGATATGGTTGGGTTGAACCTATTATCCTGCTATTGGTGTTCTATTTGTCTCATGTTACTTTTCCTTTCCCCTTTTCCTTTATCTCACTTTTTTGGTGGAGATTAGTTGATCACTTAAAAATAATTTTCTTTCATCTCCTTTGTTGGCTTATTTGCTATAACTCATGTTTTTTTGTTATTTTATTAGTTGTTTATCACAATCTATCTTCTATTAATATTATACTACTTATGTATATTTTGGAAACCTTATAATAGTTTAATTTTTTATTTCTGTCCTCTCAGGTTTTATATGCTTGTTATTATACATTTTACTTTTATTTATGTCATAGTCCTACTCTTCATTGTTATAATCTTTATTTAAATAGTTAATTATCATTTAAAAAAATAAATAAATACAAGGTCAGCCAATCCAGTTCGCGAACTCATCCTAGAAAAAATGCTACCTACCTCATTGCTGAATATCACTATGGTCACCTTCGAAGTACTCTCCTTGGGAAGCTGTGCACCAATGCCAGCACCTAGTCCACCCTTCAAAGCAATTTTGGAACTCTTTTTCTGGAATGGCCACCGGAGCTGTCGTCGTATTACCCTCGATGTCCTGAATGTCATCAAAATGTCTTCCTTTCAATATTTCTTTTATCTTCAGGTAAAGAAATAAGTTATTGGGGGCCAGAATCAGGTGAGTAGGGAGGGTGCTCCAATACAGTTATTTGTTAACTGGCTAAAAATTCCCTCATGGACAGTGCTGTGTGAGCTGGTGCATTTGTGTGATGCAAGAGCTATGAATGTTGGCAAAAAATTCAGGTCATCTAACTTTTTCATGCAGCCTTTTCAGCTCTTCCAAATAGTAAACTTGGTTAACTGTTTGTCCAGTTGGTATACATTCATAATGAATAACCCCTCTGATATTTAAAAAAAAAAAAAGGTTAGCAACATCGCTGCAACAAGTTCGTGAACTTAATTGTTTGACCTCCTATATTATATATTCACACATATAAATTACTCATGGAGCTTTCCTTGTGTAGATCCATATTTCTATCTGGTATCATTTTTCATTTTTGCAGGGCAGGTCTGCTGTCAAATTCTGTAAGTTTTTGTGTTTCTGAAAAAAAAAGCCTTTATTTTGCTTTCATTTTTGAAAGGTGTCTTGTCTCAGTGTAGGATTTTAGGTTGAGGGTTTTTTTTCTTTCATTACTTAAAAGATGTTGACCCACTGTCATCTCTGTTGAATTGTTTCTGATAAAGACTCTGCTATCATTGTTATCCTTACTTCTTTGTGTGCATTGTTTCTGAATTTTTTTCTTTCTGAAAGTTTTAAGATTTTCTTCTTTATCAATGCTATAATAAGGATATGTCACAATTCATATGATAAAGGTGTGTCTTGCACTTTTTCAAATGTTTCTTATGCTAGAGCTCCTTGGACTTGGATTGTACAGTTTTATCAAATTTGGGGGGAAAAAGGCAATTATTTGTTTTTGTGCCATATACTCTTCTCCAAGATCTCCAATCACATGTATACCATTCAGTGTATTTTTAATATCATGAAAAAGACATGTTACATTGTACTGAGACAATGTAGTTTACATGCCACGAGTTTTGCTTTGGCTCTTTTTCATATCTTGTATGTCTTTATTTAACATGTTTGATTTTTCCTCTAGCTTATTGAACATCTGGAATATAGTAATAATACTGTTTAATGTCTCTGACTGCTAATTCTGACACCTGGGTCAGTTTCGATTTACTTCCTCTCCACGCCCCACTGTGGGTAATATTTTTCCTATTTCTCTATATGCCTAATAATATTCGAATTTTGAAATATTTGAAATAATAGTTGTTAATTTTACTTAGCGGGATGCTGAATTTTTTTTAGTATTCTGGTATTACTGAACTTTTTGAGATGCAGTTAAGTTACTTGGAAACATTCTGAAACACTCAAGTCTTGCTTTTAAGCTTTGTTAGGGAAGAATAGAACATCATGGAGTATAGGGCCAATTATTCTGTGCTATTGAGGCAAGATCCTTTGGAGTTTCCTGCCCAGTGCCCCTTAAATTATGAGTTATTCCTGGCTGGCTTCAGAATATAAACTAATTCTGGCCATGCAAGAGCTATGGGTACCATTCTAATAATTTCCAGTGTTTCTCCCAGCCACTCACCCACCCAGGTCTTAGGTAGTTTCCTTACAAACCCATTCTGATTATCAGTCTCCTCAATACATAGAAGCACCTTCTGCCATTTCTGTATCCAATTCTGTATATGAGCTTTCCTACATATTTCCTAGATAGTGAATTGTTTTGATTAAATATCTTCAATATTCTCAAATAAATTATTTGAAATATCCCTTTTCTATGAGGTTGTGCAATGTAAAAGCATTTTAAAAGTATATCTTCTAATTTTATTTTACAAATTAAAAAGAAAAATAAAAGAGAGATAATACCAGCCACAGTTCTGTGTCTTGAGATTAATTTTTTCTTCTTTAACATAAGGGTCCATTATTAAAGAAGTCAAAAGGATGTGGACCTAAAGGGTGTTATTATGCTAAGTGAAATAAGTCAGACTGAGAGAGAAAAATACCATATGATTTTACTTATATATGAAATCGAAACAGCAAAACAAACTAATAAACAAACAAGTAAAAACAGAAATTGACTCATATAGAGAACAAACTGATGGTTACCAGATGGAAGGGAGATGGCAGGGCTGAGTGAAAAAGGTGAAGGGATTAACAAGTACAAATTGGTAATTACGAAATAGTTAGGGGGATATAAAGTACATCATGGGGAATATAATCATTAATACTGTAATAACAATGTATAGTGCCAGGTGGGTGCTAGAGTTTTCAGGAGGATCACTTCATAAATTATATAAATGTCTAAGCAGTACACTGTACACCTGAAACTAATATAAAATAATATTGAATGCCAACTATAATTGGAAATTTTTTTTAAAAAAATCAAAAGGAGTTAAAATGTCTTATTGATTCAAAGACTAAGAAAAACTATGACTAATATTTTTATTTTATTCAACAGCTAGTAAATGATGAAGAAATCACTTCAGGTTATTATAGAAACTGACTTCTAGCAATTGAGGGATGTTTATTAGTAGAACTTTGATAAAAATTAACTAGAAAATAAAAACTTATTTCAGTACCCAGGAGATGCTATAAGATACAAATTCTGAGTGAACAAGAGCATTCATTTTTTAGGTACTTTTAAAATTTGGTAAGGGTAGTTTTTAAAGCCAGAATTTCTATTCCTGGTTAAATTTTGTGAGACATTTAGTGTCATGATAAAGAGCATGAATTCTAGATCTAGATTACCTGGGTTCGAATTCGTTTTTTTTTTTTTTTTTTTTGTTTTTGTTTTTGTTTTTTTTTGAGGGCAGATGTCACTGGCCCTCACATGTGGGACCGAACCAGGGCCGCTGGCTTCCCAAGCCAGCGCTTTAACCACCACGCCACTCAGCCGGCCCTTTGGGTTCGAATTCTGCCTCTGCACAGTACCTCTCTGTGCTTCAGTTGTCACATCCATAAAATAAGAATTATAATAATGCTTATCTTACATGGTTGTTATGAGGATTAAATGCATTGTTACACACAAAGCTCTCAGAAGAGTGTCTGGTAGATTGAGGAGCTAGATAAATGTTAGCTATTAGCCATTAGCCTTGAGTTTTCCATTAACTATCTGTCTTGATAAGTAACTCGAGAATGTTTTTTAAGGTCTTTCAGTCTCTGATTTGTCATTTGTACAATAATGTGGTTTTATGTTTGCAAGTAGATTTTATCTTAAATGCCAACTCTGATTGATTAGCATTAGGTACTTGGGTCATAGTATTATAAGGATTATATCTGGAATGGCAAGAAAAATAATTCAGTATCAATTAACGTCTACCTGTAATGGGTTCAGTCATCAGAATGGTAGCATGTGTGTACACACATACTCATTTAACAGTTCAGGTATTTTTATATATCTATATTTGATAAACATACGTAAAATATATAATTTGCTATATATATTTGCCTTTCCTTGGTATCACAGTTGTTCCTTGTAGCTTCAACCTATTGGGTTGTCAGAAAAGTCATGATGTATTTTTTCTATGTTTTTGGTTGCAAAAATGCATCATGACTTTTCTGACAACCCGATAATATAATTATATGATTTAATTCTTTTTGAAAATAATTATACTCTTAAAAGTCAGAATTGCAATGGCATTTGCAATACTATTGGGCTACAAACACCTCATTTATCCCAATGTTTGAGGAGTTCTCTACTTAAGAAGCTGAGCCCACATCCCATTGCAGAAAACTGACTATGCCTGATACTACCTCTTATAGAGCTAGCGCATGAATATATGCCCTCAATCCACTTATGTGACATACCCCCCAAGATTTCGATGCTAGGATACCAAAAAGAGAAAATAAACTGAGTCCATTTTGAAGGTGGTAGAGACAAGATACAGTTTATGCATTCAATGGCTACTCTAGACTGACTCTGTGACATAACTTCATATTTATCCTGATACCGTAGATGCCAACCCTAATTTTTCAACCTCCTAAAGATTCTGTGAGATGTCTTCTACCATGTGAATTAATCCCCTAAATGCCTAAGTTAGCCTTCATTGATTTTGATTATTTGCAGTCAAAGCATGCATGTTACTTGGAATTGCATAGTTTACTCTGTTTATAGTTATCTGTGCTTACTTCCTGTTACGCATTGTATGACCCCAGTGGACTACACCTCATTAAATGTTTATGTTTCAATTACATGACCACCAATGGGACATAAATAGCTTTCGGTTTCAAGAAAAATACCAGAAGGAAGTCAATCTAATGGGCAAAAGAGCACATATAAAAAATTTCCTCATTACAGGTGTGATTAGTCTGAGATCATATGTAACCTGGCCTTTACAATGCAGCAGATATCTGCCCCTTTTATGAAATTATATTTGGCTTCTCCATCTTTTAATGTTATTCCCTTCTTTAATATGTATTTTAGAATGATCTGATTAACCATATAAGCCTCAATACGTAATCTAAAGTTATAGAAAATAATTAAAGACCTTTATGAAGTGTTTGTAAAGTTTATGAATAGTGTACATTTTATTTTGTTTTGTTTGACTGACCTCCAAGATCTACTCATCCATCGAGTCTTATCAAAACCATTGACCTTTTTAAAAAACAGTTTTTAGTTTTGTTGATTTTCTCTGTTGTTTTCTCATTTTGAAGTTCATTGATTTATGCTCTAAATGTATTAGTTCCTTTTTTCACTTGCATTAGGTTTAAGTTACTTTTTTTTTCTATAGTTTCCTAAAATGGAAACTTACATTATTGATTTTAGAGCTCTCTATTTTTCTGCTATATGCATTTAATGCTATAACTTTTTCTCTAAGCACTGTTTGGCTTTGGTCCATAAATTTTGATGTTATATTTTCACTTTTATTTAGCTCAAAAAATATTTTTTTAATTCATCTTGAGACTTCTTGGATTCATATATTATTTAGAAACTTTTTAAATTTCCAAATATTTTGGGATTTTCTAGGTATTTTACTGTTACAAATTTCTAGTTTAATTCCATTGTAGTCTAAGAAAATTATTTCTATGATTTCTATTCTTTTAAATTTGTTAAGGTGTGTTTAATGGCCTAAATGTGGCTTATTTTGGTGAATGTTTCATGGGAACTTGAGAGGAACATGTATTCTGCTGTTGTTGGATGATGTATTCTATGAAAGTCAATTTCACCAATTTGGTTGTTATTGTTTAGGTCATCTATATCTTTATTTACTTTCTGCCTACTTAATCTATCAGCTATTGTCAGAGGGATATTGAAGCCTTTGACTATAATAGTAGATTTGGCTATTTTTCCTTTTATTTCTATTAGTTTTTGCCTCAGGTGTTTTGGTATTCTCTTTTTTAGGTTCATACATGTTTAAATTATTATGTCTTCTTCCAGAATTGACCCCTTTATTATTATGTATTATTCCTCTTTATCTCTACTTATCTTCCTTTTTCTGAAGTATATTTGTCTGAAATTAGTATAGCTATTCTAGCTTTCTTTGGATTAGTGTTAGCCTGGTATATCTTTCTCTATTCATTTGTTCTTAACGTAAGTTTCTATATTTAAAGTGGATTTCCTGCAGACAACATGTAATTTCTTTTTTTCCCCTCACTCTGACACTCTTTTCATTTATTATTTAGATCATTTATGTTTAAAGTAATTGTAGATGCCTGGATTTATATCTATTATCTTTGTATTTGCTTTCCAGTCATTGAATTTGTCTTTGTTTCTTTTCGCCCTCTTTTCCTACCGTCTCCTGTTTTGAGTGTTTTATATCGTTAAATTGTCTCTTCCAACTTAACATTATCAATTATACATTTTTTTAAAAACTAGTGATTGCCCCACAGTTTATAATGTGCATTTTTGTATTATCTAAATCTACCTTCAAAAATCACTATACTGAATTGTATTAGGGTAGTTACCTTATAACAGCGTATTCCCAATTCCTCCTTGTAACACTGCTGTGGTTCGTTTGACTAATATATTGGGTTGTCAGAAAAGTCATGACATAATTTTTCTATGTTTTTTGTTGCAAAAATGCATCATAACTTTTCCTACAACCCAATACATACTACAGTTACTCAATGCAATGTTACTATTGTTGATTTAAACAGGTATCTTTTAGATCAATTAAGGTTACACAAAATAAAAGATTTTATTTAACCTTCACTTACTCCTTCTTCAATGGTCTTTATATATATCCAAGTCTCTCACCTATACAATTTTCCTTCTGTCTGAAGAACTTCCCTTAACATTTTGCAGGCAATTCTGCTGGTAATGAATTCCTTCAGTTTTTCTCTAAGAAAGTATTTATTTCTTTTTTGCTTTTGAGTGATTTTTCACTGGATACAGAATTCAAATTGATGGGTTTTTTCTTTCAGTTCTTTACTGTCTTCTTGCATAATTTTTGAAGACAAGTCTCATATAATTTTTATTCTTGCTCTTCTATAGATAACATAATTTTTCTCCCTCTGGCTTCTTTCAAGATTTTCTTTTTGTCTTTTGTTTTCTACACTTTAATATACCATGGCTAATGGTAGAGTTTTTCTTATTTATTCTGTTTGGTGTTCTCTGAGTTTCCTGGATCTATGATGTGGCATATGTCACTAATTTTAGAAAGTCCTTGAACATTGTAATTTAAATATCTTCTTCTTTCTCTCTTTCTGGTGTTCCTATTATATGTATAATATACATTTTGTAATAGTCCCGCCATTCTTATATACCCTGCCTGCTATTTTCATTCTTTTTTTATCTTTTCATTTCTGAGTAGTTTCCATTGGTATATCTTTATAGTTACTGATTTTTTCCTTAGTTGTGCAATGTACTGATGAGTATGTTAATGTGCATTCTTTATTTCTTTTACAGTGTTTAAATTTTTAGCATTTCCTTTTGTTTCTTATAATTTCCATTTTCTCTGCTCATATTAACCATCTCTCTGGCATGTTGTCTACTTTTTTCAGTAGAGACCTTAACATTATTAACTATAGTTATTTTAAATAAATGCCTGATCACCCCAATATCTGAATCTGTTTCTGATGTGTGCTTTCTCCCTTCAGGTTGTGTTTTTCTTGCCTTTTGAAATGCCTTCTAATTTTTTTGTTGAAATTGGAACATATATCAGATAATAGGAACTGACGTAAATAGTCATTTTATATGGGAGGTTTTGTGTTAATCTGTCTAGAAATTGGACTGTGTTTATTATTAGCTGTAGTTGTCAAAGGCTTCACATTCCTACAGTGCGTTTGCTTTGTCCCCCTGTTGTCTTTCGACTTCCTTAAGAACTCCTCAGATAGAGTCTGTGTCTCACAGCCCAGTCAGCTATAATCAACAGTTATTGTACTAGAGTCGTGTTGTGGTGGTAAGATGTGAGGTAGGGAAAGTGTTTAAATTTTAGTCTTATGTCAATTTTTTATGCTTACATTACCCATTGGTTCTGACTTGCACAAGTTTCTGTAAAGGTATAATTTTCCACCTTGCCACCTACTCTCTTCCCTGGCTACTGGGCCCCAAATCTATACCCTTGAAACCTTGGCTCCTGTTGACTTCTCCCATCTGGGATAAGTCTCTAATATAAAGTCTATTCACGTGGAGGGAATTTTTTTTTTTTTTTATTTTTTGGAGGGCAGTGTCACTGGCCCTCATACGTGTTTTTTTATTCTTTCTTTTTTTTTTTAATGTAGAGGTCTCTATATGTGTTTCACAATGATTATTCTTCCCTGTTACCAGCCAAAGTCATGAGGAATTCTTTCTTGGATCTTCACCATGAGAACCTGGTGGGGATCCTGATGGTAAAGCTCATGAAACTGAGAAGTCTTTCTCAGACTAGGCCCCCCAAGGGTTTGTCATTTACTCTAGTGCAAACTTAGCCTCCAGCAATTTGTCCAAATCATCATTAAATGTTCCTACCAGTTTATGGCTGTAGCAACTCTCCAGGTTTGATTCTTTAATGACTCTGGGGACCCTGTCAATCTAGATTTCCTGGTGGCAGTTTGCTTTATGAACTCCATTTGCTGCTGGGTCCAAAAAGTAATGAATTTTCAGTATATTTAGATTTTTCTTGTTTTAAGACAGACGTGACAGCTTCCAAACTTTTTGTGTATTGAAGCTAAAACCTGAAGTCCCAAATATTTTCATGTTGATATTTCACATTAGGATGAGGAGAAATGTAATGACCTCACAGAAAGAGGCCTTACACGTTTCAGAGGTCTATATGGCCTTAATAGTGACATAGAACTTAATGGAGAATTGAACAGCAACCTCTGACCACAAAATTCCAAACCTGGATTTTTCTATTAAATGCACTGGATCTTCAGAATCAAGGTTCAGAACCAAAGCCTGTTTGGTTTGTTTTCCCTCCTAGAAGGTGTGACCTGGGAAAGCATTAACAATTTTGTGTTACATATGTGAGGATCTGGGCATATACTGTCATGGACAACTGTCTTATTTTACAGATGGGAAGACTATAAAATTCAGGGAAGAATGGAATTGGTCCAAAGTCAAAAAACTAGACAGCAACAGAAATAGAACTAGAGACCTCTTTAACCACCTTCTTTTAAAGTATGGTTTTGCAATGTTAATAGACTTGCTGTCAATAAAAACAATTCCATTCTCAAATGTAGCAAATTATACCTTCCTCTTGGTGAGTCAGCAGACATAATCACACAGTGCAGGTCCTGAGAAGCTTGACAATGAACTGACTTCAGAGTCATTTCTGTTGATTCTGTTTTGCTTTGTTTTTGTCATAATATGTATGAGCATCTAAGAAACTCTTGTTCATGGAACATAGTTTGAAAAATGTCTTCCCTCTCTCTACTTCTCCCTTTCCCTGTCCTTTTTTTTTTTTTTGGTCTTATTTGTGTTTATTTTTTGAGTTACAAACTTCTCATTGTTGCAAATC
Source organism: Aselliscus stoliczkanus (assembly GCA_033961575.1). Classification (NCBI taxonomy): domain Eukaryota; kingdom Metazoa; phylum Chordata; class Mammalia; order Chiroptera; family Hipposideridae; genus Aselliscus; species Aselliscus stoliczkanus. The sequence continues at coordinate 89,469,009 of CM066738.1, read as the reverse complement.
ATAGCTCCTATTCTTTTTCCTCTGTTTTTAATGCATTTTCCACCCTTTCTCATTGCCTAGAACATGCCAAACACAAAGCACTCAGTAAGCATTTCAATGTTATTGACTGACATTGGGATCAAGTGTAATATTGTCTTTCAAAACTCTGGTGTTTCAAGGATTCATATCACTGAGGTTTTCTTTTCCTTTTCCCTTTTTGTTAGTTTGTTTTTTTGTTTGTTTGGGTTTGTTTGTCTGTTTGTTTTGTAACCTGGCTCATTTCTTTAGTTCAGATGCCGTGTAGCTCAATTCTGTCTTGTCTGAAAGGTGAGGAGCACGTGGGTATTTGGTCTTGTTTCCGAAAATTGGGCCAGTGATGAGGAAGCAATTCTTGACAGCAGCCTGCAGCTTTCTGTCATTTTCTCTGACGACTTTGTCCACACTTGAGTGTCCTTTAGCAAAATGACTGGAATAAGTGGTACACTTTCTGGGACACATTCTTCCATCTTGTGCATGAGCAGAAAAATCACAGCAGTGGTCTCGGTGGACAGTGGTGAAAACAAAACGGAAGCTGCTATTATAAATGCAAAAAGTCAATTTGAATGTCAGCAGCTGAGGGTTGGGAGGCAAGGTGAAAGGAGCTGCAGTCTGAGAAAATGAGGGAAATGTACTGTATCTTGCTCATGCGTAGAGCCTTACTCTCAAGCCACAATTTAAGCATGTTAGAATAAGTGATTTTCAGTGTACTGGTCTCCAGTGTTCCTCTGCTTCATGTGGGGACCACATACTTGTGGTTAGGAATATACACTGCCCTAAAACTCCAACTTCATCACAGAGTTATAGAAGCCAACCTGAGAAGTGTCATAGCCCTTAGAGACTGTTTGCCTTGAATCTAAAGGCATGGATCTCTGATATTCATGGAAACATTCAGAGTGATTAATTTTAAGCAAATTTTATATTTGGAATATCTCTCTTTCTTTATAGCTGTTCTTCAACAATCAGCATGATTTTCTTAAGGGCTTTACAGAAATACTCAATTATGGACATATTAACAGGAGTTATTTAAGTAAGCAATGCAATATTTGAATAACTTGAGGTTTCTCAGAGAGCTTAAATATGCTAATGAATATTGTACATTCCCAAGAGGAAAATATAGTATTATGGTCTGTATAGATTAAAGAGCATTTGATCATAGAACTCTACTATTCTTAATTTAATTATTGTAAAAATTCAAACAATATGGTGTTATATATAGTAAAGAGTTAAATTCTTTCTAAAGTACTCCATCTCCTGTAATCTAATTCCTCTTCCCAGAAATAACCTCAGTTAAAAGTTTGGTATATTTCTTTCCAATTTTTTTTTTCTTTTTCTAGGTGCTGCCAAGTTGCCCTCAAAAGAGGTTTTCACCAATTCTCCCACTAGTAATATAGGAAGGTATTTGTTTGCCTATGTCCATGTCATGCCAGATATCATCAGTTTTATGGCAATCTTAAGGGTGAAAAATTTACCTCACATGGTAATGTGTAAAAATTGTTTATCATTGTGTTACAATGATACATTAAGGAGACCCTGAATACCTATCAATAAAGAAATGGTTAATTAAATTACAGTGCTTTGTAATTTTAGAAAAACCTAAATGATTTGTGTGTGCTAACATAAAAAAAGCTCCTATGAAAATATCTCTATGACCTATAAAAGAAAAAAAAGAAAAACAAAGACTTTCCTTTTAGAAAAATAAGAATAGCTAACATCACCACAAATCCATGAATCTAAGTAATATGCACATGTGCTTATATTTTTTTTTGCATGGATAAAAGTCCAAAGAAATAAATTTCACACTTAGGAAAGTTACCTTTAGGGAAGAAGTATAGAGTGTACTGTCTTAAATGAGCATCTCTTTCTTCTATAATTGAAATCATGAAAAACCATTAGTATCATATGTAATTGCTGTTCTACTTTTCATTTCTCAATTATCAATGAAGTTGTCTCTTTCCAATACTGCCCTTAGCATTTCTTGTCCTATAAATTGCCTTTATATGCATTGCTATTTTTCCCATTGGGCTGTTTTTCCTTTCTCAGACTTTTTTCTTTATCTTAGTGATTATCAGAGATTCTTTTTCTGTTATGGATATTTAAACACAAGCTATTTACCTGCTCCATCACTTGTCTACTTATCTGTGCTTACTTTGTAGTACCTCATTGCCTATATATATATCTGTAAAAATTAGTTCCAGTTTATGTTGATTGGTTCTGTGATGCCTTATCTTTATGCAAAGAAAATACGAATTATATATATATATATATATATATATATATATGTAATATAGGGTGCCAAAAAGTATACACATTTTTAAAAAGAAAAACTATTAAAATTATAATACTCAATATATATTGATAGCAAAAGATGAATACAAGTCACACTTGACCTCTGCAATTATAAGAGGTGCTCAAAGTGGTTATCATCAGCATCTAGATAATTCTGATCATGGCAAAGTGTTGCTTGAGCAACATTGACCAAAGTATCCACTTGTATACATGTTTTTTGGCATCCTGGTACACCACACACACACACACACACACACACACACACACACACACAGGCTGACAATTAAGTTCGTGAGCTAGTTGCAACGATGTTGTTAACCTTTTTTTAATATCAGAGGTATTATTCATTATGAATTTTTACCAGCTGGACAGTTAACCAAGTTTACTCTTTGGAAATGCTGAAAAGGCTGCATAAAGAACTTAAGTGACCTGAACTTAGCACTAAGAGTTCATGGCTCTTACATCACGACAATGCACCAGCTCACACTGCACTGTCTGTCTGGGAGTTTTTGGCCAGAAACCAAATAATTGTAGTGGAATACCTTCCCTACTCATCTGATCTGGCCCCCAATAACTTCTTTACCCAAAAATAAAGGAAATATTGAAAGGAAAACATTTTGATGACATTCAGGACATCAAGAGTAATATGACAACAGCTCTGATGGCCACTCCAGGAAAAGAGTTCCAAAATTGCTTTAAAGGATGTACTAGGCACTGGCGTTGGTGCATAGCTTCCCAATGGGAATACTTCGAAGGAGACCATAGTGATATTCAGCAATGAGGTATGTAGCACTATTCCTAGGATGAGTTTATGAGCTTAATTTTCTGACCTCGCATGTGTGTGTGTGTGTGTGTGTGTGTGTGAATGTGTTTGTATTATAAATTATTCATATATGTATATACATATACATATATACACACACACAGGTTATTCACAGGTGTCCCTGGCAAAGCCATCTTCCCGGGAGTGGGTTGGGCAGCATCCTTCCTATTTCCTAAACAGTTACAGAGATGACTAGGAGTTAAACCAGCAGCAGTGAGTCTGGTCTACACTGCAAGCCTCTTTTCCCTCCACTCTCTATAAATCTGCTATGTCCTGGCCACCCTATTTTTTCCAGAATGACATAGATTTTATGTCTCTGCATTTTTGCATATTTGTTGCATATATTTTTGAAATAAAAAATTTATTCCTAACCACAAATTCCACCAAATTGCTTATGTGAATTTATGTTTGAACAACTTTTTGGCAACTGTGAAATGTTCTGTTTCAGTATACGCAAAATATGATTTATTTGAGCACAGTTAGAAAAAAGAAAACTGGTGGCTGTTAGGACAAAAGAGAGGTAAAGCAAATGTCAGAAAATTAACTTCCTACACACAGCCTTGAAAAAGGGGAAGGAAGATAATGGGAAATAAATTCAGATCTTACACAAGCTCTGTGTGCCTAGTTTTTTTGTGAGGAGAGAGAGAAAGCTGAACCTATCAATGCCGAGGAGGTAACAGAATATGTATATATTCAATTATAGTTGGCATACAACCTGAGATGGCTGAAGTTAGGGCCCACGGTGAAACTTGAGGAATAGGCATGGACCACTATACAGTAATAAAATCAAAAGATATTGAGGAACAATCAGATAAACATACTTTATGACTTCAAGTTTTGTTACTTGCAATAAATAAAAACAGCTACATGGACCTCTTTGAAATTATAGGGTAATGCCGAAAAGCTTCTAATGAGCGAAGAGATAGACATCTTTTTATTCTATCCACAGTTCTTCTACAAAATATTAAAACCATTGACAGTTTCCCATTTTTATTTATTTAATTCTTTTTACTATGCTCCTTTTTTGTTTTGTTTTGGGGAAGGTAGACGTATTTATAATGTCTTTTCTTAGGTTAACCATACATATTGCTCTCTTAATCCTATTTTCCCCAGAAGACATTAAATTCTTTCATGTCAAATTGCCCTGCCATGGTGGCTGTCAGAAATTTGACCCCTAGAGTTGGGGAGATCCTCTTTCAAAATCTAGTTCCAAGTGGTATCCCATGAGGGACTAGAGAAAAATAAGACTAGAAAAATGGCCTGAGCAACTCTAGGTGCCATTTGCATGTTCTTACCCTTTAACATATAATTAGACTTGGCAGGCATATGGCAAATGCTTTTGCAGGCTACTCTCTGCACACAATGCCTAAAACCATTTCCAAATGGCGAGCTTTGGTCCCTCCTTTTTGGCCCACCAGTGGTCTGTGTTCTGTGAGTGTGCTGTGTAATTCTGACCCCTAGTGGCTGAGGAGGCCACATCTAGAGACACTTGAATTAACATGTTCCATTTAGTGCCATGTACCAAACAGCTAATCTTTTTTTGTGTTTTTTTTTGTATCTAACTGAGAGTTGAAGTCAACCTCCTTTCAACCCCCTCCCCACCCTCTGTTTCATGATGCAGTGTGTGTCTTACTTCATCTATCACGCAATAGACAACCATGAAATCAAAAGCTACGTCTATTCCCAATTGATAGAGAATGAGATATAAGGTTTAATGCAAGGGAAAATAGTTTAGGTTTTAGACCCAGTCGGGGAGGTCATCCCTTTCTATAGGAGGTGGACAAACAAAACTAAGTTATAACACCAAAAGTCCAACTTGTGTCACATATATTTCCCAGAATTTTCCAATTTGAACTCAGAGACAACTGTTGTTTTCACTAGACCCACTCCTGATTGTTACATTTTGTACCTTGAAAGCCTTCTATAAAAATCCAGATGTTTTATCTGGAATATGCTCATATCTATTATCAAGTTGGTACCAGCTAACACTAGTAACATCTTTAGCTAGTTAATGTGATAGATAAAAAAAAATTAAGCCAAAGACTGAAAAAATGCATGTAGAATTGAGTCACTTTGAAAGAAGGGTATTCACAAAGACATAATCTGGAACATGAAGTATAAGAGAATGCCTAACTTTCAGACACCTTCAGAGATGCCAACTGTATTTTATACATGCAAAAAGTGTTTAATGTGTTCAATCTTTACAAATTTCTTTCCAGGAAAGCAGAGATTTTTTTCACCCCATTTTGCAGTTATAGAAACTAAGGCACAGAAAAAGTCTTACCTAAAGTTACAGAGCTTGCTTATGGCCATGCTAAAAATCAAGTGCATGTGTTTATTCTTATTATTCTTATTGTTAGCCCTTCGTCTTTTTGAATACTTAATATATGGGGAGGGATACTTCCATGCGGTCAATTTGATAGTCACTTTAACTTTAGGAGGTATGTTGGGAGGGCAGAAAGGCAGGAGACTGACATGTGAAATGAGGAAGCATGAAGTCAACTGAATTGTCATTATTTTTTAATAGTTAGAGAGCCCAACTGGATCACACAGAATTCAAAAGCAAATGTGGATTTTCTGGGGAACTGGGACTGTGTGTACACGTATGTAGCATTTTCTAGGATGAGTTTGCAAACTTAATTGTTAGACCTCATATTACTAGTTAATACAGCAGGGATCAAGAAGTGGATGTTTAGTCTGTATTGCAATGTTATCATCATTAGCATCATCAGTAGGCCTTTGATTTCTTTATTATTTTCGACACTGCATTAGGTAATACAAATTATGATAAAATTAATTATACTTACTCTTTTATTGAGAGCTCTTATTGAAAGTATCTGCTTTAAATGACTTATGCTATGTAATCTTACGGTCAGCCTGTAAGGTAAGTATTATTATGCCCTCAATGTCAAGCAAATTGTCCAAGGTCTTAAGCTTCTAAATAGCACAGGTCAGTCACTCTCATCCTCATATCCCATGCTCTTAACTGTAAAGACAAATACATGGATAAGATAGAGGGCCCCTGCCTCCTTCTAGGGCCTTTTAGGGAATTTATATGAAGTACAAGCTTGTCCAAATATCATCGCAGGATATTAAGAAATAAAGTAGATGAGGGAAAAATAAAGATCAAAACATAGTAAAGTTAACTTGAATTCCAATGTGCCAAAAAATTAGACCATTGAAAACCAGATCACATAAAAGAAGCCATTTCAACATGCTATGTTAAGCATTGAAATAAATTATTTTGGATTAACTTTTTAAAGGAATGGGTACAAAGAGACTATCCAATGGTTATTTTCAATCCATAAGAGATAGGTAGAGGATTTCCTCACTTTGTGATTTTACCACACAGGGGTATTCTCATGCAGAAAAGTCACTGGGACATAGAGTGTTAGTTTATATGATCACTCTGATGTGGGGCATGGAAAGAAATTGTCAGAATGATCCATTTGAGGAGAAAGAAGGAGGAGTTGAGAAGAAAAAAGAAAAAAGAGAGAAACAGTTTATTGTGATTACGTTTCATTATTTTAAGCAACTGGATATGGGGACAGTTAAACAAAAAACAAAACAGTGTAATATAATCAGCCATTTCTAAATCAAGCTGATCGAATATTAAATTTTCACTTGGGATTCTGCTGAATCTTACAGATCTGGGAGTGAAATCTGCAGGGTATTCTGTCCTTAAGCAGGTCAGCAGCACATCTGACATGCCATGCTTGAAGAAAGTTCTTGGTTTCTTTATGTATTTTAATTTGGCCATATTAACTGTTCTCTGAATTAAGAGTATCTCTACCTCTAATAAGATTAGAGCATCAGGAAACTCTTAAATGCCATTTACAGACTTATAATCATATAGCCCCTCAACAGAGTGGTTCTCAAGCAGCTCTAAAACTCAACGATGCAATCTAAATTAGGTATTTAAATGACTTGGACATCTTGAACTTCATATTCATGATTTATGTTGAATATGTTTCTTGATTATTTGGAGACTTCACCTCCTCATTTGTTAACTAGAATGAGTTACTTCAGCAGGGTCTTTGTGACTAGTGAATGAAATAAACGTGGGAAAAAAGGTTAGTGCTCCAATACTAGTTGACACGTGTCTACTATGCATGCCCCTTTAGGTCTACTTTGCAGACTCCTGAGCTCTACAGGACTGTTAGCCCCACACTGAAAAGCTTCTAAGTGATATAGGCTTTTGTGTTTGTCTGTTTGTTGTTATTGCTTGTGGGCTTTTAATAATTTTTGATCTCCCCACTGCTTCTTCATTTTCCCAACTTGGTTATTTGTCTGTGTGCCTGTTCAGGCTCTCCTTTCTACTTAATGAGCCTCCTCTTATCTTCTGCAAGTCTAAGGAACAAGTTATACACTTGTTAGGACTCCCTTTGAAATAATGAACACATAATTCACAAGGATGCTTGAGTGCCTTCATAGACTTCCATTGGTCTGAGGGGAACCTATTTTGGCCACAAATAATAATTTTGGCTAATCTTTATTAAGCTTCTTCCTTGCGCCATAACTGTGCTAGACACATAATACCTCAAAGAAAGTCTTATTTTATGTTATTATTTTTTCTTGCGTGTTTCTGGAAGGCAGGGCTGTTCTATAAATCTTTGAAATCTTTGTCTCCAAGTGCCACGCAAAGTTGTTACATAGAAGGTATTCCAAAGAAACATTCCTCAAATACACAAAAGAATGAAAATTAGAACTCTAGAATAGAATAAGAGGCTGCTCCTGCTCCTGGTTGGGCTATTTTTCCAAAATGATACCATTGATCATCCCCACTGTGAGGAGCTTGGTTGTGCTTTCCTATGACCCACAGTTGTGCTTGCACTAACTCAGCAATAAAAGATAAAATCAAATAAACAAAATGCTGTGTGAAAGCTATTTACATAGCATATCGATCTCTTTCTTTATTTGCCTCTTGCAGATACTCTGACATTACCTATCCAGCCTTTTGTGCTCTCAGCATAACTCATTAGGACGAATTTCTTTGTGAAACCAATAATCAGCAACATTAATAGAAATTAAGTCAGAAGCTATGAAGAAAAATGACACCCTAATTCTTCTACCTTAGAAAAAGAACTCTTAGTATGCTGTTAGAATCCCAGGAACTCCATGCCTGCATTTTCCCTTATATCGGGAATAAATGCAAGGTGAGGCCAGGGTTTAGGGGAAATTTCAGATGAAGGTGAATGGGTAGAAGTCTTTTTCTTAAAAGAAGAGCTCCTCATCTTTATGATGAGGATCTAGAGGGTAGAAAGTGTGTATTCTTAAATCTTTGTAATTTCCATCCATTGTACTCTGAAAATGAGGAATAATCACTCTTGGCATAACACTTTCCATGGGCAAACTCTGAACATAGGGAAATTTACCTTTAGTATAATTATATCTGATTCTTATGCCTCTTCCCCTCTCAGACAGTCTAGTATTTTTTACCCTGATTTATTTCCCCTTGGTTGAAAAAAATCCATAGGATGAACTAATTATTGAGAAAATTTAACTGACTTGCTGGATCATCCCATTCGTATTTCAATATGAAGTTGCAGAAAGTGGAGTATGTTTAAGGAAAACAAACAAACAAACAAAAAAACCAGCAGTAGAGTTTCAGGCCCCAGAAAAAATTGCTAAATGAGAGTAACTTTCCTAGTGTCTTCCAATTACATTATTTAGATAATTATTTACTAACTACATATGTGTCTCCCTGATAACTTTTTTTTTTTTTTAAATTGGGGAATTGGGGGAGGGGAACAGCGTTGGGGAATCGGGGAAGGGGAACAGACAAGTTGCCGTCTTCTTGTTCTTCAGTTTAGTTGCAGAGGATGTTGCTTCACTGTTGGTATGGTCATTGCGCTCTTCCCGGATGAGGCAGTTCGGTCGCTGGCCTCTGGATGTCGCTCATCGCGGCTATTGGCAGCTCACGCTTGACTGCCAGCCGCTCACGCTGGCTGCGGGCCACTCACTGCAGCAGGGGCTGCAGCCCACACCATCACCGGGACTCGCACAGCCCAGCTCCAGGTGGAGCCGTTGTTAGCTGTAGAGGGCAGTGTCACTGGCCCTCATGTGGGATCCGAACCGGGGCCACTGGCATCCCAAAACCAGCGCTTAACCAATGCGCCACTCGGCCGGCCCCTCCCTGATAACTTCTTTACATGTTCAACAACACTTATCATGAAAGAACAAAGTGGAGTCAACAAAACTAAGTAACTACATAAAACAGACTGGTTTTGTAAATACTTATTTGTATTGATATTTGTAAATGTAACAAAAATGGCTGATGGTTTTCAAGAATTGGGAGTCCTGCTTTTTAAACTATGAAAATAGTAATTGTATAATACCCGTAAAGGTCAGACCCTCCAAAACTCCTTGTTTTCTTGACTTACCCACAATTCAGTAGGGATCCAGTCAGATGAAAGAGGTCAAGGCAAGGAAGAAGGTCTGATTTTAGTTTTCAGTAAAAATCAAGCCAAAGACCAAAAAAATGTTGCTACAACACACCAACATCTTCTTTGTAATGTTTCAACTAATCAAGTTGAGCAGTATTCACCAGAATTCACTGCCCCATTTGTCTCTTATTAGTGTTGGTCACAAGAGAAAGTTGCACAGAATGAGTAAAGTGAACAGAAGAAGACTTGTCTGTTCTCTGCAGGTGGGTGTAGGTCAGACACTATTGTAGCTCTCACATGTTTTTGCAGCTCTCTTGGCTCACCTTGCTGGTGAGGGCAGCAACTGGGGCTCATGCATTCTCAGCTCCCATAGGAGCTCTTACTTCATGTTCTTTACCTTCTGGACGGTGTGAGTGTAGCTCCACTAGAAAGGTGCCAGTTTTTTCTGTAGTGCCCCATGGCAGTGAAGTTGAAGACTTGGAAATGAGGAGAAGCCAATGAGGGTTCTGGTAAGAGATAGACATAGATTCAAATTATCACTGATTCATGTTAATTTCTTCCTCCTGACCTGCTCTGTGACTTCAGCCCAAGGTGAGATGCAAAAGTAGGAAAACAGCTGAGCCCATTCTGCTTTACCAACTCTCATAGTTGAGTAAAGTCAAATCTCTATCAGAAGTCTCTTATTCTAATCACCCTTATGTTTCTGCTTCTCAGATTTAACCTACATTATGTCATTTGGTGGATTTCCTTTCCAACATAGTAAATGGTGAAAATTTCTGCTTCAAAGTTATTGAGAGCTTCCCCTGTTCTCTCCCACTCTTCTTTAGATCATATCTTTAGTCTGTATTCACATCTCATCTAAAATTTCAGTGCCAGGTGTATTTTTTCTAAATATTGGTCTTTTGTAATTATGTAACCTTTTTCTTTTCATCTAACAATGCGCCCTCCATCTTCCCCTCATATTTCTCACTTCAGCTGATACATATCTTAGAAATGATAATATGTGTTACGCTTCAAAAGAGAAAACTCATAGCCAACTGTACTCTCTGAATGAAGAGGAAGGGACCCACATGATTATAAATGGATTTGTCAGAGGGTTGAGATGGCCCTATCATCTGAATGTGTTGAGTGTCCTGCCTTTTAGTTTCTGAACACTATGAGGACCTAAAACAACTGCTAAAAACCATGGACAAACTTCTTTTGCGGGCTTTATTAATTAGTGTCTTATGAAAGTTATGCAGTTTATATGATTATCAACTTAGTTTTCCAAATTCAAGTGGAGAGAGAGGAAAGGAAGAGAACCAAGCTATAAAGGCAAGACCTATGAGAAGCCAATGCCTTGGGTATGTATGCAGCACTAAAGAAAGAAGGGTGAATTCAGAGAAAGACAAAAGCAGTAACTTTTATAGATTTTCTAGTCTTACTGCTCAACCTGGGGTGAATGTTGGAGAAAATACAGGAAGCATGGAGCAGGATTGGGAGACTGGAAAAACATTAAGGCACACAAAGGGAACTTTAACCATTAATAGCTCAATATTTCAAATGTCTTCACTGTGATGTAAATAAAGACCACATAATATCCTGTCTATGTTTGCAAATATTATCATTTTCTTTTCCCAAAGATACCAAGAGAATCTAAACTATATGGTTTACTTAGAAAATTCTTCACTGTCCCTTCTGTTGCCATTATCTTATGACCATCTGTATGTACCTTTCCTGTTGTATTCCAGTTTCTTATGCTGTGGTAGATGCCTGTTTTCAACTGGTGTTACATAGATCTTTCAAGCAAAACACAGTACTGCATTGTGATCTAGATTATGGAGGGAAAGTATAAGCAATGTTGCATGTGTATGAATGATGTATATATGTATGGACAAATGTATGTAAGTATTCCCTGACTCACACATTGCTGCAGCCCTTCTGTGTCAGTTCTGGCATTGGCTTAAAGGAGGTTGTGCCAGAAGGCAACCAAAGGCTCAGTGTTATACCATTTATCCACAAATCCTTCATGGTATTCTCCAACTCTTATACCATTACCTGAATCTCAACTACTACTTTCCTCCTAGGGATGTCTTCCCCAACTGGTGCAATTTCTAAGGGTGCTAAGACTGATTCTTTTTCATAAATATTTAGGGAGCACAGTCTTCCTGGAGATTAACTCTCATATCTAAAATGCCCAAGCATTTCTCGCTGCCAAAAAAAATCTCACACAGAAGTCTACAAGACTTCCATTGCATGGACATATGTGAAAATTACAGAGCTCAGAGCTCTGTAATTATTCTTGTAATTGATATTTAAAATAAAACCCAACTTCTTATCATTGTTAATAAGTGCATAGAATGATCATTTCCTTTGAGTGAACATCCTTTTATTTTATAAACCATGAAGAATGGATTGATAGAAATATGCATTAATTGCTGTAAGGTTTGGTTTCCCATATAAACTGGAGGTGAATGCCCAATATAAATAATGGAATGTTTACTTTCTGCCCCACCCTGATAAGTGCCTTAGTGAGCATTCTCATACAGACCCTATGCTGGAAAAATATCACTGAGGATCTGAGAACAAAAGCAAAATGAATGAAACAGAATATTTAAATGTCAAACTTTATGGTGCTGACATAAAAATTGAAGGTTCTAAAAAGGAAAACTATCCATTATAGTTTTTCTCCTTTTTATGTCTTCCCTATATCTTTCCTCCAGCTTCTTGTATTGTACTCCTTCCCGTTGGCATTCTTAAGGTTTTTAATGAAGAACAAATTATGTACAGACCCATTAGAAATTAAGTGTGATTACCTCTCCTATCTTAAAGATATACACGAGCATACATACGTAGTATGAAAATTACAATAAAACCTCCTGACCCGAATTCAGCTTCAATCGAGACCAGTTGTCCCTGTTCTGTTGCATAGTCATATCTTGATAGTCGTTCGTTCTCACTTTCTCCATTGTCTAATCAGGCTTCTGTACTATAACCATGTCACCAAAAGGACACTCCTAATTGCCAACAGTGCCATCCGTCTTACTATATTTGGTGGATATGTTTCAGGCGTTTCTTTATGTGATCTTTAGCCACTTTCACTTGTTTACAACACCTTCCTTGAAATGAGTTCTTTCTTTGGTTCTTAGCATTTCTTACATTTTCCTGGTTCCTACTTCTCAGTTCCTTGAGTCTCAGGGTTCCTCCTAACTATAACCTTTTATTTCTATGGTCTTTCCCTTTGTTATATTTTAAATGAAATGACTTCAGTTGCCACTCATACATATGATTCATTTTAAATATACAAATTATTTCCTACTTACCAAATTAAAAGAAAATAGTGGACAAAATTCCTCACTGTCTTTGTGGATATATATAATATTTAATAAATAAATGAATGGTGGAACTAGAATGGGGCTAAAAATGTTTAGAAAGATTAATTCACAGGAACAGAACTCACAGGTTCCATTCCTTTTGTATCACTTCCTTTGTCTAGATCCCTTTCTCTCTTTTCTTCCACTGTTGAGTGTTATAGTACAACTGCAACAATTAATGGTTAAATAATCAAGAGTTCACAAAGATGAAGGGAGAAAAAACCACTATGATTTCAAAGTGATAAAGATGTTCTTTGCTTTAATTCAACTATCCAGAAGTGGGTGTTTCCCTGAGTTCATACATTAGAAATGGAACTAACCTCTACTGCAAATATGCCTCTCATTAGCTTACTTCAGTATCTATGAACAGAACCATTTTATTCGTAGTTGAAAGATGGCTAAAGGCTAGGATGTTTTTCTATGATTATGAAATGATGCTTTTTTGAAGAGCTTCATTTGAGATATATTCCACTGGGGCCGAGAGAGTAGGAGAACTAGTAAACTGTGGTTTTACAGTCCAAATATAGAAAATGTAGTTTTATTCATTACAGCAGGCCTTGAAGCCTATTGAGGATGCAGACATAAAATTGGAAGAGATAAGGCAAGAGGATAGCAGGAAAATCCTCCCACTGCCTCAGGCAATGGACATAGGAGAGAAATGATAAACACAGGCACCTCCTATGGTAACTTGGATGCTAGGGATATCTCTGTTTTTAATGTTCTTTAACGGGATATATTTCCTTGAAACCAAACAAAGTTGAAGTTCACTTGTTGCCAAAAATGCAGTCTGTGTGTACTTGATGATCGATTTGTTCTTTCTCTTCAGAGGGCACTTGGCTTTTGTTTATACGTGAGAGACTACCTTGCCCTTTTCAACTTCTGCATACCTGGCTATAATTTCCAAATGAAGGATGCAAACAGTTGTCTGGAAACAATTTATCTACAATCCCTCTGTGAGTTAATTTGTAACACTGAAATATAAGGCAAGGTTTCATCAAAACTAAGTCTATCTATAAAAGCAAGAGAAATTGTACCTTACATTGTGTGATTATTGGAGTAGTTAAAATTTTCCTATACCTATGTGGAATGGTGCCATAACAATTATTAATTTTTAAAAATTGAGATAAAACGTTATTAACCAGGGAGGCAAGCCCCACTCACCCAGGCCCAGTGGCTGCTCCCATTAATAGTGGAATTGATCTTAAGCCACTAATTCTGATAACTCAGCCAGGATGTTACCAAATTCTTATAGGCAGCAAAGCAAGAAATATGGATGTGCATCAGGCAGGAGTTCAGAGCAAAAGTGAAAAGAAGAGGAAGAAATACAGAGGAGTTAAAAAACAAACAAAAAACCACTTTAGACAAGTCATTTAAATTCTATAGGCTTCAATTACTCCAGTGCTTATCATTGATGTACCCCTGTAGGTAATGTGTCAATTTTTTTTCTGGACATTTTCAAGATGTTTTCCTTATTTTTGGATTCCAATAACTTAATATAATAGATTGAGGTGTGATGTGCTGTATATTTATCCTGCTTAAGGTTGCTGAGATTCTCAAATTTATAATTAAAAAAAAAACCCAACTCTATAAACTTATGTCCATAACAAAATTTGGGAAAGTTTTATTCTTTATATCTTCAGGTGTTTGTCTGCCTTCTCCCCTCTTTGTATTATCCCCATGTGCCTCTAAATTCATGTATTTTATATTGCCTAATGGACTCTTGAAAATATTTTCCTTCTTTTTCAAATTTGAATTTTTTTTTTTCTTTCTGTTCTTCATATCGAGTCATTTTGTTGTCGGAGAGTGGGCCTTTCTCGGCAACTCAAGCAAAGAATTGAACGAGATACCAGAGTAAAGCAGTAGAATAAGTAGTTTATTAGAAAAGATAGTACATTTAGAAGTAAAAGTAGACCTGAGTACTAGAGGATGGCTCAAGGGCCCATTACTAGAAGTTACATTGCAAAGAGTGTGGAGTGGGCCATGCGCAAAGGCGAGGCTCTCAGGGAAGAAGCGGTCAAAAGGAGCAGGGAGGAAGCAGCGGCAGAAGCAGCAGCAGCAGCACGGGCTTCCCAGGACTTGGGGTTTTTATCCTTTTTCTCTAGAATGGTCTGTTCTTTCTGGACGTAGGACCACTTGATTGGCACCTGTGATTGACAAGAGGTACTAAGCAGGTGTGAGTGACTGGTCTGATCTAGTTGGATATTTTGTGTCCATTTGCTCTTCCTGCAGGGGAGATTGTAATTACAATACAATCGGGAGTTTTGGGTGGAGAGGGGATGTCCTCCAGGCAGTCACACTCTGTGGGATGTGCAGGAATGCAGAGACCCAATGCCTGCCTCTAACTGCCTGACTAGTTTCTCCTTCAGAGACGTGATCCCCATAAAATCTCTATGGGAAGCTGAGGGACAGGAGGTCTCTTCTTCTGTATCTGTTTCCTGCTGGGCAGGGACGCAGAGCTGTCTCTGCCTATTGGGGTTCACGGAACTCTCACCCTAGCTGATCTCAGATGAGAGGAAGGGGTCTCAAGCCCCAGCTGGAAGACTGTGTTGGCTTCTTTGTTTGTTGGGGTATCCCCTGTATCCTCAAGGCTCCTGAATGAGGACAAAAATATAAATCTGTTAGTTCTTATGAAACTTGTGGTTATACAGTCCATCACTCAGGTGGCATCAATTGTCTGGACACAGAATGGGTTTGACATTTAGCTTCCTGGCCTGGGGGATATTAGGAAGTCTCAGGCTTTCAAATAGTTATCGGAAGCAGGGGTAGGAGACTTCTATTGTTTCAGATTCAGAAACTGATTTACAAAGCAATTAAGCAAGGGGGATCTTCCGTCCAAGTTAGAAGAGCAATCAAAGCCCAAGAGCTAAGAAACTAAAGAACTAGGGAAGAGACTTAACATACTTAACACCTCTATAGAAAAGAAAACATTAAAGTTTTTCAGTGGTGGGGTTTGTTGCTGCTCAGTTGGCCGGTAACAATTTATACTGATCCATATTCAAATTAGCAGGATACTTCTTATGTAATTTCCAATTTTCTGTTGAGCACACCTAGTACATTTTTAAAATTTCAGATATGGCATTTTTCAGTTTTATACTTCTATTTGTTTCTTCTCAGAGTTACTTTAATTCTGAGATTTTTTACTTTTTTCACATGGCTTATTTTCCTTTACATCATGGAGCACAATTAAAATAGCTACTTTACAATTTTTCTCTGCTAATTCCAACATCTGTGTAATCTCAGGTAGTGTACAATGATTGTATTTTGTCTTCAGAATAGGTTGTGTCTTCCAGTTTCTTTGGCTATAGAGTACTTTTGGATTGTGTAGTTATGGGAGATCTGCCCTAGAGATTCTATTATAATCTTACTGAAAAGATTGAATAGTGAGTGTTGAATAATTTTACAAGCTCTGGCACACACTTAAATTGACCGGACTCAAAATGCAAACTCTCCATGGGCAGCACAACCCGCCTTAGTTCAGATATTTTTTTTTAGTTGTATTGTTTGTGTCCATGTCACTCCTATAAGTTTTAGTTATCAGTAAGAGGTTTGGGAAGAATTTACACACAGAATTAGATTTCCCTTTCTGGCTTTCTCCTTTCCTCAATTTCCACCCTCAATTTCCTTTAACTGGTTGCCTTTTACTCTATCCTCTAATGCTACAAACCAGAAAAGTGTGGGTTTTCTCTATGAGGTTTTTTTCTATTCCATATGGTGCAAACTGAGCCTGTCCTTGGTCTAAAAACTATGAAGCTAGAAAAACTTGCCCAGTGTGTTGACAACAGTCCAGTATTTGTATGTTTTTGATAACTCTCCTGTATCTTCAAGTCAGCTTTGTTTTGTGAATGTGTGTTTTTTCCAAAATTTATAGTTGTCTTTAGGAGAGCTGGGCTGATAAGAGCCAGGAAAAATATATTTTCTTATGTCAGTATTTCAATTCTTCCTTACTATATCTTACAGTAGTCTTTAATACTGTTGCTTTTATTCTATTTTTTCTATACCTCTTCTTCTTTCAGTTTAATTTGAATATGTGTTCTATGATTTTTTTTCTATTACATCTAGCATTCAATGAAAGTTTGGATTGTATTCTTTGAGTTAAGCTTTTTTTCTATGCTGACTTCCTAATTTGTTTTACATATTATGTTCTTTTATTACATTCTCATTTTAAAATTCTTTTTCCTAAAATGTTTGGATAGTTGCCATGCTATTGTTTTATCATTCTCATATTTCATTTGGGTAGCCCAATCTGATGTTTTTATTGATTCTAATAGAGGATGATTTGCTTTGCTTCAGGAAATCTCTGTATTAATTTCAGGCTTTAAGTTGAGGACTAGAATAATTTTGTTCCTTCTATACTTTTAACCTGACAACAAAAGAGAGAAAGGAGAGGCACATGCCACAGCCTGGCTCTATGCCTTTTCTAGTTTGTCTAAATATTTTCTACTGGACTTCTCCACTGAGGGGATAGGGTGAGCAGGATGTCATTATCCAAAGGGATGGGACCACCTGGCTTTCAGATTATTCCATAACCTCACTGTGACACCCTGGAAAATGGGGAATCCTGGAGGATTTTACTGCTTCTGACAAGACTACTATTCTAAGTAGGGAGTCCCACTCAAAAAAATTTTCTGTCATTATTTCATTGACTGCATAATCACACCCATTCTACTTAATTTCAGTGTGGGAGTTATTATTGAGAAATCTCAGGCTTTTCACGATTCATTTCCTTTCTTCTATGCTCCTTAATGAGGATGAGAAGTTGTTATAGGGATGGTAGCTATCTAAGGGGCACCAGAATTTTCATTTTTCTAAACTGACACATTTAAAAATATATGGTATCAGGTACAATATATGTAATATATGATTACTTCTGATAATTTTTTCCTGTTTTTTTTTCTTCATTTTTTTAAAATTAAAATTTATTGGGGTGACGGTTAGTAAAATTACATAGGTTTCAAATGTACAATTTTGTAATTCATCATCTATACATCATATTGTGTGTTCACCACCCAGAGTCAGTTCTCTTATATCTTCATTTTCAATTATTTACTTAAGACATGTTCCTAGAAGTAATCTTATTGGATCAATAGCTAGATGAACTAATTGTTAAAAATACCAAAGATACAGATTGTACTTTAGGGGTACATCAATTAAAATCCATTGACTTTTCATAAGAAATTTTATATATCCAAGGACATTACTTTTAACAAGATTAATGAATCAAAATTCTGAAATGTGGAGAGGGAAGATAAGATCTTAAGAAGAGTATTGTTTTGTTTTGTTTTGTTTTGTTTTTGAGGGCAGTGTCACTGGCCCTCAAATGTGGGACCCGAACCGGGGCCACTGGCTTCTCAAGCCAGTGCTTAACCACCATGCCACTCGGCCGGCCCAAGAAGAATATTCTTGACCTCCTCCTTCTTACTTTAACGAATAATAATGATATTCAGAACTCTTCTGGAGACAAATGAGTTAACATTTTAGAGTCAATGGGGGTTAAAATTGGGATTAACAAATTAATAAATTTTAATGGAATTGTTGCAAAATTAGGAAATGTAATCTCAAGTTTACAATTTCTACCTATGTTAAACCATCTCTTTACGATTTAAGCTAATTTCTCCAGTGAAAAAAAATTTTCTTCCCTATTATTTCTTCTGTTTAAGCCACATGCATTTCCCAGTCCTGACTGCACATTATAATCATGTAGGGGGCTTTTTAAAAGTATGGATGTTTGGGACAAGGGAAACTAAAAACAAACAAAACAAAACAAAACAAAAAACAATATCTGAGAGAAGTTTAAATGCTCAAAATCTTCAATGCAAAATTCTATATTAGAGAAAACATTCTTAACAAACGAAGAAGGTAATAAGTAGTTACCACTGAATTTTTGTGCCTAGTGGATTAAGCATGATGCCTCTAAATACCAAATTGATTAATGGTACTTTCTCACTTTATCAGGAACAAGACTAGGCCATGCACTCCACAGAGATTATAAAACATTCAGGGGACATTGGATCTGTGGTCTCATCTCACCCAGAGAGATAGTGTTTGATCCTCTCTCATAAGCCTAGCTGCTGTCTTAAAAAAGAACTGAGGAACCAGAAAAATCAGAAAGATTGAGCATTGACCAAATCTAAAAGAAACAATATTCAACCAGCTCTAAGGAAGAAAGGCAAGCCTAATTGATTGAATTGATTGAGTTCTTTGAATATTTAAACACAAGGAGATCGTTTAATCCAGGAGTGATTTGGATGTCATTAATGGACAAATTTAGTTTTCTTCCTGCCCAGTTGAGTAGAGTGAGGGGGGCAGAGATGGGGGGGGGGCTTGTGAGGGAGATTACGCCAGTTAAAGAAAAAAATAATAATAAAATCACCTTTTTTCTGTATGTGTCATAATTGTATATGTATATTTGTATCCATGATACATATGTGTTTATAACAAAATATTTTTGGCTTTTCGCTATTAGTTTAGACAACACACACTCTTACTCTCCCATCTCTGTTCTCAAATGTCTATTTGTTTTCGTTCACATTCATGGGGAATTTTTGTAGTTGAAAGAATTGGCAGAAGGTAGTAGGAAAGAGAAAATAGAACCAAGAGGAAATGAAATATCTGTTGTCAATCAGGTTTTTAAATTTTGAGTCCCATGGACAGAAGGTGGAGAGATAGAGATAGTGGATCTGTTCAAAAGAAAATTTATGAGACTCCAGGCACAAGGCGAATTGTTTCTTCATTCGAGGGACTAAATTTAGCACAGGATTGGGGGAGCAGACCTCTCTTGATGCTGCTTCTCAGACCCCACATAGTTCTGGCACCCAGAATATTAGAACATTTCAGGCATCCAGAGTCAATGATGTGAATATCATTCTGATAGCCAATGACAGTGATTAGATGCCCCTAAGAGGCCTGCAGTCAATAGACTAGGACTGGGAGGGTACAGAAGAGAGCAATAATGCAAAGTGACTGGAGCAGATTAAAAGTTAGTGGCTCTGTGTAAAGTTTCCCTTTAGAAATGTCCTGCACTTCATCAGGTAACACAACTGAACAGAGACCTAAATTCCTTCAACATGGGTGATGGCTGTGGAGCCAGAAGTCATTTAAGGTATGTGTGGAATGAATGAACATGCAGAAAAACACTGAAAGTTAGAGGGCAAGTAAGGATTACAATGGTGGTAATAATAATAATAATAATAATAATAATAATAATAATAATAATTTATTCTCTCACAGATAAGGCCTATCTAATTAAAAATATTTCCTCTGCCCATTTTCCAAATAGGAAGAAATAAGTTCTTATGAGAAAAATAGTATTGCCTTAATTTCTTTCTGTATCATTTCAATGCATGTCTATAACGTATTACCTCATGATTTATTCCTCTCAGAAATCCAGCCTGTATATACCTCTGATTCAAAGAATTACCATGACTTGCTCAAGTCCACTTGGCTAATGCAGAGTATAATCTAGACTGGCACCTGAGCCTCTTGGTTCCTAGTCCTGATTCTTTCCTCTAAGTTCTGTTTTTACAGCCATATTTCTCCTGATAATGTCTACCTACAGCCGCCTGAGATCTGAATTACTGCCCTCGGGTTAGATCACAGTCAGCATGTGATCTTTCCTAAAAGGATGCCATTTGTCTATGACTTTGCAGACTTCTCTCGTCACCTACTATTTTTTTTGCATCTATCAGTCACAGCTGGGAGCAACCACATCTATCTACTTGATGAAACCTGAATTTCATCAAAAAGAAATACAAAGTGATTTATTTTCTGCAAGAACTGACCATTATGGACAATTTTGACTTTGAGATGGGCAGAAGAGAACCCTGAGCTGTGAGGAATTCAATCTCTTTCCAAAGCTTCAGGCAAGGGCAGAGTCTCAGAGTTAGAAAAGAAGATAGGAAAGATCTTCCCTGTTACATGATTTCAAGATGGCAGAGAAAGCTCTGTACCCCACAAATGCTGCCCATCACATGCTTGTAATCTTTTTTTTATTGGAGACGAAACCTTTTCTTTTACAAGAGAGAAGGATGAAATGCTAAGTCTTCTTGGGGAGGATAACATTATGACCTAGTGCAGTGTTGCAATAATAAAAGCTAAGACCTCTGTATGGCTTATTATGTGCCGTTCACACATTGAAACACTTTACATTTTATTAGTACTCTTCCTTTGTTCAACAGCTCTCTGTAATTGATTTTATTATTATGCCCATCTTACAGATAAGGAGACAAGCAGAGGGAAGTTAAATGACTTGCCAAACATCATGCAGTTAATGAGTGTTTAAGCTGGGATTCAGCTCCAAGGAGTTTGGTTCCCAAGTTGTTTTGCTTAAACATGACACCATACTGCCTCTCAACAACTGGGTGAAAGAAAGAGAAGCATGGTGCTTTTCCTCAGGAAAAACGGGCTCCAGAAGGAGAAAAACAGGCATTCATAACAGCATGCAATGAGTATAGTGGGATAAATTATGGGTTCCCTGGCAAGAAGGTTTAGAAGATAAGAATTAGATACTTTGAGAGGAGATGATAGATTCAACCAAAGGGGGCAGCAGCAAACGTATACAGAGTAAATTGTTACAGTGATAGGGCAAGGCTAGAATCACATTTGTCTATAAAATTGGTCAAGTGCCAGTTCCTCCTTTCTAAATTCATATTTAATAAGCTTTATTTTTAGAGCAATTTTATATTCACAGAAAAATTGAGCAGAAAGAACAGGAGGATTCTTTATACTCCTTATCCTCACACTGACAATCACCTCACTATCAACATCCCTCACCCGAGTGGTACATTTGTTATAATCAATGAACCTGTACTGACACATCGTTATCATCCAAAGTCCATAGGTTACCATAAGGTTCACTCTTACTGTTGGTATAATCTATGGGTTTGGACAAATGTGTAATAACATTATGTATAGTATCAGACAGTAGTTTCACTGACAAAAATTATCCTCTGTGCCCCACCTATTCATCCCTCCTCACACTCCTTAGCCCCTGGCAACCATTGATCTCTTTTTTTTCTTTTTTTTTTTTAAAGATTTTATTGGGGAATTTAGGGAGGGGAACAGCATTGAGGAACTGGGGAAGGGGAACAGACAAGTTGCTGTCCTTTTGTTCTTCAGTCTAGTTGTGGCGAACATTGCTTCACTATCCCATGTTGGTATTATCATTGCGCTCTTCTCAGGTGAGGCAGATCGGTTGCCGGAACTCTGGACGGCTGCCCACAGTGGCTCTTGGCAGCTCATGCTGGCTGCCGGCCACTCACTGTAGCCTATGGCAGCCCACTGCAGCAGGAGCTGCACCTATGCCATCCCAGGGACTCACAGCAGCCCAGCTCCAGGTGGAGCTGTTGTTCACCATCTTAACTGTAGAGGGCAGTGTCACTGGCCTTGATATGTGAGATCCGAACCAGGGCCCCTGGCGTCCCAAGACAGCTCCTAACCAATGGCGCCACTTGGCTAGCCCCCATGGATCTTTATTATTGTCTCCATAATTTTGCCATTTCCAGCATGTCATATAGTTGGAGTCATATAGTTATCTAGCCTTTTCAGATTGGCTTCCTTCACTTAGCAATAGGCATCTATTCCTACATGTCTTTTCATGTTAATAGCTATTTCTTTTTAGTACTGAATAATTTTCTATTTCCTGGATATACCACAGTTTCTTTATTCATTCACTAACTGAGGGATATCTTGGTTGCTTTCAGGCTTTTGGCAGTTATGAATAAAGCTGCTATAATTATCCATGTACAGTATTTTGTGTGGAAATAAATTTTCACCATAGCTGGGTAAATTCCAAGGAAACATGGTTGCTAGACTGTATGTTAGGATACATGAGAATATGTTTAGTTTTTTAAGAAACTGCCACACTATATTCCAAAGTGGCTGCATCATTTTGCATTCCTGCCAGCAATGATTGAGAGTTGCTGTGGCTCCATATCCTCGCCAGTATCTGGTGTTGTCAGTGTTCCGGGTTTTGACATTTCTATAGGTGTGTAGTGGTGTGTTTTTGTTAATTTTCATTTCCCTGATGACATACAATGTGGAGCATCTTTCCTTACTCTTTTTTTTTTTTTTTGAGGGCAGTGTCACTGGACCTCATATGTGGGACCGAACTGGGTCTGCTGGCTTCCCAAGCCAGCGCTTAACCACCGCGCCACTCGGCCAGCCCTCCTTACTCTTATTTTATTAGATTATACCTAGTATTTCAGTTTAGGGGTTTTAATGTAAATGATGTTATGCTTTTAATATTCCAATTTTTCATTGCTGGTACATAGGATAACTATTAACTTTTGTGTTACTGACCTTGTATTATGTAACCTTAATTGTAATTATGTAACCTTATTGGTTCCAAGAGGTTTTTGTTTGTTTGTTGGTTGGTTGGTTCATTCAGTTTACTACATAGACAGACATGGCATAAGTGAACAAAGACAGCTTTATGTCTTCAATTCCAATTGAGATATCTTTTATTTATTTTTTTGTCTTCTTGCACTGGCTCAGCCTTCAAGTATGATATTGAAAAGAAATGGTGAGTGGGGACATGCCTGCCTTGTTTTTAATCTTAGTGATAAAGTTTCTAGTTTCTCACCATTAAGTATGAGTTAGGTATAGGGTTCTTATAAAGGTTTTTTATCAAGTTGAGAAAGTTCTTCCATAGTCATAGTTTGCTGAGAGTTTTATTGTGAATGGGTGTTGAAATTTTGTCAAATGCTTTTCTACATCTATTCATATTACCATGTGATTTATCTTCTTTAGCCTTTGACATTATGGATTACAGTAATTGATTTCCAAATGTTTAACCAGCCTTGCATACCTTGAATAAACCCACTTGGTTCTAGTGTATTCTTTTGTAGACATTTTTGGATTCAATTCCTTTTTTTGTTTTTGGGAATTTTTACTTTTGTGATATTAATTGATCTTTTCTTTCCTTGTAATGTCTTTGTCTATTTGGAGTATTAAGGTAATGCTGTCCTCATAGAATTAATTAGGAAGTATTCCCTAAACTTTCTGGCAGAGATTGTAGAAAATTGATATAATGTCTTCCCTAAATGTTTGATGGAACTCATCAGTGAATGCATCTGGGTCTGGTGCTTCCTGTTTGGAAGCTATTCATTATTTATTTAATAGATACAAGCCTATTCAGTTTGTCTGTTTCTCCTTATGTAAGTTTGACAGATTGTGTCATTCATGGAATTAGTCTGTTTAATCTAAGTTATCAAATTTGTGGGTATAGAGTTGTTCATAGTACTTCTTTACTATCCTTTTAATGTCCATAGGATCTGTGGTGATGTCCTCTATTTCGTTAATGATACTAGTAATTTATGTCTTACCTTTTTTTTTTTTCTTAGCCTGGTTAGATGTCTATTAATTTCATTGATCTTTTCAGCAATACAGCTTTTGGTTATATTGATGTTCTCTATTGATTTTATTTTTCAATTTCATTTATTTCTGCTTTAATTTGTTATTCTTCTTCTTCTCCTCCTCCTCCTCCTCCTCTTCCTTTGGATTTAATTTGCTCTTCTTTTCCTAATTTCCTAATGTGAGAGCTTAGGTAATTGATTTTAGATCTTTCTGTATTTCTAATATATGTATTCAATGCTATAAATTTTACTGTAAGTACTGCTTTTGCTACATCCCACACATTCAAAAAGTTGTATTTTCAATTTTTTATTTCAAAATATTTTAAACTTTCTCTTGAAATTTCTTAATTGACACATTGTGTTATTTTAAAAGTGTGTTATTTAATCACCAAGTATTTAGGACGTTTCCAGGTTTTTGTGTTTTTTTTTCTCCCATTTATTTCTAGTTTGATTCCATTTAGTTTGAGAGCGTAAATTGTATAATTTTTATTCTTTTAAAAAAATAAGGTGTGTGTTATGGTCCTTAATGTGTCCTATCTTGGTGAATGTTCCATGTGAGCTTAAGAATGTATATTCTATTTTTGGGATGAAGTAATGTATTAATATAAACTATATTCATTTGATTGATGATGACATTGATGTCTATTTCCTACTAATTTTCTGCCTTCTGGATCTCTCCATTCTGACAGAGGTATGTTGAGGTCCCCAACTATAAAGTGGATCTATTTCCCCTCTAGTTCTATCACTTTTGTCTCACATATTTTGATGTTCAGTTGTTAGGTGCACTCTCCTTAAGGGTTATATCTTCTTAGAGAATTTGCCTCTTTATTACTATGTAATGTCCCTCTGTGTCCTTGATAACTTTTCTTCTTCTGAAGTCTGCTCTGCCTAGAATTAATATAGCCATGCAGCTTTTTAAAATTTATGTATTTATGTATTTATTTATTTATTTAAATGTTAACATGGTTACATCTTTCTCCATCTTTTATCCCTTTACTTTTTTTTTTTTTTTGAGGGCAGTGTCACTGGCACTCATATGCGGGACCTGACCCGGGTCCACTGGCTTCCCAAGCCAGCGCTCAACCACCGCACCACTCAGCCGACCCTATCCCTTTACTTTTAATCTATAAGTAGCTTTATATTTAAAGTGGGTCTTTTATAGACTATATAGTTGAGTTTTGTTTTTGATCCACTCTGACAATCTCTTTCTTTTAATTGCTATATTTAGGCCATTGTTGTTTATAGTGACTACTAATGTAGTTTGATTATTATCTGCTGTATTTGTTGCTATTTTCTATTTATTGCCCTTTTTCTTATTTTTGTCTTATGCTCTTTTTCTCTCTTTTGTGGTTTTACCCCAGCATTATATGTCATTCCATTTTCTCTCCTTTCTTTGTATAGCAATGATATTTCTCTTTCCTTTTTTTTTTTCTTTTTCAGTGGTTGCCCACTGAATGTATACCAGTGTATACATTTACACTGGTCCAAGTCTACTTTGAAACAACATTATACCATTTCACAGGTAGTAGAACTACCTTATAGTAACAAAGTATTCCTGATTCTTTCCTCCTGTCTCTTGCATCATTGATAGCATTCATTTCACTTATTTATTTATGTGTGTATGTGTGTATGTGTGTGTGTGTGTATAATGTAAGCATACATGATAGAATATCTTATTGCTATTATTATTTTGAACAAGATGTTACATCTCAGATCTATTAAGAATAATAAAAACAATGTTTTAAAATTTATATTCACTTATTCCTTACCTATCGCTATTCCCTTCTTTATATAGATCCAAGTTTCTGACCCATATCATTTTCCTTCACTCTGAAGAACTTCTTTTAACATGTCTTACAATGGAATAAATTTTCTCTCTTTTAGTTTTCTTTTATTTTACTTTACTTTTTGATCTGAGAAAGTCTTGTTTCCACTTCACTTTTGAAGAATAAATGTATAGAATACAAAATTCTACGTTGGTGTTATTTTCTCTCTCAGCACTTTAAATATTTTACTCCACTCTCTTCTTGCTTGAATGATTTCTGAAAAGCTTGTTGTAATTCTTACATGAGATCCTTTACAGATAACGTTTTTTTCCTGTAGCATTTTTCAAGACTTTTTTCTTTTTCTTTTTTTGTTTTAATTTGAATTTGAATATGAATATGATATGGTTAGGTGTAGTTTTTTTGTTTGTTTTGTTTTGGTATTTATCCTGCTTTGTGTTCTTTTCATGGAATTGTAGTTCGATGTCTGATATTAATTTGGGGGAAATTCTCAGTCATTATTGGTACCAATGTTTCTTCTGTTCCTTTTTCTCTTTTGTCTGCTTCTGTCATTCCCATTGTGCATTTGTTACTTCTTTCATAGCTGTCTCACATTTCTTGGATATTGTAGTCCATTTCTTCGAGTCATTTTTGTTTGGTTTTCAATTTTAGAAATATCTATTAATATATCCTCAAGCTCAGAGATTCTTTCCTCAGCCATGTTCAGTATACTAATAAGCCCATCAAGTCATTCTTCCTTTATGTTACAGTGTTTTTGGTCTCTAGCTTTTCTTTTTAAGTCTTTCTTAGAGATTTTTTTCTCTGCTTACAATATCCATGTGTTCTTACATAGCATCTGGTTTTATGTTAGAGACTTTAACATATTAATCATAATTATTTTTAAATCCTCATCTGATAATTTCTACATCTCCGCCCTATCTCAGTCTGATTCTGATATTTGCACTGGCTCTTCAAACTGTATTTTGTTGTCTTTTAGTATGCCTTGTAATTTGTTTTCTGAAGCCAGACATGATTACTGTGAAAAAGGAACTGCAATAAATAAGCCCTTAATAACATAGTGATAAGGTATAGGGGAGGAGAAGTGTTGTATAGTTCTGTGATGAGGTCTCAGGCTTTTGTGAGCCTGTGCCCTGGGTGATGAATCTCACAAGTGCTTCTCAGCTTTCCCCACCTAAGATTGGACAGGATGGCTAGAAGGGGCTGAAGTTGGATATTGCTCTTCTCCCAGGTGTAGGACTAGAAAGAGCTGAGTTGTGTGTATCTGTATTTCTGTTTCCCTATGTGCTAGGGCAGGCTGGTATTGGGTAATTCTTTTCCCCAGTTCAGTTAGGCTCTTATAAATCCCCAATTGGTCACACTCTGATAAAACAGTTTTTCTTAAGGGCAGGTTTTATCAGGAAGAATGGAATTCTCTGGCATATTTCAAAAAGGTTACATTTCCCTCCCCCTGCTGGAAGCACAGAGGATCTTTCTGCTTTGCCAACTGTCAGAATCTGGTAGAACTCCTAGAGGTAAAGCTGACAAAAATGTGGATGTGCTCCCCTTAGGCTGGGTACCCCTGGAGCTCAGAACTCTCAGATTTGTCCACACTGAGCCCCTAGCAATTAGTCAATGGCAGTTGAGGTGTTCTCACCCCAGCAGCGGTTCCTTTGAAGGCTTTCTTTTTGTTCATGGGCCTCTACCCTGGAAAGTTGTGAATTTCTTTATCTGCCTGCCTATTTCTCCAATTTTGGGGTCAGCAATTCTCCCTGTGATCTAGGCTCTCTGGCAGATCTAAAAAGAGTTTGTTTTTATTTTTCAATTTATTCAGCTATTTTTGTTAATTCTTTATATGCTAGACCCTCTAATTTAATTTTCAATATAAATGTGCTAGCTATAGATCCAGCATCTTTCTACTGGTTCTTTTATTTTACTCCTGGAAGGACTAAAGGATTCCACTAATTTATATTAAAATAAGTGGAAACATTCTGGCCCCTAATTATGTCCACAAGACACAGTTCAGAGGTAGCTCAACTAAACCAGAAGGACATTGCTAGTATTGGGGGCAGTCTCTTTCTGAAATGTGAAGGCAAATGAGTGGGGTTCTTTTTTTTTTTTTTTGATGGATCACTAAGTCTCCTTGCATTGAGTCATATAAATCATGATGAAAAATGGACTGCAAGGCCCACTTCATAAATCCTGGCCCAGTTTCCAAAGGTAGCGTCTTGCAATCTCAAAGTCAATGCTCAGCATTTCAGATGCAAACCTGCAGTCTGACTCCTGCAGGAGTTAATGTGTTAGCATTTTAACAAATTGAACCACTTCAGTGGCCTATTTATCAGTTCAAGCTATTTGGAAATGTTGCGACCATATGTCGTCCATTGAAATGAACACTAAACACTGCATTTATAAATGGTAATTTATGACTCATAAATGTCTTTGCTATTAGAGCCATTCTGCCACTGTGAATGGAATTGATAGCAGGTTCTAAGCTCTGTGTATGTGTATGGTTGGTTTTTTTTTCCCCCTTTTTAGGAATGTTGTAGATATTAAGCTTTACTGCCTCATGGAAATGTTATTTTTAAAAAGCTGTGCATATCAAAAAGATTGTGTTTTTATGCTAGATTTTCATATTCATAAATTTGACAGGCAGGTTAAATATATGTGTGCATGTGCATATGGCAAGGTTTTTTTACATGTTTGAAAAGACAAGGATTATAGAATTGTAACTCTGAGATATGGAAGTTACACCTTACTATCTGTCCAGGCCTTGGATTCACTCATGTAGTTGTATGTAACTGGACACCATCTACACTCATATCTCCTTTCTCCTTGGCTTATAGATAGAATGCCCGGCTTTGAGCTAGACATGTAGCTCCCTAATGCTATATTACTCAACTTCCCTTCCAAATAGGATGGCAAAATAACAGGTCAATGTAAGCAGCCAGATTACATGGAAGCTTCTGAGAAACCACATTAAAATATAGCTGGATTACTTTGCACGTTTTTATAGGTCCTTTCTTTGTCCCACTACCTGGGATGTGTGTATCAAAGCTGGAATTTATGCAATCATTTGGACACTGAGGACTGTATGCAGACTGCATAAAACCTAGAAGATGCCTGAGTCCCCTACAAACTCACAAAGCCATATACTATCCCTGGAAATCTAGCTTAAGGCTTATTTTATGGGGGGAAAAAACAGGAGCAGAGAAAAAATCTTTCTTGTTTACACAGTCATTATTTTTTGAAGCTCACATCCATAACAATTGATATAGTTAGGTAATATACATTATCCTGATTTAAAGATTGAATCATATGAGGTCCAGATAATTTGTTTCTGTCCAAGGTCACAGATTTCTGTGTACTAAGAAAATCTCTGGTATCCACATTTTTGAGCCTTGGTTATTACTCTTGCTGTTTACATCATGCCTGCAGCATTTAATGAAGCCTGTGTAGGAGATACCACAGTTTAGTGAAGTTTGTCGGATTTGCAGTTAGGCCAACCTGGCCACCTGTCAGGTGGGATTATCTACTAGGAGTACCTCCTCATAAATTTGCTGTTTGTTAGGAGAGACATTTTTATTAGAGAGTAGAAGGCCCAACAGCTCACACATGTATAATTTACATACATCCAGTTCTATCTGTGACTCTGACATGATTATCTCCAGTTCATCAAAAATAAATGTAATCAAGTATCTATAGATATAATTATAAATATAAATATAAATATATATCATTAGCACATTTTCCATGGTAAAACTTTTAGTGTGCTGTTTTGAAGTGCTGATGCTTTGGGAAATTTTTAAATGTTGTTATTAATATGCATGGTTAATATCATGACATTTATTTCTAAGAACTGAGTATTTAAGATTCTATTAAAGCTGTGAAAAGATGTGGGAATCAAAAGGTTACACCTGATAAACTTCCAGAAGAGGGCAAGGAATTCTTCATCGTTAAAGGCTATACAAAATTCTCATCTTGGGAAGGGATGCTTCTAAGCATCAGAATTAAAATAAAATTTTATCATTGACTCTCAATGTCAAAATGTGATTATCTTACCCCAGCCTACCCTCATCTCCGAACTCATGCACACACACACTCTTTTCAGACTTATAAAGGAATTTGAGTCTTTTAGTGCATCCTCTTACCTGATGCCAGTAACCTTTCTATAGCATTTAAACAATTGAATCATTTGTTTTAAGAGTGCCTACTATATGGATATTACTGTTTTAGAAGCTGTGGGTCATACAAAATAAATAAGGCAAGGCATTCTATCTTCAGTAATTTAAAGTATAGCATCAAAAGACATAAGCATTAATAATTAAACGCAAAGTTAGATGGAGTGAAAAACACTGTTTCAATTCAGATAAACTCCTCTACTTATAAGAACGTTAAAAACTCAACTAACTGGGTCACACTTTTTTTTACCCAACTTTGGTCTATGGATATTCTTGCCTTTCTTACAGATTTCATGTATTGATTAGGGGCAATATGTATAAATTACACAACATAGTCCATGTATTTGATGCTCAGGAATGGGTGTGAGTGTTAGCTATGATGATAAAAAAATTATGAGAGTGTAAAGGACCTGTGATTAAAGGAGAATAAAGCAAATTTTGAAAAATGCTTCAGCTGAAAGGAGACAATTAGGAACAGTAGATGTAGTTTGGATTCCAAGTGGGTAAAAAGTATCCCAGAAAAGTTGAATGTAGCTAGATTGTCAGGGTTCAAGTGGGTAAGGTGATTTAAATTCCATGAATGTCCACAAAGAGCAAGGGGAATTTATTTAAAAAATAAAAGCATCACTTTTTATAGAGTCGAATCTTCTTATTCTTAGCCTGAGATAGCTCATTATCTGCCCCAATTCTATAAGCTCTGTTGTTTTGGGTACACAGGATTCAGTTCTAATCAACTAAACAATGATGGAGCATCTATATTGTGTGATAACTCCACTCAGAATTTTGACTTTTCCGAAGCTGGCCAAACATTGTATCAGTGCCCAAGGATGTTAAGTGTAAAGGAGATGGCAATGTGAAAAAAAATATTCGATGATGTAACATGGAGCTGACCTGGCCCCACCCTCTGTAATATACTCACATTCATCACATACTTAAAGGCATAGGAATGATGGAAAAATTTTATATTTCAGGCATAAAGGATACAAAATTACGTAGACATTTTGATTACAGTCATTGTCACTGCTTCTTGAAGAAGGTTATCAAATGGCTTGTGGTCGTTTTTTTCCAGTGGTAGAATTATAAGTGATAGTGCCTCCAAATTTTCTGTGGCAGTTGGATAACTCTTATAATAGTACAGTATTTTATTATTTATTTCTTCTCTTCAGGGCAGCAAGAATCAACACTGTTAGTGTGTTTGATATTGTTGACTTTAGAAATGAGTGTTTGGATCTTAATCTCATTTTTATTAATAGGATAAAAGTAATATGCAATATGTTTATTGTTATTTAAGGGAAATCTTCATAGAGATATGTATTATTGATAAATATAATAAATAAAACAAATAAAATAAAAATAAAAATTCATTTTTCTATTCTTCTGTTTTCAATTCAAAACAATATATTTGCTCTTAAAGTAAAATCTGGATGTATTAGAAACCTAAATCTTAAAAAAAATAATTTTAAAAGCTAAATTTAAAAAATACATAGGATAATATCATAAATAATAAAATACCTTCAGAATGATCACATTCATCATGTTTATTTAAATATGCCTAATCATATAGGAATATTTGATACATTTGATGGTATTAAAATGAAAAATAGCTTCTATGACAGAGGATATCATAACCAATGTGAAAAGAGATACTAAAAAGGGAAAGTATATATCTGCAGTGCATATGAAAGATAAAGTGTTAGTACAGACTCTACACAGAAGTTCTAGAAGTCAATAATAAATGTTAACACAATATAAGTGGGCAAAGGTTATGGATAGGTAATTCTCAGGATAGAGGAAGTTATTGCCAATATATATACAGGAAGACACTAACCCTCACTTGTACGAAGTTCATATTAAAATAATGAGATTTATAAACTGTATTATTCATCAGGCAAAACAATTAAAAGCCTGACAGTACCAATTCTTGGCAATGACCTGAAGTAATGGGAACTTTTATATACTCCAACCTATCCAGAGATCCCTTGGGCAATATTTAATAATGATTCAGTAATGTCCTTCCATGTATAGAGTGACTACATAGTCTCCATGCATGAGATCCCAGGTTATAACAATTACCTGAAAAGAGCTATCAGAAACTATGGCAATGACTCCCAAGGGAGTGTCTACAAGATCATGTGAGAGAAAACCTACTTTGTGTTAAGAATAGAAGAGAACATACAGGTGACTTCTTATCAGGATATAAAGACTTTGTGGCCACCATAGATACACTTGCAGAAAGGTCTGCAAATGTGCATTTATACAATATTTGTAATGACAACACGGAACAAGCAAAAAGAACAAAATCCTTATGGTCCAATGATAGAGCAATGGCAATGGATAGATGTGATTGCATTCATACGTAGATTTAAAATTAATTAGCCATATGCCATATTAACATATATATCAGCCTATGTAAATTATTAAACATAATGTTTAGTAAAAAAGCCAGTTGTAAAGCAGTGTGTACATCACCCCTTTGAGGAAAAAATTACATACAGGCATCAATATTATATATTTAAGTGTGTGTGTGTGTGTGTGTGTGTGTGTGTGTGTGTGTAATGTATGTGTGGATATATACATTTAAATGTATACACATTTATGTGTATTTATTATACATATATAAACATACATGCATACATACATACATACATACATACATATAGGAATTTAAAACATAGAACTGATGGTCTGTTACCTTGAGGTAGAATTATTTTAGGACATTGGATTTCTCTTGGAAATCAGAAGCGTTTTGTCACACATATAATTTTTTTCCTAAAAAATACATCTGAAATAAATATAGGAAATGTTAATATTTGTTGGAACATATATGCCTGTTGTAGTTTTCCCTTTAATTTTGAAAAATGTCATTATAAGAAACAACAACAAAAATCAGAAGGTGAAAAATATGTGCTATGGAAGCACAAAAGAAAATATTAACTTTTGGCTGAGAGAAAACAGAGACTTTCTGAAGCAGAGGATACTTGAGATCTTGAATGATACACAGAGTTCGCCCAGCCAGACAAGAGGGAGGTTTTATCAAGCAGAGGCAATGTTGATTTGGAGTAGGGAAAGAATATTTGCAAGGTAAAGTATTTAAAGAGTGCAGAGGATCCATTAGAAACATATTTAGGAAAAGGCTGCTTAAGAGAAATTTGATGAAATTTAGGCATAAGGAGGCAATGATGAGGAAGGAATTGGATAAAAGTCAAATGTTAATGAAGTATAAAGCAGAATGGTGGCTGAGGACTATCCACAGCATTTGATCTGATTTGAAAAGAGTCTCAGTGTAGTATAATTTGAATTCCAAGGGCAATGGAACAGGGAAGTGGCAGCAGACATCCTAGGCCTGCTTTGGGTGTGCTTATTGGAGAAGAGAAATTATATAGAAAAGTAAGTTAGCTCAGCTGGTTAGATAAAAGGTTGTTGCTGTTGTTATATCTTTTGTTTTTAAGCATGTAGGATACTTGGGCATGTTTCTAATCTGAGGGAAAATAATCAGAAAAAAAAAATTATGAGGACCTGGAAGTGATGGACCAGCTTATCCCACAATGAAAACAAAAAAGAAAAATTGATAGTGATACAGAGAGATGGTTAGATGGAGAGAAGAGGAATGGAAATCTTGTAGAGGACCTTGATCTTTGCATGAGAGTGGAAAAAAAAAACAAAAAAAACAGAAAGTTGTTGCCAGCTTGAAGAGGGTAGAAATAGTTTAGAAAGTATGCTGAAGGCAGTAAAGTTAGGCATTGGCCCACCTTCATGCCTGATGCTAGGTGCAGAGTTCATCCCATTTTCTGAAATTTCTCACCAGAGCTTGTGGTAACCTGTATTGCGTTATACTGTGTCTCTTTGTATACCTATGTTTCTTTCTGGAATGGTCACCAGCTTCTGCCAGGCACATAGTATGCACTTAATAAAGGTTTCTGAAATTGATAAGCAAAACATTGCATTAGTCAATTCAAAAATTATATTAGAATTTTCTGTCTCCAGTCTACACTCTGGCACCAGGGAGAAGCTCTATGAATTTAAATAGAAACTTGGTGGGACAGTTCTTAGACATGGATAAGAACCATGCAGAAGTTCTAGTAGAACAACCAAGCAGATGTTCTAGTAGTATTTCATTTTCTAACAGGGAGGCCATGTGGCAATGTAAAGATTTTGGAGGGTATCAGATGGGGACTAGTCTTTTAGGGAGACCACTTTATGGACAGTGTAGATGCCTGGCCACTGCTCTGTACACCTGAAGCTGAAGCTGAATAATAATGACCATGAACTATAATTTAATGTGTTTGTGTGTGTATATATATATATATATATATATATATATATATATATATATATCATCACAGGATGTGGAGTACAGCAGAGGAATAGAGTCAATGGAATTGTAACAGCTATATACAATGTCAGAGGGGTAGTAGATGGGGGAGTATCACTTTGTGAGGGGTGTACATGTCTAACTATTACATTGCTTTGTACACCTGAAACTAATAAAAATAAATAAATAAATGTTAAAAAAAAAGGCATTGTATTTCAGGGTGTAATCCTAGAAGATAGACTATGTCACCTACCACCTAACAGCAGAGTGACCTGTGCAAGTATCTCTCCTTTATAAGAAGAGGGGGGCTTGATATGAGGACAGGTAGTTTCTCATAGTCAGTGCTCCAAACGCTTAGCTATTTTACTATTATTTGAAATAATTTCATTCCTTAAGCGCCATCCAAGAGATGCAGTGTAAAATCATTGCGGACTTCCCATGCTCACTGTACAGCCTGAGGTGGACCTCTGTTGTGTAAAGGTAGTAAGTCTTATGTTTTATCCCTGGGTAGCTAGTTGAAAGCTCTCTATACTTTAAAATCAAATTTATATGTATATTTAGCAAGTGACATGTATTAGAACTAACTTCCTTCACAGTATCAATAAACTTTGTCATGCTGCTTTCTAAAAAGCTTACATGATGTATAGGGTACCATTTTGTGAAAGTTTAAATGCAAATTTAAGCAAAAGAATTAAACATTAAAAGAAAACTCCAATGGTTAACTAAAAATACCCTAGGGAACTAAATTGAACATATACTAGATGGATGTGTCAGGTTTAGCAAAATTAAATTTTAAAAGTGTGCCTATAACAAATCTGTGATAGAGAATAAGAACTCAGGTTTATAAAGGGAAAAAAAATCAAAATGGTGCAACATGGCAGGGGGACTTGATTTATATTCCCAATTATACATGTTCTTTCCTACCAGATCGTCGAGCACATAGCTTGGATCCTCTGTGACTTGTGCCTATTACTGGATTAACAAGAAGCTACTGGTGTAGTCTGTTTGATTCTTGTATGATTTCCCCTGCAGAAATGTTTGTATGCCTCAGAGGAGCAGGGTATTCTTTTACTCTCTAGAACTAACTCCAACCCATAATCTTAATTGTTCTTTGTCCTCCACCCTCCAATGAGGAATTCTCCCCATGAGAAGAAAACAATTGGGTGCCAGTTCACTATTTCAAGAGATATAGATGAAAATATTCTTTATGTCCAGTTCTCTTTCACACCAAGGGAAAAAAATTAGCTCTTGAAAAGAATGGAATGAAACTTGAACAGATAGGAAACAATGCTTGGAGCCCAAGTGCGCAAAAGGACACACTGAGATGATCTTCCCTGGAAGTCAGCCTGAGGGGGAAACATGGAAATCAGCAGGAAGGCCGCCTCCTAGCTCACAGCGCAGGCATCATCCCAGGCGTCCTTTTTCCTGCACAAGTTGCCAGTGAGTGAGATCCAGGCCCTGACGGTGTCTCATTTGCCCAGTGGGTCAAGTCATACCTGACATACTCACCTAATAATATTGTAGGACACAGAAGATAAATAATCCTTGGAAAAGTATAAAACATTAATGAACTGTGTGAAAGTATTTATTTACGTGGTCAGATTGCAGCAGCAATGATAAGAAAGCTAGTGGTAATGTTTACACTGCAGCAAACAAGCAGATGTAAAGGGAAACATTCACTGTTCAATCAACCGGTTGAAGGAATTGCAAAATGCTAAACAGCTGGGTGTGGAAACATCCAGACATATGATAGCACAGTTCCTTTTTTTTTTTCTTTTTCTTTTTTTTTTTTTTTTTTAAATGGATTTGTCTTCAGAGCCGGGGCATTTTCCATATTTTCCATACAAGGAAGCTGGCTTCTGTCAACACCATTTTTTTGTTATTTTCTTTATAAACCATAGTAGGGTTATCTTGCATTCCATCTTCTCCATTTGAAATAGCTATTTTGAAGGAACTTTCAACTGCTTCTTTTAGAAAAAAAATGAATACATCTTCAAAGAGCAAAGATATATCATTCTTCAGGATATTTAGTAAAGGCACATCTTACAGGTTCTTAGAACAATTATTAAAGGTGTCCAATAATGAAATAGATACACAGCTTCCAAGAAACTGTTGTGTGCTATGCAAGTTCTGGTTTGTTTACAAAAGCATATTATGAGTATGAGTTGTCACCTCAACTAAAACATAAGTTCTGTATTTTCATGGAGGAACAATCTTGATCATTATCATTTTGAATCAACACGCTGACTCCTGTATCCACATCGGATTAACTTTATAAAAACATATGCTCAGTACCTGTCTATAGATTGAGTGGTGAACTGAATCTCTTTTTAAAATGCATTAGAATGAAACTCGTGCTGGAACATCTACCATCTGTAGGGAAAACAACACAACATTTTAATTTCAGAGCATGTGGTTACTGGAACTGAAGGTCCTTAATTGCATCCTTCGAAAAGCAAGGGCATCTCTATTTATTAGGCATTTATATTCAGTGCAGTGCAATGTCTTTTCTCTTTGCACTTTCTTCAGTAATTGGGTGTTGACTGTGCCTTCAGGCTAATTCAATGCTTATGTTGTTAAGATATAGACTGGCGGCTCCCGTGTGAATACTTCCTGGCTTCAGTCCTTTACCCATCCTTTTCCCAGATTCCAATAATGAATAGAGTCCTTCATTCACTTAAAGAATGTCTTTGGAGTTGCTTGTATTCTGTGATGCTCATCCATTGCACTGTTGTGTCCTTGGATTTAGACTGCAGTCTGCAGTGGTCCAGCAGCTTCGATTCCCTCCTAGGCAGCCGTGTGCTGTGGTTTCACAGATCAGAGAACTCTTTATATGACAACCTAATTCTAATCTCCACTCGTGTCCTTGCAACTGCACATGCTTATCTGAAAACACTGCTTTAACATGAACATTAACTGTTCAAAACACATCTCCGAGTATTATTTTCATGGGACCTTATAATATAAATCTTCTGCTTGGTTCTCAAAGAGTTCTATAAGCAAAATCTGCCATTCCTACATTTCTTTATTTCTGAATAGCATCACTGGACTTCTTTTGAATAGAACTTCCACCTCACTTTCTTGGGAATATATTAATATCATATTTATTGCCATTCTTATGAAAATGTTTATGTCATCCTTTCCATTCACTTTTTTTAATTGAGGTGTACTTTGCAAAAGTAAGTGCACAGGTCTTAACTGTAAAATTTGATTTAGTTTGATAAATGCATACACCTGTGTAATCCATTTATCAAGATACCAAACATTTCCACCACTTCAGAAAGTTCCTTTATTTTCCTCCAGGTATCCTTGCCAATCAATGCTGAGTTCAATCACCATGAATTAGTTTTGTCTCTTCTAAATTTCATACAAATGTTTTATTAGAGTATGTATCCTTTTGGTCTACCTTCTTCCACTCCACATGTTAATTCATGATGTTTGATCTAGCAGTAGGCTATTTTTATTGCTGAATATTATTCCCTTGAATGAATATACTGTCATTTACTGATCTATGCCCCTATTGATGGATCTTTGAGCATTTTTCAGTTGGGGGCTATTATAAATAAAGCTACTGTGAACATCTGTGAGCAAATATTTGTATGAACATATGTTTTCAAGTCTTATTGGGTAATACATGAAAATGGAATTGTGGGATCATTGGGTAGGTGTAACATTTTAAGAAACTAGCAAACTCTTTACCAAAGTGGTTTTGCCTCTGATGGAGACCCAACCCTACTCCTGGTAGAGTTCTAATTTCTTCTTATCTTTAGTAAATATAGGTTTTTGTTTCTTTATAATTTTAGCTATTCTAGTGGATATGTGATGATACTTCATTGTGATTCTAATTTACATTTCCTGTAAAACAAACAACATGGAGCCCATTCATATGTGCTTAAGGAGCATTCCTATTTTCCTTGTTCCCTTTCCAATGGGTAAAGAGTTCAGTTTTTCACCCCTTGGAATGATACATGCTAAAGAAGTTTTAGATGCCATTTATCAGATTGAGTTAGTTCCCTAGTTTGCTGAGGATTTTCTTCATGAATGTGTGTTGAATTTTGTCAACTGATTTTTCTAGATCTTTCAAGATATTATTACATTTTTCTCTTTTATTGTGTTAATGCAGCAAATTACATTAACTGATTTCAAAGATTAAATAAATCTTGCATTTCTGGGATCTACAACACTTGTGATGAAATATTCTTTTTATATGCTGCCAGATTCAATTTGCTAATTCAATTGGATTTTTTGGTCAATATTTATGACAAATACTGGTTTGTAATTGTCTTTTGTTGCAATGTTCTTTGTCAGGTTTTGGTATCAGGGTTATGATCACCTCATAAAAACAAGTTGGAAAGGGTTCTCT
The DNA here is from genome assembly GCA_033961575.1 of Aselliscus stoliczkanus. Taxonomy (NCBI): domain Eukaryota; kingdom Metazoa; phylum Chordata; class Mammalia; order Chiroptera; family Hipposideridae; genus Aselliscus; species Aselliscus stoliczkanus. The sequence continues at coordinate 89,430,176 of CM066738.1, read as the reverse complement.
TTACCTGTATTTCCGAAAGAGTTGGTAAAGACTTTTATTACTACTTTCATAAATGTTTGATAGAATTTGCTGGCATCTGACTCTTTTTGTCTTGCATTCAACATTCTTCCTGGCTTTATACCAGTCTATTTTTACTTTGTAATTACCATTATTCCACTCACTTAGGTATTTTACAGTTTCCATCCCACTCAAAAGTGTTTCCTTCTGTTTAACATCCCTTAATGCCGTGAGCTGAGAGCAATCTATCACTGCTTCAGACCCAAACTTTCATAGCCTTTCTTCCATCGATTGGGTGCTTATCCTTTTCTGCCCATTTATTGCAATGATTAACCTTCATGTTTTATATTCCCTAGAAGAGAGTAAGCTCCTCAAGTTTATCTTAAAATTGTTTTGAATCAGCAGCACATTTTACAGAATTTAGTATCTAGTTGGTAATTTATTTTTTATTTAGTTAAAACTAATGGAAGATGGATCTGTGCCTCTGACCAATTTAAAGAAATATAATAGGGATTTTTTTTACCTACTCTCCAAAAGTACAAATACACTACATGAAATATTAGCTTTTAGGACACTGCACATTAGCAAAAAAGGACAGTGATCCTTGTGAAATGGACAACAAAATGAGATAAACCTTATTATTACCCTAGCTTACTTGCCTTAAGGGAGTTTCTAGGCCACAGCATGAGGAGGTGGCCCAGTGGATTCACTGAGTTGAAGACACAGAGCTGAGAGTCCAAGAAGATCAAGGAGGGTAATGTTCACAGCACACCAGAAAGAACTTCAGAAAGAGAGACCCGGGAAGTCTGCAGGGGACTTTACTCAAGTATAGGGCAGAGAGCTGCTCTATGGATTGTGTGAGCAGACTCCCCAAGACCAGGGAGGTAAGAGTGCCGAGTGCTGACACAAGGTGGGGGAATAATGCCTGTTTCTACAATCCATAAAGGAAATCTTCATGCTTCAGAACACAGCGGGTAGAAGACCCATAAAGGTCTTGCCCAATAGTGGAAAATATGATTAGTCTTAGACTAAATGCTGCTCTAGCCCCACCTAACAAATTATTGTTTAACTAGACTACACTGAAGCTATTTTGAAAAAGAAAATAATAGAAGGATATTTTTTTCACTATCATTGTTTTAAATATTTTTGAAAAATTTCTCTTTAATGCCATCTTTGACCCATTGGATATCTATCTATGAGTGTTTTAGGCTTTTTCCTGTAATTTGGGGAGAGGGGTTCAAGTATGCTTTTTTTACTCATTTAATATTTAATTTTGATTTGTCAAGAGAACTGTTCTGTATAATATGAATTCTTTGGATTTTATGCAAACTACACTGTTATATCAATTCTGGTATAATTCATTGTCATTATTTTTTGCCCAGGATTCTAAACTCTACACTCTGTCTTCTTCTACCTTCAGCCCTCACCAGTATCCTATCCGGAGTCCGATTTGAGTTCCCAATAGCCATGTTCAAATCAACTTATGCTTTCCCCTTAGCTATTTCCAGCTAAGTGTGGAATGATACAAATACTCTTTATGGCTCATCCCTCATGCCGTTGAACAATAAACAATAGAAACATCACATTCCAGTGAGGGCATTTGGGACTTACTTGGCTTAAGCATAATTGGAATCATGCAGGATGTTCCCATTGCATTCAAGCTTATGTCCAGCATGTCTATTACATTCAATTTGTTAAGGAATTTAAATTCCTTTGTGGAAACTTCAGCTGTTAGAGCAAAATGATGTTACTTGTCTGCCTCCCCTCTCCCTCCTTTCTGCATTCACCATAGTTTTTATGATGTCTTTTATGCACATTTTTATGTGCCAGGCCACAGAATAAAAAGAGTAGCAGATTCTTTGTTGTGATGAGTCAACAAACAAACAATGTGTACTATTAATAATAATTATCTTTGACTCAATTAAGTTCTGCTAAATTCATTTGGTTTATGAGTAACTGGGAGAAGAAAATAAAGATAATATGTTTCTACTTCCATATATAGAAGGTGCCAAAAAATGTATACATATTTTAAGAAAGGAAAAAAATGTATTCAAATTACACTTGGAGCACCTCTTGTAGCTGCAGATGTCAAACGTGACTTGTATTCATCTATTGTTATAGGTATATATTATCACAATTTTAATACAGTTTTCATTTCTCAAAATGTGTATACATTTTTTTTGCACCATCTATGTGGATATATCATATCTTCCAGAAGCTTCAATGCCAATAAAGTTTCTATGGAATCACTGTCTTCATAAAGGCTCAGAATCTTTGCTTAAGTTATCATATGACATCCTTCTGAAAAAATCCTCAGAAAGAGGATTGAAATACCAAGTTGATTATCAGTAGTTATATTATTTCTCTTTCTATTTTAATCTAACTAGCTGTTTTATCTGGAACAAGTGACATGTTTTTCTCCAGGCCTCATTTTTCCACCAATGAAAAAGTTGGAGCAAATGTTCTCTAATATTTCTAGTTCTGATAATCTGGGAGTCTATGGCTCTATGAGTCTACATTTTTTTACCTTATTAGGGAGAAATTATTTAAGAGCACAAATAAGTGTTGTCCTTCTTCCTATCACTGAGTTTCTTGTCATATGGTAAAGGAAGGCTAAATAGCCTTTCAATGAAAAATTTACCACCTGTTATTCAAATTCTGCATATAGTTTTGATTACTGAGCTTTTTGCTTTGTTACTGTCTAGGACAACTTGGTACAATCATTAAACTCACTGACTTGGTGGGGTGTGGAGAAATGTGTGAAGGCAGTCAAAAGGTACAAACATGCAGTTACCAGATAAAGTTCTGGGGATGTATGTACAGCATGGTGACTATAGTTAATATTTTAAAGTTACTAAGACAATAGGTCTTAAAATTTCCCATCATAAGAAAAGTTATTTGTAACTATGTGAGGTGATGGATGTTAACTAAACTTACTGTGGTAATCATTTATATATATATATATATATATATATATATATACACACACACACACACACACATACACATACATATACATCAAATCATTATGTTGTATAGCTTAAACCAATACCAGGTCATATGTCAATTATATCTCAATAATACTGGAAACAAAATGGAAAACATTAGCCAAAGCAATCTAAATCAATCAGAGGCTCCCTCCTTCCTTCCTTCTCAACCCCAGTGCATTTCAACCAGGAAAGCAATGGCATGAAGTGGTAATAGTGGTTAAATAACAAATATTCTCTCTTACAATGTTTTATTGGTTGCTCGAGTCAAAATGATAGTTCCCCTCAGCCACTTGATTAGAAATTATATTTTCTTTCCCTATGATTCCTGCATCTTTCCCTCATCAAAAGCTGTGTTCCAGCAGAGAGCAGAGAAGAGCAGAAGCAAATTAAAAGTATATGTTATTTCCCGGAAGCTCAATCATACTCCATACCTGAATTAAGAAACGCCTGAGTGGTAAAGCATAGCTGGTTTGATCTGGTCCACCCTTAAAATCTTGAAGGGGCTGGCCCCCACAACGGATCAAAGAGAAATCATGACTTGGGCTGGGAGGAAAGTATATAGTCTGAGATTTGTTTAGCTGGAGGCCTCTAGCAGGCCTCTGAGATGGGTCATCAAAGCCACAGTGCAAATGTCTCAGTCAAACCATGGAGTCAGACGTACGGGAGGGAAGAAGCGTGATGTGCAGACACCAGGGCTCAGGCCTTCTATATGCTCAGCACAATCGGTGGATTCCTAAAATTCTCTTCAAGTGTGGCTTTCCACTGAACAGGAAATCCTAAACTTGACAGAAATCCTATTGAGACTCACTTTATTCTTCTGACAGTGTTCCCCAATTGGTAACCTGGGAACTACTTATCTTCCAGTTTCTTGGTGAAATATACTAACTCACAGGCCCTACTGCCAGATCTGCTGAATCCACTGTGAAGATGTGTCAGGGAATCTGCATGTTTCAGAAGTTCCCCCACACTTCTTCCGAGACTTAATTTTTCACTGAACAATAGCAGCGAGAGCCTCCTTTCTAACCAAATGCAAATGAACTAACCTTCTCCTACAAGTGGAATGGCCCAAGTTCCATTTATTTTTCCTCTTAGGAATTAGAATTAACTTCAATGTTATCTTTGTAGCCAGTAAGGTTTGCACTAAATTAATCAAAATCACCATGCCCTATAAAAATGATAAGAAAAATAAATCATACGCACATACACATGCACACAGATATCTGTATGTATATATCTATATATCTATATTATATATAGATATAATAGATAGACATTACTTACATATTATTATCTATATATGTATCTATATATCTAAATTATATATTTATGTATATATAATCTCTATGTATACTATATGTATATATTTCACACTCTTTTTATATATAGCTATAGGTGCAGGTACATATCTATAGATATTATATATATCTAAGATAGATAGATAGATAATAGATAGATAATAAAGGACAAAAAAAAATGGGTAGGTTCTAGAGTTCTTATTACTGTAGCTGGCCACAAAGCTAGATTAGTATGTTTAACTTATTTTCTCTGATGCCCATTTAATATTCCTCTTGCCTTCAGCACTAGTTTGTCAGAAGTCTTTTTTTTTAAATTAATTAAAAAGTTTATTAGCCATAGAAAAACACTGATTCCTTAAAACCAATTCTCGTTAAGTTCCCTGTAAAATAGCAAGCTTACAGAAAATTTTTTTCACATGAACAGAAAACCACTATGCTTTTGGTCCAAGATATGCGGGATGTTTTCTTCCTTCTTCTTCAGGTGACAGACAGATAGATGGATGTAGCCAAATCTATGAACGCGTGCACTTGCCCCAAATGTGTAACATAAATACAGAAACAATGAACAGAAGACTCATAACCAATACTGGAACAGGGCCAACTTTGAGGCCAGGGGAATCTTCTGTGTAGAATCGCCACATCCCTCCAGTGCCAGCTGAGGTCGTACGGCCTGCGCTCCTCGTTCCACAGCTGGCTTTTTTTCTCTGCCGGACCGTGGAACCCGACGCCCGGGCGGCCACTGCTTTACTGGGAGAACGTCCTGAGGAGCCCATGTTAGTGCCACTGGGGGTCGGACCAGGCATGCTGGAAACTGGAGGGTGACAGGGGCTGGAGTGGACTCTCGGAAAGCAGTGGAGCTCAGAAGTCTTTTACTGGAGGGAAATCTACATATATCACAAATCCTGAAGAATCTGAGTGTGATAGTTAACATTACCACGTACTGTATACTTGAATCTGAGTCACTTTTGAGTAGCAGAATGTAATATTACTATACTAATAATTATGCTGGTATAAAATGTATAAATGAAGACCATCTGAGGCAAACCAGGGCATTTGCTTGCTCTATGTATTATGTGGATTTCTCTATTACTCTTTCAAATGTGACTAATGGACACGGCAGTACTAAGAGGAACTTCAGAGTATTGTACATGTCCTCTATAGGTCTATCCTTTCTTGCCTCCATTACAGATATCACTTTCTCTATAATAGTCAAGATTAATTACCCTAACAAACATAGGGAGCATAGGAGAATTGTCCCTTCTATGTCTGACAGTTCAATATCATGAGGAGCCAAAAATAGCTAAGAGACAATCCAAATTTCCAATTTAAAAATCTTGTATGGTCTGCTCAAGAAGGGTTCTTTCTTGGAGATGAAGACCTCCAAATCTGAGGTCCCTAAAGTGAAATTGTTAGTAAACAGGAATTTGTGAATGATTCATTATATGTATACTAGGAGGTATGCATCACATTCCCATCCTTTGTTTCTCTATCATTGTACTTTGGTGATGGGAAAGAAGCATCATGTATTAGAAAGCATCTCCTAACTGGTGTGCAACTAATTCAAAAGGACAGTCCACTGTATAGTAGTCAGTTTTTTTTCCCGAGTGATGGCAATACCAGTGCATTGCTTCAGCATAAGCTCACTGCTGCACCTTTTTGCTACCAAATAAGTTTTTTGATCAGAAGTAATGTAGTCTGGGATGTTTGGGTGATGAATAAGGCAATCAGGTAGTCCATAGATAGTATTGCTGGCTCATGTTTGTTGGGAAGGCAATACAAATTTACATCCAATGTAATGCAATGCAAATGAGAACGAAGTGCTCAGTCCATAATCTACAATGGGTGGTTTCCAATGGCACTTTCTGGCCTCAGATGACTAGCTGCCCCTCGCCCCCCCCTCGCCCCCCCATATGCTGATAAATTGAGCAATCAGTAGTAGTATCCAGATTGGTCTTGTTGGGGATCATCCATGTTTTGTTTTGTTTTGTTTTGATTTTTAGTTGGGCTATCCTGCCACCTGTTGGCAGCTCAGCTGGGGCTGGGAATCAAACTGGCGACCTTGTTGCTCAGAGCTCACACTCTTGCTCTTAACCAACTGAGCCACTCAGCCAGCCTGGATCATCCATGTTTTTAACCCATAAATAATGTATCTCCTTTTCACTTTGGTCCCTAGTTTAGGAGCCAAATAAGTCACAACACAGATGGCTGAGTGTGAAATAATAAGATTAGATATGGTTATGGATATGGATGTGGATATAGGTAGTAGTGGGGAGAGAGAGAGAGAGAGAGAGAGAGAGAGAGAGAGAGAGAGAGAGAGAGAGAGAGAGACTAGATATAGATATAATCTCCCTATTTTCAGAAACAAGGCTCCTAAAAGCCTTATAAATAGAATTGCTAGGAGACTCTTTTGTTCTAACATTTAGTCTTTGACCAGTTCCCTGCACAGAAGTCCTAAAACTCTTGTAATTTCCTCAGTAATAAGAACACGAGGAGCGTCTTTTGTTCTAATATTTGGTCTTTGACCCGGATTCCTGACAAAGAGCTCCTAAATCCCTTGAAATTTCCTGGGTGATAAGAGGCATTTTGTTCTAATAAGATGATTCCGGGAGAATTCTGGATAAAGGCTGGTCACCAGAAAGATCAAGTCATGATTAAAGCTTGGAATTTTTGTCTCCCCCCTGCCCCGCCCCTGCCGCCTTCTCGAGAGAGGATGGAAATGCAGTTAATTACTGATGAAGCCTCCATAAAAATCCCAATTGTATATTCTTTGGCGAGCTTCCAAATTGGTGAACACATCCACTTACGGGGAGGATAATGCACTCTAACTCCACTTCATGGGGACAGAAGCTTCTGCACTCCCAGGTGTTGCCTTATATACCCCTTCATCTGGCCTGGCTATTCATGTTTGTCCTTTATAGTATCTTTTTTTTTTTTTTTGAGGGCAGTGTCACTGGCCCTCATATGTGGGACCGAACCGGGGCCGCTGGCTTCCCAGGCCAGCGCTTAACCACCGCGGCACTTGGCCAGCCCTATAGTATCTTTTATTATTTAATAAACTAATAATTGCAAGTGAGTGTTTTCCTGAGTGTATGCGCTGTTCTAGCAAACAATCAAATCCAAGAGGGAAGTTATGGGAACCTTCAATTTGTAGCCAGGTCTGACAGAAGTTGTGCATAACCTGGGAACTACTATGTGCAATTGGCTTCTGAAGTGGGGAGCAGTCTCCTGAGACTAAGCCCTTAACCTGTGGGGTCTGCACTAACTCCTCTTATGTCAGAACTGAATTGAATTATAGGATACCCAGTTAATGTCACAAAGAATTGCTTGGCGTGGAGAAAAAAAAAAGACATCTCATATCAGACATATTGTGAGTGTGAGAGGAAAGGAGAGACATATAGGAGAGAGTTTTTTTTCCTATATACTGAGGAAAAAGGCTGAAAGAGTTATCTTGTCTACCAGATTTTTGAGAAACCAGTGAACATTTCATAAAAATATATAATGTATATTATTATATAATGGGTTTATTATTATTTTAAGTAAATTACTAAGTAGATTTCTTAATTTTTTCACAATTTTAATTTCTAATGCATTAAGTATCAAAAGATACGTCCACATAAACAAAAGTTCTTTGGGATTTCAATAAATTTTAAGAGTGTACAGTTTTCTGAGACCAAAAAGTTTGAGAACAGCTTCTTTAAAGAGTAGTAGTTATCCACTAAGGACAGCAGAACTTTGCTCCAAACTGTTAGGAGCCCACACTGTGATTTTCTTATCATGGCTTTTCAGAGCCTCCATACAGCATTCTAATCTGCCATGGCCTCATAAGAGCCAAATGGCTGAGCTGCTTGAATTGCATTCTGGACCAGGTGAAAGGCTTATTTTTCTCCAGATATTACTCAAAGTTTACAGTTTGGGGACTGCTCAATAAATAACTAGAAGCAAAACTACCAAATATGTCGTATGTGGTCTCTAAAATACTAACATCCCTTCCAAAAAGTTGATACTTTCTTATTAGTTGTGGCTGCAAGTTGCTAGAATTTTTCTCTTAACGGCAATAACCCACAGGCCACAGATGAATGATTTCTGAAAATTTCATCAAGTGGCAGACTCCTGAATTTTTATGGGGTTTACCTTCTGAGTTCTGGATATAACAAATTCTCATTACCAAGACATGAGATTTCTTGCCATATTCATCTTATGAGGTCCTATCAGCAGAGAAAATCAATGTAGTACCCCTTGCCACCACACATGCATAGCTTCTGCCATTATCAACATCCAGAACCAGAGTGGTACATTTTGTTACAATTGATGAACCTACATTTACACATCATAATCACTCAGAGTCCATAGCTTACATTAGGGTTCACTCTTAGTGTTGTACACTCTATGGGTTTGTACATGTGTATAATTACCTGTATCTACCATTATAGTATCATGTGGAGTATTTTCACTTTCCTAAAATTCCTCTGTGCCCCATCTATTCATTCTCCACCCTCTATTGCCCATCTCCTGGTAACCACTAATCTTTTGACTGTGTCCATAGTTTTGCCTTTTCCAGAATGTCATATAGTTAAAAATCATACAGGATTTTGCCAATTCAGATTGGTTTCTTTCACTTAGGGATATGCATCTAAATTTTCTCCATGTCTTTTTGTAGTTGATTACTCATGTCTTTTTTTTTTTTTTTTTTGTGGGCAGTGTCATTGGCCCTTATATGTGGGACCAAACCGGGGCTGCTGGCTTCCCAAGCCAGCGCTTAACCAACCGCGCCACTTGGCCGTCCCAACTCATGTCTTTTGAGCACTAAATATATTTCATTGTCTGGAAGTGCCATAACTTATTTATCCATTCACCCACTGAAGGACATCTTGGTTGCTTCCAAGTTTTGTCAATAATGAATAAAGCTGCTATCAACATCTGTGTGTTTAAAAATGTGTACTATAAACATCTGTGTGACTTTTGTGTGGACATAAGTTTTCAACACCTTTGTGTAAATACCAAGGAGCATGATTGATGGATCATCAGGGAAGAATATCATTTGGTTTTGTCAGAAACTACCACTGTCTCCCTAAGTGGCTGTACCACTTTGCATTCCCACCAGCAATGAACTAGAGTTCCTGTTGCTCCACATCCTCACCAGCCTTTGATGTTATCAGTGTTTTGGATTTTAGTCATTTTAATAGTGGCATCTCACTGTGTTTTGGTTTTGTTTTATTTTGTTTTTTAATTTGTATTTTCCTGATGACACATAATGTGGAGCATCTCTAATGCTTATTTGCCATCTGTATGCCTTTATGTGATATATTGGTTAAGGTCTTTGGCCCATTTCTAATCAGGATGTCTGTTTTCTTATTGTTGAGTTCTAAGACTTCTTTGCATATTGAAATTTCTGTGATCCAAATATACAAAAGATATCTGATAAAGACACCTTTTATCGGATATATCTTTTGTACATATTTTCTCCCAGTCCATGGCTGGTCTTTTTATTCTCTTGTCAGTATGTTTCTCAGATCAGAAATTTTAAAATTTTTTTTTTTTTTTTTTTTTTTTTGAGAGCAGTGTCACTGGCCCTCATATGTGGGACCGAATCGGGGCCGCTGGCTTCCCAAGCCAGAGCTTAACCACCGCACCACTCGGCCGGCCCAGAAATTTTAAATTTTAATGAAGCCTAAATTATCAATCCTTTCTTTCCTGGATTATGCCTTGGGTTTTGTAATCCAGGCCATCTTTGACTGAAATATTCAGATAATTAAGCAAATGAAGGGGTCAGGGTATAATTTATTTGAATTATTGTTGCTAAAGTCATATATTATATGGCAGTGATGTATTGGGTTGTTGGAAAAGCCACGATGCATTTTTGTGACGAAAAACGTAGAAAAAAATACGTCATGACTTTCCCGACAACCCAACATATCTTGCTATTTCTGCAATTTAGGAAGGCCAATATTAGTATTAAATTCCAAATTCTTGTATCAATTTGTATAAGCCATGAAATATTGTTAAGAGTACTTTATGAATTAAAAATATAGGCTAAATGTATGGCTTCAGAATATTCAAGTGAGAAAACAAGCACATTTCACTGTTTACTCTCAGGTTCAATTTCACTTCAGGGAACCTCTTTGCAAATCCCTTTAAAGTGCTGAGTTAAAGGAATGAAGGGAGCTTGTTAGGAGCCTAAAGTTGGCTAAATTTAGATATGTAAATGAATCCTCAGGGTTGCTTATTCTTCATAGGCAGTCTGTGCAATCTCTCTCTGCCTTTTCCTTTTTTCTTACCTCACCCCTAATTAAAAGAGTAGTTCAGTTATGGGGTTACATTCCCTGTGTTGACCTAGATATTTGCCTGATTTCAGAAAGGGTTGAAGCCTGTACACCACAGAGAGGTGTCAATTATGGGGTGAATGGTACCAGTAAATGGAGGTGGACGTTTCCAGTCAGCTGAGTGGGAAAATATGGACTGAATTAAGGAGAATTTTCTAAGCATAGTATCTCCTAGAAATGACATACAGTCCTGGGATGAGGCCCAAGTAAAATTATGGCAATTTTGAGTTTGATTGGAAATTGGAGAAACTCACACAGACCCATTCATGTAGGGCAGCACTTGGAACAAATTGGTGCCATTTGTAATGAGACACAAAGCCCCTCAGCCACTGAGAGCAAAACTCTAATCTATTGTAATATGTTATCTTAGAATCAATGCTTATAGCATATAGAAAATAAATAAAATTATTGTCTTTTAGGTGCTTAAATAATAAGCACCTTCATTTTTCTTTTTTCTTTGGGTAACAGAGAACCAGTCAACTTAAATAATGGAGATTTTATTGACAGAATAAATATCAAAGGATTTAGAAATACAATCATAAATCTATCAGGAACCCAAGTAGCTGTATAGGTAGAAAATTAAGTCTCATCCTCATTGCATCTCTGATTTTTTTCTGAGTTCAAATTCCCTCCATCTCTTAACCAACTGCTTCAATGCTCTCACTATTTTTGCTCCATCATTACTTTATCCTTCAGAGGGCTCTTAGCTTCCCATAATTCTAACTTCAGTTCACTGTGTTGATTTGTTGCCTTCTAACTCAACCAAGTGGTTCCTTCAGTCCCACCATATTCCTAAGAGAAGAAATGTGAGGATCAGCTCACCTTGAAGGCCAGTACACCATAGTTTTATATAATTGGGCTGCCCCAATTTTTCTGTGTTACAGGCTTTTGTATTTGTGTTAGAGGACTAATTCCAAACTTTAATTATCTTGTTAGTAAGAAGCCTTTAGGCTTTTCAGTTCATAAAACAAAACACAAAAAAAGTGTGACTTCACACTGTTTTTCTATTATAAGCCTTGTTCCATTGGGAGATACCCTCCCCTTCTCCTCAGATATCTTTCTTGGCTACAGGAAAACATTTGGGTCTTCCTTCACCTCACTGGTGGTTTGAGATGGTTTCAGACTGATTGACTGGACATCTGTATGACAGCACCAGTAAACCACCTCAACACTCAGTGGCTTACAATGATGAGCATTTATTTCTTCTTGTTCATATCTGGGGGTCAACTGAGGTTCAGTGAATTCAGGTGAAGTTGGCTTTAGCTTCGAGACTGCAGAGAAGCTCCATGCAGTTACCCAAAGAATTTTCTTCTCATAGCAGAAGTCAGCAGTCTAAGAGGACATATTCAGGCAAAAGTTATGTTTCCAAGTATCTGTTCAGGTTGTAGCTGCTAACATCTCATTGGAAAAAGCAATTTTCAGGCCAAGCCTAAATTCAAAATACTCCAGTCTTCATGAGACCCTGGAAATCATGTACATGTATAACAGTAGTACAGGAGAAAAAAGAACTGGGACCAATAATCCAATCTAAAAAAAAACCCTCCACAAGTCACCCCTAGTTTACTCTTCTCCATTGGGTATGGTTTCTGAAACTTTCAAGATTTGCTGCTTCCCAGAACTACATCAGGGAAGAGGGTTACAGGTTCTTCTATCCTCTCTCTTCCACCTTCTCTATTGCTTCCTCTAAACCCCACTTCCAAGATCTGTTGAGAATTGGGAAGGACACTGTTGGACCCCTAGTCAGCATTCCCCATTCCAACACAGCTGTCACTCACCCTTTGTCTACCCTCTAGGCAGGGGAGTGTTTAGGTCCTTGGTGTGAACAGAGAGCTGTTTATTTTGTATTTGTTTATCATTTTACCTTTTAAATAATTTTCTAAAATGAACATGTTATTTTCATATTAACCAAAAGAAAACCCAGTTGATCTACTTTTATAAAGGGCTGAGTGGATGATATCTGAGTTGTCCTGTCTATGTCACGAACAGAAGGTGGAGGAACCATTTATTTGATAAATAAATCCCTGCAAGTGTGACATTATGCTTTTAGGAAACCTCACAGCCAGTCTAATTTCACCTGACTGAAGTCACTCATTTTTTTCACTTCCTGACAGGTCGGTGCGACTGGTTCCTCCTCGTAGCCATCCAACCACCCCCTGTCCAGCCAGGTTCCCTGTCCTCTCTCTTGCTCATAAGGTCTCCTGGTCTAGACCATCAAACCAGACAGCAATAAAACACTAATGCAAAAGTCATATGTGCTTAATTCTTCTCTTTTAAGGAACCAATATTGATGCTTCTCAAATATGTATTCGTATTACTAAGGCTGCCCTCTTCTTAAATATCAAAACACACTGTCAAGAAAAGCCCTGGTGTGTTTCCTTGACACCTCAAAATGAATATGAGTCACTCTATTATCCCTCATGGAGGAAGGGCTCATTTTATTATTGATATTTATTTATTTATTTATTTATTTATTTATTTATTTATTTATTTATTTTTAAAAGATTTTATTGGGGATTGGGGGAGAGGAACAGCATTGGGGAATTGGGGGAGGGGGGACAGACAAGTTGCTGTCCTTTTGTTCTTCAGTCTAGTTGTGGAGGACGTTGCTTCACTGGCCCATGTTGGTATCATCATTGCACTCTTCCCGGATGAGGCAGATCGCTCACCGGCCTCTGGATGGTCGCTCACCGAGGCTATTGGTAGCTCACGCTGGCTGCGGGCCACTCACTGTAGCCTATGGCAGCCCACTGCAGCAGGGGCTGCAACCCACACCATCGCCAGGGCTCGCACAGCCCGTCTCCAGGTGGAGCTGTTGTTAGCTGTAGAGGGCAGTGTCACTGGCCCTCATATGTGGGATCCGAACTGGGGCCGCTGGCTTCCCCAAACCAGCTCTTACCCAATGCGCCACTCTGCTGGCCCAGGAAGGGCTCATTTTAGACTCACTTCTAATGGGGAAAAGAGAGTCTTTAGCTTTATTAAAAAGAATTTTAGTCTTTATTCATCCACCTAAGGTAGTGTTCTGAGGAGGCCTCACTCATCTAAGTGCTTTGGAAATGTCTCCCTTAGGGTAGCTGTAGCTCTACCTATGTGCAAGACTGATTCTGTTACTATAATTGGTCAAAGGAAACTAAGGTAGATGCTTTCAAACTGAGAGACCTATAAACGTAATCTAGGTAGCAAGCAGTTTGTTGGCCATCAATGACTTAGCAATTGAATATATGCTTCTGGTAAGTGGCAATCATGGGTCAGCTTTGTATTCCTCTCTTACTCCTCCAAATGGATGTAACCAGACAATGCCAAACAATGGTGCCCAGGTGATAAAAATAAGGAGCTATCCCAAATGATAAATTTCTAGTCATAAATATGTCACAGGTGAAAAAAGAAAAAGGTGTCCTTGTTTCACATCTACATCAATTTGATTATTTTATGGTAAAATAGTGTATAAGAACCTTAATTCTGTAGTTTAATATAAATTTGAAATATAGAATAAATATAAGTTGAAAGCCAATCACTGAAAAAAAAAATATATCTCCACATTTTATAACAGAAATACTGACAACACTTACAAGACCCTTGTCCTGAGCTTATGTTAACTGAGTTTGGGAGACAGTTATGTAAGTTTGAGAGTTTCCTTTTAACTTTCACACCTAATAGAGGACAAAGACAAAAACCTATGTACTCTGTATACACACACACACATATGAGTACTAATTACTACAAGTTCGTACCCATATAGGCAGTTTAATGTATAAACCAGAAGTCACTAGTTTATTAACTTTGCCATTTGTCTGGAAAGGGGACTGTATGGACCTTTTTAAATATAATCATAAACATTTCACTTTTGTTCTTTTACCTTCAAAATAACAAACAGGTTTGACCAAAGCTAGGGGAAGTGTCTTTCCTATTTGTTACATACTGTTTCCAGAGTTTTCTGGAAATCTTAAAAGAAATAAATATGCAATGAAATAAGCAAGAACATCTTTTAAAAAGAGCACTTTTAAAATTAAGAAAAAGCTTTCACACATCATAAATTTCAACAGCAAACCAGTAAACTCTGTGAGGTCAGGGAATTGATTTGTTGGTTGTTTTGTTGGTTTGTTTATTTTATTACTGTATCCCAAGTGCCTTGATCAGTTTCTAGCATGTGACCAATAAACAATAAATGTTTGATGAAGGAATAAAAATCTTGGGAATGAACCCTTCATTTTTTCCCCACAAAATATATGGTCAAGAAAACCCTTCATGGTTGGAGGCATCAGTATCAGGTTTCCCAAACCAGAGGACGAAAGAACTGAGAATCCCTGAACCAGATACTGACCATCTTCTACAATGCAGGTAAAACAACTGTACAGTTTAGGGTGGTGTTATGGAACAGGAGATTAGTAGAGTATTTTCAATCAAGATGATCCCTCTAATTATCGAAAGAATGCTGCCCCTGTGAAGAATTAAAAAGTGTAGAGGAAGTAGAGATATATGTAGAGAAAATCAAAGTATAAAACTTCAGGCAAAAGACAGTAACAGGATTATAGCCTAATCATTGTGGGAAAACTAACAAAAGAAAGGGAAAATAAGAATACAGGAGACCAGGATGAGAAAGTGCAAGGGCGAGTCTCATATCACTTCCACAGGTTTCCAGGATAAGCAGTTCCCAAAAGGAGTTGAGGAACAAAAACAGTGAAGCACAACTCGATAGAAAGTGTTGATTCCAGCACCTAGGACAGTACCTGCTATGTAGGAAAAGCTCTGGAAGTTATTTGTTGAATATTGAAATATGAATTCTTTTATTCTCAGTATATCTGCTTTTGGGAATTCTAATTATTATTATTTTGATTTTATTATTATGATTATAATTATGGCAACCAAATTTGGTGAAAAATAAAATAGTAGTACTCCAGTTCCTCTCCATCACTAATACATCAACTGACATTTTTCTTGTTTGAGTATTGGTTTGTCCATTTATTAGTTATCTCTCTATTAGATCAAAAGCTTCATGAGTAGATGGACTTAATCCATTGCATACCTGTGGCATCCTCAGGGCCTTGAATAGTTCCTGGCTCATACACAATGCTGAGTGAATATTTGTTAATAATAATTTTAAATTAATAATAACCAAGATCATACATACAATGGGCTCTAGGGTTACCTGTCTGGGAATCAGCCTATATCATTATGGTATAATGTACCCCCTGCACCTGAAATAGTTCCTTAAGAGCTTCCCAGCTTGCTAGAGTATGAAAATAATTCCTTTAAATTAAGCATTGTCCTTCCCCTGTTAGTCTCATTTAAAATGAAAATATCCATTAAAGGAATAACAGAATAAGTCCCTTTCAACTGGATTGCTAAACTGTGCAATGATATTCTTATCTACTCTCAGGGCATGAAACTTCCAGGTAGTCTGAGTTCCTAATGTTTCCCCTTGGGCCAGTGTCTCCAAATGCTTTGTGTTGACTAGGAAAGTTGTAGAAAAGGGGATTTTTATTTCTCTACAAATCACATTTGAAAAATGGCATTGAATATTCCATGCCAGCAGTCGAGCCTCATTAGAGTAGGATAAGGAGACAGCTGTTTCAAGCAAGCTGCAGAAAGCAATTAAATGAGAGACAGTAGGAGAAAAAATTCTTTTTAATCTTTAACTTTGGAGTATCTAGTGTTCTAATATGCTAAGTAGTCTTGTCAACTAATCAACTTTAAAAATCCCACTAGCATGGCCACTTAAAAGAGAGCTTTTCATTAAACTCTGTTCCAAGAAATTCTAGGGCATCATATCACATCTGCCTTCTTTCTCACATCACATCTGCCTTCTCTGAGATCAGAGTAGTCTTTTCCTAGTAGTCTTCCCTCTTAAATCTTGAAATTGACCGAGCAATTTAACAAACTCATTTCTTATCAACCGAGATTGGTGAAACCAGTTTTCGGACTTGAGTTTCCCTTTCCTGAGTATTTCTTTAAGGTCTGTCTGAAGGCTAGAGCTGGTATATCTGTGTAGCACAGGAATCAAGCACATGTGGTAACTATGATACCCAGAGTCATTTTGAAAGCATGACCAAAATATTGCAAAAAATTGTAAAGTTGGCAAAGTCTGTCTATATTGCTATCCCAGCATATTTTCAATCACTTTTTCCTTATGTTCTGGAGCCATTCTTTAAACTCTGCATGCACACAGAAGGAGGCTGAGCATCAGCGGTGATGTTTATTAACAATTTTGTTTTTGGTGAAGTCATTTTGGCCATCTTACCACAGCGATGTCCATTGAACTTTGAGGGTGACTAAACCAGGACTGAGGGGTTTACCAGAACATGAGATGTTCAGTGCTCAAACTATGAAAGTTCTGAACAAGCCAGGATAGTTGGTCCCTTTCATCCCTGGAGAAACTGCTTGCCTAGAACACTGTTCTGCAATTACCGTATTTACTGCTGTGCCTTCTCTGGCCCTAGCCACACACTTTTCACTTGGATGACCCTTACTAAACTTCCAGGCCTTATCTTATATATACTTCACTTTATTTAGGATGCCTTCCTGGATTCCCCCAAGACTGGACTATATGCCTGTTCTACAATTCATGTCATCACCCTGTTTAGAACTCCTTTGCTAGTACTTAACATACTATCTTAGCCATTTTTTTTTCTTTACTTGTTTTTACCTTTCAGTTTCTTATGGTAAGGGAATTTATCATGTTTATTACTGTAACCTCATACTCATTAAAAGTTTTTGAAAAATGAGAGCACAAAGTAATAAATATATGTTATAACAAAAACTTTCAAACAATAGGCAAGAATGGGCTAATCTCACAGTGGCCCAAACAGTGAAGTTGACTTGAAGGAGAAATGGTGATGATCACTTCCCTGGAAATGTTCAACCATTCATCAGGTGGTATTGTATGTGATTCCTGCTCTAGGTAAATTTTCAAAGTAATTGAACTCCAAAGTCTGTTCACACTGTAGTCATCAGATCTTTATGTCTTATCAGTCAGTCTACAATATCAGAATTATTTTAATTCAAGAACTCTGATTCTATAGGTATGGAGTCAGACCTAAGATTTTATTTCATAAGCTTTCCTACAGCTTCTGATGTGCAGCTGGTTTTGTTAAAGTCTCTGAATGCTTATCATATTGCTGTGTTGGAGCTTTATGCTATAGGAATATCAAAAGCAAAAAGGCATACAGTAGTTCTTGTCCACTAACTACTCACAGTCCAGTTAAATGAATCTGGAAACTTCTCACAAGTAAAGTATACTGGGGATGCCAAAAAAATATATACACACGACTTGTGTTCATCTTTTGTTATCGGTACATATTGAGTATTACAATTTTCATACAGGTTCTTTTTCCTTTCTTAAAATGTGTATAAATTTTTTTGGCACCCACTGTATTTTCATTTCCAATTGTCAGATGTTGTAATTGGTATGGGAATGGCCTTCCCACTTGATTCTAAGGTTCAGTCTAATATGAAAATGACACTAGAGAAAGTGAAGGCTAACTTGAATACTGAAATATTAGTAGGAGTTGATAAAGTGTAGAAGTGTGTGTGTGTGTGTGTGTGTGTGTGTGTGTGTGTGTGTGTGTTTGTGTTCCTGTTGGGAAGAATGTGGATAGCCAGTATAGTAATGAGGAAGGAACATCTAGATAAAGCTTTACACTTGGGGAAAGTTCTAATAAGCTTTAGCAATAGGAAAATGCCTATGATGAAGTTAATTGGAGGTAATGTGTACGAAAGTGTTTCTGTAAAATGGAAGGCATGGTTAAAAAAAAACTGTAGTTAAATTTAATTTTCAATCCTTAATGATATCATTTTTAAACTGAAGAATTTAAACTATTAAAGATAGTTAAGAGATCTACTCTTCACACATAGGACATCCTATATGGTAGTCTCTGGTTATTTTATTTTACTCTGTTCTGGAAACAGAGATATATTCCGACATACCAATTACTTTCAATCCTATTTAGCTGCAGAACATTTTCTTAGATCTGTGGTTCTATGTTCTTGCCCATTAATTCCTATCTGGTGAATATCACTAAATCTCCCTTGAATAAATGAGTAAGTTTGTGACCCCCCAGGGATATCAATTAACAGTGTGTAAGAAATTCAAGTTAGTCTGTCCCGACTCCAGGACATACCCTGGAAGTGGCTTTTTTAGAGAAATTGCTAACATCAGCTCACTTTACTGTAATTGGCTTCTTTTTTCCTTCTAGGAAAATTCTGGGGAGTGGGGGATTTGAGTACTTAATTGAGTTCAGTTGTATTCCAGTCCATTGCAGTTTCCTTGCACTTGGTAAATGAAGGTGTATGACAGTGTTCTTCTTGGAGCAACTCTTTATATTGAATGACCTGTCCCATGGGGCCAACAGGAGAGTGAGATGTTAAAAGTATCTTAGCCATGATCTCTGTTGCCTGATGAATAAACACTGAGCATCAGCACAGATTCATGTGCCATGGAATGTTCTGTTCTGTATTGTCATGTGTCATTCACACCAAGGAGAATGTGGCAACCTCAGAATAATAAAGGCAGGGTATCTGACCACTTGGGTTTAACCACTGACTGGGGTTGAAGGCAAATGGTTGGATATTTCAGAGGCTCTCTCTTCAGCTTTCACTTAGGAAATACCAATCTCCAGGATTGAATTTAGAAAACTGAGTTAAATAAGATCCCCAACTATCAACAAGTCTTCTAGTTACAGCCAAGGACCCTGGGAAATACAAAATTGCTAACAGCCCCTTCTGAGTTCCAAGAATTCAAAATGTCTCCCTTTCAGGGTGACAGGGCATTCCCCAAATCCTAACTCCTGTGTCTGCATGCTTTACACCTTCCTGTTCTTCGTGAGGAGAAATTTTCTGGGTTTTCCAGGGTGCTGTCTATCAGGTTCTGCCAAGCCTGTCCTTGTTTCCCAGTGTGGAAGGCAGCCTCTAAAGGAGCCCCCATGGATCCCTGTCCCTGATACTTACGATCCTGTGCAGCCCCCTCCTCTCAAATATAGGCTGGACCTAGTGATTCTCTTCTAAGACATAAAATGCAGATGAAGTGATAGATGCCAGTTCAGAGATCAGGCTTCATAAAGACTGGCCTCATCTCTGAGCCATTCATTGCTCTTGGAGAGGTAAGCCACCATGTTGTGAGCAGCCACACAGAGAGGCTCATGTGGCTAGGACCTGATGTCTCTGGTTGACAGGGGTCCTGAGGCTTCTCCATGATCCAAGTGATTGGGCTTAGAAGCGTATCCTTTCCAGTTTTGCTTTGAGATTTGCCTGGGCCATTACCTTGATCACAATTTGTGAGAAACCCCGAGTTAGAGGCTCCCAGCTATTTCTTGCCTGGATTACTGGCCCACAGAAATTGTGAGATAATAAATGTCTGTGGTTCTAAGCCACACAGTTTTGAGGTAAATTGTTATACAATAGAGAATTAAAACACTCAGTCTTCCCAGTCCCAGTGGTATAGCAGCTTTGTCCCTTCTTGTCACAGCCTTAGACTTTGGCACCACCCAGAACCTAGACTCCATGACCTTCTTGTTCTGACCCAACCCTATGTTCAGACCCATGCTCCCATCATCCTAAATCTGAGCCCCAGTGTCCCTCAGCTCACCCAGGAGGGATATTGGCCTACCTATAACAACTCAGATAAATGACTACTAGATTCTCTCAAGAATATTGGAAGATACATTTTAGTGTACCCATTTTACAGACGAAGACATTGTGGCCCTGAAAAAATAAGCAATTTGCATGGGTAGAAATTTTAGGATTTTTGACTCCAGGTTCAACATATAGTGTGTATTATACTGAAGCTGCCTCTATTTTTTTTCTTAAATGTCATAGGTAGAGAAGCTATTACAAGTTACTTGACAAAAGGAGATTTGAAAAAATATCAGACTATTTGTGCTATGTGTCCAGTGCATAAATATACTTGTCTTTAATAGTAATAAAATATTATACTAATGTAAGTTATTTTTAATGTGCACATATGTACATATACATATAGTATGTGTGTGTGTGAATTTTTTTTTGCTGTTTAAATCTTGTGGAAATCCACATTGTTAAATTTCAATTAAAATTTTCTCCAAATCTTGAGAAATACTTCTTGTGTGCACATTTGGATAATTAAATCTGATTATATATATATATATATATATATATATATATATATATATATATATATATAATCAGACATATACAATGTGTTTTACCTTCTTATGTGTATACTTGGATAATTAAATCTGACCTTATACATACACAATCAGATACATTGTGTCTTTCCTCTGAAATTTTATTGTTGAAGTTGTCATTAATTTTTATTTTAATTTTACTTGGTAAAGATTAAGCAAGAAGAGAACCTCAATGTCATAACAAATACAGTTCATAATGAATTCTTTTCCCCTACACTTCATGTGCTAAGGCACAGGGGAAAGAAAGATTTTTTAACATAAACCATCCCAGGTCTTTAAATTTGTATGTAAAACTGGCACTAGTTCATCACTGCTTTTGCTGAGAAAAAAAAATCAAAGTCGCCCACAGGATTTTCCCCCCCTTTTCTTTAATAATGGATACTTTCAGAGACCTCCTAAGGTCCCATTCCCCCTGTCATGTTTAAAGGGTTTATTGTTTCCAGAAAAGCTTTTGCTGCTCCCTCTGGAGACTGAGCTGATCCAAGGTAATATTAATTCTGTGCCTCTCTCTTGTCGGAACTCAACTTCAAATGGAATATATGAGATGAAAGCTGAAAGAGAGGTTATGTGGGCTGTCATCCGCCATTGTGTCTGAGGCATCAACTGTGCTCAGAACAAATTAGGTGTCAGTCTGGTAAATCACAGTCAGGAAGGCAAATCAGTTTATAGAAGACTTATTTGGTCTCCTGGAAGGCTCCACCATTCAGAGAACAGTTAATCTTTCTTTTCTTTTTGGTAATTTAAAAGAAAAAAAAAATCCCTGAGATTCAGCTGGTCATTTTTATTGTCTCCTCAACCCCTCCCAAACTTACTCCTTGCATCCCCCACAGAGATGAAGAGCTATGGCTCTAAGTGACTAGGCTAGTAGCATTCAGAGGACCATTCCCATGGAATGTTTCATTATTTTAGTCTAATTTCCTAAATGACGAAAGACCCCAGAAGAAGAAGGAGGTGGGGGGAGGCTGGGCGAGGGAGAGATGTGACTTAGCTACTGGCCTTGGGTGTGGAATATTTGCAGATCAAGGAGAGAATGCTGAGGGAAAAGCAGATACATCTTGCTCTCATGGGATTTGTTTCAGTATTTCAAATACTTCTTGATCCCATTAGCGCTTCATTAAGAAGTTTGGATGGCCAAAGAAAAGGAATTGCTTTTCACGTTGGAATGTAGATATTTGACTCTGTCACATCTTTAACCTGAGAAAAAAGGAGACAAGGAAAAAAAGTAATAAAATAATTATATTTGTCAAGTCAGACTACCTAATAATTTTGCTTTAACATAAAAAAAAACTTTATTGGAATTTATCAAGAAATAGGGCACCAAAAATTAATAAATAAATAAAAAGCCCTAGGTCAGGACTTAACCAGCATTATAGTTTTGATTCTGCCAATAATGTCACGACCTTGGGATAATTACCTTAATATGCTAATTCACCCTCTTCTCATCTACAAATAGCGATTATATCTACCTTTGCTTTTGCTAACACTGTTTTTGTGTGGATCAACTGAAATGAAGTTATAATTAAATAGAATATGTATAAATCAAAGGTGACATTATTTCAGAGGTCCCACTACTTGGACATATCTGTGACACTACTCTTAACAAGCACAGAGGTATTTGTTTCCAGAGTTCATCCATACTAACCTGATTTCTCCTTTTGCTGGTACTTGTCTCCTCTACTAGCTTTCTCTAACTTATTTTGGGTAAGTTTGACTTGCTTATAGATCAGGGGTTGGCAAACTGGCTCGCGAGCCACATACAGCTTTTTGGATAAGTTCAGTCTCAAAAGTTTGCTGATCCCTGGAAGAGCCAATCCTGTCCCTCACAGCAATTTACAAATTATTCGAGAGCCGTTAATATATTTTAATAAATAAGGAAAATTTAAAGTAATATTATAAGTGAAACTATGATGGTTTTATTTTCATTTTCAATTTTACTTCAGAGCCACACATACGTACCCAAAGAGCCACATGTGGCTCGCGAGCCACAGTTTGCCGACTCCTGGCGGCTCTTCCATCTCAAAAGTTTCTTGACCCCTGTTCTAGAGATATAATCAGACTCCATGATTTCAACTTTAAATTATTTCCTGGTGTTTCGAGCAACCACAGTGCTACAGAGGAAAAAAAGGATACCTTAAGTAATTGCTACTGATTTCCTCATTTCGTTCAGTACCTTTATCTGAGATTTTATACCTTTTCCTAATAACTGATTTGTTTGATCAGTATTAGTCTTTTCTACCTTCTTGCTCCAGTCTTGTTCCTTTCTTGTCTGCCTGTCTCTTCCTCATGCCAGATCACCATGATTCCTGATCCTCTGTGTTGCTCCAGGACCCTAATTCAATTGCCAGCCCTATGTTCTGGATGTCTTCTTTCCTTTGTTATGCTATGTTTATGTTGAGCACATGGCAACTCAGATGTAACATCAAGGTTTCTTAACAGCCATGTTGCTTATCCTCATTGGCTCAGATTCTGATTTCCCTTCTTTATTCCCTTTATCTACTCCAACATTTTAGTAGAGTGATTTACCCATTGCCCTATGCAACGTGGAAAAAGTTTGTGATGTCTTCCTCCTTGAGGCCTGGATGGAGGTTGCTTTAGCCCATCCAGGGAAACTCTGCTCACGGGGTCTAGATGGTTACTCCTAGTGAAAAGGGCCAATCTGAGGAGTGGGAGTCAAGGTGATAACCTGGAATACTTCAACAATTCTTTTCCAAAACTTCTACTAAGAAATGATTAGAGGCTTAGGGTTAGAATTGACACTTGTGATACATCCCAAATTTTCCTGTCTCTTACTATCTCCCCTCACCTACAATCTTTTTCTGCTTCAACTACAAAAGCCTCATCCTATTGTTCTTCTCTTTACTTTGAGACCGATTTTAAAGATTAGTTACACTCTAAATCTCTGGTTTACTATCTTTCAAGACTGAAATTACTCTTGTGTTTGTAATTGCAATCCTCTAATTACCAAATCAATAACCCTCTTTGTTTATCATTCTACTGGAATTCTTTATGACATTGGAAATGTCGAGTACATACTCTATGAAATGCTTTCCTGTCCTACACACTCTTATTTCTTCTTCCTTTCTAACTGCTCGTTTCTTACCACACAGATCACTCTCATCTGCCCTCAGGACTTCCCAACTCTTTTCAAACTATACAGATTTTAAGTTCCATTGTCTGTACTTCTCTAATCATCATACTTTTAGCCCTTCTCTCTCTTCTGACATCCAGACCTGTATTTCCAGCTACTGCTGGGATATTCCATGTCCATGTCTTATGGGTATATCTGATGGAATACACACAAAACTTAATTTTTCACCAAATCACTTTTTTCTCCTGGGCTTTTAGTACTGTATCACGCAATGATTTAAACTATTAATGTTTCACTCAATGACTTAAAACTATTAATAATTACTACTTAATAATATTAATTATTATTACTATTAAATGTATTGGGGTGACGTTGGCTAATGACATTATATAAGTTTCAAGCATATAATTCTATAATACATCATCTGTAAATTGCATTGTGTGCTATCACCCAAAGTTTAGTCTACTTCCATCACCATATATTTTACCCCCTTTACCCTCTTCAAACTCCCCCCATTCCACCTTCCCCTATGGTAACCACCATACTGTTGTCTGTGTCAATTAAGTTTTTTAATTGTTTGTTCATTTGTTCCTTTCAGTTTTATATCCCACATAGAGTGAAATCATATGATTCTTGACTTTATCTATCTGACCTATTTTACTTAGCATGATAACCTGAAGAAGATCCATCCATGTTGTCTCAAATAACAGTATTTCTTTTTTCTCATGGCTGAGTAGTATTCCATTGTTTATATGTACCACATCTCCTTTACTCAATCATCCACTGAAGAGCACTTAGGTTGTTTCCATATCTTGGCTACTGTGAATAATGCTGCAGTGAACATAGGAGTACATATGCAAATCAAAAGTACACCTTGTTAGAATGGCTATTATTATATCAATGAGACAAGAATTAACAAGTGTTGGAGAGGATTTGGAGGAACCCTTATACACTGCTGGTGGGAATGTAAATTTGAAAACCGTATGGTAGTTCCTCAAGAAATTATGAATAGAGTTATCATATGACCCAGAATCCCTCTTCTGGGTATCTACCCAAAAGTTTGAAAACATCTATTCATAAAGGCATACGTACAAGTAGAATTTTTATAGTGATTTGCGATTCAAGTTCTATTGATCCTACTCACTGCATAGATACCAAATGCTTTAGTCTTCTATCATCTGTAACCTCACTGGCATCTTCATTTAAGGTCCTCATCATTTCTCAATCTGACTCCAAATATTCCCTATTTATTTTACCTCTTCCTTATTCACCCCCTCCCCCATGCCATATGCACTCCAGCATATTCTTTTTTCACAACTCCCAGAATATGTCATGCTTTTGTTTGCTTTTTCTCAGATGGCTTCTCCTCTGCTAAAATGCTCAGGTCAAATGCCTCCTTTGTGAAATCTTTTCTGATTTCTGCTTCTTCCTAAATTACTCCCATTTCCAGTTTGCTTCAAATAAATTTGGCAACCTGCAAAATACTTACAACTTATCATTATCTGTATTTTGACACTGACATCATGTACAATCTAAAGTTAAGCACATCTTCTGTTTCGCCCAGAGCTGCTGATAACCCATAAAACAGAAAGCTCTCCTTGAATTTTCCAAAGGGAGAAACTGATTCCCCTTGCCTTTTTTTTTTCTCGACTCTAACACTGATCCCTTATTACCCTAATAGAAAGGTTTTATGTTTGTTTGTTTGTTTTTCTTTTTTTTAATTCTAGGATTAGAACCGAAGCCTACTTGAAATGTGATTATTGTGTCCACTGAAATCTGGGAAAAGGCAGACCTAGATGAGCCATGGAGCCACATGAGGCCCCATGGGGTAGGCTGGAGCCACCTCGATTTATATATATCCATTTAAAAAATCTTTTTGTTTTGTGATAGCTGGCTTTTAGGAGATCAAAACAGTCAGTGCAGAAATGTTGGGTTTTTTGACTGTGTAGCACACAAGCATCATTTGAATGTCCCCTCAACATGTGCATACGTCTAAAGCCCTTTGGAACCTCAGGCAGCAATGGGAGTTGGCACTATGCCTGCATTGTTAGTCCTGCTCCATTATGATGGAAATAACAGGCAGGACAGAGACAAATAGCAAGGAAAGAAGTCGGAGTGTGTGTTAGCATGGAGACACAGGGCTTGTAACACGATGTTTGAATTTTCAATTTTGTCTTGAAAAATCAAATCAATCTGAGGATTGTTCTAGAATCTCCGTGGCTGGTGGCAGTTTGTCAAAAAGCTCCTGCTCTAGTCTCTTCGGAGATAGAGCTTTGTGGACCCAAGAGGCTTTAGCGTTCAGATTAATCTCCCATGTTTTGAAGACAGAATTGGACAAAATAGGTAATGCATATAACTGGGCAGGTCAAATGCCAGAGGTCAAAGAGCAAATGATACCAGCAAGCAACAACATTTTTGTTCAGTCTCCTCCCGGGATCCTGTTCCTTTCAGCATATTGTGAGCACACTTTGTGAGATGATTTTCATAACATTAATTTATTATTTTACTATTCAAAGCACTTTGATAGTCATTCACATGAAACTTACATCTCTCCTAGAACATCAGAAAGAATTAGGGCTGGAAAATTCTTCAGAGATCATTTCTCCAACACCTGCATTTACTAAGACCCAAAGAGATCATAATTTACCTAGAATCCTATAATAATACTGGATCCTACTGATTATTCACTCCAGTAGCTTTTCCCATTAACCCTAAGGAGCCATCTAGGCAAGAATTTGTTCATCAGGTTTTTTACAAGGTATAAAAGGGGATCATGGCTTCTACATTTGGAGAGAAGGACCATGTGGAACACTTGACACATATGGGGTAGAGTGGTAAGTGCATAACTAGCATACATGGGATGCTGTTGCAACAAACATATGATTATTAGAAAATTTTTAGTTTTAGTATTAAATAATGAGGCTAGTGTTCTTCCCTCGCCTTTTCCTTTTCTCTCTGTTCTTTATTTTAGGAGAAATGAGAAGGTATGGAAATAAGAAAGTATGAGAGGGGAATGCTTCTAGGATCCAGGTTTCACTCTTGCTCTTTCTGTCAGTGGTGTTGACTGAGCTAACTCCCCACCCAGGCAAGGCACACCCCTCTTCTGTCATTCTTCTAGAGCTGGCAAGTCAATTATTGGTCCCAGTTATCTGATAGACCAGATCACAGAGATATTCCTTGACAATCGCCAAGTCTCTTATAGAATATTTCAAAGGAAGGAAAACTTGGATTTCTGAGATTACTAATGAGAACTGTTATTCTACTATCTCGGTAGATATATTTCCCTCAAATTCTCTCACAGAGTCTCCCCAATCCATGGGCACATCCCAAGTACCAAATACTTTTCACTGTACACAGCTTCCTTCCTTGAAGTGCTTTTTATTTCCTGTCTGTTTAAATTTTCTCTCTGGTTTAAGATTCAATTGATGTCACATCTCTCACAAGAGGCATTTATTGAATATAAAACAATGGATTTCAATAGCCCTGAGGTCCTAACTACAAATGTAGCATTTAAGAAGAGACCATATTTTCTCTCTTTTTTTTTTTTGTCTTTCTTTTCTTTTTTTCCTTTTCTAACTATTTCATGGAGTTCACTTGGAGTCTCACTATAATTCTAGGAAAATCAAAATTTTACCTTTTAAATATACTAATGTAAGCTTGTGGAATCATCAAAGAATATTTTTGTCATCTGCCTTATTAGAAAGTTAGAGCAAATAATCAACCTGTCACCTCTACAGAAATGACCCTTAGGTGTGCTCTGCGTGAAGAGTCACCACAGTGAGTCACCATACAGTGGAGATCCTCTGTATGTTCTTCTCTTTCTGCTATATCTTACAGTAATCTGAGTACAGGAATGGACCCACAGTAAAAGTATGCTGTAAGACATTACCCTGAGCAATATTTTTACTGATACATCCCCATGGGCAAGGGAAGTAAAAGAAAAAATGAACATATGGGATTATATAAAACTTAAAAGTTTTTCACAACAAAGGAAACAATTAACAAAACAAAAAGGAAGCCTACTGAATGGTAGAATATATTTGTCAATGATATATCTGATAAGGGGTTAATATCCAAAATTTATAAAGCACTCATGCAACTCAACACCAAAAAAAACAAACAACCCATGGGCCAGCCGAGTGGCGCAGTGGTTAAGTGCTGGCTTGGGAAGCCAGCGGCCCCAGTTCGGATCCCACATATGAGGGCCAGTGACACTGCCCTCAAAAAAAAAAAGAAAAAGAAAAAACAACACAATTAAAAAATGGGCAGAGGATATGAAGAGACATTTCTCTAAAGAGGACATACAGATGGCCAACAGGCATATGAAAAACTGTTCAACCTCACTGGTCATTAGGGAAATGAAATTACAAACCACAATGAGATACCACTTCACTCTGGTCAGAATGGCTATCATCAATAAATCAACAAACAACAAGTACTGGCGGGGCTGTGGAGAAAAGGGAACACTGGTGCACTGTTGGTGGGATTGCAGATCAGTGCAGCCACTATGGAAGTCAGTATGGAAGTATCTCAAAAAACTGGAAATGAAACTACCTTTTGACCCAGCAATTCCACTCCTAGGTATTTATCCTGAAAAACCCAAGACACTAATTCGAAAAAATATATGCATCCCTGTGTTCATTGCAGTGCTATTTACAATAGCAAAGACTCGGAAACAATTGAAATGCCCATCAGTAGATGACTGGATTAAGAAACTGTGGTACATTTACACAATGGAGTATTACGCAGCTGTAAAGAAGAAAGAGATCATACCATTTGCAGCGATATGGATGGACCTAGAGAACATTATGCTAAGTGAAATAAGTCAGTCAGAGAAAGACAAATACCATATGATCTCACTTATATGTGGAATCTAAAGAACTGAATAAATGAGCAATGTAAACAGAAATAGTCTTAGAGAAACAAAGGAAAAACTGATGAAGGCTAGATGGGATGGGGTGGGCATGAAAGAGAAGGGGAAGGGACGAGGCAACATAAACTGGTAATACAATACTACAGCAGGGATAGAAGAGACAGTTTAGGGAATATAATAAGTAATGTTGTAAATATATTTTTAGGGGACCAGATGGACTCATGTCTTGTCAGGGAGACCATTTCATTGATGGTGTAATGGCCTGACTACTGCACTGGACATCTGAAGCTGCCGCTGATTAATATTAGATGTTGACTATAATTTAACACATATACAGTCCTGGGATGTGGAATATAGTGTGGGGATGGAGTCAATGGAATTGTAATAAATATGTGTGATATTGGGGGTGGAGGGTAGGGAGGAGGGGGGAGTCACTTTGTAAGGGGTGAAAAATATAACTATGGCATTGTTTTGTACATCTGTAACTATTAATAATAATAAAATAATACAAAAAAGTATGCTGTAAGTATTTGTTGATTAATTATGCATTCTAAACTCCCAACATCGACATGAAAGATCCTGACAACTTAGCCCAATAATAATTCTATGATTGCCTGTGGTATACATTATTGGGAGCCAAACAACTAAATTTCTTATCCAAAGTCTGTCATGTTGTAGTTATACGAAATGGCACGAACTTATTTCTATCTCTCTGAGAACAAGTGTCTTTACCCATCTTTAGCGCAGAGATAATTATTTTTTCTCTGCTCACCTCCAAAAGTTCTAGTGAGAAGAACAGCCTTAAGTGAAATGGCTGTGACATCCCTAAGCTTTATACATACAACACATATTTTATACATACACAACAGATGATAATATTATAATATTCTCATTAGTGCTTATTACCCTACATTTTGGATCTTCATATTTAGTTTAATACTTCATGATATTCCATTTATTCTATCTATCCCCTTATATCTCATTAAGGTTTAATACATGTTAAGTGTGTGTGTGTATATATATATATATATATATATATATATATATATATATATATATAAAAGTTTTTAAAATCTGCTTCTAGAACCGGTCAGAACTTCCAGAAGATATTGTTATTTGCCAGAATTTGAGTTTTTCATAAGACTTTACATCAAGGACAGAGATATTGGTTTCAGTATATGAAAATAGAGTTGTGGGATAAGCAAGTCACTCAAATTTTCAGTTGAATATTATATAATGGGAATAAAAAGATGATTAATCTATATATTCATGGAAGGCACCATGGCATGAAAAAAAGGATAGCCCATTATGTGTTTGTGGGGCTTCATCTGCCATTGCTGCCATCCCATCAAGAGGTCAGAAGACATGATTATGGAACTGGCAGCCTTGCCATTGCTGTTTAATTATCCCCACAGTCCTTCTAACAGTAATCAGGAGAGACAGGCGGAGGACAGCGCTCTGAATGTGGGATGCAGGAAGGCAGCCCTTATCGGACTGAGGCTTCCCAATAAGTCAGCCCTTCTCTCCTCCCCTCGGAAGGGCCACAAGCCAGACTAGCTGTGTTGACCATCAGGCTGCCAGCCCCCGTTGACTGGCAGAAGAGAGAAGCCTTCATGCAGCTTGGTGACCAGGGGTGACGTACCCACCCTCCTTGTCAACCTCAGACCCAGCTGCCAGCTCAGAGAGCCAGTGGAGCATAATTGTATTGGCACTTCTCCAGCACCCTAAAGTCTCGCCATTTGTTTACTGCCCTCTCTCACCTCTACCAGGCAAACAGAAAGGTTAACAGTTAATGATGCCAAGCTTGATTGTTTTGCTAAAGGGTAGGTTGGAGGGATGCTTACATTTTAATCTAGAAATCAGTATCTAGTGTGTAAGAGATAAAGTGAGGCAGCTGGCATGGACACGAGAGCATGATGGTGAACCTTCAGGCTGGGAAGGCAGGCGTGAGGTTCACGTCCTAGCTTTAAAACTTGCTTACAGTGAGCTGTGGGTTCAATCACATCATACCTTTTAACCTTAGTTCTTTCATTGGTTGAAGATGGCATTTAGTGGTAACCTCTAATTCCCTATGATCTTAAAAGGATCATGTAAAGTATGAAAACAGAAGTTTTGCTCAGGGGATCTTATATGTAAACTGTGGGAGCATGACAATTCTCTCTCCTTTCTCATTGACTTCTAGCTTTAGGAAATAAAACTGAGCAAGAGATCAGCTGCAGATTTCTGGACTCTATGTCTGCATTTGCTAAAAGACCACACTCCCACAGGGTTATATGATGACTGACCAGTTTCTGAGACTCCTGGGGGCCCCTGCTAGCTGGCTTTAGCTTGGGGATTCCTCCAGTGGCTTTGCCATACCTTCTTTGGTTGACATGCCAGTTTACGATACCTCCACCCAATATCTACTCTCTCTCTCGAGATCTGATTTGTGTCATCGTTTTATGGCCCTCACAGCCTTTCCTGGCCCTCTCCCTATTTTCCCTCATGCAGGCATTCCCAATAAAATTCTCTTGTCTTGACATCTGCTTCTTGGATCACTCTAACTAACATGGGCTAAAAATTGTGTAATCCCTATAGATGTAAATGAGGGAGCAAATGAAGCATAAAGTAGAATCAGAGAGTGGTAATTATCATCCCTGGGTTCAGTCTCCAGTTTTACCAGTGATTAGATATGTGATCTAGGCTAATGATTTATCTATCTTCTCTGGGTCTCCGTTGTCTATACTATAGAATGAGGATAATGATATTACTTATGACTAGGGGTTTGGAGAGCATATTTTAAGTTAAATTATGTAAAGTCCTTAGAACAATGCCTATTATATTCAAATATCATGCTACAGATGAGAAAGTAGAAGGCCAGGGAGCTAAAGAACTTAGTTCACAATCACAGAGCTAATTAGCAGAGATATCGAGGTAGGGGCTTGGATTTCCTATCAGATGTTCAACATGGTGGTTTGTTTTATTTATTTGTTTCCTTTTGTTTTAGCTTGAGTATTGCATATTTTGTTTCTGTTTTTCCTCTACATTTAATCATATTGAGAATTTTGAGAAATATTAATGGTGAAGGTGAGATTGGCAGGCGCTCTAATGATGAAACTTGATAACTGAAAATTAAATATTAGAATGTCTTCTTCACTTATCAGTTTTGGTAACATAAATGTGCTATTGTGAAAATTAACATTGGATTAAGAGTTGGATGGTAAAGTTATAACTGAAAGTTTCCATTTGTGCTGTGTTTCCATTTGTGCTATATTTGGTCCTTATTTCTGGGGCTTCATGGAAACTTTTATCTCCCTGTCTAGGCCAAGATGAGTAGAAGCAAAAATCTCTCCCTCTTTATTCAGCTAGCTCAGTTGTTCATTTTGCTTTGAACTTTTCCTTGATCAAGTGCCTTGATCTATGCCCTATATTTAATTTTTCCAGAAGGTGATTTCAGAATGAATTTTCGATATCTGAGAACCTATTGGAAAGCTTAAGAAACCGAGTTCCTCAGGCTGACTTTACTTTTCACTGGTAGCTTCATTGCCCCAGGAAATAAATTCACATCCCCTGAACTCAAGCTTCCCACACCTGATTATGTGTATCTCCTGCCAGACCATGGATAAATTCCTGCGCCTCCACAAACTGTGTGATTCTTACAGCTTTCCTCACCTGCACACTTCTCTTGAGACATTTGATTCTTTCCTGATTTTGAATTTGTAGAATTCTGATGTGAATGGCATTTATGTTTGAATTATTTTACCTGATGATCTAACTCCAGTGTTTCATAAACTGAAGATCTATATATACTGCAGATCTACATATACTTCCTTTTTATAATTTTTCCCTAGATTATGCATTTTAGTGCAGTTTTCCATTCCTTCACTGCAGTTTCTTCAACAAGTTGCAGTAAGGATACATGTAAAGGAGTTAGCAGAAGTATGAGACACATAATGCATTTAATGGAAGCTAATTTTATTCCACTTTTATTAAGTATAAACTAATTTTTTAAAAAAAAAATTAGCTAAGCTTTGCCTAGTACTTTAATTTTATATACTTACCTACATGTGTTATCTGAATATGATTAGATAAGTGTGGAAAATTAAGGTAAATAAGATTCTATTTTTGCCTTCAGTGAACTTACAGAATGATGCTAATGCCCTGGCTCCTATCCTTGTCCTCAGGGTGACTTTGTTATCTGCTGCCAAACCTTTGTGACTTCACATGTTAGTTAATTTATGACACATTTATTGAATTTCTTCTATTGTCTGAGTACTGTGGTAGATGTTGGGATACAGTGTTACATGAAAATGGCAATCGAGCTGGGTAGCTTTTAGTGAGCAATGACTATGAATGAGGCTGTGAACTAAATGAATATTTTACTACAGAAAACTTATGAGGTAAGTTCCAATATTGACATTCCAAGTTGACTAATGAGGTAACTGACACAATTGTTTAAATTGTATTAAACAAGCAGCCTGAGGATACAAAGTAGTATTAAGGATGCACCTCAAATTCAATCATATCTAAAACAAAAGCTGATATTCTTCACAGAGACACCATCCTTGTCCTTGAAAGGATGCAATAAACTTGACAGAGTACATGAGGTGTGTTGGACATTTCAAAGTCTTTGGTTGAGGTACCCAAGAGACTAGGAATACGTCTGCAATTCACTGATGTATTGTGGGGGTACTGAAGGGTAGTAGCCTGGTGAGAATGAGGTGGATGGTAAAGTATCTTCTATTCTAGTCCCTACTTCCTCCATGAAGACTTTCCTTACTATGTCAATAAATAACGGACAGTCCTTTCCACACCTGAATTTCTGAAATCTCTTCATACTTAGAAAATGCATCTTTATATTGGACAATATCTTTTCCAGTATATATTTTATTAGTCCATTTATATTGCAGTTTTTTGAAGACTGGGCATATCTTGAGTGCTTTGTATAGAACTCTATTCAAGAAAGTTTCCCAGAAAATATATTAAAATTATACTTAAATTCAATTCTCATCATGAGTGGATTACTGTACACTGACTAATTCTCTTCTTATGGACACAAAAATGTACATGAGATACTGTTTTTGTCACTATGGTTGTTCTACTTTACAGGGAGAGCACGTTTGCCCATTGAATAGCAGGAAATCTTGCCATTTTCTGTATTTCAAACATTTTGCTCTGCTCTGTCCACATTAAAACCTGAGAGTTCAAGTGCCAAGAAGTGAGGGTAGTGGGGAGTCTTTCCAGTAATCAGAATGTGACTGGAATTAAAGGCCTTTCAGAGATCTGTTTAAAATCTGTTTTATTCATTTGGCAGCAGCAATTTCTTTAACAGCTACAGTTATAATTGAGAGGTTTGGGGCAGAGAGAATTGATTTCGATAAACGTTTTATTCTTTTACCAGTAATTCTCTTAAGTGGGCTTCAGTGAATTACCTTTGTTATGCAGCTATTACCAGGGATAGCCTCAAAATAACTGGGGCCTCAGCCAAGGAATTCTTAACTACAGTAAGGGGATGTAGCCCTCCTGAGAGAGGTAGTTCTTTACCTCAGCACTGAGGATAATAATTACAGCATAGCACTTGCCTTTCTGTAAAACTGGGCATTTGAGTCTGGGACTATATAAATTAAAGCTCTTAACAGAAACGGTGGGGGGGTTTTCTGGGAAAATTTGTGAGGGAGAACCAGTTTTGCTCTTCTTTTCCACTGTAATGGCAATTAGTATCACATGTCCTATTCTGTCACAGCCTATATAGTAGCTGTATCCTCTACTCACCTTTCCATCAAAAATATTCTGCATGGATGTCAAAGAAAGCTTCTCACAAAAGATGATGTTGGTCTTGGGTGTTCCAAAACAAACAAGAATGGGCCACATAGAGAAGTAAAGGAAAAAGCACATCAGTCACCTGAGAGCTAAGGAAATGATAGCTTAAATGAAATATTGAACTAATAGCCTGCAGAGCTTAAAGACAATGTATAAGTAAATTATTTTGAAATGAGAAATTTACAAAGGAGAAAAATTCAAAAGCTATCAAAGGCATGAAAATATATTGAAACACTCCAGTAATAAGAAAAAAATTTTAAATTTAAAAATTGGCTATCACAGCATCAGTTAAATTGTGAAATATTGGCAGGCAAGTAGGGATACAATAAAGCTCATAAACTGCTACTATTCTGGAGAAGAATATAGCAGATGTTATTAATTTAAATATATACAAACCAATGTATACTTCCCTGTGAAGAAGAAACTGGTATTAGATTAAGCCTCATAGAAAGAACTAGGAATTAAAAGCAATGAACACTATGTGAAAGTATGAAAAAGCAATATAATAAGCCAGAGCTTGAGCAGCTCAACTCTAGAGAGGAAACATTCTAAATTAAGATTAACATTCTTCATATAACTTCCCCTTGAGCAATTTGCTGACTCTTAAATTACCAATGGGTTTGGTTAGATCCCCCAAAACCAAAGAGAAACAAAGTTTAAGGTATTAAAATGCATATATATATATATATATATATATATATATATATATATATATATATATATGAAAGAGATTAGGTTAATGAAGAAAAAGAGTTTAGGGTAATGAAGAAAAAGGAGCCATTACTGTTAAAAACTTGAAACTATTTAATTAGAGCCTTGGAAGAAATATGAACCGGTATTGATGACAAACTAAAATTAGGCCATGTCCATACATTTTCTACCACACATTTAACAAGTAAAAGCTGTATTTAAATAATGCAACAACACTTAAAACCTCTATATTTTTCTTTTCTTTTTATAGCATGAAAACAAAATTTGCCAGGCATGCTAGAAAAAAGTAACAAAGGACTGATATTCAAATTAATAAATTCAGGCCAATGGATGATCTGGATATTACAACAAAAACAATGGCATTCAGAAAATACTGAAATGCTAGTTTAAAAAGATAGAAAGAAAATAATGACCAGGTTAGAATGTTGTAACTCTTGAGAATAAGCTTCAAAGGAAGGTAAAATGCACATAAATAATGTATATATGTGGTACATATATCCAATGGAATATTACTCAGCCATAAAGAAGAATAAAATCTAGCCATCTGCAATAACATGGATGAATCTAGAGGGTATTGTGCTGAGTTTAGTAAGTCAGACAGAGAAAGACAAATACCATATGATTTTACTTATAAGTGGAATATAAAGAACAAAATAAACAAACAAATAAAACAGGAACAAATCCATAGATACCAGAGAATATTTTGGTTATTGCCAGATGGGAGGGGAGTTGGGGTAGGTGAAAAAGAGTAAGAAATTAAGAAGTACAAATTTGTTGTTAAATGGGACTCATGGAGATATAGGCTATAGCATAGGAATATAGTCAATATTGTAATAATTATGTATGGTTTTAGATGGTTATTAGATTTATCTGTGTGATAGATGGGAGGGGGATTGCCAGGAAGGGTGAAAAAGGAGGAGAAATATAAATTGGTAGTTACAAAATAGTCATGGGAATGTAAATTAAAGTATAGGGAATATAGTCAATGATATGGTGATAACTATGCATAGTGCCAGCTGGATACTAGACTAGTCGTCAGGGGAATCACTTCTTAAATTATATAAATGTCTAACCACTATGCTGTATACCTGAAATTTTATATATATATTTATATATATATATATATATATATATATATATATATATATATATATATAGACTATTGAATGCCAAGTGTAATTAAAAAATTTAAAAATGAGGGGAAAAGGTGAAGGTGAATAAAAGGTTCAAATTCCCAGGTATAAAACAAGTAAGTAATGTGGATGTAAAATACAGCATAGGAAATATAGTCAATAATATTGTGATAGCATAGTACTGTGTCAGATGGTTTTTGAACTTATAAGGATCACTTCATTAAATATATAAATGTTGAATAACTATGGGTAAACCTAAAACTAACATAATATTGTATGTTAGACATAGTTTAATAAAAATCATTAAAAAATAAAATAATCTCTAATATGTCAAGAATGCATGCTTTAGTCTCCAAGGCAACCACTAATAGGGGGAAAAAAAGCAACATAGTTCTTAATTTACAATTTAACAGAGGGGTGGGAGCAAGGGAGAAAATAAAATATTAAGGCAAGAAAAGAAAAAGGAACAAAGTAAATTGGACAGATGGAAACAAATGTTGAAATAGTAAATTCATTTCAGATATATCAATAATTATATTTAACATAAAAATAGATAAAAGTCTTATCAAACTGGGTAGAAAAATAAATCTCCACTATATATGGCTTATGATTCTAATATATGAAAGAAAAGAAAGTTTGAAAATAAAAGGATAATAAAAGTCATATCATAAACCTAAGGAAAACTAATATTCTAATATCGGTGAATTCTATTATCAGTAAATACCACTAAAGTTAAAGAATAACATTTAATAGGGATAAGAGTCAACTCAATAAGAAGGCAATAATAATTATTATTGCATTTCATTTTATTGATGAATATGAGCAAAACAAATGTTAGTATGCTTAAAAACTTTCAAAGAAATTAATCACATTAAAATAAAACAAGAAATTATTTGCTTGTCTGAATAGATTCACAAAATAAAAATTAGCACTCATGTATAACAATTCTGTAAAAAATTAGGAAAATAAGGAGATTTAACTAATCTGACAAAATAATACCAAGTAATAGTGTAGAGCAAAAATTAAATTCATTGATGAAATATGGAAACCATTCAACCTGGGAATGGGAATGAAACAAAAGATATCCAATATCACCATTTTTATTCAGTATACTGTAGGTCATAGCTAAGACAATAAGGCAAGAAAAAAGAAACTAAATGCATAAGAATTAGAAAGAAAGGAATACATTTATTGTTATACTAGGAAACAAAAGAGTATGTAGAAAATCTTTTTAAATCTACAGACTTTTAGAATTTAACAGAAGCATTTAATAAGATCATAACAGGGACAATATACAAAACCCATTGTGTTAGTAAATATCAGCAATATCAAATAGAAAACAAAGAGATAGTATGATTTAATGTAATAAACTAAATGAACATTTAATAATAAAATGTAAGGGAAAATGTTCAAGTCCTCTACACTGAAATCGAGAATATAAAATTAAGATGAAAAACACCTAAACACTTAGAGAAATATACCATTTTCATGGTTTGAAAGAGTAAGTATAAAGCGTCAATTCAACCTAAACTAAAAATATAAATACAATGTAATCTCAATTGTATCCCTAAAGATTTTCATTTTGAGAAATTGCAAGCTGGTTCAAAAATGCATGTGGAATTGCAAAGGGCTATGAATGCATGAAATATAGTTCCCCAAGACCTTATACCCAGATTATATAAATAACTTTTACATCTAAATATATTTTTTAAAGGTTTGATTGGGGAATTGGGGGAGGGGAACAGCGTTGGGAAACTGGGGAAGGGGAACAGACAAGTTGCTGTCCTTTCGTTCTTCAGTCTAGTTGTGGAGGACATCGCTTTACATCTCAATTGTAAAAAGGACAACTAATAGAAATACAGGCAAAAGGGTTAAACAGACACTTCATAAAAAATAATCAAATATGAAAAGATACTTTACATCATCAGTAATTGGGATAATAAAAATTAAAACTGTAAGATATATCATGATACCTTTACCAGAATAACTGAAACTAAGACCAAAACAAACAAACTAAGAACAGTAATAATAAGACGACTCAAAATATTAGTGAGGATTTAGAATAACTGCAACTCTCAGAATTGCTTGGGTGAATTTAAGTTAGTATATTTTTGAACAACTTTTTGACAATATATTCTAAAGGTGAAAAGATTCTCACTTATATGTGGAATCTAAAGAACTGAATAAATGAGCAATGTAAACAGAAATAGTCTTAGAGACACAAAGTAAAAACTGATGAGGGCTAGATGGGATGGGGATAGGAGAAGGGGAAAGGATGAGGCAACATAAACTGATAACTACAATACTACTGCAGAGACAGAAGAGACAGGTTAGGAAATATAATCAGTAAGGCTGAAAATATTTTTTTTTAAGGGGAACAGATGGATGCATGTCCTTTTAGGGAGACCACTTCATGGATGGTGTAGTGGCCTTACCACTGCACTGTATATCTGAAGCTGCTGCTGAACAATATTATATGTCAACTATAATTTAACACATGTGTAGTCATGGGATGTGGAATATAGTGTAGGGATGGAGTCAATGTAATTGTAATAGATATGTATGATATCGGGTGTGGGGAGGCAGGGGAGGGGGGAGTCACTTTTTAAGGGGTGAAAAAAATAACTATTGCATTGTTTTGTACATCTGTAACTAATAATAGTAATAATAGTAATAATAAAATTAAAAAAAAAAAAGATTCCCACCTTTGACCCAGCAATTCCAGCCCTATGACTACCCACAAGTAGAGACGAGGAACAAAATACATATATACAAATATATTACCAGCAACTTTATTTCTGACAGGAGAAATTTGTAATAGCTCAAATGTCCATCCATGCTACAGTGGATAGAGAAATAGTGGCATGTTCATAAAATAGTATACTAGGTAATATCAAAGAATGAACTACTGTTATGTGCAAGAACATGAATGAAATTTGAAGTCATAATGGATAGTCAAGGAGTCTATGCAAACTTTCATATAACACATTATTGTATGCATTATAAGAATTAATTTTTAAAAGCAAACAGTGAATATTAAATATTTCTCAGGTATCTGGAAGTGAGAGTCAGAATCTAAGAGTGATGGACCTGAGCTGCAGTCAGTGACTGTATTCTCCATAGAATCCTTAGGACAGAAGGCTGCCTTAACCAAGGGACAACCCAGCTCACTGGACTTGCTAAGATTAATTTTTTTTTTAATTGGGTAAAAATTTCCAGCAGTCTCTATATCACTGATACCTATTTTGTTACTTTTTTTTCCTGATAATCTTAGCTAACAAAATACCCAAACAATTTTTTACCTCAATATTTTGTAGAGTTTGGTCGTTTTTCTAATGGTGGCCTGACCAGAAGACCAAAGATGCTAAAAATAATTTTCTGTATTGAGAATTGTCATCTCAATGACTTACAGTTCATTTATTTATCAAGTTCATGATTCTGGGCTCTTTCCTCCATGAGGACACTTTTTTCCCCCAAAGAACTTTACAGTCTTTGTGTTAGTATCAAATGACTTTTCCCTCTGTTGATAAACAAAGCTGAGTTTATGAATATTACTTACCTTAGTGAAGGTGAATCTTTCCTCCACAGACCTTTGGTAATGTCACCAAGGAGGAAGGGCAGGGGAGGGATTTATTAAGAATTTGAAATTTGGTTTAAGGCAGGTATTTCAAAGTGGGACTTTCATTAGGTTTTGATAAGGATTATGGTAAAATGTTAGGATTGATAAAATAAGAAGGCAAAAATTCTTCTGAAAAGCCGATGGATCTTTGAGATAATTCCTGTAATCAACAGTCACAGCAGTTGTGTGGGGAAGAGTTTTCTGGAATACTACTATTATGCTAATGAAAACAATGGAATAGTAAAATTGTGTTCATGTAATCAGTAAACTGGAGGGAGGAAGTAGGTACTTTCAATCCTCAGTGTTAATCTGTATAAGCAGTAGGTGATTTTGTTCTCAATGGGCTCCCAGTGTCCTAAACTACCAGGCGTAATATGATTGCCCCAAATTCCTCTTTATACTCAGCCTGAAATTCTTTCTACCGATGGGTTTAATTTTGAGAAAGGGAGAAAAAAAGAGGGGGAGAGAGAGAGAGAGAGAGAGAGAGAGAGAGAGAGAGAGAGAGAGAGAGAGAGAGAGAGAGAATAGTGAAGATAGATTTTTGCACAAAAGAAGAATTACATAAAAGGATGTAGAGTTAGAAATTAAACACTTTTTGCTAAGGACAATGGGGATTGTCTAGCTACAATGGAATCTTTAGAAACAAGAACAAAATTGATGAAAATATGATACAGTATAGTGGCCCAGATTTTACCATTAATTTGCTAAATCAACTTAAATATTTGAGTTCTTGCCATTAGGACAAATTTTCCACAGCTGTAAAAGAAATACCTCAGACTATTTTTTTCTTCTAGCTCTGGTATGCTCCAGTAGCTTATGAAAGCTAGCATTCTGATAAAAATGAATACCTTCCAGATGGGCATATGGCCAAACATTATTTTTCTCTTTCTCTCCATCCTAAGTACCTTCTTGACTGGAGGAGTTAATGGTATCCCAGCAACAGATAAGCAATGCTCCATTTAATTGCAAAGATTATAATTTAATGAACTTTGGAAAAGGGAAGTCAAGTTGACTACAGGGTTCTTTGTCTGATTAATTTGATGAAAATCTATAAACATCTGACCTAGCTCATTAACACCTTAATGAAGACAAAAGAATCTCTTATGCTCAATTTCCAGAGAACAAGTATTGTGTGTGGCATTTTTATTTTTCCAGCCAAAGAATAATGAGGTCTATAAAGTAAAATTTACATATCTATATGTCCAAGTGAATGTGGCAATCATCAACACAACAATTGGGGCACTAAGAACCTTATGGATGACCTTATTGGAGGCAAATTGCCAGTTGGCACTTTATCCCTTCCTCTCCACTACTTTCCTCTCCTCCTTCCCAACACTGCTCTCTTACTGCCTTGCAAGTACACAGTATAAGTCTAGGACCAGCCCACGGAGGTGGTTTAGAATTTATTGAGCAATTAATCTTAGAGAGCCTTAGAGTTGATAGAGGCTCTGAGGGGAAAAAAAAGCAAACATAATCTTTGCCTGTGGGAAGCCAGCAGATTCAACTCATTATGACGTAAAGGAGTTTGTTTGATTTTTTTTTTTTTTTATAGCTCATAGAATTGTTAGGGAGTCTGGGGAACAGGCTCAGTTATAACTGTCAGAACTACAGCTAGATGCTGAAGTATGTCCCCCTCTCTTTTATGAGCTAGTAATTCCATGTTCCATGTTTAAGACTCTGATCCTGTTATCTCCAGAGATAAAAAGAGAACCCTCATCAGATCTCTTTTGAGTCCTGAGGCAGTCTTGACCTCCTCAGTCAAAGTCTTGAAATTCTGAGTCTTGAACTCTTGAGTCAAAGTCCTGCCTGTGTCACTTTTTGCAGAAGAGATGATTCTTTATAAAGAAAACCCTGACGATTCCACCAAAAAAAAACTATTAGAAACAATAAACAAATACGTAAAGTTGTAGGATACAAAGTAAATATATAAAAATCCATTGCATTTCTATATACTAACAATGAAATTTCAGAAAAAGAATTAAAAAAAATTCTATTGCAATTGTGACAGAAAGAATAAAATACCTGGGAATAAACTTAACAAAGAGTGTAGAGGGCCTATACATGGAAAACTACAAGAAATTCTTAAAAGAAAATGAAAAAGATACAAAGAAATGGAAAGATACTCCATTTTCATGGATTGGAAGATTCAACATAGTTAAAATGGCCACATTACGACTGAAACCATACACAGATTTAATGTAACCCCCATCAAAATCCCAATGGTATTTTTTTTTAAAGATATAGAACAAGAAATCATCAAGTTTGTATGGAATCACAAAAGACTGAATAGTCTAAGCATTACTGAGAAAAAAGATCAAGACAAAAGGTATTACACTCTCTGACTTCAAATTATACTACAAAGTGACAATAATCAAAACAGCATGGTATTGGCAGGAAAACAGACACACAGACCAAGGGAACAGAATTGAGAACCCAGAAATAAACCCACCTATATATAGGCAAATAATTTTCCACCAAGGAGCCAAAAGCGTACAATGGAGAAAAGGAAGTGCTGGAAAAATTTGAAAGCCACATGCAAAAGCAAGTTCAGTCTTAAAATGCACCCTAAAGGATAATTAGAGTTGTGATAAAAACTTTCAATGAAATGCAACTGAAAATTCACATGTTATAGGAACCACAAATAGCTATGTGAAACAGAAATTGATAAAAAAAGATATCAGATATTTGCTTTCAAGTTTATTTCATGAACACAAGACAGCATGAAATTCACAATAAATATTACTTAATTTGACATAATGATTCTCTATTTCCTGAAATTTATATCTGTAGTTGTATTTTCTCAACAGCCTCCTTATCTTACTGTTATGTGATCATACCTTGTTTTTAAACATATGTTTCTATTCTTAAACTATTTCCTGCATCTGACTATCAGACCTACTCCCACCCACTATTTAGGATTTTTTCTTCAATTAAGAGACATTTGTGGATTCTTCTATGGGCTCCCGACTGGGAGCTTCGTTGACTTATATAAACCAAAAGTGTTCCTGAATTTTAGTTCTGTTAGATTTTATCAAGTAGAGCATGAGTGATGCTAATATATAAACTGAGGATGTGATGTCTACAAATTTATGAAATAGATATGTGAGGTAGCCCTTTCAGTGGAGCCTCTTAAAGACTGTATACTTTGAAACCAATCTAGTTGTTTTAGGGAAAGATCACTGAGACTAGAGACTTTGGGCACTGGTGTTTGCCTAGTGCCTTATTAAATTGAATAACCTAGTAAATTCCTGTCTTCACCATTTTAGAAGGTTATAGCCACAAATGAATTTGACTGCCATATTTTTATCCTTTCAACCTAGAAAAAAGTGTGAGTTATCTATCTCTTTTTT
The DNA here is from genome assembly GCA_033961575.1 of Aselliscus stoliczkanus. NCBI lineage: Eukaryota > Metazoa > Chordata > Mammalia > Chiroptera > Hipposideridae > Aselliscus > Aselliscus stoliczkanus. The sequence continues at coordinate 89,386,847 of CM066738.1, read as the reverse complement.
TCCATCTACAAAAGGGATGACTCCAACAAACTTTTATCAAAAAGGCAAGTATGTAAAAAACCAGCTTGATAAGATTTAAACAGTCTATATGTATAATTATTAAGTAATATGGCACTTGCAATATTAACCTATTGATATAGAATTGAATAAGCATGATACAGAGTATCTGAGAGAATCACATGCCAGAAGACAATGTAATATGGAAAAGTCTTCTAAGAGAAACAGTCAAATTTTTATTACATGAACCTGCAATCATATGCAAAACACTAGAGTAAAGCATAGAAGCAAATAAGCTCAATTATGTGTCAAAAAGTCTAACAAATTATAAATCCTTGGGTGGACATGGTTAGACTTGGAACAGAGACAGATGGTATTTAATTCAACAAATATTGAAAACATAAAAGAATGAATGAATAATAAAATGAATGAGTAGATGCACTGAACAAATATTTGCTGTCTTCTATGGCTGTGTATATTACAAAATTTTAAATGTGAAGTGATAACAGGGTAAATATATATGAGTTGATGCTCTGTAATAGTTTAAATTAAAATATTTAAAATGCTATTCTATTACCACAGCAATGGCATGCCAGAGTTTAGTCCTTAGTTCTCTTATCCGTTTACATTCACTTATTTGCTGAGTTCGCCCTTACAAATTGAAATATCATCTAGATGCTCACAGTTCCCAAATACATGGATGCAGGCCAGACCTGTTTCCCAAACAAGACTTACAAATCCCACTGCCACCCAACATCTTCTCTCAGTTGTCTAATGGACACTTACGACTTAACATGCCCAAACATGATTATTTCTGCCAAGCTTTAACATCTGTGTGAAAGGATAATTTTCAAAATAAAGGTAAAATCTTGACTTTTATGATAAAAAATAACCACATGTTAAAGATTGTATTTAACTCATTATTAATCAGGTAATTGATAAGATGATAGAAGCAGTCAAAGGATGATACAAAGAGTAGACACATTTATAGATCATGACTATTGAAAAGACTGTGCAAATGGAGGCATAACTATCTTTTTCTACCAGGAAGAAAGTCAATTGAATCTTTATTGGACAGAGTTCACATGGCTATAGACAAGAGTTATCTAGCTATCAGTTATATACAACTTGCAGAAATATAAATTCATTTGAAGTCACTGAAAGCCTTCAATTCACCTTTAGAATCAGAATAACATGGAAGGATATTCTCCAAACAGTGCATAGTTAAGAAGGAGGAAAAAGAAAAACATAATGAGGTATATTGGGAAAATGGAGCTTACATTCTCATGTCTTCAGCAAAAATAATTACTAAAGTATTCATTTTAATAAGAAAAAAAAGAACACATTTGGAATATTATGGGATACAAGAACGAACAAGAGCAAAGAATTAGGAAATCAATTTTATATTTATTTAACCATGACAATAAAAAGTTAATAATGAATCATGTATTAGAAATTTAAAACTAAAAGAACAGATAGCAGGAAAAAAATAGGGAGGTTTTCAATGAGTAAGTGAAACATGCTTAATTCCTTGTTCTGTTCAAATGGAAGAATTTAAAGTTTTTAGAATTACATTATGAAAAATTTATGATAAAATTATTTTGTATGCTAAATAATTAAGGGAATTTCCTAACTAGAATTATAATCTATTGTTCCTAAACCAAAAGAGAATTTACAAAAAGCATAAAATACAATGAAAACTTAATTGAGATACAGGAAAGTAGAAAAATAAAATAAAAGAAGTTGAAGCAAAGGAAAATAGCTCAAAAGAGATGACATACCATATACTAGTAGAAATAAATTAAAACATATCAATAATAACAATAAATATAAAGATATTGATTTATTTATCCCTCCCAAATGATTTAAGAATTCTGCCATATAGTACATAAATGTCACCATGAAACAAAGATACATAAAAATGTTTAAAATCAAGGATTAAAAGAACTAACCTATGAAACATTGGCCTAAGAATGCGAATGCAAAAATTTTAATACCATACAAAAGAGAAATTAAAATAGAATTTTTTAAATTGAATAAATCACGTTACATAACAAAAGAGAAAACATATAAAGAAAACATAATGTAAACTGATAACATAGTCTCCAAACACATAAAGTAAAACTCTCAGGATTATTTTGCAATAATTTAGTAAATCCATATTCAAATTCAGAAATATTTTAAGTCAATTTTTATTGTAAAATATGAGCTCTACTTATAAAATCTCAATAAGGAGATAGAAGTCTAAATTACTAGAGTGAACAACCTTAATAACTATATGTGTACATACAGCCAATTTATATAAATATATAGTAGATTTGAAATGCAATCTTAAGCTATTTCAAATAATTGATAGCATATATGCTCTATTGTCTGACTGTAAATCAATGAAATTTGAAATCAATAATTAAGTTTTTTTTCCCCAAATGCAAATGTTTGCAAATTCACATAAACATTACTAACCTATGAGTTAAAGAATATCAAAACAGAAATTACCAAATGTTTAGAAATGAATGAAAATGGAGGTACTGAATAAGAACACTTGGGATGCAGCTAAAGTCATTTAAAGGTAAATACATAGATTTAAAGGAGGTGTGCATTGACTTCAAGAAGCTGGGAAAATAACAGTATCATTAAACAGGCTAAAAAAATGTAATGGTAAGGATATGTGAGATTTAGTAAAATTAAAAACACAGAAGTAATAAAAAGGCAGTGCCAAAATTATAAATAGATTATTTGTAAGTTTAAATAAGAATACATACACTTCTACCCAGGTGAATCATGGGAACAGGTGCAAACAAATAATACCAAGTACCTACATGGAGATACAAAACATAAGTAATAGAATACTTTTTGCCTATAAGAGAATATAATAAACAACTTTATGATGAATTTGAAACTTACATGAAATAATGTATTGTCTAACAAAATATTAATTTTCAAAATTGATTTGAGTAGGAATATAAATTCTTAATAAAACCATAAATAGTTATATGATTGAAACAGTAATAAAAAGATATTTTCCTAAGAAAAAGGAAAGTGACAACAGGAAAAGATAGTTTTACAAATGAGTTTGAACACGACTTCAAGGCAGAATCCATTTATCTCTTAGTTAAACTTAGACAATTAAAAAAAAAGAGGGACACACATCCAAATCATTTATTAGAAATGCATAACTTTATTGTAAATTAAACAGAACAAAAAAGATGATTCAGTAAAAGAAAACTATAGGCAAATATTACTTAACATAGATGAAAAATTCCTAAATAAAATTTTGGGAAATATACTTTAGTGTAATGAAAAGTAAATCATGAGTAACTAGCATAATTTTTAGGAATCCAAGGTGAGTTGTCATCCGAAAATCTATTTATATTACTTGCCATAGATAAAGGAGAAAAGAAACATTGTCTTTCTAAAAGATATTCAAAAGTATTAGAAAAATTTACCACTCGTTTATAATTTTAAAAAATTCTCTAACTAACAAATAATAGAAGGAAAAGTTTGTAATGTGATTTTGAAAACTCTCTACCAATAACATTTATTATACTCAATGATGACATTCTTTAAATATTCCTATTAAATTGACACTAAAGGGAAACCCATTATTCCTGCCTTGAAGTCACACTGTACTGGCTTTCTAGTCAATAGTATTGTATATATTATATTCATATATTCATATATATTATATTCATATATTATATACAGTAGTATGCAATATAGACCGATTGATTATTGATAATCCAAGAGAACTAGAAACTATTAAAACCAGTAAAAGAGTTTAGCATGTTTGCTAGAGAGAAAGCCAACACAGAGACTTGAATGGATTTCTTCGACTGTGGAAATAATCACAATTTTTAATGACTAAAAAATTATTAAATAGCAATACAGCTATAAGTTAACTAAATATAAATTAAACAGAAGATGTATATGTTATGAAGAAGAAAAAATCACAAGAGTTATTAATTAACATAACAGAAGACCTGAAACATTGAGAAAAGTTCCTTATGGTTTAAAAAGTCTAATACAGTCTTCCCTTAAATCAACTACAAACTACTGTGTGAGGCCTCTTTGGTGAAGCCCCTACCCAGGTCAGAATGCTTCTTTTAACTGTCCTCTCACTCAGAGTGTTATTAACTTACTGTGTCCCCCGCAGATGACATCTAGTCAGGATAAGAAATGAAGGGCAAGATTGTGGAAGAGTTCCACCCACAGTGTAGGCAATAAGGGTACACTGCCTTTAGAAATAAAATATAATAAAACTAACTAAAGTTATTTTACCTTTTTATTATTACCATAAGCCAGCAAGTCTAACAATCTCAGTGACAAAAATGCTCTTTTTCTCCCCAAATAATTTGTTGTTCTAAGGTCTTGAAGGGGTTCAGAACAGGCCCTTCCAAGATGTGCCACTTTGGCATGGGGTTTTTTGAGCTGAAGGCAAGGGAGTCCCTGCAGGTTCACAGGACGCTTTTACTTCTCCTTTAAAAAATTTAAATTTGGAGCCTTTCCATAATAAGATTTAACACCAGAAATAACTTTTTATTACCTCTTATAGGGCAGAATAAGCTACTAATTATTGAACATTTGCTCTTCTTATCATCCTGCAAATGGCACTCCTTCTTTCTGAAGCCCCAAGCCTCATCCTTAGCTCAGAATGTCATATATGCTTTATTGTTTCTTTGTGTCTCTGAACCTCTTATGTATGAGGGTTATCTGACCTTATCTATTTATGTGGGGTTATCATGCATATATATGTAGTTAAAGTCAGTTATTTTCACTTGTTAATCTGTCTCATGTCATTTTGAGTATTAGATTAAAAGAACATAGAAGGGTAGACAAAAATTTGCTCCTCCCCCACAGCCTAAACTAGTACTGTGGTTACTATTGAGTTGTAATGATACATATATGTTTGATTTAGCACATTTGTTGCTTCTTACCTTTAGTTAACATTGTCCTTTAAGTAGAATTTAATTTTTAAAAGTTCTCCCTTCAAAGTGGCCCTCAGAACAAGTAGATTCAGTTACATGTATTTGTTTCTAAATAAATTTTTAAGAGTTCAGAATTCTGCCAGCTCCCTTCACTTACAGTTTATGACTATGACCCTGAGTTCTATATATTCCTGCATTTTAATAGTAGGTTCAAATTAGATAATGGTAGTACAGTGATTGTAAAAGTAAAGAAGCAGAACTTGAGTTATCTCGATTTTTTTGAAGTGACCACTTGGGGATATTATTTGTATAAACCATTTAATTACAAAGGCATCTAACTAAGCTCAATCTTAAAGATTGACTCAACAGACTTGCAATTTCAGGAATTTGTTGTGAAATAGATGTTTGTGATGTCCTGCCAAATGTCTGTACACATCTGAGAACTTTCTCAGCTATTTGTTTATCTGTTATTTAGTGTTAAATAAATTTTACAAATTAGAACTTATAAAAAAGTGATTTTTATCAGCCATGGACAAAGTTAGACTAATTAATCTGGCTATGTTGTCTTTGAACTTGAAGAAAGATAAATTTCTACAATGTCATAACACATTTGCAGAATTTAAGACTCAAAAACAGAAACTGTAATATTCTTGTTCTTCACTGAGACAGAGGGACTTAAATATTTTATCACTTTTTCAAACTATGCACTAATTTAGTTAAAAACTTAATTCATTACTATTTTCCCTTTTGTAGACTGTAATACTTAATTTTGTAGATCTTTGCTTAATGTTAACGTTCATTAACATGATTATATACACAAGAACCAATAACATTTTTCCTTCCACACTGGCTGCAGTTTTTTTTTTTTCTGGCCATTATTTTTATTTATTTGATGATTACTACTGAAAATAATTTGGCATATAATAGGCAGGAGGTCCTAAAAATTACCTTCTCTGTATGTCAACTATACCTTGTACATCTTTAATTAGAAGCTAGAACAAAGATATGCCATGGTCACATCTCACCTTGGTATTGCTGTATTTGGTCATCAGATTCCAGCCCTCACACCTACTCAAAGAAGTGGATGTACCTTCATGGCAGACTAAGAAGGGGGCATCCTTTTCTCTGTGTACAGCTAATAAAATTCAGTATTCAGGCAGCTGGTGAGCAGAGAGCAGTGGCTTAGTTTCCTGGTGCCTTTTTAGTTTTTCATTCCAAGTGCTGCCTGAGATTCTTTTTTTCCCATGAGATTGCTTTTTTCTTATAATATATTCCTTCATTTTTTGCTGAAAGTGGGGAGGAGACCTGCAAGGGTGAATTTTTCCATGGGGGCTGGGGAGAAAGGAGACTTGGATGGGGAAAGTACACTGTGTCTCTCACCCCACCCAGTGCCCCCATGAGATTATGTCTCACCTTAAAGAGAGGGGTTGATTTTTATAAGGAAGTCTGTGGGCTGTGGAATCCTTTGCAGTAAGGATTTGGAAACTAGGTAACAAAGTGAGATTTAGTTTGGCCTCTTAGATTGTAGCCTACTTGGAGAAACACAACTGAATGTTTTGCATTGTGCCTTCAGGCATTACTTTCCATTTTGCCTTGATTAGTATTTGTCCTTACATTTAGCTGTCTATACATTTATTCACTGGCAAATACAGGTACATTTAGTTGTCACTACGTGTAGTGAAATCTAAATTTAGGGTAAGGCATTGCTATTCTCCCCCATGGTTTATACTTGTTCATAAGAATCTTATGTTCTTCCCTTGTAATAGCGCTTTAAGCTGTGATTAGTAAACAGCTAACGTGACTTTCCTCTTAAAGCACAGTACACAAATTTGAAGGCATAAATATTGTTTTTCAGAACTTGTGAAATGGTATTTTATCCCTTGCTGACAAGGGAACAAAGGATTTCCATTGCTGGGCTTTAAGCTATCTTTTCAGAGAAGAAAATGCATTCATTGCACTGGGGTGCTGTCTGTTCACTGGAAATAATGAAATCAGAAATAACTAATGATTGACTATAGCACCTTATTAGAATACATGCCTGAATACACCTGTTGGAATTTCTTCTTTATTGTTATTTTTCTCAAGTAATATTCTTACATGAAGCAACCATTTTTTATTTCACTTAGCAATAGAAAAAAATAAATCATTGGTCAGTCCTGTCAGTCAAAATGTGTGAATGAAGCCAAGTAGAGTCCAATGTCTACAGGAATATAAAACCAGCATTGGCCTCATTTCCCCTTGAAATGTACGGTTTTGATGAATGTGAAATTTGATACATTAATCTTTCACTTTCACTGCCCTGCTCCTTTCAAGCCCTGAATCATTTGGTTAGTGTTTCATCATTATGAGGTTAGGGTGGTGAGTTGCTACCTCATGGAAGTTCCATGTATTTAAGTAGTTTATGTTTAATCTCGGAATGCAGAATCAAATGGCTTTTTTCTTTTTAAAATAGAATTAAAGCAGGTTGGATGATGAATTTGGGGGAGCACTGGTTTTCTTGATGTCCTCAACTGCTGTCTGTCCTTCTTATTCACAGGATGGGACTTGAATAAGACCACTTAGTGATGATAGGGGGAAAGAACAAGTGTCACTTTATAGTATTGCACTAACAGCATAAAAAGGAGCAGAACAATGCCGTTGTGAGAGTGGTCTAAAAATCAGTGGTCAAACAATAAAAGCAATCCACAGAGGAAAGCTATTAATGTCTTCTTTGGCTTCTTTGAGTGAAAACCCACTCCTTTCTTCAAGCCCTGTTTTTTGTACTGGGCCTGACACACGGGAGGCTGCTCAGACAACACAGGAGTGGTTTCTGCAACTCCAAACATTTCAGTCTGCTTTGGCACCTGAAGTTTCATCATTTTAGTTACTCCTTAAATTATAAATCCTTGTGCCTAGTGGGTTTTCATGATTAATTAATAGGAAATGAATAGTAATCTCCATTTAACTTTTATTACTAATTTTTCTAAATCACAGTTAAGGATGATAAAGCTAAAAGCTTAAACTGAAAACAAATTCTGAACTTGGGTCATTGCTAGGGTTGGAATGGAGTGTATGTGTGTATGTGTGTTTTGAGGGAGTGATAGAAATGAGTCATGAGTGCTGTCCCAGTGTTCTTGTGTGGATAAAGCCACAGAAGGGAGACGAGCACTAAAATACATGTGAAAGGTTTTTGAATAATTTTACAACTTTGCTGTAATGCCAAGAGATGGCCGCGTGTAGTCCATCTTATCTAAATTATTTTGAATTTAGCACAGAGTCACCTGGTTAATTTGCTTCCCACAATAAATAAATTATAGAACAAAAGTCAACTTTAGGTCAACATAAGGCAAACTTTGTAAAATTAGGGGTTGGTTGAGAAAGCAATGGACCGTCTGGTGAACTGTCGGCTCCTCTCTCAGTAGCAACATTTATTTAGCAACTTTATTTATTCTTCAAAGACACCAGAAAACATTCATTCATTCATTCATTCATTCATTCTTTCACACATGCTTTTCAAAGTATTAGCTGAATATTTTTGCCAGTGTCAAGTAAGTTAATTTGTGTTGAACATATTAGGGTGTCAGGATACTCACACTTAAGGACTCTGAAAGATAAGGAAATTTACACAAAAAGAAAAAAACAAACAAACGAAAAAACCTATATCAGTTAAAGGTTACACATTTTATTTAAAAGTAAAAGTTTATTATTTTTTTAGATGAGCAATTAAAATACACAGCTGGAAACATAACTATATTACTTGTATAGGAAAATTCTATGTCTTCATCGAAATTTAGAAACTGCTCTTTTTTCAAAATTAAGGATGTTTCCCAGATCTAAAATTCTGTTGTCTCATGAAATGAAATTTTACTTTGCCTCTCTTGGAGGGGACATATGTATCCCACCAGTGTGTTTCCCAGGATTCTTCATAAGCAGAAAATGACATTATTTGTTGGGGCTTGAGAAAAAAAGGAAATATCCTATTATGCTAAACCCTCTCTCCAAAATTGCTCAAAACCATTGCCTAAAATTCTATCGTTTGAGTCAGTGATTTAAAGCATTGTATTTAATATAAATTGCAACAAAATAATAATGTACATGGTAGTGGTAAAGTATTAAACCATTGCTTATCACCCCACAGCTTGATGGAAATGATCAAACCCTTTCTAAAATGACTCCAGGGTATAGGAAGTTTTGAATAGAAGATAGGGTTAGTCTGGGTATTAAAGAGTAAATGGATTGAGAGGGTCTCAAGTCCCCCACAATCTTCATTGACCCAGTCCTATATCCCTAAATACCTTCTTTTTCAAACAGGAGCATTTTGCTCTTCAATACGTCTTTGAGTGGAGTCCCCAACTTCCTATTCCAAACAGATTTCTGCTCTAACCCACCTGCATCATACCCTACTTGACTTGGAAGGCCATGGAGCACCTGCCATGTTGGATGCAGCTAGATGCAATTTCTCAGCACCTGTGCCCCACATATCCAGGCTTTCAGATGGGGTGATCAATTGGTGGACTGGATGCAGGTGAGTAAGAGGAGAAAAGCATCTTAAAATGTGACACCCACGAAACTTTGGAAATCATTGCCATTTTGCTTACAGCTATTCTAGAAAATAAGCTCCAAATTCCCAATATTTTCTTGCTTGCCACTCACACTCACTCTGAATGCATTTTGACTGAGGAGTTCAAATCATAATCGAAATGGCATGATATTGGCAGATAAACAGACACATTGGCCAGTGGAACAGAATTGAGATTCCAGACATTAACCCACGTATATATGGACAAATAATTTTTCACAAAGGAGCCAAAAACATAGAATGGAGAAAAGAAAGCCTCCCCAATAAATGGAAAAACTGGAAAGCTATATAAAAAGAGTGAAACTAGACTGCTATTTGTCACCAGACACAAAAATTAACTCAAAATGTATCAAAGACCTGATATAGAAGACCTGAAACAATAATATGCAAAGAAAAAAAACATAGGTACTAACCTTAAGAACTTTGGTCCTAGAGAGGATTTTATGAATTTGACCTCAAAGGCAAGGGAAGGAAAACCAAAAATAAATGAATGAGATCATATCAAACTAAAAAGTTTCTGCACGGCAAAAGAAATCATCATCAAAACAAAGAGGCAACCAACCAAATGAGAGAAGATATTTGCAAACATAAGGGGTTAATATCCAAAATGTATAAGGAACTCATGCAACTCAACAGCAACAACAAAATAAACAATCCGGTTTAAAAAATTGGCAGAGGACCTGAAGAGACACTTCTCCCAAGAAGACATACAAATGGCCAACATACAACATACTTATGGAAAGATGCTCAACTTTATTAGCCATTAGGGAAATGCAAATCAAAACTTCATGGTAAGAGTTGCACAACTCAGTAAATTTATTAGAAATCATTGAATGGTACACTTAAAACAGGTGAATTTTATGATACATACGTTATACCAAATAATGTTGTTTAAAAAAAAAAAAAACCTCAATGAGATACCACTTCACACCTGTTAGAATGGCTATTATCAACAAGGCATGGAATAACAAGGGTTGGAGAGGCTGTGGGGCAAAAAAGGACCCTCAAATCCTGCTGGTGGGGATGTAAACTGGTACCACCACTATGGAAAACAGTAGGGAGGTTTCTCAAAAAATTAAGAGTAGAGTTACATATGATCCAGCAATCCCTCTTGTGGGTATCTACCCCCAAAATTTGAAAGCATTTCTTCATAAATATATATATATATACCCCTATGTTCATTGCAACATTATTCACAGTGGCAAAGATATGGAAACGACCTAAGTGTTCTTTGATAGACAATTGGATAAAGAAGATGTGAGATATATATATATATATATATATATATATATATATATATATATATATATATATATATTACTCAGCCATAAGACAAGATGAAATACTGCATTTGAGACAACTTGGATGTATTTTTTTTGTTTTTGAGGGCAGTGTCACCGGCTCTCACATGTGGGACCTGAACCAGGGCCGCCGGCCCAACATGGATGTATCTTGAGATTACCATGCTAAGTGAAGTAAGTCAGACAGAAAACGTCAAGAACCATATGATTTCACTCATATATGAAATATAAAACTGAAAGCAAACAAACAAACAAAACCTCACAGACACAGACAACAGAATGGTGGTTGCCAGAGTGAATGGAGAGTCTGGGGGCCGGTAGAAAAGAGTGAGGGTGTCAAATATGTGGTGATGAATATTTGACTCTGGGTGGCGAGCACACAATGCAATATACTGATGATGTATTAAGAATTGTACATGAAATTTATAGAATTATTGACCCCATAAATTTAATGACATTTTAAAAATAACAGCTTTGTTACCATCTCATATTTTAATTTGATTTATATCTTACCTCTATAGAAACTATACTTAGAACAGACAACAATGGCTGTCTGCAACATATCCCTTTTTCAGTCAATATTCTCTTCCAAGAGAATGATAAAATTGGGGACTCTTTTCTTCTGAGTGTTTCTTTTTATTTATTAAAATTTTTATTCAACAGAATTTATTTAAACTTAGCTAGCTGCTGTTTTTGAATTTAAACAAAGGTATCCTCACACTTTGTGGTCATAGGCCTACAACCTACTATTTTGTTTCTTACCACTTACACCTCTCTATTGCCTGTTTTCACACAAAATTGACTTAAATATTTTAAAGCTGCTACCATATCTCCCTTGGACTCTCATCTTCGTAGAGATAGCCTCCCTAATTATTTTAATTGTTTCTCATGTGGCATGATGGTTTTCAATCTTTTGAACACCTTGGCCATACTCTTGAGATATTTTTTTTTTCTGTGAAGTACAGCTCTAGTAATTAAATGTAATACTTCTATGCAGACATGCACATCACTTTCATACCTCTTATTCCAGCTGCTTTCACACTTACTCTAATATAAGCTAAATTTATATTAGCCTCTTTTGTAGCCATACCGCAAGGTGGATTAAAATTGAGCTTGTTTATTAATATGATTATGTTTTTATGTATCTCTGTCTTACTTTAACTTGAAGAGTTGATCTTTTAAAGTCATTTGCTGTCCCCACATTTATCCCTGTTAAAGTTCATGTCATTAGCTTCAGTTCATTGCTTAGGCTTGCCATGATCTTTTGAGATTTGTATTTTGTCATCTAACATAGTCATCCTCTTTTTCTAAATCAGAACTCTCACTGATTTTTCTGAGTATATATCTTCTTTATTGTCATACAGATTATGATAAAAAATTTTGCTGTCACAGTGTCAAGGACTATCCTTGAGGTTGCCAGCAATTCAGTAATAAATACTCTTCAAGCTTAGTTATACAGTTATTAATCTATTATACAAGTATATAGAGTATCTGGAATTTCTTTTAAATAAAAGTTGTTAAATTGCACACTTAAATTTTTTTAAATGGCACACTTTCATGACATATATACATCTAATAAGCTGATAAAAGTAGTAAATTAAAGGGACCTGATAAAATGTGCTTTCAGTAAATCCATGCTGGTTCCCAACAGTCACTGCGTCTTTTCTTAGCTACTTTTGAGCAATGTCTTTGATCCCACAAATCTGTGATTCATGGCATTTTAAACAATTGCCTCTCTCTCACATTCTCCATGCTTCCTTAAAAACTACTTATCTTTGTTTGGAAGACAAATTTCTAAGTTCTATCAGTATTTTAAAATGTGTGAAACAAAAAAAAATAATAAGGTGATATTATGATCAAAGTGGGTTTGGCATTTCAGTTCTAAGGAAGATGTGGATGTGAGTATCCAGGAACCCTGATGAGAGGCTAGAACTCAGTGATTCACCATTCTGCTTCTGAATATCCTTCCATCTTTCATCCATTCCACACAAAAAGGACTAACAATCTGATTTTAAGGACCCCTGGAAAAATCTATTGCAAGGAGTTGGAAAAAACTCAGGTGATGTAAGAACTAAAGGAACAGAGTTGACACATTCATGGCTTCGATTTTCATTAGCTTCAGTCCATTAAACAAGCATTTGCTAATGCAATATTGTATGCATAAAACAACTGAAATGTTCATTAAATGGCAAAACGACTGAGGAAGCAGGCCAACCATTTCTCCTAGACAGTTTTGCTGCAGAAATACAGCTCACCAAGGTCCACTGCCTTACCATTAAGTTTACTTTTTATTTTTTTTTTTGAATTTAAGATTTTTAAATGGCTGTGCCTCATCAAACAAATATATTTACATTTTTATCATGGAAATGATTTTCCCTTGAATCAAAACAGGTAAAATATTGGGTGTTCAAATACTTTTCACAAGAGATCCTGATCCATGATTAAAGTTATCCGACAGTCAGCCCTGTTATGTTTTGTGTACAGACATACTTCCTCTCATAGATCAATCTGATTCAGTGACCCACCCCATCCCTTCACAAAACAAACTGAACCGTTTTTCAATGAGTGAAATTGATACGCCAAACAATCTGTTAGACATTACAAGGAGAAAGCTAGACATGTCACTGCTGTCAGACTCCTAATGTAATGGAGAAATTAGACAGATACAGACATTAGCATCATACACGGTAAAATAATGTAAATGACTAAAGGATGATCTCAGTAAAATTAGTGGGTCAGTTTAAAAATAGAGAAATATCTCATGTGCTAACCAGATCCCATGTTAGATGAAACTCGATTTGACAGGTAGAGATATGGTATGTTTGACTCCAAGTATCTGGAGGAAGACCCAAACATTTGTTCTGGAATCAGGATCTCTAGATTTCACTTTGGCTGTGTAACTTAACTAAATGTGTGACAATGCACATGTCACTATCCATGAGAAATGTTTTATAATTTCTAAAATACACTTAAAAGAATTCTAATGTCATACTTTAAAACCAAAGAGGTATGCATATCATGTGCAAAGATGTAAAGATAATGAAGTGTGAAATGTGTTCAGGAAAGAGCGGCACCATCTAGTTTGGCTGGATTTTACTGTGTAGGAGATAAACATAATAGAAGGAGGTAACCTTTGAAGGTCTGTCAGTGTAAAAATGAGGACTTTGTGTAATGAAGGAAGCATGATTTTAAAATTGCAGGGTATAATACAATTCATGTGTTTTAAAGATATAATTTGATTAGTTTTAGCAAATATTTTCATAAATCACCAAAATTCTTTCATGTCCCATGGTAGATAACCCCCTACCCCAATTCCAGGCCACTGGTCTTTTTTATGTTACTATATAATCTTGCCTTTTCAAGAATTGCAAATAAGTAGAATTATACAGTATAGAGACTTGTGAATGGCTTTTTTCTCTTAGTATATTGCATTTTAGATTTATCCATGTTGATATATGCATCCGTAGTTCATTCCTCTTTTTGCTGGAAAATAGTAACTATTGGGTTGTTGGAAAAGTCACGACGCATGTTTGCAACAGATGGCACAAGTTCATTATTGGAAGTGCTAGAGTCATTCGCATCTATGCTATTATTATGTCATTTGACAGAGGACAGTTCTAACTTCATTCTAAAAAAAAAAATTAGTGATTTGGTTGCATTTTGGAGATTTTACAAGAAGTTGAAGATGGAAGACCAAACTATGCATTTTTGCTGTAATTTGCTCTTTTACTTCCATAAAGGGAAGAACGTGCGTCAAGCTTGTGAAATGTTCCATAAAGTTTATGGTGACAATGTTCTATGAGAACGTCAGTGCCAATGATGGTTCATGGAATTCCGTGCTGGTGATTTTGATTTGAGCAACGTTCCTCCGTCAGGGAGGCCCACCGAGGTTGATGACAACAAAATAAAGGCATTGATCGAGTCAAACCCATGTTACACAACAAGAGATATTGCAGAAACATTAAACATCCATCATTCAAGCATTCACGACCACCTGAGGAAGCCGGGATACATAAGGTTTTTTTGGGTTCCGCATGAACTCAAAGAAGTTCATTTGATAGGGCATATAAACATCTGCAATATGCTCATTAAACGTGAGGAAAATGATCCTTTTCTGAAGCGACTGATAACTGGTGATGAGAAGTGGATTGTTTACAACAATGCGGTGTGCTAACGGTCTTGGTCCCGATGTGATGATTCGCCTCAAATGACATCGAAAGCAGACATTCATCAGAGGAAGGTTATGCTCTGAGTGTGGTGGGATTTTAAAGATGTCTTATTTTTCAAACTCCTACCAAGGAACTAAACAATTAATTTGAATGTGTACTGTTGGCAATTGGACAGTTTGAACGTATCCATCAGCCAGAAACATCCAGAGCCTGTTAATTGTAAAGGAGTTGTGTTCCATCGCGACAACGTGAGCCCACACACAAGTTTGATCACCCATCAAAAATTATTGGAGCTTGGATGGGATGTGTTTCCACACCCACCATACTCACCTGACCTTGTGCCGTCAGACTACCATGTGTGTCACTTTCTTCAAAACTCCTTGAGTGGTATAATGTTAGATTCAGATGAGGCTGTAAATCAGCCCCTTGTTCAGTTTTTCACAAATGAAGACAGGTCTTTCTATGAAAGAAGAATTATGAAGCTAACTGAAAAATGACAAAAGGTTATTGAACAAAATGAGCAATATATCATTGATTCACCTTTGTTTTTTATATAAATAAAAGACCTTTGAAAAACATAGACAAAATATGTCATGACTTTTCCCACAACCTAATACATGGCAATCTTATGGTTTGTTTCTATTCACCAGCTGATAAATATTTGGGATGTTTACAGTTTGGGACCACTATGAATAAAGCTTCATGAAAATTCAAATACAGGTCTTTGTGTGGACTTGTGCTTTGATTTCTTTGGAGAAAATACCTAGGAATGACATGGCTGAATCACAATGAAATGATAGTTTAAGTTTTGAAGAAACTACCAAACTGTTTTCCAAAGTCATGTGCTATTTTCCACCCCCAAAAGCAATGTGTAAGATTTCCAACTGTTTCAATTACTTGCCAATATTTGACATTGTCAGAATTTTGTAGGTGTGTACTAATATCTCAATGTGGTTTGATTTTGCATTACCCTAATGACTTGTAATGTTAGTATCTTTTTTTGTGTTTATTTACCATGTCTCTTCTTGAGTGAAGTATCATTTTTAAAGTTTTGCTGATTTTTAACCAAATCATATTTGATTAAATTTTGATTATTAATAACATTAATTTTTGTTGCACATTCTGGGTAAAATAATTTTATCAAATATGCACTTGCCAAATATTTGTTCTACTACTTATCACTACATCTCGCTTCTTAGACAATTTACTTGTGTTTTCAATGCTCTTTCCATACTTAGAAACAAATTGATCATTAGCTCTGCCAGATTCTGTCCTGCATGGGAAAAATCAAATTTCTAGCCTCTTCAAACATTTTGTCTAGCCACCATGTAACCTCAGTAGACCTCACCCTTACCTTGACCATTATCTAATCTTTAGGGTCTTTCTGTGACCTCCATGTTTGGACATGTGCTATAGCTCTAAAATTTGTCATATAAAACCATAGATGAATGATAGGTTAGAAAGGGGACAGCAAATTGAAATTTCAATCAATGCATTTTACAATCATTCATTCTTTGAACAAATGGGAAAATATAAAAGAAGCAAAAGAAAAATAATTTTCCTTTTCATTTTGAAGGTCGCGTATATTTAAAAATTCAGTCATTTTAAATGTTTTGGGGCTAAAGGAGGAGACTAAACTTGGCTAAGTTATTGTTAATGTAGCTTTTCTTTTTCTACAAAAGGTGTTAAGGATAAACCGAGAAGGGTTGATGACTTTAATAAAACAAGAAAAAAACCCTGTAATTCCAGATTGCATGGATCATAAAATGTTATTAGCTTCATAGATGGGAATATAAGAATGTCTTAGAATATTGTTCAAAGCTTTCTTCTGCTGGGGAGGTTAAATTGTATTTCTTCCAAAAAGACAGAGGGATTGATGTGATGATGTCATCAAATTCTAGCATTTTTAAATTGCTTCCATGACAGGACATTTGACAGTTCCAAATGAGACTATAATTTAGTAATTTAAGGTGTTTCTTACAAAAGCTGAGTAAGAACAAGTAACAACAGGCTAGAATCATTTTAAATGACATCTATCTCTAAATACTCATTCAATTAGAATAAAGAGATACGAGAGCAGTGATGTGAAAGAAAATGCCTGTGTCAGAGTGTAACATTTTATAAAATGTTTAACCTGCTTGGTGGGTCACTTTGGCTCACTTTTTTACATTTTTAAATACAGCATATTTTAGTGTTTCTCCATATTTGAATATCCTAGTTTTTCACTAAAGATTTACTAATATTAACTAATTTAATTGTAAGATTCGAATTGATTTTCTTCTCTACGACTTCCTTCATCTTTTCCATCTATTTAGTCTTTCTAATGCTTTCTCAGAATTTTTGCTTATGTGAGGCCCGAATTAAAAATGTTCTCACCTCTTTCTAAGGCTACACTAATTACTTCGTTTACTTCATTACTATTCCCACTGTTCCATAAAACCTTTCTTGTCTATCATAAGCTGCTTCATCACAAATTCATGGTGCTTTCCTAATTGTCAAGTCTAGAGACGTATTTTCATTCTTCACCTTTCGCACTATCTACATTTTAAGGTAATTAGTGTCTCCTCAACTTTGAAAGTATCTTCCATAAAGACTTTGTTGTGCACATAACATGCAGTTTCTGTCTGCTTTCACACTTGAGATTGCATTGTAAGTGCCCATAGTCCTCATGAATGAGCCCTGTAGACTAAGCATCCAGGTTTTATACTCCTTGATATTGACTCTTCAGGCACCTCTCATTGCTGTTTGGATAAGATGGACATCTCTCCAAACACCAGCCAATAAGCAGGAGGGTAGTTGTATAGAAGGGCCCCCTGCATAGACTGTGGGCACAAAAGTCTTAAAGCAATATGGGTATGATTTGTGTAGAACATCTCCTCTGCATATGTTATCACATAATCTGGCACTCTGTAATATAAGTGGAGAAGGATGCATGTATCCTAGATATTGCTGAATATCACATAATTAGAATTAAGCCTTTTTTTTTTTTTTTTTTTTTTAGCTGAGCCATCCTGCCACCTGTTGGCAGCTCAATGGCAACTCAGCTCGGGCTGGGCATCGAACTGCTGTTGCTCAGAGCTCAGCTCGCACTCTTGAGCGAGATCTTAACCAACTGAGCCACTCTGCCAGCCTTCACCTAATTAGAATTAAACTCACTTAAGCAACTTTGTTAGTACCCACAACTTCGATACTTAGTCCCTGAATGCTGTGTTTAAAATAGTTGAGGAAAACCCTAGGGAAGAGGAACAGAAGTTAGGTTCTGGCCTGTGGGATCTCTCTAGTCTATGTGATATTGGTAGGGAATAGGGACTCTGGTCTGTAATCCCACTCAAAACCTGCTTCACACCTATACACCTTGTCACTGCATGTCAGAGCAGTTTACTACAAATCTCCAGCTCAAAGCAAGACCATTCCCACCTTCACAACTTTTACTTTTTTTGTTCCTCTCACTCAGGAAATCCTCAATTTCTCTCTTCTATAGAAAATGTCTGCTTGTTCTTCAATGTCCAGCTCCAGTGTCATGTCTTCAATCAAACATTTCTATACCTTCACCTGAATGCTTATTAACTCCCTTCCTGTGATTTTTTTGTTCAACCTGTTTTCCTTTTAGCTGGGTACACAATAAATGCTTTGCGTGTGTGTGTGTGTGTGTATTAAGTTTTCAAATGGTGGTGTCTTGTCCCAACTAAATTTCAGATGAACTGAGGACCATGAACCTATTTAACCTTTTCTTGTATGTATCAAAACACAGAGGGGATATCAGTGAATTGATTGAATTAAATTTAAATAGGTAATATATGATCAACATGCCCAACAGTGATTATGTACAGAATACTCTTGGCAGGAGAGTGGACTTTTCTTCACCACACCAGCTCTACTAAATCTTAAATCCATAAATATTATCTATTTTGCTCTTGATATAAATATTTGAAATACATTATTCTCTTTCCCCTATCTGTACCCTTTGGCATTGCCCTCCTACACCAAATCTGCACAGGATGTGCAAATTGCTTTGGCCAGCAAGAGTTGGAAAGTACTTGCATTGGATCTTTCTCTGTCATTGCTAATCTTTGGAACCTGGAGCCTGCCATATGCAGAAGTGCAGGCAAGCCTCCTGAAGGCTGGGAGAGCATGAGAAGCTGAAATAGACCAACACAGCTGAGGCTCTGCAGCCCAACTAGCCTGCCTACTGACATGGCAGGGAGTTCCCTCAGACTATTCATGCAATCCAAAAGAGTCATCTACTCTACCCACAGTATCGTGAAATACAATAAATGCTTGGTTTAAGTCATTAATTTTTGGCATATTTTCTAAGCAAATGCTAACTGATTTCTGAAATCAGGGCATGCAGAGGGAAGGGCAGTACTTTTAAATTGCCCCTTCCCAGCAGTTTTGTGGATGCCCAAGCAATTTTTAGGACAACAATGACAGAAGATTATATTAGTTCAGGGGTAGAAGTTAGCTGTGTGCCAAGGCTCTAATTTGAGAAGCATATGGAAGGATCCTTCTTTTCTGAAATGCCTGTTTCACATTAGATCTCTTCCGTTGCAGATTACCTGGGAGGAAGGCAGTATTACAAATTTAGTTCTGCAAGTTGTTCTGGTGACTTTGTTTAATCAAGCATCTAAACCTTGAGAGAACAGGATACATGACCATCTCTCTATTTTCTAGAAGAGTTTATGTAATGTTACTATCTATTCATTAATTATGAGGTAGAAACATCTCTAACTTATTTTGAGGCTTTTATATATTGATGTTAATAGATTACTGTTTCATAATAGATTCAAACCTTTAATAGTTATAATTCTGGAGTATTTTAAATTTCTACTTGTGAAAAATTTCAAATGTTATATTTGATAGGAAATTTTCTACTACATTGAAGATTTTAAATTTAATATTTTCTCTATATTTTAAAGACTCACTATATAGCTGCTTTTTCATATTAATATCATTGATTTCTGTATTTCTATCCACATGTCCATTTTGTTAGTAATTTGTCTATCTCAATAGATTTTTCAAAGAAACACTTGCTTTAGACTTAACTGACACTTAATTTTTATTTCATTAGCATTCTTTGTTATTACTTTGTTTTAATTCATTTTATATACAGTTCTTTTAAATATCTTGTATTGGATATTTAGTTTGTTAAATTTTGGTATAAATTCTTTTCATATGTAAGCCTTTAGGTATAAAACTTATTTCTAAATAATACTTTGTTTTTATTCCATAAGTTCTGATGTACTGTATTTACATTATACTCCTTTCTAGTATTTTCTAGCTTTTGTCATCATGTACTAAATTTTTTTGTTCTGTTTTTCCCTAAGCATTTTAGCTTCTGCAAGGTGTAAGCATCAGTTTATAATCAGCTAATTTTTCTATCAAAATATTTATTTATTGTATCTCATACTGATTTTGGCATATGATTCAATAGAATTGAAAGTAAGAATTTGGCATGACACAGCCCACATGATAGAGCTTATTTACTTTTTGTTGGGATAAAATTGGGTTCTACATAAAAATTGAAATCTGAAGACTTTGCCTTCCTCAGTGTATCCAAATGAATCTTTTGTTTTCTATTTGTTTTTGTTTTTTAGTACTTAAGGAGTGCATACTTTTGCAGGAGTCATGACAAATGTTTCATATATAGAATCTCATTTAATCCTGTATTTTAGCATACCTTACCTCTAGTTCAGCGATATGGAAACTGAGGCTCAGAAACTTTGAGTACCCTGACCCAAGTCACATGACCAGTAAGAGCAACCTGGGATTCAAACCCAACCTGGTTACTTCAGATTCTCTGCTCTTAACCAAGAGCTACGTCATTCTTCTCACAAGCTTGTTACATATAAATAGATTACTATTCATATGCCATTATCTAACTTTCAGGTTTTTTAAATTAAATTGCAGAATAAGATCAATTTTGTCCCATGATGTAATAATTCAGGTATTTGTCTGTTTTCCACATTTAAGATGTGCTTGTGCTAAAGAGGTGAAGAAAAATAGCAAGAAAAATGAAACGGGGTAGTAAAAACAAGAACTGGAGAGAAATCAGAGAGTAATTGTGCCCTGACTCTGCTATCAATATTGTGAGTGATGAGTGAACTGGGATAGTTGTTAGAGCTCAAGATTCCTCCTTTTTGTAATAAGAGGTAGGCATTAGGTCATCTCTTAGGTTCTTAGTCTTCATAACCTTTGAGGATCTCAGTTTGTCATCACCCTAGGTTGCTGTGACATCTAGGTGAAACACATCCTTTCAAGCACGTTTCAAGCCACACCTACATATTAGCCATCTTTCAATGCAGATGTGAAAATGTGTAATTTAAAGTCACAATATTATACGTTTTTCAATCTGAAACAGTTTGTATCCACAAAACCAAGCATAGAGACCTGCCTCCCTCTCACAAGGGCTCAATAAATATTTTCTGAATTAAATTAGATGTGATTGGCTTCCATTCTACAGTGTCCATCAATTCATGATAATGTGGTATTCTTGAGGTGTGACATCACTGCTCAAACAGCCTAACTGTCAATCCCCAAGGCAGGAGGCATTCCTTATAGTGCTTTTCTTATCAACTAACAAGAGGGTAAAGAAAGCATTCTCATTGTTTAATTTGATCTAATGGGGAAAGTACATTTCCTTTTTAGATTTGTTGAAAGCAACTCCATTTGAGTAAAATGACACCTGTCAACTTCCTTGATAGTTTCACATTTCCTGATAAAATTTTAGCCACAGAAAAGGATACCAGGCTGGTCCTAAGCACTTCAGTGTCATGAATAGTATAGCTATAATTAGTGACTTTTGCCTGGTGTTAACAAATGCCAGAGGGCATTTCAGTCCCTGCAGATGAGTTCTCCAGGATTTAATTAGCGCTATCTTTCTATGCTTTGTAGAACTATACTCTTCCTAATATACCTGGTGCTAGCTTCAGGCATGGGTCAAAGCATGCAGCTGTCAATTATTTAATATTCATGACATCTTTTTAACAAATGAAGTATGCATGAAGCCTGTAATATTGGGGGATGTAGAAGCCAGTGCATTTGTGGAATAGATAGCCTAGTTCATTGAATAATAATTTGAATAACTCAGGGACACAAAGAATTTTGTTCTGAAATCTCAGGATCTATCTTTTCTCTTTGCTTATAGTCATCAGGCTAGAAACAATGAAGTAAGTATTCCGGGTTTTAGTTCCTATTCTCTGTTATCTCAGTATATCAATTTTGCACATCACTGTAGGTTTCAATCTTTCATCTTTAAAGTGGAAAATTGAGCTAGCTGATTTCTAAGCCTCCTCCAGTTTTAAAAGTCTAGGTTTTGATGATGATGATTATGGAGATTTTCATCAAATTCAGACTCATCCTTTTTAAAATAGATTACTGGCAGAAATTTAATTTTTGCTTTATTGTAATATAAATATGTATAGAGAGAATGAAATTCTATAATTTTTTTAAATTATAATATTGGTGTCTTGAAAAGTTAAAACAAATTTTTTAGCTATGCCAGTGACATGTAATACATCATGTCACTTAAAAATGAACTCCTGGAAGTGAGTCCCATAACTCTGAAAGTTATGGTAGTTTTTTCCATCCTTTAGGTTATATTTTGGTGTCCTAATGCAGTAATTTATTGAGTACCCTGGTTATTATAGCTCTCCAAAGTGCCAACCTAAATACTACTTTTATGCCTATAGGGAATCTGCCTTCTTACAAATGTGATACAGTCATTTCTAAGGTAATTCTGAATGTTAGGTCTAATGGCATGGCTAATGGTCATTGCTCATTTAAGCTAAAGCCATTGCCCCTTTAGAGCAGGGACCCTTGATTTCACCTTTGATTACCTGGGCAATTACGGAAGGCTAATTTATGTGGTATAAGCACATATGAGTATGACAGTGAGCTTCCTTTTTGAGTTTATGCATTGCATTAAGGCAGTTTTTAAGTAATGACAACAGCTTTGACATATGAGGTCTGACAATTAAGTTTTCAAACTCATCCTAGAAAAAGTGCTACATGCCTCATTGCTAAAGAGCACTACAGTCATCTTCGAAGTACTCCCTTTGGAAAGCTACGCACTGAATGCCAGCGCCTCGTCCACCCTTCAAAGCAATTTTGGAACTCTTCTTCTAGAATGGCCATCAGAGTTGTCATAGCATTGCCCTTGATGCCCTGAATGTCATCAAAATGTCTTTCTTTCAATATTTTCTTTCTCTTTGGGTAAAGAAAGAAGTCAGTGGGGGCCAGATCAGGTGAGTAGGGAGGGCGTTCCAATACAGTTATTTGTTTACTGGCTAAAAATTCCCTTACAGACAATGCTGTGTGAGCTGGCGTGTTGTCATGTTGCAAGAGCCATGAATTGTTGGTAAAAAGTTCAGGTAGTCTAACTTTTTCACACAGCCTTTTCAGCACTTTCAAATAGTAAAATTGGTTAACTGTTTGTCCAGTTCATAGAAATTCATAATGAATGATCCCTCTTATATCAAAAAAGGTTAGCAACATTGATGCAACAAGTTCACAAACTTAATTGTCTGACTTTGTATGTCGGTGCATCACAGGGCTAGATGTTGCATAGAGTAGTATGGCAAGTCATGATTTCCTATGAATAACATTTATTTAATTTTAGTTGATACCAAGAGGTATAAATATAGATTTCAATATAAATTTTAACATTATTAAGGTATAATAGACATATCATAAACTCCATACATTTAAAATGTGCAATTTAATCAATTTTGGCATGTGTATGCATCCGTGAAACCATCACCACAATCAAGATAATGAACATATCATCACCTCCCAATGTTTCCTTATGCCCCTTTGTAATCCCTGCCTCTTGCTAGTCCATATCCTACTCCACAAGACACCTTTGAGATGCTGTCTGTCACTATAGGTATGAATATTTTCTAGACTCTTATATAAACAAAATCATGTGGCATGCATTTTTTATTTGACTTTTTTCACACTGCACAATTATTTTGATATTCATTCATGCTGTTGTGTGTAGCAATAGTTCCTTTATTTTCACTACTGAGTAGTATTCCATTGTACAAATATGAATATAAAGCAATTTGTTTACCATTCCTCTGCTGGTGTGTATTTGGGTTGTTTCCAGTTTTTGGCTATTGCAATAGAGCTTCTATGAACATTTGTGTACAAAGCTTTCTCAGATATATATTTCCTTTCCTCTTGGGTCAATAATTATGAATGTAAAGTCAATTTTTAGTCATAGTAGATTTTTTATTTTATTTATTTTTGTAGATTCCACTAGCTTTTCTATATGAGTAGAAGATCACATCATTTCAAATTAAACAATTTTACTTCTTCCTTTACCATTGGGAAGCATTTTATTTCTTTTCATTACCTGATGACGCTGGCTAGAGCCTCCAGTGCTGAATAAAACTGATGTGAGCAGGTATTCCTGCTTTGTTTTTGACCATGGGACGAAGCATTCAGAATTTTACCATTAAGTGTGATGTAAGCTATAGATTTTCATAGAAGTCCTTTATCAGGTGGAGTAAATTCCTTTGTATTACTAGTTTGCTGAGAATTTTTAAAATTTTATTTATTTATTTATTTTACTGCGGAGCCATCCTGCCACCTGTTGGCAGCTCAGTGGCTGCTCAGCTCAGGGTGGGAATCCAACCGGCAACCTGTTGCTCAGAGCTTGCACTCTTGAGTGAGCTCTTAACTAACTGAGCCACTCGGCCGGCCCTTGCTGAGAATTTTGATCAGAGATGTATGTTGAACTTTGTCAAGTGCTTTTATTGCATCAATTGAGATGATTATAATTTTTTCTTTTTTAGTGTGCTGATGTTGTGAAATACCTTGTTGATTTTCAAGTATTAAACCAACCCTTCATTTCTGGAATAAACCCCATTTGATTGTGATATATTATCTTTTTTTAATATGTTCTGGCTTTGATTTAGCAAAACACATTTATTTCTTACAACTATTGAATATGCTTTGGATGTAATCATGAGCATTCATTAGTCACATGGACTCTTTAGCTCAATTACCTGAGTTAAAGCTTTCTGTGCCTCAGTTTACTTACCTATAAAATGTCAGTAAGCGTAATCGCTTAGCTATATCATAGGCAGTTGCTAGAATAAAATAAGGTAATGCAATTGACAGTATAATACAATGCTTGGAATATAACATGTGGTAGGCATGGTAGACAATATTAATATATATTGAAAGACTGTGGTAAATCCAGACAGTTTATCACCTGTGTGGCAGGTTATCAGTGGTGGGGGAAGATGAGAGAAGAGGGTTTGGGAATAATTATAATAGGAAGTTATTGAGATGGAGTCATTGCTAAAAGCGAGAGATAGAAGGTAAGAAGTGAAGCTGGGGAACGGCATGCTGGTTTCAAGTCAACAAAGGGAAAAGGTTCTAGACAACTGTTTGAGGTAAGAAACTGAATGTCCCTGGAATGTGTTTGTCTAAGTACATATAAAGGAATTATTATGCAAGAGATATGGAAGGATCATCCAGGTAATAAGAGACTGTGATAATACCACGGTCCAAATTCCAGTTCCAACCTATCGTGTAGTCTCAAGTAGTTTTGCACAGGTTCCTCTGTCAGTTTGGTGAGGCTAAAGAGCTCTTCTCAGGATAATATTTTTTAAATACATAAATAACCTATATAGGACTAAAAATAAAATCACAATTTTGTGAAATAGTCTTCTATACACAGGCTCCTCTTGGGGGTGAGAGGTTGTTTCTATGGACTCCAGATGAAAAACCTGTGAGAATAATGAATGAGATGGTGACTGATATAGATAGAAAAATTAAGGAAATATTTTATTTCTTAAGTCTCTTATTTTCAAAGTGAAATTTAGATATCTTCCTTTGATTCTTTATTCAAATGTCACCTGTCAGTGGGTTCTTATCTGAACCATTCTTTCTAAAACTGTAACCTGACTTGAACCTGCCAGCATTCCCTAGATTTTATTGAATTCAAATTTCATTGTTCACCAGTCAAATTTTATTGAAACAGCAGCACATTGTCTTGGCTGTTTTCATACGACAGGGGCAAAATTGTATAATTGTACTTTCTGTTCCTTTACAAAAATAATATGTTGAACTCGCATCCAAAATATTACATTTTAGTTTTATTTTCATATATACTATTTTATCTATTATATTTTTATTGTTCTTTTCTCCCCACTAGCATCTAAGTCCTTTAAGGGTAGGAATTGTTGTCTGTTTTGTTCTCTAGTGTATTCCTGATGCCTAGAAAGTGTGTGGCACATAGTAAGTACTTACTAAACTTTTGCTAATTGAGTGAATATCTGCCACATTAATACCGGGATAGTTAGAGCAATTGAGATAAAACAAGTACTACCAGGAAGGGAAATTATGTATTAACATATGAGATTTCTAAAACCAACTTAGTAAAGGACCTTAATGGATGAGTATGCCTCCCAGAGGTAGAGAGGATGCCATCAAAAAAAAAAAAAAAAGGCAGAAAATGAGAAGGAGCCAAGGTAGACATTCGTGTGGCTCATTCAGGGGATAGTGTGAAAGAAACCTAGAGAAAATAGTTTAAGATTTACAATGGGAATGAAAGCGAAATACTGTTGAAAAGTGTAAAAGTGAGGCCAGGTTATATATAGCCTAAAATGCCAGGATGAAAAGTTTAGTTTGAGACCAACTTTTGAATGTCCTGACTCAGATCCTTTTGTTTACAAACCTTGGAAATGGAGGAAGAAAAGGTTACAATTCAGAAGAAAAGATGTCAATTTGCCCTATAGTTACTTGTGATTTGGAGCAATTCCAAACAAAAGCAGTAAATCTAAAGATCCCATCCCCTTTATTTTCTTCCCTTCACTTGAGAATACCAATTACAAGTGACTGAAAGAAAACATTTTCGTGGTATTTCCCCAGACCTGATTGTGTTACAAAGTCTGGAGACAATTTTCTGGGCTCTAGCCAGGACACATTTACAGAATATCGAACTTGGATTCTATGCCTTGTTTTTGCCATTATGTTGAGGTTACTTTGATGTTTATTATACCGTTAGATTGATAAAAATTATAGTCAGATACATGCAGTCAATGTTTTTTTTACTAGTTGTTCAAATGTGATTTGCGCTCAGTAGGAGACAATGGTAATTTCTGGTATTTTAGAAATTTGATGCAACACCCAGCTTGACTCCCAAGACATTGAATGGAATGTTTTATATTTTTAACCTACTTGAACTTTCGATATTTGACTTAATGTGCATTTGGTGGTATCTATTGTTACCAGGTCAAAAAATTTTAATAAAGGATATGAAGTGTATGAATTAACAGACCTAACTAAATTCACACACACACACACACACACACACACACACACACACACACACAAAATTAAAAACACAAAACATTTCTAGTTGATGATAAAATGGAATTATGTGACTGTGAAACAGTTTGATAATACAATTGAACTTTGAATTCCAACATATATTTTTATGATGCTAAAGCATGCATTTTAAACAGGTGTATATCATCTTCCAAAGCGGTAAAATTTATCCTGGGGAGTGAGAAAATTTTTAGATATTGCAATGGTTCATGGCCTTCCAAATTGCCCACAGTATAAAAACAGATATACCACATATCTGGTATTAATATTTCATGGTGGAGGGACTATTAAGAAAAAAGGTATAAAAAAAAACTCCTTAATGGGGGATAAAAGAGAAAAACAGGTTGAGAAATACTGTGTTAGAGAAATGGGTGCTTATCTTCCGTTGCTGGTCACCTTGCTACCCTGATAGCTCAACTTATAAACTGTTTCGTATATATCTTCAAGGTATCCGTTGTGTGTGAATGTTCATGTGTGCATGTGAGCATGCTTACATATTCTACCCAACAAGGTACATGCTACTCAAAGGTAGGAGCTGACCTTCTTGTGTTTTTTTGATTTTATGAAAGCTATAATTTATATGTATCTTAGACTATCCAGATAGTCTGATTGATTAATCATGAGCCATAACATTTAAGGTTTATTTTTTTTAATCCTCCATTATTCTTTTACTTTTTTCTAAATCAACATCTTCTTTGTAGGTTTCCTAATAATCTATAAACCAAAAAAAATAATTAATAATCCTCTCTTCATAAAGCATATTGAGGTGAAAAATTCCTTTCTAATATGAATTAACTCACACTATTCATTTATTTATTGACTATAAATGAATTTGTTTCTCAAATTTCTGGAAGCTGGAGGTGCCAGATCTGGGTGCCAGCCTGGTGGGGTTCTGTCCAGAGCCCTCTTCTGTGCTGCAGACTTCTGACTTTTCCTGGTTTCCTCACAGGAAGAGAGCAGAGAGAGCCACACTATTTTACTCGTATGTTTATATTATTACATCTTGGGTTTTCTTAGATATGCTTCAATAAATGTGTCATCTAAGTGCCTGAACTAACATTTGATTTCAACACAATTGACACAAGTGTTAAGAATATCTCAGCTCCATGAAGAAATAGCTTAATAAATGTTAACAGCATTTATCATTACCTTTTCCATATTGATGACAAGTACAGCTTCAGTTAGACTCTCTGAATTCTGGACTACATCGTGATATGGGAGAGTGTAGCCAGACCTAAGTCTGAAATCGTGGGTTAGCCATGCTATCTTTCTGACCTGTGGCAGATTATTTAAATATTTTAAGCCTCCGGTTTTTTTGTTTTTGTTTGCTTGATCTGTAAAATGGATATTATAATAATATCAACCTTACAGAGTTATTGTGAGAATTAACTGAGATAAGAGATAAAGCGGGCCGGCCGAGTGGTGCAGTGGTTAAGTGCTGGCTTGGGACGCCAGCGGCCCCGGTTCGGGTCCCACATATGAGGGCCAGTGAAACTGCCCTCAAGAAAAAACAAACAGATAAAGCTGTTGGTATAGAGGCTAATACACAATAAAAGCAAAGTAAATAGTAATGGTGACAGTGGTGATATAAACAGTAATATAGTAGTGATATTCATAGTCACAGTAGTTTGTTAAATTTGGGATAATGTTATCTGCATGTTCAGGTTCCCATGTAAAATTATTTCAGAAACCCAGTCCAGTGACAGTAAGGAAGATGGAAATTCCTGAAAAGAAGGGTATTTTTGGTGTAAGATGGGATCAGTGGATTTTAGAAAATTGGTAGTTATAGGGAGCAAATAAAGTCAGAATGAGAGAGCTCAACTAAAAGAAATGGGAGAAATTTAGCAGAAGGAGTTCATGGTAGGAGTACATGAGACAAAAAAGAGAAGGGGAACAGAGAAAGCTGTCATTTTACGGGCATGTTCCTAATTCAAATTCAAAAGGGGAAATGTTTCCAGTTGAGGTAGGATCCAATTACGGCTGGGCTCATGGAATTAGACATGAGGGTCATCTAATAGGAGGGAGTTCAGAAACAGTTATATCAAGTTATCAGATGAAACATCACAACACCTGCTGAAATGAAGTAGAAACACGGCAGTGGGTGGGGGGAGAACGAAAATGATCGGGCTAGTTCTTGAAACTTTCAAGGAAAATATGTGTCATAAGAACCAAGATATTTTGGTGACAAGGAATTCAAGAGTGTGTAATAAGCAGATTTAACTAAATTGAGTTAATGTTTGTAAAGAATTTACAATAGAGCATGAAGCATATTGAATGCTAAATAAGACTGTTATATATGTGTAATATATAAAGATATTCACATAGGTATAACGTACTCCTAGTTATGCAGGTAAATAAGGCACATTCATGGAAAGGCTGATTATGGGGTTTATGGTTAAAAGAGCCACCATTACATGTTCATGACAGGATTAAATAGGGCGACTTCCCTGAAACTGACTAACCAATCTAAAAGTAGTTGGCAACACAAATCTCTTTCATTCAATAGGACTGAGCAGTTAATATGACCTGTGTCCTCTGACTTGTTAATTGTTAATATATATATATGTAATAAATATACACATATAATTATATATACTTATATAAATTGTACATATGTGTGTATGTGTGTGTGCAGTCAAACTGTTACATGTGCTCAGAAAATAGGAAATTAATTGTGAACACCCACTGAATGCAGGGAGGGTTGAAAGTTCGGTTTCCGTTAAAGCATCATTGAAGTAATTCTCCTACGACTGATTGAACATTTCTATAGAACTCATCTAAATATGCTCAGCCAGTGAATCCCTGGAGAGTTTCTGCTTCATTAACTGTTTGCATGGTGACCTCAGTAGAAAGGTTTTAGCATGATGGGATGTCTCTTGCACAGGCTGCCTTAGGGTAGGGCTTGTACAGCTCTTCATGATACATTGAGAAATGAGAAATATTACATTAGCATTCTTAATCGCACTGAAATGCTCCTTATTGTGTATACCTCTTAATAGCTCTCATAATGCCACATGATAAGTTCAATCCCTGAAGTCCGCAGTTTCTACTTATTTGGAGTGAAAGACACATGAAAAGTTGTGTTTCCTGTTCATATTTCAAGGCTCTAAAATTCTACTTTTGAAATTGGGTACGCTACGTGGTCCATTCATTTTTAAATAGCACTATTATTTGCATCATATGTTACAATGGCAAAGAAACTTATCTATTCAAATTTTACTGGGCACCTTTTAAGAAAAAATGACTTCTCAGTAAGCAAAATGTTTGAAAAAAAATTGTTTATTACACAATATTTGTCTGGTAACACAAGCTTTATTATAACAAGGATTGATTAAGAGGAGTCATGTAGTAGGTATATCAGAGAAAGGCAAAATAATGCAATTTGACTTTGGCATCATATAATGGCTTTCAAATATATCTTTTGTAATATGCCACAGATGCATACTGATCAACATGGATTTTAAAGGGAGGATTAAACAGGAGAGTCACTGTAACTGGGGTTTGTGGTTCCTAAAGGGTTGGTAAGCTTTGTCATGTTGTATAACTTTACAGTTTAGGCCTTCAGTTTCTACATTTCTGAAATGAGGAAAATGGGTGACATATGAGTAATCTCCAAGAACTCAACTCTAACTTGTGTCATAGTAAGTGATATTGGTTACTATTTCTGTCCATAGAATTATTGAATTTGAATATCATGAGACCTAAGTGTAACTTGGAAGTTCTATAATTTTAGTGCTTTTCCCTATTTATTCAATTCAATACCATTCTTTTCCGACACAGATTTAAATTGTTTGCTTCACTTATTCTTGATAATTATTCACTAACCAATCTTATTTTTGCTGATCCTTCTTTCCCAGTGATGTTCTAATTAATAATTGGATTCATTTCTAAAATATTATTATTCAAACTCATTCCAAAATTCCTGATATTTATAGAGCAAAATCATTTCTACCTAAACATTCCCAAGGTGTATTTCATGTTTTATTTCATCTGTGTCTTTGTTGTACTCTTGGTTGGCTTTTTGAGCCCATATCAATTTCTCTCTTATCCACATTCGTGCAAATCCACAAGGCTTTAATATGGTTTTCAGTTGCTGTTCACTCATAGAAAACCCCTTGAAAGTAGGCTTATCTTCCCTTGCATTACCTTCAGTGCTTAGCACTGTGATAAACCTGGAGCTGGTATGTAGTAGATAATCATCGCTGAAATAGATAATAGGCACTTGGTTTGTTATACCTAACCATCCTTTCCACAGTACTCAGGTCTGGGTTTTGAGACTGCCAGGAATTAATGGATTTTGCTGATTGCATCTATATATCCTTTTTTTCTGAGTCTCTTTGGGCCAAAGACTGCATTTTCAGAATGGGTTCAGTATTTTTAATTTATAGCTAACTTCAGCTGAAAAGTTGTATGGAATTATTTCTGTGATGTCATGGAAAGAGCAGAGTTGATCTGGAGTTGGAATATTTGACTTTGTGAAGCTTGGCCACTTCCCCTGTCTAAAGAGAATAAAAATGTTTGATGCCGATGCCACTGGCTTACCAAGAGAATCAGGTAAGGAACTGAATGGAAAGCACCCAAACATTGCAGAGTGCTATGAGATAAGAGGGACTCGCTGTTTTATTAGCAGCAGCAATATAAGCAGTAGGAACGGTACTAATAATAGTACTAGTAATTTTAGTATCATTAATTAAGAATCTGTTTTGCCCACATAAGAGTAGAAGTTAGTCTTAAGACAATCTCACACCAACCTATAAGTCAGAATTGAGTAAATGTGTATGTGTTTGTGTGCATCTATTTTTTAAATATATTTTTGCATTTTACAATAAGGGGGCATTTCTGTCCTCCTTTTCCAGCTATTGTTCCAGTTCATTATGACTCTGACTTTTCAAGTTTTTATCTTTTTTTTTTTAAATTATACATCAGTATGGTACTCAAGGCTGGACAGAAGCATAAAGCATCTTGATATTTTTCATTGCAAAGAGCTGAACACATACAAAAAGACTCAAATGGCAATTTGCTTATTTAAAGCAGGTAATCCTGTAGATAAAGTGTCACAAGGCATCTGGAAATGGAAAGTAGGAACAAAAGTCTTCTCAGCCTCTCATTCAAGCGCATTTGAATTTCTGTTCATTTTCTTATTTCCTTTCTCACAGCCCCTCTGTTTTAATTTACAAAACCGTTTGGTTCCAGAGCCCACCATTATTTATGTAGTTGATTCTTGTTTCCACACTCTAGTTCCTTGAAAAAGGAATGCAATGGACCGTGTGCAGATTAGAAAACACCTGTAATTTCATCAGCTATGACCCACTGGTGGTTTTCAGTTATTAAGAGGAGGGCAGCAATATATTGTACAGAAAGCTAACACTTCAAGGACATATAGATTCTTCCAAGACACACTGTTGGTGATGAATCAAGGGTTTGAATATCTTCAGCATAATAAAATCAAGTTTTTATAACATTCAAATGAAACTCACAATTTTGTATTAATTAAAAGTAACTCCATGTTTGTACATTTAATGAAAACTGTCTACAGTCAATTTACAGAAATTCTATGCATTCTTTGGGATATCAGAAAACATATCTCTTTCTCCTTATAGATGTCTAGATACTTTATCTGTTTTTGGAAGTGATCAAGGAAGTCCTTGGCCCTGACTTCTAAGGTACTGTTTAACCATATAAGTCTTATCCATCTCCTGAACTAACTTACATAAGTATAGGCCACATGCTGATGTCCTCTAAGTCATAGAACAAATTCCTTTTTTTATGAGTCAAGACTGGATAGGATGTGATGAAAGAAATTGAAAAATGTTGGGTACAATTAATTTGTGTTCAAGTATTTCATTGGGGTACTATTTTTCTTGACTTTTGTTATATTAAATTTATATTTTTAAAAGGAAATACATTTCCATCTCACTCACAATTTCATTTGCCTTATCTTTTTTCTATAAAGAATAAATACTTAAAACATTTTTGTCATCTTGGATTTTTTGAGACTATTAAACTAATGAACACTTTTCCCACATAAATGCTTAAAAAAAAAAATCAAACCACTGAATCTGTAAAGCCCATCCATGAATCCAACAGGGGATTCAAGTTTATTCCCTAAATGTATGAATATAATGGGCATGATTACAGAAATGTTGTCCAATCATGGTTTAGGCAACATGCTTAAATAAACATTGCAATTAATGATAGATTCTTCTCTCTGAGTTTTCCAAGTTCACCAATATATAAAATTGAAATCTCCAAAAACATTTTAGGTGTTTTAGTTTTGATTCTGTAAGTGGGCCAATCAAGGTCATCAGAACTCTAAATATAACAGGTATTAGGGAAGCTCAGTGGTATTAAAACTTCTTTTTTCTTTTTTAGCATAAAGAACTCCTTATTTAAACATAATCTTGCAGTGCAACCCCAATATGTAAAAGAGATAAAAAAGAAAAGTAAACTGTAGTTGAAAGTGATTTGGTGCAGCCATATGTGGGTCCTACATAATATATGTATGTATGTATGTATGTATGTATGTAAGTGTGTATGTATGTGTGTGTGTAGAAATATCCTCATTACAGCCCCTAATAGAGCTCTTCAAAAGTGCTAGGCGCCGGCTGAGCGGCGAATTGGTTAAGAGCTGGTTTGGGATGCCAGTGGCTCTGGTTGGGATCCCATGTATGAGGGCCCATAACACTGCCCTCTGCAGCTAAGATGGTGAATGGCAGCTCCACCTGGAGCTGGGCTGCACGAGTCCCCCGGTTGGCATAGCTGCAGCCCTTGCTGCAGTGGGCTGCCATAGGCTACAGTGAGTGGCCAGCAGCCAGTGTGAGCAGCTGGCAGCCGGTGTGAGTTGCCAAAAGCCGCTGTGAGTGGCCATCCAGAGGCCAGCAACTAATCTGCCTGACCCGAGAAAAGAGCAATGATGATACCAACATGGGCCAGTGAAGCAATGTCCTCCACAGCTAGACTGGAGAACAAAAGGACAGTGGCTTGTCTGTTCCCCTTCTCCAGTTCCCCACTAAAGTCTTTAAAAAAAAAAGTGCCAGGAGTCTGAAACACATTAATGAGCCAAAGGATAAGATGAAGGTGGGAAAGGGTATTTTAGTTAGAAGGACTAGCACTCACAAAGGTAGAAATTAAGAGACAAAATTTGAATGTTGCATTAAAGAATTGTGTTGGGGATGAGTAGAGAACAGATGACAGATTTTAAAAATAGTGGCCTCACTCTTCAGGGCATTGTATTCTACACAAAATAATGTGAATATTATTCTGAAAGTTTGAGGACATTGTGGATTCTAAATGGAGGAGTCATTTAATAAGATTTACACTTTAGAAAGATCTCTCTGGAAATTGAATAGAAGATACATTAGAGAAAGGCATTAACTGGGGTAAAAAAAAAAAAAAAAGATAGAAGATAATGTAAGTAATCCAGGAGAGAAGTTATTAGAACCAGAATTGAGAAAACAGTACTATGAGTGGAGAAGAGGTGTTAAGTTCCAAAGACACTATGTAGGTGGAAGAATTGACAGGACTTGAACTGATTGATATAGATGGTAAGTGAAAGGGGTCAGACATTATTTCCACCATCTTGTTCATGTGTGATACAGAAAATACAGGAAAAATTATAGGATGGAAAGGACAGATAATTTCAAGTTCATTTTATCCTGTTCTCTAATTCTTTTATGTGCATAAAATGTCACTTTCCAGCTAGAGGATGATTTCCCCGGTTATGGTATATGTTTTATGAAGAATCCTCTCAAGTCATAGTGCAAATGGGTTTATTCAAGTTAAATTCATCAACAAGAGCAGCTATTATATATTGCTAGGCTGAGAAGAATGGTTATACCTTGGCTAAGATGCACAGAGAAGTGTACTATGGGTGTTTGGCAATGTCTGCTATGTCTATAGAAGAAAGAAACATCTTTGAGTATTTGTTACAGAGTTCTAACATATATTGATGTTAACTTGCCTGCATGAAATATTTGTTAAAAAAAATGTTTATTTGTGAGTAGCAAGGCCAGGAAAGACTAACAAATTTGGTGAATTAAAATAAGCTTGTGCCTTCTTCCATTAATTCATTTATTTTATTCATCCAAATCTATTGAGTGACAATACATATGTATTTCTATCATTGTGGAATGTAGAGAGATAGATAAATTAAAGGAAAAGACACCATCCCTGTCTTTAAAGGGTTTACAACTGAGATGTTGAAACTAATGTACGAGAAATAATCATAGCATATTATGTAGGTGTAAAGACTTGTGGGACAAAAGACTGCTAAGGACAGATGACCTGGTCAAGATGGCAGAGTAGGTAAATGTCCTAGCCTCCTCTCAGAATCCATTAAAATTACCACTAAACTATAGAACAAGTATCATTGAGAATCACCAAAAATCCAGCTGAACAGAAGTCCTATAACTAAGCGCATACAGAAGAAGCCACATTGAGACTAGTAGGAGGGGCGGAGATGTGGAATGGGCTGGTCCCACACCCACTGTGGCAGTTAAAAGTCTGGAGGGATATTGAGGCTGCAGAAGTCCCCCATAAGGAATGCACTGTCCAGTCCCCAAACCAGGCTCCCTATCCCAGGTTTCCAGTGCTAGGAAGAGAAGTCCCCACGACTTCTGGCAGTGAAAACTAATGGAGATTGTGGCTGAGTGAGACAGAAGGTTCCTGGAGTCCTAGTGCTCTTCTAAAGGGTCCCGCACATGGACTTACTCACTGATAGACTCATTCACTCTGAGCACCAGCAGTAAGGCAGCAGCTTAAAACTCACTAGGGACTTATGGGGAAGAACTGAATTGTCTGGCTGCAGGGCAAAGGCTAGAGTGGTGGCTTTCTCTTAGACAGAAGTGCTGGCAGAAGTCATTGTTTCTTTGTTAAGCCCTCATTCTACCCAGTGTGCAGATGCAGGCAGCCACCATATCTGAGTTTCCATCAACCTAGCTAACATCAATCTCCCCACCCTGGTGATTCCCTCAGACCTCACCTCACCCAACTTGTGGGCCCATCCAAGCTGCTTCTAGTGGCTTTTCCATACAAAGAGACTTCTTGGTTCATACTGCAGACTTTCATAAAATTTTTCACAGGTTCACAAACCCTGAGGAGGCAGCATCTGGCCTTGGCATGCCCGGTACCACTTGCTAAGCAGTCCCAAACCCAAGACTAGCAGCAACCAGTCTTAGTTCACAGCCTAGCCTCTTCTAGGCACTGTCAAGCCCAACACAAGTGGCAAACAACTGTAGGTCATTTTGTAGCTCTTACCAAGTGGCCCTGGGCAGGACACAGGCAGCAGCTGAATTTGGCCTGCAATAGAGTCCCTCTTAAATGGCCCCAGAACCAAAGTGTCTGGTGGCCAGCTTGAGACCACACCAGAACATCACACAAGCACCTCCACAAATGAAAACCCAAAGGGCAGGCTGGATGGGCACCAGAGCCCCACTAAAGTGAATCCTGCTCTGTAAGATCAGTCCCTGCACCATAGCTCCTCCACTATAGTCATAGCCAGTCATCCCCAAGGTCACACCCTCCCACTGACATGAAAACAGCAACCAAGGCTCAATTACAACAGGGTGGTGCACACAACACACACAAGGGACACACCAGGAGCCTGGGAGACTGTGCTCTTGGGCCCATAGAACACCTACTACATAAGGCAACTCTATTAAGGGCAGTAGACATAGCAGCTCTACCTAATATATAGCAACAATTACAGGGGTGGGAGATAGCCAAAACGGGGAGAAAAAGAAACATGCTCCAAATGAAAGAACAGAACAAAGCTGCAGAAAAAAAATAAAATAAAAATAAACTTAAACAAAATGGAGACAAGCAACTTATCAAAAACAGAGTTCAAAACACTGGTTATAAGGATGCTCAGTGATATAGGTGAGAATCTCAACAAACAGACAGGAAACATACAAAGTCAGAAATACAAAGTCAGAAATAAAGAATACAACAATTGAAATAAAGAATATATTAGAAGGCATCAACAGATTTGGTGAAGCAGAGGATCAAATCAGTGATTTAGAAGATAAGGTAGTGGAAAATACCCAATCAGAACAACAAAAAGAAAAAAAAAAAGAAAAAAAAATGAGGATAGTTAAAGGGCCTCTGGGACAACATCAAACGTACCAACATTCACATCATAGGGGTGGGTACCAGAGGAGGAGAGAGCAAGAGATTGAAAACCCATTTGAAAAAATAATAAAGGAAAACATCCTAATCTAGTGAAGGAAATAGACATACAAGCCCAGGCAGCACAGAGAGTCCCAAACAAGATGAACCCAAAGAGTCCCACACCAAGATACATCATAATTAAAATGAAGGTTAAAGACAAAGGGAGACTCTTAAAAGTAACAAGAGAAAAGCAGTTAGTTACCTACAAGGAAGCTCCCATAAGATTTTCAGTTGATTTCTCAACAGAAACTTTGCAGGCAAAGGGGTTGGCACAAAATATTCAATGTGATGAAAAGCAAGGACCTACAACAAAGATTTCTCTACCCAGCAAAGCTCTCAGTTAGAATCGAAGGACAGGTAAAGAACTTCCCAGACAAGAAAAAGCTAAAGGAGTTCATCAACATGAAACAAATATTACAAGAAATGTTAAAGGGACTTCTTTAAGAAGAAAAAAAGAAAAAGACTACAAATATTAATAAAATGGCAGTAACTACATATCTATCAACAGTTACTTTCAATGCAAATGGATGAAATGCTCCAATCAAAAGACAAAATGTGGCTGAATGGATAAGAAAACAAGACCCTTACATATGCTGCCCACAAGAGATTCACTTCAGTTTGAAAATCCACAGATTGAAAGTAAAGGGATAGAAAAAGATATTTCATGAAAATGGAAACAAATAAAAAAGCAAAACATAAACAAACTCATAGATACAGAGAACATTTTCATGGTTGCTAGGGCAGTTGGAAGGGTGGGTGAACAAGGGGAAAGAATTAAGAAGTTCAAATTGATAGTTATAAAATTGTCATGGGATGTAAATATAGTATAAGGAATATAAGGAATATAGTCAATAATATTATAATAACTATGTATGGTGTCAGATGGGTCCTAGATTTATCAGGGTGATCTCTTTTATATAATGTATAATGACTATGTTGCACACCTGGAACCAATGTAATATTGTGTGTCAACTGTAATTGAAAATTTAAAAATATACATATATTGAAAAGTAAGTGAAAAAAAAGTGAATGCTAAGGGCAATCAGTATCATAGGAATAGGTAAGGGGTTATCCATGAAAATACAGCTTCTGGATGTTGCTCAGGTCAGACTTTGGCAAATGGAAGGATCTGGGTGAGTGGATAGGTGTCAGATTATGGTAGGCCGTGGCTGGATTACTCATCTTTGTCCTCGAGGTCCTCTGCACCAGGATTCCTCCTTCTCTGCCAATGCAGTCCTCTATGCCTGCAGGCCTTGGGGTGTACATATTGCTTCTGATAATCTAAGGTAACCTATCCCTGCTTTTGGTGGTGCTCTCAGCTCTGGGTCTTGACTTTACTCCTTATCATCAGGTTCCTCTTATTGACAGGGGCACATCTGATTCACTGAAGTATTTAATAAAGTAATTGTCCTTTTCCATTAAGGGTTACACTTCACATCCATCAATAAGAAGATAAAATTTGTTTGTGAAAGTAAAAGTCTTTCTGTTCCACCAGAAACCCCAGCCAGCTTTTGGGAGCCCAGGATGAAATGCAGAAATGACAAGTAGTTTGCTCCAAATCTCAAAACCCTACTGGAAAATATCTAGGTTCTGGTTTAAAAAGCCTAGAAGAAAGTACTGCTTTATAGAAAAGGTATATGCTGCAAGAGAACACTCAAGAGCCATAACTTTGAGAAAAATCTGTAGGCACAGGCTGTCTTAAGGTCTGCAGACCATACCACGTAGATGGTGACCTGTGTCCCTACATGCATGAAAATGAGTTATCTTTAGGAGATAATGGAGGATTTACCCAATGGCTTGTGTGAAGCAAATATCTTTTGAGAACAGTGACAAAAATCCTCTGGAATTTATTTCGACACTGATCATTTTTGAATTTGCCTGGCTTGCTTTTTGAGTATCTCCATTCTAGGACACAGTTTGGCCAAGTCCGAGCTGGGATGGAAGCAAGAAGGAAACAAGAATAAGCACAACTTATTTCTGTTTCTCCACTGGCTAATCCAAGAGGCACACAGTAAATATTTACTGAGCCAACTAATAAAAAAATTTATAGGATATTTAATCTATAAATGTTAACGTCATTGTCAAGGTTGCTTTCTAATAGAAGGCATGTTACTTCCATGTTTTCTTTTTCTGTTTCTCCATTTATCACTCCCCTCCCCAAGTGCATCTGTGACCTCACAGCCTTCCACAAAGGATAAGTGCCTGATTATTTTCCTTCCATACAATATCAAATGTATATATTTTAGAATGCTCTGTTCTTCTATCCATTGCTCCATAGTAATAAATCATCACTGGCATCATCATCATCATCATTATCATTATCATTAGGAATTATAACATACACTTTCAGCCAATGTTAGTTTGCATATCATTAGCTGCCAACATTCTGTTAGTATCTTAATTGGGAATCACTTAATTAAACTAACAAGGTCAGTGGCAATTCCTTTTTCTTAACCTCTCAGCACATTCACAACCATGGAAATTTTTTCTCCTTCAGATTACATTAGTCCACTTTTAAACATTCATTAACTTCAACCCTAACATTCCTTTTACAAACTGGCTTGAGATATACATAGAAATGCACACACGCATACATGTACACACACACACACACACACACACACACACACACACACACACACACTCAGATCGCTGCCTGGATAAGGGCTCCCCTGACTTGCTAGCATTGCTAGAGATTTGAGCAAGCTCAGTGATAGATAATACATGCAGTGTTTTGGTTTATGCTTCAGTGCGGTTTCCCCAAAATATTTTTGGCAACCATTTAATTTGTGGTGGGATATTTATGCACTAAACCACACTTCAAGCAATTTATTCTTGAAAATAAAATAGAAACAATAGACACGACAGTATGATTTGAGTAAATAACAAAAATTTACAGCAGTTGTTGCCACATTAGAATATAGCTTTACTTCTTCAAAAGCAGATAGGATTTTAAGAGGAAAAATGTCTTTCAAATTGACAGGTAAGATATAAAATAGAAATAAACAGCTCAGGAGAGTGAGTACCCAATTGTATATGGTCTTATTGATGAGCTTGTTACATTTGCTTTTCTGAAGGATTATGCCCCTGCCTGACTCTGGACTCAAGTATCCTTTTAAAAGGTGATATCTAAGCAATAGCGGAGATTCTGCCCAATATGTTAGCCTGGCTCCCGGGGTTCATGAAACATTGGGATTAGATTTAGTATAGCTATGTAAATTGGGAAAGAGTAAAAGTTTACCTTTGTGACTTAAAGGGAAAGCTTCTCACTTCATTCTGTGACGCTGTCAGAAGATGCCTATCTCAAGTTCCTTTAGGAAGACTCTGATGAGATTGAGGGAAAACTGGATAATTATTTTTCAGAGACAGATTTGCGGGCAGAGGCTGTAACTTCTCATTACTCCCATCTGACTTTCCACCATTTTAGCAATCCTATTGTATTTAAATGCTCTTTTAAACCAAAGGCACTGCATTGCTACAGATACCATGAGAATCTATCAACAGTTATTTCCTGAGCATGTACCATATATGACACCATGTTAGGCATGAAGGGGTTTCAACAAACTGTAAAGCGTCAATGAGACTTCAATAAATTCGCATTTAAGGCAAGGGATAAATAATAGTGAACTATGAATAAAATGTAATCCAGAACAAGGCACTGCTAGAAGAAATATCTCAGATGAATAAAGTGAGATGATCTAATGTGTGGTGTATCTTCTAGGTGGTCCAGAAATGAACAGTAGAGGGAGATAAGTTTGAGCTGGAGTACAACACTTATTCCTAAAAAAGAAAGAGTTTGTGCCAGGCTTACAAGGAAGCTGGACTTGGAGTAGAAAAGAGGAGGAAAAGTGGAAATGATGGGGTGAATGTGAAAAATGTGGAAATCCTTCTAAAAGCCACTGAATAGAGCATTTTGTAGGAAAAGTATTTGTGCTGATACTGATAGAAATTAAATTGGCTTAATAACAAAAGGTCACTGTAAAGGGATTTAATGTCAGAAAGGTTTTCCAACCCTCTGTTATGTAGTTTGAAAGTTATTTTGTATTCTTCTCTTGCAGGAAAGTCATACAATTTTAAATTTAATGATAAAGGGACCGGAATTCATTCCCATATTGGCTTGTTTTTTATATACTCATTAAATTTAGGTAACGTTATGGTTATTGAGGATCTAGCATTGAACAAAATAGGAAAAGAAAACCCTGCTTTCATGGTTTATATATATATATATATATATATATATATATATATATATATATTTAATAGTTCACATATTAGATATGGTTAAGTATGAAGAAAAATAAGAACATTAGGCAAGGAGAGGTAATATGAAGGGTTGGGTGAATTGAAATGTTTGAAGGGCCCAGGGAAGACCTACAGGAAGTGAGGGAGTTATTATGTAGCTCCCTAGGGCAGAGAGAACTTGACAAGCAAGGAAAAGAACAAGTACAAGGCCCCGAAGCTGGGAAAATTGAGGGATCAGAGTAGCATTAA
The DNA here is from genome assembly GCA_033961575.1 of Aselliscus stoliczkanus. Lineage (NCBI taxonomy): Eukaryota > Metazoa > Chordata > Mammalia > Chiroptera > Hipposideridae > Aselliscus > Aselliscus stoliczkanus. The sequence continues at coordinate 89,344,897 of CM066738.1, read as the reverse complement.
TAAGAAGGGAGTGATGAAGAAGAGACCAGAGAGAGCATATGCATCTGTTCACGGAGGGGATGAGCTCTTCTAATGACACTGGTTTTCATCCAGAGTAAGCTCAGAAGTCACTGTGGGCCTTGAACACAAGCTTCATGTGTTCTGACTCATAATGGATTATATAGTGGGTATTAACAGGGCCATCGGATACACTTACAGACAGAGGAGGTTTTATTTATTTTATTTTTTTATTTTTATTTTTTTAGCTTAGCCATCTTGCCACCTGTTGGCAGCTCAGTGGCAGCTCAGCTCAGGCCGGCAAATTGAACCCGCAACCCTGTTACTCAAAGCTTGCGGAACTCACACTCTTGAGCCACTCGGCCAGCACCAGAGGAGGTTTTAAACCTTAAACTGATGACCTAGAAAGGCATAAGAATCCAAAGAATTATTCAAGTATGTGTGTACTCCCAAGAGACTAACAGTAGATACATATTAATGTCTTTTTAAAATTTCATTGAAACAGATAACTTTTGAAATTCCCATATGACTCCCTTTTGATCTAATTGGCACAATTTGTTGAAAGTTAGATCGTCAGATCTATGGGGATCATGTTAGTAAACTCCTATATGTTTATGAAAATACTTTTGGTCTTAAGTAGTCTGGCGTAACATTTCCCATGTGATCTAGTGAAACAAGTTCAAGATTGTAAGGGATCACACATGGGTTTTAAAACCAGATCCACAACTAAGGAGCTCTACAGTATTCTTAAGTAAACTGATGAATTTATGCAGACCTCAGCCGACAACCCCTATTTGCCCATCTCAAGTGATTCCTACCTTGACCCCTTTAAAATGTGAGCAGGGAACTCCCTCAGGTGGAGTTCTGTGGTACTGAGCCAGATCACATCTTGCTGCTGTTTGTCACTCTAATATCGTGTGATTGTCTAACTGCCATGGTTCCATCGTCACTGCCATGCCCATACCTTCGATAACTTGCTGTGCCCAGTATTATTTTCTCTGTCCATCCCCAACCCCACCTTTGCCTTGGGCACTATCCAGTGTGCCTCCTCCCATGGTTCAGGGGCTCTCCTCCTTGGCATATTCCCCATTTGGCCTGCTGTCAGGAAAAGAGTGGAGCTATATAATTTTGTAAAAGACTAACATTCTATACCACAATCCACCCCTATAGTGACTCTTCCAAATACATCACTTTAATTTTTGCTTCTTTGGGTTCTCTTGGTAATGCCATCTTGGGAAATGTGATGTGTTCATAGCTGATGACCTTACATGGTCATCGGAAATCTACTTGAATCTGTTACCACAGGCCACTTAACATGCACTAGGAAACCTCTTCTAGGTAGTTTGTCAGTGACATGGACTTGGACATTTGGAATCTAAGCAATGAAATCATAATCCTCACCTTTGTCATGATCACTGTCATCACCATCATGGTTATAGTTAATGTATATTGAGTGCGTCCTCTGTCCTAGAGATGGAGCCAAAAATAGTATACAGGTTATCTCATTTAATCTTCACAGCTACCCTAAGAAATAAGGTTATTAGCTCCATTTATTCAGATGATGAAACTGAGGTCGAGAAAGACTAAGTTACTTGCCCAAAGTCAAATAATTGTAAGTGATAAAGCTGTAATTTGAATCCATAACATCTGACTTTAAAGGCCTTTTTCATGAATATGTCTAGCTATTCACTTTTGCCACTACAGTGTAACTGGGGTTAAGACTTTTCTACGGTGACAAAAATATTAATACCCTCCTTAACTAGTGCAATAAAAGTGAATGAGAATGGTAGTATTTCTAAAATGTTTATCAGTGGTCATAAGAATATGGAAAAGGGGAATGACAACATATATCTATATAAATACGTGATATGCAATACACCAAATTATGACGGTAATAAAGCAAATCCATCCAACACACTTCAGTTCCTTTTAAATCTTGTGTTAAAAAACATGGTAGACAGGGTTATTGATTTGTGTCCTTGTAGATTTTGAAACAAACTGTGCTGTGTAAAAGCAGACCGCATCGTATTTACAGATGAGCGAAGGCATTGACCAACTGTCCAAATACAGAGAGCAGAGGAAATGCTGAGTTTAGTTGGATATGCCTATCAGCCAGCTCACATTTCAGGCCATCATAAAGCTGTGGAATACATTACAAACAGATTCGTTATCATTTCATAGTGTTTTTGCCTTCCTGGAACAAGAGAACATAAATATGAGCAATAACATTTTAGGATATGAAATAGTTCAATATGTGCTTTCTTTGACATTTTGACGAAGAGAAAAAAAGATGAGAACAAAATTTTGCACTCTGGAAAATGGATCTGGGTTATTAGAACATAAAAGTTGATCATACAACTCCATTAAACACAGTAAAAGCACAATATAATAGTAGGAATACTAATGCTAGGAAAAAGTCTTCATATGGTACTGGGATGAGGGCTCAGCCACAATTAGGAGGCCAATGAGTCTTTCACGGTCCAGCTATAATTCACATAATTTACCTGGGTTTTCATTCCTATTCCTTCATCTGTACATTGAGTAATTGAGGCTGAAATAATCTCTAGGATCCTTTCTAGTCCTAGCATTCTGCTCTTGTGATTTGGAGAAGAAAGCATTTTCTTAGGACCAAAATTTATCAATGGAAATACTTCCTGTAACATCTAATGTATTGCTTAATATGGACTGTTGGATTATTTCCATTTAAAAAAAGAAAAAAGGGTCTGTTGCAGTATAGTGAATAGAGCATTGGCTCTGGAGTCAGACTCAGGTTTTGATCCCAGCATTTCCGCATACAAGCTATGGATATGCTACTTAAATCTGTTACACAGGAGGCTAAATACATTATCTGAGGTTTGAAATCACAATATCTACTTTACACAGACAAGAGAAGCATTACATCAAGTGTTTCAAAAGGACTTTATAACATAAATTGATTTAACTATGAAAGGGACTCACAGGCTCCTACAAGGACTCTCAGACCTTTAACAGGAAAATTCCATAAGGGCAGGGACAGTCTCTTTCTGAGTTTGGGTTGCGATACAAGATACCATAGATGGGGTGGCTTAGACAACAGAAGTTTATTTCTTACAGTTCTGGAGCCTGGAAAGGTCAAGATGCCGGCACATTTGGCCTCTAGTGAGAGCATCCTCCCTGGTTTGTAGGCAGTCACCTTCTCATTGTATCCCCACATGGCTGAGAGAGAGCCCCCTCTTGTCATCTCATTATAAAAGCACTAATCCCATCATGGGGGCTCCACCTACATGACCTAATCTAATCCTAATTACCTTCCAAAGGCCTCACCTACAAATACCATCCCATTGGGGATTAGGGTTTCAGCATATGAATTTGGGAGGGGGCACAAATCTTTAGTCCATAAAAATTTTATGTTTAAAATTGAATTCTGAGCATGTAGTTTAGTTCCTGGCTCAGAGTTAGAGCTCAATAAATCTTTTTATGATTGAATAAATATAAACAAATGAATACTTGACTTAGGACCACAGGTCCTTCCTACAATGCCTCAAATTGCTATTAACAGGTTTTACATCCACGTTATTTAGGGCTGACCTGGACAAGGTTAGTGTAAAATATGTTAACAGGTACAGTAAAAATGAATGAATAAATAAAAACATAGAGTTTATGTTCTCAGAGTTCTGGTTTAAATTAATAGAACTTAATTTGTATTTAAGTTTTGGAGAAAGAAGTTACCTTGCAAGATTGTAAGATTATCCAGTGAATTAGGTTAGATTTTGTTTGAAAGTTAACTAATCCAGTATCTGGTCTATAATAGGCATTTGATATAGATTTATTTTCTCCTCCATGCTACAATTTCCCACCATCCATGAGGAGGAAACTAGGATAAATAAATGAGAAAATAAAATTGTCATTGCCACAACTAAGGTTAAAGATGAAATCATTTCATCTTTATGACTAACTTCTAGAGAGATAGAGAAAAAAATGAGAGAGGAGATGTTTATTGCTGGAGTTATGAAAATTTTTAATGCACTATCTAAAATAAAAAATTGTTATATAGAGTGGTAGAAAAGTAACATGCATATAACTTCTAGAATAACAATATCTAAGACTGATTCCCACTTTAACAGTCTGTGATTGTTATCAAATTATATTGAGCCCTATAATAGTTCCAACACTGAATTTAGTGCTGTGGGTAGCAGGGTTAGAGATGGAATATAACAAATATTCTTTCTCCACCTTAAATGGAAACATCTGCTTAGAGCACGCCCACTCAACCTTCTGGTGGGGTAGCTTTTGAATGAAAATTGAACAAAATCCAATTAAGGGACTTGTTTTCACCTATGTGGATAACACCTCAATTAGCTGTATTTGTGACATGAATTTCTTTGGGTAATTAGTCTCATGGACTTTTGCCAGGAGATGTATTTCCTCTTTCCCAGTATTTGCTAGCAACAGCTAAAAGACTAGACAAGCACTCTTACAACAAATTATATTAGGAAGTTTAATTAGTAGGAAATAAATAAAATATTACACTTATATTAACCATGAAATGGTTAGACTACATATAGACACTGGTAACCAATTGGTTATATAACTGTCTAGCCAGCCATCATGGCCTCTTCATTTTATTCCTGGTTTGTCAAAAGGATCTCTATGGAGTGACTCTGCTTTTGTCTTCAGTCTCACTAAGTTTCAAGAGATTCATTTGCTGCCTTCTGCATGTCAACTGAAATAAACAACTGGATTACTTCCGGATGTCACCTATAGGAGGGAGGGCAGTTTCTTTCAGAGGTTGATGCAATCAAATTTCTCTCTGCGTATCCCTAGGTCTCTGGAAGTCTTGTATTTTGCTTCACATCACTGATTTGTGTTCTTTCAGCCTCTTATTGAGTTTTTTTGTCTTTTTTGTTTTTTGGGGTTGTTTTTTGGTTTTTTTTCTTGGACATACCCACAAATTCCTTACCCCGAAGAACTTAGGTTTTTCATGTATTCTGTAGATTTTCAGGATGTCCATCAAGTAAATCAATGGTTGGGATTACTGTTAATATTTTTCAAATATCTATATACTACAAATAATTTAGATATTTGCATTTTATTCCTTATATGGTATCCTCTCACTCACCCAAATCTTAAAAAAAATCTAGAAGTTTGCTATTATGTGGGCAAGACACATGTTTTGCTGGTTTACATTTTATTGTATATATACTTTTGTATTGCAAAATGACAGCTTCATTTCTTCTTTTGAATGATCGTTTTTATTGGTAAAGAGGGAATTTGATGTTAATTTTTTCATCAAATTGACAAGCAACCCACTCTAATTTGTATTAAATTCTTATTTCTATTTCATAATTAAGCAGCTTTGCCAATACATATGAGGTATCTCTCTTTGTCAATAATAATTATTGTTAATGCAGAGTAGAGTGAAGTGTGATTTTTCTCCATTGAGACTGATTTTTAAAATTGCTCCATATAAGTGCTAAAATGTTTTGATGTATTCATAACAACAAAGAGATCAAGAAGCTAATGGAATATTAGTTGTTCACTCAATTATATTGGAAAACAAAAAGTTTACTTGACTTTGTAAAGGTAGCATTTTGAAAATAAGTCTAGCATAAATAGGTAACTACAATATTGCCACAGGGATATCAAAGACAGTTCAGGGAATATAATTAATAATGCTGTAAATACTTTGCGTGGTGTCAGATGGTCACATGTCTTGTTAGGGAGACCATTTCATGGATGGGGTAGAGGCTTGATCACTGTACTATGCACCTGAAGTTGATGTTGTATAATATTGTATGCCAACTGTAATTGAATATGTAGATAGTCACGGGATGTGGAGTATACTGTGGAATGGAGTCAAGGGAATTGTAATAATAGATATGTATGATATGGGGGTGGAATGCGTTGGTGAATCGGGGCAGGGGGTTGTCACTTTGAGGGGTAAAAAGTATAAGTATTGTACTGCGTTGTACTCCTGACACTAATTTTAAAAAAAAAAGCTTTATTTCACAATAAAAGAATTAAAAAAGAAAAGAAAAGAAGCATATGAAACAGAATAACAAAAAAGGAAACAGGAGAAAGAGTCAAATATTTTTACTTTCTCTCTGCAGTCTCCATAAATTTGATTTTGTCTAGTTTCTTCACTTTCCTCAGCCTGAGTCTTCCCAACTCCCCATTTGGAAAGATAAATTTGGAAGTGTATGTGGGTGTTTTGGCTGATCTAATGAAGGAAATTCAAGAGTGTGTTAAATGTATTAATATATGTGGAAAATTGCTGAACAACAAAGGATTGCCCCCTACAAAATGCTAATAACGTCCTAATGAGTAAATTGAGCTGGCAATAACTAAGACTGATTCCAACTTTAATATCCTGCAATTGCTACCAATTATATTGAGGCCTAATATAGTTCCAGCACTGATTCAGTGCTGTAGGTAGCAGGGTTAAAGATGGAATATAGCAAAAGAAATGCAAGGTGATCTTCTCAATGAAAAGAAGTAGACAAGTTAGAAGTGAAAAAAAAAATCACAGAAAAAAAGGGAAAACACATTAAGCCAATATTTTCAGTATAAGTTGAAATGAGTTTGAATTCTAAAATAAACAGTATTTTAAGTAATAGAAAGTCTTTATTTACTATTATTTTTTAGACAACTTTCTATAGTTGTAGAATCCCTGGGTATATTGATATAACCACCTATCCCAAACCACCCCTCCTACTGGGATCTCAGATGATAAGAAAACTTAAGTAACATAAATTGAATCATAGAAGCATAGTGGGGAGCCTCTAGGAGCTGGAAAGAGCAAGAAAACAGATTCTTCCCTATAGCCTCCAGATAGGAACGTAGCCCTGCTGACTCTTTGATTTTAGCCCAGTAGAATCTGTGTCAGATTCCTGACCACCAGAACTGTGAGATAATAAATTTCTGTTGTGTTAAGCCAGTGAGTTTTTGGTAATTTATTATGGAAGCAATAGAAAACTAATACAGATGGGTGTAAAATAATATTTAACATCTTTTTTTCCATTAGAGATGGTTAATATCTTTTTTACACATAATTGGCATAGGATTTCAGAGATAATATGGATATAGGATTGGTAAATCTTAGCCAACCAGGATTGACTACATGATTCTGTCAGTGATGTCTGAGGCCTAGTAATGACCCTTGGCCAAAGTTACGGAATGTACGAACTGGAGGTAAATGGTGTTTGGCAATCATGGATTTGTGTATTTTTTGGAGGTAGCGTTGTTGAAGAATTTATGACTTGTGCCTCCTTTCATCAGAATCTGAGGTTATACATGCCTAATATGTTTAACCTGGTACTCTAGAAAAAGAGAACATATATCGTGATATCTACATGTTAGTTACTCTAAGAATTAAAATGCTTAAAGGATTCACAGGACTCAAATGCTTTATACTCACAAAATAGCTTCAACATGCAAGAGCAGGAGATGGATATACCCTGAAGGGCTTTGGAAATTTCAAGAGCAGTATACTTTATTTTCCCATCACTGGATTATCCATGACATGCCTTTCCTCCAGTTCTTGAGCCACCACCAGTCTGTATGTGATGTCATACTTTCTCATTATCCCTCTAAATTACTTCTAAATATAAGTTTTATGGGTTGAATTGTCCAATAATTTTTAAATATTCTTCATTCTTCCTTAGATTCTGTTTTTGCATCTTACTGGACTTTGAAACTTTGGAGTAATTTTCAGAGATGTATTTATTTTGCCCTAGCATTAGTTACAATCCCTCTTTTCTCCAGCATGCCTTTCTTGTCTTTAATCTGTTGCCTCTGTATTCATAATCACCTGTACAGCAACTTCATCCCCAATGGTCTTCATGGTTTGGGTGAGGTTATATTCTCTTGTTTTATTTATCTGCAGAACTAATGCATTCTACTGTCTGATTTCCAGGAATTTCCCAAAATGAGTACCCCTCTACACACTCTAATATTTCTTTAATTAAATGTTGTCTATTTGGACATTTGAGAGGATTTTAGATGAGAGATAAAGTAGAAATTTCAGTTTAGCCTGACTCCTTGACCAGTTATTCTCACAATTTGCACAACAAATTAGTAATAAGCGTTTTAGAATTCCCCTTATGTAGAAGAGAAAACAGGTACTCAGATAATTTAAATAATTTGTGTAAAAAAGACAAATCTAGTCAATGTGGAACCTGGGTATGAAATCAGATGTGTTGGCCTCCTAGTCAATGTTTCTTTCATTACAATGTAATGTCTCATAAGATTGATATATGATCTAGGTGCTATTGTTCTCTGGTGCTTAAACTTGGTGGCAGGAATGAAACTTTTTGAAGGTCTTTAACTCATTCTAATGATTTCTAAATGAATAAAAATGACATTCATTGGATAAGAAATCATGGATTAGTTTCCACTAACCCATAAGAAATCATGGGTTAGTGGAAAGAACATACATTTTGGAATACAGCAGACATTTTCAGTTCCAATTATTGTTTGTCAGTGGGCATGCAATTATTATTTTTCAACTTTCTTATGTTTTGCTGTCTTTATTTTAAAGTGCATATAGTAGCAAATATTTCAAAGGACACATGTGAAGATTTATCGAGATGCATAGGAGATGGTGAAACATATAGAAACTGATCAAAAGTTGCTTCTTTTGCATCCTACATAGCATATTTCATTTCAAGAACAACCCAAGAGTTGGATATTATCATTTTGTTATTATTGATAAGGACATTCAGACTCAGAGAGGTGAAACATGACCTGCACTAAGACATGTAGCTAATAAATGGTGCAAATTTAGCATGAAAGGCTGTGGGACACCGCACTTGGTGTTTTCTCCAGGGATTTTTCTAATTCACATTGTGAACGTGGTACCACATGGGCACTTCTTTTGATCTAAGCAGTCTCTTGCTGTTGGAATCTCCTGAATTTACTTTTCTCTTTGGTATTTCAGGCCACTGGATTTAATTAAAGAGAACTGAAGTTCTCTTTGTTGAAAAACCTTCAGGAAAGGAATCTATTTTTAATGATTTGGAAAATGGAGAATCAAACAAATCTGAGCCTGTAGCAGAAATCATTAGCAAAGAGTTGGTGGGAGTTGGCACCATGGGTGGAAAGAAATAAATGTTCCACAGTACAGCAAAATCATGACATTGGGAAAAGATCTCTTCCTTCATTTATATAAATAAAAAAATCCTGGGTTTAACAGAAAGTTACCAAAAAGGCTGTATTTATCTTTAAAATGTAGAAGGCAGCCTGGATTCATCTCTGTAATTAACAATTGTACAAATAGTTTTGGTTTACATGATGTGTGTGTGTGTGTATGTGTGTGTGTGAGTGTGTGTAATCAGTTGTTACCGGTATATCCAATATGCCAATAAATCTCTTTGCCATTTTTGTTGTTGCTATAGTAATATGTGGGCCCCAGTTTGTAATTTGTATTCAGTGTTTACCCTGAAAAGTAATGAAAATTGTTTGAGAAGGGAGCACTTTAATTCCCTAAATGAAAGAAGGAAGTTTAACCAGTTGACTCTCAGGAACATTGACATGCTGTCATGTATCACTTTAAATTTTCCTTGAGCATATCAGTAATGTTGTGAAATGCTCACCAACATCTTTTAGGTACACATGTCAGGTGTCACATGCCCATGTGATAGACAGGATTTCTTTTTTTTTTTTTTTTTTGAGGGCAGTGTCACTGGACCTCATATGTGGGACTGAACCGGGGCCGCTGGCTTCCCAAGCCAATGCTTAACCACCACGCCACTCTGCCGGCCTGTAGACAGGATTTCTAAAGCACAGAGACTGGATGTCTTACCAATGCTTAAATTGCTACTTACTATCAGGGTTTGTATTATAATACAAGTGCTCGGTTTCTAGTCTAACCCACATTTGAATATATGTGAATTTGCTTGGCAAAGGTAATTTTTTTCACTGTGGCATCCTATTTAAAGTATGAATTCCGATACTGAAAGAATCTCTTCAGAAGGTGATGCATCTTATCTTCCTGAGTTTGTGTTATAATCCACCCATGTACCTTACATAAAAAGAGTGAATGCTTTTTAAAAATATACCTTTTAATTTATAACATCTGCCAAACAAACAAACAAAAACCTCCACTAAGCTTCCCTGAATAAACGTACATTTAAATTTGAATCATGTGTCATGGGCATAGTGCAGTTTATGATCAAAATGTTTCTCTTTAGAAACCTAGCACTCTGAATTTCTTCAGGTTGATGAGACAGAAATATCTTTGCAAATGCCCAGTTAATCTAAGGTAGATCAGTTAGTGAATTTGAGCACTTGATGGTCATGGGGCTTAGCATTAATTATATGTGTAGTGACATTTATTCAACTGACATTGGATTCTGGCAGATCCTTTCTTCACAAATACTAGCTTACTTTGACAGAAGATCCCAGGAAGCACAATTCTACCAAACACAGAGTAGAACCTATACCATAAACTGTTAGATCTGGAGGGAAACCTAGTGAATATCTCCTGTAAACACTTCATTTTGCAGAGACGGAAAATGCAGCAAAGAGAGCAGAAATAATTAATCCCAAGTCACCTGGTTGGTGATGGATAGATTTGGAATTCAAGTTTTCTGACACCATCCATCTTAACAGACTTAAGAACACTTTCTATTATAGTTTTGTGTATGGAAATAGACATGCATAAGCTTCAAAAAACCTCAGATTTAACCACTCATTTAGAGATACTTTCTTCCATATATCTATTAACATCGCCAAGGCTTTGTGTTTCTTCCACATAGCTGTTAGCATCATGAATACTCTGCTGGTCAAACAAACAAATAAATAAAACATATGTACAAAATAGTCATGACCTTACACAGACAAATATTGAATAGTGTAGGTCTCATTTTCAATTGTGAAATAATGGAGTTGAGTTACCTCCTTAAGACCTATGAACGTAAATCCCAGACACAGCTTTATAATGAATACACACTGAAGACACTACAGAGTGAAGCAATGACTCCTCTGAAAACTAAAGGCAGAAAATATTTCATTTTGGTCTCTCCTGCCTGGAGGAAAGATTTTTTTTTTACCCTGTGTTAACTGTAGTTGATTTTTCTTCACAGATTTAAAACACGTATGAAGTCCATCAACATGTCAAGTATTAGTCTTTTTATTAATATAATTATATATGGTATGAAAAATTTAAGTCCTCTTTATGTATTTCAGCTTGTAAGTTTTCTGATTTGAACTGAGCAAGATAAATATAATATATATCAAAAAAATCTGAGCTCCACATTTTGACTTTCTGGCTGACCTGCATGGGTCTCTCTCTCTCTCTCTCTCTCTCTCTCTCTCTCTCTCTCTCTCTCTCTCTCTCTCTCTCTCTCACACACACACACACACACACACACACACACACACACCACTCACACGTGGACTTATCACAGAGGGAACACCAGCTTCAAAAGCATTATCCTCCATTTAGTTAGAATGCAATTATCTGCTCAAATAAATTTACAGAAGATTAGCCAGTAGCCCTACAAAGTAAGACTTACTGAAATCCCCATCTAAATTGTGCTAAGATTTACTGATTAACTTGGTTAAACAATAATCATTAGAACAGAAAAACAGTATAAACTTGAAGGAAAAAACAAAAAAAAAAATGAAAACTTAGCAATGATTTGGTACCAAACAATTCTATACAAATCTTTGTTTATAACACATTAACCAAAGGCCTCCTGCAGAGATGTTGTTTGTGATAGTTTTTTATGATTTATTATTTTTTGAATGTTTTAAGCTTTTTCCTGGAGACTCTGAGTAACAACACTGGGGCAGAGTTTAAAGCTAACAGCATGTATTATAGAACATTACTCACCCAATAAAAACCTAATATAATTTCTTTCTGAAGAGAACCGCTTCTTCATTTACTTTTGAAATAAACAACACGTTCAAAAGATTACTCATCCTTTTGTTGACTTCAGCCCAGTGTTCTTACATGTTCACACTGAAAAGTTCCATGAAGTTTATTTCAAGCAACAGGGGGCTGAGAAAGCTGATTTCACTTATAGTTTGAGGTTTCTTCCCCTTTCTTTAAACATTTATACTGCCAATAAACAAACACAGATGTTTAAAAAGAGAAAAAAAAGCTAACTAAAAACCTGGCTCTGTGAAAAGAGGCATATGTTAAGGGTTTTCAGTATGGTTTGATTCGGAATATATTAGAAATGATGCAATTACTTAATGGTTTTGCATAACAAATGCAACGTTCTTTGGCTTATGAAACAGTAAAGTTTTTACAAGGCCTCTAACCTATGTTGCAAATAGATAAGTGATTACATTTAGATAGATGTGGCAGAGCTGTCAGAGAGGCTGAAAAAAATCTGGCATGATCAAATAGCCAAGAACATCAATCAAATACAGGAAACTGGATAAAAATCATAAATAGATTGTCTGCTAAGTCATCAGTTAATATATCAGCAGGGAAGAACAATTAGGAAATTCATCAGTTAAATTTTATTTATATTTTCTTATCGAACACTAATTGGTTCTATAATCTATGAGGTTGGGCAATTAAGTTTGCGAATTCATCCTAGAAAAAGTGCTACATACCTCATTGCTGAATATCACTATGGTCAGCTTTGAAGTACTCCCCTTGGGAAGCTATGCACCAATGCCAGCACCTAGTCCACCCTTCAAAGCAATTTTGGAACTCTTTTCTGGAATGGACATCAGAGCTGTCGTCATATTACCCTTGATGTTCTGAATGCCATCAAAATGTTTTCCTTTCAATATTTCCTTTATCTTCAGGTAAAGACAGAAGTCAGTGGGAGCCAGATCAGGTGAGTAGGGAGGGTGTTGCAATATAGTTATTTGTTTACGGCTAAAAACTTCCTCACAGACAGTTCCATGTGAGCTGGTACACTGTTGTGATGCAAGAGCCATGAATTGTTGGCGAAAATTTCAGGTTGTCTAAGTGTTTCAGGCAACTTTTTCAGCCCTTCCAAATAGTAAACTTGGTTAAGTGTTTATCCAGTAGATACAAATTCAAAATGAATAATCCCTCTGATATCAAAAAGGTTAGTAACGGCATTGCAACAAGTTTGCGAACTTAATTGTCAGACCGCATATAAAGAACAACATGCAAACAGGTGAGTCTATGCCTTTTTTTGTTTTTCTTTTGTAAGTGTTAGCCTGCATTTGGTCTTGACTGGTATTGAGAATATTGTGACATAAATAAAGATCTTACTTTTGTAAGGTAAGTTTCCCTAGCAATAAATAGGGATACAATATACCTGTGCATTCCATTCAGTAGGTGCTACACAAAATGGAGAATCTCTCATTATATCCCCCTGTGGCTCATTCCAGTTTTGTAACTGCTGAAATGGTATATAAGAAGCCAGTGTTTCTTTAACTTTAAAAGGATCATCACAATTAATGCTTCACAAGGATCCACAAAAAGGAAGTGGGAACAGATTTCTCTATCTTTCCAAATGACTGTTTGTCTGCTTTTGCTTTCTTTTATGTCCTGTTGAAAAGCCTGTGATTTGAGAGAAAACAGAACATGATGGCTGAAATCAGAAAAAGAAATGAGAAAACAAAAAACAAAAAAGCTGATGAAATCAGAGCATATTAAAAACAATTCTTATTAAAATACCACGTTCAGTGGCTGTGAACTTTTATGGAGCTCACAATATATGATGGGAAACGCCTACAAGATTGAATGCAAATATTTTGGAATTCATTCTCATATTTACAAGACAGTTATTTCCAACATACTGATTTCCATGCCAAAAATAGTAAAATAGAAGATAAAAAAAATCATCTTTTAATGAAGGAATTCAAGCAAAAACCTTAATTGCACGTGGGTTATATAGGTATGAATAGTAGTTAGTTATTTCAATCATTCATCCATTCACTCAGTCAAAATGTATGTGTTATGTATTCCATGCCAGGAGCTCTTCAGGTGGTGTAAAATATTGTACATATAATAGTAAATGAAGTATACCCACTGGGATGGCTCTGATAAAAATGATGGACAATAGTAAGTGTTGATAAATATGTGTAGGACTTGGAACCTTCATACATTGGTGATGGGAATGTAAAATGACATAGCCACTTTTGGAAATAATTCATTAGTTTGTCAAAAGTTAAACATAGGGTTACTATGTAAAGCAGCAATTTCACTCCTAGATACATACACAGGAGAATTGAAAACATATGTCCACCAAAAAATGTGTATGTAAATGTCCATAACAGCATAAATCATACTAGCCAAAAAATAAAAACAACCCAAATGTTCATCATCTGGTGAACAGATGGTCAGAATGTGGTATATCCATGCAATAGAATATTATTCAGCCATATAAAGGAATAAAGTATTGTTACGTGTTACAGCCTCAATGAACCTTGAAAACATTATGCTGAGTTAAAGAAATCAGACACAAAAGTCATAGCCACATATTATATGATTCCATTTATATGAAATGTCCAGAATAGAGAAATCCATAGAGACAGAACGTAGATTAGTGGTTTCCAGGAGCAGAAGGGCTAGGGGAGAAGGGAGAGTAACTAATCCATGCATTGTTTCCAGGTCCTATGCTCCATTTAGTAGGATAAACAGGAAATACTGTAATTATCCCATCTTAATTAAAAGTGTAATCACATTTTTGTCTCCCACACTCCACTGAAACTGCTTCCAGTGAAGTCATCGTTATTGTCCATAGTGCTAAATCCAGTGTTTTAATCTGTGTCTTCATCTTTTTTGAAATTTAAGCCTTTGATCAAACCTTACCTTCTCAGTGAGGTCAATTCTATTTCATGCTATTAACTTCTTCCACAGACCCAACTTTTCTTTGCTTTTCTCTACCTTTTTTTTTTTCACAGCACTATTATCTTCTTGAATTTTATGCAGTTTAGTAAGTTATTATTTTCATTTTTTCTTTTATGCACTAGAATGTACACAAAGTCAGCCATCTTTGTTTCATTCACTTGTATCTCAAGTGCTGGGTTTAGAAAGCCCAAAACCAATATTTTTTTGAATTAATTAATGAGATCTGGGAATTTTTAAATTTCAATTATTTATTTGAAAATGTCTTCTCTCCTTTTTTTCTATATGTATGTTTTTCAGAAAAGAGTTAACACAGCAGAGTGTTGTCGTTAGAAAGTCCTATCTGCATGATTAGCCCTTGGTTGGAATATGGGAAATTGGATTTCAAGAAAATTCTCATCATTCCCACAATTATTAAGTGTATCATTTCTCACATATTGGTATAACTCACTCCTGGGAGAATTAGGTGCAACCTATATGATTTCACTGGGAGAAGACTAGTTGAATTTTGCAACTTGCCTCCTTCAGTCTTTGACCTGTGCACTTTTTTGCTTTGCTGACTTTGTTTTGGATCCTTTAGCTGTAAAAAATCATAGCCATGAATGTAAGTCTGTGCTGAGTTCTGTGAGTTATTCTAGTAAGTTATTGAAATTCAAAATGGTCTTGGGGAACTCCAACAAACACACATGCACATAAACATACATATATGTGTATACATATACATATACATATATACACACATATACTTAATTTTGGCATAAATCTGGCATACATTTGTCATCACTGATTATCGCCTTCTTGCATTATCTCCGGGTTTTCTATTTGTTTATTGTATCCTCTATTATTCATATTGAAAAAATTCGTCATGTAGCCAGTGATAGCTTATTGTCAGCTTGTTATTTAAAGGTGATGTAGATAACATGGATTGGCAGTTCTGTATGTATTGATAGGGATTTTTGCTTAAGAGTGATCAGTAAGTAAGCTGACAGTTATCTTGGTGACACCCAAATATCAACATTCAGATACTTTTTTTTTCTGTAAGTGTTCAATTTCCCCTGAGAAAAATTGTCTTTTGCTAGAAAAGTGGTTTCTTTCTCAGAAAACAGACGTTTCTCCTACTGTTCTTCTCCATGTTTGTAGTGGTGATAGTTGTGATAGACTATTCTATATCCACAGTCACCCATCCCTACTTTTTCACTCTATGTCACACTTCAGATGTCTACTTTGGCTTTAAGGCCTCAGCCTCTATTGTACTTCAGAGCACAGTGGCTGCCTTACTATCTAAACTCGGCTCTGCCAGCACGTAAGTCTTAACCACCTCCCAGCCCTGTTCCATCAGTTGTCGCCCTCTATGTTTTCAATTTCCTAAAATGCCACTGAAATCTCTTTTCAGCTTCACCCCTCTTCTGTTTCTCATTTTCTTTATTATTGTGAATTGACAAATTTTATTTCTTCCTATCTTTTTAAGAGGGTCTTGGGACAGAGAGAAGATAAAAACCTGTATTAAAACCCAATTACAAACATTTTATTAACTATTTTATAAAGTGGTCTGGAGAAATAATCCCAGAGCACATTGTGAGTCTGTCCACATGACGTCTTTTGCCCAGTTGTGACAAGATCCCCTTTCCCTCATGTCCTGATTACCTACTTGATCACACACGAAATCCTCATCCCATTGAACACATACCTCAATTCCACAAATAGAGATGAAATTGAAAAAGCAAATGTCTGTGAAATGTTGGCATAATGCAAACTCATTATGTGAATCATAGGCTTTGGATCTTACTGAAAGCAAATTTTAAATAGGAATAGTTAACACATATCGTTCAGGACTCTAACCTAAAAGGCAGGAATTTGAACACTGACGTCAACAGAAGAGTACACATGATAGGATGTCAAGTTATTAAAACCAATTCACTTCTGATAATGTTATGTAAAATACAATGTGAGTTAGACTCGGAAATGGGCTTATGAATACGCATATAATCTCAGCATTGCCACACATGCTTCTGTGGTTTTTGCTGAGCTTGAGGGGATTACACTAATGATACTTAATTCCTCACAAGTTCTAAAATCTTACAATTCTTTAAACATGTTTGAACTGGAACAACAAGCATGTTTGCTGACCTAAATAAAATCTTCGTATCATTATTGATGTTTAAATATTAGTTAAATATTAGTATGTTCAATACTAATATTGAACATAGATCAATTTTTCAGATTTTCTTTAGTAATTCCACAGTTATTGTTTCTTGAGTCTGAGGAATTCATATAAGGGGACCATGCTTGTTTTATCAAGAGCTTTTGAGATTTTTTGCTCCATTCAGAACAGGTCCTTCTGGTTCTTGTCTTTTCTTGCCTCTGATTGATGTTGCATTAATGTGCTTTTCCAGGTGCCATAAGTGGGATAGACATTTCTTAAATGAATAAGACTGCTCTCACTTCAATCATGGGCTTCTTATCTCCCCTCTTCATTGGTAGCTATGTGTAGAGGGCAGGGGTGCATAGTATATATTTGCCTGCATACTCTTGAGTTTGAGGACATCATTAACAAAGAACAGTAACAACCTTCCAGGGAGTCATTAGAAGGCAGGATTCATGGTGGCTCAGTGGATGATGAAGCATAATGAATAATGATGTAAGAACATTAGGTAAACAGTGTAAGGAAAATGCAGAGGCAAAAAAAAAAATACAAACAGCTATGGCATTGTGAGCAATAATTATTGTAGTGAGAGACATGAAATTAGCTAGGAACAATGCATTTGACAATAAATAACACAAAGATGGTTCCTGGTTCCTGAATTCTATCTATGAAGAATCTTCACTGATTGGACAATAAACAAAATGAAAGTTTTTTTTTCCATTTTCCTAAATTTTTATTAGTAACTTATTATACCTCTCACAGGTCCATGAAATTTATAATTGTTTTTTTAAATCAAATTGTTTATATACATAGGAGACCCACGCAAAAAAATATTTGCTAAGGGCCCTGTACAACCTATGAATATCTCAGGGTATGAGAACTAGGTATTTTATCAAATAGCTTGAAAGGAAGAAGCTATTGAACAATGAAATGACATTTTCAATTTTTAGTGTCATATTTGACAAATATGTTTCTAGAGGAAGGGTTAAGCAGATCGTTAAAACACAGATAAAGACATATATTGATATATATTTAAATATTCTTTTTCTGGTTTATATTTCCTTATAATTTATTTCACAAATACATGCTAATATGAAAATAAGATAATTTTTAAACTTTCTATTTAATTCAACAAAATTTAAATTAGTTTCTTATCTTTATAATACCATAGACTCAGTATGCATAACTATTTTAGTTTAATTATTGCCCCTATAATTTACAAGGACAAATTGTGGTTTATTGTAGATCATAACATATCTTTATCTCATATGTTAGTATTGGATGGCTTCATATAGTACTTGTAGGGTACTACAGTTTTTGAATAGAAAAATCAAGTTTCTGAAGAAAAGTTGCAATATGAAACAAATTACATATAGTTTAAAATTATGGAAAGTGAAAAATATTTTTATAGAATTACAAATATGTGTAATGAGTGAAAGGAATTGTGTGATAATGATAAATGCCATGTTAAGGGTGGAGAATCTGGTGGAAAGAATTAATGAGATTGAGAATAACTTTATAGGAGGCTTCAAACATATTTTAGTGTTTTATTGATAAGTATGTATATTTTTGTTTTATAATTGAACATTTATCTGTTTCTAAAATATTTTTAGAATGATAACTTTTTAAAACATTAAGAACCCCACCCTTAGTTATAGAGCATGGTAACTATTATTCTATCTTTCTCTCAAAAATGTTGAATTTCACTTCCACATTTTTTGTCTATAATGCACCCAAGGATTTATGATGTTAACTAGGAAACCAATTTTATTATTTTCCATATATATACTCATTAGCTCCAATATTGTTTATTGACTAGTCCATTCAATTTTCAATAATTTTTGAAGCCACCTTTGTCATATAACAAGTTTTCATATTTGGATGCTTTTTCCAAGAATCTGTATTTTATTCCATTACTGCATTTGCTTATTGTTCCAACAAGACAACACAGTCTTAATTACTCTGGTTTTATGATAAGTCTTTATATGTACAACAGCATATTAGCCAACTTATTTAAAAAATGTTTTGACAGTAATTATTCATATTCTTTTGCATGAATGTTAGTATCAACTTTCTGTTTTTTTAAGAGAGACTAAATTTGTATTAGGACTATACTGAATTCTGACTGTCATCTTTACAATGTTGAACCCTCTAATAAGAACTGACACTATTACTATATTGAACCATCCAGTCAGCACTCACAGTGTTTCTTTTCATTTATCAAGGTTATCTGTAATGTTCTTTAGTAATGTCATGTTCTACTCATAAGCCTTTCAATGGCTCTTTTCCTAGCTACTCATAAGCCATCATGGATATAACCCAACTACTTTTCTTATCTATTGTGGATTCTGCATCTCATGCTCCTCCTACTCTATCATTAACCATACCCCCTATCGTCCTGTTTCTTTAACTTTCTCACTTCTGAATCTTATGTTTCTTCTTAATTTTGAAATGCTTTCCTCCTTTTTGCTTTAAATGGATAACTGCTACCATTCTTTAAGATTCAACTTAAGGAACCATTCCTCAGAGAGAACTCTAGAGGCCTCTACTAACACAACAATGTGGTTAGGTTTCTTTATTACATACACACACACACACACACAGACACACACACACACACACTCATAGTACAATCTCATAAAACAATTCCATTTTTCTTGTGATTCTTAGAATATCATTAATATGGGCCAGCTAGTGGCACATTGGTTAAGAGCTGGCTTGGGACACCAGCAGCCCCAGTTCGGATCCCACATATGAGGGCCAGTGACACTGCCCTCTACAGCTAAGATGGTGAACAACAGCTCCCCTGGAGCTGGGCTGCTGTGAGTCCCCCGGACGGCATAGCTACAGCCCCTGCTGCAATGGGCTGCCATAGGCTACAGTGAGTGGCCAGCAGCCAGTGTGAGCAGCTGGCAGACAGTGTGAGCTGCCAAGAGCCACCATGAGCGGCCATCCAGAGGCCTACAACCAATCTGCCTCACCAGAGAAGAATGCAATGATGATACCAAAATGGGCCAGTGAAGCAATGACCTCCAAAACTGGACTGAAGAACAAGAGGACAGCAACTTGTCTGTTCCCCTTCCCCAATTCCCCAATTTTTAAAAAATAATAAAGAATATCATTAATATAACAACATTTGTGTGATTTAAATTGTTTTATTTAACCCCCTGGGCTAAATGGTTGTTTTTCTTTTTAAATATTTTATTGGGGAATTGGGGGAGGGGAACAGCATTGGGGAATGGGGAATGGGAACAGACAAGTTGCTGTCTTTTTTTTTGTTCTTCTGTCTAGCTGCAGAGAACGTTGCTTCACTGGCCCACGTTGGTATCATCATTGTGCTCTTCTTGGATGAGGCAGATCGGTTGCCGGCCTCTGGATGGTTGCTCACTGCAGCGATTGGCAGCTCACCCTGGCTGCCAGCTGCTCACGCTGGCTGCCGGCCACTCACTGTAGCCTATGGCAGGCCACTGCAGCGGGGGCTACACCCTACAACGTCACCGGGGCTCACACAGCCCAGCTCCAGGTGGAGCTGTTGTTAGCTGTAGAGGGCAGTGTCACTGGCCCTCATGTGTGGGATCTGAACCAGGGCCGCTGGCATCCCAAAACCAGCTCTTAACCAATGCGCCACGCAGCCGACCCTGGGCTATATGTGTTTAATTATAGGGAATGACTTTTTTGTTTTGTTTCTCTAGTACCCAGCACAGTGCCTAAACCTAATATGCACTTGATATATATTGAGTAAATGCATTGATTTTGTCTCCTGGAATTGATTATTAATATCATCCCTGCCATTCTAATCCTTGTGAAAAGTGCCACTAAAAAAGAGAGATAAATCTGTGCTCTTTTATTTATGCTCAAATTCTGTGAAGGCAGCATCGTCTAATAGTCAGATGAATATTGTGTGATGAAGAGGACACTGGACCAGGAATCACAGATTCTGGGGCCCACTACTTAGCTTGGTGACTTTGAAAAGCAACTCAGCTTTAACATCTTTATTTAGAAAATAAAAGATTAGACTAAATAGTGTGTATGTCTGTTGTAGTCTTAAAAAGGAGAATATAAAATGTCTGTTAATGGTATCTGTAAAGATGAACACCAAGAAATACTTTTCCTTATCCATCAGGATACCATAAAGATTCAAAGTCAATGAAAATAATGGCACAGGAAGAGTTCTTCCTCATTCTCTATTCAAAGTTCTCTACTCTGTATTCAAATACAGTTCCATTCACTTATTGTTTCAATTAACATACCATCTAATTTACCTCTGCTAGATGATTGGTGGGGAATGGGACAACCCCTAAAGAACTTATGTTGTAGTTCATGTTGCAAACATATAGGATGAACAAACAACAAGGAAGCTAGACACCATCTTTGACTCACCTTCCTACTATCCCGGTATTTGCAGTCTCTGATAAAATTGTTGAGAAAGCATTTAAGTTTTATCAACTCTAAGTTTTATCAACTCTAATATTTTTAATGTTTAGCCTCTGTTTTTCTGGATATTGGGAATTCAACAACAACAACAAAAAAACAACCCTATAATACTAACATAATATGAGTCAAATTCAGTTAAGCAAATGGCAATATTGCAGATGACTCTGATAAGCCAATTTGCTTATTGAGATACGTGACTATATGACAATAAACTCATCAAATCTTACCAAATGCAGGAAATTTCTGTCAATCTATTATGAGAAGTAAAGAGCTCCTGTCTAATTAACTCCTGTTTAATTTGCCTTTGATGGAATAGAAAGCATGATGGATTGTAAATAGTACAGGCATTGAAATAAGTGAGACTTGAGTATGAAGCTTTCCTTCTCATTTTGAATTATTGTATTGCCTTGGACAAGTCTCTGAAATTCTAAGCCTTTCTTTCTTTTTCTGTGACATGAGGCCACCAATACTTGTCTTACAAAGTTATGATGTTTGGGGATAGCCTACTAAATTATCAGGCACAATTCCTGGCAAATGAATGATCATTCTCATGATTAAGATAGGTAACAAAAGAGAGGAGAATTTTAAAATTCTTCTTAGTTGTTTTGACTTTGTTTAATCTGAAGATCTGAGATTAGAGTATATGAGTTTTTATGACTTTTAAGGTCTCTCATAATTTTCTTCCTTGACAAAAGACTGATGAGACAATTTGCAAATGGACCTTTCTTGCAAATGAACCATAATTTATACATAAACTTTTAAAAATCTGATAAATTCCTCCCCTTTTATAAAAAATAATTATTTATCCTTGTCATAAGTATTTAAGGGTCACTCATCATCCAGGGATGTTGCAGATCTGGTTTGTAGAACACAGATAAAAATTTTCCAGCAGAGCCTTCTATTGCAGAGAAGGTATATGATAGACTTCATAACTGTTCTTTGAGCAGCATATGAATTACTAACATTCCCTTGGTTGACTATTTGCTGATTTATGTGCTGACCCTTGTTCCATTAAGACGGCTGAAATATATCCACCAAGATTACAGAAAATTTCCAGAGCATTATATAAGAGGAGAATTTGGAGTAATTAGAAAACATATCTCTCCATTTGTTAATGGTTAAAGTTAAGGACTCCAAAAACATGTATCAACTCTTCATTGTATGTGCTAATAAAATATTAATTTTTAAAAATCAGATGCTCAGAAGTCTGGTTTAATGCAAATGAAATATGGATTTGGAAACTAGTACATCATTGCTAATTATTTTCTTCTGGATCCTTGAAAAATTGGCCATTTGTAGTTCCTTTAGTGTTGAACATAGACCATCAATTATATTTCTATCAGGGCATTTTTCTTCTGTGATTTCAGCAAATGCTATGTCCAGGAAATGAACTCAAAAGGAATGATGCCAGGATAAACGCTGTTTCTGGAGGAAAAGTTCCAAAGGATATCTCTATTAATATAACAGATGTGAGTAGGGCCTCAGCCTGTTAGTTCCCTGTCGAAGACCAAAGGATATAGGAGGGGCCTCTGAGATCACCTTTCTCACCCAACCAATTCTCTCTCATTTTACACACAGTGAAATAGACAACATTGTTTAACACCTGCTTCATATTCACGTGCTACATCCACTTCAGTTTCCCCCTCTCATTGTAAAATGTAACTGCAAGAGAATGAATGGTATAGTGGGGTTAAATGACTCTTCCTCTCACTCTATTTTAAAATATAGATATCTGGGGGAGAGGGAACATATCAGTACAAAGCCTTTGGATTGTAAGGATTTGAGCGTTCCCCTGAGAGCGTGACTTTGTTTAGTGTGGTGCTAAGGGCAGAGGATGTCTGAGAGAACAGACAGGAAAACAGAGACCGAGTGGGTTTTGACAAGGAGAATGCCATGGACATCATAGTTTACAACCTTTAGGGACTGCTTATTTTATATTGGGACTTGTTCTCATTCCTTACTCCAAATCCCATATACTCAACCAGGTATTTGACTGATACAAAACCTCCATACTCCAATTAGGATAAAACAAAATGTTGAATATCACCTACTAACCTACTTATTTGGAAATCATTGAATAGGAAGAAAATTCAACCAGTTAGTTTCATGACTTATGGACAAGAATTAAATCATTGGCTTTTATGTCAGCATGTGAAGGCATTGACAGAACCTAAATAGTCAACTTAAATTCTGTAATCATGATAGTTCCTATTCTGTTTCAGGCCTATGTAAATAAGCTATGCTCAGGTAGATATGATCCTTGTTAATGATGCTTTCCTAAAAGAAACAACGAGAATTTAGCAGGATCAATAAATAATTATGTTTTAATTTAAAATGTCAACATACAGACTACTTTACTAACAGCTAAATGGAATTTTAAAAAATTACTAAATATAAAAATGTTTTCCCAAATAACTTATTTTTCTTTTCCCCCTCATGTATCCTCACTAGTAGACCATGAAGATTATAAAAATACTACATTAAAAAATCAATGATTTCATTTTGTTAAGCTAAGTATTGCAAAACATTCATAGTATCAGGAAGCAAAAAGTGATGCTAATATGAACACAAAGATGGTTAGTCAAATGTTTCTTTATTTAAACTGAGAGAAATAAAGAAAAAGAAGAAAAATAGCTAAAAGGGTAGAAATTAAAATGAGTTTAAAAATTATTTCCATGCTTTTGTATTGTTTCTGATAACTTTGCTAAAACCTGTTACAATTCACATCATTATTTATGCCTAAACTTTCCCCTTGCCCAAGCTGTTTACGTTTTCAAGTAGATAGATAGATATAATTTTTATCAAACATCAACATTTAAGATGCATTGCTACCACTTAGCTTTGTTTTGTATTATTTATTTGAGGGACGGGGGGATGAAGACAGTGTGAATCTTAAAATAATATAGTTTAGGAAAAACTGCCCCTACCAATTTAGTGGTGTAAATTGACAACTAACAGGAAAAAGCAAACAAACAAACAAACAAACAAAAACTCAAAGAAATATATTCAAAACTGGTCATGTTAAAGTGACACTTACTAAATCCATATGTGGCTAAGAATTGAGAGACCCAGTGGAATGTTGGCATAAGGTCAACGAATTAATCTATGATTATCAAGTATTGATTTAGCTTGAGTTAGTTTATGAGACTGGTTTGACAGAAAGCAAAGCTTTGGGTTAAAGTACAGCACAGATCAATTTAGAGATAAAAAGGAAATGTGTACATCAAGAGACAGTGTGATAGGAGCTGTATCCTGCTCTTTAATGGTGAAAACATCAAATTGGTCATTGAGCTAATCGTCAGCCATTTTATACAATATGAACTAAAGAGCGTGTATCTTAACTAACTCTGGTAGTTTTCTAAGTTGGATGCAACTTTATAAAATGTATATCCAACATTTCAATCTCCCCTTCATGCAAGAATCCTAACTATATGACAGATAATCATTGAACATCTCCCGGAACAATTCTACCAATGGGGACATAATGGCTGCCTGGCCACGGAGAGAGCGCCCCTCTGCCATCCTGTTTCACCTTTGGGGCTGTCCAGAGTAAATTTACACCCATGTCTACCTGAGAGACTTGTGTACATATGAAATGCCCTTCAAAGTGTTCTTCAAGTTAGATACCTGGAATGTCTTCAACCATTCTTTATAAAATATGATTTGGGGAATAGTTTCTTCTCTGTCCCCCCACCCATTTTGCAGCACCCACACCACTGCAAGTACTGTTGATCTGACCAGTGACTATACAAGTGGAATTTACCGAGAGTTATTGCCTACCCTGTATATTCACCCTATGATAAAATGGTCAAGTGATCACAGCCTCAGCCCAAATGTATACACGTTTGACCTGTGTATACACCCATGAAACTGTCACCCTGACCATGATAGTGACTATTTCCATCACACCCAGCATGCTCCTGGTGTTCGTTGGGGGTCCTTCCTTCCCACACCTAACACTCTGTCCTCAGACAACTACTCAAGTGCTGTCAGTCACTATAGCTTAGTTTTCACTTTCTAGAATTTCATATAAATAGAATCATACAGTTTGGATTCTTTTGTTTGGCTTTTTCAGTCAGCCTGACTGTTTTGATTCGCCCATGTTTGTGCATATATCAATAGTTCATTCCTTCCTATTGCTGAGTAGTTTTCTATTTACAGGCTGGTTTCTATAGGTAAAGACCTTCTGTGGTTGAGTCCCTGGGCTAATGCTATTGTCTTCAGGGTTACAGTTGAGCAGTATTGGCACCAGGTCACATGGCTGCTGCTGGGTCCACAATGGGGTCTGCTGTTGGTGAGCCTGTTATGAAGAACTTGTACAGGCGTGGATTCTGTCTGATGCCGGGGCAGGTGGGACTGCCCTCTGGACCTTGGTCAGTAGGGCTGGTACTAGCTCAAGCATCTGTTTTTAGGTCTGTAGGTGACAGCCCTGTAACCAAGTGCATAGATGGGTGTGACTCCCTGGTGGTCCCTAAAAGGGCTCCTGGCAGGTGACTGGGTGGGTTTCTGGGCAGACAGGATTGGCCTCAGGCCACAGCTGAGTGGGGCTGGAATTGGGCCTCAGGCCTGCTTCAGGATCTGCAGTTGGACCAATGTCTGTAGGTCTGAGTTTGGAGGCACAGTCAGGCGTGTCACCCTCCAGGTCCCTGGGTGAGCAGGACTATTTCCAGCCTATGGCTGAGAGGAATGGGGACCAAGTTACAGGGCTTCTTTAATATCAGCTTTTGGGCCTTCATTAGGGGGCCTGCCTTAGGGACATGGATGGGTGTGTCTCTCAGTGGGTCCCTGGGCAGGGAGGAGTATTCCTGTGCCATGGTTGAGAGGGTGTGGGATTGGATTACAGGCCATTTCAGGGTCTCAAGGCAGTCTAATGTTACAAGGCCTGTGACAGGACATGGTCAATCACGTCCCCCACTAGGTGACAGGATGGAGAGGACTGATGGCTAAAAAGGGCTGGTGTGAAATCAGGGTCTACAGTCAAGACTGAGGTCAGCAGATCTGTTATCTGAGGCACAGGTGGTGTGACTCCTGCCAGATCCCTTGGTGAATGATACCGGTGGCGGTACCAGTGACAAATAGGGATATAGTAGCAGAGTCCACAGGGAGACTGGGCTGTTCCTGGGCCCGTGGTGGGCACCATGCTCAGGGAGTTTGCCACTTGGGCCTGGGTCCGCTTTCTCAAAACAGCCTTCCATGGTCTTGGGCTCCATCTGAGGTTTCACAATCTCCTACCTAATCCCAGAGATCCCACAAAGCCACTTTTTTTTTTCTCAGCAACAAATTATTGTTGCTGAGAAGGAATATGAGCTAAGGACCTTTAATTTCACCATCTCGTTGACCTATTTAAATCTTCTTTAATTTCTCTCAGCAGAATTTTAAAGTTTACAGTGTACAGGTTTTATTATCTGTCATTAGATTAATCTCTGAATATTTCTTTTATTTTTTTACCATTGTACAAGATAATTTCTTTCAAAATATCAATTTGCAATTCTTTATTGCTAGTATATAGTATTACAATTGCATTTTTCTATTTATCTAGCATCCTACAATCTTTATAAAAATGCTCATTATTTCTAGTAGTTTTCTCATAGATTTCATCAGACTTTCTATATAGGTAACCAAGTCATATGTCAATAAAGATAGTTTTACTTCTTACTTTAAATAGGAATGGCTTGTATTTCTTTATCTTGGCTTATCGCCTCCCTAGAGCCTCTAATACATCTTCCAGAGTTCTGAATTTCAGGGGGAAAGCATTGAGTTTTTAACTATTAAATATCATATTAGATATGTTTCCTTAGGTTTTCATTTATCAAGTAAAGGAGTTCTTTTTTTTTCTCTAGTTTGTTGAGAGTTTTTATTATATTTATAATAAAGATAATGTTTCCCACTGGAGTATAGAGCAGTAATACTATACAGTGTAAAAGATCGTGGTTCAAACTCTGCTATTTTGACAATGCAACTCACTGTGTGTATAGATATGATCTGGCCCCTTTGTGTCACTGTGAGAATTAGGGCTTGGCAAATTGACTCAAAAATGCTGATATTCTAGCTACTTTATTTCTATGGGTGATAAATAATCTGTCCTTCATCTGTGACACAGGAGTCTTAGGTTTTCCTCAAACACTCATGCTACTGTGGCAGACTAACTTGTTGGCTTTCAAGCTACTTAAAATCTCAGACTGTTCAGAGTTCTTGACAATTACCAAGCTCTATTTTCTCTGGGTGTAGGAGTGGGTTCTCAGAAAAGGCAATTGGTAGTTCTGAGGTCAAGATGGCCAAGAGGAATGAACACTTTTGGTTCATCATGTGCATGAAGTGCAAGGTTTCTATTAAGGTGGAAACTGTCTTCCAAGGGCACCAGCTAAGCCTATAGCCCAACTCAGTCAGGTCTGAGAATCTCAAAGGAATACTTTTAATGTAATTTTGAGGTCTAGTACATATAAATGATTTTATTTAGTTGTCTAGCAAATACTTAGGTGCTAAACTCTTTGCAAATATTAACTAATTTGGTTCTCATAATAACACTACGAGTATGTAATATATTAGCATTTTCATACCATTGAACTTAAATTGCCCTGCAACCTTTCGCTGGAATTTTAAGGTCTTCTTGATAATAATGCAATGAGAGAAAACGGATAACTGTTTTTGCTTGCTTCTTTGCATTTTGTTGTTTTTGGTGGTGGTGTTATTGTTATTGTTTTAAAACAGGCACTTTAAATTTCAATATGACTTCTAGGAAATGGTAATCATGTTTCATCAATAACTAGTATTCTAAAGAAAGGTACTCAACCTCTTCTATACACATTCCTCATGCCAAGTGGCATGTTAGATAAACATCACAGCTGCACAGACATATGTGGATTATGGGCACAAAGCCGAATCACTCACATGCCCCTCTATACACACACACACACACACACACACACACACACACACACATTTGCACCCAGAATTTTTGGCAGTTTCTCTGGGTTGTATTTCTATGTAACAGGTCTATGTTTTCCAAGATTGCTTAGATAAGGAAACTATGCTGAACAAGAACCGTTTGCTCCTCATTACAGTACAAAGATATAGGTATAAATGTTTAGAACTATTGGTTTGACGTATGAATGCACTTGCTCAAACACAAATCAATCACAACACAGCTCTAATTGCTACTGTATCTCCAGAGTATTAATGGTAGAACAAACATGTACAATATTCCAGTTTTTTGAACTACTGAGCCATCTGAGCTTATATGGACCACTGAAGTCCGTATACTGCTTAAAACTTTAAGTCACTGATAAGTACTTTAGCTAATTATGCCTAACTTGACACTTCTCTACTCTGCCTTCTGAAAAACTGTTCCCACTGAAGATCTTAGCATGGCAGAGAGTAATAATATATCAACCATTAGTCCTGAGAGTAAAAAACCTGATAGGTTTCCTCTCTTAATTTTTTGAGCTCAGTAAATACCATATTTGACATGTGAGGATGGTGTGAAGATCCTAAGTCATAAAAACTGACAGACTCTGAAAGACAAATAATACTATCTTCTGAGTGTCATATTGCATCCTCCTCCTCGTCTCATAAATTTGTTGAAAAGATAATAAAATAAAGTATATAAAGTGCTATAGAATTGTTAGGATATAACAAATAATAAATATTTCTTATACTCCTCCTTTTTCCTACTATCTTCCATCACTTAAACATGATAACAAGCACAATAAGAGAATCAGTTGGTAAAGGGGGAAAAAAAAGACAGTCATCATCTACAATTTTTTGTAGAATGAAATTCTTTTGATGAATGAAAAATAGTCAGACTCTCTAAATATTCCCCAGAAATATATTCATATTAGTATTCTTTATATTTGAAGATAATGCTCTTTCATCTTAAATTTCACTTATACGGTTGAAGAGCTAAATACTGTCCCAGTAAATTATATAATGTTTATATTCCATTCTTTCTTGTTAACAAAAAACTGATTTGCTTGGGGTAGGAAATGGAGTCCACCTGAGAAGCACAAGTTTCCTTGAAACAATGAGTTAACATAGTAATGGCTATAAGGATGGCAATGAAAGTATACTGGGGACTTCTGGGTATATTTTGCCTTTTTTGATTTAGGCCACTTTTCTGTCTCTTCCCTCTTTTTTCCTTCTTCTGGGAATTCAAACATGATATTTTGTATATCATGTACATCACCTGTAACAATAATATTGTGATGTTAAAGGGAATAGTTGCAGCCTGGGGATGAATTTGTGTTAAACCAGAATGATAAAAGAAAGTTAAGTCCTTGTGGCATCACTGAGCTACACCATGGTAGATATTCTGTACATTAACCTCTTGTTACAGGAGGCAAATAAATCCTTCGTGTTTCAGCCACTATTAGTCATATTCTCTGCTATTTGCAGCAAAATGCACTCTTAAGTGATAAATCTCACTGTGCACATATCAACATGTTCTTTCCCCAAGGAACACATGTAAATGGTTGAAATGGCTAGATTTACATGCGTTTTGTAAAACCAAAGAGTCATAGTAAATAGACACAAAACACAATAACAACAATAACAAGTCTTAAAACTTGGCCAAAAAAAAAAAAAGCCCCAGTTTTGCATGGATTTACACTTGGGCTAAGGGAAACTAAAACACTGCAATGAGCCTCCAGGTTTTTGTTTGTTTGTTTTTTCTTAAGAGGGCAGTATCACTGGCCCTCAAGTGGGATCCGAACCTGGGCCGCTGGTGTCTCAAGCCAGCTCTTAACCACTGTGCCACTCAGCCGGCCCATGATCCTGCAGTTTTGTTTAGTATTCTTTCAGCAAAATGGTTGGGAAGGATTTGCTTTTGCTCGATCTCTACGGTCTTTGCAGAGCTCTGGAGCTGACACAAAGTATTTGGCACCAGCCAGGATGAGGATGAAATGCAGCCAAGGTGGCTTGGCCTTCTTGATGTGAAGCAAGCATGACAAAGATATATGCACATAAACCTGATCTTGTGACTTTTATTTTGTAAATTTGTCTGTGCCAAATGTAGTGTTTATTTATCCTCATTCCTTAATTCAAGGAATATCTCCTTTTGTCATAGCTTATTTGCTTCACTCTTACAGCTTCTCCGTCAATGGTTTTCATAAAAGCATATTTAAAAACTGGTGTTCTGTCACTGCATCCCTTTGTCATTCTCATATATGGACGTCATATCCCAGTGCTATCCTATGATTTCAAGTCTCATCCTTACTTCATTAATTTCAAGGGCATGTCAACTGACATTTAGCCTAATTTTCCCATGTTTAATCATATCTAAGTCATATTTTATTGTATTAACCTCGTAATAGGTCACTTTCAGTTTTACTGCAAATATCTTTAATATTTTATATACAATGTTTCTGGTATCATATTTTACATCTTCAGCTCTAAACTTCCATCAAGTCATCTTGAATCTCATCCTTTTCAAAGATCATGTAAATATTACAGTTTTAAGAAAGCTTAGTGATGATGGGATACAATTTTATCATTTTAGAACTAGCGGTAATAAAAATGTTGAAAGAATTAAACGGAGTCAATTCTGTAGGGATAGAAGTTAAGTTATCGATAATGGATAGGCAGACAAATAATTCTTATCCTCAATAATGCAAATTAATCTTGTTCAGTAGAGATAAAATTGCTTTCTATTCTCAGAAAAGATTATTCCAAACATTACATTTTATTGCCTTATAGGATATTAATCAGTTTGGTTCAATTAGCAAATTCATGTCATCATTACTGATTGTCTATTTATGTCACCATTTTTCAAACTAACCTTGAACATTTACTGACTTCCTCATTAAACTGAGTTAACTAAAATATTAGGACCTAATAATTTTATATTTGCATGAATCATGTTTTTAACTTTTTGAAAAATTATACTTTGGCAATACTACTATTTTCATTATATGAGTGAAACATCTGTGTTTTTGAATGTTAACATTAATAGTTGTGTAATTTGGTTACCTGAGTACTAGCAAATCACAGACCAAAGTCTGATTATTCTATCCTCTCTACAAATGCTTAATAGTGATATATCTAAAATTTCAGCTTATATTTCTGACTTTTCACTCTCTACTGTTGTGTTTTTACATCTGATTACCTATATATCCACTTGTCTTACCCATGTAAACACACACACACACACACACACACACACACACACACACACACAAAACACACACTCACACTCACACCCTGAACTAGAAAAGAGATACCTAAAAGTAATGTGAAGACTAGGAAACAATGCCAAAATATTCTATTTCATTGAATTTCTTTATTATTTTTATTTTCACCAATGGTAAAATGAGGAACTATTAGATAAATAGGGAGTTTCACATCTTAATGAATGGCACATGTAACATACATTTTGTTTTGCCTCTAGCTACTAAATTGCTACCGCCATCAGTAAAGAGTGGTCATTTAAGTGTGAGGGATGTTAAGAGTTATATTTTTTGTGTGTTTTATTTTGTGATACTTATGTATACAGGGTTACCATGTTTTCAACCTGCTAGCCATTTGTTGATTTTTTTTTTTCCAACTGTTTAGGTATCATGTTTCTTTTCTGGAGCGAAAGATGTTTCCGTTTGAAACAATGGGACATATCAAAGAAACAAGAAATTCATTTTTAAAATACCATGTTTTCTATTTTTAAAAAAGAAGGAAAATTTTGGAGGGAAAGGGTATTTTGTTTAAGTATAGTACATGGACAGAAAGATGTGTCTCATTAGATCTACTGTTTCTCTGTCAAAGACTGAGAACTGTGCAGAAAGATAAATAATGTGTTTTACTCCCTGGGCAGAAATATCCCATCAGTTTATTTTCCTCCTGGAATAGCATGGTGAATAGGAGAAAAAGAGAGAGAGAACCATGGTTTTGAAAGGATTTCAAAATTATTCTTTGCAAAATATTTCTTTTGGAAAGAACATGGTATGCAGAAAATAGCCCATTAGCTCTTGCTTAGCTGTGCTCCAAGCCCAGTCTGATATCTCGTAATGTTCCTTTTGTCAACAACCCTCAACTAATGAGGACCTTAGTTTAAACCAGCATTTCCCAAATTGTGCTGTGGGAATACTTCCTCACCAGGTGTTAGCAGTTACTAAGTTGGACGGAGCAGGGGTGTGGGTGGGTAGTTCACAATTAAATATGCTTGTGAAACCCTGGACTAATTAAAATGAAATGGATTTGTTTTGAAGAATATTTGAGAGACTTTGGTATCCTAATTTACCTTTCTAAATTTATTTTAGTTATTTATATTAATTTAGCTTATTGAAATGATGTATAATGGAGGTTTGGTGGGCATCTCTTACCATCCCGCTGTCTGGAAAGGTGAATCTAGAACAAAGATCATTCTTGATGCTAAATTGGAAGGCCTGTGATGGAATACCATGCCTCTTTTTTTTTTTTCCCCACCTATCCCCATTGGCAAGTACAGCAGACATTCAATAAGTATTTTATTAATGCAATGCCATCTCCTTTTTAATCAACCCTATTATTCATGTGCCTTCTACCTTAAACAAGTCATTTGATACCCTCTCGGGCTAATAACAAGTTGTTTTGATAATCAAATTGCATCAGAGAAAGGATATATCTTTGAAAATTGTAAGCACTATTCAAATATAGAATAATGGGATGCTGCAACTGATCATTGAGGATGAGTCTGTTCAGGTAATGTATGTGGTATTCAAGAAGATGGAAGTTACTTGAACAAGGTCACGCAGCTCATTGTTGTCAAACTGCAAGTGGATCCCAGGTCTCATAACTTCTAGCTCAATGCACTTGACACCAGGGTTATTATTCCTGCTTGGTGTGGGTTTTAGAACATTTATTAGGTAATAAATTTAGGGGGAGAAGTAAATCATATTTACGTACAGAGTACTTGAGACCAAATGGGAGACAATAACTTAATAGTTGTCAGATTCAATAGTGTATCGACATTAAAGCTGTGCATGGTAATAGAAACAACAGACAGAATAAAAACTACAAAAAACAAATAACCCCTAAAACAGTCTCTCAGCACAGATATTTTATAGTTTTGAACTCAAACTCGTATGTCCTGAGCCCATAACGTTTTATGAAGAATTACATAAAATAGTAGATTAACTTGGCTTAAATGTCAAAGAGATGAAGATTTGGACTGACAGTGTTTATGATGTCCATAGCTTTCTCTCTCTCTCTCATTCCCTTAACATAATTGGCTTTGACTGGGCAAATCATGTTGTTTTCATTGTAATGTCATTGCAATTTATGATTCCATACGGCACATGAATAGACATTTTATTTCATTTGCTTTACATTTCATTTTAATGCCACCCAAGAAAATTACCTACACAACTCCACATGCTACCTTTTATTAGCTTCACCATGTTTCCATCTTCATATTTTTGATCACCATCAAATTTTGTCTTAACTGTATTACAAAATTAACTCTTCTTCCACAATTAGATAATTTACCTTTAGACTTGTTCCTTGTGAATTCTTCATCTGTAGTATTATACTAAGTGCAAACATATACCCAGTAAAATAAAACTGTAACAATAATCTGCTTTGTATTACATAGCATTTATGATACAATTTTATTTTGTTTCCCAACAAGAATCTTGCTTTAGACTTTATCTTAGTCATTCTTTTAATAATCTTTAAGAAGCAGGCAAAGATATAAAACCCTAAAGTAAAGATATATTTTTGTTTGGTTGACAAATTAGTTGTATCAACCCCTTATTATATGTAAATGCACAGTTTCTATTCATAAGACTAAGCATAGATACAATCAGATAATGCTATGTTCACATACTTTATGGCAAATGAAGACTCAGTGATGGGATTGGCAAGCACAGGGAATTTAATGTGACCCTGTGAATTATGTTCCACAAAGATAAAGTTTCCTTTTATTATTTTTCTCTTAGAACCAGAAGTAAATTATTTTCCCTCTCCATTCTGTTATTTAGTCATAAGCTTCCATTTGTCCATTTGTGTTTGGCACTAGCTTACATTTGAAATTAGATTTCTTTTTTTCTTTTTAGTTTTATCCACAAATTGGTCTCTTTTACAAGCTTCTTAGGGTTCCAGTTTTACTTTTACATGTAGTGGAATATTCTGCAGACAAAGGAGAAACTACCAAAGAGAATGAGCATAATAAAAACTGGACACACTCTTACAAATGCCTGACGGACATTTTAGTCTAACTTAAATCTTAATAGAGTAAAGAGGATTAGTTGTAAGCAATGATACAGAAAGACTCTGCATTCCAAATCATTATAAGCCCATCATTCTTTTAGTGATTAACATACATTTACCATTAGGTGTGGGTTTCTTTCAATAAATTTTATTCCTTAAGTTACCCATTTTTCATCAAGTAGACTCTGTTGAGACAATCATGTGATATAGCTTTTTAAGGCTTTGGGGGAAAATAGTATGCAGTTTAATATTAACCTACACCTCTATTAATCACCATGTATTTAAAGAGAATTTACCATGATTGAAGCTTTCTACTAACAGAGAAGAGAAAAAGAATAGAGTTCCTTCTACTAATGGTCCCACAGACTGAGAAGAGAAAACTTGAGATAGCTGAACCTGTATAAAATAACTTGAAATGGAAAGAGACTCATTAGATGATACACATCCCTCAGTTATCTAGCTGGCTCTCTTAAACATGATCAGCTCAGGGCCGGCCGAGTGGCGCATTGGTTAACACCTGGTTTTGGGATGCCAGCGGCCCCGGTTCCGATCCCACATATGAGGGCCAGTGACACTGCCCTCTACAGCTAACAACAGCTCCACTTGGAGCTGGGCTGTGAGCCCCGGCGATGGTGTAGGCTGCAGCCCCTGCTGCAGTGGGCTGCCATGGGCTACAGTGAGTGGCCGGCAGCCAGCGTGAACTGCCAATAGCCGCGGTGAGCGACCATCCAGAGGCCAGCAACTGATCTGCTTCATCCGGGAAGAACGCAATGATGATACCAACCTGGGCCAGTGAAGTAATGTCCTCCGCAACTAGACTGAAAAACAAAAGGACAGCAACTTGTCTGTTCCCCTTCCCCGATTCCCCAACGCTGTTCCCCTGCCCCAATTCTCCAATAAAATCTTTAAAAAAAAAATGATCAGCTCAGTATAAAAAAATCAGGGCAGATTCCTTTTTTTTAAAAAAATTACATTTGTTGGGGTGGCATTGGTTGATAATAACATTACATAGATTTCAGGTTTACATCTTTGTAATGTGGCATTTGTATACTCTATTGTGTGCTCACTATCCAAAGTCTATCAACTTTCTCTTAATATATCACCATAATGATTCTTTCTTTTGAAGATCTCCTTTCAAATCATTTTTGAACATTTCATTGTTTTATTCAACATGCATTTAATGAGTCCCTTCCAAGCACTAAGAAATTTCCCAAGGGCAACAGATACAGAAGTAAATAAAACCATAAAAAAAATAATAAAAAAATAATAAACCAACAAATATACATTTTTCATAGATCTTATACTCTAGTAGGAGAAAACAGAAAAAAATCGATTAAATATATTGCATGTCAGTACTTGTTTGTTGATTTATTGATGATAGCCATACTGACTGGCATGAGGTGAGATCTTATTATGGTTTTAATTTTCATTTTTCTGATGATTAGTGGCATTGAGCAACAAGTGTTGGTGAGGATATGGAGGAAAGGGAACTCTTATGCACTGTTGGTGGGATTGCAAATTGGTGCAGCCACTATGGTAATCAGTATGGAGGTTCCTCAAAAAATTAAAAGTAGAACTATTTTATGACCCAGCAATTCTACTTCTGGGTATTTATCCAAAGAAACTTAAAACACTAATTCAAAAAGATACATATATTCCTGTGTTCATTGCAGCATTGTTTACAGTAGTCAAGATATGGAAGCAACCTAGGTGTCCATCAATAGACAATTGGATTAAGGAGATGTGTTATATATATATACAATAGAATATTACTCAGTCATAAAAAATGAATTAAATTTTACCATTTGCAACAACATGGATGGACCTAAAGGGTATTATGCTAAGTGAAATAAGTCAGAGAGAGAAAGAAAAATACCATATGATTCTACTTATATGTGGAATCTAAAGAAGATAATAAAGGAATAAACAATAGAGAAACAGACTCAGATACAGAGAACAAACTGATGGTTGCCAGAGGGGAGAGGGTTGGGGAAATGTATAAAAATGGTGAAAGGATTAAGAAGTACAAATTGGTAGTTACAACATAGTCATAGGGATGTAAAATACAGGATAGGGAATATAATCAGTGATAATGTAATAATTATTTATGATGCCAGGTGGGTACTAGATTTGTTGGGACATTTATAAATTATATAAATGCCTAATCACTATGCTATACACGTGAAACTAATATAATATTGAATATCAACTGTAGTTGAATATATATATGAATATATATAAATGAATATATATCATATCAAATCACTATCCTGATCATGACAACTACAACTGAGAAAAACCAAGAGTCCAGATGACAAGTTTGTTTGAGAGTTTGCCATTTTAAATTGGGGTGCTTCTGACAAATCTCACTGAAAAGATAATCTTGGAAGAAAGACCTTTCAAAAATGATGAAGAGATCCAGGAAGATATGCAAGGGGAAAACAAGCGTAAGCATGCTGATGGAGCTGTGCCTTTGGAGTATTCAAAGAGCAGCAAGAGTGTGATGAGATTTGGTAAGCAAGATGAAAAGATACAGGAGACAACCAAGTAGCAGGGTCATCAGATTAGGCAGAGCCATATTGGCTGCTCTAATTACTTTGACATGTATTAGAAAGCCATAGGTGGGTTTTTGTCAGAACAGTAGTATGATTTGACTTGAGTTTTGAAAGGATCACATTTGTTACTCT
This sequence comes from Aselliscus stoliczkanus, assembly GCA_033961575.1. Classification (NCBI taxonomy): domain Eukaryota; kingdom Metazoa; phylum Chordata; class Mammalia; order Chiroptera; family Hipposideridae; genus Aselliscus; species Aselliscus stoliczkanus. Next base: position 89,307,696 of record CM066738.1, on the reverse strand, counting down.
GTTGATAATCAGTCATAAGGAAACAGGAGATGTGGTAGGAGGCTATTCCAATAATCTAGGGGAGATCTCATTTTAGCTTGTTAGGATAACTGATTTTAGGGTGATAAGAGTGGAACAAGTGATAAATAGTGAGATTTGGAATACATAAGTAAGGCAAAGCTAACAATTTGCTGACAGATTAGACATAGGATGTGAGCAAAGAGAGGACTCAAGACAAATCAGAAATGATCCCTGGAGGAGCTTCAAGGACAAGAGACAATTAATAAAATAATAATAATAATGGACTGGATCCATTGTAGAGAGAATGATAATAGTGAAGAAAAGAGAGTAAGGAATTAGAACAATGGGCTAGGAGAAGAGAGATGGGATTTGGTGGGCAAGTGAAGAGATGTGCCTTAGGAGGACAGACCGGCGTATCTATGGCAGCAGGTGGGAAGGTAGAATGTGGCACAGGGATGAGTAGAAGAGAAGCTACAGTGATGGCAGCAACTCCCATAAATCCACCCTGTGGGTCACTCATCTCTTTCTGCCCTTATCCATAGCTGTAACCTTTGCATTCCTGAACTCCAGCCATGTCTCATTTCTTTAGTCTGTTGCTTAATATTAAACAATATTTTATTAAGGAAAGAAATAGAGGTAAGGAGGAAAGAGAAGGAGAGAATAAAAAGGGAGTGAAGAGAACAAAAAGTGGAACATGAAAAAAATTAAAAAGAGAAAGTCTAAAGAAACAGGGAAGATACAATGAGGAAGAATCCATATTTTAGAAACCAAGGTGAGGAGAAACAAAGATTTGATTGGAATTGATAAGTTAAAAGCTTGGTTGTGACTGAATTGATTTTTTAAAGGCTGGCTAAGAGTGAAATTTGCATAGCTGTCACTCAAAAATATTTGCATGATTAATTAAGTGCTTAAAGTAGCAGACTTTTCAAGAGGGAGGGGTTCATCTGTATTTATGTATGTAGAATTCAACCTAGAAATAAAGGGACCTGTGTAAAAGGCCTAATTTCTAAAAATAATCTCAGATAGACTTTGAGGATCAACATTTTTAAAATAGAAGTAGAATTTATAACTGAAAAGTTAATAGTTCTTATTGGTTTCATGTTAACACTTCTCTGTTATGTGTTTGTTCTCAGATTGTCAGCTACCCAATTTATTCTCAGTAGTGCTACCATCTAAAATTTATATAATATGTGATTTAAAAATTTATAAGGAAGTATATCAAGTTACAAGACCTGTGTCTTTCACGTGCATACACCCCAGTTGAACAGTTTTCATTGTATTTAGGGGCAGTAACTGAAATAAGGAAAGTGTACCTCTCTTCAGTATTGAAAAGAACTGAAATTTGCTGTTGGAAAGCTGAAGAGATACTATCTATACACATTATAATTTATTACCTATCTCTGAGAGTAAACCCGGAGACTATACATACTCGTATGCCTCTAAATCGCTTGAATAGACACACAACTCCAGTTAAGAGAAGGCGGGAAAAGATTGTGATTTATTAAGTGAATATATAATAACCTAATCTATTGCTTATAGGCAACGTTGGAGAAGAGTAGGAACAGAAGGAGACACTAAAAGAACCCAAGTGGTCAAAGGTCATGTAACACTGTTCAGGGGGAGAAGCCCTGAATCCCAGGCGTGGAAACCCTTATCCCTGTGGCCAAAGATTAACCTGGGAATATCCCAAATGTTCTGATTCCAGTCCTGCAAACAACCTTCCAATAACAATTTGGCCTGTCCTGTAACACACTTATGTGGAGAAAAGACAGGGATGACCTTTAGCATCCTGGTTCATGTTACAGATGTATTCTCATTAGACATCAGAAAATTTACTTCCTGATTTTTACGTAATTTCCTGTGAGCTTAAATGATGAGCATCCACCTTTGAGAGGGGGTCTGTTCTTGAGGAACAGAATGTCTGACTATAAAACATCCAACAAGTAGCTTGGACTGCTATAATATTAATTATGGTTGCCTTTCTTATAAAAAATGATAATCCTCTGGACATTCACTTTATATATTTTACTTTGTAATGACAGAACAAATACGTGTGATGAAAGCTAAGAGTGGTTTCTGTTGCTTCCTTCTGCACTGAGCAAGGTCTAGAAAGATAAGGCACTGCTTCATGTGTACTAATGTACGTATCAATTAACTATATGAGTTTAATTGCTTACCCTGGTTATGGGTCACTTACAGACATTATAAAACAAAAGAATTAATTTACTCAAACCTCACTTGATTTTAGAGAAAATGAGGGAAAGAATTGAAAACAACTCAAAAACTAGAATTTGGGACATTTTTACTTGAAGCTCTGAGTAGAATTTAGCACTCTTAAAATGTCTTCCCATAGTCCGTAAACATTCACATTTACATTTTCCCCCTGGGTTTTTGTTTTTGTTATTAAGAACAACAGAACTAAGAGAAAATAATGTATAATCCTCAATTCTAACCCCTGCTAAATGGTCAGAAAAAGAAAATAGAAAGATCAAAATATTCATTAAGAGTAACCTTATGCCTCAGAGAGTGCCAGGTAATTTTAGAGATATTAAGACCCTTAGGCCTCACAATCGACCTGACGCTTAGGCATTTTTATCCCCATTTGGTAGAAGATGAAATGGAGGAAGGGAAATGTCTTGCCAAGTAGCTTATAAATGACAGAACAGAAATGAGAACTCCCAAATGAATAACTTCCAAGTTTTTCTCCTTCTGTCTCTCCCTTACCATAGATGAAGTGAAAATAGAAATTTTCTAATGGTTAAAACTGGAGAGATTTTGATAATCTTGAGTCATTCTACTTACGAATGTTTTTCATCATAAATCTGTATTTTTAATCTGGCTTTATTTTATAAGATTTAAATCACTCATAAATGGAGAGAGATGAAAGATTGTAAAGAAAATTAATTCAATTCCAAATGTGTTTATTGAGCACTTGCTGTGTGCAAAGTATTTTCTTAAACTTCTTCTTAGAAGAATGAAAAAGGATAAATAAGAGAAAATATTTCACCTCATCCCTAGCTGAATGCATAGAGCTTTATGTCTTTCAACTGCTTTCATACAATTTTATTAATCATAGTATACTTTTGATAACCATAATGTTATATCAACATAAGCAAAGGAGCTGAAGATCAAACTATCAAATTACTTCTAATGGTTATCAGCCGAAACCCTGGAGAGCCAAATTTTTTCTGCTTTTCTTGCTTATGTAAATACCTGTCAGTTTTGCTCTGAGTTTGACTGATTGTCTTAATTCTTTACATGGTTGGTGTAGTTTAAGCTTAAAAATGCATTATAATGCCAAAATCCATAGAGAATGAACCATTGCTTCTTGGGGCTGAAATTTTTGTCCAAGCCCATTTAATTGGAGGGAACCCCAACAGAAGAAAGTGAATGTATTAATATATGATTTTCTCAACAAAATTAAACCTGCATTGCTTCACTGCAGGTGTCAAAAGCCTCCTTCTAGACCAAGAAATCTTTTTAAATTTCTTGAGTGTCAAAAAGGTGTTATAAAATGTCTTGATGGACCAAGCAGATGTAAGTCAGAAATGTAGATTCTATTTCCTTGAAGTAAACTGTTTTCCATGAAAAAAAGGATGACTCTCTTAAATTTGAACATTGATTGTACCTTCCAAATGCAAGGACATTTGGGAAGGTTCCGATAAGCTTAACAAGTTTAAGATAAGCAGGAAGAACAGAGTATATATCAAATCTGAAATATGATAGTTCACATCGGGCAGTGCGTTTGAAGTGTTATATTTTACTCATAGTGAGCTAAGATTCATGAGTGCAAAATATTGTCCCTTTCTTTTGAGAAGGTCAATAAGCTGACAGATGAGCCTGAGCATTATATTTTTCACTTCTATGTTAATGACAAAATTAATCACTCATATTAATGACAAAAGTGATAGTTCTTAATCATTTCCACCTGTGACAAATGACATCATAGATTTTGCAAGAAAATGAATGAATCAATAAATACTGGCACAAGAAAATTCATAGTAGCATTAATCACAATAACTGAAAGCTGAACACAACCCAAATTTCTACAAAAGTATGCATGCATAAACAAAATTAGACATGTGCATACGATGAAATATTATTCAGCCATAAAAAGGAATTAAGTACTGATATGTGCTATAATGTGGATAAACCTCAAAAACATTATGCAAAGTGAAAGAAGCCAGACACAAAAGGCCATATATTGTATGATTGCATTTATATAAAATATCAAAGTAGGTAAATTCATAGAAACAGAAATCAACTTAATAGATGCCAGGGGCTTAGGGTGGGGGATTCCCTTTGGAGTGAAGAAAATGTTTGGAACTAGATAGAGGTGATGATTACATAATATAATGAGTAGAATGTAGTACATATCACTGAATTGTATATTTTAAAATAGTTAATTTTGGACCGGCCGAGTGGCTCAGTTGGTTAAGAGCTCACTCAAGAGTGCTAGCTGAGCTCTGAGCAATAACAGTTCAATGCCCAGCCCAATCTGAGCTGCTGCTGAGCTGCCAACAGGTGGCAGGATGGTTCAGCTAAAAAAAAAAAAAAAAAAAAAAAGGTTAATTTTGTGTTCTGTGAATTTCAAATTAGTTTTTTGAGGTTTCTTTTTTTTTTGAAGGCAGTGTCACTGGCCCTCATATGTGGGACCAGAACCAGGGCCGCTGGCTTCCCAAGCCAGAGCTTAACCACTGCGCCATTCGGCTGACCCTCAAATTAGTTTTTTTAAATAAGGATGCAATTAGTAATTACCTTGGCATGGCAAGTATAAACTTGGATGCTAAAATATTATGGCAGTTCTCATTTATAAAACAAAAGGTGACCCTATAATTTATTTTCCAAAATGAGAAAAATGTGAATGTAAAAAGAGAAAGCTATTAATAATTACTGTGCAGCATCAGGTATAAACCAGGACTATTCCTGGCAACCCAGGACATATGGTCCCCCTACTTATCAGGTGGTCATCTTAAATTCTGTATGCATGAAGTTTCTTGGGAATTTTTTCAAAACTTAGCTTTATTCACTGCCCTTCCTGCTTCATTGGAGGAATTCTTTTTCAGTCATTATTCATGCTTTCCATATCTCTCTATCTCAAAATAAAGAACTTATGTATAGCATGTTTAATAATGATTAAACTACTGCATGAAATTACCTTTTAGGTTTTTTTTGCATTATAGTATATTTCTTTGCACTTTATTCCCTCATTTTTCAAGGATCATAATGGTAAAGAAGCCAAGAGTATATCTCATCATGACTTCTCTCTCCACAAGCTTCCCTTTTGGTTTGTGATTGTGTGTGCGAGGGAAAATTTGAATAATTTGAAAGGGAATGTTATTATGAGTTTCTGCAATTAGTGGAAACTGTATCACTTTGATGTGGCAGATCTCAGAAGAGAATGGAAACACAGAGCAATTTGGAGGCAGTCTGTGGATGCCAGCAGGACATACGAATATTCCCATGTCCAAGGGCAGCATGGATAGATGTGGCATAAAATCAGTGCCCAGGTGCTCAAGGACTCACTTGGACTGGACTATAAGTGATGGTCAGTGTGGTTTGAAAGTGAGGTTGAGTTGGCCCTCCTTAAATCCAAACTATTCTTTTACTCTTTAAATACCAGGGCGTTTTCCTACATTACCCAGTCATTGCATGTGAGCTCTTCCCATGATCTTGGGTAAAGTCACTCCCCTCAACTAAGGGCGGTTATGGAGAGAGACTGAACTGAGAACTGTCAGCTGTTATCCCCAGCAGCTAGGAAAAGAGCACAGCAGCATGGAGAGAGCTGGGTTCAGGTCTGTGTACATGCATCTACAGTATCTTTAGCTCTCACTATGAAAGTGCCATGAAGCCAGATTTAGATGATACAGCTCACATGCCTAACATGGTCTAGCTAAAGTAATCACTCACTTAATATTGGTCTTTTGAATGAATGTGGGAACAGCCATTTGAAGGAAGCAACACTTGAACTTTCAATGGAAAGAGCATATGTAGACTCCTTGGTGAAAGGCTGGTAGAGAGGGGAAACAGCTAACTCTAGCAAAAGGAAGAGTTTGAGTAATACTTGGAGACAAGACAGGAAAGTTGGTGGCATGTTTTCTATGCCCTTGAGAGCCAAAGAGAAATAATGTCTTAACTGTTAGAAAAATTGTCTTATCTCTCAAGTGAACGTATGGAACAAGGGCAAGGATATTCAAGGGTATTTATTTATAAAAGGGAGCATATGTGTAATGATTGTGGCCTGAAGGACCAGTTAACAAGGCTGCTGAATGTAATCTCAACATAAGTGGAATAGGTGCTAGTGATGGAGACAGCAGGAGGATGCAGAGAAATTGGTGATTTTGAGGCCCTGGCTGACCTGTGAATATCAGAGATAACAGAGAAAGGTAAGCCACAGGCCACCCCGCTTCCACAGCTTGAAGCCTGAAGGAAAACATAGTTCATGGGAACTAGGAGCAAGAAAATTTGGGTTTGGGGAAGATAAGTTCTATTTTAGATGTACAGAGATTGAGACAACACCAAATCCTCTTATTAGAACCTTAGCTATGTCAGCACTAAAGGAAGAGCCCCCTGGGACCCTCATGCTGGAATCTGCCACTTTCGCTGTAAACCCGCATGTCCCTTTCCAAAAGCTATTTCTACCTTAAGAAGGTTGCTACATCTAAGGGGGAAGATGGCCTCTATTTGCTTCCATCCCATCATCTGTACCTGCCACAAATGCCTATGATAATGCCCTTAACAAGACTTCAGTTCCAAGTTTTTATTAAGTCAGGCCTCATGCCTGGATGATGAAGCTATAGTCCTCACAGACTGCATGGCTGCACTTCACTGAAGGGTGCAGTGATTAATGGATGGTGTTTACTGTGCCAAGCTTTGGGGGATCAGACAAGACTAAGAACCATTTATGTATTAAATAAATGATAAAGATATTATTTTTTTGCCAGACATTAGATCCCCAAATAGAAATGCATTAAGCTTGACTATGGCTTCCAAATTATTCTCTCCAGGGGTGGGGGAGATTCTGGGAAATAGTTATCAGGGTTCAGATATGCCTGGAAATAGACATCATAGGGACATATCAGCTGAACAGACAGAATTTCTGTTATTGGTCAGCCTGAATAGTCAGCACGCAATCTTAATGAAGCCAAGGTCAGAGGTTGGGTCTCTCTCTGGGTCAGTGAATTCTGCTCCTTCCTTGACAGTGGCATTATAAACCAACTGTCTTACAAATTGGGAAATCTCACAGTGAGAAAAGTATATGGATGGTTCAGCAAAGCATATTTTGTCAATGAAAAAGCAAGAAAAATAATACATCTTGTTAATGGTGGCCAGAAAATCTACCATGTTGTATAAGGTACGTGGTGTGCAAACTCTGTGGTTTCTCAGAGAATATACTGATACTGCCATTTTGTTTTGCCCATCTCACTATCACTAAGCATCGTCTGTGAACCTATAATGTGCAAGGCTCATTATGTACGTGCCCTATACTAGTTGAATGACCATCCATCTTTGTTACCAGGAATAAAGCCTAGCCCATAGTACACACTCAAGAGATATGTATTGAATGTGTGAATACACACATTAAGGCAGTTACCAAGATTTACAGGAGATCAGTTAACCAATTGCCCAGAATGGATGAGAATTTTATGCAAAATCACAGTTGGAATGTGCCAGAATAAAGATTCAGCCCAGATTTTCTGAATCTAAAATCAGTATACTGCATTGCCTCATTGTCTAGTAAAAGCAAAAATAATAATAAAAATAAAATAAAATAAATAATGATGATGGTGATGATGATGATGATTGAAGAATACAATACAGGAATTCAAATTTACTCCAAAAGGATTTTAAGTTGTAGAAAAGACATGCCAAGCAGTTTATCTGAGTAAAGACTCAGCAATGGGAGTGATCATGAGAAGGAGGGGCTTCAACTGAATGCATGAGAGAGAAAAATAAAATTTCAGGGTTAATAGGAAAAAGAAAAAAGAGAATGTTCATTAAAGGACTAAACCATAGAATTATGTTGAAAATAAAGACATGCAGATTAAAGCAGCAATGAGCCTGCTTGCTTTTTTATTCAATCAATATTCATAAGAGCCTACTATGTTCCAACTAGAGCAAAATAAGATGTCTATGTAGATTCTTAATTTTGGTAGTGGTTCTGGTAATGAGCACCTTGATATTCTATTACTAGGGGTATAAAGTGTTCATCACTTTAAAGGAAGCAAACTGGCAATGAATTTTAGTAGCAATTTAAGATGTTCATATGCTTTCACTGAGGAGTCCTTCTTGTCTCCTTCACAGGACTCTTAATAAAAGAATAAAAAACTGGACAAATATTTTTACACAAAGGTGCTTATATAGATATTTATTCTGGAAAAACATACATACAACCTAGGGGTATAGGACAGTCAATTAATAAATCAGAAAACAGCTATACAATTGCATGTAATTATTATGTTATTAAATTAAATACTATTTTGATGACCATATATAATTACAAGATAGAAAATACTCATGACATGGTGATAAGTGAAACATTGGCATACAATGTTAAATATGTAATAGGTCTTCAATTTTGAAAATTGAATATATGTATATGTGTATTTCATATGCATATAGCAGAGTTAATTTATTCACACTACTATATGCCAACAGAAGGCAGTTTCCTTACTTCCTATAACCAATATAACATTCTTCCCAAGGCCCACCACACTAGAAAGAAAATAATTTATTTTAAAGTTGACAGATATTAGTATCTTCTATGTGCATTGAGCATAAGTGCTCTATCTTCCACTTCTACTTGTGTTCTTATTCGAGATGGTGCTGGGACTATAAATGGAAATATAAAGATAAGGGGATTCACATCTTTGGGTCTTCTGACCTCCACAGTCCATGCACTTGAATGAATGGTCTCATAAAAGGGTGCCCATGAGGTGTGGCTAGCTCTTTTTTGCTCTTTGGAGCAACCTGCTGGTCATATCACTGATGTCTGTGGTCCCATCCATTGCTTCAGTTATAAGTGCACCGGCCATGGCAGCCTCTTTCTTCTTACCCTACAGGGATGCCCATCTATCCAATGTCTTTCTATCTTTTCTATATACCTTCAAAGGGACGGATTAAAAAAAATTGATTCATTAAACATCAGGTAAAACAGAGGATGATGGAAACTACTTCAGCCTTAATACCTAAATGCCTCTTATAAACCACTTAATACTCCAAGTTATGGTAGATGCAGCTCCAAGCCAAAATTCCAGTTCTTGTTTAGCTTTTCCGTCTAATCCTTGGTAAGTATACTACTTACATTAAGATTGTCTGATTTCTTTATCCTCTTTTTAAATTTGCCCTTTGAAATTGGTCCTGAGGTGGCGATAGGAAATTACTAGAACACTCATTTGTAATCTTCTAGTTCTGTCTCCTTTTTCCTCTCCCCATAGCCAGTAGACCATGAAGAAGTAATAGGTCTATGCCTCTAATTCATGTCCTGAGTTCTCCTAGAACAAACTGGAACTCTCTAATCTAGCCCACCAGGCCTAGGTCATAGTAACTTACTTAATAGCTACAGAAATTTGGAAACTCTGTTCCTCCTCTTATGTACTCTTACTTTCTACAGTCCATGGCAAGTTCAAACCAAAATTCTAGTTTTTAGGATGATTTTTTTAATGGACTTCAGAAATCTAGAGTTAGCAGTAGATACATGGATTTTTTTTTCCCCCCCCGTTGGTAGAATCCAATTTTTTATTGCTAGGACAATAAGACTCAGGACTCAGCCATGGAAGTGGAAGGCTATAAGAAAATATAACTTCCTTAGGTATCAAAATTATTGATACCTAAAACAAAACAAAACAAAACAAAACATAATTTTAATACCTAAAAACAAAAACAGAAACCTATTCCACTGGAAACATAAGTATATAAACTGAGTAAAAGGAAGTATATAAAAAGTGTTAATGATGGTTAATTTTGTTTATTAGATTAGGAACAAATTTTATTTTCATCTTCATAGCTTTGCAGTTTTCACATACTCTAAAACAAGTATGTGTAATTTTTATAACGATAAAAAATGCTAAGATAATCTTTATTGATATAATCTCTTCGTCAAAATTCTTCTCTCTAGAAAAAATAATTAAAACCCAAACAATTTAGTTTACAATGTTTTGGCTGCAATAGTCTACATTTTTTAAACCATTGCAGAAAAAAAAATATAAAAACATTGCTTCCCTGAAATTTAGAGTCTTTCAAAGTATATTTACTCCATCCATGAAGTGGTCTCCCCAGCAAGACATGTGACCATCTGACATCCCACAAAATATTTACAACATTATTAATGATGGAGTAGAGGCTTGATCACTGCACTGTACACCTGAAGCAGAGGTTGTATACCAACTGTAATTGAATATATAGGTAGTCACGGGATGTGGATTATACTGTGGAAGGGAGTTAGAAGTAGTGTAATAGATATTTATGATATGATGGGGAGGAGTGGGGTGGCAAATTGGGGGAGGAGGTTGTCACTTTGAGGGGTAAGAAGTATAACTATTGCACTGTGTTTTACACCTGAAACTAATTAAAAATAAATAAATTTTTAAAAAAAGAATAAAGAATATTATACTGAAAAAAAGGTATATTTACTTTCTATTTTTCATTTGATCTTTTTTCAAAAGAAATATTTCTCAAGGAGACAAGTCTGACTCAGAGTAGAGTTCTTTATCACTTGTGGTAGGTCTTGCATTACACAACATGTGGTTATACCTCATTTTGCCAGTAATATTTCATCCAAGACATTTTGTTCCCATTATTATCATACATAAGAGGGACTCTTTGTGTTATTTTTATGGTTCCAACTCCCACATAAGGCAAGTGATGGGGGTTTTGTGGGGTGGGGTATGGGGACTGGAGGGAGACATAGCCCAGCAGAATGGCATGTGAGCCGCCAAGATGATGCTACATCACTGCAAGCAGATGTTGAAGATAAAACAAAATGTCAAGTCACCAAACCATTGTTTATGATCCACAATGTTTGGTCTGTGGATATTTTATTGATGGGAACTCTAGCAAGTGAAAGTCAAACTTCTGTACTTCAAAAAAAACATTCCATCTCTGCCTCATTCAATCATTTCATAAGAATTTATTAAATAAGTACAAGTCAATGTGCTAAGAGTAATGGAGAATGCAATGGCAAAAACAAAGACACAGATAACAGCACCAATAAGTCCTGTTCTTGAAGGTTCTATGATGTATTGAAGAAGACAAAGTGTATAAACAGCTAGCTATATTCCCAAGCAGAGATAAAAGCCCAAGCTTTATATTGTGTTTAGTTAATGATTAACTCCGTTGAGAAATTTGAAAGACAGTTCAAAGGTTTGGCATTAGAGTTGGTTCCTAAAGAATGAATAGGATTTCTGCAGTCTGAGAAGTGCAGGAGGGAGTTGTAAGCTGAAAGAATCAATGATGCAAGAATACCACTATCATTAACTCATGCTTTAGTCACCAGGAACTACCAGTTTCCCTTCTCAAGTTTCTTGATTACACCTGCTCTTCTCCATTTTGATATCTATTGCCATCATTGTCACTTCATCTTTTATAGTAACATCTTCATATGAACTTATTCTAAAATACAATGTGAATGTTTATTACACGTTTTGTTATGTGTCAGACACTGTATTAAGCAACCTCAATTCTGAGGTATTGTGTGTCCTGTTATTAATCTCATTTTACAAAAGAGAATTCTGAGGCTTGGAAGGTTGGTGGGAGAACCAGGACTTGAACCCATGTAGCCTGGCTCTTCCTAATGTGCTCTCAGGGGGCCTAAGCTCTTCAGATCTTCACCTGGGCTCTGAAATAGAGGTCAGTTTGCTTTGCTCCAAATCCATCTGCTGCCTGTTTTTGTAAACAAAATGTGTTGTAACACATTTACATCCATATGTTGACACGCTTTCTATGGGTACTTTTGAGTTACAATGGCAGAATTAGTGTAGAGTTAAATAGTTGTGATAAAGAACATCTGGCTTGAAAAGCCTAAAATATTTACTATCTAGAACTTGACAGAAGAAGTTGGCACCCCTTTGAAGCCTCCTGGTATTCTGTAGTTATAGAATTCTCTACTATATCTTCTTGCTATTGCAAACAATTAATTTACATAAAATGTATGCATTAATTATTTTTTAGTTTAGGTACTATCTTAGCTGCTGGAGTAAAATCAGTAAACAAAACAGATAAAGGTCCTGCTTTGTAGACCTTATAGCTTAGAATGTAGAGGAGAGGGGAGGAGAGTCAATGAATAAGCTTATACATTTATAAGCAAACATATAAATGTATAAGATGTTATTAAAAATTAATAAATACCATGAAGTCGATAAGATCCAGTGATGGGGTGAGTGAACTTGTGTGTGCAGGCAATCCTTTGGGTTATCATGAATGGGCTTGCTGAAGAAGTGATTATGAACTGGGACCTAAGATACATGAAGGATTAGCCATGTGTAGATTAAAGTTAGAGTGTTTCACACAAAACAGAAAGTGCAAAGCCTTAGGGTAGGAATGAGCTTGGAATGTCCAAGAAATGGAATAAAAGCTAGTGAAGCTACAAGGCAAGGTATATGGAGGTGGCATGGGCCTAAAACAGACATAGGCAAGCTGAGTAAATTCAGATAGGTAGGTAGGTAGGTAGATAGATAGATGATAGATAGATAGATAGATAGATAGATAGATAGATAGATAGATAATTATTTAGCTAAATTCTCTAAGCAGAGGCAAGTGAAACTCAGGTTAAAAAAAAAAAAAACTACATTGGACAATATATTGTAAGCCTAGCTATAGCTTCTATAGGAAACTTGAAAGCAGCAAAAGCAATATCTTTGCAACTCACTCACAGTCAGCCCTCGTGTCTATGTGATATCATTGACTTGGCATTGGGATAAGTCAGACTGGAGGTAACTGGGCCTGCAGACAGTGATAGGGCTGGCTGGCATCAGGGCATGCAGTTAGGAAAGCACACAGATGACTCCAGTTGGCTGAGTAGTCATCTCCAAGTGAATTGAAAATAAAAAATTGGAGGCCTCCCTAAGTAAAGACATAGATGACAAGCTTGCACAGATCATAAGGAAGCAATCGGTCCAGATTCAGATGAGCAGGCAGCAAGGACAGAAATAAGGAGGCTCTTGTTTCTGCTGGTGGTGAGAGTGAACCAACTTGCAAAGCGTGACTCTCGCCTGTCTCCACGTGGCCTTCCATTTACATAACCTGCCAGGGCTATCCATTTTTGAATTTTTATATTATATACCTCTCATTAGACATTTAGCACATGCTTTTTATTATTTTGTTGAATGTTTTAGGCATATATAAATTCTTTCCCCTGAATTAATTACAGTATCCTAGAGACACTATCTTATATTTAGCCCACCAAGCTTTTTGAGTAGTTTGTCGTCATGAATGCTTGTTTCATTGATTTATTTCTGTTCAACTCCTTTATTGGTCCTTGCCCATTCTTGTGAAGGGATGGGTCAGAATAGCTCAGGCAATGACCTGGTTGGAGTCATTTCATCACAGAACCTCCTGGCTTGTAACTCCTGTATCCAGGTCCAACAGGTAGGGCATCAGCGATCTCCAGCCCAAGTTTGCCTTCTTGGAAGGGCAAGTGGCAGCTGTTTGTCCCTTCCCCCACATGAGCAGCACCCTCGTGTCATTCTTGACATCTGGAGGCAAAGATAAAATATTTTCTGGGAAGAAATTCAAACTTCATCAGATTCTTTTTTTGTCCCCAAATCAGCAGTTTCTGTGTTTAATTAAGAAGAAAATAGAGACACTGCACAAATGAGTTAAGACTGAGCTGACATATCCTAGTATTTATATTAAGAAATATTCATGGATTCTTGATCCAAAATGGCAAAACTGCTCTGAGAATGTGAAATGAAACAAGCTGACTAATTCTTCATTTAGAGATATGAATTATTAATTGGCAATGCATTAAAGCCACATGTAATCCAGTTAAATTTCAGTCTTCTAAGACTTTAAAATAGTAGTTCAGATGACAAAGCCCTCCTCACATGTACTCCACATGCCTTACTCTGCTCCCACACAATTACACTTCACAGACTTCATGAACACGTGGACATCTGAGAAATGTTATATTTGGAATCAGGAGCCCTATATAAGTAGTCCAGGCCATTCTACTTAACTAGGTGTGTGACTTCCAATGTGTCCCTTCTCTCACCTCTAAAACTTTATTCTAAAGAAGGGGATGTTGGGCTTGATGAGCCCTAAACCTCCTCGAGCTGTATTCATTGAATGCTATTGATGTCAGAGTAGCATCTTGAGATAGAAATTTCCCCCTCGCCCTCCTTTAAACATATGATTCTCTATAATCACTCTATTCTGATCTTATTCGCTTGCCTTCCTGTTGTACCACCCAAGCTCAACCTCTTCAGAAAAGTTAGTGGCTTGATAAATGAAAGAAATAAGCAAAGCCATTTATCCCGAAGTACCCAGCTGCTGTGAGATTTTGGCCTACAGTACATACTAATTAAATAGAGAAACATTTGAGATTTAAAAAACAACAGCAACAACAAAAACAAACTTAATTTACTAATTAAATGACAAGAATTAAATGACAAGTACTCTCCTCAAAATGTTCCTTTGGCTTACTGTATATTTCGAGAATTAATTAATAGATCAGGCTACAGTTATGAAATGCCAATGTGGATGTGATTTGAAGATGTGGCTTCTGTTTCCCATCCTGACTTCGGGGGTTGTTGTTTTGTTTTGTTTTGTTGCTTTGTTTTAAATGGAACTGCACACTAATGAAGATACTGGATCTTTCAATTTGTCTGTGTAAAATTGAAATGAGTTTGTGGAGTCTTGCAAGCTCTGCACACAACTCAATGGTACATTAAATGGTGCATTGCCTAGCCCGTGACACAGGCATGTGTCTTGATTAGATTTCTTTAATCGTTTACTAGAAAAGAGGAACATAAAGTCAGTTTGGGTTTTGATGATGTCCATATGTTGAACACTTTTGAACTGAGTGATAATAATGCCTCTTGGGTAGGGAACCAGCTCATCTGATAGACTGAGTTCAAAGTAGGTTAATGCCCTGAAGTAATGAGGAGAGGAAACAGAGTAATGTGCTTTCTCTTTTATTCTGTCTTGCAAGTTAAGGTGTCCAAAAGAACAGTCTTTAAAAATTCTGTGAATTTTGTTACATTTGAATTTGATAACTTGCTTTTATTTTTTCATCTTTCTTCTTCTGCCATGCTCTCACTCACCACCCATCCTGTCCTGGAAGCCCCATGCTGCGGATTGTACATGCCACAGCTCTGGTCCTGAGTGACGATCGGAGGACAGTGATATGCTGCCAGGTGTGCACTTTAGAGAATGACAGGGAGGATGCAGGAGTTAGCAGTGAGGCAAGAAAAAGCGAATGGCAGCCTTTTCCCATTGGATATGCTCTTATCCAAAAGTGAAGTTCAAACATCTAAGAGTGAAGTGCTTGGTCCCAGGAGGGCCCAGGTAGGAGTTCAGGGCTATCTCCCTCCTCAATTTAGTCGCAGCTACCTCTTTAGAGAGGTAGTAGAAGTAGATAACATTCTTCCTGGGATCTTATCAGTTCTTTTGCATGAGGCTACTGGACAGAGTTGAACACTATTGTAATTCAGTCCTTTCCAAAGATGGGCTTTTTATTTCATCATAGAAACCAGCCTCCAAACTTGCAATGATATAGTAGATCCCTTCTAGGTATCAGACATCTTATCGTCATGATGGCTGTGTCATTACCTTGACATCAACACACCGGTCTTCTAGTCATTGCAACAATAAATAATCAGTAAACATAAATATCTTTCAAAAAATTGTAGTCATTAAACTTCCATAACTTTACCAACAGGGACAGTCTAAATTATAAGGTCCAGTGGATGTAGAAATAAATCATATTCTCTCATTTTTACTGTATCGTGGTGGTTTTTACATTAATGCTTTGTTTATCGTATTTGCTTTTGGTGATTTTTCTGAACAATTTCATTTTTTCTTGTTACTTGGGAGAAAGAAAAAAAAAAAACCTATGAAGAAGGCACGGCATGTGTTTCGATATCCATCCCTCATTATCACTCTGGTCTCAGCTCCTGACATGTCCTGTTTTTCACTTATTTAATCATTGATTCATCCATCTCTTCAAAACCTGTTATCACAAAAATGTTAATAACAATCATAATAGCTACAGTTCCTTGAGTACCTAAATTGTAACACTGTGTTTGAAATTGGAGACACAAAGATGAATAATTCATAGTTTGTATTCTTAAAAAGCTCGAAGTGTCATAGAGGAGATACCTGCAAAAACAGTGGTACTGGCATGTTTTAATGGAAGAGAGAGAACTAGAAAATTTAGGAACACGGATCAGAGATATTTAACCAAGCCACAGGATTCAGCAGGATTTTTTTGTTTTGTTTTGTTTTGTTTTTTAATTTTATTTTAATTAGTTTCAGGTGTACAACACAGTGCAATAGTTATACTTTTTACCCCTCACAGTGACAGGATTCAGTAGTTTTTTTGGACCAATTGACACTATTTATATCTCCCGCAGTGCCAGATTCAAGGTGTTGATATTTGGGACTAAACAGTGATTAAAAATAGAGTTTATTCTCATGGAACTTGCAGACTATTTGGGGAAAGAGACCGATAAGCAGACAATCAAACCTTGATTCATAGTTGTTATATATCTAGCCCACTGAATCATACATCAAGCCCAACTTTAAAATGAAGAGTAAAAAATAGCTGGTCAAAGAAGGGGACTCTAAGCTCAGGCCCTAAGAAACAGTAGAACTCTAAGTCGAATTGGGGCAGGGGATGAGCAGAGGAGCAGAAATAAGTGAAGTTCACAGCAAGTTTCAGGAAGCAAGTATCAGGGAAATGCATGACTTTTCAGTGAATTATAAAGTCATGTTAGAATTCTTCATAGCTGAAGCCTGAAATATAAGGCAAAAAAATAGACTGAGCTGGTAAACTGGTATGGAGTTTGGGCAGATTACATGACATATCTTATTTCAAGATGTTTAGATTATATCATGAGGACAAAGACAACTATAGAAGGCTGTTTAAAAGATGAATAAACAATCAGCGTTTGTTCAAATACTTGGCCCTGTTATGGCTAAACTTGAGCTGACTCTAGACCCCCATTTTTCCCCCCAAATTCATGCATTTGGCTGACTACCACAGGTTCGCCCTTTAGCTGTGGAGGGGTCACTGTACCACTTCCACAGAAGGCCTTATTTGTGGAAAATATGTGATTATGAAGGGTTTTCTTCTCTCTCCAGCTTTGAAAGTTGTTCCTCTGAGGCATAAAAAATGAAGACTCTAGCTCCATGTTAGAAATTATGTTCAGATAATTACTCTTGGCCAGTTATCAGATGTGTGGATGGGTGAATGCCTTTTAAAACATGGTTATTAGATAGCTGAAGAAGCTCTCTGAAGAAATAGGTTAGAGTGACATAATTCCTGTGTTCCCAGCCATGCAAGCATGTTGAATGCTCTGGGAGATTGCTGTAGGAAGGATTCAGTGCTACCCAGTGTTAACTGGGGTTCCAGCTTCTGTAAACTTGATGTTCTTACATCTGACCTGCATGTCTACACTGGACACATCTTGCTCTGTACAACTCAATGATATGTCTGAGTCACCTTGCCTTGGCTTTCTGCCTCCCTCATCATCTCCTCTCCTCAGAAGCCCTCTTCCTGATCTGCACTTTTAAATACAGCCAACCAATCCAGAGTTTACACTCTTCCAAACATGCTTGTAGGGCTCTCACACTGCCCTAATCCCCTGAGGTCCAGGTGCCAGGCAACTAGGAACATCCCTATGCTCCAGAGTCTGCTGAAATTATTCAAATTAGCCCATCTTTAATCTGCATATTCTACTTACATGTTCCTTTCACATGGAAACTACAAAAAAACAAAAGGAGCTTGTCCACAGTTCACCCCTCTCCCTCTACCTCATGACCTACACCAGTGATACCCCATGTGTCCCTCCCATAATGTGAAATGTACTCCCTCTTTTGGGATCTGTGAGTATAATTAACTGTCTTTTAGACAGCAGTTGTCTCTTGATCTATTGGCCTTCCCATACCTAAATAATAATAAAAAACAATTAAAACATGCCCTCGCAATGATACTGTTCAGTGTGCTCAGGGCTTAGTTTGTCAAAGTGCTTTTACACGTGGAATCTTTTTTGATCGTTTCTCTTATCCTTGAGTGAAGTAATTCAGCTGTAACTCCTCCTCATTTTGCAGAACAAGAAAGATGCAGAACCATCAGTTTGTCCAGTCACGTGGTTGGTAGGTGGCAGAGCCAGAACTGGAAACCAGATGCCCTGATCTCATGCAAGGCTCTGGATATGATGCCAGGTCTGGCTGTCTCCTGAGGACACAGAGCAAATAGGAATTTGGGTATTATCAGCCCCTGAAAATAGGAGCAAATTGGAGTGCAGGGCCACCAGAAATAGTGGCACGCCTAATTAATCTATATAGTCTATATGTAATAAATCAACTTAATTGGATAACAAATGTTTCTAAGTAAATGATTTTTTCAAGACTATTACTATTCATATGAAAGTAATTCCTGTGTAATTAATATCATCTAGACATATGAACGTATAAATTAAAAAAATCCTTTAAAATGCATATTCTCTAAAATAGTTAAGTTTTCCCAGTGCAATCTTGTTCATTTCATGAGTAAAATCTTTATCACTATATAATATGAAGGTGTACAAATTATACAAATAAATTTTTCACTCATTCTAAATTAATGAAGACTTCGGCAGGCCATTAGATATGACCAAATCCATTTTTTTTTTTTTTTTGTAAAGGCTCAAGTTCACTGAAAGCCTATTGTCTAGTTGGTGATAGATCTAAAATAAGGGGTGGTGGTTTGGATCTTTGTTGGCTAATCTTCAGAGTCTCCCTTTGTTAGAATTACATTTTCATGTTCTCTGCTATGAGGTTCCATGATACCATCCCTTGGAGTGGTTAGAGCTCCATTTGTGCTAACCTGTACCTTGTCCAGCTGAAATGTCAGTCTGACTATTCTGGGTCAAAATGTCAGTATGTGTTGCATGTTTCTACTCACCCTCTTGCACTGCTGTCATTTGCCAAGAGAACACATCAGGAGTGGCCACTGGCCCAAGGAGAATAATGAGAAGACCTGTGGAGGAGATCTGAACCCAGCCCCCAATCTAGAGTCAAGCTGAGCAGGGGCTCTGGGCAACTGCAGAGCTGAGAATGAGAAAAAAAAAACAAATATTGGTTGCTATAAGCCATTCAGTTTTGGAGTGCTTTCTTCCAAGGCATTATTGTAACACTAGGCCATCACTCTTCTGTCTTCCATTCCAAAGTTCTTTGGATTGTACATATGTTCACTTTTAAGAATTTGGCTTAACTGTACATAATTTTTTTCTGAAGAGGTATGAAGTCTCAGAAAAATGTAACTTATTTATTTATGTTAAGGTTCTCGATTTACCATCCAGTTGAACAAAACCTGCCAAGTGTAAATTATACTGGGAATAACCTCAGATTCATTGTTGAATTAAAAATTAATCTTTTCTGTATCACTTTAGTCAAGAGCAGCCTTTTTATATGCTGAGTAGATCACTTATCTACTTTGACTTACTTCAGATTCAAGTCATGCACCAAAACTCCCCCAAACTGTTCTTCCGATACCTTGAATGGTTTTTTTCCTATTTTGGTAACCTAATTATAACCCCATCTTTAGTATGCTTGAGAAGTCAGTCCCCTTATAAAGAAATAGTGCTCATTAGCACAACACGGATAAATGTATGAAACATTCTAACGTGCACACGTGGACAGATTTGTAGAGGGCCTTAGGTACCTCACTACTAAATAGAGTTGTACGATTAACAAAGTGATTCCACCAACTGAGACTAGTTGAGTTCACCAGGACAGGTAATGTACATTTTGAGGTCAGACAACTGAGATCTGCACAAATTTGCTCAGGTCATGCAGTTAAGAAATGGCCTACTCATGCACTTTCCCAAATAACTTATCAGAGTTGAGATATTAAGGAAGCATTGTGGGATGAAGACTTTGGGATGGAACAAGCAGTGACAAATCTTGACATTGTCTGGAAGCACTATGGTTAAGTGAAGGTAGATTCAGTTCATGCAGTACAAACTGACTCCTTTGTACTCTGACCACTTGGCATTCTTTTCTTTGTGTGAATCAAGTAAGGAAAACAGAATCTATTCTAGGTAGTTGAATAGAGGAAATTAACATAGGGGATTAGGTGTTATAATAGCTGAGAGGGTAAGTAGGAGATGATAAAGTGACCCAGAGATTAGCAAGAGGAAGATGCCACCACCACCCGGAGGTCTGATGGGACACTGGAAGAAGGAAGGTGTCCAGATCCTAGAAGATGGAGCTGTAGAGGTGTCAGGCAGGAAGGAGGTGCTGCCCTGAGAGAGTTGGGGTCACAGAGCAGACACAGCAACTCTGATTGGCCATCAGCAGCCAGGGGGAAGAATCATATTTGCTTCCCCCTTTTTCCTGTTCTACAACCTCCCACCACTGCTACCCAAGGCAAAAGCTAACCTGAAGCATGTTGGCAAGGGTGTCTGGGAAATAGAATTTGGAAGGGTCCATGCTCTGCCACCAACAGCGGAGCAGGCTGAAGTCAGGAATCTAAGATCTGAGATAATGTAGGCCAACAGCAGGTTTCAGACCCCTTCTAGACTACAAGCACCCCAGAGAAGCAAATTTTAAAGGCATTGTTTGTGAGGGTCAAGTTAGGTGTCCTGACAAAGTGTCAGGAGTGACTGCTGCTGGTGGGGGTGCGGAGAGAGAAAGGGACACTGAAACAGGGTGGCCAGTCTGCCCAGGAACAAATCTTACATCCATAGGCTTTCCTGTTGTCTTTATTTAGCAAGACCAGTACTTAAGTCCTGTGATTGATTCATGGGGATTGATCTCTTGAAAACCTTAATAACCTCTCTCTCTACCTCCTTACCCCATATGAAAAATCAGGCACATGAAGACTCTGTGTGTGTGGTGTGTATGCGTGTGTACATACTAACTCATTAGAATCAGTGATTGTTTTTTCTCCACACATAGTCATGACAGGGGGCTTGGCCCAAGCCTCTCCGCGGCTGTATCTGATCAATGAAGGAGACACGAGGCCTGCACACTGGTCCTGCGTGTTTGGCATCTTCTCCGAAGCTGCAATCCAGTGCACAGAGAACATGCTAGGCAGGGGCATGGGGATGGGATGGAAAAGTACTCCTGAAAATGTGTCTAATTTCTTTCAGATGTCTCCCATCGACTTGGTTGTTGGCATGCTTTCCTGTTTTCCATTTAGTACCTATTATAGTCACATCTTCAAATATGAGATGAGTAAAAAGAAAGATTTTTAGAGAGGACGTCACCGATCCATATTCATCCATATGCATATAGACTACAAAAACCTAAAAACACATGTATAAAATGGAATAGTGTATAAATATATACATATATAGGCTTTTAAGAAAAATACTTGCTTATTTTTTACTTAATTAACTTTGATTTTTCTGTCTCGTTTATCGGTGCCTGAAGAAGAAAACAATAATAAATCATTTATAAAAATGGCCAATCCTTTCTACTGGGAAATACAGCCAGCCAGACTTTCTCATAAATTGTTTAGAATAATGTGAATCTACAGTGACTTTTCTCTGATATGTGTGTTTAAAGGAAGAAAAGAGCAACCCCAAGCTTTGAAAGATGATTTTATTGGGTGGTTGTGGATATGATTTGCCAGGAGAGGAGACAAGGGGCATATTGGGAAAACTGGGGCATTTTAACAAATAATGATACATGCTATTTTCTTGCATCCTTGCTAAAAAAAAACAGACTCTGTCACTTGAAAAGCAAAAGCTAGATCAGAGGTTAGAAACCACAAACAAAAATAGAGATGGCTGTAAGTAGGTAAGAAAGTAAGCAGGTCCTTTTTCCTCTCCCTGAGTTTTCCATAAGCTTCTCTCTTAAAGGGACTTAGATGGTATTAACGCTGGGTCTGACGTCAAACGTTTTCAAACACTCCTTTGCTCTTCAGCTGAAAGAGACACAACTTTCTAGCCCTGGCCTTTGTGAAATGCCTCCTCTTGGAAAACAATTACCCAGAATTCATTATTTAAACATGAGTTGTTTTTTATTTATTTATTTATTTTCCTCCTGACTAAATCAATTGTCTAAATTAAAAATGCAGGGGAAATGCTTAACTTACCTAAGAGAAACCAATGTCCTAAAGGATATAATATATGCTTTAAAAAAAAGTACAAGGGCCAGCTGAGTGGCTTAGTTGGTTAAGAGCTCGCTTAATAGTGAGAGCTGAGCTCTGAGCAACAGCAGTTTGATGCCCAGCCCAAGCTGAGCTGCCACTGAGCTGCCAACAGGTGGCAGGATGGTTCAGCTAAAAAAAAAAAAAAAAAAAAGACAAACAGATGACATGCCCGTTCAGTGCCATTCATTTTAATGCAGGGTCTATGGGTTTTTTTTGTAACTTACTTTTATTATCATAATAGACAATTTGTAAACATTTTCATCACTATGGTAACGTTGTTCCTTACGTATTTTTGTTGGATAATGAGGTTTGGCCCATGATATGTTTTCATCCACATTAAAAAAAAAAAAAATCATGAAAAACATTACATGTCATTAAATACTTTTTTTAACAAACTGATATGGTAAACCAAATATTCTGTTAAATTAATAGGGCTCATTTTATTTAGGTAATTATCTAAGTTTGAATATTTAAATTATGATCTTTCTTCCCCATTATAAACAGTGTTATGATGACATAAACATCCTAATAAGAAAATCTCAAAGAATTATCATGAGTAGTTCCTGCAAACATTCTTGCAAGTACCATTACTTGGTCAGAGTATGCATAATAAGTAGTCTTTTGATACATACATACAACTAACATCTAGTAAAGCTGTACCAATTTTTTTTTCCATTAGTGGTAGGGAAGTACTCATTTATGTACTGCACCTTTGCAGATTATTTTAATCTTATTTTTAATATGCATTTTGATTTCTACAGAAATATCACTTTTTCATTCATGAAATTATTATCTCTATGTACTAATTGGTCAATTCGTATTCATATTTTTCAATAGTTACACTAATCTGTATTAATTCCAGCCCTGTGCTAAGAATTTGGGATATAGAGGTAAATGAGATAGGCAAAGACCATACCTACAAAAAGCTGGTAGTTTACTCAGGAAACACCATGCCATCACAAGGGTGCTGAAGGATTTAAAAGGCTGGACTGCTCTAAGCAACTTATTCTAGAGAGACAGGAAGGACTCACTAACAGAGAAGGGTGGTAAATTTACTTTCTTTGTTTCATTGTTACTTTAGATTTTTAAGTGAAGTTCATCTATTAAGAATGTTATGATTTTCTCTGGGAGATAATGGGTAATACTCCTAATTTTCTATTGTTTATCTTTTAATTTTGCTTTAAATTTTTCTCTTGTCAAATTTAGCAATTAATTCCCCTATAATTTTGCTGTTAGTCATATTCAGAAAGGTGCTCCCTGCAAGATAGTAGAAATCCTTACCAACATTTTCTCCAATCATGCTTATATTTATATTTAAGTTTTTTATAAAGTTTAAATATATATATATATATATATATATATATATACACACACACACACACACACACAATGTATTTTATTGGGTTATTGGAAAAGCCATGGCGCATGTTTGCAACAGATCTAGTTCATTTTTGGAAGTACTAGAGCCATTCACATCTATGTTATTGCTATGTCATTTGACAGCTGACAGTTCTAGCTTCATTGTAAAAAAAAAAAATGAGCAATTTGGTTGAGTTTTGGAGATTTTACAAGTTGAAGATGGAAAACCAAGCTGTGCATTTTTGCCATATTTTACTGTTTTTCCTTCCATAAAGGGAAGAACGTCTGTCAAGCTTATGAAAAGTTATAAAGTTTATGCAACTTTTGTGACATGCTCTACAAGAACCTCAGTGCCTATGATGGTTCACAGAATTCTGTGCTGGTGGTTTTGATCTCAGCGACGCTCCTCAGTCAGGGAGGCCCACTGAGGTTGATGACGACAAAATAAAGGCATTGATTGAGTCAAACACAAGTTATAAGACACGAGAGATTGCAGAAACATTGAACTTCCATCATTCAAGCGTTCATGGCCACCTGAAGAAGCCAGGATACATAAGCAAGCTCGATATTTGGGCTCCGCAAAATCTCAAAGAAGTTCATTTGACAGCGCATATAAACGTCTGCAATATGCTCATTAAACATGAGGAAAACAATCCTTTTTTGAAGCGACTGATAACTGGTGATGAGAAGTAGATTGTTTACAACAATGTGGTGTGCAAATGGTCTTGGTCCCGACTTGATGATTTGCCTCAAACAATATCGAAAGCAAACATTCATCAGAGGAAGGTTATGCTCTCAGTGTGGTGGGATTTTAAAGGTGTCATATTTTTCGATCTCCTACCAAGGAACCAAACAATCAATTCGAATGTGTACTGACAGCAATTGGACAGTTTGAACAATTCCATCATCCAGAAACGTCCAGAGCTTGTTGTAAAGGAGTAGTGTTCCACTGTGACAACGTGAGACCAAACACAGGTTTGATCACCCGTCAAAAATTATTGGAGCTTGTATGGGATGTGTTGCCACACCTACCATACTTGCCTTAGCTTTCACCATCAGACTTCCATTTCTTTCTCTCCAAAACTCCTTGTGTGGTATAACGTTCAATTCAGATGAGGCTTTAAATCAGCACCTTGTTCATTTTTTTTGCAAATTGAGACAGGTCCTTCTATGAATGAGGAATTGTGAAGCTTACTGAAAGATGGTAAAAGGTTACTGAACAAAATAGACAATAAATCATTGATTGATCTTTGATCTTTGTATAAATAAGTGGCCTTTGGAAAACATAGACAAAATACATCATGACTTTTCCGACAACCCAAAACAATATGTGATGAGATAATACTATAAGGTCCTCTGGGTTTTATTTTGTTTAGAGATAATTATTTAACCTCAAATGCTGACAGTTGACCCAACATTTAATTTTTAATGGCCTATTCTTTTTTCAATAAGTGATGGAAATGTATGCTATACTAAATTATTACTGTTCTTTCTGCACTTAAAAAATATATTTATATGTGCCAATGCTAATCAGTTTTAATTATCATAGTTTTATATTTTTGTATAACGTTTCATAAGACAAGATCCTCCTCAATACATTTATGTTTCCAAATTGCTTTCATATTTTCATAGTAGGTATTTTGATTTGAATTGCCTTAATGTTCTGCATCAACTGGGAAGAACTGACATGTTCCCAATATGTGTCACCACAAATTATATTCATTCTGATATATAACTCTTTAGCCAGTTCAGAATTCATTGTTTTACTCCTATATTTCTTCCTATCATACCACATCTAGTTTTTGTTGATATTATCTAGGATTTCAGAGCAAAAATAAAAATGTTAAACTTTTATATAGCATAGATTTGATTTCTAGAATAAATATTGACATATTCACTTAAAGGGTACTATTTATTGTCAACTCTGCATTTGATCTCTAATGATTCTCTATTCATGGGTTTTTATTTGTCTTCATTTCATAGAGTGCTAAAGTATAATGTATCTTCCCATAATTCTTTCCAGTAAGGAGCATGCGTATCAGCTCTTTATAATCTGGAATGCTTAAGAATAGCTTGTTTCTCTCAGATATGAACAATGTGGCTGACTATTCAGTGTTTTTTTTTTTTTTTTTTTTTTAGCTGAGCCCTTCTGCCACCTGTTGGCAGCTCAGCAGAAGCTCAGCTCGGGCTGGGCATCGAACTACTGTTGCTCAGAGCTCAGCTCACACTCTTGAGCGAGCTCTTAACCAATTAAGCCACTCTGCCGGCCTGACTATTCAGTGTTTTGGTAACAATCACTTCCCTTCAAAACCTGTAATCATATATTCCTATCTTTGGTATTTAGTGGTGCAAGAAAAGATCTGAATCCAGCCTTTATTAATTATTAGTATTATATTGCTATCATTATTTGCTTTAAGTACTTTTAGGCTTTATGTGATTTTCTTTTCATTTTGAAATTCCAAAAATGTAAAGCTTGAATTCTGGTATCTCTTCTTCAATATTTCTTGGTGCATGGTGGTTAAGACTAGGACATGAACATTTCTTCTACCTAAAAAGTGTTGCTTACACCGTTGTTTGATCATTGCCTCAAATCTGTTCAGGGCTGCCTTTCCAAGACTCTTGTAGGCTACAAGAGAACATGCATCTGCCATCCATATATCTCATCTCTTCTCTGTCATGCTCACGGTTATCATTTGACAGAACTATAAATTCTATAGTATCTAGCTGCTCTTCACTGCTTCTTAATCTGGTCAATAAGATTTTATTCCTATGCAATTTTTCATGATCTCTGATTATTCCTATTCTATTATTGCTTATTCTGCTCTCTTAGTATTCCACCCTCTTGAATCATTTTATACACATACAAGGTCTGATAATTAAGTTCATGAACTTATTGCAATGATGTTGCTAAACTTTTTTGATATCAGAGGGATTATTCATTATGAATCTGTACCAACTGGACAAGCACATAACCAAGTTTACTATTTGGAAGTGCTGAAAAGGCTGCATGAAAAAGTTAGATGAAGACAACCTGAACTGTTTGCCAACAAATTCATGGCTTTTGCATCACAACAATGCACCGGCTCACATGGCACAGTATCACTATATTGGATCACCCTCCCTACTCACCGGATCTGGCCTCCAATGACTTCTTTCTTTACCCAAAAATAAAGGAAATATTGAAAGGGAGACATTTTGATGACCATTCAGGACATCAAGGGTAACACGACAACAGCTCTGATGGGATAACAATATTCTAAAATTCCTGCTGTCTTCGGGAAGTACTTGTCAAATTATTTTTGAAATCTTACAGGCATTTTTCTTTAAATTGTTCTACCTTTTTATAGACATTTTGATTTTTCTCTATTTTTCTAAGAGGAGTGATTATTTATTTCAACAGAAGCCTACTGTTACACCAGCCAAAGTTTCTGTCTCATTCACGTGCTCTGAAGATCCATTCTACGGCACTCGCTTTATGCTTGCTGTGAACACAGGATCCAGACAGAAGCTGTTGGCTCTGTGGAGTGGATTCCTGAGAAATATGCACCCCAGGCCCAGTTTCTTAGCAAGTGCAGACATCAGCTCATAGCAGAAGAGGCCTTGATGATTTGGCTTTCTCTCTGTCATCCCTTTTATAATTATTCCTTCTGGAAAGAAGCTCTTCTTCTACAAAGGTAGAACTTTCTTTTTTTTTTTTTTAATGTTGTTCTCATACTTTTTTATTGAGATATAATTCACATACCATAAAACTTATTGTTTTAAAGCACACAATTCAGTGGTTGTTAGTATATTCACAGAATTGTACAACTATCACCATGATCTAATTCCAAAATATTTTCATCACTTCAGAAGAAACCCATGCCCATTATCAGTCATTCCCGAATCTCTCCTTCCCCCATCACCTATCACTAATTAACTTTTTGTCTCTATGGATTTGCCCATCCTAGACATTTCATATAAATAAAATCACATAATGTGAGTACTTTCTGTTCATTGCAAATCCTGTTTCCAAGGAAGTCTGACTTCCTAGCTCCGTTTTCTGCCAGTTGATTAGGATAATCCTATTGTTTGCTTTCTCCCTTCCAAGTTAAAGATGTCAGTGAGGTTGTGACATGATTTTCCCTAATTAATTCCTAAGCACACTGCTCTTTAACAGAGGAGAAATATGAATTCCTTTGGCATTTCATCAAGCTGAAATTTCTCAAGTTTTTGTTGAATGGCATCACCGTCCAAGGCTGATGTAGACTTTTTTCCGATGATTTAGCTGTTTCGGTTAATGTTGCCAGGATATACCAAAGTCTACATCTATTGACATAGCATTGCATGTCTTGAAACAAACATCACACTTTTCAATCATTCCAGTAGGAAGATGCCCTGAAATAATATGAATTTATGAGAATTGATAAGACATTTTAATTCATTATTCTTAGCAATGTCTGGACAGTAATCACTTTATAGATGAAAGCATAATGTAGTAAATCAGCCCTCACTTATTAAATAGCTATGGTGTGCCTTACTGATGGAAGTTGCAAGAGGAATCCAAATGGTGTGTATGTGTGTGTGTGTGTGTGTGTGTGTGTGTATAAACCCATATATACATAAAATAATAAGCTTTGCCTGAATTTCATTAATTACCTAGCTATAGAAAAGTAACATTTTAGTGAAATAATTTATGGATAACAGTATATTATCAGATATTAAAATGATTTAGATTCATAGAATGTGTAACTTAGAGTGTGAATATAGTAAATAGTAAAATAATGAGAAAGGGGAACTAAAGCTGTACCTTAAAGGGCTAGTAATATATAGATAGGTTAGAATAGAAGAAAAATTTTACTTGGTAGAAAATATAGTTATAATAATAATTGTTAAAACAACCAACCACCACCACAGCTTACTATTTCTCAAGCACTTTACTGGCATCATTTCATTTAGTCTTCTCAACAACTTTTTTTTTGTGAGCTAACAACAGTCCCATTTCACAGTGAAGAAACTGAGTCTCAGTGAACAATTCAGTCAGGATTTGAATGCAAACTGGCAAGCTTCCAAGACATAAGATTTTAACGGCTAGGTCTTATTCCACAGGACCAAAGAGTCAGTGTTGAGAGTGAATGTAGTATATGTGGGGAATAGTGATGGATTCAGTACAAACATGAAAATAACATCCATAGGAAGACCTTTGAAAGCATTATTGCTGCAACAGCACTTGGACTTATGAAAACCTCAGTGTCATTCATATCCATAAGAGGCAGTTTGAGTAGGCAGTTTACCAAGTATTTTTATTATTAGTAGGCCATTTCCCTTTATATCTTACCTCTCAAAAAATTACCATTGGCTTTCTTGTATGGGGCAAGCACAGCGGGGACCTAAAAAAATATAAAGAGGCTGACCTCCATGTTGTCTTTTTTGTAGTGACACTGCCATAAAAAAGTGTATTGAGTAACCCACAGGGAAACAGCATTGACCTGGATTTGGGGAATGGGAAAGAATGAGGTGCTGTGATTGAGAAAACCCTCCACACATTGGAGCTGAAATTTTTTGGCATTTAATATTTTTACCCGAGACTGAAGGGAATTGGGAAGGATTTATTTTTATGGCTCTTTTACTCCTAGTGGTTTAGAATTAGTTAAACATTTTATAATAAGTTATTGAATGTCACATGGAGAGAGAGCCATGCTTCTGTTCTCAAGAAGGCTTTGAATTCCACCAGTTCCATGTAGGTAAAATAGAAAGTGTTTCATGAGTCATTTCTGATTCCATGAAGATATGGAACAAGTCAATATGTCTTCCACTGGTCCTGCACCTTCTCTCTCCTACTCCTACCTTTAATCTGACTGGTTTAGCTTTCCTCTGATTTATACCTCTATGTGTTTACAGTTTCTCAAGTCACCACCATGACCTTGGTGTCTCCACTTGTGTGTCTATCTTAAAGAAGGCTACATCTCCATGATTTGGAAGAACGTTTTGCAGAGATGCTCCCAAGAGCATTCCTCATACATAAAGATAAACATCTGCTGGATGTTGCTGTAAATATTAAGTAATTAATATTTACTGAAATATTAGTAGTGCTTAGTCTTTTCTCTCTAGTCCCTTTCTGTGTTCCCTGTCTTAGATGTCCCATGCAAGTTTCCTAAGTTTAGTATTTAATTCAACTTATATGTGTAGAATGTTAGGCTAAGATACCCAGATTGTAACCCGAGATAGCTTTTATTTGGCATCGACATTAATACTGGTATGTTTCTTATTTCTTTACAAAGTACCTCAGGAATATTTCTGGTGTTGGCAGCTCACATCAATCCCCCTGTCCCTGGATTCCTTGTTACTTCTTTTCTATGGACACCCTAATATTTGTCAGTCTTACTTTGATCCCTGAATTTATTAATAAAAGGCATACTTCTTCCTTTCTACTTTCATTCCATGCTACACATCTCTCTGTCTCTGACTCCTGAAAATTGCTTTCTCTTCTCCTACTCATTTCTTTCTACTTGGCTTTGCTTTTATGCACATGTCCTGTTATGAAGGACTTTGTTGAAGGTCATGTGACTTTGAGAGAAGGTGGTATTTTCCTGGCACTTTGCCCATATCCTATTATTCCTATCTGGTACTCAAGAGTAGATGATTTTCTCTTTCAATTTCAAAGCTCTGACCCTATTGAATCACTAACACTCAAATGTTTGTTTCCAGTCTTATGGTTGATGTGGCTTTCATTTATCATTAGAACAGAGGTATCTACCCTGTTCTAGGTCTATAACCAGTCATTCTCTAGAAGATTCATCATGTTGCCTAACATTTAGGTTCTTTCTAGGGATCTATTTGGAGGCCCAAATAATGGAAACTGCTTTTCCCAAATCCTAACAGTGCAGGTTAAGAATAGAAAAATAGTATAAATATAAAATAACAAGAAACACTTTCAGCTAACAGCAAGAGAATGTTCTCTTAAACCTTCCTAAAAATCCATCAATGACATTTGCATCACAGTTTTCTTATCACCCTAGTTGAATTATTTTTATTTTTTCTAAGCCCTTATAATACTTGCTTTATCACTCTTATATACTTATTGCATATTATTTCTATTGTCTTTACTGTGTCTGTTTCTTTTTTTAGTCTAAAAACTTCTTTAGAGTATGGGCTGCATTTTATACACTTACATTCTCTCAAGCTATTGATACCTCTTTTCCCTAGACTGAAATTCAAAGTCAAATGCTTTTAAAAACACTCAGGATGGTCCTCAATTCTTTCCCTACCAAGGTCAAGCTAACTGTTTGTTTGTTGGTTTGTTTGTTTTTCTCTTTCCATGTAAATGAATCTCTACTACTCACAAAGAAAACCACTTAACCATTCCAATGGGTTCAGTTTTTAATAACATGTTCAATATCTTCTGATCCTCTATTAATACTCCATTGACTTTTTCCTAACTTACAGCCTTTTCTTTCTAAGGAGTTCTACTCTCTTTCTTTCTAAGCCTTTCTATCATCTGCTAGATGCTTCTGTCAATAAACCCTCTTATTTTCAGTCACTTGGACTACAACTTCCCAGGAAATTGGAACCATTAAGAGTTAGACCTTCATATCTCTTCTACTGTCTCCAATCTATGTTTTTATCTATTTTGTCTGTCTGAATCAAAGAGGCTTCCCTACTATTTTTTCCCCCCATAAACCATCTGTCTACTTGTGTCTTTCTTTTTTTTTTTTTTTTTAATTTTCTTTTGGGCATTTACTGTTGAATACCTCATCTTTCTCTCATTAATTTTTCCTCCTCCACAGATGTCATTTATTTTGCTGGACAATATGTTTAAGGCATCTACAAAACTATCTCTTCTGTCCCACTTTTCACTTAATCTACATTCTATTTACCTTCAATTAAAAACAGTAAACTGAGTATCATAATCTCGTGCCATTCTCTTGCTTACTTCCAAGCGTATACATCAATCTTCTACCCTGACATTCTTTTTACCTGGAACTTTTCTAACTGTAGGTCACCAAAGACCTGCTACTTGTCAAATCTGAAAGCTTTCTTCTCAGAGCTGCTTTTTCTGGACTTATGGGGACATTGGTTGGGAAGGTGATCCTCTTGTCCTTCCACATTTTAAAACTTTTCTTTCCATGAGGCTTAATGAAATCACTCACATGGGCTCTTTCTACCTCTTTGATTGCTTTCTTACTTTTGTTCTTTAACTAATTGTTACATTAATGTTAATATTATCTAGGTACCATGTATAGCCATCATCAATGATATTAGCAATTGATATTTTTGAGTTATACTCTATGGTAGTGCCTGTTCTATGGCTTATGGGTTATCTCAATAAGTAAATAAATGGGTAATTCCTGTGTTCATTTATGAAAGTGAAGCCTGAAATTTAAGTAACTGGCCCACAGAGATAATAAGTGCCAGAGGTGGTATTAATACCTATGCATGTTGACTCTTCAGGCTGTTCAAAAGTTTTCATGGATAATGTTATCCATATCAATGATTCTAAGTACCGTAAAACCTTGGATTGCGAGTGACTTGGTTTGCGAGTGTTCCCCAAAATGAGCAAACATTTCTAATACATTTTAACATGGTAAACAAACAATGTCTTGCAATATGAGTAGTTTGTTACCAGAATGAATTATGCTTGCAAACCAGTGTATTACTGTATTGTCTTTATTTTCCTGATTCTAGGATCCAGATTTCTAAACTTGACCTTGTCTATACCTCAGATCAGTGTTTCTACATGCCCTTTAAATCTCGAGTCCCATCCAAATTTCTTATCTTTAGCCAGACAGGGCACTGGCTAAATCATGCTAACCTGATGATCATGACCCTTTGCCTTGCCCCTGTTTTACTCTGCCAGAGAATAACGTAATATGTATATATTGTCCACGAGGCATACTCTTAAATGACTCCGCATTCTTTAAGATCTCAAAACTGTTCTCTTATTTCTAGCTTTCCCTGACTTTCACATGCAAATTAATTTCTCCCACATCTGTATGCTATAAAAACTCACTGAACATAACTCCATTATAATGCTTAACACATAGCATTGTAATTTGCTTGCTATATAATTTTTTCAATAAATAGATGGTGAAATATATTAATATATGATTGCCTTTTTACATAGGGTAGAAAGTATGGCTTCAGTAATCATTTCTTTTTTCTTTTGAGAGCAGTGTCACTGGCCCTCATATGTGGGATCCGAACCAGAGCCGCTGGCGTCCCAAGCCAGCTCTTAACCACCGCGCCACTCAGTCAGCCCAGTAATCATTTCTTGAATGAGCAAAATGAGTGAATATTTCTCCAAAATTACATTTTAGAGATAACAATTTTAGAATTGGCATGCGGTCCATATTTATTTCTAGCTGGTGTCTATGGCTAATTGAAGCCTCCAGAACATATTGCTATGATCTATGAACTCTACCCCATGCAATTCCTGCCTTGTCAGAAGTCATTTGATGGAGATAAGCACAAACATTATCTAAATAACAAGGTTGACAATGAATAAGTGCATGCCATGAATAAATTATTAAAACAATACATATTTTTCTTAAATGTCTTCTCTTCCATTTTTTGTATATCCAGTCCCTATCTAGCTTTTAAAAATCCAGATCAAAGATCCTCCCTTCCATGAATCTTTTCAAAAACATCAGCTGCAAGAAATCTCTGGTTTTTGTCTCTGAACTCTGTGCCCTGTGTGTGTGGCTTCCATGATGCACCTCTTTATATCCTGCATCTAATTACTGCTATTAGTCTATAAGATGCTGGAGAACAATGTTCTCATTCCTATTCCTTTTTGGTATCCTTTGTGCCAAGCACAGTTTTTTCTTACAGTAGGCACACCAGTGGGGACAATGATCCACATGTGACAAATTATAAATTCCCTTTAACTAATCTTGAAAAATATTAATTGAATAGCTAAAATTCATTAAGTCATGCCAATAAGCATCAATTAACTGTTAACACTATGCCCAGCCACATGCATCAATTCTGAGTTTTATAGAAGAAAAATACATAATTGTTCCCCTTGCAGCTTTTAGAAACTAGTTGGAGAGACAGACTTTTACAAATGAAACTAGAGAACTGTGTGTAATCAGATGAGTGATTTTTTCCATTTACATCATCACCATTTAAATGATGGAAGGAGATTCTTTCTTTACTTCTTAATTGTGTCCAATGACTCTGAACTTTAACAGCTGGAAGTGAACAGTTTGACTGACAATAGTCAGTGGAAACTCATGCCTGGGAATGAGTTCAAAGTACTGTGATTACCAAGAGAGGGACTGTCAAAATCAAGTTCAGTCCATGGGGAAAAAGCTCTCATCATGAAGACTATCTAGACAGGGGATGGAGATGAATCAACGCAATTGGAGATTCAAGCTGTGAAACTGGAAGCTATTTGGGTGAGGTTTGATGCTGAGGTCACTATTGAATTTAATGGCTTTGTATTGCTAACAGTAACCACCAGGCAAGAGTTAGGAACAATTTGTCCCACTCTAGGAAGAGTGCCAGTCTAAAGTGCATATGTGTCCTGAATCCATCCACTAACCTCCTCCCTGACTGCAATAACATTTAGCTCTTGACCCTGGCAGTTTTCTTAAGTGCGGTTTGTTTGAACCAAAACTCCAGAAAGCACTTATTGACTTTTGAGACACTGGCTAGAGAATTTATTTATTTATTTTTAAAATAATATTTTATGAGCGGGCAACTATTTATTTAGAATAACATCTGAGCACTAATGCAGCCCCATACAGTTTATTTAAAATAAACTGTGAAAGTATAGAAAGGTTAAAAACTCAGAAATGAGTAAACGTGTTTCCTAAACACTGAAAATTTATTTTCGGAAGGTGGGAAATATTAACTTTTATTATGAGCCTGATGGATTGGATTATTAGTAACAATTAATGCCTTCCCTTGTGAAAAAGATTGCTGTTCATTCCAGAAGGAAAAAGGTTGTATTCTGGGTAAATGCTGGCTCTCTGACTACCCTCTGGCTTAGAGATCCAGTTTGTACAGTTCGGGAAACTGAATGAATGCCCTCTTCCCCTGCTTCTATATAGGTGCTGCTTTTCAACATTACCTAGGGCCTCACTTATACCAAATAAAAATATTTTAACAGGTAGTTATTTTAGCATCTCAGGAGCCCGATTGATTTAAGAAAATATATGTGTTATTTTTTTTTTCACATTAGAAAAGGTTTCCCCACTTTAAGATATTTATATCCATATTTTAAAAAATGACAGTAGAGTGGCTGGCAGACAGCGAGAGCATCCGGCTACAGGCGAGAACTGCTGTGAGATGCCGTGAGCCGTGGTGAGCGGCCGTCCGATGGCCAGCAATGGCTCTGCCTCACCAGGGAAGAGCACAATGATCACAATACCAACATGGGCCAGTGAAGCAATGTCCTCCACAACCAGACTGAAGAACGAAAGGACAGCAACTTGTCTGTTCCCCTTCCCCGATTCCCCAAAGCTGTTCCCCTCCCCCAATTCCTCAATAAAATCTTAAAAAAAAAAAAGAACCCTCCCCAAAACAGCAACAAAACATTGACCTATACCTGATACCGACACACAAACTAATTCTCAACAGATTATACAACTAAATCTAAAGAGCTAAAATATGTAAATTTTCTGGCAGAAAATAGTTTTGTGAATCTGGAGTAGCAAAGATTTCTTAGTCCCCAGAATACACTAACCATAAATACAGAATTGATAAAAATGGAAAAAAAAAAAAGAAAAGCGACAGTAATACACTAATTTTGTTAGGGCAGGACACTTTACTGACATTTACCAGAAATTTTTCTTAATAATAAATAATGCCATAATATCTACGTTGCAAGAATGCCTGCTAGATGTCTGCAAAGCACAGTCTGCCTCACTATTCTTGGCGGAACTACCTAACATTTGCCAATCAAACCTCTAAAGTAGTTTTTACTCATAGAAACATAAAAGTAACCAAAGATGTCTTGTTTGTGAGTTTCTGGCAAGATGAATGTGACATCATTGAAGTTATCTATGATGATCTTTCCCACTCCTTCTTTCTCAATTTGGGTTGCTATGAAATTACTAATCACATCCTAGTGCATCACATTTTTTTCATGCAACATAGCATTAATAAGTTATTTTCCTATGACGAAGGCATGTTGATAGGTCGAAAAGTGTTAAATATCTGCAATTTCATATGCTTCAATCTGCTACTTTTTTTGAAATAAATGTTTATTTCAAAACAAATGGTATTTTTGAAATAAATGTTTATTTAAAAAATTTAGAGTAGTTTTATTTTGTTTAAATGCTTTCAGATCATTGAATAAATGGTACATTTAAAAATTGAACATGTGGGTGAACAAATTTTCAGGGAAAATGGTGTGGATATATTTTTCCCTATTTTTCCCACTAAGTATAACTAAAAACTTTGGGCATTATATACGAAACAAACATAAGATGACTCTGAAAGGAGGAGAGAAGAAGGAAAACCAGATAGTGAACTTGGGATACAAGGATCAACATGGTGGTAAATTCTCTGGGTTTTCTTTTTGTCCTATATATTCCAGACTTGGAACTGAACAAAACAGTAACCCTGAAAACCCCAAAGAATGCAGATTAAAACAAGCAAACAAACAAACAACTCCAACTCTAGGCTAAGGACAAGAGGCAAACTAGCAAGACAAAATATTTAGACAACAAGCATTGTATTCCAGTAAAATGCCACAGGGGAGAAATAAAAACTGTGATCACCACGCTGAAAAAGTTAAATGGAGACCCTGGGCTTGTACATTCACCCAGCTATAAGGAGGCACCCCAAACCCCACCATATTTGGATGATGTCAGAAAACACCAATAGGGAGCTAGGGAGGCCAGGACTTTCTCCCCTTAAGGTGGCAGCCGCTCTAGTGCCAACCAGCCATGGGGAGAGAAGTACCAAGGCACAACTGCTCATCCAAGCCAAGGAAGTGTCAGTGGAGGTCTAGTGAGGACTCCTGCCCTGTGGTCACTAGGAGGCTCTGCCACCCTCCCCTCCCCCGGCAGCAGCAAAGCAACACTTCCCCATCCTTCCTCCCACTGGAGCAGTTTCAGAGAAAGCTGGCTAAAATGGGTTTAAATAAGATACGGAGTCTCATAACACAATACTCACGTATACCTGTTTCAATTGAAAATCACTCCTCATACTGAGAACCAGGAAAAACTCAACATGAAAAAGAAAAATAAGAAAAATCAATAGACAACACCTCGATGATAGCGATGTGAGAATTGTCTTCAAAAACTTAAAAAGCCCACACACTTGTAACAAATTAGAAAAAAAATGAAAGCTTCATCAAACAAAAAGAATGTATAAAGAAGAGCTTGATAAAATGTTTAGAACATAAAAGCACAATAAGTGAAATAGAAAACTTACTATATAGAATCAATGATAAAGTGGATATGACACAGGAAAGAATCAATGAACATGAAGACAGAATGATAGAAATTTTCCAATCTGAACAGAGGGAGAATAGACTAAAAAAAAAAAAATGAACAGAGACTTGTAGGACTACAACAAAATTTCTACCATTCCTGTCATCAGTCTCAGAAGGAGAGGGAAAGAGCAGGGATAAAAAAAAAAAAAAAAAAAAAAAAAAATCTTGAAGAAATAACAACAGGAAACTTCCTATACTTAGCAAAACAATTTAAACCTACAGACTCAAGAAGCTAAGTGACCTCAAATAAGATAAACTCAAACCCATGCCAAGACATCCTAGATAAGCTTCTGAGAACTAAAGAAAAATCTAGAAAGCACACAGAACTGACTGAGGCCTCACTTACAGGGAAAACACAATTTGAATGACAATGACCCGAAAGAAGTGGCACAACATTTTTCAATGCTAAAACAAACCCCGAACCTACCATCCATGATCTCCAAATTCAGTCAAACTATCCAGTGGGAAATAAAGAATAAATAAAGATTCTCCATGAAGAAAAAGAGAATTTGTCATAGCAGACCTATCATAAATAAATGGCTAAAGACTGTATTCTCTAGCTAGAAAGCAAATGATAAAAGAAGGAATCTGAAAAACGTCAAATAGGAAAATGGAAAACAGAAAGAATAAAAATATAGGCAATTGCAATGCATGATCCTCATCTTTGCTGCTATCATTGCTACAGGCAGAAAGGACCAGCTAACGGTGTCCTGTTTGTAGAGCAGTGGCTTGGAAAGCCTGGGGCTTTCCTGCTGTTTTTTGCTGCCATTACCACTATTGCCAATAGACCAGACTGCCCACCAGGCCAGGTGCAGAACCCGGGCTGATGGATGGGGTCCCTGCTGCTACCAATGGGTTAGAATGCCTGCAGGAGCCTCTCACTTTTGGAGAAGGAACTGAGGCTCCACTCTAGATCTCTGGGGACTTTGCCCTTCCCAATTCTTTGGCTAAAGGGAGCGTGCTTTTCTTGGATTTTTTTGTTTTTTACACCGGTTATCAGACCTGTGTTGCAGGCCTTGTCAGTACCTAGACAGGGAGCATATAGGAAATAAAAAGAAAACCCAGGGAACTCATCACATTGTTGTTTCTCAGGTCATCAAGTCTTTGGACACTCTTCCTTCTTTCCAGCTTTCAGTCCTTTTATCACAGTCTACTAATAATTCCTATGGCATTTAATTATAGTATTTAGAGTGAAAAAGCAGGGAAAAGTGCATTTGCAGTATTTCTTCCCAGAACAGAAATCCTTAGTAATTGTTTTCAATTAAAAAATTTTTTTTTCATGTTTCATCTGTAGGTTTCATCTAAACCTAGTATTCAGGGAGCCTTCTGGACTTCATACATTCATTTTGTTTCCCTCCTAAAAACTCCCTGTGAATCTTATATTTAAATAAAGAGCTCATCTTCTAGTGGAGTACCTAGAAAAGCAATGTCAGGTTGGGAGACCAGAGCTCTGTGATGGAAGGGATGATGCTTAGTTCGATGTGTGTACCTCAGCATGCCTCATATTGGAAATTCAATAAATGTTATTGAACAAATGAGCGAATGTTTAAATGAGTTAATGAATAAGTGGATGAAAAATTGTTATATTCAAGCATAAGCTCTGAGAGAGTAGAGATTATTTCTCATTTTTTTTTTTTTTTTTTGAGGGCCGTGTCACTGGCCCTCATATGTGGGACCCGAACGGGGGCCGCTGGCGTCCTAAGCCAGCAGCGCTTAACCACCATGCCACTCAGCCAGCCCTCTCATTCATTTTTTTTTTTTTATCACAGTTAACTGGGGAAATTAATTTTACCCCCTAGTTTCTTAAGGAGGCATTGTTAGTAGAGCATGGCTTTACTTTCAAAAAGAGCATAATTTGACAATTAACTTAATTCCTTCTAACACCAATGGTTAATACTATAGTTAATACTGGGGGGACCAAAAATATGTATACACATTTTAAGAAAGGAAAACTGTACTAAAATTGTAATACTCAATATATACTGATAATAAAAGATGAATCCAAGTCACGTCTGACTTCTACAATTACAGGAGGTGTTCAAAGTGGTCACCATCAGCATCCAGACACTTCTGATTATGGTGAACTACTGCTTGAGCAACGCTGACCAAAGTGTCCACTTCTATACAATTTTTTCGCACCCCCAGTACATACAAAAAATAAATGCACATAATTTAAGTAATAGTAAAGGATTACTACATTATACTGCTGCTATATGTATGGAATATTGTGGAATTTAGTGTTGCAACTTATGTCACACCAAAATAGGAATAAAAGCCCCCTAAGGCACCATTCTTAAGTGATGGGCAGAATATTCTAACTGCTGATATTGGGTACAAGTTTTACTGTC
The DNA here is from genome assembly GCA_033961575.1 of Aselliscus stoliczkanus. Classification (NCBI taxonomy): domain Eukaryota; kingdom Metazoa; phylum Chordata; class Mammalia; order Chiroptera; family Hipposideridae; genus Aselliscus; species Aselliscus stoliczkanus. The sequence continues at coordinate 89,268,260 of CM066738.1, read as the reverse complement.
CCTTGACACAAAAATCTAGGCTATAGATTTCAGAAATCTATTACTACATTAGCTAATGTCTTATGTTGTTATTGTTAGTGTGACTTCATAAAAATAAGAATTTGTAGAATCTGATCTAATCCAAAGCATTATATTAACAACGTAACCTTATGTTAACAATAGAAATTATTTATCACTCATAACAATTATCTAAGAATACTTGCCTAAAATGACTGCAAATCATGTATTGTGATGTCAATTTCCAGTTGCTTTTTAGTAGAATTCGATGGAGACATTATGAAAGGATTTTTTTTTTCGAACCTTGCCTTCTTTATGCGCATCTCATATTGTTCTCTGTCATTTGTTTCTCAACTCAAGTAAATTTGTCGTCTTTTGATCTGCAGCCTCTCGGTTTCAGATTTTCAATACTCCATTACCTAGATTTTTACAGAGAAATTGTATGAAGAAAAGAAAAAAAACAAAAACAAAAACAAAAACTTGGCTTGACCACAAGTATAGGAAAAATTCAAAATGTGTTTCACAAAAGGCTGGGTTCTTATGACTTAGAAAATGACTTTCCTAACTATTGTTAGTGTGACTTCATAAAAATAAGTAATTTGTAGAATCTGATCTAATCCAAAGCATTATATTAACAACATAACCTTATGTTAACAATAGAAATCATTTGTTCCTCTTTGTCTTCTCTCTCTCTCTCTCTCTCTCTCTCTCTCTCTCTCTCTCTCTCTCTCTCTCTCTCTCCTTCTCCCTCTCCCTCCCTTCTATCTCCTTCTTACCTGCACCCTCCTGCACACTTAGTTTTTGGTTGTTGCTGTTCTATTCCAACCTAAATCATTTGCTTAGCAAATATACCTTAGAGATTAAAATCAACATGAAAAGTTCAGTTTCTGCCACTATCTAGAATTCAGTGATTTGGGACTATACTCTTCGTATCTTCCTACCAAGCATCCCACTGGCTAGTCATCTGATTTGACTGTTGACTATTTAATGGGCCCATTCTTTGTCTCAAGTGTGAGCAATCATACTTAACCCAGTTATTCAGATAAGGCTTTATGGAAGATACTGTGTCTTTGTATAAATATAGCTCCTTTGACGTAACCTGATAGAGAGTGAGTATTCCAGTAGAAGAAATGAACCTAAAATGGGGAACTATTTTATTGAAGAACATTGAGTTAATTTAACCAAAGGAAAAACTGGAAAGATGGTACAGAAAAATCATTTAAAGAAGTGGCTATGAATTTTTTTTTTCTTTCTGATGTTCTGATTGGGTGTTTTCTGCTACCTTCTCTTTCAAATTACTGATTCAGTCCTTCACTATAAATCTTGATCTGGTTCCTAAATTCTCATTTAGGAGGCTTCCTAGATTCCAGAATTTGTCTTCTCTCCCCTTCCCATGTCTCCTCCCCACCACGCCTCAGTCAGTTATATTCTCTGGTCTGCTGCTTTGTCCAATTCATTCCCCTCACATAAGTATTAAACTGAAAGTTTTAATATAAAAAGGCCAAAGTTTTAAAACATCCTGGTGTAAGAACCTCTATGAGTTTTCTGCATGTCATTCTGCTTAATAATAAATTATTAATTCATATTGATTATAATCAACAGTAAATAATCATAATTTATTTTATACTTCAGAGAAATATGTCACTTTATTATAATAGGGCATTACCATTTTGCAACAATATTATTTTACCATAGACTTCATTATGATGATAATGATTCTCTGTCAAAAGCCACACCCATTTGTTACATTGCATGTAGACTAAAGCCAGGGAATTATTTTATTCTTAGTCAAAAAAGGACAACTGAGCCATATAAAAACAATTTTTATAAAATGATCAATACGTATCATTTTATACATCAGATAATATTATAGTACAATTCATTTGTTCATGAATGACAATAAGATTTATCATATATCCATTATAGTGATGTCTCCTGCCTAGTATCATTTTATTGTATATTAAGTTATTTTTTAAAGTTACTAGTTATAGCTCCAGGAGGTAGGGCAAGTATAGTATTATATTAGCCCCAAGTCTTCACAGTAAGAAAAACTGAATGATAGGCAAGTGATAAACCCCTATGTTATTAAGTAGATTAAATTTCCCTTCCAAGGAGAAGTAATTTTCCTAAGTTCAGGAGAACTCAAAAATCACAGCATAAGGATCTCAAATAATATGATAGCCTTTCTTTGTATTTCATTCTTTGAAATTACATGAATAATAAATATTTGTGGTAGATTAAGTCACTTATGGCCCCAACATCCAGGACAAAACACTATTTCCATTTTGACACATAGCCTTCACAAAGTTTTCCCCTTCATTTATAGCAGACCAGATAAGTAGATATAAAACTTGAATATTAGAAAAACAGAAAAAAAATGGTAATTAGTTTTAGATTGCCTTCTTCTTTACCTATCTATTGTAAACATAAATTATACCTACTAAGTGATGGAGGCATGAAACCAGGTCTCAGACATCAAGACATTTATAATTGGGTTTGAGAAATAAAACTGACACAGATGCAGGAATATAATCTTCATGATAGCAAGGATTTATGAACTACCATAGCCTTGCGCCACCACTGCGAATGGCCCAGGGTGGGAACTCAAGAGATGTGGATAATAGATGAATGAAGGGTAACTTAGATGCACACACAACCGGAGAGGATGGAGGGCCTTAGGTTTGTTTTGAGTACTTGAGACAGTCCTCACTTAGCAGGTGGTTTAGCTTGGGAATTAAAAGGCAGATGGATGCAGAGAGAAGAAAGGAAAGGCAGAGTTCCCCAGAAGGGCAACAAGAGGAAACACACAAAAGGGAAAGTGAGGTCTGGAGTATCCTTGCAGACCTTTGACTTCAAGTATAATGTGCATATGCAGTCTGACAATTAAGTTGGCAAACTTTGCAACAATGTTGCTAACCTTTTCTGATATCAGAGGGATTATTCATTATGAATTTCTACCAATTGGATAAACCATTAACCAAGTTTACTATTTGGAAATGCTGAAAAGGCTGCATGAAAAAGTTCGAAGACCTGAGCTTTCTGCCAATTCATGGCTCTTGCATCATGACAATGCACCAGCTCATAGGGCACAGTCCGTGAGGGAATTTTTAGCCAGTAAACAAATAACTATATTGGAACACCCTCTCTACTCACCTGATCTGGCCCCCACAGACTTCTTTCTTTACCTGAAGATAAAAGAAATATTGAAAGGAAGATATTTTGGTGATATTCAGGATATCAAGGGTAATATGATGACAGCTCTGATGGCCATTCCAGAAAAAGAGTTCCAAAATTGCTTTGAAGGGTGGTCTAGGTGCTGGTATCAGTGCATAGCTTCCCAAAGGGAGTACTTCAAAGGTGACCATAGTGATATTCAGCAAGGAGGTATGTAGTACTTTTTCTAGGATGAGTTCGTGAACTTAAATGTCTGGCCTCATATGAGACATATTGGCCAGATTCAACTGTAGGGTCTATGAATGCATGCATAAAGAGAGTATTTCAATGTTCAGGTATTCGAAGACAGGTTCTGTATGCCACAAGCTTGCCACCCATGAGAGTTATATATGAAGAAAATGTCCCTAGTTGCAGAATAAATTTAAGGAGAGAAAAGCTGAAAATGGGAAGAAATGACAATGGGAATAGTCTGGGAATGACATAAGTATATGAAGTGGCTGTAAGAAAGAGAATACATGGATGTAAATGAGAGCTACTACATGACAACAGGTGCTGCACACAGAGTGAGAAAAGGGCTATACGCTCTTGACCCCCAAAAAGCTGGGAATACATTATGGAGAGGGCTGAACTAACACGTGTTCAGTCAGGCACTAGAGAAAGCAGCTAGAGCATGATGGTAAAGAACATGTTAGATCTGGCTACAATCTTGACTAACTGGTGCAGTGTTGAGAAGTTGGTTTAAACTTTCTAGTCATCAGTGTCCTTGTAGCTATAATTAGAGCACTAAAACTGCACTATAAATTTGTACAAAGGTTGAATGAACTAAAGCTTATAGGGGATTAACACATAGTAACCACTCCATAAATTCTGGCAACTTTGATCAGCACTTTACGTATGGTAACTTGGCTAATATTTTTTAGTTCCCTTAAAAATTTCACGATGGAATACTTGATACATGGCAGATTATATGTGCTGTGTACATTTTATGAAGCATGATAATAAACCAAGCACTTGTGAACTGACTATCCATCTTCAAAGCTGAAACCGAACATACTGACAGAGGTAACCGTTATATTGACTTTTTAAATACATGTTTGAGCCATAATTTACCTGCAATAAAATGCAACCACCTTAAGTGTGTAAGTCCATGAATATACACTGCCCCGGTGCTAAATGGAACAAATGTATAACCACCACCCTAACAAAGTATGAAATAATCCTATCACCCTTAGAAGTTCCCTTTTTGCCCCATTAATGTCAATCCCAGTTTATCCCAGGCAACCACTGATTTGATTTATTTCCATGCATTAATTTTGTCCACTTTAGAACTTCATATAAATGGAAACACATGTACCTGGTTTCTTTCGCTCAACCCAATGTTTAGATTTCATCCATCTTATGTCTATCTACAGTTCGTTCATTTTTATTGCTGCGAAGACTATGCCATGTAGACTGTGGCACAACTGATGGCATTTGGGTTGCTTCTAGTTTTGGCTATTATGAATAAAGCTGCCATGAACCTTCATATATACGACTGTCAAACTGTTTTTGGGGGGCAGGGGGAAGAGAGATGAAATGTTTTTGTTTGTTTGTTTGTTTAACATTTCACTGCTACCAGAAGTATATGCGTGTTCTGGGAGCTCCATATCCTCACCGACAAAATAGGACTTAAACTTAAACTTTCTGAAATCTAACCCCTAATCCCCTACCTCTGGGCAGTGTGATCTTGTCTAAGTAACTTCGCTGCCTCAGCGCTCGGTTTCCTCATTTCTCAAATGCGGGGTTAGAATGGAAAGCCTCCAAGTTCACCACAGCTCTAATTTGAGAAGTAAGCAAAGCCCCGTCTCCCATATTGCGGGCTGCTGAAGGCCAATCACAGTTGCCTCGGGAAGCGTCTCTTGTACATTGTAAATGGTGTGTACACTCTTTCAGTCTGGCAAACAGAGGGTTGCAAGCACTGCTGTGCCATTTCACCTCGGTGTGCTGGCCAAATTCCAATCTTTGTAATTGCATTCCGCAGCTCCGGTCTCCCCTGCGGTTTCAGTTTTAGTTGGGATGGCGTGCCCTGGGTTTCCCGCACCCCAGTCTGCCCTGTCTTCCACAGCCCTTGGGATCTGTTGCTCTGGGCCATGAAACACCATCAGCCCAGCCCAGGGCTGGCTTCTGTGTACAGTCCCAGCAAAGGGATTCCGGAGGATGCTTTAATGTGGGCAGCTTGGAGATCAAAGCCTTCCTACCCATGTAAATATCTCTGGTTACTCCCTCCAAGCACTGAGAAGAAACCCAGCTTCTGGGCAACACACGAGGAGCGATGATGTGGGCAAGGACACAATTGGGAAGGAAGATTGCATTTCTTAAATTTTAAGGGAAATGAAAAGTATGGTTTTAAGCAGAAAACACATAGAAGCCTGTGTTTATTTCCATGAGGCTGCTGCTCCAGAGGTAACCTCGCTAATTAGATTTTTGTGTGTGTGATTTTGTTATTAGATCTTTGTTAATGAGCTTGCACCATCTCATGTTGCCTGCAGTCTCCCTGGGCGGCTCTGGAAGTCTGTACTTAAGAAAGCAGAGGGAGGTGTCTGCTTGGAAGGCACATATTTATTATGCGTGTGGCCATACCTGCTTTATATGGGACGTTTCAAACACTTTGAAAGCCCAATGAGGAAAATAAGCTGGACATCTTTGACCATTAGAAGACACTGATGATCAAGCACTTAGATAGCATCTTGTCTAAAGGGGGGGGGGGAGGGAATGGTTACAGAGAGGATAAACTGTAACCTGTGACCTGATCTTGCGTGAGGCTACTGCTATTGGAAGAATGATTCACTGATTTCTCTTTTTGAATCCCTCCTCATCCCAGATTTTAAAACATCTTTCCCATGCCTTTATGCCTTATGAATAACCTTGTTCAATCAATCTTCAGAAAACCACAACAAAGTTTTAATTCTATATCCTGTATCTTCACTCTCCTTCCACCATCTTACATGCAATATGAAGGGTCAGACTCCTCTGAGATGCTCTCCAACTGCATCAATCTACAAGTGAGAATCTTGCCCTCTCTGTGCACCTTGTGCATTTGTGCATGTGTGTGAATCAGTGTGGTTGACCTTAGTGCACTAGCATTGTAAGTATTGACTTGAGAAAGAAGTTGCGAGTTTTATAAAATACTTCATTAACAAAACACTAGAATAAGAATTCTCTTGATTAAAGTTATTTTGTCCTTGAAGGGTAGCAAAATATGCCACCCCAAAATATGCCTCTTTGGCATAAGGATTATTTTGAGCTGATCCTTTTGAGAAACTACAGACAGGAGAAGCTCCAAAAACAAAGAAGCTACCCTTATCTAAGAGAAATTTGTGTTTATAGAGGAAATCATTTATAAGGGTGATTCTAAATCACAAGAGAATCTTGTCAATGGGGAAGGCACAAACTTAAATCAGCATAACAATCCTTACCCTTGTTTACCTTGCTTTTCCTGGTCACCTCCCATAAGTGTCCCCACACCCATTTTTTTTTTTTTTGTCTTTAGTTGAAGATAGTATATAATAAGGTGGTGGGTTGGGCCATCTTCAGGAACTACTAATTTTTTCTAAGTATCTCTAATATAAGTTTAAGGTATACATGTTAACAAAATTTTCTTTTTCACCTGTGAATATGTCTATGATTAAGTCCTAGCAGAAACTCAGAAGGGCACAGAAAAGTTATTTTTCCTCCCCTATACTCCTCATGTCATTATAAATTCGGCAAAAGTTTCTAATTAAGAATTGTTCTTAAAATGAAGAACAGAATCAGTGTATTACTCCCAGAAGTGCCCACCCCCCTACCCTTTCATCTTTCATAGTGCTGTCTTTGTTTATTTTGTCATCTGTTATATCTGGCTAAGATTTGCCTTTTTCTTTAACTGTGGTTTTTAAAGGTCTCTATTGCCAGGAAGCATGGGCTACCATGAAACTATCATGCCAATGGCTTTGCAGTGTAATCCATCTTGTGTTCCTATGATCCACAGGTAAGCAATCTATAGGAAAAAAAAATAAATAAAGAATTCAATGGTGTCATTCTATTATACTAATTAAATTTCCCTGAACTACTCATGTAATTTTTCTGGCTCAGTTTTTAGAATATGAATAATTATCTCACTAAAATCCCAAGGATATAAAGAAAAACAAATGCATTCATTCAAAAATATTTGCTGAATTCCTGCTACCAATAAATAAATAAATAAATTAATTAATTAATAAAAAACACTATTGTTAGAACTTTGATAAGTAAGATGTGTTCCTTGCTCTCAAATTTCCTGTGGTCTAAAGAACACAAACATCTAATATAAAATAGTAGAATTAAAATGCATTTAAACACATGATGGGATCTCCATGAAAGCCTTCATGGGGAAAGTATCACTTGAACTGGACTTAGAAGCATAATGGGGTGGACTGTATCACACTTGGAGATGATCGTAGCAAAACAATATTTTAGAGGGCCTGCTCTGGAAATAATGGTCTGAAAGAATAGCGAGGGAAACAGACTTGATCAAATGTCATGTTTTTGAAAGAGTTATTGTACAAATAAATGTGCAATGTAAATGAAACATGATCATCATTATAAAAACCCAGTGGCATCTGTTTTGATGACATTTTCATTGCAATATTGGAAGTTTTTAAAGGCAAACACATTGATTCTTAGTGTTATATATTTTTTTTAAAGATTGTGAAACTGGTGGCACAATGAAGTTGAGGGCAGAGAGCCCTCAGCAAGCAAGATGTCCAGTATTTCTCTCTGTCTTTAGCTTCACTCCGAGGCTTTTGCTCACCATCTTCCATGGACTTTGGCTCAAAATAATAAAGACAGCCATTTAGAAACCACTTGAATTTCCTTAGAAAAAGGAAGTTGTATTAGTTTTCTATGCTACAATAACAAATTACAACAAACATGGTGGCTTATAACAATAAAAACATTTATTCCCTCACAGTTCTGGAGACCAAAAGTAAATGAAGGACTGCACTCCCTCTGAAGGCTCTAGGTAAAAATCTATCCTTGTTTCTTTCAGCATTTGGTGGCTTCAGATATTTCTTGGCATCACTATTCTATCTGTTTGCTAGGGCAGCCATAATAAAATACCACAGACAAGGTGACTTAGACAACAGAAATTTATCTCCTCACAGTTCTGGAGGCTAAAATGAAGGTGTTGGAAGGGATGGTTCGATTTGAAGTCCTCTCTCCTTGACTCGTAGATGGCTGTCTTCTCTCCCTGCCTTCATATAGTCTTCCGTGTGCTTGTGTCCTAACCTCCTCTTCTTATAAGGACACCAAATATATTTGATTAGGTCCCACCTTCATAACCTTATTTAATCTTAATTGTCCCTTTAAAAGCCTTCACTCCAAATGCAGTCATATGCTGAAATACTGGGTGTTAGGGCTTCACCATACAAACCTAGAGGGGTCACGATTCATCCGATAAAACCTACAGTCTCTGCATCCATCTTGGTATGTCCATCTCCTCTTTCTTCTTCTCCACTCTTGCCTGTGTTAAATCTTCCTTTGTCTTTCTTTTATAAGAACATCTGTCATTGGGTTTAGGGCCCACCAAGATAGTTCAGGATTATCTCCTTACCTCAAGATCCTTAACATAATTATAACTACAAAGTCCCATTTTCCAAATATGGTCATATTCAGAGGCTGAGGAATAGGGCATGGGCATACCTTTTGGAAAACTACCATTCAACACACTACAGTTGTGGTCTACTAAGATATTGTTTACCCTAAGTCTTTCATTCTATTTTTTTTTTTTTTAGTATTATGAACTATTATACTTAAATGGAAATGGAAATAGCATTTCCTAGGGGAGGGGGGACAACACTATACAGAGACAGTGACTTACGCACAATAAGACATATTTTGGCTTATCTGGCACTTGCAATGTTATTTTTTAATACCAAAGTATCAGATAGCAGGATTATTCCTGGTTCTTGGCTAAGATTTAACAAGTTTTTCTGCATCTGTATTTAGAGAAGAGATAATAGGGAAAAGCAGAAATGACATTTCTAAGTAGTAAGATTTATGACTGCTATAAATACTATGAGTCTGGTTCTAATTCATTATTTTAAATCATTTGTAAATGTTTAATAAGGATGCAAGTCATTTATCAATTCACTAATATTCTTTTGATTAAACTACATATATACTAGCAAAAGTAAAAAGAAAGAGCTATGACTATAGTCATCCAATTTAAGACAATATTATTTAATTAAATATTTATTGAGCAAGCAACTCTTATGTGGCTACCTATTGGCAAATTAATATTGTTCATCCATCCTATGGATTCTTATTGTCCTTAAAAGAAGTGCCACATTGTTTTGTGCTAAGACTCACACACTCATGAATTTATCCTCACAGGACAGAAAATAACAGGTTTTCCAGGATCCTAAGAATGACATTTAGGAAGTAGTTCAATGTTAGGGAGCAGTTCAGAGTGACCAGAGAAAAAGGTTCTTGAGAGACTACAACATCAAATAAGAAGTGAAAGCAAGGGTCCCTTTTAGACTGGTCCTGGTACAGCATGCTTAAGAATTTGCATTTTATGTATTAGGCTAAAAGACATCATTGAAAAGGTATCAAAATAGAGAGAATATTGTATGATCGAATTCTAGAAATGGAAATATAAATCTGTCATAACTTTTCAAACCAAGCATTAAAATTAATGCCAGTACCATATTATCTTGTAGTATATAAAAGGAGACCTAAATATATGAAAGATATACTTTGTGAAGATGATAGTTCTTCCTTTATAATTGATAAGTTCAATGTAACCTCAATTGATATAATTTCAATTTGTTTGCTTTTTAACTATAGAAGGTATTTCTACGTTTCAAGTGGAAAAATAAACAAAAAAACTAGCCAGCGGTTAAAAAAAAATAGTAATAAAACATTAAAATACATCATAAAGCTGCTATAATTAAAACAGTTTGTCCCCAGTGTAGGAACGCTAAGAGCAAAGTAACAGAACAGCAGGAGAGAGGCTTATAAATAGTCACAAGTTTACATAAGATTTTAATATATGATGAAGTCATTATTAAAAATAGCTTCTTTCACAAAAACTAATTATTGACAGATCAAAGAAAACATGAAAAGGAATGTGGAACAAAATACTCTCTAATGCCAATGAAAAGATTTTTTTAATGATTCAGGGGGAAAATTTTTTGATAGAAGATTAAAAAAAATAAAAGCAAAATTTTAAAAGATAAAATAATTGCTGACTGCACAAAGATATTAACAAATAAAAATACCAAATGAGAAAATATCTGCAATTTTTTATAAGCAACTAACATATATTAAATATCACCTAAAATCAATATTTATAAAGACCAATAATCACACAAGATACTTATTTACATGTGTCAAATTTCTTATAAATAAAAATCTTTCTTACAAATAAGACAAAGAAAACTTTTTACAGGTACTTAAGGAAATGAGAATGATTTTTAAATATATGAAAAGTATTGTAGAAGTGTGGGAAAATATGTTGTCATATACATTTGGTTCAAGTAAAGATTGATGCAATATCTGTTAGGGTACATCTTTCTTAATTTTCTATTATTGACAATAATTATGGACTCATTTTACTCCCTGCCATTTTCCTTTTCATTTTTTTTTTGTTTTTATTATTGGGATACAACATAGAGAATTGCCCAAAGAATTCAGAATTGGGAATCACTAATTTAGTGTTGCCTTCTTGTTTGTAATTTTGAAGGAAACCAAGCAGAATTTTAAATAACTTGCCTTTTACTCATCTATCAAGGGAGAGCACCTGCATAAACCCTGAACTGACCTCTATGTATTAGTGGTTCTGCAATCACTATTTGTGAGGAAGTTTTTGCTTTGATTTTAGGTGGGCAAGACTATGATTTTACAATGTGCATAATGAAGAGCAGGAACCAAATTCATAATAGTCAGAGACGAGGAGTTACCTCATGAACAAAATAGTAAATTCCTTAAGACAAGTCAGTGATAAGAGGCTGGTTCAATGATGTTCACAATTCTCCAAATCTGGTGAGTTTACAATTCCCAGAACCTGGTGAGTGTTGGTGGTTTTTGACAGGATGGAGTTTATAGGTTGGGTCTCAAATTATGAGTCTGATTCGGGTTGTTTTGGTTAGGGATGAGCAATCTCAGGTTCAGAATGAGTGGCTTTAAGCATACCTTTTACAAAATTTCAGTTTGGCAAAACTCAAAACATTCTTTTTTTGTCAAACATTTTCCCTTAATTATTAAACCCATGTGGATGCTAATGGAAACTTAATCCATGTGTTTCTCATTCACTTGAATTCAATTCATCAAGTGCTATTTTGTAACAGCCTTTGACATGAAAGAAGCATTCTGGGGCCTTTTCCTTAGAAACAGGAAGTGCTTTTCTGCCAAAAAGTAAATGAACTATAAACCCCCAAAGATTTAAATTCCACTGGAATAGCTGAAGTTAATAAATTTAAAAAAAAAAAAAAAAAAGAAAGAAAGAAAGAAAGAAAAGTTTTACTTGGCAAAACGTGTTCCCCAACCCTTCAATTCATCAATTTTAGTTGTGGAAAATTACCTGGTGAACGCCAGGCTGGGTTTGTTTTCTCTTTTCTGATAACACATAGCTGATTGTCAGATCATATGAAGAGAAAGCATTTATTTTGTCAACGAAAAACATCCAGGCTAAGAGAAAGCTTATAAGAGTTTATTTGAGCCAAACAGACAACAATTGCTGGGAAGCAAAAATCTCAACAGATTGAGAAAATGCTCTGCAAAATGGCTGTTTGCAGCTCATTTTATACATCGACTCAAAGGAGGAGGATTACATGAAATCCACTGGTGGTAGATTAAGGGAATGGAGAAAGCAAAGCAGAGAAATCTCTGCGTAAAAATAAATTAGAGGGCCAGCTGAGTGGCGTGGTGGTTAAGCGCTGGCTTGGGAAGCCAGCAGCCCCGGTTCCAGTCCCACATATGAGGGCCAGTGATACTGCCCTCAAAAAAACCAAAAAATAAAAAATAAATTAGAGACACAGGTACTTAGTTCACATTGGTAGGTACAAGATAGTTAATAGTTCACATAGAGATGTTAATCAAGGAACAAGAATAATAATGAGGGATTCTGTACTTCCCTGCTCTGGTCTGGAAAAAGGAATTATCCTCATTCCCAGGATGTCATTTTAGGTGCAAAACCACAATATACAGGCTCACTTAAGGTGAAGCTTGACTTTATGAAGGAAGCTTCAGGCTAAAGATGTGGCTTCCCACCAAGGCCTACTTTTAGTTCTAATTATTTTATTTGTTTGTTTGTTTGTTTGTTTGTTTGTTTATTATGTTCACTACATCTTATGTGGTTATTTTCAGCTTGCAGACCTCATCAGATTTAATCTGTAGCCCCTTTTCTGTCCTCCATTTTGACTGAAGCTGAAGTTCCTGTGGCAACACATACTTCTTGATTGTTGATGACATTCTCTTCAAACGGGCCACAACCCCTGCTCTGTTGTAGCCCTCAGAGGGTTTCTTCTCTCTAGGTTGGGCGATCAGTTCCAGTGGTGAGGTTAGTATAAACAGTATTACTACTGTAATTTGCTGTTTTTCCCTGGGAGAGGAGTCTGGACACCTTTTCTAATTTTTATTTAATTTTTATTCCCCACAGTGATTACCATATACAGCCAAGTTTCAAAATAGGTCTCAGTTTCCTTGGTACTCATTATACAATCTTAGCCCCATCCCCCCAAACCTACTGAGTCAGGATTTTCAATTTAAACAGATCCCCAGATGATTCATGAGAACAAAAGCGTTTGAGAAGTTTTGAAAATGCCAGTCATTAGGATTTTTTTTTTTTCACTTCTCAGGAGTTTCTAATGTGCAAAAAACTTTAAGAACTACTACTCCAAGCTACTTTGTGGAACCTCAAGTTCATTGGGTTTAAGAAAATCGCTGTCAGAATTTGATAACGTATTTATTACCCAGCAGGGTAGGAAAAGGTGGCCAATGATTTCACTCTGTGGCACCAGAGCCTATTTCTAGGTTACATGGGTTATCACTTAGGTTAAATGACTGCCCTAGAATTTCCAGACTATCACCTCTAAGAAATTATCACATCACGGGAAAAGCTGCCAATAGTGTTTTATTGATTTTCTTCCCAGACTTTCTCTCCCAAATGCAAATCTTTCCATGAAGGTAAATATCCTCATCATAGCAGTATGAATAAGGACAGATTGACTAATCACTTTCCCAAAATTTAACTCTATACTGTGCCATAAATAAGTCTCAACAAATATCAAAGCATTGAAATCATAGAGTGTGTATTCTGACCACAGTGCCATTAAGCTAGAAATAATAGTGGAAATTTAACTGGAAAATGTTATGTTTGGAAATTAATAAATAAGCTTCTAAAGTAATCCAGGATCAAAAAGTAAATCGGGAGAAAGAAAAATTTGAATTGCATAATATCACAACATGGCAATACAGCTAAATCTATAATTAGAAGGAAATGTATATATATTGGGTTTTCGGAAAAGTCATGTTGCATTTTTGCAATGAAAAACATAGAAAAATATGTCATGACTTTTCCGAGAACCCAATAATGCAAAGAATTAAGCAATATATATTTCAAAAGCTGAAAACCAGTGAAGAAGGTAGAAATAAAACAATAAAATAAACCTTAGTAAAGTGTGAGGAAGAAATTAATTAAATGAAAGCAGAAATTAAAATAAACCCATACATGTGTGATAGATGATCTTCAAATCTTAAAATGAAACATTTTAAATTCATAATCTTAGACAAGATTAGTCATGACAAAAAAAATCAATGTCAGCAATAGAAAAGTGGTCAACAGTTCAAATAATAGACAATAAGGATACTGTGAAAAACTTGATGCAAAATAATTTGAAAAGTTTGGTAATCAACATTGAAATGGTAAAATTTACAGAAAAACCTAATTAGCAAAACCCCAGAAGAAATGAAAAATCAGAAATTTACCACCAGTGAATTCTACCACACATTTATACAACAAATAATGGTGATATTTCCCAAATTCTTCCAGAAAATGTTAAAAAAAAAAAAAAAGGAAAGACACCAACTCATTTGATGAAGCATCTTATATACGTAAATCTGATAAGCATATCAGCAAAAAGGAAACTTGCAGCCAATCTAAATGAAATATTAAATTACATTTGTATGTTTGTATACATACATATGTATGTATATATATATATATATATATATGATATATATATGTTTATATAATGTCATGACTAGTTTGAAATTAATCTGTACATTTCACTGATTCAAAATGTTAGTCAATGTAATCTATTATGTTAACCTAAAAATTGATAAAAATCATATGATCATCATAATGATTAAAAATGAATTTATAAATTTAATTTATATTAATGATAAAAACATACTCTTAGCATACTAGGTTTAGAAGAAAACTATATTAATCTGATAAAACATTACTGCAAAAAATATCTATAGTAACCATCATATATAATGAATAAACATTCAGTAACAAGAATTTCCACTATTATCCTTTGTACTCATTATTGTACTAGAAATCCTAGCCAGTATAAAAATACCAGAACAATTAATGAATCTGTAAGAACAGGAAAACTGAACTTAAAATGTTGTTATAGTCATTTGTAGGTACTATAATCACATATAAGAAAATCTACCATAATCTACAGATAAATGATCAGAATTGACTCATGAGATTGCTGAATTGCCAACAGCAAGGTTGCTATCTATAGGTCAATTTAAAAAAACCTCAAATGTGTATATATATATATATATATATATATATATATATATTATTTATTTATTTATTATTTTAGCTGCGCCATTCTGCCACCTGTTGGCAGCTCAACAGCAACTCAGCTCAGGCTGGCATCGAACTGCTGTTGCTCAGAGCTCAGCTCGCACGCTTGAGTGAGCTCTTAACCAACTGAGCCACTCGACCGGCCCTTCAAATGTATTTTTATGTTTATGCAATAAATAGTAAGAAAGTATCTTTTAAATATATATATATATATATATATATACACATATATATGCATATATATATATGTAATCTATAATTGGAAGAACATAAATGGTTTAGAAAAAAATGTAATAGAAGAGATGCAGATATGTAAACAGAAAACTATAAAATATTCCTGATAAAAATAAAGACCTTAATAAATAGGGAGCAAACCATGTTTATGGCATTGGAGATGTCAATTGTGACTAAACAAGTCTATAAATTCAATTCAGTCACAGTGAAAATCCTAGCATTTTTTTTCCCTTTTTGATGTGTGTATGTGTATGTATGTGTGTGTGTGTATGTGTGTAACTTGAACTAATTTTACAATGTATGTGACAATGCAAAGAGCCGATTGTAGTTGACAAATCTAGAGGAGAAATTGAGTTTGTGCATGTTATATCAAATATAAATACTTATTATAAAGCTACAGTGATTAGATTAAGGTGTTATTGGCTAAGTATAGACATAGACCAAAAGAAAAGAATCGAGAAACAGACCAATGACTACTGATATATCATGACAGTCTTGACACTACAGAATAGTACATAATGCACTGTCTTTTCAATAAATATGCTTAAACAATCAGCTATACATATAAAAAATAATAAAAATTGGTCTCTATGTCACAGGTCTCTATACACAAATATCAAATCCAGTTTTGTTTTCAGTTTAAAGTAAAAGACAAAACAAACTTGTAAAGATAATGTAGAAGAATGAATATTCATTTCTTCATCACAGGACAAATGTTTGTTACATAGGGCACAAATATAGTCAAAAAGGAAAAGCTGATAAAATGGACTTTATCAGAATAAAGAATATCTATCAATCATATCAAATTAAAGTCTATTAAATGATGTAAATGACAAATCAAAAATAAGAGAAAATATTAATAATAATACTTAAACCTACAATTCTGAGAGAATTTCCTTGAGGGAATCAGATTTTCTTAGATAAAAAGTAACTTCAGTATAGCTTACTAAAATTAGTAGCCTGAGTCACATAAAAAGAAACATGATATATAATAAGATTCTAGTTTAGAAAAATAAAGTCAAATTTTACTAAAGCGAAAACAAAGAATCAACAAATTTAATATATGATTAATAAATAAATTTCAAGCAACACAGATGAAAAAGAAAGGAAAGGATAAAGACCTACATTAGAATTTCTAAGGGCCCAGAACTAGAGAGTTCTGGGTAAAAGTAATACATGGTGATGTCAGTGGGCACTGACCCAAATCTGGAAGCTATAGGAGACGTTTGGGACAGTTAAAGTCTTCTTTTTCTGAAAACCTGAGGCTGAACATTAGAGAAGCCCATAGATGTTCATTGCAGCCAGAGCATAAGTCATATGTGGTCAATCCCCAGCTCTTGTTCGAGAGAGGCAGTAAAGAAATAGAAACTACCTCATGTCAGATATTTCTATGAGACCATTTCTCTAGCTAAAATGTACCAGGACCCAACTGTACTGGAGTCACAAAGGAACTGGGAGTCTGAATGCCATATAATTTATGTCATCAGTTTTACAGCATTAGAAAATTGCACTTTGGCTGGGGCTTTATCTTTTCTTCTAAGAGTGAGACAGAGAGAGAGAAAGGGAGGGAGGGAGGGAGGGAAGGCGGAAGGAAGGAAGGAAGGAAGGAAGGAAAGAAGGAAGGAAGGAAGGAAGGAAGGATTTTCTCAAATCATCTAGTGGTTGAACTGGGAAATTTATGGATAAGAAGAAAGAAAAAAATCTGACTGCATTTATCTTTATGAATAAATGTTTTCAAATTTTTGGGGTAGATACACAGAAGAGTGATTGCTGGGTCATATGGTGACTCTAGTCTTAATTTTTTGAGGAATCTCCATACAGTTTTCCATAGTAGCTGTACCAATTTATATTCCCACCAGAAGTGTATTAGGGTTCCTTTTTCTCCACAGCCTCTCCAACACTTGTTATTACTTGTCTTGTTGATGATAGCCGTTCTAACAGGTGTGAGGTGGTTTTGATTTGCATTTCCTTAATAACTTGTGAAGTTGAACATTTTTTATATATCTGTTGGCCATCTGCATGTCTTTTTGGGAGAAGTGTCCTAGGGTAGATAATTGGATAAAGAAAATGTGGTACATATGTATCATAGAATACTACTCAGCCATAAGAAAAGATGAAATACTGCAATTTGCAACAACATAGATGGATCTTGAGAATATCATGCTAAGTGAAATAAGCCAGACAGAAAAAGTCAAGAACCATATGATTTCACTCATATGTGGGATATAAAACTAAAAGCAACATCAAACAAACAAAACAAACAAACAAAAACTCATAGACACAGACAACAGTATAATGGTTACCAGAAGGAGAGGGGGAAGGAGGAAAGTAGAAAAGAGTAAAGCAGGTCAAATATATGGTGACAGAAGATTTGACTTTGGGTGGTAAACACACAATGCAGGATACAGATGATGTAGTATAGAATCGTATACTTGAAGCCTAGGAAATTTTATTAACCAATGTCACCCCAGTGAATTCAATAAAATTTTTAAAACTGAGGAAAAACATCTGAGTGAAGATTTATCAGAAGAGCTAGGATAAACCCAACAACTTGGAAACATGCTGAGGCCATGCCACCTTGAGGGACAGGGAAAAGTAGAAAAGCTGAGGCTGTGGATGGGCCGAGTTGTCTGATCTAGGGTGCTGCTGAGGATAACTGAGATGACTGTTTTAATATCAAAATTATTTTTAAAATATGAAAAATTACAAACCAGAATGTTAAAAACTGCCTAGATGCTCATTACCTCAGTCCCCGAATTAATTTCAATCTCTGGGTCTCTTCTATTATTGTCATGTTTGCCAGGCCTCGTTGTGTGAATTCTATGCTTCTCCCAGAGACATGCCGTGGAAAGCTGAGAAGCATGACTATTGCATATCTACATTCAAGATTTAATTAATGGTAAGAGAGAGTGTTAACATAAGACTGAAGCAGAGAAGAAGCACCATGGGAAGAAGGTGAGGGAAGAGCCTCTCTAGGCAATTCTAAGAAAACATCTTTCACCCAATTAGGTCCCTGGCCTGGTGTGTCTTTATTCTGCACAATATGAGCAGTGGGGAGGGAAATAGTTGAACAGGATTTCTCAGACATTTGAGTATAGTTGAGTGCATAGCAGCTTACAGGGCTCTCTGAGGATGCCCTGGGTTTTAGACATTTTGAGGCATAGATAATTACCTTATTAGCCTCCATGGACTGTGTTAAGCTGAAAGGATGATTTGACTGCAAAATTAAAGCATTTGTAACTTCTAGCTAAGGAAGTATATTGGTAAATCTCCCCAGAAAGCAACTATGAAACTGGAGAAAAGAGACAAAACAACCATTTTGGCGTTCTAAAAGTTGATCAAAGGCATAATAATCTGAGAAGCATTTATACTTGAAAAACTGCTGATCTTTGCGTGTAATGAACTGTGGCACTCTGTGGCATTCTGGCCTGGGCAACTCCCATCCCTGCAGCTTTGTTGACACAGGGTAGGGCAGGCCGTGAAGACTGGTGCCTTCTCTTCCACCATTAAAGGTGGCTCACTTGATACGTTATATGCTTGTACTTCCCTTCCATCAATGCCAGAGGGGATTATTCTCATCAGCAAGAACCACCTATAAGGAAGTGCTAATACGTTTGGTACCCCACAACCCTAATAAACTCTTGAGCTACAAGTTCTTGTAAAAGATGACTTTGATGATTAGGTCTTCTAACAAAGGGAGACAGTCTTTACCCAGTGGTTCCCCAGGGGATTTTGGCCTTGTCACCTTCCTGATATGTCTTCCAGATACAACTTTTTTGAAAAGTGACTGTTACTATGCTTCTAGGCTCTTGTCAAAACTAAATGCCTGACCCATGGGAGCCTTGTGACTGTCTTGCCAGATCGGTCCACTTGGAGGAAGATCACTCCAAATGCAACAACTAACAAGATGGGAAGGACCCAATAAACCTAGCTTGTCAAATGGAAATGGAACATGAAAGAAAGCAGCTGGCCTGATCCTAGTAATATTTCAGCTTTATATGAAAAAGTGACATTTCAGCCTGATATAGGACAGTGGCAGCTATTCCTTTGGAGAAAACTGTATCCCCCATTCAGCTGTGCCTTAAGAAAAACGACTTGCTTATTGCATCTCTCCATCCACAGAGACTTCCCTCAGTGCCTGAGATTTCTTCACTGATGGTTCTGCTTATTGAAATCCGATGTCTACTGGGCTGCTACGGCTGTTCAGCCCAGCTCCAGTTAAGCAGAAAGAAAAGCAGACCTGATTGTCCCACTCAGGGTAGAACTCAAAGACATTTCTCATGCATCTGGGCAATACTACCCTTGATGAACCTTGTTATAGTTTTACTGATTCTTAGGATATTTCCAATGGTCCAGCTGTTGGGTCTTCCACTTGGATAACTATAGACTGGCAGATTAAAGACATCCCTCTTTGGGGCCACAAAATATGAAAACAAATCATTGTGGCTGCCAACTGAACTATTTGGGTCACTTAAATAGATGTCTATGGTAAGGGTGTGTTTTCTGATGAGACTGGCTAGAATGGAGATGCTGAGTGAGCCTCTCTACTACACAGATTAGCATCACTGCTCCTGGATTCATCATGGTATCAGACATGGAAACACATCCACCTTCATAACCTGGACACACAATAGAAATCTCTGTTTCTGACGGTGCAAAAGAGACTGTCCACTGCATGCCAAATTTTTTTCTCTTGCAAACATTTGAACCAGTTGCCTGGTGGTACTGGTTCTATTCCTGGCAACTTAACGATTTCAGACCTTTGACTTCCCTCTTTGGGTTTTCAGTGGTACCTCACCTGTGATGACACTTTTTCAGGTTGCTGTTTTATTGTTTTAGTTCGATTGGCTGGAACATCTAATAACATTGAGACTTTTGAAACTAATATTTTAAGCTTTCCAAACCATTTGCAATGGTTTAATGAGCTGATGGTCATGGTATTTGATGGAACTCCCATGCTCTCTGCCACCAAGAGGTATTTGGTATTCTTGAGTGTTGGAACAGCCTTCTAAAATACTGACACACAAATATTTCTGATTCTATCTCCCTTAGCTTCCTCTAGTCCACACACTTTGCTAAGTTTGTTTGGTCAATGGGTGTGACTGCCTCTAGAAACAGATTGTCTATTTTTATCTCATAAGAAAAATACTCATTTTAACAATTTGATATTCCACCCTGATCACTCCTAGGCATGATGTTTCTATTTTTCCCCCAGCAGCAATCATTTGCTGGCTTGTAACTCAGCCCTCTGATTGGTGATCTGGCTAAAATGGGGCCAGGTTATCAAAAGTTAATTTTGATTTGGCCACCTGGATTCTTTTATTGGATTGGCATGGTTCTAGATCATAAGACTAATGACCACTAGATTGAACACGATGCTAATTGTAAAAAAGGCCCTTCTCTCTCTTTCACATGGCTCTTTTGGATGAATAGCCTAGGTGTGAGAAGAGGATGATGGTGGGGGTGGGTGAGGCATAAACTATAGCCACTGGAATAGGATATAACAATTTTTGTGGCAGTAGAGAGGGAACAGCAACACAAGCACCTAGGAAGATAGCACATTTGATCTTAGGAGGAATAGAAGAGAGAGGCTCACTCAGCAACTCCATTCTAGCCAGTCTCATCAGAAAACACACCCTTACCATAAACATCTATTTAAGTGACCCAAATAGTTCAGTTGGCAGCCACAATGATTTGTTTTCATATTTTGTGGCCCCAAAGAGGGATGTCTTTAATTTGCCAGTCTATAGTTATCCAAGTGGAAGACCCAACAGCTGGGCCATTGGAAATAGCCTAAGAATCAGTAAAACTAGCATTGCCCTTAGAGAGTTCCTCACAAGGGAAAATGGCCAGATGTTATTCTCCTAAACAATCGCAAGTAACTGATGAGTCCACTATCCTTGTGTGTTCAGTAGAACTCTGAACGTAACTTGGTCGTTATTCCCCTACCTTGGTGAGAAGTCTATCAACAGTGGGTGAAGATAGACGTAGGTCCTGAACCTCTCATCTAGATCACCTGTCAGCACCTCCCATGTCTTCACCAATCCCATTCTCAGTTCTTCCAGGAAAGCAGTCAAATGCAACCCAGCTGATGGCATGGGCAAATAGGAAAAAATGGACTGACTGTCTTTAGGCAACCCTCCAAAAACAGAACTAGACTCAATTATTACAATGGAACTGGAAACCTTAGGCCTACCAGCTGTCTGAAAATGAACTTTGGAGACCCTGTCAGTCTGCCCACCCTCCTACTCCCCTCAACCAACAAGGTGCCCATTTGGAGTCTCCAACAAATATTACTACTACTTTCTTGCCAGAGGCACCATGTGTGCTCCGGGCATGGTACTTTTTGTGTGTGATCAAGGCATTCAATTTTCTTCCCCAAATATGGTGACTTGCTCTTTAAGAGAGGTCATAAGAGAGCTGCAAGTGTTTAAACATTATCTTGCCCCTGAAAAGCATTCAGGTCAGTCTCAACTCACTGGCCAGGGCTATTACAGATAGATAGATCCCTGTGCTTTCTTATGGGCTGTTGAGGATTGATTTTTGTTCCCCCCCAAAAGAGAGGTTGAAGTCCTAATTCCTGTGAATGTGGCCTTATTTGGAAACAGGGTCTTTACAGATGTAATCAAGTTAAGATGAAGTCATACTGGATTGAGAGACATGGCAAAGAAGGCTATGTGATGACAGGGATGGAGATTGGAGTGATATGCCTATAATCAAGGAATGCCAAGAATGACTGGCAACCACCCAAAGCTGGAAGAGGGAAGGAAAGATTCTTCCCAGAACTTTCAGAGGGACTACGTCTCCATTGATTTTGGACTTCTAGCATCTAGAATTGTAAGAGAATAAATTTCTGTTGTTTCAAGCCATGCAATTTGTGGTAATATTTTATAACAGTCCTAGGGAACTAATCCATGGACCCAGGGAAAGTCTGGGCAATGGCTAATGCATCTTGCTCTACCTGGATAAATGCCTCAGCCCAAGTGGAAAAGTCAAGTAGTTAGTTGTGATATTTATGGTGAGGAGGAAGATGAAGATGTAAAAGTTTGGGCTGAGATTTATGACTATATTTTGTCCATTTTACCTTTGAGATCGCATTCTCTGTTTGTAGATGTTATTCTAATTTTCCAAGGCCAACCTGAGTATATCTTATTGTCAAGTTACATCAAAATCTCCAAGTAATATTTGTCACTCCCTTCTCTGCATTCCCTCATTATCACTTCCAGAACTTTCTTTTTCAATATCATCCTGCCTGAATTATTTGTATTTGCATATCCAGTGAAAATTATCAAGGTCTTTGAGAATGGGACCTCTATTTTATTCCTGGGATTAATACAATGCCTGGCTCACTGTAAGCATTGTCAGTAGTCAATTAAACTTTAATGAATGAATCAATGTACTACATTTTTGTATTCTTCATTGTATTTCTCTAATACAGTTCTACTTTATTGCAAATTAAAGTATGTAACTATGAAATGGACAGCGCACAAGATGGTTGATTAATAGTAGATAATAATAGATAAAAGTTATCAGCTATGTATTCAGTTCACATAAACTTATTTGTCTCAATGAAAAGGACAGGGAATTACAATGTCTACTTAATCTCACTTTTCTCAGTTAGTCCATTCTTGTTCTCAGGGTCCTTGTTTCAATATTTTGTATTTAAAATCAAAAATTGATTTCTCTTCAGCTGCTCCTGGTTTTTATTCTTACTCATTAATGAGGCAGTTTTATGCTACTGAGGCTAATAAACCTACTAATAGGGTTATACCATGGAGCTGAGTTAAGATCTGTGGAGAATTTCCAGCTGTTTATGTTTCCATCTCCTAGACAAATTCAGGAATGAACTTCCAATGCCTATTAAGTTATAATTTCCATTTCTACTAGTAAATGGCACTACAATTTGGAGAAAGGCCTCTGTGTTTGAGCTGGCAACTGGCTGCTATATAATTATCATTGCTCTTCTTTATTAACTGCCTGCCTTTGCCTTATGAGGTGCCTTGTTGATAGAAGCAACCTCAATCTTGTTGCTATGGTGACAGTAACAGTAGCTGAGAAGATTTTGTTTGTGGTAAACAAATTCAGGCATATGCTTGAAGCCTTGGTGGAGCAGTTTCCCAGCTTCCCCTGTGCTGCTGTCCATGCATGAAATCAAAGAACCCCAACTGAAAAACCCACAGCCAGGATTTGAAATGGGAAAATGGGACCCTGTCCTGAGGTTATTGTTTCTTATGTGTGTGGGAATGGGTTGGTATGTATATCTATGTTCCTAAGACAGGGCCTACTCATTTGGAGGGGAGTCTCTGTGCAACATCATCAGAGAAATGAACCGGAGAGTGAAAGAAAGCCTTGCAACCCCTGGAACCTATTGACATCAATAGCAAAGTTGGGGCAACACGTTAGCATAATGACAAAAATTGCTTCTCTCTTTTTCTTCCCAAATCCTCTCTGCTAAGGCAGCCTGACTTTTTATACGTTGAAGAGATAATTCCTTCTAGAACATGCTTTCATAAATCTTGAAGTCAGGCACGTTCAACCCTACTTCTTAAAATTTTGGATACTATGAAAGTGAACCATCATTGGAAGGACATCAAATATCATGTAGGTAGCATTCAAAGTTCTCTTTTATTCTCTGCATGATAGAAAAACACATTGGTGGTTATTCTGGTTTCAGTGACCCAAGCTGTCATTCCTTGTCTCTTCCACCTACCTCCTCAAATATTGGCTCTCCAACCTGACCACTGATGTCAACAACTAAAACACCAAGACCTTTCCCCTCACTCTTCTCCTTTAAGGCTAGACTTTGATGACTCAATTAAAAATGAAAATTTGAAAAGCTTTAAGATAGTATCAGCTATGTATGCCCACTGGTGTACACTAATCGGTACAAATTGATAGAGGAAGGAAGCAGATTACCTAGCAGCATATAGTAAATCTTTCAGTAGAGAGCAGAAGGGCCACTTGCCTGAAAAACCAAGAACCATTTTTCTGAATTTAGTAATAGTTCCTGAGAACTGGGAGAATCCCAATGCGCTTGCTCAGTATTTTTGCCAACAGTAAAAGATCTCTGCTGACCCCTACTTGTCAGCTTCCAGGGTCCTCAAGTGTGTAGCTCTCCTGAAAGGTTGGGTTTTGACATGGCAATATTGGAAGCCAATTTTCAAGACCTCAAATGTAATTAAACAGCCTGCTAAATATTTTCTTGTGTTTTAACCTTTTATTCAGAAGTTAGTCTCATAAGCCCACACTGAGAATATAGTGCCACAGGATTTGAGGTACCTCATTAATTCATGTTCTCCACTGAGGGGCCTGGGGATGGTGAGGTGAGAAGTGCATGCCAATGTTAAAATGATTTCTCTGTTAAGAATATTAATCAAAATACCATTGATTGGTGTGGGGTATTTGTTATGATTTACCTATGTTAGGTAGCAAAACTAAAAAATGAGTGTTTCCTGATTTTTAAAAAAAAGCTGAAATTAATTAAATAGTAATAATAATAATAATGGTTTACAATTTAAATAGAATTTTCTCTTAAATAAGATTTTTTAAAAATCTTGAAGGCATAAAGCTGAATCAGAAAGATGACTCACCTGGCATTTTTGATGCTACTGTCCACTCTCAGACTTTGTGTCATTTCAGGCTTATAGCAAAAATGCTTGTGTCTGCTGATGTCCTAGTTCTGCTTCTTGGAGCTTCACCCCTCGTATTCACCCATTAACTGCCAGTCCTCCTGTTCTGTAATTGCTCAAACACAATTTAGACACACACAGATACACACACACACACACACACACACACACACACAGACACACCACACACCACATGTTCTTTCTCCAGTTCTGCTCTTTCTTTTCCAACACCTGATAGAGGCGCCTGTATTCTGCTACAATATCCCATTCAGCCACTCACTATTATGACTTCTCGTTATGAATTATCATCATATTGGTGAGTGGTTGATTGAAAATCTTGGCAAATGCATCTCTCTTTTTTTTTTTTTTCTTAATGACTGCCAGTTAAAATATAGGCCCTATTTCTCTCGCGCGTCATGGAGAACCTGGTGTAGAAGAGTCATACCGATCCTGGAACCACCATTTGAACTGTCTGTCTAACTTTGAGTCCATGTTTTTAATTAAAGTGCTAAGAGATTCTTTAGCAAAAACACCTACTTCTGCCCATGGAACACGTTTCCCTGCTCTTCCTGCTACGCCAACCTAGAGGAAAACTTTGAAGACTCGCTTTCATCTCCTTTTAAAAGTTTGGAGCCAAAAGCTCACCATAACCAGCCAGTCTCCAACCCTTCTCTTTTTGCCCCTGCCATGCGCTTCCAGTCCTGCATAGGGAGTCTCACTTCTGCCCTCCCCTTCCATGAAATGTACCTGTAGATGTGTCTTCCCATCCGAAATCCCAACCAGAAAGGGAAGAGGTCAGGATTTCTTTGCTCACGGAAATTATGATACTGCTTTAAAAAAACAAAAACAACAACAAAAAAAAACATTTTAAGATTGGTACTTGATCTCCATTAGAGTTGTAAGTATGTGGCAGTTACTTTCAGTCCACAGGGAAACTGTCGTGGTGGGACCGCAGGGTGGATTTAGGTCTAGGGTGTCACAGCAACAAATAATCCAACAATACTCCACTTTCAGCCTCTTCTGCAAAGATCTGACTGTGCAGGTCAAGTACGGCTGAGGAAGTAAAATGTAAGCTCCTTCTCGCTTTATAGTCCTACAGATTTTCACATTTTAAAAGAGGAGTGTGGGGCGGTTGAGGGATAAATAAGAGGAGCACAGGGAACTTTAAGCAGTGAAACTCTTCTGTATGATGCTATAGGGATGGATACATGCTAATGGAATTGTACATTTTTCAAAACCCATAGAATTATATAATACAACATGTGAACCTGATGTAAACTACACTTTAGATATAATGATATATCAGTAATTGTTCATCTATTGTGATAAATGTGTCACATGAATGCAAACTGTTAATAATAGGAAAAGTGTGGAGAGGGAAATGGGGGGCATATGGAACTGTATTTTCTGATGGATTTTTCTATATACCTAAAACTGCTCGAGAGAGAGAGAGAGAGAGAGAGAGAGAGAGAGAGAGAGAGAGAGAGAGAGAATGGTGTTTAGGCCAATTTTTGGACAAGGGGAAATGGAAACTGAAGAATAGTTGAAAGTGATGGGGTTAGACTCCTCCAAGTCCTTTTAGTTATTCCCCTGTCTATTTCTGCAAGTGTTTGGATTGTTATGTCCACCCATATAAACCAGCCATCTGGGAAATGAAGTGAATTGTATTCAGAAAGTCTCGTGAAGATAAAAACAATTGCACACCCCTCCTTCTTCCTCCATCACACACACACACACACACACACACACACACACACACACACACACAATTTGCCTGTGCTTCAGTTTCTATAAGATGCACAGATGTGCTAGAATGTAGCCTCCTCCCCGAGGAGCAATAAAGTGTTGCTCTGAAGCGTTTCAAGACTGGAGCATCCAGGGTCTGGCACTGTGGTGGGACACAAGGGAGGAGATAAAGCCCAAATTGAAAAGCAGTATTATTTGGGAATTGTAGTTTAACACATGTGACCGACAGTGTCTTCCTGTCTGCTAAGATTTCTTATTGCTTTCAGAGTACCTTTCAGAGTACATGATACCAAAGACACACCTTTCCCTTTTTTTGAGCTGAGATATTTATTGAAATAACTTATTACATTATTCAATTAGCACAGACCCTATTGTGTTATACTTGAGATGTTAGAAGATGTAGGTCCTATTTAAATGAGGAACTTGAGAGTAGAGTTCTCCTTTGAGTAGAGAAGAGCAGGGTAGCAAAGCTGGGGGACCGAGGACACAGGTCCCCTTTGATTAAATAAATTTGGGCCCTGAAGGAGAATGTTGGGCCCTGAAGGAGAATGTGGCTTCAAGAAACAAAGATTTTGGGGTTCAACTACCCACTCCAATACTTCAAAGCCCTCTGTCTAAGTTTTTACCCTCCTTAAAACTCAATTTGCACATCTGGTAATGTGTTTGTTTCTGTCTCTCGCAGGTCTATGGAAGCTACATAAAATAATACCCAAGAGAGGTGTTGCAAACTGAAATACAAGTATGGATTTGTTAGTTATAAATGAAAGGGTAGCATGACAGCATTTTCTGTATTGGGACGATGGGAAGTTGTAGGGGGTTGTAGATTCCAGAAAAATAGGAAGGGATTGCCAGTTGCAAAATTGCCCTACTTCAGATCTTTGTCTAGGATCAAGCCTTTTTTTAAAGATACAGAGAATTCAAAATGACTGAAACAAATATTTGTAATTGTTTAGTTGCATCTCTTTGTTTTCTGGGTAATGAGATTGAGTCACCAAGATTAAGTGGAGGTCCAAGTTTCGGTGCATGAGAGGTAGTCACAGTCATATATCTGCAACTGAAATGTGAAGATTTTCAGATTGTTGAGTCTGACCTTAGGTAATTTGTTTTTCTTTATTGATTATGTTAGTCACAGCTTTTATTGTTGTCTTAAAAAATTTGCAAGCCCTCTGGCAAAGACCTGTCAATTTACCTCTTTAATTTTCAGTATTGATTTCACTCTTTTGCCTAATCTGAACACTAAATAACACCAACTCCATGGCTAGGTCACATCTATTTACGTTGTGCTCTGCATTTATAAAGGTTTTGCTTTTCCCCAGCTATGGCCTACCCTGGCATTTTCTGCAAGGAAGAAAGTCCACCTCTACAGATGGAACTTTTTCTGTAAACACCCCTCCAACACTGTTATTCCCCAAAATGTAGCCTCTCATGAAATTCTTTATCAATGAGAGGCTTGAGTTTTTTGTCATAGAAGTGACCAAGAATTGACCAATTGTCAATTTCCCAGTATTTATTGAGGGCTTACTATGTGTTGAATAAAGATGTACGAGGATACATAAAACCCTGGCCTATTCAAGGAAACAAGCTCTGTACTTCACAGAAACAAAAGGGGCTATGATGTGGGGCCACTGAAGTCCAGCAATAATACATGGAGTTCAGCAGAGGGGTAACTGAACTGAATTTGGGAGTCTAGGGGAAGATGCACCGAGCTGAGGAGGCTGACACAGTTCTGAGGAATGTCAAAGTACAAATCAGCAGAGTGGACAAGGGGAACATGTCGTGGGGAGGGAAACCTCAAAGGGACAGAGTACAGGGCTAAGCAAGCCAGATAACAAGCTCAGTAAGAAGGTTGCTCTGGCTGGAATAGAGAGCTGGTCTGGGGAGATGATGAAAGATGAGGCAGAAAAACATTTTAGGATAGACTGTGGATGACCATTCCTGTCAAGATGAGAAACCAGGACTTGTGCTGTTAGCACTAATGTGTGAACAGAGGATGGGGTTTCAGAGACTGAGCACAGAGCAAGAGACATGCGAGGTTGACTTTTGCTGTAGTCACCGTTTGCAAAATTTGGACAAGTTGCTTGATTTCTCTGGGCTTTATTGTCCTCCAATGTAAAATTAAATTAGTAAAATCTCATGTATCTTTTCTACAAGTTAAAGTAGGTCCTATATAATAGAGTAGGTGCTGAAAAAAGTAATTTTGGGCTGTTGTTTTCAGGGTTTTTTGTTTTTTTGTCTGTTTGTTTGTTTTTGGATACAGGCAATGGTCATGTTCAGGTGTGACTGATTTAGTTCTTAGCTTCTTAGTAATTATCAAAGTCAGAATAGTCCCTAAAACCATACATCTTTTTCTACCTATTCTCATCACTCTATTGGCTTTGGGAGCCAACATATACTCCCTGATTACGGGATCATAGATTTTGGATTATAATTTATCTCTTGTCAGCACTTCTTTTCATTTTGGGACTTAAAACCCTCTGTTATCACCCAATCTTGTGGCATTTTTAGATACTAAAAGCCATAGAATAGAACTTTATAATAAAAAAAAATGGAAAGAAACATGTAACTAATTTTATTTTATATTAAAAGAGAACAGCGGATTTCATGAGTAGATAAAATGAGCAACTTTCAAAGAGTTTCCCCCTTCAACAGAAATATACCCCTCATTGGCCTCCTATGGTGCCTGAGATTCTACCATATGCTTTCCTCCTTAAGGAGTCGTGGACCCAGCAGGAGTGTATTGATACAATGATGGTTTTCAAGGCATTATATTCCCTGGGAGGGATAACACATTAACCAGTCAACACACCAAAAGGATATGTATTATCTCAGCTCATATTTATCAGACTCAGTTACTCTCCTCTAACATATGCAGATGCTTCAAAAATGACTAGTAACAAAATAAAAGTAATAGCCAAATAGTACTTGCTATTTGTCAAGTAGGTAAACTTCTCAAAGCAATTTTTTAGAGATGGGTGCTCTCAGATAAACTTATCCTCATTTTACTATCAAATAAATTTATACTCATTTTACAGTTGAACAAACTGGAGGAGAGAGAGATGTCTGACTTCCAAAGAACAAATTACAAGGCTGGGATTTAAACTCAGGCCCTTCGACTACAAGTTTAATGCTTAACCATTATACTAAACTGTCTTGCCCTGTATATTGGTTGCTTATTTCCTGTTTCATGACCAATGATTGAAGGTTTTGGGGAGATATGAGGGAAATTCAAGTAGATCAAGTGACAGAGGGAATAATTTTGCATCTATAATAAAATGTTTTAGTTGTGTACATGTATATCCCCTCCTCCATCCCCAAATTTGAGGATAGGGGTAACAAGGCAGGGGCAGTTTCACCTCATACTTTTGTAAAGCTGTCAGGGCTGTAGCCTAATCAGGTGAAATTTAAGAACTTGGCTCCTTATGTCTGGCCTTGTTCCAAACTTTAAAACTAAATGGCAAAAGATATATTCTTGAAGTTTTCACACCACATATCCAAGCTCTACATAGCTCTCTACAGCCTAACTCTTAGCCAGCAATGAAAAATATGCATTGTGTGGAAGTAATTAAACAAGGAGACCATTAAATTGTGGTGGCTCTAATACCTTGGCAGCCTACATAAGCAACCAAAACCTAAGCCAGATTTAATTCCTATAAATGCCTCAAGGTTAAGAAGTTGAAACTTAGAACTACTAATCACAAGAAGCCAATGAAACTATCTTTCCCTAGACTTTCCTACATAAAGAAACAGCTTAAGATGCAGCCAATCAACTAATTTCCTTGCTTTGCTTCACATCTGTTCTATAAAAGCTTTTCCCTTAGCTCCTGTGGGTGGAGTATTCCTAACCATTTGCATCAGGGCACTGCCTGATTTGAATAAATGTTTGCTCAATCAAATAAACTTATCACAATTTTAGTACACCTCAGTTTATCTTTTAGCAGTCAAATTGTATAAATCTCCTGGGAGCCTAATTTTATCAGTGGACAACTGGATGGAAGTAGCAATACAAAAGACTAAAATCAAATGTCACACATCACTCATGATTACCTAGCAGAAACATTGACCCTAAGGGAATAGAACACAAGATTGGAGAGCTCTCATAGGAAAAGAGACTGAAAGATTGATGCTCAAAATACTATGAGAGCCCAGAATATTTGTGGAGTAGAGCATTTAAAGCAGAAACAGTTCCAAAAGACAAGTGGAGAGGCTTTACTATATGGAGGACTTGGCCAGTCTGAGTACATGCATCTGGAAGCTCAACAACCCAAGACTGTATGAATAATTGTGGAAGGCTCTACTTTCCAAAGATAACCATAGCAATATCTCCCATTTGTCACTTCGTTCTGCAGTATGACCTTGCTGCTCTTCCATCAAAAGACAGTCTGTTCCCCTCCCCCCCGCCTTGAATCTGAGTGAGACTGGGCCAGTGAGTGGTGTCGTATAGAATGTGGTGATAGTAACACTGAGAACCAAGGGACCATGCTGAAAAGCCCAAGGTGCATGGAGTAACAGGGTATAGGTGCTTCCATATGCAGTTCCAGCTACCAGCCATGTAAGTGATCTGCCTTGGTAATCTAGACCAGCCCATCCTTCCAATGACTCCAGCCTCAGCTATTGTCTGACTGCAGCCATACAAGAGGCTCTGAGCAAGAACTGTCCATTTGAGCTCAGTCAATCCACAGAACCACAAAGATAATAATTTATTATTTTAAACTACTAAGTTTTGAGATGTCTTTTTACATAAAAGTAGATAAACAAAACAATAATGCAACTGATGGGGGCAAAATATAATGCTACCCCCAAAGTTCTTAACATTTAAGGAACTGAGGAGAGGGAAGTCTATGATATTGATATATCAGCATATGGCACTTATGGAAACTGCACTGGACATATCTTCGCATTGATTGAGATCCTGTGGCCCTTCACTCTAGTGCAGTCCATCATTCTCACTGTCTTTAGCACAGGAAGGACTTAACTTCTTCCTCAGATCTTTGGCCTTGTTCTTTTGAATTTAAAGCAGAACATACTGCAGATTCAGGCTGGAGATCTTCAATCTCCAGGTTGCACTGTAGCTCCTGTGAGAAGTACTAGCTCCCCTCAGCCCACCTGACCAATAATGATGACCTATCTATCAGGAGATGCGTTGCAATGAACAGGAAAGCATTTGAAACTGAACCAAGAGGCTGAGAATTCCAATTCCATCTTTCATTCTATAAAGATCAATGACCATTTTTCATGGACAAGATAAAAATGAATACTACATTGACTGAGATAAAACTCTTTTAGCTTGTGCATTATCTGATCAGCTCCTTTATTTCCATTTTTGTTTTTAAACTCTTTTCAAGTCTTCTGCAGGTGTGCCATGAGAATTCAAACTAGGGATTTCTGAAACCCAGTGGCCATTTGCTGTTGTACATGAGCCTCTGGTTATTATCTATGAATTCTGCTTCTTCCACTCCCTTCCTATTTTCCTATGGTTTTGATGTGGCTGCTCGCAGCTTGCTATGTTTTCATCTCCCAGCCATCTTCCAAGCATGTCTGATAATTTCAGTTGTTTAGTTCAACTTATCTGTATTGGATCTTTTCCTTCTTTGATTAAATGTCAGCAGTGATTTGGTTAGTAGCACAAACATATTAGTGCTACCTGTAAACTGAGTTTAAAAGCACAATATGTTTTATTCCAGCTTCTTACACTTCTATTTCTAGACATTATTTTGGAGAAGATTATACCATAATTCAAAGATTGTTCCTGGATACCTGATCCCACGGTGGCTAAATAGATGATATCACTTAGATATGTAAGGCAGTTTAAAACTTATCTACATGAGTATACTCTGTTTTGAAAAGTACATTGTGGAGTGTTCTAAAGGCTTAGCAATCTCTAAGAAGAGCCTTATTTAGGCATGGTGATTCAAGGTAGAGCTGGGCAGTGATAGTCAAAGACATGGAGGGCTAGCTATGGTGATAGACTGAGGCTAGGATAAATACAGTCCAGGAAGGCAGGCAGGTAGCTGGCTGGACCCTTTCCTAGCAGACATTGCTGGCTTGGGGAGAGTGAGTGGAGTTGGATGGGGTGGGTGGAATTTAACAGCAGTATAATTGGCAGCCCCTTACTTTCTCTTAGCTTTGGTGAAGATATGAACCTATGCTCATGTTCTTGCAAACAAATTTTCCTTTCTATTAAACGCTGATTCTTGAGGAAAGAGTCCAAGTTGTCCTGAAAATGACATCAGTCAGTGGCTGTGTCCACCAGGAAGAGTATCTGCTCCATGCAGCTGAGAAGGCAGTTAGGGTATTTCTGTCTTGGTGTAACTGGTCAGCTTTGATTTTTTAAAATCTCCTCATACAACCTGCTCTTCCTCATAAATAACTTCTTACAAAAAAATAAGACGCAGAAAAGAGGTCATTTCATGAGACCCATACAGATCTTTAAATCCAAAGCTAAACCTAGAAATCAGATTGCCTGTCAGTAAATTGCTTTTCCCCACTACATAATATAGTTTTGGTTTTGTTGCATGCACATGTTGGGTGGTGGGGTGGGTGGGTCATCATCACCATGTTTTTCTTTCTCTTATCAATGTATTTATCATTTTCTTTTAATTTGTTTGGCACATGATTGTGGAGTACCTACTATGTCCCATACAGTCTTTTATACACTGGGGCACAAAACTGAATAACAAGAGTCACCTGTGCCCATAAACTGATCAGGGAAACAAATAAATTGTAACAATAGAGGGGGAGGGCTGTGAGGGAAGCATGGGTGGTATGCCATGGGAATGCCAGGAAGAGGATGCCTAACTCTTCCTGGACGGGTCAGGAAACCTTTGCAGGAAGGACACTGAAGAGAATTTTAAGCAATTTCCCAGGTTGAGAGTCATATTCCAAAAATGTGGTACATTTTGGACAAAGAAATGGAAAAACAGAGTGCACCGTGCACTTGGAGTTTAGTATGCAAGGGGAAAAGTAGGCTCCATGTAGGCTCGATTCCCTAGACTACCACTTTCTTGTTGTGGGAACTTAAGTCTCTATGCATCACTTTCCTCATCTGGCAAGAGCATCTGGCAATAATAATGATATCTACCTCATAAGGTTGTTCAGCAGATTAAAGATGATAGTTCATGTCAAGTGTGTAGACAAGTGCATGACTCCCTAAATGCGAGCTATTTTTATAGCTGAAATTAAGAGTCTGATTGGGAAAGAGACAAGGAATAACATTGAAAGTTAGGAAGGAGTAGAGCATAAACTTTGCAGACTGTGATGTGAAGTTTGGATTTCATTTGTATCCAAAGCATACTTTGGAAATACTTTTAGGTAGGATGTTGGCCTAATTAAGTATCCATTTATAAAAAGGTTCCTTGATGGTGATATATAGGTAAGAAGAAAACTTATGAGATTCCTCCAGTAATGCAAATAAGATGAGTAGTTGAATTAGAGACAAAGAAAGTGAAGGAGGAGTGTGCAAGGAAATAAAAGACGATAAAAATAATCTAGAGCATTTGGAGACTAAATTTTGGACACTAGTTTTCATAAAATAATTGGTATTCTTTTGTTTGTATAACTAGGTGAACAATAATGACATTTATCAAAATAGGAAATTCAGGAAAAGAGCAAGTTGAAAATAGTATGATGTGTTGATTTTCAGACATAATGAGTTTGAGGTATTTATGGGCTAACAAGGTGGGCAGCTATAAACAGATGTCAGGGATTGAATATTTATTCAACATGCATCTTGAAATGTAGAATTAGTAATCCTGTACTTAAGTATAGTTAAGCCACAGAAAATGTGAAATAATACTAAAACTAGACTTTACTGAGTACCTACTATAAGCTAGGATATAAACTAATCTCTTTGCATGGATAATCCCACATATTATATATAACCCTGAGACATGTACTGTATGGTTCCCATTCCACATATAAGGGAAGTGTCTTTAAAAACTTAACTAACTTGCCAAAGTTCACACAACTAACAAAGGGGGAACAGGAATTCATCAATGACTATTAGATTCTTGTGAGTGAGAGAGATCCCTCAACATGCTATTTGGTTAAGTGGACAACGAATGTCCTTTTCATCTCAAATAAATATAAACCCAGTTTCCTTCTAATTTATTTCTCTGAAATACTTAGTATTTGGCTCCCTTCTCAAATTCCATCATGTCTGTACTCCAATCAGCAGAACAGATGAGAAAAGGAACTAACATATGCCACCCTCATTAATGGACTCTATCAGAAATTGGACATACATTTCTGCTTACATCCTATTGGTAGTACTTAGTCACATGGTATGTCTTACTGCAGGGGAAGCTGGGACATGCAGTATTTTTCCCCCCCTCTGAAGCTATTACCCAGGTAAAAATTGGAGGCTGTATTACAAAGTAGGAATTAGAGAACATATACCAAGATAGGACTGTGAGGGTCCACTACAGGGACCCAGTAGAAAAAGAAAACATAATGTTTGGAATACTTAATTGAAAACATCTACTGGGTTTCCAGAGAATCTCAGCATTGAGTGGGGAACTGGAGGAAATGTCCAAGAAGCATACCAACTAGTACAGTTCTGAGACCTGCCATTGTTATAATCATAAAAGTCCACAAATTGAATGGAAATATAGACAAAATAGTTGATAAAGCACACTGAAAACCAATATTTCTGGTAGATACTTGGAACACCTAATACAGACAACTATGTTGAACAGAAGCATGGAGAAATCTGGAGAGTAGTTAGAACTACTACAAGTCAAAGCATCAATTCTGTTCAACTCCCACTTTAAGGATAGGCTACTTAGTAGTAGCATAATGACATTCCTTATCAAATGTTTGTTCAAATCACAAAAAGGTTTACCTTAGGTTTCTATAAATAGTGAACTCCCCTAGTAAACTTAAAATATAATTCAGATTAAAAACATTAAATACACATTAAATGGGGTAAACTGCACCTATATTCCAGGCATAGAAAGATATGGAATTAGTGAAAAAGAGAATCATTTCAGGTAAATATTTAGATTTGAGGAGGTAGAACAAGTGTTTACTTTCTGAGGAAGTTTCTTTCGGGAGATAGATTTTCATAGAAGGCACTTGCTTACCTTGAATATGTCTCATGAGAATACCTAAGCAGAATCCTCAAATAGAACTCTCCTGAATACTCTTAGTTCTATGCTGAAGCCACTTCTCAAGAGTGTCTATATCATTTTGAAAAAAGTTTGGGAGTGATGAAGAGGCTTTATCGGTTGGTTACAGACTTGAGAAATATGAGTGAGGAGAATAGAAAGCCATTTCATCCCACTATCTTACCT
This sequence comes from Aselliscus stoliczkanus, assembly GCA_033961575.1. Classification (NCBI taxonomy): domain Eukaryota; kingdom Metazoa; phylum Chordata; class Mammalia; order Chiroptera; family Hipposideridae; genus Aselliscus; species Aselliscus stoliczkanus. The sequence goes on along the minus strand of CM066738.1, from coordinate 89,232,366 downwards.
ATTCACTTCACACTATCAGGTATACATATGTAAATATATATATATATGTAAGTCAAACACATTGCAGCTCCTTTCCAGTGCCTTTTGCCCAAAGGTGACCTGGTCTCATCCTTGGTCTGATTCTGTGATTGGAATTTTTGCTGAAATCTAGGCACAATTGTTTATTATGGAAGATTTTTTCCTCCCCCAAACCTTATCATTCATATCTGCCATGTTTAATTTGGTGAAGCCTGAAATTTTACTATTAGAATATTATTTCTTTAGCTCAAGCTCAGTAGGGTGTTATTGCTTTTACTACACAAAGATTTCTGGTAATAGAATACAGAATCTTGTCCCCTATTAACATCTCAAGTACCAAAGCAAAGACTGAAGCACCTGAAGCTGGTGGATAAAGAATATAAAAATGCAAATTGTGAGTATATTTTGACTTCCCTGTTTCATACTACACCTGATAGAGAATAAACTCCAAATTGTTTAAGAACCTCCTCAATAGAGCTTTCTGTGAGTAATTTCTTAGCAAGGAAATGAAATATTTGTATAAATAGCCCTTTTCATTATTGTCTCTGGTAATAATGGAAGCTGCAAATATTTGGCTTCAAATTATCCTCACTGCTTCTGAAAAAGGCTGGTGCTCTTTTGCCTCTTTGTCTAATGCCATTTCCCACCTGATGGTCCTCGATGCTTTTCATTTTCCTTTCATGTTTCATGTTTTCTTTCATGCTTTTATAGAAGTAAGCTATACATAATGTCATATGCATACAGTTCTGAGAATTTTCACTAAAGGATCACACCTGTGTAACCACTTCCCAGATTAAGAAATTGATTATCAAAGTACTCTAGAAACTCCTTTGATATGCTTGTAGGGAATGGAAACAAAAACTTTTCTTTTACTCTCTTAGGGTCTATTGCCATTGCATGCAAATTAAACTGACAAGACAGATTAACCATTTGTCCTATGTGTGTTTAAACATTGCCCAAGGCAAGTACCAAATAGTCTGAGGCCAATCCCTAGAGTTCTCAACTGATGAGGCACTGGGAAATTGATTATATTGGCCTCCTCCTTCCAAATGAGGGTTCCAAATATGCCTATGTTTGTGTGGCCGATGTCTGGCTTAACCCAAACTTTTCCCTGTCACCATGCAAACCAGGTCACCACCATTTAGGGGTTTAGAGGAACAGAGTGTTGTGTATGTATTACCCTCATCGAATAGACAGTAATCAAGGGGTTATCGTATTTTAAGGGTCTAAATGTGCAAAATTGGGCAAAAATACATGGCACTGAATGGAGGATACATCTCCCCTATAATTTGCAGGCAGCAGGGTTGATAGAAAAGAAGGATGGACTTTAAAGTAGCAAATTAAATTATTAACAGGCAAAAAATTACCTTGTCTGGGTAGACTAATGTAATGTCCTAGGTTCTAACACCAGAGTTTGCTTATGCTTTCCACTTGGACTGTGGATAGGTTCCCAGACTTATCAAATAAAAATACAGGATACTCAATCAAATCTGAATTTCAGATAAACAAGGAATTGCTATTCCTTTTGTATAAGTATGTTCCAAATGTGCATTATACTAAAAATATTGCATCATGCCAAATTTACTTGTACTAAAAAATTATCTCGTTGAAAACCTGAGACATACTAAAATGTATGTCTGTTTAGCGGATTTTTACCAGGAATCCTGTATTCTTATCTGTAGCAGCACTTGATCTTTTAAAAATTTTGGAGACTTCCTTGGATTTCTTTGAAAGATCACCTCTAGAGAGAGATTTCAGGAGTTAAACAGGGATTGCAGGAACAACTGAAAGAGAAGGGCCTACCCCACAAGTCTTCAACCAACCTCCATCTGGACTCTAAATACTTCTTCGCTTTTCTTCTGGCTACTGTGAGGACTCTGCTCCTAATTTCAGCCCATCATCCTATCAGGGCACTTGATCTCTTACCTTTTCTTACTTAAGGATTTGCTCTCAAATTTATCCTTTATCCTGATTGTCAAGTTTCCCTACTCTACTGGATTATTTCCATCAAAAAAAAAAAAAAAGAAAGAAAAAAAAATTCTTGATTCTATCTTTTCCTTCACCTACTATTTCAATTACAAAAACCCTGTCTAAGTACTATGTATAATAGCAGTCTCCTTTTACTTACCTTCCATTCTCTCCTCAAATGACTCCAGAAAGAATTATCCCTTCCATTATGCTGGATCTTCTTTGCCAACTGTCACAAAGTCAAGCTTTGTCAGTTGGTGCAGGAAGGACAGTGAAGAAAGTAAAGGCTTCTCTCTTGGCTCCAATGTACTTTGTTCCTGTACAGCTTACTAAACTAAGCTAGCTAAAGCAACATTTAAGTTACTTTTTATAAAAAGTATACTTTCTCATATAGCATTTTTTTTTGAAAAAGAAAAAATAATAACAGAAGCAAACAGAATAAAAGAAAAAAACAAACTACTATTAGGTTCCTGGATAAGTCATGATGTATTGTTTTTTCTGTTTTTTGTTGCAAAAATGCATCATGACTTTTCCGACAACCCAATACAATACCACCATCTAAAAGATAACATAGCCTCACACACACACAAAATTTAAGCGTACATAATATATGGTATTAAATTGTAGGCTGTATTTAATGATATTTTATAACATGACTTTTTTTATTTACTGTCTCATAAAAAATAAATCTCAATTAATATAACTGTACAATAGCATTGGTATTAGTGCATGCTTAGTCTCAATGGCTGAAATGCCATAAATTACTTAAATAATTATTTTTGACTGGCTCCTTAAATGGCTACCATGTTTTGTCTAGGTTTTGTTTTTAGGAAAACAACAAAATATATACAAATTGAAAAACATCAATTTTAGAACTCACTTTCTTCACAGTTTTGTTTCTTCTTCTCTGTAATAATGGATGCCAATAGGTTAATTAGATAACAAATTTATACTAACTGATAAGCAAAAATGTCCATTTATCTATTTATGAGTGATTCTAAAGATGGACATTTTGAACATTATGGCAAGTTGACCCAGTAGGCATTCTGGGTGCTTCTTCTTTCCTCAGTTGTACCATAGAATTCACCCAGCAGCTAGCTAGACTGATTCTGTATGAGACATCACTGATTGGGTCCATCTATTAAAAACAATTGATTAAATAACACCAAATTCTCATAAGTATCTCTTATAATGGAGTAGTTAAATAGATTTCAAAGATAGTATAGGTCAGAGGTTGGTAAACTACAGTGCATGGGTGGTCTATTTTTATAGATAAAGTTTTATTGGAACACAGCCAGATCCATTAGTTCACATTGTCACATAATGCTTTTGCATTATGATAGCAGAGTTCAGTAGTTTCCACAGAGACTATATGGCCCACAGAACCTAAAATAGTTGTATCTAGCTCTTACAAAAGAAGTATCCTCTTGTTTTAAGGCAATAGCTTGAATCTCACAAAACCAAGTAAAAATTTTCATCAAGCAATTTGTTTATCAGCATCAATCGAGAAGCATGCATGCATCGAGCCACTACTCCGATTTCAACATTCTTGAAATAAAATTGAAGTATTATATATATGATGTTCATTCAGAAGAAATTTATAATAAAGTCAGGGAGACAAAATATCCACACAAATAAAATGACATGGGAATCTATACTTGTTTTTAGTATAGAAATGCATTTTTAAAACTCTTATCATTTGTATATGTCACTGTGTCTTTCCCATAATGCCTAGAAAATGCCTCTTTAAAGTATGTTGGCTGACAGAGGCCATGTCCAAGTATTTCTGAGTGATTACTTCAGTTCCACTTCTCTGAGCTAAAATGTCTTCTCATTCCTGATTTGTGAAGAAGTCCGTAAACTAGTTCCCTTAAACTAGTAAGTTCTTGATAAATGATGCGCACACTGAATTGTGTCAATAATTAGGATGTTCTTAGAGAGCAATGAATTTTGTTAACTCTGAACAATGGATAAATTACTCATCTAGTCTGTTTAAATGACCTATTTGGTGTTATCTGCACACAGTAATTTACTGGAGGAAATTGGATTTTGCTGGCCTATACTTCCTGCTTTGTTCACTTTGTGCTTCTTCCCTTTTTTATTCTGACTTGTAAGTGAGTCAATCTTACTTCAACATGATGATTTTAAAGTCTAATACTTCATGAGAAACTTTTTTTAATGACACTCATAAAATTAAATGAATAACTTGCTGTTGAGAATATTCTCAAAAGACTATAAAAATTAAGATGGATAAAATGTTAAGAAAATGTTTCTAGAAATATTTTATTATTTAGGAGAGTTACTCCCATATAATAGCACTCCTAATTGATTTAATGTCATCTTAGAACACTCAATAAAGCAAAATGCATGGGTGTGAACACCGCAAACATTTATATTTCAGGTAAACAAAACCTCTCTAGCCAGTATATGGAAGCCAGTACAAATATTTATGTTAACTTGCTGTCCCTTGTCACTGATGATGTGAACAAAAGTGGTTCTTCCAATCAAATGCTGACATTGAATTTAATGAAGCAATCAATCAGCCAACCAAGAAGTATCTGGTGAGCACTATGTAAAGCACTACATTGTCCTGGGTACTCTGAAGTTCTGAGCACCAAAAAAATTCTGGATTATAAGGAAATTACAGTGTATTTGGAAAACAAGATATATAGATAGGAAAACAGTGAAATGTGAAGAACATAAAGTTAAGTGAAAACCAAGATTGTATCTAATAGAGTTTGGAGATCTCCTAAGAGAGTAGTTCACCACTTAATATGTGTGAAAAGTAAATAAATTCTTTTTAAACAAAGTCCTTGATAAGTAAAAATTTGTGATTTATAATCTCCCAATGTAGCTATAATATAGAAAATTTTTTAATTGGATTTTGAGATAAATTAAGAGACATCATGGATTCTCAGCTTATCCATTCAGAAAGGAGGCTTTCAAATAAGAAAAGTGTTGAGGTAGGCATTTCAGAGAGTGAGAAAAACATGACCAAAGATATAGAAATAAATAGCAATGGGCATAGCATATGAGAAAGCTGATATGCTTATAAATCAAGAAGAAAAATGAAGCCAGGCCACCACCTTTTGATCTCTCTGCTTTCCTTTTCATCTGTACCTCCTGAAAAATTAACTAACATTTCATATTTCTAATTCCTCAGGTGCTGTTTCCTCCTTACTTCTGTAACCTTAAAATCTTATTTCAGTCCCCACAGCACTAGAGAAGCTATGTCCACCAAAGCAGTAAACAGCCCCTTAATTGCTCAATTAGACAATCCCCTATTTACTTGGCACTCTGGTGCATCTGAAGTTATGTTATTGCATCCTCAAGCTTCCATTTTTTCTTAAATTCTGTGACTCCTCACTTTCTTCACACATTTATTCTGAGAGTTCAAAATTGATATCCTTTATGAAAGTTTCTTCCATTACATTATTATTTCTGTCTGGTGCTCTTCTCTAAAGCTCTGTTTAGAAAAATCTTGCCATGCTTGTATTTTGTACAACCCAACAGCAAAAGACAAAAACAAAAAACAATCTTATTAAAAAATGGACAGAGGACCTGAGTAGAGATTTTCTCCAATGAAGACATGCAGATGGCCAACAGGTACATGAAAATATGCTCAACATCATTAATTATCCAGGAAATGCTAATCAGAACCACAATGAAATATTACCTCATACCTGTTAAAATGGATGCTATCAAAAAGACAAGAAATAACAAGTGTTGGTGAGGATATGGGGAAAAGGGAATCCTTGTGCACTGTTGGTAGGAGTGTAAATTGGTGCCATAACTGTGGAAAACAGTATGGCCATTCCTCAAAAAAATAAAAATAGAGCTATCACATGATCCAGCAATTCCATGTGGGGGTATTTATCTGAATAAAATGAAAAAAACTAACTTAAAAAGATATATTTGTTCATTGCATCATCATTTACAATAGCCAAAATATGGAACTAACCTAAGTTTCCATCAATGAATGAATGAAGAATTATGAGATATATAATTATATGCAATGTAATATTATTCAGACATCAAAAAAAATGAAATCTTGACATTGTGGGTCTCAAAGGCATTATGCTAAATGAAATACATCAGACACAGAAAGACAAACCCCACATGATCTCTCATGTGTGAAATCCAAAATAAACAAGTAAACAAACAAACAAACAAATAAATAAAACCAAGCTCATAGATACACAGAACAGATTAGTGGTTACCAAAGGTAAGGTGGGAGGTGAGAAAAACGGGTGAAGGGGGTTAAAAGGTAAAAAGAGAAAAATGATGCAGCTGATGTAAAACAGACATAGATATTTTGAATCATATTCAAAATATTGACTATATATATATTTATATCTGCTAATATATGTGATATAGGTATATGACAAATATATAAACACTGAAGAAAAAAGGTTAGAACTTAATTGTAGTATTTATACACTAACACTGAGTAAGGTACATGACATAGAGCAGGAAAAAAATAAATTATCATTTCCATTTCCTTCCTCTCTTATTTTTTTTTTTCCTAAATAGTCTGGGAGAATGTAAATGCCAAACAAAGATTGGGAAAGCAAGTAGACATTATTCTAAATTTTGTCTCCACCCTTTAATAATTCAGTGGGGGAAATTACTTAATCCTGTTTTGCCATCACAGTGTGGGGATCATGATAGGGTTGTGAAAGACATTAAATTATGCAGAATGTATAATTTATTAACCCAGTGGTGGGGATGGTTTATGAACTGAACAAATTCTGTTCTTTCTTTCAAAGTGACTACTATTATTTTAAAAAAATAAAAAGGCAGGGAGAATTATCATAGTGCATCTACCATTGACTAGGCAAAACTCTGGCAATAAGTATTATACACACACACACACACACACACACACACACACACACACAGCATAGTTTAGTCAATCTGGACTTTGGATAAGGAACATGTAAAATGTGGAAGTAGAAATATAAAAAACACAAACAAACAATAAAACCCCCTAACTTGTAGGGATGTATTGATTGGGAAATGGTAACTAAAAAACAAAAATAAAACATGTAAACATTTTCAGAAATCTAAACTGAAAAAATTCACAAAACATTCTATAATATATGTTTATACTTCTCTGCAATTTGTTTTTCAACCGCAGTTATCGGTAAAACGATATTGTGTGTGCAAAGACAGGATCTGGATTCATAATAAAGCAGTTATGACAATCCACTTGAGTCCTGACAACTGTAAAGCAGTAACTGTTGTAGATTGATATAATGTCCTGTAATGTCTATACCATCAGAGACATAAATAAAAAATAGCACATTTTAATGAAAATAGTATAGCAGAATGAATGGTAATATTAATGAATTTTGCAATGTATATATAATATCTAGGACAGTTGGCTTTTGGGCAGTGAATGAAGAGTCAGTTTAAAAGAGGGGGGAAAAAGAAAAATCCTACCACACTTACATTTTTCTGTGGTGAACATGTTTCTAATAGATATGATACATTCATAGACTTTGACAAACCATAATTGTATGGCTTAATAGAACCAGGTACGTGGTAAGGCAGGCTCCTCAACTATTCTTCCTCTGGATGTGTTCTCCACTATCTCAGGCCTATTAGATGATGGGAAAATTTTTTCAAGTTCTCTTTAAAACACAGTTGGATTGGAATTTTACTAAATCAATAAGTACGCATAAATGTCAAGGATAGTGGATAGTTGTGCTTTTCATAAACATGAAATTTATTTCCATCTAATTAATTCTTTTAATATATTGGCAGTTTTACCTGTAGAGGATTTGTGCATTCTTTGTTAGATTTATTCCTGAATATTTGATCTTTTCTGATATTCTTATAAGTAATAATTCTCTTTAATAATATTTTATGGATGTTTATTACTGACGGTTAAATATACAATTGGCTTTTGTATAATAAAAACAAACCAAGTTTCTTGAAAAACTTTTATTATCTTTACCAATATATCTATAAATTTGTGCTTTCTATTGTCTGTAAAATTTAATGGTTCTATTTCTTCCTTTCCAATCCTCATGTATCTAATTTCTTTTTCTGGTTTTATTGCACAGGATAGCACCTCCAATACAATATGAAATAGAAGAGATGGACAGTCTTTTGTCACAGTATTAAAGGTAATATTTCTAATGTTTTCCTATTTACCATAACCTTTGTGCTCTAGAATTATAGATATTCTTTATCAGATTATGGAAGGTACCTTCTCTTCCTAATTTTCCAAGAGCTATTATTATAAATAATTGTTAAAATGTTTCAAGATTCTTTCTTATCATTTGAGATGGTAACTTATTTCCCTCTCTTTTTCTGTTAGGGTGGTGAATTTTACTTATAAATTTTCTAATATGAAACAGTCTTCACATGTCTTGGTTAAATGTGATTGATTTTGTCATGTGTATTACGTTTGTATACAATCTTGGGTTTGTTTTGCTAATGTTATGTTGAGGATTTGATTTTGCTGTCTTCATTTGTGAGTAAAATTAACTTGCTTTTTTTTGGTAAAGTTCTTGTAATGTCTATGTCTGGTTTTGATATCAAGATTTTGATGACTTCTAGAACAATTTGGGAAGTATTCATTCTTTTTCCTATTCACCGAAAAAGTTAGTACATAAATGGAATGGTATATATGTTTTAAAGCTTAGCATGCTTTCGGATAACCAAAACCTCATTGTCTTTAATAGTTATAAGTATATATGTACCTTTTATTACTCCTAGACTCATTCTTGATAAGTTACAGTTTTTCTAGACATTCATTTGACTTAAGTTTTCAAAATTATTAGCATATAGGTGTTGATTTTATTCTCTTATTATATGTATAATGTCAATTAATCTGTAGTTATTTTCTCTCTTTTAGCTATACTATATTATTATGTACTTACGATTTTGCTCTTTTTTCTCTTAATCAAACTATGGGATTAATTTTATTAGCTGAAGAGCCAGATTAGGAAGTGGCTAACATGGTGTGATTCACCAAAGTTTGCTGAAATAAATATCCATTCATTCACTAAGTATTTTTGGGTCTATATTAAGTATTAGTGAGGCATGGACTGTTTGAATGCTGCAGTAGCTGAGGTTGACATCATTTTAAACTATACAATATTATCTGGTATTTATTTCTAAAAAGGGACCACATCAAGTTACTATAAATCCTTTATATCGCCTTATAAAATTCTATTAGATCAGTGCCTCTCAAATTTTAGTGTGCATGTAAGTCACCTGGGAACCCTGCTAAAACGCAGATTTTGATTCAGTAGAACTGAGGGGTGAGAACCAAGATTCTGCATTTCTCAGATAATCCTTTCGTAGTAAGTTCACAGACAGAGTGAGTAGCAAATTATTAGATGGCCTGTACACAGCATGATGAGATACAAGAGCTGTAAAAGAGCACCTGGATATAAAGAACTTCCTCAAGAGAGTGGTCCTACATGGAGGCCTGTGGGGGATCAATTTGCAGGATACTAAAACCATAAAGAGACATTAAAAAAAAAAATTCTAAGAACAAAAGTGGATGAGAAGGCAAAGAATAAATTTTATCTAATTTTAATTTTTCTCAGGAACAGGCCTAATTAGTGTCATATTTAGACCAGGGGAACATAAACTTCTGGCCTGGGGGCTGTACTTTAAGTTTCTTTCTTTCTTTTTATTTTTGAGGGCATTGTCACTGGCCCTCATATGTGGGACCCGAACTGAGGCGGCCGGCCACCCAAGCCAGAGCTTAACCACCGCACTACTCAGCCAGCCCAGGGGGCTGTACTTTAGATATGTCTATGTGGCCCTTCTCTGGCCATGACTCTTCCCATGGAGTGAGAAGACCATAAGATCAAGGAGATGTGCGCCCTGAAACCCATGCCCCACTCTCTAGACCATGTGCATACTCCTCTCCCCAAAAACCCTTGATCCACCTCTGAGACCTACATAAGCACCATTCTTAGAGTGCCCTCCCCAGGGCAAACCATACCCCTGAGGTGAAACAGCCAAAGAAAGGAAAACTGTTTAGCTGTTGGGGGAATTGAAGAGGAGGAGAATGCTTGGTTCATCCAAATGGTTGGAACGCCTTGTAGTGTGGGACCAAGGGACTTAGTGTGAAAAGAAGGGGAAGTAAGCTACAGTCCTTCACTTACACTCTTGCCCCCTTGCCCTGTGCCCCACAAATGTTGAAGACAGACCTGGATGTGTGTGGGAATGTTCAGTGTTTCTGATTGCTTTGGTTTTGTTTGGTATCTGTGGGACTACTGTAGAAACAACCGGAATCCAGATAGGCCTCCATGTTTAGTTTCTGAAAGTATCCTTTGTCCCAAAATATCTCCTCTATTACATCTGAAACACCTTAGTATAAATCAGTATCTATAAATTCAAGTATGAGGATTAGAAATATTTATGGTGGGAGCATCAGAGGGTCCTGAAGGTGGAGGATGGATCCGTAAAAACTTTGGGAACACAGGGAGAATATAGGCAAGGGATTTGTCTTATTTGCTTTGAATGCTGAATGTCAAGGCCAGAGTTTGGTGCACAGTCTATATATAATACAATAAACATTGATGATCTTTTGATGAATGAATGGGTGAGAAAGGAACTCCTAAACTTATTTTCTTGGCTTTTCTCTCACCCTCCTACCTTCCACACCCCACATCAAACCAAAGTTCAGCTTTGACAGCACCAGTTGAGGGGGAAGCTCTTCTATAAATATTTAGTCTGACTTCCTGTGGCCCGGAAGGTAATGGTAAGACCCCCTAGTCTGGTAAATAGAGTGAGAGGATTTTTAAGACCATGGGACTTAAATAAGGGAACAAATTCTACCCCTGGCTCTTCCTCAAACTAGGTGTAAGACTTTGGCAAGTCCTTAGATTTCACTTTCTTTAGTTACAAAATAAGGACTATAGTAACTGATCTCTATACTTAGATAAAATGATTAGAAAAAAATGCTTTAAGACAATATAGTGCCATAAACATATTAGATTTAGTTTTAATTATATTTAGTACAAACATAAACTACTTAGTTGCTCTGTGTCTATATTTGGACAGGATATTTCACATGACACTAAATCCTGACATGATATTGTACATGATGCCTCATAGACTCAAATAAGAACTATAAACTCCCTTGAATTTCTTCTGATTGGATTTATTTAACATAGTACCATATGGATAAAGGGAACAAAGTCTGCACATTTACTAACTTGTGGATCGCTTTTGAATGGAGAGTAAGCTTAGAAAGTATCTAGTTGTGAATGAAGTTCAGTCAACCCAGTCCTAGGGAGATCACCATTATAGAAAGGCACATTTTGTTTCTCAGTACAAGTTCATACATTTTATAATGCTTCTATTTTTAGTGGATATGTTGAGTTTCTCCCCAATTGACTAAATCATATTAGTGTGGTTTTGCAGAGAATACTGCAAAAAATATCAGGGACTTGAATTTAAATTCTATCCCTTTTACCAATTTCTCAATCTTAGCTAAGGCAAATTCCTTCTTTGTATTTTTATTTTGCCTTCAGCAACATAAGACTTATAATAAAACCTGCCATATTTTCCCATAGGGCTGTTGCAAGAAAGAGAGAGAGAGAGAGAGAGAGAGAGAGAGAGAGAGAGAGAGAGAGAGAGAGGAAGGATGGGGTGTGGTAGAGGACAGCGACAGAGAGACAGAGCAAGAGAGAGAGACAATAAGTATGCCTTGGAAAGTGCAAGTTCCCGAACCAAGGCTAGCCATCAGTATTATTATATTAACCATCTTCCATGTTCTAGTCTCAGTGATCATTTCGCTGTACATGCTTTCATCTGGCTTCTCTTATGTCAGTGGTCCACAGGATCAAATGATTGACTGAGGTTAAGAGTGGCTCTGGAAGAAAGCAAGGATGGTAGGTACAGGGCTGATCTGATTATTATTACCTGGCTGTATGTATCAAATTAACTGGGGCTTAACTGGACCAAGTTCACCTGATCTTTGGGAAATCAGCATGTTACTGTAACCTGCATGGATTCCTTCGTAGTTTCGTCCTACGTAAGGAATAGTGCCAGCTGAAACTATGGTTTGTATAATAACCATAGCCAAATTTAAGCACTTCATGATTTTGAGTAAAACATTTAATAGATTTGATCGGCAACAATACCATCTGAGAATAACAAATGCCAAAACTATGAATAGGTACAAACTTTTAGCTAGAAAGCCTGCTATTGATTCTGTTTTTCTGCTACAAATATTTAATTATATACAGTCTCAAACAGCATTTGGGATAGAAATTTGGATGGTTGTGTGATGTATTTCCAACAATCATATCCAGAACTAAATATTTGGGTGAGTTCAATGAATGTCTTCGTGCACACACATGCACACACATGCACACACACACACACACAAATACACATGTGGCTATGTCTATAAATAGACAGCAAACTCACATATATTTACACTTAGATATTTACATATATCTTAGACATCTTCCTATCATAGTATTTTTTTTTTCTCCTTGACACCCTTCTCTCCAGAAAATATTTGGGTTTCTACAGTGACAAAATTACAAAGACTGACGGAGAATCTAAAACCTCTAGTTTCTCATTCCCTGCCCTCAGCCTACCAGCTTAGCTAGGAAACACAACCAACAGTGGTGACCCGGGATCCAAAGGAAGACTCCCATGGTCTTTTGTATCTTTCTCTTCTATTTTACATGCTAATTGTGCTCTTTCTTTGGCTGGATTATTTGGAAACTCAGATTTAGGGGTGAACATTATTATTACTGCATTAAGCCTTGACTCTCACATTTCTCTGTCTTTTTACTTTAATGGTAATTTAAAAGACATTTGTGGAGTTCGACAAAGCATTGATGACTCCCCATAAGAATAATGTGCACATTCAAATGGAGCCTGGCCTCCCAATAAATCTGAATCCAGGCTGTTGGGACATGCCTGGTTATTTTGTCTGGATTTGCTGCAGAACACTGCCATCAAGTGTGAACATGAAGAGGTGATTTCCGGAAGTAGTTTCAGTGTAGACAGGGTGGTTGGTAGAGGAGTCTGTGACCCCCACATTTATTTTTTCAATTTTGTGACAAGTTTTCAGCAAATATCAAATTTCTTTTAAAACTTTGCTGAGAATCTCTCATCTATAACTCTTTTAACCTTAATAGCAAAGAAGAAATATGTCACATTAATGACAGGAAAGACATATAGTCTATAATAGCTGTGGTGTTTTCTTTTAGGCTTCGAAGCAAGGAATAAACACACATGAATGACCATTTAGAGCCTTTCATGAGTCTACCAAATTATTCTGCTCAATTTTGTATTATAAAGAAACCTTTCACTTCCTGGTTTCTCAGCTAAACTTGGAATAATTAAAAAAGAAACAAGCAAACTAACAAAACTTCTCTGTATTGTTTTTAAGCAAATAATATATATATATTATTTATATATATATTTTATATTTATATATATAATATATATATATTTATATATATAATATATATAAATATTTATATATTATATATATAAATATAAAATATATATATATATATATATATATATATATATATATATATATATATATATATATATATATAAATCTGCATTAGCTTCCAAAATGTGCTGAGTACATTGCCTGGCACAGCGTAAACACTATATGTTGAATGAATGTAAAATTATGCAGTAAAACTCAGGCTGTCTTTCAAAATGCAGCAAAGATAACCCCTCCAGCACAGCATCTTCCCAACGATACATACTGTACTCTCCTCACAAAAAAAATGTTGTACTTCAACTAATATTGAAAGATCAACAAAATCTCTGTTTTCTTAAACCTCAGACTTCAAAAATATACCATTTCTTTTACCTACTATATTCTGTAGTACTAGATTTACCAGGAATGAACATGCCTTAGAAATATGCCTTACAATTCTACTCATTCTCCCACACCTAACTCAAAAATTTCTTTGTACTGAATCTGAATTAATTCTTCCCATCTCTGATCACCTCTGGCACAGAGTCTAAATCTCACATCTGAAAGGCATATCGATCCTTATAAATGTCAATGAATACATCTTCTACAAGATTAAAAGCTTTGGAGGACAATGTTTATGTTTCACACTTTAATTGGTCAAGACCAAAACATCTCCCATTGGCTGTCCAGGAGAGATGCTTGTGACCCAGACAAGGGCAGCCCCATCCAGTTTACCCAGGAGGCTACACCTGTCTTTCAAGGGTGTAAAACATTCAAATTCCACTAATTTTAAGCAGGATATCCCAGAAACGTAGGGGTCTGGTGATGATGTGGAAAGGATAGTATGACTGAAATCCATACCAGATCTCTCCCTGGACCAAGACCAAACATTTCTCTTGTTATATTATTGGGATAGGAGTCATGTTATATAATACCTTTAAAAATATGGAGAGATTTTGAGCTCAGAGAAAATAATTCTATGCAATTGGCATGAGGCATATTGGGGCATTAATTAACATACCATATGACCAGTCTCATCTACCGTTTGCATGTGGTCAAAAGTTGGAAGTTTGTAAAGTTCATTTGAGTTCCAGTCTTGAATTCTAAGGACTTTTAATGAAAGGAATACAAAGCTTTATCACCATTTCTCAGAGACAGAAGGACAATCTCGGCTTGGATCACACTGGCATGGGGCCATAAAGACAGGCTCTGTGCTAAGTACTTCACATACGTCAGTCCTCTGCTACCCCACAGTGTGATAGGTAGGTAAAATTATTCACAACTTATACCAGTATGTGAGAAAACTGAGGTCAAAAAGTTTCAGCCACTAGCTCAAGTATGCAATTCAGTGTTAGAATAGCCATGATTTGAAGCCAGGCCTCTCTGATTCTGCTCCTTATACTTTAACAATTTTATAATCAATATAATATAATATAATATAATATAATATAATATAATATAATATAATATAAATAATATATTATGATAATGTAATGTAATAATCACTAAGGTGATCGAGTTATTTGGTTAGGTTTGGGTCAGGGTGACCACTGCTAAAAATTGAGCCTTGGTTTTGGACAGCGTAGGTGGGTGACTACAATGTTGCCGCAGGGATATGGGGGCAGTTCTAGGAATGTAATTGATAATGTTGTGAAGAGACTATTATGTTAAGTGAAATAAGTCAGTTGGAGACAGACAAGAACCACATGATTTCACTTATATGTGGAATCTGAAAAACTGAATGAACAATCAAAGTAAACAGACTCATATATATAGAGGAAAAACTGAGGGTTGCTAGTTGAGAGAGGGTGGGGATAAGGGAAAGGGGAAGGGATTAGACAGCATAAATAGACAACTGCAATATTGCCACAGGAATATGAAACACAGTTCGGGGAATATAATAATGTTGTAAATATTTTGTGGTGTGTCAGATAGTCACATGTCTTGTTATGGAGACCACTTCATTGATAGAGCAGAGGCTTGATCACTGCACTGTACACCTGAAGCTGATGTTGTATAATATTGTATGCCAACTGTAACTGAATATATAGATAGTCACGGGATGTGGAGTATACTGTAGAAGGGAGTCAAAGGAATTGTAATAGATATGTATGATATGGGGGGAGTGGGGTGGCGAACTGGGGGAGGGGGTTGTCACTTTGGGGGTTAAAGTGTATAACTATTGCATTGTGTTGTACACCTGAAACTAATAGAAAAAAAATTGAGCCTTGGTTTGGGTGCAGAATTTGCTGACAGTTTCTCATTTTCTTTCATTGGTGTAAAATGCATATATATATATATATATATATATATATATATATATATATATATACTCATATTGCTCCTGAAATCCAAATCTTGTATTCCTTTTAAAATATGCCTCAAAATTTCCTCCTACAAAGTATCTTTACTAACTAATCTTTGATCATTCTGATTATTCTGATGCTTCATATTTCATCAATGCTCAGATTATCAATTTATATTTACATTTTTCATATGCATTTAAAAATGTTCCTTAGTTGGTTCTGGATGTCTGCCTAACTCCATTTCAAGTTCCTTGGGTAATGAAAATGAGTCTCATGGAAATTTCCATTCACTATTCATTCCTACCTAGAACATAACACCACACTGACTCATAGAGTTGGTATTGGAGAGGTTAACTAATATTTACTGCACTAATTAATATTCAAGTCCAGATAACTGAGAATATTTTATGAGTAAAAGAAATTATCTCAAAACTCTTGAGTTCTGAGACACATAGTCCTTCTAATAAACTACATTTAGATAAATATTAGAATTTTCTCGTACCAAAGAAAAATAGTTCGCCATGTAGGGATTATAATATCAGAAAAATTTGTATCTATGTGCTGCTGATTTGGAAGATAAGAAACTGTCAAAAACTGGCATTAGTATATAAGTAATTAGTGTTCACTTCCAATATATCTGAGACATTTAGCAAGCAGTTTGCAATAGGAAAAGAATGGTTCTGGGAATAAGGAATTAGTTTGCATTTCTGTTTTCTCACTGTCAAGGTGAAATGTGGGGTATACTTTTAAATCTCTTGACCCAGGCTCCCTTACCTGTAGAATAAAGATGTCATAGGTGCCCAACTCATTTCATGGGTGATAAAAATTAAATGCAATACAAGAGGAAGAGAATTAAAAGTTCAGTGCCAACATAAAGGATTTCTAACTCTGAAAAGCACACATTTGAGAGAAAGAATAGCAGGCTTTGTTCTCCTTCTGGGCTATGCATGCAGTCTTGTCACTCAGCAGTTGGTCTGGGTTGTGGCTTAGCTATTTTAAAGGAATCTCAGTCCATACCACTGCCAGTGCACTCTTCACTGATTAAGTGGCTCTTGAGCTCTGTGGGCTGAGAATTGCTGTTCCATTGTAGTCTATCAGTAGTCTAGCAGGCATCTAAAAAAAAAAAAAATGTTGGCAGCACAGATTTCCATAGATAGGCTAAGTGGAAAAGGTTTGGAAAATGACAAGATAATCATTTAAGGGATGTTTAGAAATGTCATTTTGTCCATTACAAGCAATGCCGTGATTCATTTTCAACGTAACTATGCATGTCTTGTGTGTGTGTGTGTGTGTGTTTAATTAGCATAGTCTTTTATAATGTGCTAATAAAATTGAGTCCTGCTGGTGGGATTACTCCCTAGAATTAACATCTGTCCTGCAGAATCAATGTGATTTGGGGGATGAGATATAAAACTTTATAGTAACTGCAGCTTCCGACTAGCTTTAGGGCTATGTGAGCCATGAACTAAAAAGTCACTTCTTGCCATGAAGGAGCAAAGTCTCAAATAAATCATCCTCACCCTCTACCTGCTGGTTAGTGCTGGCTGGGGATTTCCGTAACAATACAGAATGAGTGAGCAGTAGCCACCAGTGGACAACACTTATAAAGCCATTTTTTCCCTGCTGCAAACCTATTTTCCTAGATTACAAAAGAGCAGCACACTGAGTTCTATTCACTATCCTGAGAGATTAGAACGAGATACTGTATGTATCTAGTGGCATCTATGAGACATAACATTATTTCACTCTTCTAAATTTCTTTAACATTAACCATCCATCCCACTCACTTGAGATGTAACAAATACTCCATTTAGTATTATTAATGTTTGTGGTACATAGTCTATGACCTCTGTATTATAGGCTTCTAAAGTGAAAGTTCTATGCTTCATAATTCTTTTGGTATCACACCGTGCTTTACAATATCTTGCTCATTCTACGTGTACTAAATATTTTCATGATGACGATGATGAATATTGCACTGTTTTCTTAATATTTCTTAAATTCTGCCTCTACCCTCAATGCTTATTATCATTACCCTAGTTCTTATTTTGTTTATTTCTTCATTTCTTCCTTGAAAACCGATGTGACTTAGATTGCGTAATCTTAGTGAAAGCTCAAATGACTAACAGTTGAAAATAGAAATGATTAGTATTTAATTTGGTTGCATCAGATATTTTGATCATCTGATCACCCAAATCAGATTGGCCATATGACTAATTCCATCATCTTGACAACTTAGGCCTTTAAAATGACTCATCTTGGATTTCTGACTTCTAGGATACTGAATAAATAATCATGACTGCTGGATTAGGGAATGGTGTGAGCTCAGGCTTTCTTTTATCATTTAAGGCAAGTGTATCTGACAAAACCAAATAGGAAATTTGAGATAATCCAGTGATTCTGTATGGTGGGCTGGAGAAAGGGAGAAAAAATTATGCATAATAATTTTAATTTCCTTTCATCTTTTAAAAGTATCTTCAAAAATATTGTAGTTAAAGCCCCATTCCTATTACTGTGACCTATGTCAGACACGTGGAGAAACTGGAGCCCAGAGAAGATATACGGTTTTTTAAAATTTGTAGCTAATGATTAGAAGAATGGCTAAGACTAGAATTTGGGGCCTAGATGATTCCAATAGCACCACACCTCGTCTGACACATCAATCATGAGGCCATAGGAATGAAGATATTTCTAAATTATTGTGGTAGGATTCCTGTCTTTTCAACCGCATTGCTGATTTAGTCCTTGTCCTAATCTTTCTGAGCAAGGGTAAAAAAGAGGGTTGGGTTAGTTTCCTCTCTTCCAAAACGATTTTCTAAAATTTTGACATCTGCCAAAGGTTTGGACTCAAAAGGGACTGTTAAAAAGCTCTAAACTTTAATTTCAAAATTTCTTTGAAACTTAACTATGACATGATTCCTCAGGAGTCCTAGCCACCTGCCAAGTTTGAAGTGTTTTTGTTCAGCTGTTTTTAACTTACTGCTGAGAAAGTTATTAATTTTAATAAGATGAAAAATTGTATTTTTTTCCATTGGTCTATCACTCCAAAACAACAAAATGGGTTTTCTACATGAAAAAGTTAACTAAAAAGCAAATATAAAATACAGCAGGATTATTGTTTGGAGAGAATATATATAATTTCATTTGGAAAAGTGTCAATACTAATGTGAGGCAAAACACATTGGTCCAAGAATATACCTAGCCCCATATTTGGTACTATAATGTAGGAAGATATTGTCCATTTGTTTTGGGGGGACACTCGGGCTGATCATTAGTATAATTATATTCTTGAGTAAGATATTTTAAATCAAAAGAGTAAAACATCCAAATAACTGCATCATTAAAAAAATAATAACTCATATATAGTCATTATCTATATATGTTAGGAAGTATGTAGCAAAGAAAATACCCACTAACCCAAACTATTGTTGTTTATTAAGTGACCTTAAGAATTGAAACCAGTATTTGTGAACCTGCATAAACCATCTGGCTATTGAGATGGACAACACGTTAATAATGTTAATAAATAGTTGTCCCTCCTTCTTATCAGTTTGTTTTTTAATTTTCTGAAAGAATAGCCAATCTCAATCTTGCTGATTAGATTGACATAATTGTTAAGGCAGCAAAATTTGATCACATAAGCCTGTAGCTATGATCTCAGTTGAAACCACAGGCTATGTAGGTACTGAAGGCTGTCAAAATACCCAAAGAGAGAACAAAATGCTTGAGTAAGCATTTTGCTTTCTTGTCCCATCCCTCAACACATTTAAGCCATTTGGTACATGGAGACACTGCCATCGTGTTAGACAATTGAGTAATTGTGCTTGACACTTGTTGGAACGCTCTCTTGTCCTAAAAAAAGGCTGAAGCTTTCTGGAGTCATGAGTCACCTTTTTGCTTATCCTCTGAAAACTTGTTCATGCCCTACCTCTTATTCAACAGAATAGAATGTTATGGCATGACTGACTGCCTCCTACATTATCACAAATAAGTTGCAAATCACAGACACTTCCCGAGAAAGCGAGAGACATTTATTTTGCAATAATGTGGTGATTTTTGCCTCTATTATTCAAGATGATTGATGTAGATGTAATCATTCTGTCTCTTAGATATTGGTAAAATAAAGTGACAGTTGTTGGCTGTGCAATACGGGACCATCTGCACCGGGATGCTTGGAGGAATTGAAAGGTTGGCATTTTCACAGCATGAGATAAAGCATCACAATTATTTAGTTTATGAAGGCTACGTCTATATCAGAAATCTCAGATCTAATATTTTACTTCAACTCCTGAATTATGTAGATTGCTTACAAGAATATTTTAAAAATTAATTAAAAAAAAACAGTCAAGAGACATATTCATGAGATTCCAAGTGTTTTCATTTTCATGTGTGCTTAGAATGCCCAGACTAGAATTACTTCTCCCCTCATGTCCATCCATCTAATTGCTATGCCACGCTTTTAGATTTGGGTTAAAGCCTATCTCCCCTAGAACAACCTGAGCTAGAATTGGGACAGTCTGTAATAGTCTTACTGTCTCATCTTCTTACTCAACAGAGAAACATGTAATAAATAGACACATACTTATGCCAAGGACTATGCTAGATGATCAGAATCAAACATGAGGTAAGACATTACCATGCTTTCCAGAAAGACATCATAATAAAATAATAATAATAATAATAATAATAATAATAATAATAAAATCCATATCACAATAATTATAGAATGAACATTGTGTTTCTCCCTGGATTTCTCCCTGAGTACACACAATGGGAGTTTTTACCAATACTCTTTTTCTCTCTAGCAATATTAGAGGAGGAATTGCCTTCCTCGTATCTGCCCTTCAGTTCCTGACCACAGGGAGAAGTCACTAATTCAGATGGGAGTCTGTCATGCTTTAATTCTTGATCAGAGCCACGTGAGGTATCAAATAACACAGCTCCTACTTGACCTTTGTGCTCACTTTCTTTGTCTCTTCCTCTCTCTCTCTCTCTCTCTCTCTCTCTCTCTCTCTCTCTCTCTCTCTCTCTCTCTCTCTCTCTCTCTCCTTTCCTTTTCCTTCCTGCCATGACAGCTTGTTTCCATTTCTGCCATTTTATTTTTAGAGTCTATGACTTGATTTTTAAATACTGCTATTTGTGACAACATGGATGGATTTAAGAATATCATGCTAAGCAAAATAAATCAGATGGAAGAAAACAAGAACCATATGATTTCACTCATATGTGGGATATAAAATAGAAAGCAACAAACAAAACTCACAGACATAGACAACAGTATGGTGGTTACCAGAGGGGAATGGAGGGGGTGAGCGGAGGATGAAGTGTGTAAAGGGGATCAAACACATGGTGATGTAAGGAGACTTGACTTTAGATGGTGAACACACAATGCAATATGCAGATCATGTATTATAGAATTGTACACTTGAAACATATAATCTTATTAACCAATGTCACCCTAATACATATAATAAAGTAAAAAAGAAAAAAATAATATTGTAACAGTAGATGGTTAAGATCAGAGAACACTACAAAGAGGGAATTTTATCCAGTAATAATGTTTCTCTTGCAAAGAAGTTGTAGTATTATTTAGAAAATTATCTTTTGCAGATATAAAATGAATACAAAATATCTTATCAGTTATAAGTGCATTTGAGAAGCGACATGAAGCAGGCATCATTTAGCAGACATAAGATGTGAAGAGGAGCAGAAATGAAAGGAAGATTTTGAACAGGCAGAAAGGAAACAAATTTAGGACAAGGGTAATAAGAGAAACAGTTATATAGTCAGGATAAAGTAAATTGTGTTCTTTATTAAAATGAAGAACTATACTGCTTCAGGGTAATTGTTTTTAACATTGTTATTTCACATTAATCATCATTAACATATATCCACATTTATGCAAATTGAAGGGTTAAGGTAAATTATTTTCATTACTTCATATTTTTGGCTCTCTCAGAAAAATATAGTTCTTTAATAGGGTCATATATCTGTCACTCATCTCTTCTATAACCCTCTTTCATTTCAAATAGAGATATTCAAGTACTTGAAACCTCAAACTTGCAACTTATTGCCTTTCCCTTACCCTGAAGACTGAAATGCTGCCCTAAAAGAAATATTAATTTGTTTGTTCACTTAAACAAAGGAAATTCTTTCTCTTCTACTCACGCACATTTTAGCCTTACTTTTCCCCTCTTGCGGCCTCCTTTGAATGTAATTCAGAATGTATCTTTTAAAAATGAAATTTAATTTTAAAAGAAACTTGTTTTTTCTTTTTTCAATACCTCTTTTCCTCATTTCCCTGATGCCATGAACATTTTTAATGTGTTCAAAGTCAGAATCTGAGGGGTACCAGTTACTATCCTAACATTTAGAAATATCAGGGTGAGGTTTCCCTGGAAACCACATGCACATAAAAACCATGCAGAGCAGACTTGGTTTAATTTCTGGTTATATTTTCTATTGAAGAGAGACATCACCCTGGCTTGCATTTGTTTTGGAGGTGAGATTCAGGGCAGAAAGAGGTGGAGGTCATTGTACTGGATTTTAACATCTAGCAGATTCATCTACATAAAAGTCTGAAAATAAAGTGAAAGAAAACCCAGTCTTGCCTTCTTCCTATGGGAAGAAGAATGACAGGTGACAGCATGGAAGGATGTCCTTGGTGGCCTCTCTATCAGAGGTGAAGAAGGAGAGAAGGGTGCTTTCTAGACGAGAGAAGAAAAGGTTAATTTTCTGCAATGTACATCAAGGTGGTCAATTTGGAAGAAGGTGCCCACCAAGCATCTTTTACTGCTGAGAGAATGGAAGAAGCACTCTTTATATCATATTGATTTTCCATGAAGGCACTGTAATAATCAGAAGATAATAATGTCTTTCCATTAACTCATGTGTATTAAAAATATAGGCTTATTGCCCTGTAACTTCTTAGTTTTGCTATGTGATGACAAGTCTTTAAACAGGTCCATTTTGTCTTGTCTGAATTTCTCATCACAGTCTACGATTCTGTATTATACTTTAAACAGATGTTTAGTACAATTGATCAGTTACTATGGGCTTTCATTTAAAAGTGGGACCAATTTTTCTTTCATGCATAAAAGTCTTGGGCCTCACTCAAATGGATATATTTTTTAAATGAATCTGGTAACATGAAAATGCATTAAATTATGAGGTATACACAGTCTTTTGCAGAAACTTAGAATATAGATTAACTTTCCTTACTGTAAAACAATAGTCTTTTTTTAAAAAGCAAGAAAATACCAGTCTTTACCTTTAAGGAATCCTAAGTATTTGGCAGGGGGAAAGTGTACATTAAAAAAAAAAAAACATGGGGATAGGTGTCATCTCCAGTCTGAAAGTAGCCAATATTTCTGCTTTCCCCAAATTACAAAAGACTCTCCCTGTAAAACTGTGGGAGAGAGAAGAACCAATTACTCTCATCTTCTATATACTTATCTACAGAGCAGACACCAGGTCCCATCTTAAGCTCCTGCTTCTGCTGGTCCAAAATATGGCCATTTGCTAGCAGGTTGGAAAGGAGAGAGTAACAGTCAGATGACAAAGGGACACTATTCAGATTGACCCATTGTTAGTGTGATCCTTGTTATAAGAATTAGGTCATCTTTGCTTCCACTCAAGTTAACCAATTTAACCCCTTATCTACTTAATTGTTTCTAGGCCTTTTTGTTCAACCATATGCTGGCCACACATTTATTATTTTATACTTCCCAATTTATTTAGTTTTAATATTTAATAAAAATAAGACCACACCAATTAGTCATGCAACTTCCTTAAAGGATATGAGGTTAAGTGTTGGAAGCCAAACCCCCCCCCCCCTTTTTTTTCTCCAGTTTTATAAATGGGGAGAGAGAGTACTAGGGTTGTTAAATAATTTACCCAGAGTTCTGCAGTCACTTGGGGATGTTGTGACTCAATAGGTCATAAGTCTCCCAATCAGCTATATAATTATCATGAAAGAAATTTGTAAACAATGAGTAATGGAAACTTGAGATCTTATATACTCTTATTTAACATTGAGTTACCTGTACACAATGTATTCGGTAGTGGAACCCTCCTCTTAGCCTTTATTGGAAGAGGGATTGTTTAACTGTCATTAATTTTTGCCTCTGTGAAAAATCATCCAAAAGTTAGAGGGATTTGAGTGGCTAGGAAACAGCACTATGGGATCATAATTGAAGAAGTCAACACTGGATTTGAACTCATTTCTTTCCTGGATGATATTTTTTCAGAAGAATGAAAAAACCCCAGATTAAATTTAAATTCAACATTTGTAGTATAATTTGATTTTCCATATATCCTAGGTATGTATTTCTCATAACAACCCACAGTTTCAGCAGAGGAAGCTGAAAAGCATGATGGGCTGCAAATGTATAGCTATGAATCATTGAGACTTCCATTGTATCAGCATGATGGAAGTCTATTAGGTTTTATAAAGGCATCAGAAGTATGGATGAAAAAGGGGCCATATCCTAAATCTGACAAGCTCTGGGAGGCACTCATGGCGGGGCCTACAAATCCACAGACCAAAGTGGTGGTCTGAATATAAAAGTTCCTAACTAAAAGCAGGTCATGGAGGGTTGTCACATCCTAAGCCTGTAGCTCCTTTGACAAAGGTCAATTTTTACCTTGGAAATATTCTGTTGTTTTTCTGCACCTAAGGTGACAGAGTAATCTTATTTTCCAGACCTTGGAAGGCATAGCCACTACCACCAGAGCAGGAGAACACAATGTTATCTTATTGCCCACATACCATCTCCATGTAAATGAAGTATGTATTTCTCTGACCTGCTTTCGATCCAATCGCAGAGGTTTCCCCGCTTTGCTTTCTCCCACCTCCCTAAATCTACCACCAATGAATTTCACGTAACCCTCCATATGTCTCCTCCTTTGATTCTAATATATGAAAAAACTGAAAATTGCCATTCCCTGGAACGTTTTCTCAATCCTTTGAGATTTTGCTTCCTGGCATATGTCATCAATTTGTGTCAAATAAGCTCTCCTAAGATTTTTCCTAGGCTGGTCATTTTTACATCGAAAAAAGTAAGAAGGAAACAAACAATAATAAGCCTGTGCTGGACATCTTGTTTTCTGTTTATCACCTAAAGAGCAGTCTCAAGATGTTTGGGAATTTTCTCCTTTAGTTGTCAGGTGTGCCCAATGAACCAGCCTTAAAACTCACTTTCCAGCTTCCTTTAAATCTGAGATGTAGCATTTGAGCTCTGTTCATTGGATGTTATCTCATAAGACCTTGTTTTGTGACTCAATAATCAGAGAAAACATGCACTGAGCAGAACCAGTTTTGGGTAAGACAGCTGTAGAGACTTGTGGTTTTCAGCGCCAGGAGCAACAGGTGATCTGCTGACAGCACCAGTATCCCCTTGGAGTCTGTACCCACCAGCAGTACCTACAAGGCCTTTGCTGGGGTCCATCCATAGGGAAGCTGAGTGTTGTTCCCAGCCTGGATTCCACGTGTGGCATTTTGACCTTTATATGCTAGTTAATATCCCTTAGTTTCTTTTCTAATTAAACCCTTTAAAATGGGTTTTGTGATTTTCAGTTAAGAACCCCGCCTGACTAGGCCCTTAGCAATGTGCCAGGCATTCTGCCAATTATTTCACACATTCAGCATGATTTGATTCATTACAAGCGTCCCGCTACATAGGAATGTTATACAGTGAAGCCCAGAGTGTTAAGGACTGTGTCCAAGATCATTCAGATTTTAAGTCAAGGAGCTGAGACTCAATCCAGATGGTCTCCTTCTAACCTCATAAAATGTAAGGCTGAGTTTCAGTTTCAAAAAGAAGAGGCATGGGTGGTATACACTGGAATATAAAATTAGAAAGTATTGGCCGGCTGAGTGGCTCAGTTGGTTAAGAGTTTGCTCAAGAGTCTGAGCTGAGCTCTGAGCCACTGTGGTTCGATGCCAGCCTGAGCTGAGTTGCCGTTGAGCTGCCAACAGGTGGCAGGATGGCTCAGCTAAAAAAAAATAAAAAATTAGGAAGTATTGATGAGCTCAGGAATCTGAACCCATATCCCTCATCAACTCACATCTCACCACTATCTAACATTAGTCAGCTAGTCTTATGAACAGGTATTGACCATCTCACATAGATTCCCACCTCTTAGACTATTTGAAAAAGTGTCCTTCTCTTGTTCAACTTCTTACACTTCCTGCTCCAGCTGTACTTTGCTTCTCACTCATCACTTGCTTTCTTAACTCCTATGGCATATGTGGTCTACATGCGACAATCAACTCGCATGTAGTCTGTGCTTCCTTACCCCCTTTGTTTTGGATTGGGTCAACCAATTATTATTATTTTTTTTTTGTAAAGGACCAGATAGTAAATATGGTATGCTTTGCAGACCTCATAGTATTGGTGGCAACCATTCAACTATTCAGTTGTAGGGAAAGCAGCCACAGACCACCAACAAATAAAGGAGCATGGCTATGTTCCCGTAAAACTTATTTACAAAAACAGGTGTTCACTGGATTTACTTTGCAGAGTCCTGCTATAGCCCAAGCCCAGTGATTCCCCAAATGTTAGCATGCCTCAGAATCACCTGAGGGCCTATTAACACACAGATCCTTGGATGCCACCCCAGAGCCTGGCAGGGTTGGAGAATTTACACTTCGAACAAGTTCCACTTCTCTCTACAATAAACGTGTGAGCTGTGCCTACAATAGAGAATGGGGGCAGTGAACACATGTTTATCGTTCTCTTTCTCATGAAACCTTTTATCAGATTTCTCAGGACGTCCCAGTGGATAGAACAGCCAGTTGACCTTAATGTTGGCCAACTTGATTAAACATTCAATCAGCTTTGCCTCTTTTCTTGTTTGTTCCCTCTGTCCCTTACTTCTGCTCCCTGGCATTACATGCCAAAATAATATGCTCATTTATAGGTCTTTGTTTCATGCCTGTGTAGAGAAGAACCCAGACTAATTAGTACCAAGAATGAGGTAGGAGATTAATTCATGACATACAGTATCCTATTTATTGATTTACCATTGTTGAATTGTGATAATGGACATGTGGGGTGTAAGGTATTGGATTATATGATAGCTGGGGTATTTACACAGTTTGGGGAAAACTTCAGTTATACAAATTATGAAGTTGTGAACTGCTTTGGAAAATGATAGAGTTGGTCAGCCAACTATCAACTGAAAGAATGCTATGAAACCAGTGTTTCTATTTCAGGGTTAGAGAGAACCTTTTTCCTTATGGCACCTGGTGAGACTGTGCATAAAATGAGTCCCAGTGTTTCAATAATTTTAAGTATAGCAGAGCTGCAAAAGAGACTTGGTGTACAATTTTGACAAGTTTCCTACGTCAAATTCAGAGACCGTAAAGGAGTCGGGCCATGAAACTAAGGAAGACAACAGATGGTAGCTGTGTCTGAAAGTCTTAAATCACTAAAGCTGCCTAAATCCTCTATGCTAACAGAAGCATCCCCCTTCCCTTGACAGAGGAGAATAGATTACTCTTGCTGAGTGACCCTGTAAACGCTCTCCTATGGTAGGTACCTCTCATGATAATGCTTGCTGACTGTCTCTTTCTTCCTATGTGCTTTTCATGTGAAATTACTGATCAAGGCTCATTATAACCAAAGCAGGAAATGGAGTTGCTGCTCTTTGAGGACATAGTTTACACATGAAATAAATGTAAAGTCTTGGCTAATATATATTAGTAGTAATTGGTAAACTATGTGTGGATGTGGATCTCTAGAGTCTTGTATTAGTTGGAGAAAAGGAGTAAATAGAAGGCTTGACATGTGCATATCCATCATTGTCTTGAGATTCAATATTGCAGCAAGATTTCCTGGTCTCAGTAGGTGGACCTTTGAAGCTGGGACAGGCTGACTCTGTTTATTCAGTACATGAAGTGAAGATGATACAGAAACTGCAGGGTCTAGTACAGAGGAAGTGGTCAGAAGATTCAGGGAAGTGAGCATGTTGTCATGAATTAATGAATACCTATTATTCTAATTATACAACAGGGACAGAGAGGATTCACTGTGATATTTCTGGTGCCTCCATTTTCAGTGATAATAGTTAAGGGCGATTGTAGCAACCAAGTCCCAAATAAAGCAAGGCAATTAAAGACCCATATGAAATTCAGATAGCCTTCCAAGCAAGCAACTGAGACCAGTTAAAATGTGAGAGAATGCTAGAATAATTGAGGGAAAAGGGAGATGATAAGTATCATTATAGCCTCAGGACTACGTTGCTACAGTGAGGCCTGTAGGTTATTCTTACTAACTCTCTTGTGTTACATTTTTGCAGAGTTTGTGACTGGCTACCATCTTGGATGTGACACTTTGCTCGATTGGATTCAGTGAAGGTTATTAACATATCTGAGTAGTAGAAGGGTTTGACCATTTTGGGCTCCTTTTGTGCACCTCTTCGAATCTTTTGGCTTTGACTTTTATTTCCGCTATTGTTTTCACAATAAGTCCCACATGGTCTTCAAACAGCCTCATAACAGGTGCAACCCCAAATCTCTCAAGTTCTCTTGTTTCTTGGCCCAGAGCTCCTCTTATTCTGTACCATAAGACACTTATAGGAGTACACTTACACATCTGTCCTCATGCATGAACACTCCAGGAATACAGTTATCTGGGGTGCATTTACAAGGACTCAGAGGGGATTCCAAGTCCATACCAGTATCTTCCACTGCCCATTCTGGCCTCTTGAGGAGAGCTACCACTGAGCTTTTCAGAGATGCCAGTTATGTCCATACCTATGCACTCTTTACTGCCTAAATTAAAGAAGTATCCTGGAACCCAGATATGCAAAGTTGCAATAGCCCATACAGCAACTTTTGGATTATAGAAGATGGGAGGTAATGAATAAATGTTCCTTTCCTCTTCCTCTGGAATGGAAAAATCTCAGACATATTTCTTAGGTTTTATGGATCCTGTGAGATGAAGCACTTGCCATTTGTGATGGTGGCTAACTCAGCAATGTACCCTCACATTGGCTTTTCCTTTTCCCCTGCTTGGCTCTACAGTTCATAATTTCTGTTTTCTATATCTAAAATTTTATTTTAGTGTCTGCTTTGAGAGGAACCTAGGCTGTGCAAATCAGAAAGGAGAATACCCACATTTCATCCTAGGATTGCAATGAATGAACGAATGAATGAATGTTTGATTACTTAGCCTAGCACTCATTAAATCTGGTGGAGGCTAGGAAGTTTCAATCTCTTGGATTCTTTAAAATGCCATAGATACCTTATTGAAGAAAATTGCTGACTGTGAAAGAAATCCCTACAGGGTAAAAGTACTAGAAAAGTCCTATGTCGTGTTTCCACATTACACACAAAAAGTCACAAATTCAGATGCAGTTGTGATGGTGCCACAATGCTGGCAATTCAGTGATACAATCAAGAAGATGTTTTAGGCTATATCATTTATCTTTGAAAATTTTAAATGTGTTAAAGCAAAGATGAATCCTTTGGTGCCTTTCCAATTAAGAGCCAAAGATAAAGCTTGATGGAATCATAATGTTGCATATTAGTAACTCTAATCATTATTCTAAACATGGTTTGCTTTTTGTCAATTATAGCTCCTTAGGGGGCAATCCAAACCACTGTGTAGAAAAGGCTCAGAAGAACAGTACAATTTAAAGTGCTAGAGTGGCTTTTATGTTGATTGAGTTTTTCATTTTAGATTTTTTCAAAACAAACAATTTTGACATTAGCTTTTTTAAAAAACTTTTCAAAATTAGAGCTTAAAGTATTCTAAAGACTCTTTGCAAATATATGACTTAATTACCAAGAGTAATAAGTAATAAAATGGCTTAGAGTCAAAGAATGTTAGGACTGAACTAGAGTCTTAACAATAGCCTAAATAGAGTCAAAGAATGTTAGGAGTAAACTAGAGTATTAACAATAGCCTAAATACATCTTATGTTGGCAGTTAAGTCAAGGCAAGGTCAGATAAAATAACTTGCCAGTCCTGAGACCAGAATCCAGGTCTCTTGACTGAAAGTCAGTGTCTTCCGTCTCTGAGGATTTGTTGTAAAATTGTATTTATTTTCTTTTTAAGGTTTTAATGGGGAATTGGGGGAGGGGAACAGCATTGGGGAATCAAGGAAGGGGAACAGACAAGTTGCTGTCCTTTCGTTCTTCAGTCTAATTGTGGAGGACGTTGCTTCACTTGCTCATGTTGGTATTATGATCATTGCGTTCTTCCAGGCTGAGGCAGATTGGTCACCTGCCATTGGATGGCCGCTCACAGTAGCTCACAGCAGCCCTCTGCAGCCCTACTACAGCCTACACCATCGCTGGTGACTCATGACAGCCCAGCTCCAGGTCGAACTATTGTTCACCATCTTAGCTGTAAAGGGCACAGCATCACTGGCCCATGTGGGATCCGAACTGGCGGCCCTGCTGCTCAAAGCTTGTGTTCCCAAGCCAACTCTTAACCAATGAGCCACTTGGCCAGCCCTACATTTATTTTCTTAGTTTTTCAAAATAATTCCTTTAGTTTTCCCTGTTTGTGCCTAATGAATAAAATATCAGAAAGTGGGAGTGAGAAAGGGTGCTGCCATGATCCTCAATGTGTTCTATGTGGAAATATATTTCAGATACCTTCCCATTGGCTAACACGGGCCTTAGGGAAGAACAGGCTTCTGGGAGACATCCTCTAGAGATAACCTTCCTGAGAGATACTCCAGATCTATTTGGGGAGATATTAGTGGCCATTCCAGGGCTGTTCCATGTCTGATTGATTTCCTCCACATAAATTAGCCTATTATTCGTCCCAATCTGTTGGATCTCATTCATTCAGCCCCCACTTCCACTTCACATTTTGGTCTATGAGGTCCTAGTGAGCATGTCTGAATGAATAACTTAGTACATAGGGAAACTTGTCCAGGGGAACCTATGTCCACCTATGTCCAGAGGAACTTAGAGGAAGCTTCAGTCCTCTTTCCCTAGGAAAAAGAATGCAAACATGCAGGTTCCATATCAATCAAGATAGGGTAGTATATTGAGATAACACACAACCCTGGAACCTAGTGATTTGATATAATGAAAGTTAATCTCCCATCTGTGCTATCTGTCCAGGTGGGTATGGGGGAAGGGAAGAAAGGCACCTCTGAGCATTTCAAGCTGACAGAGACTCCCAATCAATGTAAGCTTCTGTGATTGAGGAGGTTGTAAATGAGAATATGATGAAATGCACACAATGTGCTAAAGTTTTTTTCCAAGAAGTGGCATTCTGCTTGCTTCCCAAGGGGTAGGAGAGGAGAGGCAGAAGTATCTTATAACAGAAGTAATAACTATCCCAACTCCGTTATGATCCCTTACCCACCACCGCTCCCAGGAGAGGCTGTATCGACCACCTTAAACTCTTGTTCCACCTCCTATGAGCCATTGTTCTGAGCCTACTGTCTCTTTTCTAGCTTCTGTTTTCCCTCTGCCTTCTATTTCTTCTGGAATAATTTTCACTGGCACCCATATTCGGCATGCCTCTAGCACTCATTCTGTCTGGATTGGTTTGGTTGAATCTCTAGATGCCCCCTTTCGAAGTATAACTATGTCTAGCCCACAGGTCAACACCATATCACCCTTGAACTCACTCCAAAGCTCACCTAGAATCCCAGCTTATGTATAGCACGTCAGGTTTAAGATTGTACCACAGTGTCATTCTGGGGTAGATTGAGAAAGGCAGTAAAATGAGACTAGCCTGAAAAAGACCTGAAACATAACAATCATACAAAAGACATGACTAACTGAACTGCCTTGGGAACTAGGTTTAAGGTAATTCAAGGGGAACCAGAGGTACCAAGAAGGAAGAAATATTTAAAAGCTTAGCTTTATTGTCTGCCTACTTATATAAGGAATAAATATATATAAAATGTAGATATCAAGAAGCTATTCACTGAAAAAGAGATTTCTGGAAGAGTCTATTGATATTTTATATATATATATATAAAATATATATATATTATATATAAATATATATAATATATATTTATATATATTTATATATATATTTATATATTTATATTTAATTATATATTTATATTAAATATATATATATAATATATATTTAATATAAATATATATAATATATATAAATATATATATATATTAAATACTATTATGTAACAGGTAGTGGATTCATAAGATGAGATTAAAGGGTAACATTATAATTGGAAGCCATAGGAATTTGTTTTAACATACCACTCATAAGTAAGTTCTAGGCCTCACTATATTGGTTGGTAGGAAAAACACTAAACCCTGAGAATTTGGTTCCAGGCTCTGCTCAATCTCTAATTAGTGGGATAAACTTGGAAAAGTTAGTTTGCCTTTCTGGGCCTCATATTCCTCATCATGTATGTGAGATCATTGGACTAAATGATCTGAAAGTTTCCTTTCAGATCTAAATTAGAGAAGTCTTATCTTCTCAGAATTAAATCTACTGAAGTGGGTCTAAGGAGTAAAATAGCGGTAGAATCCTTCTTCAATTATTTTATTGACATTGTGGGTGTGGCTCCCCATCCTTTCTCTTATGTAACAGACAGCCCTGCTCAGACATTTTAGGTGTTTGTTAAAGTGCCTGCATTATTATTATTATTATTATTATTATTATTATTATTATTGTTATAGTTCACAAGAGTATTGCCTGTTCTTTTTTCCACAGGAATTCTAAGGCCAGCTGCAATCTGTTTGAGTCACCACGCTGGTTTCATACAAAGGAATAGATATGCTTAACAAATGGGTTTTATAAAAATACTTATGAGTTCATGTTAATGAGAGACGTGGATTCCCGTGGTAGCTGTCAGTCAGGCATTAGCCCTATCCTGAGAGTAGAGACATCCTCAGGGTGTGATCCATCAGGGCCTGTATCTTACAGCTTTTACTCACAGCGTTTTCAGGTGGCTCGGACCTATGTTTGAAAACTACCTAGGCCAGGTCAGAAGGCCACAATCCCAGGCCACATAGGGCTATCAATTTGCTGAGTGAGACGATTTTCTGGTCTTGGCCTTCTAATGTAGCAAGTGAAGAGGTTAGAGCAGTGATTTTCAAATCTCCAATTTGTAAACTGGGGGGAAATGGAGCTGCTTATTGTCCCCTCATAAAATATCAACACCACAGCTCTCCAATGGAATACCTGTGTGTCATCCTGTGTGAATAAAGGCGACAAGTCACTGAGAGTGTGTTCTGTGTCTCAAAAGATGTAAATGAATTTCCAAGGCCATTGTCTACGTTAGAGTAACCTAGGTTCTCTTTGTATGCTCCTGTAAGTTCTCGGGCCCCAGAAAAGATTCCTCTGACTGCTTTAATGGAGAACACGCGAAGAAACAAGAGCTTCAGCTGAGGGAGTCATTCTGAGTGAGGTTCATGTAGGAGCCAGGAGGTGGCGATGGTACTGGAGATATTGAAGTGGAATCAGATGCTGGTAATATGTTGAATTCTCTGACAATGCTTTTTAATGGTTTGGATGTCAGGAATAAGAAAGAGAACAAAGAAAAGGGTGAGATCAAATATTTTTGGCCTAAAAATTGTAAGGACAGAGTTGCCATTAACTTAGGTGGATAGGCTGTGGAAAAGTAAATTATAGTTTTATATAATTTATATATTACACCATATAGGATATTATTTTTAATATAGATTATATGTTTTTATAATTTATGTAATTGTCTATATCTATATAACTATGCTTATGTATATATATATATATATATATATATATATATATAGAGAGAGAGAGAGAGAGAGAGAGAGAGAGAGAGAGAGAGAGAGAGAGAGAGAGAGAGAGAGAGAGAGAGAGAGAGAGAGAGAGAGAGAGAGAAGTTTCCAGGAACTCAGACAATTTTGAGATAACTTGTATATTCATGAATCACCAGTGTATTTTCCTATGCATATATGGTATTATGAATACATTTTCAAACATACTTTAGACATTTTCAAACCTTTTTCTTTGAACCCAGATGAGTAGGAAACATCTTTATGAAACTCCACAGAATTGGGTTGCTGCTGTTTCTTATATCAAGTATCTCTCCAGGGTCTCTCAAGAAGGCAGGATACTTGACTTCTAATAAGTAACTTAAGGTTATTCTTCATGTGATACACCTGATAGATCCAAACATTTTATCTTCTGAAGCAGGCAAGGGAATGTGGTCTATTAGAACAGACCAGACCCTTCAGGCCAAGATGATGACATATGGTGAGCTCTATTGGAAGGATAGGCAAGTCTCTGATAATGTTAATAGTATAAGTGTATGAAAAGTAGGGATGGATTTTCCCCCAATTTCCACATTCACTGGTATTGCACAAATCCCAGCCTCACAAGGCAGAGTTTTGGTCTCCTGATACATCTGTGAGCTTTGTAAACAGAAAATGCACCTTAAATTAACTCTGGTCCAATGACCCCAGGAGTCTAAGGCAGGATGCTATAGGCCCTTGATTAGATTTGAGTGTCTTTTCATTCCAGTTCAGACAACCCATTACTGAGTTCCCCAGTGAGAGCTCCGTCACACATAACCTAAGCTCATAATAGAACACATAATAGAACACATTAATTTCCCCCTGGAGACAACATAGGACAATTCTCTGTGGAGGAACTAATATATTATTTACAAAGTTACTTGTTTGTCCTTTCGGAAGGACTGGCCTCGGATTCCTGCAATTCCCTCTATGCCTTTTCCCCTTATAGTACTACATGCTCTTGGCTTTTGTCCACCCACATTAGGCCAGCCTGCCATTTCAGGAAAAACCCCTCTGTCTGGAAATGGTTATTCTCTGTTGCCCAGACTTCATGGTGCCAGGTCCTGTTGCATTCTTTTCTCTCTCTGTACAAAGGTGATGAAGGGAGGAGTTGACGATTTGTCCCATTCATACCACACGGTTAACAATCATTTATTGGTCATATTTATGAGTGTTTCAGATTATGAGTGCTGTGCTTCTATTATAACAAGTGAAAATAGTAGTAATAAATTAAGTGGCATTGGCATCTGAGATAAAAGCAGAAAGTGAAAAGTCCAGACTATTGATGAGAGGCTTTGGAGCAAATGAGAACATGATAAAGACAATGAGTACCTTGGATAGAAATAGCTCCATAGCAAAGGGCAAGTGTGCAAAAGCAAAAAGGAGAGGTAGTCCAAGGAAAATTGGCTAATTGTCCAGGTTTGCCTCTGGGTGCCTAAATATCTAGTGTCACCAGCACAGCGTACTTTGGAACACAGAAAAGTTCCTGTGATGACTAGAGTTGCAGGGTGTTGTTAACCTCAGCCCTGTAAAATCACCTTCTTTCTATAGCTCCAAGCCTCCAGTTCTTGGCCCACAAACTAGGTAACATTTGACCCACACCTGTCAGTTCCAACAGGGGCCAGGATGATGTTGTCCACTGGTGTGAAATGTCCCATGAAGTGACCAATATCACACACTCCAAACCCTAACTGACCCCAAGGCTCACAATAGGTATCTGCAAAACAGAAAATGTATCTTTGAATGAGAACCTGTTTTTGGACAGTATTCCGTGCCTAGGAGGCTTTTTACAAGATGGCAGCTGCAGATGAACTCAGAGACAAAGCTTGTCCAGAGCAAGTAATTGAATTTTATCAGAGTGTCCTACAGAAAATGACCCACCTATACTGATTACCCCATAGCAGTGACTCTCACAGTGTTCTTTACACACATAGCATGTCCTAATCAATATTTAATGCGTCTGTCAATGAAGAGTCCTTATATCATTTTTTTAGGTCATAGTCCTTGGTACCTGCAGGTAGAATGATATAACTGACCTTATGTTTTTCTGAACTTATTCAATTATTCTTGGTAAAAATATTAATGTGATATGAGCTGCTTTCTCATCATCAGATCCTGATGTTACTTTTTTATTTTTTTAATTAGTTTTCTTATTGAAGTAAAATTTACTGATGTCAGTTTCCTCAGAAACCCTAAGATTCTAAGACTTATGTGGCTTATTGGGATGTCCTTTTAAAGAGTATGACTTCCCTGAGAGTGAGATAAATGGGATTTCTCAGTGGGAGAAGTGGAAATGTGATGCAGTCCTAAAACAGCATCAGCCAATCTCATGGCATTGACAGTACAGAGTTGGCCTGAATTGAGGTGAGGGTATAGGCCTATGTACCCATGCATCAGCCAATTATAGGGTACAGGCTGCCTCGGGGGGGAAAGGTGGAGAGTAATGAAAAGTGGTCCCATTTGGCTGGAGGCAATTCCCAGAGGGCAATGCATCTGTGAGTCTTAGCAGCAGCCTTTCCAGAAGCTGAGGAAAAGCTGCTCAGTCCCAACAGAGGATATAATCAGGCAGAGTGATCCTCCACACTGATGCCTACAGTCCACCTCTTACATTCTGATCCATGTATTGGTTGGTGTAAATTTATCTCCCCTGGAAACAACTGCTCTGGGATGCTAGTTGATTTTGTTCCCTGGAAGATTTACAAAGGAGGGTTACTACTTCCTGTCACTGCAACTGTGTCTTAGCCTCTAATTGATACTCATCTCCCTCTTCTACTACCCGTTCGAGATTTCTCTCATCCTGTCTAATATCTCCTCTGGTCTAGGTGGCTTACTGGGTAGGATGTAGATATCCTCTTTACTAAGGCACCTGAGTGCCTGGATACATATGCTTTCAAGCACAATCTAACAAGATTTGTGGGGTGCAACTATAGCAGTAATAAAGAGAGAAGTTCATAGCTTTAAATGTTTACATTAGGAAAGAAGAAAAGTCAAAAGTAAATGCTCTAAGATTCCACTGTAAGAAAACATAAAAAGAGGAGAGAGTCAAATACCAAATAAGTAGCGATAATGAAGTAATAAAGATGAAAATGGAACTTATTGAAATGAAAAGTAGATATACAATAGAGAAAGTCAGTGTAACCAAAGATGGTTCTTTGGAAAGATAAATTGATATACTTCTTTACTTCAGTTGCTAAGTTACTCAAGCAATAGAATTACATAGATATCAGGTGGTTTTGTTTTTGTGTTTGTTTTCTTGAGAGACATTAAGTTGTCTGGACTATTCTTTCACTAATATTGCATTTTTAAGTAAGTAAATGAAAACATTGAAAACTCATATTGAAACTGCTTTTGAAACTTATGAAAACTAGGATGCTAACATCAAAATTTTATAGCCCCAAACCCCCAGTTTTTTTGCCTCTTCAAATGACCTTTTATATGTGGGAGGTGTTTGGAATTTTGGGTTGCTCTTTCCAAAACTGTTTTATTATTAGGGCTACCTGTTGGGGTTGGACTTATAGGCAGAATCACTATTTTAAAAAAACACCTTTACTTTTTCATTTAATGTCTTGGTTACTCTAGATTTAAGTGGTATTCTCTAAATTATGACTTTCACTTTGGACAAAATAATGTAGGAATATAGACTTAGTTTAAATTAATAATGAAAATAAAAAGAGTTTGGAATTCATCCCAGAAAAGCCGCCATACACATTTTCCCCAACCTTCAACAGTCTCTGAAATTCTATCATATATGATCCTCTCTTTTTCATTCAGCTTTTATATACACTTAAAATGTCTCTAGAATGATTAAACTAAGACACCATTAACCTTTTAAAATCTAGAAATATAGGAGTGTTTTTGAAAACAACTTCGCTTATTAGAACAATGTTAGGTATATAGAAAAACTAAGCAGATAGTATAAAGTTTCCATATGTAACCCCTACCCTATCCCGGACACCACCGTTTCTCATGTTAATAGCTCATTATTTTCATATGGTCCATTTCTTACAATTAATAAACCAATATCCACACATTTTTATGGACTAAGGTCCATACTTTATTCAGATTTCCTTTGTTTTTATGTAATATCCTTATCAGAATACCACATTCCATTTAGCTATCAGATCTTTTTAGTCACTCCCGAATTGCGACAGTTTCTCAAAGTTTTGTTGTTTTCATGACATTGACAGTTTTGAGAAGTTTTGATGAAGTATATTGTAGGATGCCCCTTTATTGGAAGTTTTCTAATGATTTTATCATTATTAGCCTGGAGTTATAGCTGGGGGAGGAAGATCACAAAGTGACATTTCCATCACATTATGTATAAAGGAAATTAATTAAATATATATATATATATATATATTTAATTAATAAATATATATACATTTTATTATATTTATATATACATCTACATGATGCTACTCTTGATCAACTGGCTGAAGTAGTGCCTGTGAGGTTTCCTCATTGTAAAGTTACACCCTCTCCTTTCCATACTACAGTTGTTAGAATGAACTCACTGTGCTCAGCATACCCTTAAGATGTGGAGAGTTATGCTTCCCCTCCTTTACGTTGAAGTATCTCCATAATTTATTTAGAATTGTTTTACATGGGTGGTTTGGCTCTTCTCCCTCATTTATTGATTTATTCAATCATTTGTTCATATTATTATGAAAGCATGATTCTTTATTTTATACTTTGGTTATAATCCAATACTATTTTGTTTTATGGCTCAAACTGTTCCAGCTTCGGACACTGGAAATTCTTTCAGTTTGGCTCTTCTGCCACTTTCACATTAACCTTATTATTGCTCATTGTTGTTGTCATTGTTGGAGCACTTCCTTATTTTTCTGGTTCTATAAAATACTACAGAGTCATCTTGTGTATTTCATCACCCAAACCTACAATCAGCCATTTCTGAAAGGGAGCATGTGTGACTAATAAACTGTTACCAATCTCACCTGCCAGTGTTGGGTGCCATGTGTTCAGCCATCTCACACAGTTTTGGGTGAAGGAGCAAACCCTCCTTCACCAATGAGGTAAATAGGGGGTGATCAGAACAACAAATAGTATCGAACAGGAAGGAAAATGAAGCAGGAACAGAAAAAGAAGCTATTAAAGGAGAACTGTGCAGAGGCTGCCTTTTTTTAAGTGCTTTGTTCAGTTAACAATAAGAGATTTAATTTTACAACTCTCTTTCAAATAAACTGACCCAGCTGGGGGAAAAAAAAAGAAAGGTTCTTTTCTATAATTGCATGCTTTTATTGTAAACTGAGTACACAAAGAAAGTCCTTACTAATGTCAATAAGCTTCTTCTGTTTAAGTGAAATAATTTAAGAAATGGAAGACATAGACAGATATTAATTTGGATAAGGACATGAGGAATTTTCCAAAGATGTTTCTTCATGATTAACCCTTTTTATCTTGAAACATGGAATCAGAATTGTAAGCAGTTTGTCTTGCAGGTTCTGTGAAGTCCCGTTAAACCAACCATCATGGAGGGATGCCAAAGCAAACAGAAGTATGTGCTTCTCTTGTTAAATAAAACCAATAGGAGACCTGATCCAAGGAATGCTTGGATAGGTAAGCAGGCTAAACATGCTGAGAAGCAGCTTAGAGACACTCTGTTAAGTTTGCTATTAATTAATTAATTAATTAATTTATTTATTTATGTTTCATTTTTGTTTTCAGAAAGCACTGCTTCTGAACTCCAAGCCCATGATAATCATGCAGTTCCTCTTAAAATCCCAGTTGCTTTCCCCAAAAGGCACTGCCTTTGTAGAGCTGAAGACTCTTTGGATTGATACACTTAGCATATTCCTACGTTAGGTCAAAAAATAAACAGGAAAAATAATACATTTATTATGGCTTCTCCTTTTATTTGATTTTTAAAAAATTGAAAGAAAATGATACCAATGAGAAGATGCCATATAGTCTATTCTTCTTTTCATAATGCTCATCCTCTTTTATGCAAGATTTTGACCAAAAGCTTTTGTTTTGGTTTGTTTTGTTTTTATGTAAAAGAAGAAAGAGGAAGAATGGTGAGAAACTTAAGTGATGATGGAAATTTTCTAAGGAAATGAGAGTATGATGAAGCTTACACTAGATGTCATCTTTTTAAAAATAACGCTCTTCTATCCAGCTGCACTCTTCATAAGTAGCCTCTGCTTCTGTCCTCCTATAATGCTGTATGTAAATCTCCTCTGAAAGCATGTACTACGCTGAAACTGAGTTGCCCATATGTCACCTCTTCTGACTTTATGCTTACTCATCTTCATTGGGATAGTGGCAGGGTCTAAATAGACATTCAAAAATATTTAGTGGATTGACTTTAATGTGCAGTTTGCATTGTTAATTACAGCCAAGGAGGTGCAGGGACTCATGTGTTCCTCATCCTCCACTAAGCAAGAGATACAGTCATTTGCATCTTCAGGTCCCATTCAGACATCTTAGAAACAACAGGGATATTACCTCAGAAAAAAGTTAAAAGGCCATTTGGCTCAAGAGGAAGCCATCTCACCTCTAACCGGAAGGAGAGAGAACAAACGGCCTTTGTCCCTGCAAATTACTGTAATGCTAACTGGTTCAGTGCCTTAGTCCCCTCTCCAATTTAGAACATGCCCTCAACTTGGCCCCTGAGTTGTATCTGAGTTTTAGAACATCTGGATACAAATTGGCCTTATCATCCACCCTTCTTTGGACCTCACTCACCCTGCAAGTCCCACTGGGTATCTTTCTGCTTGCTCAATCGTTGTCTGGGTTGTAGCTGGAGATGTCAAATCAATGGGAGTAGAGTTGGCTTGTTAGATTGAGTCATTTTTTTTGTCAAAACCAGCAGCTATATCACTTCCCAGCAGTTTTCCTTTTCAATTTCTTTCCACCTGATTCTTTTAACTATATCAGTAAACAGTGATGGCTCGCTGAGGGCTATTACTGTTTGCTTTATTTTCCAATTGTCTTCCCCCTAATTGTGCCTAGGCATGCTTTGCATCCAATCATTCTTCAGTTCCTTTAGTTCATGGGACCTTATTCTTAACCAGGGAAAGTTTTTAAACCTGTAAGCCTGCCTTCAGGGGACTGATGTGGTTGAGCTCACTGACCCCATTCAAATTTAAAATGGGCCTCTTAGGAATAGAGAAGGGAGGTAGCCTGACAGGGAGGAAAAGCTAACATGTACATGCTAGTGGGATTTCAGAAATAGGTACCACAAATCAGTCCTACCTAATGGTTCCCATCAGAAACCCTTCATTAAAGCTCCGGAATCAGCCTTACAAAGCTATTCCACTTGTTGAAATACCATGTGCACCAATTTTGATCAGTTACACCTCATTGTGAATGTCTTTAACACAACGTTTCCCCAAAGCCCATTTTAATAATGGATAGGGACTGTTTCTTATGGGTAGCTGTGTACCTGAGGCATTTGGGGAAGGTTCCCCAGAGAAGAGATAAATAGAGCAGAAAGGAATAACAGTGAAGTCTAGAAAATAAAACTAACTTAAAGCAAGGTTTTCAGGCAGAATGGCAAGGCATCCTCATGTCTCTTAACTTCTCTATCCTGGTCCTCCACAGGAACCACAACAATGCCTAAGACTAAAGAGATTAGTTTTCATGGAGTAAGTCATTTTTAAGAATGCAACTGGTTTTCTGCAAATTACCTGGAATTAGGAATTCTAGAGCTTTCTCCTATCCCATCTGAGATAGCACATTCTAGACATTTTGAATTGCAAGCAACCAGTCGTGCTTTCCAAAAGGCACAAAATGTCTTAGTTCTTTGTTGCTCCATACAGAAAACTTACTTAGTCCAGGTTCTCTTTTCCTCCATATAATCAGTCGTGCTTCAGTGGCTGACCTTCACAAAGGTGAGTCTTTCTCAGTCTGCCCAAGTGTTTTAATCCTTTACCTTCGAGATTAGCAATTATTTGATTTACTAAACCTTCCTATGGATTTTTAAATCCAAGCCTATTAACCCTAGAAGAAAGCATTTATGTTTTTTTAATCCAATAGAAAAGTTCTCTAAATCAATATCTAAATGACTCAAATATTCCTTGCCATCATTAGTCACTGAGGCTTTTTTTTGTGTTTCTCCTTATAAGATCTAACTGATTCGTATTCTTTGACATTTTCAAAGCAAGAACAGGCTTTTTGAATTCATTATCAGGGTCCTTGGCTGGATACTTTCCTCCTGTGAATTCTGACCCCTTCACCGGTCAACTTTCTCTGGCACATAATTACAAGCTTTCCATTGCTCCCCTCTGATTGTGACTTTTAAAAATCGCTTCTGTTCATTTTCCTGCCTTTTTTCAATAGGGCCCTGTGAGAGTCCTCTAATTTTTGAAGCGTGGTTGGATTCCAGTCCACCATCCAGATAAGTAGAACACGGGAATATTTTTGTCTCCATGATGAGAGAGTAACTTAAAGCAACACTTCTCCAAATATCCATTGCCTCTCATTTCCCACCTCCACCCCAGCACATAGGCACCAGGAGATCTCAGTAGGACAGCCAAGTGCTCTAAGCAATTAGACAAGGTCCTGAGATTCCCCTTGACCTCCTCCTCCTCTATGCTTCCCTCAGTGTATGCAGCGTGCAGGGCAAGTGGGGAGCACTGGAGATGTCCCCAAACTTGAAGACCTTCTCCCTGCAAGCCCAACATTTCATACATTTATTGGAAAATAATTCACTGGGTAGAATTCAGGCTTGCTTAACATGCTGAATCATTTTCCTTATGTAGTCCAAGAAATAACACCTAATTGGAACTTCTGTAAACCCCTCCTTTGGGAAGGGCTGTGGTTTAGGCTCCAAATAACTAGTGGTAAATTCCTCATAGAGAAATGCAGAGTATTGAAAAACAATCTTATTCTTTAGATAAAGAATGGTTTAATATCATAAGCAGTCTTATTGATTTATTCAAAAACTAGGTTTGAATACCAATTATGCAAAGATGCATTTACCAAGCAGAGTGGTCTATTTAGTACAGATTATTGGCTACGAAGAGGAACTAAGGGATTGAGAATGTGATATGTGATGCCATAAGTCCTTCTGAGACATTCACTTTAGTAGTCTCCAAACTACAACAAAGTAAAAGAACAATCCTCATCGTTGTCATCATCGCCATCATCACCATCATCATCGGCAGCCGGCATTCTGGCTGAGGTGTTCCTAACTAAACATAGACAAAACAAACAAAACAAAAACTTTCACAGACTACACACGGTACTCAGATGAAGTTGTGCATGGCCCTGGAGGAACGTGTCAGTGACACTGGGACTCTATGATGAAACTAGATGAAAAGACACCATGCACAACAAAAATAACTAAACATCTCCCTCTTCCAGCTGACATGAGTGACTAGTTACACGCTAATCCTCTAATAACAACACTGGTTACACATTAATCCTCCCACTGATGGCTCAGAATTACCAAGATACCCAAGCACAAAATCACCCCTACTTCCTCACAGCACTCAATCCAGAAGTGACCACTGCTTCCTACAAACCCTCCTACGATCACGTTGCATGTGTTCAAGTCCAATAATAACCCTTCCCAACTCCTTTTCACCAAGATGCTCTTTGACTCCACTTATGTGTACTTTCCCTTGATGCTGCAAGCCAAATAAAGCTAACTTTGAATACAAGTCTGTTTCTAGTGGTTATTTAATGGCATGTTTTAGTATACAGCACTTTTCACAAATGATTTACTAAAGAGAAGTTGTCTAAATGTTCTTAAAACTAATATATATTTAAAACAGCATTCATTGACTTCTTTTTACTGATTAGAAAAGTGAAGCGTGGCCATTATAGGAAATTTAGAAAAACATAAACACGTAATTTTAAAAAAACACCTTTCATAGCTATGCTACCACCAACAGTACTGCTACTGCTAGAATTATTAATGCTACTTATGATTTATAGAGCATCAAGTCCATCAAATGGTTTATGTACAATACTGCAGGAAGGTAGGGTTTTAAAACTCAATTACAAATTAGAAATTGAAAACTGAGAATGTTCATGAACCTAGTAAGTGGCAGAATGGCATTAAAACCACTTTGTCTTTTCACAAATCCATGTTTGCTTGTTTTATACCATGTTTTTAAATCATTAACTATTAGTTTCCTAGGGCTTCCATAGCAA
Organism: Aselliscus stoliczkanus; assembly: GCA_033961575.1. Lineage (NCBI taxonomy): Eukaryota > Metazoa > Chordata > Mammalia > Chiroptera > Hipposideridae > Aselliscus > Aselliscus stoliczkanus. The sequence continues at coordinate 89,188,778 of CM066738.1, read as the reverse complement.
TGTACCATAGACTAGATGGCATAAACAACAGAAATTAATTTTCTCACAATTCTAGAAGCTAAATTTTGCTATCAAGGTATCCATAGAGAAAGAATTTTATGAGGCCCATTTCCTGCTTTTTAGATAGCCATCTTTTCTCTGTATCTTCATAATCTTCTTTTTGTGTGTCTCTGGTCTAATCTGCTCTTAAAAAATACCAGTCCTATTTAACAAGGACCACCCATATGACCTAATTTTACCTTAAGTACCTCTTTAAAGATGATATCTCCAAATGTAGTTACATTCTGAGATACTGGAACTTAGGACTTCAGCATACAAATTTAAGGGAGACACAATTCAGCCCATAACACTACATATGATTTCATTTCCTTCCTCTCTTTTATTTTTAAATTTCTTTTATTTTTTAATAATCACCTTGTTGTACACTACATCCCCATCTCTTATTTTTCTTATAAGTGGAAATTTGTGGCTTTTGATCACTGTCACAATTTCCTCCCACCCTGTACCCCTTGCATCTGGCAAAAACCAACCTGTTCTCTGTTTCTATGAGTTTGGTTCTTTTAGATTCCAAGTATAACGGAGATCATACAATGTTTGTCTGCCTCTGTCTGACTTACTTCACTTAACATAATGTCTTCAAAGTCTATCCATGTTGTTGCAAATGGAAGGCTTTCCTTCTTTTTTATAGATGAATAATATCCCATTGTGTGTGTGTGTGTGTGTGTGTGTGTGTGTGTGTGTATGTGTGTGTGTATGTGAGAGAGAGAGAGAGAGAGAGAGAGAGAGAGAGAGAGAGAGCACATATACATATCATATTTTCTGTTTCCAGTTATCTGTCAATGGACATTCTGGTTGTTTCCATGTCTTGACTATTATATATAATGCTATAATGAACATGGGGTTATGTATATATTGCAAACATTTATAGACTGATACCTTAGCTTGCTGCTACCTGACGCAATAGATAACATTTGACAGAAGCAACCGACTAACTATAAAGCTAGAGAAGAAAGGCTGGGGATGAGATATTCTTAAGGATTGGAAAGGTCCAATATATTCCTGGACATCTAGAGGGTCACACACATGTTCAAGGCTTTATGCATGTTTAGAAAAGCTATGAAAAGGCCCTGTGCTCTCATCTCATGCAGACTTTGAGGCTCAGTGGGAGCTGGAAGTGTGAGTTAAGGCAGAGGTGTCAACTAAGTTGCCCATTGTTGAAGACATAGCCCCCCAATGTAGACACAGAACTCATTGGCAAAGACTGGAAGATTTTATTGGCTCTAGTCGTTTAAAGAAATATCTGTCCAATCATTAGCTTACTACCAAGAAAACAGAACAGAGACTTCAGGAGACACAAAAAACAAAGAATACAGAATTTATAGAACCTGTTCAGAAGACTCACCAAACAAACAACTATAATAAACAGAAACAACAAATCTTAGGGAGGAGAAAGGGCCTCATTTCCAGAGTTTTCACATTATAATAATTGAAATGACCAGTTTTCCAGAAAAAAATTACAAGTCATATAAAGAAACAGAAAGTATGGCCACACAAAGGAAACAAAATAAGTCAATTGAAACTGTGCCTGAGAAACTCAGACCTACTAAGAATCTCTGGGACTGACATTCAAGAATCTACATATTTGATGACTTTCCTGGATGCTATAAAGTTACTTGAAAATAATGGCAATTTGGTTTCTTTCTTTATATTCTTATAGCTTTTACCTTTTTCCTTATTATATTGCATTGCCTAAGATATATCATGTTTAATATAATCAATAATGATGCTGGTAGGCATCCTTCAGTGTTTTTTATTTTAAAGAAAATGCTTTAAATGGCCTACAGTTAGGAATAAAAGTTTCTGTTGTTTCTGACAGATGACTTTTAAAAGTTTGAGGAAGGTCCTTCATATTTCTAATGATGGGTGTTTTTCACATGAAGTCCATATAAAGAGGTTTAACTAGTAGCTTATAATATCCATTAATAACATATTTCAAGAACATACACAAATGCACACTTACTAATACATAGTAAATAAACACAGTATATCAACATGTTACACATGAGAACTAAAAGTGCTAAAGATGATCATTCTCTTAAGTGTTGTCAATGTGAAAATAGAAATGATTATAAGATTTATTACCTGTTTATGAATTGTCATGCATTGCAATAAGGACTCTTGGCTCCCTGTCTTAACAAATTTTGTGTCATAACAAATTTCATGACAACACTCTCCATAGAGCAGGGATTTATGTATTCAGACCCAGTGATAGTAGTCTAATTTGTTAAGCTAATCTGCTTAACAATTATGCAGTTGCATTATGCATTTCTGCAATATACATCTATGGAACACAGAGTTAATTTATACTTCATGTACCATCTTAGGAACATTTATAGAAGTAAAGAAGTTCTTCGTATTGAGAAATGATCATCTTTTTCTAACAAAGGCCTTCATCTGAAATGCACAGAAAACAAGAAAGATTTTGTAATTCCTCTCAGTTCCATAAACTGTAATAAAAGCATTCTTTTGACTTTACTTCATTAACTGGCTTGTGCCCTATTTCCTTGTTATTCTTGACAGCAAAATTCCTTGGAAAAGTTGTTTATCTCACTTTCTCCAATTTCTCTTTTTCAATTATTTCTTAAAGTTTTTCCAGTCAAGCTCTTATCCCCACCTTGGCAATGAAATTGATCATGCAATGATCACCAGTTTTTCCCACATTGCTAAATTCAGGGTCATTTCTCAATCCTCACTTAACTCACAATGTGACCACTGACTTTTTATTTCCTTTTGGCCCAAGAAGGGTTTCTTCCTTTTCACTTTCTTAATTTGGGTTTCAGAAATCCATGTTCACTTAATGTTTTTCTTACCTCATTAGTCACTTCTTCTTAGTCATTTGTATTCATTCCTTGTATCATCCTTATTTCTTAAAACAAAATGCCCTATGGCTCAGTTCTTGTTGCTTTACCTTTTCTATCTTTGTACACTATGCTTGGTCTTATGTAGTCTCAAGGCTTTAATTAGTATGTTAAAAACTGCCTCCAAGATTTATCCTTATCTCAGCCTGTTTCTGAATATCATACCCAAACAGCTAATGCCATATCAAGAGTGGAGTCATAGTGACAAAGTGTGGTTTTGTAGTTTACAGGGAATATATTAAGGAAACTGAAAGTGAATCAGCATTTTATTGTCACCATGCCCTGCCAATTCTATGACATTCATGGTTAAATATCTTTCTACCAAAAATATTTCATTAGTCGAAGTTCTAAGTAATGGTTTGCACAGCTGGTAGATGCCACTGCCATCCTGCCATTGGCATGCCACAGCATGTTGCCAATACCTACCAGATATCTCTATTTGATATTTACTGAACTTTACATACAACATGCCCAAGTCTAAACTGTTGCCTCCAAATTGGCTTTACCCACAATCTTTTCCATTTCAACTAATTGTCAACCAACTTAGGCCAAAAAATTCGAAGCATCCAGGACTCTTTTTTTTTTCTTCTTCTTCTTCTATACCCGTCATTGAATTTAGTGAAATATTATGTGATTCCCCTACTAGGATGTGTATTCTTCTACCTAAAGAGCAGAGACCTTTGTGTTTCTGTTTTGTTGTGTTTGTTTGTTCCCCATGATATATCTTAAGCTCAGTAAATATTTTTTAAGTAAATTAATAGAATATCTATGAAAGACTTTTTCATTGTTGTTTGTAAAATCTTGCAATCATTAGCAATCACTCCACCACATTTTCAGCAACATGCTACTGTTTGTCTTTTTCTTGGAAGTTTAATGTAGCTACTGTCTTATATTTGAAAAGTCACTTGTAAAAATGACTGATTTTCTTTAAAATTAAAGTTTTGCTAAGTTACAGCTTCTAAATATTGGTTTGTTTTCCTCATTGTTATATCTAATATTCCTCTCTAATACTATCTCAGGTAAAACTTAATGTAATCAGTTCTCATTAGTTAATCAATTAAATATTGTGTATTTGTTAGATTAGACACATATAAGGAACCCAGCGATCAATGTTAGGATGTTTTTAAGAATGGAGGCACAACATTCATGAGTAGCCACTCATGAGAAACTTAACAGAGGAGAGGACTCATGACTTGGGCCTCAGGAATGGTTTAACCAGGTGAGAATAGACCAGTGAAGTAGAGACAATGGCAGAATTTCCTCATGAAAGTCACACAATAGCAAGTATTATAGGTTTACTGGTATCAACAGGAAGCATGGGGGAGAATGGGAGAAACTATCTTACAGCTATATCATAGATCTCTTATATTTAGGGTCTTAATATCACCTGGAAAAGTTTGTATTTCTAGATCTATAGGTTAGAAGAAGGCATCTAGACATTATTTGGGGATAGAATTGAGGAACTAAAGAGTAGTGAGGGAGAAACCAAGCACAGTGCATGTGCAAATGAAAGTGGGGTAACTATAGAGTTGGTACTATGCATTTTCACACTATTGATACTGTGCACAATCGAAACCCAAATCTCCAGCCCAGCGCTTTCTCATGTACGAAAGGTCTTTATTTTTAGTTATTCATTATTTCATCATATAGGCACTTCAATTTTAATAAGTCCAAAACTAAATTTATAGTTTTCCTATTCAAATCTGTGTTTCCAATTGCACCCCTAGTTTTGTGAATGACCGCACAAGCTACGTAGTTAAACAGAAATCTAGAACTTATTGAGGTGCCTTCTCCTTCTAACTCAGCATATAATACATGAATTTTATTATAAAGGCTTACAGGTTTCATCTCATGTCTTTTTTTTTCTCCTTTTTTTTAGCTGAGCCATCCTGCTACTTGTTGTAGCTCAGTGGCTGCTCAGCTCAGGCTGGGCATTGAACTGCTGTTGCTCAGAGCTCAGCTCGCACTCTTGAGTGAGCTCTTAACCAACTGAGCCACTCAGCCGTCCCTTCATCTCATGTCTTTTAAATGTGTTTTCTTCTCTTTATCTTTCTGTAACTGTCGTTGCTAAACTTACTTGAATTAGTTAGGAAATATGCTTGCCTCCCATTCTACCTGTCCTCAGCCCATATTCTTGACTGCTAGCAAGATTTTTATAAAAGTTAACATTGTGGCTTCCTGCCTGTGTTCCTACATTGGTTTTTCATTGCTCCCAGGAAGAATGTTGGGCTCTTTTATGTGACCTTCCATCTCATCGATGATGATGATGATGATGATGATGATGATGATGATGATACTGATGGTAATTACAATGGACACTTAATTGAATGCTTCATGAGTATGTGTCAGGCATTGTTCTAAGCATTCTACGTAGAATAATTCATGTTACCCCTCTGCAGAGCCCTTTTGTAGGCGATACTGTTATCATTTGATGTTACAGCTAAGGAAAGTGAAGCACAGAGCACTGAAGCAGTATGCCCAAATTGCAAAGCAAGAAAGCAGCAGAGCTGAAATGCAAATCCAGGTAGTGGATGTCTCCCAGTTATGGCCTCAGAAGCTTTTCCGCCATTCACATCTCTCCAGCTCCATTAACACTGCTCCAACTATACAGGAATACCAACAGTTCATCAGGCATTGTGTTATGTAGTGCAATAGTCTGTTTCCTACTGGCCTATTGTTTTTTACTAGATTGTGAGCCACTAGAGGATAGAGGCTGTGTTTTAAATTTCCTTTTATCCTCTAAGCTCAGTGGAATCCCTAAATGCATTATGGGTGCTTGATAAAGATGTGTTAATGTACAACCAGGTCTGCTATAGTATTTGTTTTAAAACAAATTTGTCCTAACACAATTGACATACAAGGAGCAATTTAAGCATAATATAAATTTCATGTCTGCCTATGTGCAATTTTGTCCTTGAGAACATAGAAAACTACAGCTAAAAGAAGCAAGTGGCATTGGAATGAATACATGAAATGCACACATCTCATACATCTACCGGCTACTCTAATTCTCTGTATGTTATCTCCCCCACCCGTCCACATCTGATGTTACTACCTTCCATACTATTTCAGATAACTATCCCTCCATCACTTCACAGTAACTCACAAGCTGCAACCCTTCAAATGCTCATTTCTCCAAGCACCATATTTTTCTCACAGTATTTATTGAAGTATTTATGCATTTCCTAAATATCTAAAATGTGTACAACTGTCATACCATTTTAATTAGCTTCCTATTTCTTTTTTCAAATGTGTTACTGATAAAGTGTTTGAGTGTTACAATAAAGGGACAGAGAGTACATGTTTGGTGCCTAATAACTGAGAGATAGACAAAAGAATTGCAGTAATAAAACTTTAGTAATTATATACAGATAAGGCTAACCATAATATTGATACTATTTAACATTTATTAACAAATTACATTGTGCAAAGTGCTTATACCTTTCTTAATATAAAAACATTTAAAATTTATAAGGGTCAAAAACCTTAAGAGGCGGGACTCATCATTCTGTTTTATCAATAAGGACAGTATAGCCTGATGGCTAATTAACTTGCCCCAGGTAACAGAGCTCCTTGATGACAGTTAGGAGGCAAAATCTGCTAGTTTTTCTATGTTCACCACTGCTATTAAAAACTTTGCACCACTACCTTTTACTTCTTGATCTTTCTTCAATCCTCAAAGTTCTTTTCTTTCCTATTCACTTTCTTTTTTCTCATTTAGTCCAAGCACTGTTCCTTAGTGTTCTATCCCAGCTCACTATTGTTTGTAAATATCTGTGAGTCTTACTTTCTGTACTATTCATTTGTCAGCTGTCATGTACTGTTTGGCCTCTTCTCAGTCAATTTGTAGGGGCCTCACATTCATATATTCCAACTGTTTTGTTTTTTTAAAAATTCCCTTTTTAGGAAGTTTTAATTCCCTAAAAATTATAATGAAATTGCACATAAGAACATATTTCTGGATTGATGGATTGTAGAATAATTTAGCACTGTTAACACTTAATGAGATAATCTACTATATGCCAGACACCATGCTACGTGATGCATTTTTTTCCTATGTCTTCTTCAAAAACCTTATTGATAGTGTATGTGTGTGTGTGTGTGTGTGTGTGTGTGTGTGTGTGTGTGTGTGTGTAGGGGTAATGATTTATAATGTAAAATATATTTCTTATTGTGAGTAGTGGTCCAAAAAGTTTTACATCATCACAATATAATTGCAAACCTAGGCCATATATTTTTATTCAAAAGCAAATATTTCAGATTTTTTATTCTCATCATTTTGCCAATTTGGGGTCCTGCAAATTGTAATCGTTTTTATAGAAAGGGTTGCTTGAACCATCTTGACAGCAGCAACGAAATGTCAGTTCGGCTACACTCATTTTGTCCCACCTGGCACAGCTCCAGGAGTTCATTGATTTCTGTAATTAAATGAGTTGGAGGTAAATCCCAGGACTTTGCTGTACGTTAGTCGCCGGTACCGATGCCGGAATCTTAATAAGCTGTGGAGTGTGATCTTGTGCCAGAGACACAAGGTGTTAGCAGTCTTCCTGATGCTCCCAGGCCATGTAGCAAGCCGGGGTTATAATTGCCTCATCCAGTACAAAAGAGGAAGAAGGTGAAATAGCATGAGATTCACATAAAACAGCACACTTCACAAGGTGGTTAACTGAATGAATACAAAATTTATCGTTTTTTTTTTTTCTTTTAAAGAAAACCAACTTTAGAGGCAATTTTCTTTAGCTTTTCTAAATGGAATTCATCAGTCCAGGCTCTCAGTCTGATTAGGATAGGAGTCAGTGTTTAAATGAAGGAAAGCCAACATTAAACATTCTAATTAATTTTCAAAAATGATTAAGTCCACACTAAGCCAAGCAATGCCAAGGTCATTTTGATTTCCTTGAGGTAGGTCTAAAAATTACACTATTTCCAAATTCATTTAGAGAAGCAAAATGGAAACACACCAACTCTGGGGGTGTATTGTAGCTAGAAAATAATCTGATTCAGTTTTGAAAAGAAATTAGTTCCAATTTTATTCAATCAATAAGAAATAACATATGGAAAATTTGAAGGTGTTCTTTGGAAGGAACAGAGTTTGAAATCTAAATATGTTTTAGGAAGAACTTAATTGAGAATAAAAAACAATTCTGAGTTTTACTTGCAAGCAATCAAATTCTATATCTCTAGAATTTTCTAAATGCTGGTAAGAGTGAAAATTACTTTAAAATTTTGTTAATGCTTTACAAATGCATCATTTAACCTAGAAATTCCGAGTTAGAATTATGTTTTGTTTTAATTTTTTTTTTTTTTGAGGGCAGTGTCACTGGCCCTCATATGTGGGACCGAACCGGGGCTGCTGGCTTCCCAAGCCAGCGCTTAACCACCGTGCCACTCGGCTGGCCCCATGGAATTATGTTTTAAGAAAATATTGTGACATCATAAATGTGTATACATGTATGTAACATGTATATAAGATAAATGTTTCTTATAACTTTCATGAGAGTGAGGAAAATTAGAATTTAAAATCCAACGAATGATCAGTTATGTACTTATATCATGCCAATAAAACAAAATACCATGAAAGCGTTAAAAAATAAAAATATATTGTCACCGGGCCGGCCGAGTGTAGCGGTGGTTAAGTGCTGGCTTCGGAAGCCAGCGGACCCGGTTCGGGTCCCACATGTGAGGGCCAGTGACACTATTCTCAAAAAAAAAAAAAAAAAAGTATCTTGTCACCAATATATAAATATTTTAATATACGTTGTGAAGCAAAAAGTAGGTTATAAAATTATATACATATGTATAGATAAGCATGATATAAGCAATGATTTTAGACATATATACATACATATATATCATATTTCTTTAATTCTTATATACTTATGTGTATGATCATGTGCAGAAAATTTACATCATAAAATGTTAACAGTAGTTATCTTTAGTAGCAGGATGATAAATGGTTTTATTTAGTTTGGATTATGTGTCTTGTGTTACTAAAAACAGCTTTATTAAAGACACTCACATTTTAACATCATTTGAAATAAAACTGAAAATACAATGATTTCTTTACCAAAAAGATAAATAGACACTGTATGACTATAATATATATCTTTTGATAATGATTTAAGTATGTTAAAAATAAATTATATTTAACTATTGCTTTATATAGAGAGCATTGTGAAAGTAACAAGTATAAAAATGAAACATGTTCTAAAAGACTGGCAACCAAATTAAGAAAATTTGAGGGATTAACTGATATTGAGCTAAAATGAGCGGGAGGGGGCTGCTTTATTTATAGTAATCCATGCCAGAAAGGCTCAGTAAATTAGGGTCTAAGCTAGGGTTTGCCCACTTACCCCTGCTTTCTCTCTTAGATTGTTTCCTGTAATTGTTCCTAGGGTATACATTCTGGGATAAACATCCGTCCATATTTTTTGGCTTCTATTATCCTGTTGAGAAGTAAGCCATCAGCGTGAGGTGTCATTTCTCACTGATTGCTTCTAATACCTTCTCTGTCTCTTTTGTGTTCCACAGTTTTATTATGGTGGGTTTAACTCTCTCATATTTTCCAGCCCTTGACCTTGTATTAGGGTTGCTTTCTACTAATCTGTCTTACAAATCCTTATTGTTCATTTAACCCCCGAGTTTTTCATTCTAGAAAGTGCGTTGATCATATCCAGAAGTTCTATTTGATGCTCATTCAAATCCAGCTGTTTTTGTTGTTGGGTGCAGTTGGTAGTATATTGTTTTGTGCCTTCCTTTACTTCTCTGATCATTTTAAGCATACAGACGTTACTGTCAAATCCGATAATTGCCCTATCTGGAATGATCCAGGGCCTGATACTGCTATTTATTTAGTCTGCAGATCCTCAGTCATAGTAGATTATTTCCCAGTATGTTTTAGAATTTTAAATGATAGGCTTAGCATTGACTGGAATATAATTGTCACAGTAGCAATGTTTACATACTCGTACATTTATAGGTTTTTAAGTAGATATGTACGTAGCATAAATTCGGTTTTCTACCGATAGGATAGCAAGGCTGAAATCATGAATACTGGAGTTCTCCCTTTTCCCCTCCCTTGTTTAGATTCCAGGTTGAAACACATTTTTTTTCATGATTTTTTTCTGCATGGGTTTTTCAAATTTATTCATTCTCTTAGTATTTCCATCTTTGACATCTTCAGCCTTATTCATAGGCCACACCAATTTCACCTTGCTCAGTTGGGGATGTGTAAGATGGTTTAAATGCAAGTCCCTTGGTTACTGTATCCTCCAACCTCTTCTCGCTTCTTTCCCTCCTCCTTCCACTCAAGGCAGTAAAAGCATCAGTACCAATTCATCCCTCTTCATATATATACACATAACTTATTGATACATATGTAGCTTGAATGTTTAAGTACACAAAATTTATTATATGTTATTTATACCTCAATAAAGTATACAAAAAAGCAGAGACATTAATTGTATTTTAAATTTCTTTAATAGAAGCCTGGAAATAAATATGACAACTATAAACACTTTTAAATGAAAAGAAAAGTATAATTATGACAAATTAACCTCTTAACCATATCTGTCTGTCTCTCCCTCTCTCTTCCCCTGACTATATAGTTATACTTCACATACATATATATACACACACATTTACTACATATTTGTGTCTATTGCTTATTGCAAAATTATGGAAATTAAATAATGAAATTATTTAGAAATACAACAATTTGGTTAAACTTCACAAAGAACCCAATTATACTAGGCTATAAATTAAATATAGTCTACTGTATAATTTAAGAACAAATAATATTGAAGAAAATATTAATTGAACATAAAATGAGTATAAGTTTGATTGTTAAGTACAAGCATTGACTAAAGATCTCAATCAGCAAAATGCATGAAAGTCAATCCAAAAATTCATTAGAAACTGCCTAGGAATAAATTAATTTACTTGAAATGTATCACTAAAATTATTTTTTGATCTAATAGAGTGATAATTGAATTCTTCTTTTCTAATCTGAGGCAGGGGAGATACTAGCACCACAACGTAATTACAAGTCTGCTTAAACACATCGTCCTTTTTTGTGGAAATAATTTGCTTTCAAATTCATGCTGAGAAGCGACCAGCTTCTCTTTATCATAATATCATTTAACAAAATGTAGCATTCCTTCTCCATCAAATTAAGGCAATTTAGAAAATTGAAGAGTCTTTGGGTCTTGGCTCTTCAATCATCTTCCATTGTTTCTCTCAGCTGAAAACAACAACAAAAAATAACTGGAAAAATAAATCTCTAATGGCTTGATTTTCTTTCATATAACTAAACCAATGGAAGTGATGGCCCTAAAGATGGTAATGATTCGGAGGCTCATGCCAATGGTACTGTTTTTACACCACCCTCTTCTGGGTCAAATCAGCCCCTTCCAGGTTCTCACTGGGCAATTTACAGCTAGATTAGAAGATCATAGCAAACAAAACATTTAGTCTGAGTAGCACTAACACATCTATAATATTAACCAAGAGATTTCTCTTTCTCTCTTTTTCTCCTCTCTGTCTCTGTCTCTCCCCCACTCCACCTCCTGCCACCCTTTTCCCCCTTAGTCATAAACCCAGACCACCAATCAGTGGCCTCATTTGAGGAGGAGAATAGAATAACTTCCTTATTAGACCTTAACCCAATGTAGAGGTGCCCCATTGTTCCATGATGAACAATAATGTCTGTTGTTCTCAGGAAGTCCCTAGTTTTCAGTGAGTAAAAATGCATTTGGTAAGGCGTATGTCAACTTGAAGTCATAACATTTAAATAATATTTAAAAGGTTCTGCATGCTCTGTGATGGCAGTGATAAAGTCATTTGGAAAAGGAACTTATCAAGACATTGCATTTTGGTTATAAAAAATCATTTTAACATATTCTTTCTGAAGCGTTTTTTGAGACTATCATATCTGGATGCTTATGGAAGCATGCAAAAATCTCATTTTATTTATATTATTAACATGACAATGATTAAATCAAAAAATTCCTGGACATGTAAAAAAAGGATCTTTTGTCTAACTAGCGAGGCACCACTATCTTGAGAAATCTGGTCTATCCCTGTCTTTTGTGTATGTAGGTGTCTTTTCATAGTTGTAGAAAAATGTTCACAATGTAATATATGCAATTTTCACTTATAATATAGTCTGGATAATCATTTTTACAAATCCATATGCAATTAAGTATAAACTAACTCATAGTTTCAGTACTCTGAGTCTTTGTAGAATTAAAGCATTTTTCTTTTTTATAAATTTTATGTAAAGTTAATATATTCTATACAGTTGTTCACCTTTTTAGCTTTTTATTTATGGAAAATTTCAATCATATATAAAAATGGAGAAAATAAACCCCCAGTGTAACTAATACCGAGGTACAGTACTTATCACTTAGTTCCATCTCTGCTTTTATCCAATTCCCATCTCCAAATGGATTATTGTGAATATTGTAAATTTCTAACATCAAATCATTTCATCTCTAAATATTTTCCCATGACCTCAAAAGATAATGATTCAAACACAACTATAGTGTCTGTAATATTTTATTCTTCATTTAAAAGTGTATTTATATAGATACATACAGATACAGTGATTTGTTTTAACCATTTTAAAGCACTCCAAGAAATGAACACACAGTAATTTATGTACTAAATCCTCAATGATAATGTTTCCCCAAACTTTATGCCAGCAGAAAGCTTCAGTGAAGGGTAGAAATATTCATATTTTGCTAGATATTGCCAAATTCCTCTCCAGACCTTTCTGATTCATGCGCCTACCAGCAGTGAATAAGAGAACTCATTTATCCTGATATTTTTTCCTAACACTGATAGTAACAGATGTTTTCATTCCTGAGAATTGAAGAGATCTGAAGTGGTATGGGCATTATGGCTTTCATTTGTATTCACATTTTTGCTATTGAAATAGATCACATTTTCCAGTTGGGTCATTTTGGTTTTCTAATAATTGAATTGCCTGTTCATATTTCTTATTTTTTTCCTATTGTGACATTTGTCTTTATCATTTTATTTATATCCTAGTAAAAAACACTGCAATGACTCTTCTAGTTGGTGGGTTGACTCTTCACTATGTTTGTTGTTATGTGCTGAACAACAAAAATTAACTTCAAATCTTTCAAACTGCCCATCTTTTCCTTTGGGTTTGAATTTTTCTATTATATGGAAAAAAATTATGTATGAAGTATTTACCTAATGACATAAAAATATTATCTAAATAATTTTTCTTTAAATGTTTCTTCTTTCAAATTATTTTTCTGGATATTTTGTTTTAAAATTATATATATATATATATATATATATATATATATATATATATTTTTTTTTTTTTTTTTTTTTTTTCTTTGTTATTTTTTGTTTTTTGTTTTTTTTAAAGGGCAGTGTCACTGACCCTCATATGTGGGACCCGAACTGGGGCCACTGGCGTCCCAAGCCAGCTCTTAACCACCGCGCCATTCGGCTGGCCCTTTTTGTATATTATTGAAGTAAGAGTCCAGTATTTTTCCATACAGATGGCCCAAAATCTCAGCACTGTTTCTGTTCAATTCCTTTTCACTCTCCGATTTTTATACCATGTGTATCAATTACCATATTCTCACATGTGCATGAGACTGTCAGGAGTCTATTCTGGTTCATTGGTCTATGTCTTGCATCCCAAGTTAAGTATCACAATAGTCAGTCCCTGGTATTTTGTGAAATCTGGAATCTCGTAAGGCAAATCTTTCTAGCTCCTCCTTGTTCTTTTTCTTTAAAACCGTTTTTGCTCTCTGGTACCCATCACATTTTCATATAAATTTTAGAATCAGTTTTTTAGGAAAAACTTTATTTTCATTATACTTACACATTTATTTTAAAATTCTTTATACTAATGACTATGTTCTAGGCATTGTTCTAGGCATTAAGTATTTCTGATATTAATCTATATAATCTTTTTATAAAAATCATAGGTGGCAAAAAATAATAATAGTGATAACCCACATCCCCAAACTCACACAGGTGATAAATGTGGTCCTAGGGAAGAGAAGCTGGCCCATAAACCCAGAAAGCTAGATTTACATTGTGTTTATAGATTCACCTGGATACCATCTTACATGGGGGTGGGGGGGCTTTTATCCAATGCAGTAGCCACTGGGCACATATGGCTACTGAGCACTTAAATGTGGTTAGTCTGAATTGAGATATGCTGTACATGTAAAATACAAAGCAGATTCAGATATTTTAAAAAATATCTAAAAATTTCTAAAATATGTCATTAGTATATTTTATACTGATTACATGTCAAAACCATAATACTATAAATGTATTAACTTAAATAAAATATTAGAATTAATTTCACCTGTTTCTTTTCCTTTTTAAAAATGACAATTAGAAAATGTTAAATTATATATGTGGCTCTTATATTTTTACCAGAAAGTACTGATACAGAGTATTCTCATTTGGTATATAGATCCCCATTTATTTTGATTTTCTATTACATATTTTAAGACTGCTTGTAATTTCTGTACACAATTTTTGATCAATTATCATAAAAGTAATTATAAGTATCATAGTGTTTTTGCTATTGTGAATAACATTTTTCTTAAAATTAAACTTTTAAATTGATCTTATAGTTATTTTTTCAAATATCCATCTACATCCGGCAGACTAGTTATACTCTTATACTCAAACAGGTTTAATGTAATTTCTCATGAATTTTCTATTTAAAAAGGTATATCATCTTTAATTAATAAAACATTTTATTTATTTATTTTTTATGCTAATTTATAGTCTAGGATCTGTAGTAAGAATAAAATACAGATCGATTATAGCAGACATCCTTGTATTCATTCTGATTTTAAAGAAAATGCTTCTAACCCTGTTTCATTATCCAGTGCATTATTTGCTATAGATTTTTTGTATAGATACCTCATTATAAAATGAAGTAAGTTCCCTTACAATATTGGCTTGCTACAATATTTTATGTATGTTTCATAGTATCAACTCACTTTTTGTCTATTGAATTTATATTGTATCTCTTATTTATTTGCGGGGGTCCAGCCTCCGCGGAGTCCAGGGGTTCCCTCGGGTGGGCCGGAGTCAGTGAGGAAAAAAAAGAAAAGAAAGAAAGAAAGAAAGAGAGCGGGGACACCGGAAAGAGTTTCTCAGAAGTGTCACACTTCAATGAAATAACA
Organism: Aselliscus stoliczkanus; assembly: GCA_033961575.1. NCBI lineage: Eukaryota > Metazoa > Chordata > Mammalia > Chiroptera > Hipposideridae > Aselliscus > Aselliscus stoliczkanus. The sequence goes on along the minus strand of CM066738.1, from coordinate 89,173,660 downwards.
GGTCCGTTTTATAGGGACTCAGGTACCTGGGGTTTGGTGGTTTGTAGTTCCCAAGATTTTCACAGTCTTTTCTCCTCTGCAGTTGCTCTCTCCAGGGTGTACTCTTCCATCAAAGGATTACCTTGTCTTTATTATGATAATTGCCATGAAACCCAGACTCAGTTTCTGTATGTCACCTAAAGAATGTTTATCATGACTATCTTATGTTAAGGAATGACATATATAAAGAATGTTTACTAAAGCTATCTTGACTATCTAGAAATCATCCTAAATCCTAGCAGTTAAACACAATCATAAAACTCACAGTATACTTGAGCTATACTAAAAGACTAGGAGTGGCTGTGTTTAGGGTAAAAGCATCTAAAATCTATTCCTATGTAAATACAACACCTAGCAACCAAAAGGGTCTCACACCTCTTATCCTACAGAGGGCTGCATCTGTTTCTCAGTGAAAGCTTCAGTATCTGTTGCTGCAACAAGGCACTGGGCAAAGGAATTCACACAAGGCTAATTAACAAACCCATGGTCAGCGGATGTCTTTGAGCTGCCTCTTACCCGGAACTCTCATGGCCTGAAGACTTTTAATCTTAAAGGAGACTATTCACAGCAGGGCCCTTAGGCTAGTGCATCAGCCTCTCACAGGCCTAAGTTTTCTGGCCTGAGTTTGTCAGAGGTCTGTGCCTCAGTTTCCAAGGGGCTTGAGTCCCCAATATCTCAGTTCAGGGGTCCTCCATGGAACTACCGCCTGGCTTGGGTTGTCTCCCCTCTTTTAGGAGATCTTACCCGTCTTTGGCTGCGTAGTTAGCTCATTGGGGTATCACAGGAACTTGCAACAAATGCAGTGAATATATTGTCTCCTATAGGATGAAAGGCACATGGGTTTATAGAGGCAGGAGACATTACTTGACCAACCATAAGGCAGCACCCCTAATATCCAGTGCTGAGCAAGGCAATGTGGCCTTGTCAGACACTGGGGAGCTATCGGCTTCCCACATTTATTCATACTGTAATGAGTACGTTTTCTATTTTTAAACTTCCTTTATATTCTCATGTTGTAAACATTACATGTTCATGGTTTTTAAAAGCATATTGTTAAGAATGCTTTGTGTCTGTATACATACATATATAAACATTTTATATAGTATTTTTTGCATATATGCTCTCAAGTGAAATTTATATATACTTTTTTCTTTCTTATGTTGCCACTGTCTGGCATTGCTACCGGGGTTCTAGCCTCAAAGAAATAAGTACTCAGGGTAAAACATGCTTTGAGATTGGCATGGATTTTCTAAATAATAATTTCATTTATTTAAAGATCATACTCTCTTCTTTTTGCAAAAATAAATTTTGTTAGTTTATAATGTTTTCCTAGAAAAAAATTCCTTTCATCTCAATTTTCAAATATGTTGATATAAAACTACGCATAGTATTCATCATGATTGTTTTAAAAAGCATCTCTTTCTTTATTATGTCCTTATTACCCCTCCCTTTCTCATTTCTCATTTCTAATATTTTTAGTATGTATGTTGTCTTACATTTTCCTTTTTTTGTCAGTTTTGTGAAAATTTAGTTAAGAACCAATGTAAGATTGTCTTGATTTTCCCAATGAGTATTCATTTTTTTCACACACAAAAATAACATGTATACTGTTATACACCATACTTTTGCAGTTAAAATATATATGTTGGATATCTTTTTGTTGTTGTACATCTTTTTATTTTTATTTTTAATTAAATTTATTGAGGTAACATTGGTTAATGACATTATATAAGTTTCAGGTATACAACTTTATAGTAAGACATCTATATATTCCATCATGTGCTCACCACCCAAAGTCAAGTCTCCTTTCATCACCATCTATTTGACCCCCTTTAACCTTTTCATCCTTCTCTACCTCTGGTAAAAGGGGTCAAACATATGGTGGGAGAGGGGCAATCATTGGAGATTTTTTCAGTTCTTTTGAACTGTATCATTATTATTTTAATTAAAGATGCACAGTATACTATTTAATAAGTTTACTAGGAGTAGCATTCTTATTGTTTACAAATTTTATTACATGATCTTTCCAAATCCATAATCTATAATACTTCTCCATTTCAAATATTATACATTTCACTTGTTTTTCTATCTAGCTGTATTTTTAACCCCCCACAAAATGTCCCAAAATGGAGATAGTTTTGGATATCCTAGAATTGTTTCTTACTTTCATGGCCATATTTCTGGCATTTTCCCATTAAGAAAGATTTTTAATTGAGAATGTGATATAGCTGGTTTCTGCATAACAATCATTTGAATAAGAACAGAAACAGGTTTGGAGGCTACTGCAATGATTCAAGCCAGAGGTAATGGTGACTTAGACAAGGATACTGACAGTGCGAGGCATGAGAGGTGCTCAATTTTGAAGGCAGAATAAATATAATTTGACTCAAGCACCTGAAAGAATGGAATTGTTATTCATTGAGATGAGGGGAGCCATGGAAACAGGTTGGGTGATGGGGCAGAAATATCAGGAATGGAGTTGTTGACATTCAATCCAGGAATAATAATACACATTATTATTGGGAAAATTATAATGGAAACTACTATGTGAGTAGATCAAAGGAAAATATGTTTACCCTTGATTTAATGTAGAAAACCAGTTTGATAAAATTCAATGTCTTTACTGATAAAGGACCTTAAGTGTATATAGTTCAGTAGTATAAAGTATATTCATATTATTGGGTAACAGATTTCTGGAATTTTTTTCATCTTGCAACACTGAAACTCTATACCCAATAAATGCTAATTCCCCTTCTCCCTCTCCCCTAGTCCTTGGCAATCACCGTTCTACTACTTTCTGTTTCTATCATCTTGACTACTTCAGATGCTTCACGTAAGTGGAATCATAAAGTACTTGTCCTTTTATGACTGGCTTATTTTACTTAGCATAATGTATGCAAGGTTCATCCATGCTGTAGCATGTGACAGGATTTCCTTCTTTTATAAGGCTGCATATTTTTTTAATTTTATGTATATACCACAGTTTTTAAATCAATTCATCTGTTGATGAACATTTGGGTTGCTTCTTCTTTTTGGATATTTTGAAGAATGCTGCAATGAGCATGGGGTTGCAAAATATCTTCAAGATCCTGCTTTGAATTATTTTGGATATATGTGCAGAAGTGGGATTGCTGGACCTTAATTTTTTAAGGAATCTCTATACTGTTTTTCATCGCGGCTATTCCACTTTATATTCCCACCAACAATGCGTGCCAACAGCCTCCAAAAAGGGCAAAACTGATGTCTTCCCTGCAAAGAACAGCTTTCACACTCCTCTGCCTGCCTTTGAGTCTCTGCCAAATGCAAGTGATGATAGCTGATTGCCTTGCTATATAGCAAGCTCTGAATAATAGCCTTTGCTTGTTCTCATTTGGGTGGTCTTCCTTTATTTCTATATAGAATTTAAACTCAGGCTGAACCCTGAGAAAGAGACTGAGAAAAAGTTTGCTCCTTGATAAACTCATTTGTTTGCAACTTTATTAGTGATTCTAATTTTATCTAAATATGAAAGATAAGGCAGAAACATTATGAAAAAAAAGATAGTTAAAAAGGGAGATATCCCTCACCAAATATTAAAATATATTTTTAAAGTTATAATAATCCAAATGTCAGGGCTTTGTTCTAGAATAGCCAGTTAGAGCAATAGATTAGAAAACAGTACCCCTAAGTGTTACTAGTATACATAAGACATTATTATATGGCAAAACAAAAACAAAAAGCACACAAATATTTCAAATAATTGCTAAAATGGGATTTTTTTCAATTATTTGGAATATATATGAATTGAACTGAAAGTTTAGCTATTTATATAAACGTAAAGTATACAATTCAAAATAATACTATGTTCCTCAACTCTCATAAATCAGATTATTGTACCAAACATGTAAAGCACTAACTTCTTAAAAATAAAAGAAACATTGACAGACTATAATAGTATGGGCAGATGAACAGATTTTCCTCAAATTACAAAAGGTCAAGCAGATAAATAGTGAGGATATAAATAACATAAAGGATAACATTATTTAATCAGCAAATAAAAATATGCCCTCTTCTTAAGTGTCCATGGAATACTTAAAAATATAAATAAATAAATAAATAAATAAATAAATAAATAGCAAAATTAAGCCACAAAGGAAAATTCAATACATTCCAAACAATAGAGATAGCCTCAAATATAACCTCTGGACCTAAAGCATAAATTTATTAACTAAGAGCAAACATAAACAGCCACAATACCAGTGACAAAAATCTATAAAATATTTGGGAATTTTATACAATACTCCTAAGTACATTTTGGATTAAAAAAAAGTTAAATATGACTGCAATTAAATGAAAAACGCTATATATCATAACAAATGGGTGTAGATCCAAATGGTGGAAGACAATTTAGTCTTAAGTATTTTTACAGCCATTGTAAGAAAATAAATGACTTAAGCATCTAGCATATTATGTTAGCTAAAGAACAATATATCACAGTTAAGGACAGCCAAGTGATAAGACTCCCAACAACATGATACTGCTCTCCTTGTTTAGATCTGCTTCTCACTTTGTATTTTACTCGAGACATTCTCCTCTCAATTTTCGAGCCACACTTCACTGAATCACCTAAAATGTCCTTCACTCTCTCTCCATTTCTTCCTTCATATCATCCTTCAAAGTCTAACTAAATCTGCCTACTTTTGTGAATTATTCTTCAACAATAATCAGGTTATAGTAAAAAATAATAATAATATAGAATTTATAGCATGGACTAATCCCAGAGTATATTTAAAAATCAATACTTAATCATGTCTACTTGCATTATATGTATGGCGCCTCTAACTACAATAGATTAGTAGCTCTTCCACAGCTTTATCCTGCTTATGTTCTCCACACAGCTTATAAAGTTGATGGCAAAGAGTTGATTTTAGAGGAGCTCTCATACATTTGTGACATGTCAATGATAATGTTTTTCCAGCGTGGTACTAGAGATGGAGAAATGCACCAAAAATCAGAGATAAAGCAGAGATTTTGTCCAAACTCCAGAGAATGTGTGATCTTTCCAGATAATGAATAGACTTTTGTTCCCATGACTTAAGCTGATTTTGTTGTTATTTGATGTTTCTTTGAGTCATTCTGTTATTACACTGGATGTGATCTCGTTGTACTTATTTTCCCACTTTACAGTAATTAATCTGCAAAGATCTTTGCCTGTAGTAACTTGTGATAAAGGATTTTCAGTTGCATTTCACAACAAGAGCTAGGATAGATAGCCACCATTACAATTCAAAACTTTCCTCTTCCTCCTCTACCATCCCTCCTCCAGTTCTTTCTGCCTTTCCCCTCTCTCCTACTGATTGATAAAACATGCTGAATACCAAGCAAATTCTAAAAGGTGTTTTCCAGTGAAGATTTTGGGAAGAGCTGCATCCCCATACCAACTCAATAGAGGATCTAGGGAATAACCAGAACATGCACTCAGAAAAAAATCAGGAAGAGGAGAAAGCCCATGTGACAGATAAGCACTTGCATTTAAATGATGCTGGTGCCTCAGCTGAGGGGAAGTGCCTGTCAGATAATAAACTGGATAGATTGCCTGCTTGTCATATCAAAAGCTTTTAGTTTTATTCTAAAGATAAGAGGACAATGCAGATTTTCCCTGTGATGGAATTAAATGAAACTATTCTAAGGATTTTTAAACCACAAACTGTCAAATAAAAACAAGTTCGGATTTAGGTAAGGAGAGACTTAATACAATAGATTTTTGCAAGAGGAGAAAAAGGGACTTGCCACAGGGGGAGAGGGGCTATTACAATAGGAAGGATACTTAGACCACAAGATCCACAAGCATCTCAAAAATTGGGAATCAAGAAAGCAGGGAGAAGTGAAGTCTGTAAAGAACCGGATGTGAGCAAGTGAGATGAGAGGGCGATCCACAGTTGTTCAAGGGATGTTTATCTGTGCCGTCACTTTTTGCTTGGCTGTACGCTGGGTTAGAGTCAGGATGCATGAATTTCAGAGGTCTGAGGGTAGGCGATAAGCTGAACCATGGTTTGACCAATCAAAAGAGCAGGTATTTTTTTCAGATTGGTCAGTGGGTATACATAGTTCATCTAATGATTTATGAGGCAAAGAATGGGACTTTGGAGAGTCTTCGGCCTTCTCATGGGTATATAAAAGGGGTATCTGTGTGTCTTTATTGAAGGCATATGGAAAGAATGGTTCCTTGCTTTAAATGGTTTCTAGAGCATCAAGATGTGGTGGAATTTTTTTAACCTTCATTGTATTCCAGGATCACAGGACTTGGGTAAAGTTCAACGTTGTCAATCACTTCAATGTGGGAATTACCCAGCAATTCTGAGAGAATGAATTTATGAATAGCCAGCCCATATATGACAATAAAACTGACGCAGAACCTCTACAGCAATCAGCCAGGAAGACAAACCACAGACTGTGGCAACTGGCCCAGAATGGTCAGGATTTGGTCAACAGCTGCCACTTTTCCTATTATTTGCCCCTGGTCTCAATTTAAGACTAAACGTTCACATAGGATATTGTATCTCCAGCTTCCCCAAAGCAACAATCTCTCATTAGAGCATTCCTGAGTCCTTTCCTTGTTTACACCATAATTTTTCCCCACTCCTCTGCCTACATTGAGTGGCTCCACCAAATGCAAGTGATAAAAAGACGTCCTTGCTATCACAAGCTCTAAGTACATTGCCCCTGATTATTCTGATTTGGATGGTCTTTACTTCCACAGTTTTCTTGGAGGCTGACCTGAGATATGGTCCCACTGCTAGTTAATGCAGATCCTAGCCTTCGACCACAGGGGATACCCACAGGACCCTTTGTGCCTCGTTGCTCAAGACTGCATGGGTTCACACCAATGTGATCAGTCAGCTCTAAGTCTAAACTCAGTATCTCTGAGTTTTTCTACTATTTATCCTCAGTTTGTTACCGCAGTTTTGTTATGATTCTTATTGATTGTCATCCTTTGGTAGGATTGGGACATTTGTTTTCATCCTTTGTTGCTCTCTGTTTTGTGTTGAGTTGTATAAAACTATTGATTGTCATAAGGAGAATCACAGGGGAACACAGACAGAGGCACTATACGCCTGTGGTTCAAGTTGGCCTCAGACAGTCTGTATATTTTAAAAGCAGTTATTTGATGCTCATTTTTTCTTTCAGATTTTTCATGTGTAAAAATTACAATTCTGAATATTTACAGAAATTATTAGGTATGTATATATAGCACAATATCAGATTATAAAAGTTTCCAAAGTAGACAAAATTGAAACAGAAGAACCACTCCATTTTTTTTTTTATGGACATGTAGGGGCATTCATTTTAATTTTTCTATGTCATCTTTACAAAAAAAATCTTGAAGATAAAGTCGACAGTTAATTTTGAGACAAGAAATTGTCAGCAGCCTTGCCATATTCTAAATGTCCTTTAAAATAGCACTTCTCTCCTTTTTTCTTGTGTCACATAGCTTGAAGCCACACACACACACACAACAGCCTTGATTCTCACCATTACTGCTCCATTCCTTTCAGTTTGACAAAGGTTTTGGTTATATCCCAATTAAAATGAAAATTCCTCTAGAATCAAACATAATCAGGGTTGAAGCCCATGACAGAAGCTTATTATGTCTTGGTAGCGTCAAACACATCATATACCAGCTTGATGTTTTCCCCAAATGAGAAGTGGTCAAATTGGTAAAAAAAAAAAAAAAAGGGGGGGGTGAGTGGGGCTGGGATATTTGAGTTCTTTGACCTTTCTCATGCTTTCAGAGTTTAGTGAAATCATTAATGTCATTAATGCTATCTTCCTGCCAGCAAATTCCTGTGGTCAGGGGCCACCCAAGGAACATCACTAATGGGCATTTTCCCTGTGCTTCTGGGCTCCTAGCCCCTGTGCATTGTGGGTTTTGCTGTTGTTATTGTCATTTTATTTCATTTCAGCCTGTCTCTCGCCATCCTTATCCAGATGCATGGGTGTCTTTCTCAGTCATAATCCATTAGGTCCTGGCATCCTTCAATGTCCCATTTAAGTTGGCAAATGGAAAATGATGCTTTCATCATTAACACATAAAACACACTGGTGTTTGGAAGAGTGGCCGCAATAACAAATGAGTGTTTGACGCCTGAGAAATTTGAACAGGAACAGTTCATTTACATTAACAAATGACAGTCTCCGAAATTCTAATTTAGCGTGACCAGTGCTGAGGAAATCGGAAAAGGAAGGAGAGAAATAGCTTGGGGGAGAATAATGAGAGAGTCTTCATTCAGTGGGAAGTTAAGTGGGGCCTGAATTAGTAATGTTAAGCACACTGGATAATTATGCATTAAAGGTAAATCAATAAAGTGGCAGAAAGCAAATAACATGGTGAGTGCTGGTAGGATAATAGTTATTTTTCTGGGCCATTTAAGTGCAATGCAGGTTGAAGGAAGGGATCTTTGCAAATTCAGAAAGGTTTTTTGGTTTTGAGTTTATTTTTAAGAAAAGGTCCTTTTGGGTTATTTTTTCTTCTCAAAACTAAGTGATTTCTATTTTGCAACAGAAATTAGGTGAGATCATGAAGAGTTGGTTCATTTAGAAATCCAAGGCCTTCCCCTCATTCAAGGACCTATGTAAATCCTTTCTCCATGAAATCTCTCCTTCATTCTACACACTTATTTTGTGTGAACTATGTATGTAGAGGGTCATGAAAATGACTAGTAAGAGAAATTAAATTGTGCCCAGAGCTCTTCTTTTACTTAAAACAGTTGAGGAAATAGGTATTGTTTTTATTTCCATTTTGCAAATGTGAAAGGCGAGGCATGCAAAGGTAAGTATTATATTAATACCTGGTCCAAAAAAGCTACAAGGGATTGAGCAAAGATTGACCATGTGTTTATTCTGCCCTCAATAAATACTTTTTATTTATTTATTTATTTATTTATTTATTTATTTATTTATTTGAGGGCAGTGTCACTGGCCCTCATATTTGGGACCTGAACCGGAGCCGCTGGCCTCCCAAGCCAGCGTTTAACCACCACGCCACTTGGCCAGCCCAATAAATACTTTTTAAAAGAATGAAGTCTCGCTGCTAGGATTTGGTCTGGGTGCTGAGAGGTGATGGTAGGGCAGGAGAGTAATCCCAATTTGCTAACTCTACCCCAGCACACTTTGGTCTCTCTGTGCTAATAGGTAGAATGTGACATTAAGAGCACAGAGTCTGGAGCTAGACTGCTTAGGAGTGAATTCCAGCTCTTTGCATCCTAGCTATGTGAGTCAGGGGAAGTTTACTTTATCTCTCTGTGTGCCAGTTTTCTCATGGAAAATGAAGTAATACTGGTGACTGCCTAATAAGGTTGTTGTGGGGATTAAATGTGTTAATACATATAAATAATTGCAAGTATTTATATGTGTTTGTTGTAATTATTCTTTTTGAGTAGATAACTACATTTAATAGAAAACATGTTTGCAACTCATTAGATGCTTTATTATATATCCTAACTAAGTTAATATTTTATATTACTCTTAGGCCTGTAAGCCTTGTATAATGTTTAAGAATTTTAAGTGTTGTGAGAAACAGGTTGAACCTTCTATTTCTCTGTCCTACAAAAATTTGACCATGAAAAAATTTCTAGGCACTTCTAAAGTGTAATTGGCTCTATATACTTTATATTGAAGATCATTAATAATTGAAATGTCTGATGTCACATGTACCAAAAAGTCAGCAAAGGGAGAAGAGTTTGGTAAGAAAATATTAAATCAGAGTGATGGACAGCATAATATAAAATGACCTGGATTTGACCTTCAATTTTGCTACTTACCAGCCACATGGATTTAGAGTATCTGTTCTGCTTTTAGTTTTCTTGCTTGCATTATGGTGATAACAGTGCAAAATTAATAGGACTATTGTAAATGCTGAATGAATGTTATACATAGGCAGTGGTCTCAATAAATGTTAACCATTATATGCTGTGGCTTTGGCTACCCTTAAATTTCCACAGTTGGAGGGAGTAGGGGAGGAAAAATAATTTTTCCTCTACCTGTCTGAGTTCTTAGCTGAGACTCCAGTAATAAGAGAAAGGTTAACAGGAGAAAAATAAACAGAAATTCATTAACATGTGTACCTTATGTACACGTAGAAGATACCCAAGATAAAATGAGTAACTACCTGAGGTGGCTTATAATTCAGACTTAAATACCATCTTAATAAGGAAAGGAGAGGAGGGATGTAAATGTCCTAGGGGAGAGTAAATAATTACTAAGAAAAATGAATGGGCCTTTAGAAGGATAGATGGGAATTATGACAGTGTGAGAAAAAGTTTGTCTGGGTGTGATATCACAACTTCTAGTCCCCTGTCTTGTGATGAGTCAGTCTTTCCTGGTTGATATAACTTCCGGGGAGGGGATTTACAACAGTTGAGTTCCTGGTAGATAACCTATCTTTAGGCAGATGAGTTTGGAGAAAGGCTCTCTCTGAATTTGCTGTTTTTCAGTGCCCACAGCTAAAAAAAAATCAATATATAAAAGCTGTATATTTTGTGGTGACATGTTCTGCTACCCTTCAACTACGTCAGCCCTTTTTCTAGCTTTCATCTGGAAATTACTGTCACTGATACCCTTTGTGAATTTGACTTGAGCATGTTTACTTACTTAGGGAAACCACTAAGAGATAACTACTCATGTATAATCATACACACTCCAACATCACTTACTCTGTGTCATGTGAGGAATCAATGGTCCATTCATTTTGCATGTCTGTCACCTTTATATTGAATTAAACTGGTCTTTTTCTTTTTGTTCATTCTAGCTCTTCCTCTTTCCTAGAGGAAAATATTTTCTGAGACAGTGAACAATAAGATGATATGTGAAGGATAAGTAGCAACTAGTTAAAGTGAGAATGAAAAAAAAAATAATTAAGGCAGAAAAACAGCATGCACCAAAGGCTTTGGTTTAAGACAAAATTATAAGAGTACCTGAAAGCTGATCCATGGGGCTGGAAAAAAATAAATGGCACCAGAATTCAAGATGAGACTTATTAGACTACATCAAAATTTTGGATTTAGGAAATGCTGTATGATACAATGACACTAAGTGGTAAACTGAAAATAAACTGAAAATACTATAGCCTTTATGACAGGCAAAGGATTAAGGTTCATACTATTGACAGAATACATCCTAGAACATACTACATCTTTTCATTAATTCCAGTTTTTCTGATCATTTTATGGTTTTTAATAAGGCCTTATGTTTTTTTCACATGGATGCTGTGTCTTTCCTTCATATATTCTCAAGGATTTTATAACGTTTGTAGCTACTTCTAAATATATATATTTTCTTCTTCGGAATTTTGATTTCTAGGTTAGTACTTCATACTAGAATAACAATAAAATATTAATTTTGTGCATTTATATTATATCCAACTACATTGGCCTCAGAAATTCTAATTTTTTAAAAAAATTATCAGGTTTTACAAGTATATAATTTTAAAATCAAAGCAATACATATTAACATATGTATACCAATATTTGTGCCATTAATTTCTTTTTTAATTCTTATTAAACTTACTTTTTTAATACTAAGAGGTTTTAAAATTTTGATTAAATTTACCTGAAGTTTATGTAAAAAGAATAAATGCCAAATAATAGCCAAGGCATGTATATTAAAAGTAAGCATTCCAATGGAAATTTTACTATGCTGGATATTAATAAAGCCACTATAATAAAATCAGTTTGGAACTGCTTAGGAATATAAAAATGAATCATAAAAATTAATATAGGATATCTAGATTGCATACCTCTGGTAATAAAGAATTAGGCTATTAAACCAAAAACTCCCATTGATATTAAATAGAAAACTTATTCAAAATTTTAAATATATGTCATTGAGGTTATCAAATAAAGATAATACAATGGTGAATAGAAATCAACTATCTAGAAGTTGGAGATGGAGAAGAAGAAGGAGATGCAACAAACATAGCCTGCCATTCAGGATCACTTTTGCTCTAGAAGCATTCCACTAAATCTTGAATATTTGGGTAAAAGGCTAAGATGACTATCAGAGCTTTTAGAAATTTCTTACAGTAAGGTGGCAAAAGAGAGTTCATGGTGTGCCAAGGAGGATGGCATTGGTAAAAACACAACATTTTGTGTCCTTAAAGGGTTCAACCTCCCCAAAACTGTAAACCGGAAATGCATTGCCATCCAAGGACTGAAGACCAGCTCTGAATTGTCTCACAATTCATAAAATTGTATGGTGCATTTGGTTTCTTGACTTAGAAAAACAAACATCTTTTCTGGAGTAAGGTAATATCATGATACTGTAATTTTATATTTTTATTTCTGTACTGTTTTCAAATGTGCTATATACCACAGAGGAAAATAACCAGACTCATAAAGAAATAAGAAACATGATTTAAAACTAAGAGCAACAGACATATAGATATTTTAGAGATCTAGAAAATGTAGTTATCTGTTGCATGTCTAATGTGTTTTGTTAGATAGAAGACAAGATAGATTTTGGTAGAAAACTAGAAAATGTAAGAATGAAATAGAAATTACCTAATTGAAACACATAAACACTGAAGTTACAAACTAATGCATATATCTAATAAATTACAGCTGGAAGGTTGTTAGGAATTGAATACAGGTCAGAACAAAGGTAAGAATAAAACAAAAGTAAGTACAAAAAAACTAAAGGAAGGTAACACAGACAATAAAGGAAAAGTCTAGATGATAAAGTTAAAAGAGGTTTAGAGTTCCAGAAATAATGAAGAAAAAAAACGGGGCTAAAGCAAACCTTGGACAGCAAATGGCTGAAAATTTCTAAGCCTAAAAATAAACACAAAAAATCCAGGCTTGTTGTAACAAAGCTACCTTATAAAAGTAAGAAAGGGAAGAAGGAAGGAAGGGAGAAAGGGAGGAAGGGAGGAAGGGAGAAAGGGAGGAAAGAAGGAGATACTAAAAGCAGCTAGAGGAACAGTTAAAATAGTTTATTACCTTCAAAGGTACAACAATTAGACTTACAGGTGACTCATTAAAAGAAGCAGTTTAAAACAGAAGATGATGGAATGTAATTTTTTTTTAAAGATTTTATTGGGGAATTGGGGAGGGGACCACCATTGGGGAATCGGGGGAGGGGAACAGACAAGTTGCTGTCCTTTTGTTCTTCAGTCTAGTTGTGGAAGATGTTGCTTCACTGGCCCAAGTTGGTATTTTCATTGTGTTCTTCCCGCTGAGGCAGTTGTTCACTGGCCATTGGACAGCCGCTCATGGTGGCTCACCGCAGCTCACAAAAGCGCACACCAGTTGCCGGCCAGGCCCACTGCAGCCTATGCTGTCGCCAGCGACTCCCGGCAACCCAGCTCCAGGTCGAGCTGTTGTTCACCATCTTAGCGCAAGAGGTCTGGGGTGGTGGGTGGAGAATTGACAGTCTAACTTCTCGGATTCCTTAGCTCCGTCCATCTCCCCTTTATCACTCTGCTGGCAAGGTCCCCTCCAACAGGGGGCAGAGGGAGTTCTGGAGTGTAGCCACTGTAATTTGAAGATGTGCTGCTGCTTATGCTGTTTACAGATGATGGTCTAGGAAGCACTGAGTTAGGTGGCCTGGATTTTGCAGGGGATGTGACTTTAGGCTCCGTCGCAGAGCTCCCTGAAGATCCTGGCAGAGGGTCCTGCGCCGGCCCGGGTTGGTTTGGAAGCACTTCCCTTGCAGGAGGCAGGAGATGCTCTTTAACTTCTTTTTCCCAGGACTTGGCTTTGTGTTCTGCCAGAAGGAGGTCAAACTGCTTTTTCCGGCCTGGGACTGCGCTCCGATGGCTTAGTGAATGTGTCTTGCAAGGTGAGGGATCTTGTGCAAGGTTTCTTTGTCTCGGGATCCAATACTCCACAGTGTTTGTTTGGGTCAAATTCTCTCTCTGAAAGTCTCCTGTAAGGTTTGCTATTGTTTTTGGTGCCATTTTGGTGTTTCTTGTCTATTTGCAGTGGACAAAATTCCTTTGCCATTCAAGATCTTCTCTGGGGAAGGTGGCACTGACTTGGACATCAAGACCGGCTTAATTAAGGGTGGGGTGGAAACAGCCGAGGACAAAGTGGAGCAGGCGGTGACCGCAGCAGTGGTTGTAGAGTTCATTTTGACATTGGCACCATCTGCCTTCACTAGGTTAGGGATTTTCTCTAAACTGACTGACTACAGGAACTGGAACGCATGGTTTGTCCCTTGATCCTTTCGCAGAAAAGACTGTGTGCTGTTTGCTGCTGGAGGTAAGTAGATTGTCTTTGGGCGTTTTGAATGGCTTTGAGGTGCTGCTGGCAGAGTTATGGCCGCTGAGACAGGCTTTAGTTTTCACCTGTATGAGTGATGTCCTGGAATTGGAGGGTGGAGATGCTGGAGAGGAAGAAGGTCTGCACATTGAACCGTGTCTTCTCTAGAGACTCAGGCTGGCAACTTAATCTGATTCTACGACGACTGTAAACATGCTGTACTTTTGGAACCTGAAGCAATCCACATTAGCCACGGATGCCGTCACAAAAAAGAAAAAAAAAGCAAAAAAAAAAAAAAAAAAGCAAGGCTGAAAAACCCCAACAACTAAACAACAACAGAAGTCCGACCGGATATGGAGCACCGACCTTCGGTGCTGCGTGGTCCAGGACCGAAGGCTGACCGGCTGCAGTCAGGACCAGTGATCCCAGCCTGCACACGCAAACTGTTTTGACTACAGGCACTTGTTAAACACAGCGTTTCAGGTCCTACCAGTTGGACACCAGAAGTTCATAGAACTGACCGGAATGTAATTTTTTAAGTCCTAAAAGAAAATAAGTCAAATTAGAATACTATGCACTATAAAAAAAACAAAAAACACCTTAATATTACAAGTGAAAGAAAGAGAAAGTTTTACACTTCAATAAACTAAGAGTTTCTGTCACTAGCAGACAGGCACTAAGGAGAAGTTTCTTTAGGCATAATTAAAATTGCAGAGAGAAATTCAATTTTTTAATGATAATGTCCAAATATTGTATTGTGTAGAGCAAAGAATGAATGTTACATAGTTCTTCCTTAGTGAAACACAGAATAAAAATTCTTCCTCTTTTACCCCATACAACAAAAGTTATGGAAAAAAAATAATGGAAAATATTCAAATCATAAATATATTTCTTCAACTTAAGTGGAAATTGAAATTGTTTTCTTTTTATTGAAAGAATGGGAAGAAAACCCTATATTTAAACCAGAAATATATGATAGCTTAAATGAATTTAGTTTTATTATATAGATCATAAGTTAAGGAAGCTATAGAACTAGATGATATGCAGATTTTATAGTTTTAATCTGTAGTTTATAGATTATTAGAAGGAAAACAGTTTTGGAAGGAGAGGCATTTTTTTTTTTAATCAATCCCAAAGTATCATGTGTGTAGAATTTTATATGGAAGGACAAAATCAATGGGGAAGCCATTCTTGAACTGTTGGATAGCTTAAGACTTAGGCCACAGAAAAATGATCATTCAGCAGGTTAAATTAAAGTAGTTCAGGCACAAGCAAATTATTTTGAGGAAAAAGGCACCAGCAATGCTGATAAAAATGAGTTATACCTGTTTACCTTTAGGAATTTTGTAAAAAAAATACATCAGGTTGTTTGAGATTTGCTCTAGAGTTCGTACTGTTCTTCAGTTTATCAGGCATTCTACCATTCTTCCATAAATTCTCCCACTCAGTCTCCTGCTAGAGTAGGATGTTTTGACTTTTCTGAGCATTATTTCTTCTTCTATTCAGAATAAGTCTTCCTGAAATTTCATTTTAGAGTTCAGTAAGGCACTGACTCTGTCACTTCCCCTTTTTCCCACCCCAAACCACTCTACGTACTACTGCCACACGTGTTTTAGGTGACTTTAAATTATGGATCATCTTAATGGACCCTCACATGTGAAAGAGGCACTGCAATCAACTCACTAAACTCTTTAGTAGAGTAGGATTGATCTCAATATTAATGATCATATATTATTATTTTCCAGCTCTAAGGAATTAGCATTATCTCTTGTATTGTTTGATCTTCCTGTCTGATGAGAGTGAGTAGTGATGACAAAGGAGAATTGGAGAGTTACATCTGGATTCAGACAACCTCTGACCACTATTAGAACAGTATTCAGGAATACACCAGATTAATCTATGACACTAAATTCTCTTCTGAATCTCTATCAATAATAACATGACCACACTGTGGTCACCCCTCCTACATTAGCCCAAGTGATTCCCATTTATCATAACATTTAATAAAGGCAGAGTCACTGTCTCACTTTGAACATTCGTTCTAGACTAATACACGTATTTTCTGCCCAATTTCTCAGCCAGAAATGAATAACCTGCACATACTTTACTCACTAAATTAATTAAGCTCATAATTTCATTTTGATTTAAAGGACACTTGCGCCAATGTTAATTGATTTACTAAATTTCAGTTGTTAATGACCCAGGAAAAAAAGCTTGATGTATTGGAATTTCTGCGTAATTAAATAGTAAATAGATTTCTAAAATTCCATATGAGATACAGCATTTTAAGTGATTTTTAAATAGTAAACTTAAGACTCAAATATAGTCTCATAAATTGAAAGGTGATTATGTATGCACACATTGCTTTTTCATGTTTATGTGGCTTCCTGTGTCTGTGTGTATATTTTATTCTTTTGAACAGAGGGTAAAATTGTGAACAGAGCATGTTTTATCTCTAGGGCCCTTCTCCCAAGGCATTTTCGAAGACCTATTTTCCTCTTTGCTGTCTGGAGATACTCTGATAACCCTCAGAGAGATAGTCATTCACAGAATTATTTTCTCCAGGGAATTTATACTTTCATTCTTATCCCTGTTGATGAAATGAGAATCATATCCTGGTAAAGGAATATTATTGTTCTGTTGAGAAGTGTTTTAGAGATGAAAAGGAGGCTAAAAAGATGAAAGGAGAAAAAAAGAGCAGAAGGAAAAGGAAAGAGGAGCAGACAAAAAGCGAATGTCTTCTGAAGTTTCGTGGAGAAGACCTGGAAAGAAAGAAATGAGAAGTATCAGGCAGCACCTGGCAGCTTGACCTAGGGGCAAATTTCTGGTAAAGATGGGGACAAGGTTTATAGAAAGATAAATATCCTCTTTTCTTCACAAAAACATAAAAACAAAGGCAAAGAAAGCAACAAAAATGAATATCTTTGAAAGGACAAATGCCTTAAAAATGATTGTAGAGACTTATTCAAATAATTGGTCTATGACACTGAAATACTATTAATTGTTAAGCAGATTATTATATCATTTTATGTTGATTCTTCAACTTTACTTCACACATTTTAAATTCATTCATTCAACATAAAATAAACGTGATGACCATGTGTAATTAAATGCATTTTGCAGAGGATAATTTATTTTTTTAAGGTTAATACACTTTTTTTTGGAGCAGTTTAAGGTTTACAGAAAAATTGAGCAGAAAGTGCAGAGTTCTATTTTCCCTATTGTTAACATCTTGCACTGGCATGGTATATCTGTTAAAATTACTGACCCAGTGTTAATTATTATTATCAACTGAAGTCCATAGTTTATGTTAGGGTTCATTCTTTTTGTTGTACACTCCACAGTTTGGGCATATGTTAGAATACATACCAACCATTATGGGATTATACGAATAGTTTCACTGCCCTAAAAAATCCTTGTGTTCCTTTCCTCCCTCTGAACCACTAACAACCACAGATCTTTCTAATGTCTCTTTAGTTTTGCCTTTTTGATAATGTCATGCTTATGTACAATACATACATCATGCAGTTCTGTTTCGTTTTCAGACTGTCTTCTTTCCCGTAGCAATATTTATTTACAGGTAGATGACAAAGCACAAACATTAGGTAAACAAATTCTTGTCAGGCTACCAAAAACAATGGGGCATGGAGGCAGGGAGATGTCTAACAGATTTTGCAGCTTCCTGTTTACCACACTTAGTTTACATTATGATGATGTTAAGTTTTTAGCTTTCTTCCTTTAAGCAGGTTTTTCTATCTGAATTCCTTCAGTCTAGTCAGGGTAAGGGTCAAAGGTTCTTTCTGAGTCTTTTGTTTCTCAAAAATAACCAGCTTAAAATAATTGATATCCCCAAAACTACATATTGGAGGTGGCAAACTCTGCTTCCTTTCATCATTAATAGGGGTGTAAATTACAGGACTCTATAGCTGTCTCTGCAAGTTCCTGTGAATCTAGGATTATTTCAAAATAAAAGCCTTTGAAAAGTAAAGGGAGAAGTAGACAAGGTTGTTGGGTGCACTCTCAGGTAAATGCCAGAATTCACAGTATATCTTGAAATTAACCCTATTGTTTAAAAACAAGCACAGAAGGGCCGGCCGAGTGGCTCAGTTGGTTAAGAGCTCGCTCAAGAGTGCGAGCTGAGCTCTGAGCAACAGCTGTTTGAGGCCAGCCCGAGCTGAGTTGCCGTTGAGCCACCAACAGGTGGCAGGATGGCTCAGCTAAAAAAAAAAAAAAAAAAAAAAAAACACAGAGTTGCAGGCACAAACTGTTGATAGAAACCTAATTGTGTCCTCTATATTTACTGGAAGTTTGGGGGCAGTTTCTTATGCAACTAAATATAATCTTACCATATGATCAGCAATTATGTTCCAAGTTATTTACCCAAATCAGTTGAAAATTATATCCATACAAAGATTTGCATACAAATGTTTATAGCAGCTTAGCTCATAAATGCCAAAACTTGCAAGCAAATACAATGTCTGCTATAGGCTGAATTGTATTCCCCCAAAATTGATGTGTTGTTGCCCTAACTGGTAGTACCTCAGAATGTGACTATATTTGGAGATAGGAACTTTAAATAGGTTATAAGTTAAAAACAGGTCTGTGGGGTGGGCCCTAATTGAATCTGAATGATGTCCTTATAAAAAAGAAGAAATTTGGATACACAAAGAGATAACAGAGATGTGTGCACACAGAGAAAGACCATATGAGGACATAGTGAGAAGCTGGCCAACTGCAAGCCAAAGGCAGAGGCAACAGAAGATATAAAACCTGCCAACACCTTGATCTTGGACTTCTAGCCTCTAGCACTGTTTCATAAGAACGTGAGGCCACAGGACAAATAGGACAGTAGAAGTTTATATGCCGTTCTGGACTAAGGAGAGAGAGGAAGGAGTCTGCATAATGCCTTTTAGGTCCACCCAACATGTTGAATGCACTAATAATCTGTTCTGTTTCATTGTTGAGTAGAATTCCATGGTATGGATATACCACAGTGCATTTGACCATTTATCAATTAAGGATTTTTTTGTTGTTGTTTTTGGGTGTTTTTAGTTTTGGGGTATTACAAACAAAGATGCTTTGAACATTTTAATACAAGATTTCTTGTGGACATAAATTTTTATTTCTCTGGATAAATGTCGAGGAGTGTTGTTTTTGGTATGAATCCTAAAAAAAAAAAAAATGTTTAATTTTTAATGAAACTGAAAAATTATCTTCCAGAATGACTGTACCATTTTACATTCTCACCAGCAATGTGTGAGAGATCAATTGTCTCTTCATTCTTGTCAGCAGTTAATTATTTTAAATTTCAAATTTAATTTTTTAAATAGGTTTCAGGCTTTTCAAACAATCTATTATATATTGTGTGAGTTGCAGTTGATTATTATTTCCAAGGAATTGTTCATTTTCATCCAAGTGGTAAAACTTATGTATGCACAGGTATCAGTTGTTTGCAGTTTGATGTCTACAGCATCCAGCATACTATTCTGTTTCATTCCTGATTTTGGCTATTTGTATCTTCTCTTTCTTTACCCCTCTTTGTTAAGTTTCATAATGGCTTGTCAAATTTATTTTTTCTTGAACCAGCTTTTGGTTCATTGATTTTCTTTCCTTTTAGATTATTTTCAAAACTACTCATTTCTGCTCTTTGTTTCCTTCCTTCTACTTGCCTCAGGTTCATGTTTTTTTCATTTTTGGTTTTTTTTCCCCCTATTTTCTTAAGGTGGGACATTGATTATTGGTTTGAGAATTTACTACTTTTTAGTTTATACAGTTTTCCTTTTATGTTTCTGTTAATGATTTCTGTTTCTATTTCTAATACTGATTTCATTGTGGTTGAGAAAACACACTGTGTAAAATTTCAATTTTCTTAATGCGTGGGGGTTATTTCATGACCCAGGATATGTCTATATATGTAAATGATTTTTGGTACATTAAAAGAATGTTCCTTGTGTAGTGGTTGGATAAAGTGTTCTCTAAATGCAGATTCTTTTAATTGACCATATTATTGAGTTATTCTATATCCATGATGATCTTCTCTCTAGTTATTCTACCAATTGCTAAGAGAGAGAGGTGTTTAAATTTTCATAGTTTATTTGTGGATTTCTGTATTTCTCTTTTCAGTTGTCTCAGTTTCTGTTCCATATAATTCATAGTTCTGTTATTTGGTGTATAAACACTTGGGATTGCTTTGTGTTCTTTTTGGATTGAACTTCTTTCTTACCATTAATATAATATCCATGTTAATTTGCTTTCAACTCTGCATCCTTTGATATTAATATAGCCAACTTCTGCTTTCTTTTGATTGATATTTGTAGGGCATATCTTTTCCCTTCTTTTCAACCTATCTATATTATATTTGTGGTGAATTTCTTATG
Source organism: Aselliscus stoliczkanus (assembly GCA_033961575.1). Classification (NCBI taxonomy): domain Eukaryota; kingdom Metazoa; phylum Chordata; class Mammalia; order Chiroptera; family Hipposideridae; genus Aselliscus; species Aselliscus stoliczkanus. The sequence continues at coordinate 89,153,007 of CM066738.1, read as the reverse complement.
GATAATTTAGAGTTATGTCATCTAAAAAATCCATTCTGCAACCTCTTTTTGTTGAGCTATTTAGACTGTATATGTACTATAATTGTTGCTATTAAGAGTTAAGTCTGATATTTTACTTTTTGTTTTCTAATTTTTTCTCATTCTGGTGGTTTGCTTTCTTTTGTTTTCCTGCCTTCCTGTGGGTTACCTACACATTTTTAAAAAATCTGTTCTGACTGATCTACAGTGTTTTTGAATGTATCTTTTTGTATAGGTTGTGTGAAATGGTTGCTATAGGTATTACACTGCACACACATAACTTATCATAGTCTATTGCTGTTGACGTTTTACCAGTTTAGCTGAAGTCTAGAGATATTGACTCTGAGTCTGTTTACTCTCCTCCAGGCAGGTCTGCAGGATACAAATTCTCTCTTTTTTTTTTTTTTTTAGCTGAGCCATCCTGCCACCTGTTGGCAGCTCAGCGACTGCTCAGCTCGGGCTGGGCATCGAACTGCTGTTGCTCAGAGCTCAGCTCGCACTCTTGAGTGAGTTCTTAACCAACTGAGCCATTCAGCCAGCCCGGATACAAATTCTCTTAATTTTCTTTCATGTAAGAATGAATTCAATTTCCCCTTCATTTCTGAATGATAATTTTGTCACATATAGAATTGGGGTTGACATGTACTTTCTTTCAAAGCTTGAAAAATGTGTCATTTCCTTCTGTTGTGAATTCTTTTTGATGAGAAATTAGTTGTGATTTGAATTGGTTTTCTCTATGGGCAAAGTGTCATTTACCCCTTATGGATTTCAAAATTGTTTGTTTGTTTTTAGGTTCCAGAAGTTTGGCCATAATGTATATTGGCATGAATTTCTTTGAGTTTATCCTATTGGAGTTTATTCAGCTTTTTGAATCTGTGTTCTGACAAATTCAGGAATTGTTCAGCTATTATTTCTTCAAATACTGTTTTTCAAGTCCACCTTTTTTTCTTCCTCTTTTTTCAAGATTGTGATAACATGAATGTTTGTTCATTTGTTATAGCCTCAAGGGTCCCTAATGTTTTAGTCTTTTTACTTTTAGCCTATTTTCTGTTTTTAAGACTTATATGATTCTATCTTCAAGTTCCCTGATTATTTCTTCTGGACTGTCCATTATACTGTTGAGCTGTTTCAGTGAATATTTTTTCCATTTGTTTGTTTTAATTTCAGTTATTATATTTATTAGTTCAAAAATTTCCTCTTGGTTCCTCTTTATATCATCTATTGGGCTGTCGGAAAAGTCATGATGCATTTTTGCAACAAAAACCAGAAAAAATACGTCATGACTTTTCCGACAACCCAATATTTTTTGCTGAAACTTCCTCTATTTTTTAAATTTGTTTTAAGCACGCTCATAATTGCTTATTGAAGAGTTATATGATGGCTGCTTTAAAATTGTTGTCAGATAATTCCAACATCCCAGGTTTAAAAACAAAAGCTCAAGGAACTCACTATTATGTTATTCCTTGAGACCCAAGTTTCTAGTCCGTCTGCCTTTTTCTCTCCACTTTATATGACATCTTCCTAACTTGCTTTATATGTAGCTTTTAGAGTTTTTAGTTGTGCTTAGCAGGATGAATAGGGGGCCATGCATTTATATCTGGATTGTATAGGGAAGGTGCGATGAACAAAATTGTGTCCATCAAATATTTTGAATCTCTACCTCCCCAATGTGACTGTATTTGGAGGAATGAAGTGATTAATATTTTATGAAGTAACCAATAAGATTAGTGTCATAAGAGGAAACACCCTCTCTCTTTTCACCATGTAGAAACAGCAAGAGGATGGGCATGTGTAAGCCAGGAAAAGAGCCCTCATTAGGAATTGAACTGGCCAGTATCTAGACCTTGGATTTCCCAACCCTCAGAATTATGAGAAAAGAAATTTCTGTTGTTAAAGTCAGACAGTCTATAGTGTTTTGTTATGGCAGCCTGAGGTAATTCAGAGAGAAGGAAGTGAAGTTTTACTCTTTTAATCTCATTAGTAAATTCTAAATGTATAACGATGAAACTAAATACAGCTAAATCCCAGTATCCAAGCTATGGTGTATCATTTTTTTTTTCTCTCTGTGCCATAGTGAAAAATAGGCTAGATTATAACCCTGGAAAATCTCAAAAAGTAGAATTATATGCAACCCTTTTATAAATAGATTGTTTTCCTGCTGGGTACAGTTAATCTCTGTGGCCTATTTTCTATATACGAATAGTCCAACAATAGCAACAATGAACTCTTATTATATACTAGGCACTGTCTTTCTCTCTTTATTTTCTATGAGGTCCTTTGTAATATTTGGTTGTCTATCATACATCTCTACCTCTTTTTGTTGTGGAATATGCCATTCTGTGTTTTCATTTGGGCCACAGTGTCTTACTTTCTTCTACAGGGGCCAAAAAGGAAGGACTATTCTGTCCTTGCTCTTATCAGGCAGAATATGAACACATGACTCAGTCTTACCTCTCTGATGCTCTTGGAAAGGGCTTTGAATACAGAGTAAATAATACAAAGCTAAAAGATGATTAATATTCATTTAAAGCAGTAATGGTATTGGTTATGTGTTGGGACTAAAAATGCACTGCTGAAAGGATAGAGGCATTTTGGTCAGATTATTCACATTGAAAGAGAGTTGCTTTTTTTAAATTTTTATTCTTACTTGCTAGAGCTATCATAGATTCTGATCCTCTTCCAAGACTAATCTTCCACTTTTGTTCAATTCTGTGATCCCCAGTTATTCTTCCATTTGATTTAATTTATTTACTTGTATTTATTTCCCCCCCCCCAACACTTAAGGTAAGCAGATTATTTCTGTCACTTGCATCCAAGAAACCTAACAGGTACTGAAATCAGTACTGAGAAAGACTTATCACTATTAGACTTGTAAGGAAAATATAGAGAGCCAAGACTTGTTTTCTTGCCTAGCTGGAATAAAAGGTAGTGGATATTTCTTTTTTTCTTTTTTCAGGATAGGAATCTTGAATATCATTATATGTAGTGTAAAAATGTTTTTCTGAAAAATCAGTTATAGTCATGTGCAATCAAAGGCCCATTGAGGACAAGGCTCTGGATGCTGGTACCTTGAACAGTATAAGGGACATGAGAAATTCAGTTACTCCAATGTGAAATAGCTGCTTCTGGATGAAAATAGAAAAAAAAAAAAATCAACTTCCTCAGCTCTCTAACTAAATAGAATAAAATACCATAAAATGGCATGAAACACTTTTTATAAAATTTCTATTTGCGCCCCCGGTTAATTTTATGTCAACATTATTGGCCTAAATCCAGATTGCTGGTAAAACATTGTTTCCAGGTCTATCTGTAAGGGTGTTCCTGAAAGAGATGATCATTTAAATCAGTAGACTGAGTAAAAAAGGTTGACCTCACCAAATGCAAGTGAATATCAACCAATCTATTGAGAGCCCAAATAGAACAAAAGGCGGAAGGCGAATTTACTCTTCATTTGATCTAAGATTTCCGTCTTCTGCCATCAGACATTGACTCTCTGGGTTCTTGGGTAGTCAGACTGGGACTTAGATTAATACCACTGACGCACCCCACACTTTGACTCTCCAGTCTTTGGACTCAGACTGGGACATACACCATCAGCTCCCTTAGTTCCTAAGGTCTATGGCCTCTCAAATGAATTATACTACCAGTTTCCCTGCTTCTCTAGCTTGTGGATGGCAGATTGTGGGACTTCTTGGCCTCCATTATTGTGTGAGTCAATTCCTATAATAAATCTTCTCTTATATACCTATATAGCTCTCTGTATATATCTTATTGGTTGTGTTTTCCTGTAAAATCCTGACTGATGTAGAGAGTGAGGATACTGATCAGAATTGTCTAATATGCAGGTATATTTAAAGACTATTATTTGATCATGAGGTTACTGGAAGCAAAACACAGGAGAGCAGCCCGCTAAGGGCCTCTTTGATTTTTAGGCTTCTAACTTATTTTCCAAACTTGAATCAGCTCACAATTCCACAGTTCCTTGAAGGAAGATGAGTCTATATACTCATAAAAAAAAGACAATGTAACACCACTAAAATTTATATTCTAAAATGTTTTCCTACCCTTTAACAAAATGCCTAGGCTAAAAGAATATGAGAAAAAATTTGATCATCAAAAATAGCAGGACTTTAGGGTCCTGGCTCTGAGAACACTAGTTATACAATTAGTAGGCTTTACACGGAGTGTTAACTTCATGGAGTAGGTGTTTGTAGAACCACTAGAACTCCATTCCTACCAAAATAGTAAATTCTAAATTGCCTGGGGGAGTCTCAGATGTGAATGCAACTGTTAAGACTTATAAGATGTAGAAGAAATAATTCCAACCCATCCTCATTACATCTTCATGTGGCCAAATACAAAAGACATATGTGACATTGAAAAATAGCAATGGATTACATGATAAACACCAATAGCAAAAGTGGATTTCTTACAAGAGCAAAATTGCATCGCCCCTAGCATCTGGTGACAAATGTTTTGTCATTAGTCTGATAAATAGAAAATAGGAGAAGCAGTTAACTTGCACCTGGCAAGTATAATATTTCACTCTTACCAGCATGCTCTAGTGTTCCTCATACAACTAGGCAAAGAGATTGGAAAAGAAGGGCATTGTGTCAGTTGGGGTGATTGATTTTGACTGTCAAGAAAAAATAGTTTTCTGCAACACAAAGTTGCCAGGGGGAAGTTATAGATGAAACTTAGTGGATCTCCTACAGTGTCTAGTAACAAAAGATTATGAAGAATAACTGGTAAAGCTAACCTACACTGTTACTGGTTCGGTGTGTGGGTATATTTGGAGGTAATAATGATTGCAAGGAAACTCCAAAAAGACTTCAGGTGAACTCATAAGAGTCTATTTCTCAATGTCGGTGTTGGATATAGGTTTGATTGGTTTGTAAAAAGCTATTGAAATATACATAAATGTGCATTTTTCTGCATATTATGCTTTAATGAAAGAGATTTATTTAAGTAAATAGAAGACTGAGCAACCCAATATAGGCAAGATCATATCCTTTAGAAGTAAAAGTTTTTGTCACACCATTGGTTAACTGCTCCTGAACAGTTGAGGTGCTGAAAGCAGAGTCATCAAATGGGAGTGTAGGGCAAGTGTCATAAATACTGGTGATGCCATTGTGACATAGAGTTGCAGCAACAAAGACTGCAGTGTCCATTATAGTCTCTCCCCTTTTTGTTCTCTTTCTTATTTATTTGTTTGTTTGTTTGTTTGTAGTGATTTTACTTTACTTTCCTATCATTTTTGGTCACTGTGTTTTCATAATAAAGTTTTGTGTTATTGGATATATTGACTAATATTTTGCAAAATAGATTGAGTGGGTCTTACCCCAAATCCTGGAGTTAAGAGTTGAGTGGGGTACCATGTAATTTGGGTTGTTCCCCTTGAGAAAGTATTGACTATTTATTTGTTTATAAGAGGGACAGTGACAGAAGGAAGGAGTAATCTTGTATACAGAGGGAAAGAAAAGTACCTGTGGATGATGGACAGGTAAATTGATTGTAATGGCTTTCTGCCATTTTCCATTGAATAGGATTTAATCCCTCCTTCCTCTATGGGAAAAAAATGCTCAATTTTGTTTAGTATAGGTGGGAAAGGGTGTCCTGCCAACTATTAAAGAAGTTGTAAAGAAGTAATTACCTCTTCCACTCTCAGAAAAATGGTGAGGAACCATGATTAGATCATGGGTAATTTGATGTGCCTACCCAAGATTTTGAGCCTGGACTTAGTAACAGAAAGCCTAAGCAAAGGTTAGATTTCATAATAGGTGAGGCTGAGGTGGAAGTGCTAGGTGTATCGTCCACCGTGGGGGTTTTCTGCTCACATCATTCCTGGTGGGTTTTGTGCTTTCTGCTTCTTGTCCTTCCAAAATTTTCCTCAGATATGGCTTTCCAAGTCTGCTACTACAGGTGTCAATTATTGCTATGAGTAGTTTACTTTTTTTCCAATGTACTTATTTTATTGCATAAAATAACTAGAGTCAGTTTCTGAGGCTTGCAACAACAAATCTTCACCAATAACTGTGCCTTATCTGAACTGATTATTATAAGCTTGGGAGACAGATATTGTGATCCACAAGTTACAGATGAGGAAACTGAGTCTTGGGGAGCTTAATGGACTTACTCAAGGTTATACTTCTTATAAGAGGCAGGCAAGGAATTTTAGCCTTTATCTTTCTAACTTCAGACCCCATGTTAACTATTAAGTGAGGCTACTTCTTAAAAGTAGGAAGTTCTGTCTAGTTCTTTGTCCAGGACATTTGAGAACCAGGAGGAAGTCAAGTAATCCTCCTTCCTAAATTTCTGGAATATAACATGTAACTTCAAGTTGCAATGTCATATCGTCATCAATGTGTTCTGCAAAGGCCTGAGCTAGGAACTCAGATGCTAGAGTAAAACAATTTGCATCTGCTTCACAATGCTGCCTCTCCTTTATCCTCCATCAACATTAATTTACAAATACTGAGAATAGGCTGAGCTATTTTAGGACTCTTAAGCAAAATAAACTGCAAACATGATCAAATAGAACCAGAATTGCCAGTGCCTAGGTTATTGCTTTCATATTACAGCTCTCCAGTATATTTGTTCCAACTTTAGTGCATATGCTGAGAAATTTCTTTATCATTTAATGATACTGTTAATCTATTGTGTGCCAAATTCTGTGCTTAGTCTTAGAAGTATAAAAGTAAATATTACATTGTTTCCATCTTTAAGAGCTTAAGGGATATTAAGGAGGGGCATCTATAAACATATTGTTTTTTGTAATATTCTAAGTTAGGGATCTGAAAAGTGTGCACTGAGAATACAGAGAAACAACACTTAGGCCTACAATGAGAAAGGATAAGATTCAAGGAAGATTTTTCCAGAGGAGTTGCCACTAAGGTAGATATTAAAGATGAAAAGGTCATTATAGAAGCAAAGGAGATAAGACTGTGGAGAGTATGTTCTAGGCAGTATAAGCCTCAAGGAGTGCAACAGCGTGAATAGAGAGAGAGTGCCAAAAAAAATATATGTACACATTTTTTTTAAAAAGAAACAAATAACTATTAAAATCGTAATACTCAATATATACCGACAACAAAAGATGAATACAAGTACTGTTTGACTTCTGCAATGACAAGAGGTGCTCAAAGCGGTTACCATCAGCATCCAGACATTTCTGATTATGGCGAACTACTGCTCGAGCAATGTTGACCAAAGTGTCCACTTGTGTACATTTTGTTGGCATCTCGGTGTATTGGGTCACTATACCAATCTGATATCACAATGTAAAGTATAAGCAATAATTCTGAAGAGCAGAAAGGACCCTGTACAACATTGTTATGGACTGCATATTTGTGTCCCTAAAATTCATGTGTTGAAATCCAAACCTCCAATGGGATGGTTTTTAGAGGTGGGGCCTTTAGGAGGTAATGGGTTGAGATGAGATTATGAGAGTGGCATCCCCATAGAGAGAGTCATGTCTTTATTAGAAGAAACCAGAGTTGTCTCTCACTTTCTCATGTGAGGATGCAGTGAGAAGTCTTGAAGCCAGAAATAGGGTCTTCATCAGGAACTAAGTTGGCCAGCACTTTGATCTTGGACTTCCCAGACTCCAGAACTGTGAGAAGTAAATGTCTGTCTTTCAATCAGCACAGCCTGTGGTATTTTGTTATAACAGCCTGAGCTGGCTAAGACAGCATGAGAAGTTTGACATGCTATACATATGTGAAATATTATTAGTAGCTTGAGGTTTTGAACAACATCAATGAAGTATATTCAGACTTCAAAGGCGTCACTAAATCTTACTTTTGACACCTTACTTCACTTGAATTCTCTAAATTCCAGTGGTCTACAGTGAGTTACATGGCTTTCAATGCATTATAATTGTCATATGATCAATCCTTTTGTTTCTCCACATGTATTAAGCATCAATCCATTGGAATTGGGTGTCCGTTTTTCTGTCAACAAAGGAGAAGGGGATCCTTTCTGATATCTTTGCTTAGGGAGCCTGGAATTCCAGGTATCATTCTTGTTAACAGCGTGTGAGCATGGCATTGGTGATTTTAGAATCAAATCACACTGTGTTTTTTTTGCTGTGTAAATTGGAACATGTTTTCCTGGTCAATTTTTCTAGCTTCTTTCCTAGAGATGTCTTGTGATACTACACCATCAACTGGTGGTCAAATCAGTACTACAAACTTGTTCTCCTGGATTCTGGTGTTCTGCCCATCCAGTGCAACACACTACTCTCTGTTCTTAAGAAAAAAAATAAAAATAAACTGGATTCCAATTGTGTATAGTCATGATTGCCTGCCCCTTTTTTTTTTCTTCCTCTTCCAAGGCAATCTGCCCTTCAAGACTCACTTTGAGTCCCACCTATATGAAGTTAGTCCAATGGCTCAGCTCTCGGTGATCCACCCAGTCTGTAGAAACAGCTCAATTTTAGGATTTGATAATGTTCTAGTTCATAGAATGTATGTGAGCCCATCTCCTCCAGAAGAATGCAGATTCCTTGATAATAGAGACAGTAACTTTTGGTCCCACTGTAACTTTTTTATTACATGTGGCATGGAGTAGACCTAGAATAATTTTTATAGGAAAACTTGCCAATAGACATAAGCATATGTGTATCAAGACAATCCATATTTAAAATTACACATGTATATCCAGGCAAATAGATGAGGAAATTAAAAACAAAAACCAAAAACCAACAACAAAAAATATGAGGCCCACATATAATGATGAGATGATGTATTTACAGAAGATAACTTTTTGAGAGTTAATTTATGTGTACTATATTTGAAGCCACTAGTTTCTTAGAAGGTTTTCCCCTCTCCCCCAATGGAGTCTAACTAGTACACTTTAAAGTTAGAAAGCATGAATTAATTGCTGAAATTAGGTCTTTGGAAAATTGGTACTTAAAAAAAAATCACCCTGAAATAATAAGATTTTCAGATGAATTGTAAAGATGTGCAGTTAGTCCCTTTGCTGATGGTCCTGACAAAGAGAATGGCGAAATTATTTTGTTATGAATTTCCTTTTAGTAAAACGTTTTTAAAAATAATAAGGTGGAATAACAAAAGATGGTAAACATAGAAAATCCTATGGCATTTTCCCCTTCTGTGTCTCAGCTGCCTCATCCAATCTGAAAAGATCTCCCATTAGGTCTTGCAGGTTTTGAGAACCAAATGGCTTCTCCCTGGTGTGTAGTATCCAAGCTGCTTCCTTACATTCTGATAAAGCAGACAGTGTTGCCACAATCTTCTCTATGTTCTTAGGCACCACCATAATCTAGTAATATCTGGATTTGTGTATCAGAAGTACAACATAAAGGTCCTTTCACATGCCTTCATTAGTTTATAAATTCTTCCATTATCTATCCATTTATTTATCATTCATCAAATAAATCAGTGCCTCTTGAGGGCATATTATGTACTGGGGGTACTGTAGTAAATACAATATTCCTCACATGAAACTTATCTAGGAAGACAGATATTAAATAGATAATCACATAGATAGACATATGAAGTGGGACAGTGAAATTCCCTCATTGACAATGTGAATGTGAAAAGACAATGTAATTTCTTGATTTTATCTATAACCATGATGATTTTTCACCTACATCTATCCACCAACAGTCTTGGGGGAAAATTAAATGTTCAATGTAATTTGAAGCTTATTATGACTCACTGACTTGAATAGTATCCTCTATTGGATAAAATTGTCCATCTCTCAGTAATCCCTTCCTTATGCTCTTTCCAAGATGGAATCTGAAAGAATAAGGAACACTTGCATTAGGCAGCCTCATGCCCTTGGCAGTAGGTTGAAAAGAGTCCCTGGGTATGTGCTGGTCCTTGGTGTGCCCTAGTCTCTTGTCTACATGGCTGTTCTGTACCCTGCTGGAATTCAATGCTAACATCCGACTGGTCAACCATGGTCCATTCTTGTGCCTAAATCAATGCTCCAGAAAAGCATTCACCACCTTCCCCCTTGCTAATTCTGCCTTACCTCAATTCTCACTGACTATGACCCCTGAGGCTTTGCTTCCTTCCTTCCTCTGGCCCCCCTCTGACCTCCACTGAGTAGCACTTTTCCCCAATATATCAGGCCATATTGGAGGCCAACAGTCTTTCAATTCTACACTCATGCCACAGAGGAAACAAAATCAGTTGTGGAAATAAATGTCAAACCCTCTCTCTGCTTGGTTATGACAGGTTGTCAGATTCACTTGGATGTGGCATCTCTCTGGGTCTCTCTGTGACAGCCTCCTCCAGGAGGCATACAAAAAAGTGGCAGGGCCAGCTCCCAGCACATTCCTGATTCTGTGTTCCATTCCCCAAATCCCAAAGCTTGGAAAGAGCAGGCTTTTACTTTACTTCTCCTCTGAGATACTCTCCAGATGCATGCTGCTGGTCTAGCTGCCAAAGCCTTCTCTGGAGAGGGTTCTGCTAAATGTGAATAAATTAAGGACATCGGGACATTTCTCTCTCAAATGTCACTTTTCTTTTTTCTTTTTTTTATGTGAGAAGCTGAATATTACCTTGATATTTCCTTTTACATTTCATTGGTTACAAATACTGAATCTTCCACAAATGGATGCCTTACATGGATCCTGGCAGAGGACCAAACAAGGAAATCATATCAAAATAGCACACCTTTACATAAATAATTATGAATTGTAGTAGGTTCCATTAAGGAAAAAAATATAGAAGGTGTACTGAGTAAGTATAACTGGGGAATCTACATCGCTGGTATTGGGTGGAGAAGATCTGTGTAGGAGTTATTATAATGAGACTTGAGGGATAAGAATGAGTTAGCCAGAACCTGAAATCCTGAATGTTTCCCTCCCTCTTTGAATGAACTGAAAACAGATCACATTGTAGAGCATTTAACTAAACATAATATCCATCACACAGCATTCCCAGCACTCTTTCAACCATGCCTACTGTAGCAAATCTGCCCAATTGTTCTACCTAATCACCTCAAATGCCTCCTTGAAATCTTTTTTAGGATTGTGTTGATAATCTGTCTACTTCATTTCTCATCTCACATATTTGGACTATTTTCATTCTCTAAAGCAGAATAAGCCACCCCTCTCTGGTCAAAGGCAGCCAGAGGTTTCTCGTGTGAGCTGGAGAAGAAGCACAGGTGCTGAGTCCTGCTGCCACGTTTTCCCACCTCCCCTTGCTCCAGTCATGACCAACTCCTCCGTTTCTTTCTCAGGCCAGGCCCTGTTAGAAGCTTGTGTGTGCTCTTCTCATTGCCTGGACCAGATACCTGGCTGGTGCCTACATGACTCACAGCCTCATACATTTCAGGTGTCTGCTCAAATGTCATCTCAGGATTTATAGTTTCTCACTATCATACGTAAAATAGTCTTTCTGTCTCCTCATTCTTTCTTTTTCCCTTCTATGCTTTATTTTTCTCCATAGCACTATGACCATCTGACATGACATTTATTTTACTCACTTATCTAATTATTTTCTCTTTCTCCTTCCCACGCAGCATAGGTTATACTTAGGCAGAGAATTTTGTGTGTGTTTTTTTTATTGTTGAATTCCTAGTGCCTAGAACAGTGCTTGTCAACTTAGAGATGTTCAGTGAATGCACAAATAAATAAATGGTGGAGAGTAGAACTTATTCGACTGTAAATACATACATACATACATATATATAAGTACATACATATATACATAAGTATATACATACATACAAAATTCTACATTTTTATTTCTCTAACTTGCTGCTTTAGGGAATCAGGGACTTGATTATAGAAAAAAACTCCTTCCCAATCAAAAGGAAGGCACACTTTTTAAAAATAGACACTTCTCACAGTAATCGTCTTGAGAAATTCAGTGATCTGTTTTTTTGATCTACTTTAAGTAGAACATAGATACTTGAAAGAGAAGGAACAATGTTGAACTAGATGAGTCATCAACACATAGAATAAAGAACACCATTTTAGTACATACTCCTCAGATCTTGAAGAAAGCTCACTTCAATAGAGAAGACAGAGGAAAAATATAAATTTGAATGTTTTGAGTTCAAAGTCTCTGTTACAAAGACAGGGTTATAGGAAATAAAACACACACACATGCACACACACACACACATAAAGGATGACATAGTTTTATTAGAATAAAATTACATGGCAACACTGAACAATAAACTTTCATATTATTAGGTAATTAAGTAGTGATATTAGGACTCTTTTTTAGGAAATTTTTAATTACATTTAAACAAAAATAGAGATAATAATATAAGGAACTCTGCTGTACTCAGGGCTTAGTTTTAACAAATGTCTACATCCTGCAATGCTATACAATGTTTTGATGTGTTTTTGAGGTACAAAAAATAAAAGCAGTATTACTTTCTTCCTTTTATAGAATAGTGGAACACATGTCCAAGTGCATTTAGAGTTTTCCCCAAAATGTGTGTTATAGTTTCAAAACAAACAGGATTCTGGGTGTTTAAATCATAAGGGCAAAATTCAAGAAGAGACCAAGTTTATTGGATAGATATTATTATTATTATTCCCATTTTTTAGGTATAAAATGAGCATCAGAGATTTTAAGAAACTTGGTCAAAGTTATACAATTAATAATCAAAAGAGCAAAGGTTTGAACTCACATTTTCTGACACTCCTAAAATTATTCTGTAATTAAATATGACTATTCAATGAGAGTTTTAATTCCTACTTTGTTCATGAAATTTTTCCTAATTAAATCTATCTGTTCTCCTTCCTGAATTATCTTTGCATTATTTGTTGAATCTGGGCAAATAACACTGATTGCATTTAACTTTATATAATTTTTGTTTATTATGTGATTATTATAATCTACTCTAAAAGAAGTCTTGTGTCTTGTTGTGCACAGTAACAAATGCTTGGATTATTAACAAATTATTTATTTTAAAAATACCTCTGCCATCTTAAATCATCATATTTGTTAATCAAATACTAATTCATAAACTAACACATAAATATTTATTTTTAATCTTAAAACACATTAGTATCCTAAGAAAGTTGAAAAAGCAATTTTATTATTTGAATAAATCCATTATTTTAAAACAGAAACCATAGATACAGTGACGCCTCTTCAGGGAGTTGTTTTCTGCTACAGGTTCATTGAAACTTGGATAACATAATGTTCAACATACAGATGACAATTGGAAAGACTAGCAGGCTTAATAGAGTCCAGTGAATGGGTCTGAAATTTCTGGCATTATTCAGTAGCTTTTAATTTTTTTAACCTTGGACAATGCAATTCATTACAAATGAAACATTGGGTTTCACCTATATATAAAAGGAAAGTTAACTAGGTACTATAAATATAAATACATTAAAAGTGATGAGTTACACTCAGGCCTAGAGTAGATTTGATGCGGGAAGATAAAATTATCTGAGATATTTTTTAAATGTTTGAGATAAATAGAAAATGAATCTCACAACCCCATAGTTGAAGAATGTTATCAATAACAACTGTGAGTGCTACTGTTATGGGTTGAATCATGTCCCTCAAAAATTCATATATTGACTATGTGACTATGGAGAAAGGGCCTTTAAAGAAGTGATTAAGTTAAAGTGAGGCCATTAGAGTGGCCCCAAATCCAACCTGGGTGTTATCCTTTGAAAAAGAGGAAATCTGGACACACAGAGACGCCAGCAATTCTTGTGTACAGAGGAAGGCTATATGAAATCTGGCAGGAAGGCAGCCATCTGAAAAGCAAAGATAGATGCCTCAGAAGGACCCAAACCTGATGACAGCTTGACATTGGACTTCAAACTTCCAGAGCTATGAGAAAATAATTTCTGTGGGCTAAGCCACCTCGTCTGTGATATTTTGTTAAGGCAGCTCGAACAGATACTTACTTTTTATGAAATTCACATAATTTCATTGAAATGTCAAATGCTGGTCAGATGTTTGTCCCACTTTCTCTCTGTGCATAAGAAGTATGGATTTTATAGGGAGTATGTCATCATTTCGCTGTTAATTTCTCAGGATATCAATGTGTTTTTCCAGTTCAGTGCTATCGAATATAGTGCAGAAGTCTCTTCCCCTCTCACCCCTCCTCCCTCATTCTTCTAGGTATCCAGGGCCAAATTCCCTTTGTAGATTTTACATGTATCTTAGGTGAGTGTCTATAATGGAATATACATATGATTTTCCATATGGGATAACTAGAAAGGTTTAAGGAAAGCTGTATAGCACGAAACAAGCACACCTGCTGGACAGTTAGCAGATAAAGCTCAAGGATTCTAGCAAAAGGAAAACTCCTTTGGGCAACGGTGAGAGAAACACCTATGTAGTCTGTGGCCATAGGAATGGAGGATCCCAGGAAAGTGAAAGCTGGAGGCAATGCCCCTTTCCCAGGGTTGACCACTGTGCTTTTCCTGGCTACCTTCTTCTGGTGGAACTTCCTTTTTCTCTTCTCGATTTTCTCATGCAATTTCTTTTTCAATGCATTTTGCCTAAGACTGTGTTTTCATTCTCCCTCTCCTTAAACTCTTTGCTTCCTTTCATCCTTTCCTGAAAAAAATACTTCCCTTGTGTGCTTTTTCAGCGGCTTTTATTGAGCCCACTGAATCCAGAGCTTGAATAATTAGTAACCAAAGAGCTCAAGGACAGAGGTCTAGGTCTTCTAAGCCTCAAAGGAAATGGAAAGAATTACCTGAACTCCATTCTTCTAATGGAGCAAAGAAAGGAGAAAGCCAAGGGTTAAGTTTATGAATCGAAACAATCTTAACATTAATATTCTGTACTAGATTTGCTTATATGACAGAATTTCCAGAAAATCAGAAGTATCACTGAAATCTCACAAACATCCTTCCTCCATTAACATTCAATGTTTAAATTTAAAATGTGGTCCTTTTCAATGTTGGCTTTTACCATGGGACCTATTTGATTGGATGAAAGTAGAAAAATCACCTACTGAATTTCTAAGATCATAGTTATAATGAGTTTCTCTGAAGAGGTGTTATTGACAAGTTATCAATCATAAAACTTGATTTACTGTTCATCACACACACACACACACACACACACACACACACACACACACACTATCCACTTCCACATATCCAAAGCATCCTGGGTGATAAGAATATGATTCCTGGAGGCCAAAGTGTCACTTACCTGGGAGAGCTTGAACTTCGAAATTAGCAATTCAATTTAGCTGAAGATCCACTCACTACACCGATTGTGGTATAAAGTTTATAGGACTTTTATAACAGGATTTATGTTTGTGTTCTTACTTTTTTAATGAGTAGCTATGTAAACTGAGCGATAATTTATTGGAAGATTCTAGCATAAATCTTGCCAGATCATGGTCTTTCATTTGTAATCTATTCTCAGTTGCTCCTCCAGGATAATAAGTATAGTACAGTATGGATGGGAAGCTTTCCTTACATAAGCTATTCACTTACAAATTTGATGAATACTCCTGAGAACCTATTAGACTCCAGTCACTGTTCTTGGCAGAGAGGTTACAGTGATGAACTTAGCAATGTTCCTGGTGAATTTGGAGGAAATAAACAAAAATAAATGATTTAATAAATATACTGCCAATGAGCATCCAATTCACACACACACACACACACACCGCACTATAGATGTATCTAAGACACATCTAATATCCCTGATATCAGAATATGTTTTATAATGAGTGATCTCTTAGATTTGATGTACTACGATAAGTGTTTAAAGAAAAATGAAATGAAGCAAGGTAAGAAACAGGATATGGGGGGTACCATTTTAGACAGGGAGCCCAGAGAAGACTTTACCAATGAGGTAAGAATTAGAATAATCTAAGAACAGGTTGCATGTTAAAGGGCTGGATAAAATCCCTGTGCCATAGAAATACAGAGAGAGAGAGAGAAAATTGAAATAAAATCCACACATAATGTAATTCACCCATTTGAAGTGTACATTTCATGGTTTTTAGTGTATTCAGTCAGAGTTGTGCAAACATCAACAGCATCAATTTAAAAATATTACCACCTCTAAAAGAAACCCTGTACCTATTAATACCTATTCTCCCTCCAACCATCTAGCCCTAGAAAACCCTAACCTACTTTCTGTCTCTATAGATATGCTATTTTGGACATTTCATACAAAGAGCATCATACAATATGTAGTGTTTGGTTTCTTTAACATAATGTTTTCGAGGTTTAGTCATATTGTAGCATGTATCAGTACTCTATCCCTTTTGATAGCTAAATATTCTATTGTATTTATAGACCAAATTCTATTTATCTTTTTATCAGTTGATGGGCCTTTGAGTTATTTCTACTTTGGGCTATTAAAAATAATTCTCCTATGAATATTCATGTACAAGTTTTTATGTGAACATCTATTTTGAATTCTCTTGGGTGTATACTTAGGAATGGGTTTCCTGGGTCATATGGCAACTCTGTGTTTAACCTTTTAAAAAACTGTCACGCTGTTTTCCAAAGTGACCTCAGCAGTTTACATTTCTACCACCAGTGAATGAAAGTTCCAATTGTTCCATAACCTCACCAACACTGGCTATAATCTGTTTTTTGTGCTATAGCCATCCTAGTGGGTGAGATATATTATTGTGGTTTTGATTTGCATTTCCCTCACAACTAAGATGTTTGTCATAGTTATATATGCTAATTGGTCATTGTCAATTGTTTTTGCAGAAATGTGTATTCAAAATATTTGCCCATCTGAGTTGACTTATTTGACATTTTATTATTGTAGTAAGAGGTCTCTATATATCCTCTGTGAAAGTTCTTTTTTTTTTTTTTGAGGGCAGTGTCACTGGCCCTTATATATGGGACCAGAACGGGGGCTGCTAGCTTCCTAAGCCAGCACTTAACCACCCCACCACTCAGCTGGTCCTGTGAAAGTTCTTTATAAGATATGTGATTTAAAAATATATTTTCCAAGAATTGACTTGTAATGTGATTTGTGAGTCTGTATGTAGGAAGTAAAAGATCTCTTCCAGTGTTCCATATTCAAAGGTAATATGTCAGTGATTTTCTTTTTTTTAAACAAAATTCCTCATTTTAGGATTTGAATAAAGTTTAAATCCTATTGGAAATAATCTAAAAGAATTGCCCAAACTAACAGTTGCAGTAAATGTTTCCTTGGCTTACCTTTCCTTTCTTGGAGAAATGCTTGAGCTCCTACTGTTGGGGAGGGGGTGTCTCTGCATATTTCCAAAATCCGGGCAGCAGCATCAGAGCTCAAGGTCAGTTTAGCTCACTTTAATTCAAAATCAATCCTGTGGATCTGGCGAGTCCTTAAAATAAACTCAGACCTGGAGGATCATTGTTTGGCTGGGTCAGCAGCAAAGGCTTTCCTAAAGATGGGCTGATGATTAGTGAAGGGGTGAGTGTGTTTGCCTTGGTGCAAACATAAATCCAGTCTTGAATAATTAATTCAATTATTCATAATGCATGGTAAAAGGGTGAAGCTCCAGGAAGACAGGGGTTTTCCCAGCAGCAATCCCCAGCCAATACTGATGTCAGGAAGATGGGGATGAAGTGCCAGAGCTCATGTAAACAAAATGAAAATCCTTAACAAAACAGCACCATCTACTTAGCATCCGTACAATCATTCTGCTCTTAGAAGGTCACAGTTGGAATACCATAGCTCTAAAGCAAAAATGCAGTAGGAAGATATATTTGCCCTATTGAAAAAAGAGTACCTTTTGAAAAGTATTATAACTTCAGTGAAACATCAAAATGTGATTGAAAGAAGTATGCTATAGTAATGAAGGCACAGAAGGGACAGAGACCTTTTTGGTGCCTCCTTTTTCCTTTTTAAGGAGAAAGAAATAAGGAAGAAGGTATGTCTCTCAATCTGCATCCAGGGTCCTTATCATTTGTTTTAAAATAATGGGCCGGCTGAGTGGCGTGGTGGTTAAGCACTGGCTTAGGAAGCCAGCGGCCCCGGTTCGGTCCCACATATGAGGGCCAATGACACTGCCCTCAAAATAAATAAATAAATAAATAAATAAATAAATAAATAAAATAAGTCGATTTTGGTCACAGAACCAATATAAGAATATACAATAGTGTTTTATTTTTAAGCTGATTGATATAGACAGGTAGATGATAGATAGATAGATAGATAGATAGAGTTGGAGAAAATAATAATGAAACACTGTTGGAAACAATATATATTTCCTCTTCATTAATTGATGTAAACATTCTTAGCGAAAGTCATAGAGGAAATGAATGAAACATGGAAGAGAAAGGGAGAGGGAGCAACATGGGGAGAAAGGGAGGGGGAAGTCAGCAAGGAAGACAATTTTGAAAATAGGCAATGAGGGAGAAACTAAAATATTTGTAGATGTGTCATCTCTTTGAAGCTCTACAACAATTCTTTTGGTTTGATCTTATTGATACATTTTAGAGAAAGCTCAAGTTTAGAGAGGTTAAGTAAGTTACTCAAGTTCTTAAGTAATAAGTACCTGGGTCTCATTGTCTCATGATGGAGACTCAGGGTAGATTAACTGTAAACAGCGACCCAGGTGGAATGTAACAAGCATTGATTTTCCTAAGTGCTACATACCCAGTGGTCTTTAGTGCTTGCTGAGGTTTCACATTGAGACAGTCAGAAATTCACCCCAGGGACCTCTTCTGTACAATAAAGATGTTTTCTCTATTGATGTACTCATATGAGTAGGATATATATATATATATATATATTTAAACCATAGTCTGATTGCCATATTTCCCTGTCCTAGAAGGTTCTATCTGTGATTTCAAACTGGCTGGTGGAACATTTGAGGGTGTATATCAGTGTATATTAATATATGTGAGTATGTGTTTGTGTATATACACTGACACATTTTGTATACATGTGTTGCTGAAATGGGGGAATCCCTCCAATATCAACTTTCAGAGCTTTTTTGCCAAATTATTCAGAGGAAACAAAGCATAGTTGTTAAGAGTATGGACTTTGGAGTGAGCCTGCCAATGTATGAACCTCTCCTCCCCCACTCACTAATGATGTGATCTGGGGATTACTTAACCTTTCTGAGTATTTAGGTTGCTCATCTGTACAAAGGAGGAATATGAGTGTAGATAGATAAATCTCTGAGAATAATGCCTGACACATAACAAGCACTATATAGTATTTGCTAGTTCTCTTGCACACTCAATTGCAATGGATGACTAACTCATCTATTTAGTGCCACTTGACCTTGTTAAACCCCTTCTCCACGTAGCAGCCAATACAACCTTCTCTTTAGGTAACATCACTATTCAGGATAAAGCAGAAACCCCCTTAAATGAATTCTAAAGATTTGCATTCTCATGGTCAGGATCAACATACATCTTTGACTCAACCATCCTCCTTTGTTCATTCCATCTCAGCCCCTGTCTTTCTTTTTCTTTTCCTTTTTTTTTTTTTTTTTTTAGAGGGCAGTGTCACTGGCCCTCATATGTGGGATCTCAACCGGGGCCACTGGCTTCCCAAGCCAGCACTTAACCACCGCGCCACTCGGCTGGCCCACCCTATGTCTTTTTTAGTTCTTTTGTGCTACTTTACATATGCTCTTTGTTCTGTCCAGAAAGTCCTCCTCTGCCACCATTCCTCAGTAATGTCTTACTGGTCCTTCAGAGCCCAGCAGCTCGAGGCCCTTCCCTGGGGAATCCTTTGCTGAACTTTATACTAAGTGAAATTTCTCCTTCCTGGTTTCTACAGAACCTTATGTTTCTTCTACAAAGAATTTTTCACAGTTGCAATTTTACAGTATTTTACTCCTATTTGCATATTGGTTATATCCCTCATTGAACCAAAAGCTCCATGAAGACAATGGCTACATTTGTTTTTGCCCATCATTATATCCTAGATGCCTAATGATGTGCATTTAGTAAGTGCCATGGATTGGATGTTTGTGTCCCCCCAGAATTCATCTATTGAACCTTGATCTCCACTGTGATGGTTTTTGGAGGTAGGGTCTTTGGGAAGTGATTAGGTCATTAGGACTCAGCCCCCATGAATGAGGTAATGTCCTTATAAAAGAGGCCCAAAGAGATTCCTCTCTCCTACCTTGTGAGGTTACAGTGAGAAGATGGTCATTAATGAGGAAGTGGGCCCTCACCAGACACTGAATCTGCTGTTACTATGATCTCGGATGTCCTAGGTTTCAGAACTCTGAAAAATAAGTGTTTGTTGTTGATAAGCCACTAAGTTTATGGTATTTTTGTTGTAGCAACCTGATAGAACTAAGTAAGTAGTTGTGGAAGGAGGGAAGGAAGGAAGGAAGGAAGGAAAGAAATAGGAAGGAAGGAAGGAAGGAAGGAAGGAAGGAAGGAAGGAAGGAAGGAAAGAAAGAAGGAAGGGAGGGAGGGAGGGAGGAAGTAGGAAGAAAGGAAGGAAGGAAGGAAAGAAATAGGAAGGAAGGAAGGAAGGAAGGAAAGAAGGAAGGAAGGAAAGAAGGAAGGAAGGGAGGGAGGGAGGAAGTAGGAAGAAAGGAAGGAAGGAAGGAGGAAGGGAGGAAGGAAGGGAGGGAAGGAGGGAGGAAGGAAGTAGGAAGGAAGAAAGGAAGGAAGGAAGAAGGAAGGAAGGAAGGAAATAGGAAGGAAGGAGGAAGGAAGGAAGGAAGGAAGGAAGGAAGGAAGGAAGGAAGGAAGTTTGAATGTGTGTGGCAAAGCAATTTGATTTTGTAGTTGAGACTGACAGTTCATAGCATGACTGAATACAGAACTTCAAGGAAAGGCAGATGATTACAGCACAGAATACAGCATAAGGGTACTTGGTTTGGGGACTTTAAAAGCAGGGGCCAGCTGAGGAGGAAGAAATCAGGGTGAGAGTACAGTGGTCCCAAAATAGACCTCTCTAACTTCAGATTTGGAGCTGATAAGGTAAGCTGAAATGATGAATTGTGACATTTTCTTGGCCATGGTCTGCAAATAAAACTAAAATTTTTATTTTCTTGCCAGGATGTCTGAAGTCCAGCTCAGGTTTTTGTGCCACTCCTTTTCAATAGTATCACTGCATCCTTTCCACTTGGTACCTTAACTCAGCCACTCTGAGGTGGGAGCAGGTTGGCAGTGGATGATTTTGTCACCCAACGTGAGCATTTTATAATAAGTTCCAAACATGGGTTCCATCTGTTTCAGGACAGAATGATCTGATCTGATTTATTCTGAGTTTCCTCCAAAAAACTAGCTTTAACTGGGGTGGGGGCAGGGAGGGAACAGTCTTGGTAATCTCTAAAGGATAAACATTAAAATAATATTGAAATGAGACCAAAAATTTTACATTCATTCTACATATGAAAAAGCTCAAGCCCAGAAATATGGAAATTTGATAAATAGCCCACAACTAATCATAGAAAGTCTCCTAAAATCCCATCCAAAACTATATCTCATATTCCAAAATAGTTCTTTTAGCAATTTAGGGAAAAGTAAGAGAATATTGTACTGGTTATTTATACCACCCTTCTAATACCTGAACATGTAGGAAAAATCCTAAAAGTGGCTCCTTCAGATGCATGGGGCTTGACTGCGTATCTATATTTAGATAAGGGTCTGTAAACTTTTTATGTAAAGGGACAGAGAATAAACATGTTTTTGCTTTGTGGCCATATAGTCTCTACTGCAATTATTCAACTCTGCTGTTGTACTGTGAAAGAAACCTTAGGTAATACATATACCAATAAAACTTTATTATTAAAGGGTCATTTAAAAAGGGCTGAAATAATGACTCTCATACATACAAAATAAATACGAGTTAAAGATATTTTTAAAACCTCATGTGAGGTCCTGCCGAGTGGTGCGTTGGTTAAGAGTCAGCTTGGGACGCCAGCTCTGAGCAGCAGAGCCCCAGTACGGATCCCACATGAGGGCCAGTGATGCTGCGCCCTCTACAGCTAAGTTGGTGAACAACAGTTCAACCTGGAGCTGGGCTCCCAAGAGTCACTGGTGACAGCATAGGTTACAGCCCCTGCTGCAGTGGGCTGCCACAAGCTACCGTGAGCGGCCATCCAATGACCAGTGAGTGACTGCCTCAGCTGGGAAGAGTCCAATGGTCACAATACCAACATGGGCCAGTGAAGCGACATCCTCCACAACTAGACTGAAGAACAAAAAGGACAGCAACTTGTCTGTTCCCCTTCCCCAACTTCCCAATAAAATCTTAAAAAAACAAAACAAAACAAAAACACAACTCATATGAGGAAACCAGAGGAATATTACAATTCAAAGAAAAAATTAAGGAATAGATACATTTATAGATCAAGGCTATTGAAATGAATGTGTGAATGAAGGAAACAATGGGTTTTCTTCAGGAGGAAAAGAGGATTGTCCCCCCCACTGGACAGAATTTAGTTACATGTCTACAGACACAAATTATTTTTGCTTGGCTCTCAGTCACTTATAACACAGACTTGTGAAACAACTCCCATAGAACCCAGAAGCAGAAGGGTGTGCTATAGACAGTGCCTGGCTTTTCACATGCATTACAAAAACACATGGCGGACTGGAGGCCTTGTTTGTCTACCTCTGCCTTAGATTAACTGAAGGGAGGTAAAGAAAGACACCATCTTTTATCTGATCTAAAAACATCTACACATCTAAAAACAAGGAGTGCAGTTCTACTGGTTGGTATCACCGGAAATCAAATATATGCAAAACAGCTATGGAATGGACTAGAGGGAAAGATTCAGGTGTGGACAGCTGTGAGAGCTATAATCTTCCTGCCCTGAGCATGCCGCTTCAAGGTTTGGAATCCCAATCTCTTCATTCATGAGAGAGGAAAACTAAAAGCCAACTATTCTAATCCCTACAAGTTTCCCAAGGATTCCACAAGATCATGTATATTAAAATCTTGGAATTCAATAAAGCAGAAGAGTAATTATACAAAGAAGCCATACACATAAAACTCTGGTTTAAATTGCTGGGCTGGTGACTGATGGCTTTGAGCTTCTTGTTCTAGCTTCAATTCAATTTGTTCCTCATCAGTGCTTGCCACCTAGGTAATTTGGGAGCAGATGGCAAGAGGAATGGAGGATGTTCCATTTAGAGCTGCCGCCTACCTGCCTCCCACTCTGGGCCATCGGAGCCTCCCTGTGTGCTCTCTAATCCCTCATCACCAGCCCAGCAAAGTGATCTTTATTGCTCATGATATAGTCCTTATTGCCTAATTAGAAGCACTGGGAAGAAGTGGGAGATGACTTCACTTGAGTTCATTAGGAAATAATATATCAGGTCTTGTTTAATTACAACTGAATTACTACCACCTATTATACAACAGAATCTTGCTAGAATGACAGAGGGTGGCAGAAGTCTGTCTCCCATTATTCCAAGATCCGCATTAGCTCAGTGGGAAAGGGGAGGATTGCTCATCTGGGTTGGAGTTGCAACACACACTTTGGCAAAGGGTTTTATCTAATTGTGACCCCCTTATCACCAGATAATATAATCAGCGTCATATGCCATTCAGTGAGTCACTTTTTGCAGCTGCTGTGGGCTCCAGTGGAAGGCAAATGCTAATTTCTATTGGCAGTTGATTCTGAATAGCCCAGAAAAACATCTCACTTATTGCCTGCTTAATTGCTGGACATAATGTCTTGCACTAAAAGGGAGGACAGATGGATTAAATAAGAACATAATATCCTTTAAAATATAAGGCAAAAAAGAGGAGACTCCCTTGTTTAGTCCTTTCCCTACTTAGTAGAAGAACATGTGTTTGCTTATTGTTATAAGCATATAGCTGACAATTATTTGTTGCACACCCACTATGGAGCCAGCTTTGTTTTAAACTCTGTAGGAGATGCGGAAGAAGACCTAATCCCTGTGCATCAGGAGCCTCAAAAAAAGGAGATAGTACCTGTATGCAAATATTTACAACATGATGTTTAAAAGAACATTTCAGATGAAGAAAATTTTCTTTGAAGAGGTAGAACTTAGGGTAAAAATTAGAGAATGGATAGAATTCAGACATAAAGTCACTGGGGAAATTGTATAACAAATGAAATGAATATTACAGGCAATAATATACAGATCTGCTCATAAGGATCATCTATTAGAAAAAATTGGGGAGCAATTTAGAATTACCAGAAATGTAGTGAGAAATGAGATTGGAGGCTAAATGGGGTATGATAACTCTAATAGGCTTTGGTTTTTATTTTTGATCATCCAGTCCCACATATCAGTTTCCTTCTGAGCATTACCCATTGTACATAAATTACTGCGGTTATATGCAAACCAAGAGACCATTATCCCCCTAGTCAAGGTATGGCTACTTAATCTAAGTTGTTTACATTTTTCTAAGAACTTTAGGTTTTGAGCAGCATGATAAAGGACTCAAATGGTGCCTAAATATGATGGTTGGGCCCTGGCTTCTAATTCGTGTCATCCTATTTCCAATTTCCTGGAGACTCTTCATCCTGTGGCTAGCCTTTGTCTTGATTTACTAAATTCTCTTTTAAATTAAATTATCCATACATTGCTTATCACCAATCCATGGACTATTACAATCGCTTTTCACATGCTCTTTTCAGATGTGTGCAAAGTATCAGTTTGAAGGGATTATGATCATGGTTGAGATATAGTCACTGGACTTGAGTAATTAGAACTGCATATGAGTGTGTAAGGTTGACAGAATTAAAAAAAGAAAAAAAAGTTTAAAGCTGAATGCCGGGGAGACTTGTAGATTGGTCATACATTTTTTTTTTTTTTTTTTTTTTTTTTTTTTGAGGACAGTTTCACTGGCCCTCACAATTGGGACCCGAATCGGGGCCACTGGCTTCCCAAACCAGTGCTTAACCACCACGCCCTCAGCCGGCCCGGTCATACATTTTTAAAAAACAACTAGTAAACCCAAGATTTTGAAGGGAAAAATTCTAATTCCTTTGGATTTTAATAATTGTTGAGATGTTGCAAAACGCAGTGTTCTGAATCCAAGGACAATTTTTAAAAGAAGTAAAGTTATGACTTTCAGACATATATAAAATGACACATGTCAAAATTTCTATTTAATTCAAAGTCGAAAAGGAGAGAAGCAGAAAAAAAGAATGTTACAACCAATTCAAAGAAGAATCCAAAGAACAGACCCATTATAGATCAGGAATATTGAAATGAATTTGCAAATGAATGTAAAACTGGCTTTGTCCACAGTGGGTAGGGTAGTCAATTGAAATTCCACTGAACAAAATTTATTTGCTTTCTGTTTATTACCTCTTATCTCTAAATAGTTGAATAGTTGGCCACTTTCTCTCTTCTCTCTCTCTCTCTCTCTCTCTCTCTCTCTCTCTCTCTCTCTCTCTCTCTCTCTCTCTCTCTCTCTCTCTCTCTTCCTTAGCCTGATACAAAGTTTGGTCATAGCATCTCTTCTCACAGTTTTCTCTCTCCTGATTCTTTCATATATTCCATGACATCACATGCCTTCAATAAATTTAAAGCAATAGTCCAGTAGCTCTCCTTGTATTTCTAGATATATTTAGCAAACTGCCTTCCAAGAATTTCTACTTGGATAGTCATCTCAACCTCAACTTGTGAAAATTTGAGCTGATAAGCTTTTTCCTAACAAAAATGATCTCCATGTATCTTTTCTATCTCAGCTAATAGCATCGCCATTCTAATGAACTGCATGAGTGTCTATCATATCCAATGGATTTAAACCATATTTATTTTAAAATCCCAAATACAACTTTGATGTCTATTCTTTTCTCTCCTCCACTACAATAGAACAAGTGATCAGAATTCCTCATCCAGTCATCAAGATGACATTTACCTTCTTCAATCCATTCTTTATGTAATTATAATGACTCATGCTGTTTTCCTACTGAAGACTCCTAAAACTTCTTATTTCTAGATTAAAATTCAAAATCCTAAATATGGATTTTAAGTTAGTAAGGAAATATAGATCAATGATTAACAGGGTGAGATTTGGACATATCCTTCCTGAGTTCAAACTCTGAACAAGTGTCTCCCCAATCTGTGCTCCAGTGTTTTGTTGTTTATAAGAAAAATGTTCCTCTGGGTGAGTAAGAAGTCTGTGGTCTTGGGTCGGCTGAGTGGCTCAGTTGGTTAAGAGCTCGCTCAAGAGTGCGAGCTGAGCTCTGAGCAACGGCGGTTTGATGCCAGCCCGAGCTGAGTTGCCGTTGAGTAGCCAACAGGTGGCAGGATGGCTCAGCTAAAAAAAAAAAAAAAAAAGTCTATGGTCTTGATGTGATGGATTGGTAGAAAAGAGGGAGGAGGGCATTATAGACCAAAGACTTTTTTTTAATTAAAGTTTATTGGGGTAACAATTGTTAGTAAAGTTACATAAGTTTCAGGTGTACAATTCTGTAATACCTCATCTATATATCACATTGTGTGTTCACCACCCAGAGTCAGTTCTTCTTCCATTGCCATATATTTGATCCCTTTTATCGTCATCTACCACCCTCCTGCCCCCCTTACCTTGAAAACAACAAAGGAACAAGATAAACAAATGTAGAAACAAAAACTCATAGACACAGACAATAGTCAAGTGGTTACCAAAGAATTTTTAAGAAATCTGACTCCATGTTGGAGAATCAATGAGGAAAAAAAAAAAAAGCTAACCTGATCTAAGCCTACTGGGAGTGTCTGATAAAATAATAATAATAATAATAATAATAATAATAATAATGCTGCATGACTGGCAGCTCTGAGAGATCAACAGAGAACATTCCCTATCGCATCACTCCCTTTAGGTCTTGTTTAGCACTGTCACATGGCACTCCTTCTAAAACAAGGTTAGTGCTAGTAACTTTAGTAGCCCCTGCAGGAGGATGATAAATTAGGCTTACTCCTAGTGATGCCCCTCAGTACATTTTCCCAACTCCTTCCGCTCTTTAAGCTCTTTCTTCTCATTTAATGCTGTGATGCTTTCCTATACTTGTCAATTGAAATCTTTTGAACCACTGTATTGAGGTGTAATTTGCATATCATTAAGTCACCCATTTGAATTTTACTAAATTTACCAAGTTGTGCAACTATCACCACGACCAATTTTAGAACATTTTCATCATCCCAATAAGATTCCCTCATGCCCATTTACAGTTGATCCCCATTCCTACTCTCAGCCCCAGGCAACCACTAATCTGCTTTCTGTCTCTATTGATTTACCTTTTCTGTATATTTCAGATAAATGAAACTGTACACTATGTGGTTTTTGTGCCTGGTTTCTTTCACTTAACATAATATTTTTGAGGTTTATCCTTGTGGTAGCATGTATCAATGGTTCATTATTTTTTTAACGCTGAGTAGAGCATTCTATTGTATGCAGGAGGTATCCTACTTTTTCTAATCATTTTCCATTTTTAGCTATTATGAATAATGGTACTATGAACAGTAACAGGAAAGTTTTGTTTGAACATATGTTTTCATTTCGGTAAATATCTAGGAGTAGAATTGCTGGATTGCATGATAAATTCACATTAAAGTTTCTAAGAAACTACCAAAGTCTTCTGAAGTGGGTGAAATATTTTATATCAGCTGATTTTTATATTAAAAATCAAGCAAACAAAAACCAAACAAACAAGCAAACTACAATAAATCCTCTTTACTTCAAGGCATTAATGTACAGACAGAGAATATCCATATTTTCTTCCCTCCCTCCCTCCTTCCTTTCTTTCTTTTCTTTCTTTCTTTTCTTTCTCTCTTTCTCTTTTTCTTTCTTTCTTTCTTTCTTTCTTTCTTTCTTTCTTTCTTTCTTTCTTTCTTTCCTTTCTTTTTAGTTATTTCCTTTTTTTTTTCTTTGTAAAAAGGCTATTGTATTTTAAAAGGTTTGAATGAATATAGGTGGGACAATATTTGGGGGAGATTGGATAAACACTACATAAATCAACTTAATGGCATTACCCATTTTCAGAAACTTTAACTTTTGAAAAATTAATATTTCTTTAAATTAAGATTGAGTTCTAAGTCCTATCACATTACCTCCAATCTGCCAGCGGCTGCTGCTGCCTGCTTTTCTATATTGAGAAAGTTTCTGCATGTAGACCTTTATTCAGGCTCAATTGGGAAGATATTGATCCATGAGAGCTCTTCTGGTCCAGTGAGAGAGGGGATGTCTGTGCTTTAAGCCATTTATTTGTTTCTATTTTGGGGATTAATATGTTTCCTCTTAGAAGAAAAAGATGCATCAAACAAAAACAAATTCAAAATGATTCTTTAAATAACAAAGAATTCCTTGATTGACAGAAATGAGTTTCTTGTGGTCTAATTAATTTCAGGTAGTGTCCTGGTGATGCTGGGGGCAGAGCCTCCTTAAAAATATACTTCACATCCAATCCTGTAAGGCAACATTTTTCTAATTTTAGGCATTAGCCTTGACCAATGTAGTCTGTTATTCTTAATCCAGAGTAGTTTTCTGCTTGCTTTCCACTTGGATCTGCTTCATCTCCTGCCTGCTAATTTCTGCTTAACCTCTTTATAACAACATTACCCAAAGAAGGGTTGATGAGGGCCCAATGTGCATATGAAATCGTTCTTTGTGGTGGGGAGTCAGCCAAAATCACAGGTTTCCAGTCTTACACAATAGGAGATTTGCAATTTGTCCAACACTTGCCACCCACTGTGGCAAGTATTCTTTTTTACAACCATCAGCATTCTCAAGGCAATCCAATATGAGCCTGTAATTACAATGGCAACAACGGTTGCAGGGCAGAAAATGTGCATGAAACATAATACAGATGAGAGCAGCATGATGCCCAAAGTACTCTAATGGTCTCAGGACCTTGCCAGGTGGTAAGCCATCTCCCTGGATTTTCATTCCCACCCGCCATTTACCAGAGAACCTTGCCCAGCCACATACCTTCCCAGGGTGCTGTCCTCAGAAGGAATGATGTGATTGGTCCTTTGCTGACCTGGCAGGAGGATCTTCCAGCTGGATGAGGTCATGGAGACAAAGCTTACAGAAAGTGGTACTTCATTCATTATGTGGGCAGAAACAGAGCTGGAATGGGAGCAAGGTCTACTTCAAAGTGAAGACTACATGGAGGGAGAGATGATGATTCTATTGCAAGACTTGGAGGGCCCTAGAAAAAGCTTTACTGTCTCTGCATATCACCCATAATCTAATTTCCTCAATACTAAAAACTGATGTGGTGGACTCATCTCTCTACTCAAAAGCATAAATGATATGTAACAAGAAGGAACACATTTAAAAATCCCCTCACACTTCTCAAACTTCAATGCACACAAGAATCACCTCAACATTTTGTTAAAATGAAGATCCCAGTTCAGTAGCCTGGAATGGGGTCTGAGATTCTGCATTTCTAACAAGCTCCAAAGTATCACCAATGCTGCTGATCCTAAGGCCACATTTTGCATATGCTCCCCCCACTTTTTTTTTTTTTTTGAAGAAATGAGACCCCAAGAAATACAGTGATTTGTTGAAACTCTCATGAATACCTTTGTGGCAGGGTAAGTCTAGGCCCCAGGTTCGCTTCTCTAACTCAGACTCTCTTCACAGGAGAACCAGGAAGCCGGAGAAAGAACACACATAGAAGTTCATATAGGGGCTGAACAGATAAAGGGCCTACCAGAATGTGATTTCAGAAAATAGGAAAAAAAAGAGGCAGATTAAGGACTGACTTAAATGTTTTATTCAACGTACAACTTGCTGGGAAATGTTCGAAAGAGCATCACTATGTATGTCAAGAAATGATTCTTCTGTCTTCAATTAGCAGCTGATTTTGAGCAAATGATTCCTGTTCCCTGCTGTCATTGTTCTCAGTTATATAGTAGATAGGTTTAGAAGGATAGGAAGATTGCTTCTAGCTCTGACATTTTATGATTCTCTAATGGGTTGGAATATGCCAGAACTAGATGATTTATTGTTCAGATTTTTCTTTTCTTTCTGCCTCCAGGAAGTATAATATCTGAGTGAGAGAGAAGGAAAATGCTTAGGGCAAGGCCAACACTTTTTAAAGATCTACACTACTACATTAAGAGTCCTTTCTTTTCTACATTCCCAAAAGAGTGTGGTGAAGATGTCTAGGGTAGAGAGCAGTCAATAAACTTGAGTTTAAATTTCCAATAAGTACTGTTGAATAAAGGCTTGGGACATTGTATATGAGGATTGGAATTAGGACTAACGGTATCTTTATGTCGTGCATGTTTTCATTCTACATCACTGTTGAAAATGCATATCATAAAAGTGTCCTTATTAAGATACACCACATTCTCATACTTCTATCCATAACTTTAGCTAGGATGCAGTTGGCTGAGAAAATTGTTGATTCTACTAGAACATGTAGACAAATGTATTCCATGTACTTTATAAAGTATGTTTCCTATGCTTGAGTTATTGTTTACTCAGGCAGTATTTTTTTCCCCGTCAGTAAGAAAAGAAAGTTACCCAAATCTAATTGTATCAACAGTTTCCCATTTCATTCTATTATCCTTGTATTTTTAATGCCTGGTTTAGTTAATGAGATTTGAAAGTTGTATAATGAGAGCATTTTAAACAGAATTCATTAACAAGCAGAGATTTTTCTGCCATATCCACAAAATTACATGCTAATAAAATAGGAATATGATTTGAGAAATTTCTAATACAAATTGATTTTTACATTAATGATTTTAGTATTTAATCCTGGGAAAGAGGAAAGAATGGTTCAATGTGTACAGGAGATATGAATGGAAATAAGTATTTACGGAGCCCCTGCTTTATATGCAACCCCAGATTAGACACAATAGAGTCACAATAGTGTAAGACTTGATTCCTGCTTGTTCAACGTACAGTCAGAGACATTACTGACATATATGAACCAATTGGAGAGCAACATGAGAAAAAGTAGAACTAAATTAGGGCTCTATTGTTTTAGACCATGAGTGATAGCTTCATTTGGAGACTTGGGGAACCATTGGTCCAAGGAAAGTTTCAATGAGAGCAAGAGAGTGAACCCTTACTAAAATTGAGAAGAGTGGAAAACAGCTAGCCTGATTCATGGCGATTCAGTTTTCTGTCGTTGCACATAGTTTTATTTGTCTGTCCTTGGTTTGTTTTTCTTCTTAACATAGACTATCAATGATCATCACCAGTGCAGAGAAAAATAAACTAAGAATCCAAACAGCTGGACCCAAGTCCAGATTACTGCTATGCTGAAAATTTGCACTTGGCCTTGCATCTTAGAGAACACTCATTCCAAAGAAATAGGATCAAATAATAGTAAACTCACCTCTATTGAAATAAGCAAATATCTTTATTTGGTTGACTAAGAGGAAAATCACTTTTAAGGAAAGCACATTATCTGTCATTTCGATTTATTTCACTGTCCAGATCGCCCCTGGATTTACATCTGAGTATTGTGTTGAATAAGGAGGCTATAAATCAAAATTGAAAGAGCTGTTTCATTTCATAGTGTCTATAAGGTATTGGGATATGAGCAACACCAATTTGGTATTTTTTATAAGAACTTTCCTTTTGAAACAGAAAATGGTCAGCTTTCCATATCCTGGATTCCTAGCTACTGTGGGTTCTGGTTGAAGAAGTCAATTCTTGGATGACACAGGAGCATCAGGAAGGTGTCCAGAGAGGGACCCCAGTCCCTGCTAGAAGGCAATGAAGTCCAGTGGACCTACAGTACTCAACAACAGAAGGCTAGAGAAGGAAAGAAATAGGTAACACCATGCAGTAACCATCTGGACAGCTTTATTAGACATGTGACTAGATGCAAACACACACGAGACAGCTCTGGGGGATACTTAGGTGAATTCAAGTGGAGGCATTTTGTAATGAGTTTGAGGGGAGAGGAGAGGCAGATGAAAGGTGAAAATCAAATTTGGATTATTATTTGAAGCTTCATATAGAAAAATGAAGCCTAGGGCAACTCTGCATGTATATGGTATCACATGGATAATTATCTTTCTTTTTTTTTTTTAATTAAAGTTTATTGGGGTGACAATGGTTAGTAAAGTTACATAGCTTTCAGGTATACAATTCTCCAATACATCATCTAGAGTCAATTCTCCTTCCATCACCATATATTTGATCCTATTTACCCTCATCTACCACCTCCCTCCCCCCTTACCCTCTGGTAACCACTAAACTATTGTCTGGGTCTATGAGGGAGGTCTCTCTATCTCCTTCAAGTTTTCTAATTTTGGAAAATAATTGTTTTTGATCTCTCCTCTGCTTATAGAGGTATTTACTTATTTCCAACATTGTGTGTGTTTTCACATCTTCTTAATTATGTTTACTAAATAGCTATTATAAAGAACTACTTCTTGTATTATTTACTAAACTCATAGTTTCTTATTTTCATATCATATTTATGTGTATAAATATTTTAATTTACTTCCTTCTGGTTTCATGGGAGGCTTTTGGTAATTTTTGGATTGTTTGTTTTTGTACAAAACAACATCCTTTCCAGTTTAAATTGATGATTGAAACTTAGCTTTCAATTCATACATTTTCTATCACACAGCTTCATTTTGGGACCCGTTTTTATCATCTTTTTTTTGAGCTTTCCAGAATGATCTCTCCACCATTTTATGAAGACTTACCCTCATTTAAAAGACCGAAGAATATCTCATTTTTGAATTGGTAAATGACCCCAATGAGACTTTTAAACATTCTCCCATGGACTTGTTCTAACACTAGTTTGTGAGAAAAGCCCAGTACTTCTCAAGTCACAGATCTACAAATCTAAAAATCTACAGCTTTCTGTGGCTGTTTTGCCGCTGCATGAAGCAATGAAACAAAGAAGAAATAAAAAGTGTGAGAGAGGGAGAGAAAGAGGTGGAAGCATCAAGTACATGCTTTCTGTCCTCGTGGTCCCCAATAACCCTGATTCTTGTCATGTCTATTAGCTTCTCCAAAATTCATTAAATAAAAAAATCCTCATGTTTATCTGTTTTGAGCTGAGTTTTGTCACTCGATATGAAAGAAATTCCACTAATACATTATTCAAGTATTGAGATATTTATTATGATTCTATCATTTTCCTAATTTCATTCTCTTATATTTTCAAGGCATGAGATATGTATAAGTCACTAATTCAAAATGAATGCCTTCTATAGTTTCTCTTTTTATAATAATAATTTGAAAAGCACTTCTGAAGTAATGAATTTCCCTCCCAGCAGAGGTTTGGTTAACTTCATAAGGCCATTCTCATTTTCATTATTCCCTATCTCGAATGCTGCAATTACTCTTGTTTTATTTAAATTTGAGCTTGAAGTTACATTGCAGCTTTGATAACATGACTCTTAGAAATTTTTTACCATTGATGTTTTCCATGGACTTTTTTTTTTTAAAGGTGTATGATCTAGTTGTAGAATGATGATTTTATTATAAATCCATTAAACATGTTATGAACTTGTTATTACTCTCCCCTATTGATGGGGGCGTTTTCTGAGAAACTTTGTAGACTGATAGAATATTGGTTCAATATCCATCATCACTCTCTTTAGAACATGTTCCTTTTATATTACAGTTTTGATATTTAATTTGGAATATAAAACATACATCACTTTTATAAACAGAAAATTTAAAATGTCACGACAAAGATAAAGAATCTTCCTTTGTTGTTTTTATATGCTATCCATATCAACAGGCTTAATAACATTTTACTCTTTTTGTCTTGCAATTTGCTTTGTCTGCCTGACACTAGCTGTGCAGGTACAAGTCACTTAATCTCTCTGGATCTCAATTTCCTCATCTGTAAAGTATAAATATTACTATGAACTTCACGTGAGCTGTTTGGGGCTATGAAACGAGAATGTTTCCATTTGAATATAGATCAATTCAAGATATGGGAAAGCTTTAAATCCATAAGAACATTTAATTTTCTGTCATGTTTATGGAGTCCTTCTAAACACACTGCTTTCTCAACCACGAAACACACAAACACCAAGGCAGAACAGAGATTGTTTTATTTTACTTGATTTGGCTGAATAGGTAACATATCTAAACTTAAGGCCAATAATCATTGCATTACCCTCACACCTTCCATTCCCATTTTTGAACATTTGTTCCACATCCTTGATCTGTTCAACAGTTTTAAGAGCTTTGCGGCATTTGGGTAAGAATTAGAGATACTTCATGTAAAATATTTAGTCTTTGACTGACTCAGAGTGGGTGCTCAGTGGATTATGGAGGTGTTTATGGCTTTGGGTCCAAGTGCAGCTAAGGTGGAAGGCTGTTCCATGCCTTGGAGAGAGTACTGCTTCACTTTCTAGGTCGTGCGTAACCGAGCTGAATGAACTTGGAGCAAAGCACTTCATCTCTCTGATAGTTTTCTTTTCCTTTAAGAAATCTATATTAGAATTCTTTTCTGACTACCTCATATGGTTTTATGAAGATTGAAGAATATAGTGGATGTGACTGAGCTTTTTAAATGCCTCCATAACACCCTAGAATAACTTCCCCCTTAATACTTCCAAATTCTTGGCTTGACATTGGAGACCTTTCATGGTTTGACCTCTTTGTATGCTTCTAAGTTTCCTTTATATCCCACTTTAAATCTTTGCTCCAACCATAGCAAATTACAGAAAGTTCTCCTGTCACCATGCTATCCCTTGGAAATTTTTGCATAATGGGGTTCCCTCTGCAGGGAATACTTTTTCCTCCTATCTGTTTCCAACTCCTTTGGTTGGCTTACTCTTTTTGGAAATTTAGGCCTCAGCCCTCATGTCACCTCATGCAGAAAAATATCTTTAATTCTCCAAAGAGAGTAGCATCAGGTTATTATTCCCATTACCCTATGACTCTGCCCTGATTTATTTTAATCACTCAGAAGTTTTCTCAGTCTGCCCTAGAACACATTTCATAAGCTTAAGAGGTACTGGATGAATAGATAGAATAATGAAATATATACCAGAGGTGCCAAAAAATATATACACGTGATTGTATTTGTCTTTTGTTATAGGTCTATATTGAGTATCACAATTTTAATGCAGTTTTCCTTTCTTAAAGTATGTATACATTTTCTGCAAGTGGACACTGGTCAGTGTTTTAAGAGTTCATTCACTGTAATCAGAAGTGTCTGAATGCTTTGAGCACCTCTTTTCATTGCAGAAGTCAAACATGACTTGTAGTCATCTTTTTTTATCAGTATATATTGAGTATTACAATTATAATACAGTTTTCCTTTCTTATTTGGCACCCTCTGTATATACATGCATAAATCCAAATCATTATTATTTTAATATATCTACTCAAATCCAATAACGGTTTTGAGGAGGTGGGTAGGTAGAGTAAATAAAGTCTTCCAAGAAGAAGAGCATGATACAATAATATGTATTTTTTAAAAGAGTTCTTAAAATTTTAAATTACTAAATAAATATAAAGTATCATCAGGTAAAAGAATAACAAGATGTTATAACTATGTAATAAGAACTACATTTGGAGCCAGCAACCTCTAGAGAAAGCTCTTTATATTCAGAAGTGTGTCCCTACAGAAGGCAAGGGTCAAAGATGCTTCCAGACAATTGCTGAAGCTAGGGAAAATGCCAACTTTCTTTAGACTTTACTGCCATCTGTTGTTCAAAGAAGTAATCGCATTTCTATTATTTTTCAGTGTGACCTTAAGTTACCTGTTTATGGAAAGTGCTACCCCTTGGGCCCCACCCCAGAAATTCACCAAATCTGTTGGTATGAGGCCTGTGGTATTTTCAACAAGCTAACCTGAAGGAGAGTGGGGAATACTTGACATAGGACTCAATGTATATACATAGTTGGTGTGTGCAAGGCTCTATGCTAAGTAGAGGATGAGTCTCATGCTTTCTAATGAAACTATTGTCAGAATTGTTCTTGATTCAGCTGTACAGACCTCTTATCTTTCTCTTGAGCCTTAACTACCACCGGACCACTCCTTATTTCCACCGTGGGTGAAAAGGTACAATTTTAAACATCACATAGATGTTTGTTATATGCTGTTCTGTTTTTGCTGGGCTCATTCACTTATTTATCCTTCAACTACATCTATTAATTTCACTTTTATTTATCCAAATGTAGGTAAACAAAATAGGGTAAGAGAAAACCAGTGTTCATATCTTCAGTTCCCATCAGTATTAAGTTTAGATAATTCTTTCACTGTTTCTAAAATTTTAACCCCTTTAAAGATTTCATACCTTGAAATAGTTTGTTTTACCAAAACCAGCAAGTGTCTAAAGGAGTGGAAACATATTATATAGTTATAATGTATTAACAAGGTATATAAGTTTCTAAATGAAATTTTCTATACCTTAGAAAACTGAAATCAGGGCCCTGAGAATTAATTGTAGGTTTGGTAAATCTGTATTTGGAGGAAGGAGCGGGTAAAGGATCAGAGAACATAGGTCAAGAAGAGAAATATTTCATGGATCTCTGGTGCCTAGGAAACACTGTGGTATCTGTGGAGCAGTGTCAGACCACATCCATCAGGAGCTAGAGTGGAATTTAGGGAAGGTTAGAAATAAGCAAACAGCAGCATTTGCATTTCATATTTTGTCCAAAGCTGGCTCTGCATATCAGAGGAACACATTTTATTCTTTCTTCATTTTAGGGTATTCCAAATTCCAGCTCCTGCTTGCTCATCCTGATACGGATGTTCTATTTTAAAAAACCTCTCTGGCCACAATCCTTAAATAAATAACTGTGATAATTTATCTTTTATTCAGTTTATTAATATAATTTTCTAGTTAGTAATAACCAATATATAGGAACATAGAGATTTCTTTGTTTCTTTTCTCTCTCTCTCTCTCTCTCTCTCTCTCTCTCTCTCTCTCTCTCTCTCTCTCTCTTTCTCTCTCCAAATACCTTATTTTATGTGGCATTGTAATAATTTCAGAAAGAAAGAGAAATTCTCTATACTATTGTACAATGTAACTGCCTTAAACGTACATCATATTGAACCCAGCCAATTAGTTTATAAAGGAAAGAGCATATCCATAGATCAGTGTAAATTCAGGTGCACCTAGGTGTTCTAAAAAATTAGAGATTTTTCTATATTGATAAGTTTTCTCTCCTCCTGATTATACGCAGTTTTTAGTTGTAATAGCTCATCAGTTTATTCTCTTTGAATATGGGCATCTTTAACTTCTTTTTTCAAGAAATCTTTAAATACTTTATCACTGTTCATCATGCTGGTATACTAGAGATTTCTGGTAGACAAGATCCAACAAGCTAAGAGACCATTATAAAGGAAGTTTACTGAATTTTATCAAGTGATTTTCCAGCAATTGTTGAAAGGATCACATTCATTTTTCTTTTTAAGAACTATTTAATAGTATAAATGATACCAATATACTTTTTGTACACATTAAAATTATATGGACTTGGATATCTTGTTATTCTTTTGTTGTTTGCCTAGAATTACATTTTGCTTCAAATTTATGTTTCTCTATTTATAGATGAGATCGCCCTATTTTTTTCCTGTGTGTATGACTGTGCATATCCAAATGCTTGTGCCCATATTACGTCTTGTTTTGTTTAGATCTGTAAGCTATTACAAACTTATTAAATGAGTGGTGAAATTTTCTTTTTAATTATGATGTAGAACAGTTTGTTTAATGTGTGCATTACCTGTTCCTTAAACAATTGGTATAATTTTTTTTTCATATTCTTGAGTACTGATATCATTTCTAGAGTAGATCTTTGATTATATTTTCCATTCTTCTGTAATGATTGGACTCTTTAGATTCTCTAATTTGTATGGAATTAATATTTATGACATATTTTTTCCAGAAAACATATATTCTATCTATTTTTCAATACTTTGGTATAAAATTATGCATAATAATTATGATTTTATAAATTTAGGTGTTATTTGAATTATAGAAGAAAATCACTGGAGGGTTTTAAGCAGAGATCGCTTAATCTGATCTACATTTTTCAGGGATACTTACTAAAGTATTCCATAGCTCAAGAAAAATGCACCCATTATAAGTTTAATTAATTAAACTTTATAAAGTAGGCACACCTGTGCAACCAGCACCATGATCAACCAATAACAACATCCAAACCCTCCGTGCTCTTACCTAGCCTGCCCACTGCCAGGTCAGGCTAACGGCTCTCTTCACTTCTACCACCCTGAATTAGCTTTACCTGTGTTAGAAATTTACATTATTGAAATTATATAGTAGTGACTCATTTCTATATTGTCTTTTGCCTAAATTATGTTTGTGACTTTTATTTGTATTATTGCATATTTTTGTACAGTTCTTTTTCATCGTGGCATAATGTTTCTCTGTATGAATATACCACCTATACCACTATTGTTTATCCATTCTGTGGATCCATATATTGTTTATCTACTTTATTGGTTGTGTTATTGTTTTCAGTTTGGGGTTCTTTAGGGTGATTTTTATGGGCATTCTTGTCCATATATTTTAGTAAAAATATATGTATCCAAATCTGTTAGGTATATATTTAAGAATCAAATTGTTGGATCTGAATCTATGTGTATATCCAACTTTATTAGATAGTGTCAAAAAGTTTTCCAAAGTGGTTGTATTGCATTGTTTGATGGCTTTAGTTGCTATATGAGGTCTGACAAGTTTGCGAAGTTGCTGCAATGATGTTGCTAACTTTTTTTTTATATCAGAAGGATTATTCATTATGAATTTGCACCAATTGGACAAACAGTTACCAAGTTTACTATTTGGAAATGCTGTAAAACGTGCGTGAAAAGTTAGATGACCTGAACTTTCTGCCTACAATTCATGCTCTTGCATCACGACAATGCACCAGCTCACACGGCACTGTCTGTGAGGAAGTTTTTAGCCAGTAAACAAATAACTGTATTGGAACTCCCTCCCTACTCACCTGATCTGGCCCCAAATGGCTTCTTTGTTTACCTGAAGATAAAGGAAACATTGAAAGGAAGACATTTTGATGACATTCAGGACATCAAGGGTAATACGATGACAGCTCTGAGGGCCATTCCATAAAAAGAGTTCCAAAATTGCTTTGAAGAGTGGACTAGGTGCTGGCTTCGGTGCACAGCTTCCCAAGGGGAGTACTTTGAAGGTGACCATAGTGATATTCAGCAACGAGGTAGATAGCACTTTTTCTAGGATGAGTTCATGAACTCAGTTGTCTAACCTGGTATATATTCATTGACATTGGATATTTGTTTTGTCATTTTAATATTTATCATTCCATTGTTTGTTTGATGGAGTTGAACTACAGTTTTAATTAGCATTTTCTGATAACCAGTTAAGTTGAAAACCATTACTATTTTTATTGATTAAATATATATCTTCTTTGGTGAAATATCTGATTAGGTCTTTTGCCTATTTTTGTACTAGAGTTTTATATTTTCTGATTGCACTGTAGTCTTTATATATACTCTGGGTATAGGTCCTTCATCAGATACATGAATTTCAAACATTTATTACATTATGGGCTTGAAGTTTTATTATTTTAATAGTGCCCTTGGATAAAGAGGCTTCCTTCATTATAACATAATTCAATATGTTATTTTTTTTCTTCTCATGTCACTTTTTATATCTTGTTTGAGAAATCTTTGTTTACCACAAAGTTATAATTTCTCCTTTAATTTCTCTTAAAGGCTTTGTTGTTTAACTTTTCACATTTAGATTTATATCTCAAATTAACTTTTTATTGTGGTGAGAGGTGACAGTCATCACAATTCGTTTAGTTCTTTTTCTGGATTTTTTTCCTGTTCTTTCATTTGGCACACATTTCTTTGCTTCCTCATTTTGGCTACCTGTTTGTGATTGTTTCTATGTATTAAGTATATCTGCTATGTCTCCAAGTCTTGGTCAGGTGGCCTTATGTTGTAGGTGCCCTGTGGGACCCTGGTCACATGCACAGGGTGCTCCAGGAGTGTCCCTTTTGTGAATTGTGTGTGCCCTTCTCTTATAGTTGAGCCTTGATTGCTATTGGCATGTCAATAGGTGGGATTTACCCTCAGGGTGATTGGCTGTGGAGTTTGGCCATGTCCACAGCTTACAGGCTGCTGTACGGGGAGCTTACCCCACTGAGTGGGATTTGAGCCAGTGAGCTCTGGTGTCTGTTGATACCACCCTTTGTGTGTGCTGCTTGTGGGCCTAATTGGGCAGTCTTATGCAGTGGTTTGAAGCCAATCTCCAAGTATGTTGGTACTAGGGTCTCTTGGGAGGGGCTCCAGTGCAGGCCCAGGTCACCCATTGCCTGTTACTGTTTGGGGGACTACTTGGTAGGTGCTACAAAGCAATCTACAGTTGTTGGCAGCCTATGCTAAACCTGGAGGCGTGTGGGAGAGGCCATGTTATGAACCGGGATTCTGCCACTAATACCAGGCCTTAGGTATCCCTGCAAAGAGTCAGGACACTCTGAGGCCTGCTGCCACCTGCAGCTCCCTTAAGGCTCAGCCACTGATAGAGCTTCATGCAGTATGCAAGTTGGGTGACGCAAGGTCTCAGGGAGTCACTCAAGTGGGAAGAGTTGTGGTCACCAGGTTAATGTCAACCCTGATTTGGTGCCAGAGTTGCCTGGAGCAACTCAGCAAAAGTCTCAAAGCACAACAAGGCCAATTGCCCCCAGCTGGAGGCCTGCCGGACTCTGATAGTTGTCCAAGAAAGAGAACAATGCAGGTGGGGCTGGCTGCTGTTGGAGAAAGTATCTCTGGTGTTTGGGGAGTTGGGTGGGTGGGTGGGTGGAGTCCCAGTGAGTCAACAGAGCAGAGTAGCAGAGCTCATTAGAACAATCAGATTCAGATTTGTCCATGTGGGGGGTGGGCTCAACACAGGAAAGTTATGCTCACCTGCTGGCTGCACCAGAGGGAGACCTCACACAGGGAAGATACCAACTGTCCTCCAGTCCTTCCCCCAAAGCCACGTACCTCAGTCTGCCCCACTCATGTCTCCAACACCTCTCCAGTCACCATCCCACCGCTGGAGCCCAAGGTAAGTGCCTGAGAGCTAGTGAGTCTGTGCACAGGCTATTTAAAAGGATGTTTGGGTTTCCCACAGCTTTCTGTCTCACCCAGATGATCAGAATCCCCATTGTTATTCACAGCCAGATATTGTGGGGGCTCCTTTTCCTGGCACTAGTATACTCTGGGCTGGTACTCCTCTTCCTGGTACTCTGGGCTGGGGAGCCTGATGTGAGGGGATGGGGTCCGTCGCTCCTTCAGTGGGAACCTCCTTGGCAGAGATACCCCTCCTGATTCTCAATCACCACACGGAGGTTTGGGACCCATTCGGCATCTCTGCCCTTTCTGCCAGTCTCAACATGGCTTTTTAAAATATTTTTAGTCATAATACTTCTTTTCAGCTAGGCTTCAGATGGTTCTCTAGGTTGATAGTTCCGTAAGTTAGTTGTAATTATAGTGTGTTCATGGAAGTATGTAGGCACAGTGTTTATCTCCTCCACTATCCTGGATCTTTCTCTGGGCCTGGAATTTTCTTTATAAAAACATTTTATTTTTTGGTGGCATACAACTGTCTTAATTTTCTATTTCATATTATTTAAGTTTTGAAAATGACTTATCTAGAAATTTGTCTTTCTGTTTGAATTTTCAAATGTATTACCCAAATTTTTTTCACAAAACCATCTATTTTAATGTTTGTGAGATCTCTAGTGATACCTCCCATTCCTTTTAGTCTTTGCTTTAATTGCAGCTTATACTTAATTAGAGCTTCTGATGTCATATCAAAAAAAAAATTGCCAAGATTAATGTCAAGGAGCTTCTTCTCTATGTTTTCTTCCAGGAGTTTTATGGTTTCAGGTATTATGTTTAAATCTTTGATTCATTTTGAGTTAATTTTTGTGAGTGGTGTGAGAATGGGGTTCCATTTCATTTTGCTGCATTTCATTCTCCAGTTTTTATAGCACTGTTTGTTGAAAAGATCATCCTTTCTTTTGGGAATTTTTAAAATTGATTTTTACTTAATTCCATTGTGTTCTGAGAAGATACTTTTTAATGAAAAATCCTTAAATTTATTGAGACTTGTTTTATAGCCCAGAATATGCTCTAGCTTGGTAAATGTGTATTCTATTGTTGTTGGGTGGAATAGTCTATAAATGCCAACTGGAACAAGTTTGTTAGTAGTGTTGTTAATGTCTTTTATCTCCTTACTGTTTTTCTGCCTACTTGTTCTACCAATTATCAAGACATATGTTTGTAAATTTCCAACTCTGTGTTTGACAATTTCTCTTTGCTGTTATACCAGTTTTTGCTTCATGTATTTTCAAGCTTTATTTTTAAGTGCATACATATTCAGCGTTTTGTTATGTTTTCTTGATGAATTGACCTCTTTTTCATGATGAAATTAACATATCACTGGCAATACTCTTAGCTCTGAAATCTATTTGACTGGTATTAATATAGCCACTCAAGGTTTCTTTTCATTAGTGTTAGCATAGTGTATCATTTTTTATCTTGTTACTTCTAACCTATTTTCATCTTTAAATTTACAGTGGCTTTTTATAGGCAGTGTACATTTGGGCCATGGTCTTTAATCTAACAAACCTGTGTTTTATTTGAATGGTTAGAGCATTTATGTTTAATATGATTATTTATTTCATTTATTTTAATCTGCCATATTTCAATTTGTTTTCCACATGTTTCAACTATTCTTTGCTCCCTTTTCCCTTTGTTTCTGCACTCAGAAAAATTGTGTAATTTTTGTGGTTTCCTTTTAGCTTCTTCTCAGTTGAGAAGCCACACTCTTTATTTTGTTATTCTAGTGGATGCTTTAGGTTTATAGTATATATCTTTAATTTGTTATAGTCTACCTTCAAGTGATATTTTACCTCCCCCTATATAGTAAAAGCATCTTGCAACAATATTGCAATTCCAATTTTTTACTCTCAGACTCTGTCCTATTGTTTGCAAACATTTAAACTTTTTATATAAGTCTCACAATCCCTTGTTAATAAATATTTAATTATATTTAAATAAATTTAAATAATAATTTTTAAATTTCATATATTTACCCGCATAGTTACTATTTATGGTGATCTTGATTTCTTTGTGTACATTTAGATTTACATATTGTATCATTTTCCTTTTGCCTAAAAGACTTCTTTCAATCTATCTTGTAGTGTGGGTCCACTGATGATTATTTCTTTCAGCTTTGGTATTACTGAAATGTCTTTATTTTATTGTCATTTGTCTTAGCCTGTTCAGGGTGCTATTACAAAATAAGATGGACTGGCTGGTTTATAAACAACAGAAATTTATTTCTCATAGTTTTTGAGGCTAAGTCCAAGATCAAGGTATCAGCAGATTTGGTTTCTGTTGAGAGCCATCTTCCCGATTCTTGATGCTATCTTCTCACTGTGTCCTCACATAGTGGAAGAGGCAAGAAAACTCACTGGGGTCTCTTTGATAAGGGCATTAAACCCATTCATGAGGGCTCCACCCTTTTGACCTTATCACCCCCACAACCCCACTGTCCTCCTAATTCCATTACACTGGGGGGGGGTTAGGATTTCAGAATATGAATTTGAGGAGCATACATATAATCATTCAGTCTGTAGCATCATTTATGAAAGACACTTTTGCTAGATATAGGATTCTGGGTCATCAGCTTTTTTTTCTCTCTTTGCATTACTTTATAGATACTGCTTTGTTGTCTTCTTGTTTGCCTTATTTTCCATGAGACATCTACTATAGTCTTTATTCTTCTGTAAGTAATGTTTTTTCTTATGCTGCATCTAAGGTTTTATATTTATTACTAGCTTTGAGCAATTTTATTATGATGTGCCTTTGTATAGTTTTTTTTTTCTTTTCAAAATTATTTTTTTATTTTTCAATTATACAATAGTTGACATTCAATATTATATTACTTTCAGCTGTACAACATAGTATATAACTTATGAAGTCATCACCATGATAAATCCAGTATCCGTCTGACACCATACATAGTTATTACAATATTATTTACTATATTTCTTATGTTATACCCAAATCCCCATGACTATTTTGTAACTACCAATTTATACTTTTTATTTATTATTATTATTATTAGTTACAGATATACGAAACAATGCAATAGTTATTTTTTTCACCCCTTAAAAAGTGATTCCCCCTCCCCCTCCTCTGCCCCCCCACCCCTGATATCATACATATCTATTACAATTCCATTGACTCCATCCCCACACTATATTCCACATCCCATGACTGACTATACATGTGTTAAATTATAGTTGACATATAATATTGTTCAGCAGCAGCTTCAGATGTACAGTGCAGTGGTCAGGCACTACACCATCCATGAAGTGGTCTCCCTTGAAGGACATGCATCCGTCTATTCCCCTAAAAAAAATATATTTACAACCTTATTGATTATATTCCCTAAACTGTCTCTTCTGTCTCTGCAGTGGTATTGCATAGTTTTTTTGTTGTTGCTTGTTTGTTTGCTTTTTAATGTGTCTGTGTTTAGGCTTCCTTGAACTTTCTAGATCTGTGAATTTAGAAAGTTTACCAAATCTAAGAACATTTTGGCCATAAAGTTTTCAAATATTTCTTCTTCCCTCTCTTTTGGGAACTCCAACTAATTACACATATATTAAAGAGCTTGTAGTTTCCCTGGAACTCACTGATGTTCTGCTCATTTCTTTCAGGCTTTTTACTTTCCGTGTCTTATTTTGAATTGTTTCTATTGCTGTGACTGTCTGGAAAATGTTACAGGCAGAAAGCCTGTGAATATGGAACTATCTCACGTGTCATTCTTTTCTCAAGGACTACAGCCCTGTTACACCTATTCTGTAATACCTGAAGACAATTGCCTCATATTTTGTCTTGTCTGATCTTATTTTTTTTTTTATGGTGTTGGAGTAAGTTGAGTACCTAAAACTCTGTTATGGCTGGAACTGAAAGTGTTCCTAATAAAAACATGAGCTCCCTTAATATATAAAAACTTTCTAGAATCC
Source organism: Aselliscus stoliczkanus (assembly GCA_033961575.1). NCBI lineage: Eukaryota > Metazoa > Chordata > Mammalia > Chiroptera > Hipposideridae > Aselliscus > Aselliscus stoliczkanus. The sequence continues at coordinate 89,108,224 of CM066738.1, read as the reverse complement.
TAGGCCATATATTACAACTGTGTATATATTAAATACACTATTTCAATAAAGTAGCATTAAATACATATCTTGTAATAATATGTTTTTAATGTTTTGTATAAATATGAAATAGATGGCCAGGGATGGGACATAACTTATATGATCAATCAAGCCATACAGTTATTGGCAAATGTGCTTCTAAGGCTCTACTATCCTATTTTCAATTTCAGAGACACACACAGTGAAAAGAATATACAAACAAATAAACACAGATGCTGGTTTCAAGGCTTTTCAACAAAAACGTCGTTGGTATCCTGAAACATTTTTAATATTTAGAAAATGTAAAGATAATGAGAGAGGGACTATGCTTGCCTAGATAAAAGGCGCTTAGAGAAAAGACAGTCTCTGTGTCCATTGGTAGAAAACTAGCTACCGTAGCTGACATAAAAGGGAGGACAGAAGAATGAGATTAACAAGAGGGACAAAATTGGAAAGACAGAGGCACATTTGTGCATGTGAGCACATTGGAGAGTACAGCTTGGTTTCACGAAGTCTAGAGATTGTTTCACTGTTTTTCGTTAAAGAAAATCTTTTAAAAATATTATACAATAAGGGATCTATAACTCATGTATTGTTGTAGTGAGTTTTAGGCGTGGCAATTATATTCTTCTTCGGTTATTAGACATTTATAAGGGTGTATGCAGCCCCCCTAAAAATTCAATGTGACGTTGGAGAGGAGCTCGATTTTCTCCTAGCACTGCTGTACATTTTCCACTAGATGGCGATCTATCCCTATTTGATGTCAAACAAATTTCCAACAGGAAGTCTCACCCCTGAATCCTAGATTTCTGTGATTAGGAAGTCCTCTTCATTCACACATTTAATCATTCAGCGCTTTGACAGCATCTACTATATGCCAGCCTGAATATTGAGGATACAAAGATTAATAAAACGCTGTTGCCCTGAAGGTTCCCTCGCCCTCCTAGTGAGGAATGACTAATATGTAAACTGCTAACTAAAATTCAAAATAAGTACAGACAGTCCATGACTGAGGATGGTTTAACTTATGATTTTTTTCGCTCTATGATGGTGCAAAAGTGATGCATATTCAGTAGGAACTGTACTTCAAATTTTGAACTTTGATGGTTTTCCAGGCTAGTGATATGCAATAGGGTGCTTTCTTCTCCTGATGCTGAGCCACAGCAGAGAGCTACAGCTCCTAGACAGGCACATGATCATGAGGGCAAACAAATGATAATATAAATAATCAAATAAATAAATACATATATATATATATATATATATATATATATATATATATATATATATAGTGTCCTGAGCATCTTTAAGTTAGGCTAGCCTAAACTATAATTTGATAGATTAGGTATATTAACTGCATTTTCAACTTATGATATTTTCATTTTATGATTGGTTTATCGGGACATAATCCCATGGTAAGTAAAGGACCATCTGTAGTGTGATGAAAGGAAACTCTGAGAGCTCTTGACTTGAGGGAGGTCTGAAATATCTATTAACTGCTTCTGCTTCTCCCTGGTGCTGCATTTTGAAAAACTGGAGGCAGTTTTATAATAGGAGGATTGATGCTTGAAAAGTAATCTAGTGCAATAAATATTTATTGAGTATCTGGTATGCATACGTGCAAACCAACATATTAGGTGCTACCATGGAAAACAAATGGCTCCTTTTTTCTTTCATTCACTGCTTGAGAAGCTTACTACATCAGAAAGGGGGATTGAAATAAAAAAACAGATAACTATAACATGGGAAGTATTATAAGATGAAGACTTAATGGTTCTGAAAGGAGGAGGTTAATTTCTGGGTAGGGCAATCAAGAAAATCTTTGTCTGAAAGATTCCATGTAATAAATCTTCTTAAAACAAATAAGGTTCCAACTGGTAAAAATGAATGGGGATCTCATATCAGCCAGAAGCAAAACTTGATAGAAAATATGACCATTGGTATGAAGCTTCTGGCCTCTCTCCAAGGTTTTATCTGATCCTGGCAGTGCTACTGACTGACCAGCTCTCAGTCCTGGGTATGTCAGTTAATTTTTCTTTTTAGAAAGCCCCAGGTTTCTTTTCTGTCAATAAGTTGGCTGGATCTTTGTAATCCCTGTCTCTCCCCTCAGAGGTGTTCAGTTCAAAGGTGAGGTAGTGGGAAACTATAGGTTTTATTTAGGGAATGGGAATTCTGCATTGCTAGCTAAAGTGTAAGGTCTGGTTAGAGTCTATTACAGTTGAATTGGGTGCCCTCTAACACTCATGTTGAAGTCCTAACCCCAAGAACTCAGAATGTAACTGGATTTGGAAACAGGGCCTTTAAAGAGGTGATTAAGCTAAATGAAACCATTTAGGTTGTTCCTAATTCAATATGACTGTGTCCCGAGAAAAACACCAAGAGGTGCTTGGACACAGAAAGAAATGCCAGGGATACACATATGCAGAGGAAAGACCATGTGAGGACACAGCAAGAAGGTAGTCATCTGCCAGCAAAGGAGAGAGGCCTCAGGAGAAACCAAACCTGCCAACACCTTCATCTTGGACATCTATCTTCCAGAACTATGAGAAAACAAATTTCTGTTGTCTAAGCCACCCTGTTTCTGGCCTTAGTTTATGGCAGCCTGAGCAGACAAACACAGAGGCTGTTGTAATGTAAGCTGTAAAAATAATCTGTGACCATTCTATAGACTTCTTTATAACTAGGATAGAAATGATATATTTGATTTGGTATTCAATAAGAAACTATCACAGGTGATGAGCTTGAGAAGGGACACTTGGCCAGCACCCAACCAGCAACTTGTATCTTTGAAAGTAAAAATATGTTGGGAAATTTGGGAAGATTGAAAGTTAAGATATCTTGGGGAAGTTGGGAAGATTGGGAAGAAAAGTTGGTAAGGATTTTTAACACCATTTTATAAGAAAGAAAATGCGATTACAGTGGCAGAGTTTCTCTAATGATCTAGATCAGCAGCCAGAAGGTTGTGTCCAGTATGCGCTTTCTGGCCAAGTCCTTGGTGACTTTTGAAAAGATTCTTGATCTCCCACCCTGGGCTGCTGTTTCATTATCTGTAACACAGAAATGTTAGTACTGGTCATTCTCCTTTCACAGGATGTTTGTTGGCATCAAATAAGAAAACTGTTGATAAAGTGCTTTAAAAATTAAGAGTGCTAGATTGATAGAGAATCTACATATTCGAGTATTAAAAGAAACCATAAGGTCACAGAGTCTAAACAAATGTTTAGCATTATTTGTATTGACAGCAACAAAAATATGCTACCACTTTTCTCCTGATCTCCAGCACTAGATATCCTATATACTTTTTAAATGATTTCTCTTATATATCTGATAAATTTTACAGAACTCAATAGGTACTTGGAAAAATAGTTAAGAGGTCATTTAATACAACCATCCACTACGTTCTGGAAATACATTTAGAAAAAATTTTTTTTTTTTTTTACAATTATAGTTGATGTACAATATTACATTAGTTTCAGGTGTAAAACATAGTGATTGGACATTTATATAATAGGAACTGTCAAGTCCTGTCTTCTTTACATGTGTGTATTTCATATTCTTTTAGTAGTGATAATAAACTCTTCACAGACAAAAAGGGTAGGGAAGGACCCAATGCCCAAAGAGCACGTCTCTCCCATACCTTTTTCTCAGCTTCTCAGAGATATCTTGGCTTAACTTCCTCGAATGTGAAGCTGTCAATCAAATTAGGCATTCTTGGTGTTGAGATGCCACTCAAGATGGACACTGTGCAAGCGAAACTGCCACTCAACATGGCTTCCTGGCAAATGGAGCTGTCAGTCTTTCTGAACAGTTCAGTCTGTTATATTGTCAATAAGATGGGCTGGTGTGTACTGAAAGATGTCTCATCAGATTAAGTAGAATTTAGTCTTGATTAATTCTACTTTGCAGTTACCCAACCTTTTTATTTTTCAATGAAATATATATATAATGCTTCAAAGCTTATAGTGACCAACGGATAAAAGAGTAGGGGGTGGTAAAACCAATATTCTTAGGATACAGATTGCTAATGAAAGAGGATGGCTGCCTATTCAACTTGTCGTCACAGGCTGAAGAGAATGGAGTCTAGTCCATGATAAGCATCATCAACATTTGTTCATTCACTTATTCACTTCATAATTCTTTGTGGTATTGCCTACTGAGAACCAGTCAATATCTTTTGAAATAAGACATTGATGCATTCAGAGAAAAGTGCATTTTTCAGGAGCCTCTATTTTGCCACAGCCTCTGAGTAAAATGGACTATCCTGTGGTGCTTCATTTTTGCCCTCTCCTCTACCATTCTTATGCAATTTCACTGGTTTAATGAAATCCTTTTGCTCTTTACCTGCTATAGTGCAGGTGATGTTTTCTCCTTAATCATTCACTTTATGTCTACAGATGAAAAAGCTACTTTAGTTTGAAAATATGGTAAAGGTATTGAATTTGGGGGTGTTATTAAAGCCGACACAGTTAATACAGAGGGTGCCCAAAAATGTGTACATATTTTAAGAAGGAAAACTGTATTAAAATTGTAATACTCAATATATACCAATAACAAAAGATGAATACAAGTCACATTTAACTTCTGCAATTACAAGAGGTGCTCACAATGATTACCATCAGTATTCAGACACTTCTGATTACAGCAATCTACTGCTTGGGCAAAATTGACCAAATTGTTCACTTGTATGCATTTTTTTTGGCACCCTCAGCATATGAATTTCCAGCCACACCTACTAGCAAACAAGATATTAATCTGCAGTTTCATCTAAATCATCTAGTTTATCCTGTAACTGCATATAGTTTCCCTTAAAATTCCTGTTCCATAATGGCAGAAGATGCATTTTGTTTTTAACCATTGTGTTGGAAACCATTACTGTGCTCAATATAGGGTAGGCCTTCAGTAAACATTGTTGAATGAAGGAGTCTTACAGTAGAGTGTGAAATAGGAGATCACCCTCTCATGTAAAACAGCTAGAGACAGTCTTGCAAGCACACATGAGCCCAGTATTGGGAATAATAGGGAGAGTTCCCTGGCTCCTGCAGACTCAGAGTGACACAGCCTGCTTCTATGGACTCCTGTGTTATCTGACACTGAAATATTAAATCACTGCCTTCAGTTTTTTTTCAGTCTGTAGCCCAATTAACATCTGGAACTTAAGCCTTTTATTGCACCAATAAAGAGTCTAACACAACGCTATCCTAATTATCCCAGTAGTTCCTCTCCCAGAATCAGAGGCAACTCTGCCATTTAAGCTTCACCTGGAAACCTGATTTGCTGCCTCACTTGATTATGAGTGAGTATGACTCATCATCTCTCCTGCTGATGTGCTACTCTTCCCAGAAGATTGGTTCTCTTTAGATATGTGTCAGTACACTACTTTAGGGCATCTTTGAACCCCTGCCACTCTCCATAATCCAGTCTCTTCTTCTGTCCCAGACCTTCCTCTGCTTGGCTCTTTCCTAGTTGATGCCATGGCTCTCAGTCAAGTTCCACGAAGTTATGGCAAACAAACTCTGCCCTATTTTTGTTTTGATCAACTAAGTAAATAAACATATAAATGTACCAGTAATTTTCATTTTAAATGACAAGCTATGAAATGTACTACATATTCATTGACAGATTTCATAGTATTTTCTTCCTTTTACTTATGCTTCTTAGTTATTTCTCTTAGCTATGTCTTTTTTTCTTAGTTAATTGTAAACTGTATGAGGTAACGTATGGTTAACATATTATATCAGAAACTTTTTTTTTTCTTTTACTGGGAAGAAAGTGTCTGTTCTTCTGATAAATCTACTAACTTCTTGGCTGAATTTCATGAGAAGTTTGCAGTAGTTTATTTTTAAGACGCCTTCCAACTCCAGAATTCTCTGATCTTACATCAATGAACACAGCAGTGAGGAAATGAGAGGAATATTTTTTCTCTTTCTAGGAAATGGGGACTTAGGGTGAATGAATGAGGAGGAGTAGTACATCCCTGTCAAGGCTGATTTGCTCAGTGGTGAGGTTCAAATGAGGGACAACATGTCATCATGGAGAGAGGTGTTATATGAATAGAAAAAACATACATCACCTCAAGTAGATTGGGATATGCCACTCTGATTTTGTTGGAGATCCAGTATTAATGTTTCTGACTGTGTTTTCTTTGACAGACACCAGGTGGCATAAGTATTTGATTTTCTAAAATGGAGACAAGCCAATACCTTGGCAAAAACACACAGCAGCACACCTCTTTCAGGCTCACGTAAGTAGTCAGCCTTTGTTTTAAAAACTATGTGGACCATTCTATTGGTTCATTTAGCAGTGAAAATAGACTACATGATGTGGTACAGAATATTTATAATGAAAAACCTGTTGAATGTGGGTCATTAACACACAAAACCAGGAAAGTCATTAGAGAACAGAGAAGAAAGAAAAGATGGGGAGAGGAAATGTTAATAGAAGAGAGACTGAAGGGAGATGGACACAAACAAAAGAAAATAGATGTCTTGCCAGAGCAGAAATGGTACAGGTCTATTTGGATAAAAGAATCACAGTCTTTCAGAACTGGAAAAGTTTCAGAGGCGAATGACCCTAACTCCTTCCAGACAAGAAGGAGTATGAAGCCCCCAAATGTAATGAAAAGTACTCAAGCACATATAACAGAGTAATAGAGGTCTTTACACATCTAGCTATGCAGATATACCCAACAAGTTTCATCACTCTTAACAGTCAATTCATTTTTATTGACACTTTGAGAGACCGATTAAAGGAAAATAAATTTCTTCTGAGCAGTCAGTCATATGCATTTTTAAGTAAATAAATTAAGTGAAGTTGGTTTGGTAGCAGAGCTAACCATTTCAGCCATGAATAATCTTAGAGATTCTTCTATGATTTGTCTACTAGAGGCAATTTTAGGTTTTAAGATAAGCATCGTTTTAACTTGATAACTTGAATGTCTCTATTACAGAGACAAATTTTCTAAATTTCTTATTTTTCCTTTCTATCCATCTAATGGTATGCCTTTTTTTGTGTGTGTGCTACTAAAAAAAGAAACAGCATTTCAATTCAACCAAAATTCCTTTGGCATATTTTAGATGGGGTGACCATAGAATTTATGATTCAAACTGAGAAATTTTATAAAATAGCCTTATGGAAATTTAATTAATTACCTTGATAAACTATACATATTTAAATTGTAAAATTTGAAAAGTTTTGACATAGGGGTGCACCTATGAAACCATCACCACCATCAAGATGAAAATATTACCCACAAAACTATCCTTATACACCTTTGTAATCCTGAGCTCCTGCCTTTCTCCCCTTTGAACTTCCCCAGGCATCCACTAACCTGTTTGTTGCTATAAATTAGTTTGCATTTTCTGGAATATTAGAAAAGTGGAATAACAAAATACATATTCTTTTTGTGTTTGATTCCTTTGATGCAGCATCATTATTCTGAGAGTCACCTGAGTTGTGTGTATCAACAGTTAGCTACTTTTTATTAATGAGCAGTATTCCCTTGTGGGGATGCACCACTCTGTTACATATAAAGCATATAAAGCCTGTGTTCATTCTCTCTCTCTCTCTCTCTCTCTCTCTCTCTCTCTCTCTCCATCTCTCTATCTCTCTCTCTGTCTCTCTTCCCCTCTACCCCCTTCAGAATCCACAAAGGGACTGTAGAGTGCCATCTTCAACACACACACTCTCTCTCCTTCTTTCTTTCTCCCTTAATACCAATTCTTCAATAAGGCAGTCTTTTACAACCTGAGGAAGACTTCGAACATTTTCTGTTTACTTATGTCTGATTCCTTAGCCAAAATCCCCGAAGAAAGGAAACACTAAGAATTTCACTCACAGCTTCTCCACCTCAGCAGTACTGACATTTCTGGCTGGACACACCCACGCCATAAGTCTTTGTCCTGTGCATTGCATATTTAGCATCATCTTTGGACTCTACCCATTAGACGCCCATAGCACCTTTCCTCTCAAGTTGTGACAACCAAAAATATCTCCAGACATTAGCGAATAGCAAATGTTCCCTTGGGGCAAATTTACCCACTTTGAAAATGTTCTAAGTATGTAACAGTTTAAAATGGATGAAAGAGAAAATATTGGCTAACATAATTGATTCAAGTTTAATAAATTGTTAGGCCCAAAGTCATTTATGGAATGTTTATAATGTACTAGGTTAAGCATCCTAACTATGTTGTTTCATTTTATCTGCACATGAAGCTTACAAGGTAAAATATTAAAATTTTTCTTATTTTGCAGTTAAGAAAAATGATACTGGATCATTTAGGGTCCAGTCAGAAGTCAGAAACCTCACTAGTTATTTGAAAAGAGAGGTTTTAAGTAAAAGCCACCTCAACTAAGTATGAAGTTAATAACTAGGCAACTAAAACGTTAGCAAGAGACCACTAAGGTGCGACGGGCTAGTAAAGTGGCACCGTGATGTGAGTGTGGCAGTAACCCTGCTTTTTAGAGTTTGCTGTTATCAGTGTTTTACTTAGTGTCACCTTGACTGATTTCAAGCTACCAACCTGACATCACTGAACACAAAGTTGGGGAGAGAAGAGCATAATGAGTTTACTTAAGCCTGGTACCAGGAGCTCCAGCGTACCACACGCTAAGGTGTCACTGAGGCAGCCACTGTAGAAAGCAGCTACCATGCCTAGGACTGAGAAAACAAAGAGATGAGATTAGAATTATGAAAATTTAGGAGCATCGACAAGGACCTACGGAGTTGAAATGCTGACCTCTGAGGAAGAGATTCTGCTTGGCTAGTGCTGGAGTCTTTGGTCTTGAAGGAGGTACCCTATGGAGAACACAAATCTCTCAAGGGGGGGATACCAGCACCAACTGACTGGTGTGGCTGCTTCTAATGTTCTACAAACACTAGAACGACCATAAATTGAATTGACAGCTGCCACAGGAAGACATTGCTGCAGCTGGGGTGAAGAAGTGTTGCTATGGTGATAGTGTCAGGAAAAGCAAACAGAAAAGAAGTCCCATCTCTCTCAACCAGCTGTGCAATCTCCCTGAGGTGCCAAGCCTAACAGGGAACCACGGACAAAGCAGAAACGTGGTTTGTAGAGTTCCAGACCCAGCATCACAAGGCAGAATGTAGAAGGGTGGGTTTGGAGCTGAGAGATGATGGCACCGATTCTTGCCATCTCACAAGGTCACTTATGTAATTATTAATAAATATCAAATATTTAAGGCCAGTTAATATCATATAGATTTTTACTCAAGTGAATCTGACTCCATAAATATGTTCCTTATCTCTCCATTACATTCTCAATAAATATCAGTAACATTTCTTTTTTCTCTAATGTTGATGTTTATCTTGGGCATCAGTAGATTATACTACAATTTTGATCTATGATGGTGACAATTTTTTTTTATTTCTAATGTGATCTTTGCTTCTTCTTGGAAGCAAACACATCAAAAATGAATGCAAGTAAGGACTTAATTTGATGAAAATAGATGGAATTTGGGTTCTAAGAACATTCTTATCATAAGTCTTCAATGTATTCACAAAACTGACTCAAGACTCAGTAGAGAAAACAAAAATCTCATGGCATACAAGCATTTCAAATTTCTGAAGATAATTTTAAGATTCCCTTTCAGATATCTAGGATTGAAATGGTGTTTTAGAATGGCTAAATGGAGCTGAAATATAGACACATTTGAAGATCCCCTTCCATTACACAAATCACCAATCAAATGGTGTTGGAGAAGATATAAAATGCTTGGTTCAGGGCTCTACACACACACACACACACACACACACACACACACACACACACACTCTACAGAAAAACTCTATAGAGAGAAAAGACAGAATTTGATAGAATTTAGATGCCAGTGAATGTAAAATACTGTTATTTATTTTGCCACTAAGGTAAAAAGGGTGTCACTTAAATTAAAGGACACATGCACTGGTAAAATGCATCACAACGTCAGATATGCTAAAATGTGAAAAAAAAAATTTACCCTGTAATCTATAAAATCTGATAGAAATAAAGGATGTATGAGTTAGTAATGACAAATTATGTTATATGGATTCTGCACTAACAAGAACAAGAATGCTTTCAAATACCGTAGGACAACTCTTCAGATATAAGAATATTTCATCCTTCTTATGGGTTTTTTCCATCTCCACCAAATAACAAACTGGAGGGCAAATTTTTTTTTTAATTTGGTATGTAGAGTTATAATTGAACTTAAGGAAATTTTTTTTAATGGTAAGTTGCATTAATTTATGTTCTTCAAGAAGCAGACATCAAGATGGGATTAGAATTGACAGAGGTGTATTTGGGGCACAGAGCAGGGCGGCCTTCAGTCTATGATGCAGGCATGACACCTAAAGAAGAAGAGGAGGAAGGAAGGAAGAGGTGGGGTAGGATGAGTCTTCCACAGCAACACAGTTCCAAGAAAGGTTTGGCAAGGTTAAGAGGAAGCCCCAAGTTCAAGTCACCTGATGGAGTAGTAACCTGTCTTGCTGGAATGGGCTTGCTTTCAACCTCCACAATGATCAGTCATTGCCTGGGAGCAGTGATGGGAAGCATGACCTTGATGAAAATGTGGTGAATCCAGAGGGCTAGCAGCTGAATATTTCAGTCAATTATACTCCCTGCAACAGGAGAACTAAGTATTTTCATATTTACAATACAAGGCCCAAGAAGCACTGGAGGAGGACTGAGCCTTTTTCTCGATAATGTGTGAAAATAAAATGAAATCTAATCTTTCGAAATGAGATTCATTCTAAAGGCAGGAGACCAACCATATGAACGATTTCAGTCTTTCTCAGAGCTGCAATTTTATTACTACACAAATCTATATTGTGATCTACAATTGATGAAACTTTAGAAGCAAAAATCACAGCTGGAAATGAAAGACATTTAAATTGCAAGAATGTTATTGAGCATGTACCAGATGATGATGTAGAAGCAATATTTAGAAGTCTACAGATGATACTGAATTAAGTGGAATGGTAATAATGAGCACAGTGTATTCATATACCGAACGACCTCAGCTATTTAATTACTGTGCTGGGCTAACATGATAAATGTACCTGGACACAAATCAATGGCAAATAGTTCCCTGAACAAAGCCTTCCAGAAAGCCTTGTGTACTAAATAGAATAGTGTTTGCAATATGCAGCCAGAAATAATTATGACATTAGAACACAGAGTTGAGGCTGCAGAATTCTAATTATATATTGAAAGTGGCTCTGGTAGATGAGTGAGCTACTTTCTGGTTACAAATGTGCTATTTTGGCAGGTGCTGTTAGACTCAAATACTATTTATTGCACAAAATGGCTCTCTCTGTCTTGGAGTACAGGAAAAAATGCTTACTTTCTCCCTCTACTAAATAAAGTCTGAACTCAACTCTAACATCTGCGTTTATGCAGTTAGAAATCCTGACAAGTAAACCAGGTGTCTCTCTCTTTCAAGCTCTTTCACAAACAGAAATATGGATGATATGGTTGTGTGAGGGGGAGTCAGGGGAAAGGTCATACATAAACGGAGGATACCACACAATGTCCATGTCAATCCCAATGAGCTTAATTGGTGACAGTGCTTCTTTTCCTAAAATGGAGGCAGTGGGTGGGAGCTTAAGGACATTTGTATTTTTGAAATAATTAAACAACAACAAAAAAATGTTTACAACAGAGGGCTGAGAAACCTATATGATATCTAATACTTGCAAATTTATTAAGTGAATAAAAATTACTTTGTTAAAATGACACTGTTTTGTAACAGGTATTGATCTTCGGAGTTCTGAATCTTTTACTCAGAGCCTTAAAATAATAATTTATTATATTTAGGGTCTTACACAAAGATTGAATTTCCCTCCAAAAAATAGCTATACAGATTTTTCAGATAAACTTGGAATTCCAGAGTCAATAAGCCTTTATTGATTTATGAGTTTATCCAATGTTTCTTCCCTCAGTATGTATAGAGAGATGGGAACTATATACCTGGAGAAGGCAATAAGAAGTCAATATAGAGTGTATTTGTTGTATTTTTAGTTACAAGACATCCATCCCATCAAACACTATGAGAAACAGTTCCCATGTCTGTTTAGGGCTCCCACCCAACCTCCCTTACTTTTAGGATTGCAGTTCCTAGGAAGCTGACTCTAACCCAGACCCAGCAATAAAACTTGTCAGCAATGCCTAGGAACCAGTTAGCTCATCGCATCCCCCAGCACAGGATGATTTGGAGACAAGCACATGTTTCTACAGTCCAATCAGAACTCCAAAGCCTCAGTGCAAGAACTGTTGTTTGTCTTTAGAGGAGTGGGTTTACTCTCTCCTGCTGAATATAAATGAGTGGATGTACAAACCGGATCTGTTCCCATCATCTTGCTATCAGGTGGGACCTGAGACTGAGCCAACACAGCAGAAGGCAGAGGCAGAGGCAGAGCCAGAGAATACCCTGAGTCCTGAAATCATCATCCAGTATGGCAGTGCTGAGCCAGTTCTCTCCATAGATATTTCAGTTAGGTGAGCCGATGCATTCTCTCTGATCAAATCAGTTTGGATCAGATTTTTGTACCTGAAAGCAGAAGTGCCCAGCCTTTCAGAATACCCAACAGTGGGATATGGGGATGGTGGGCAGTGTACAATGAAATGACAAAATAATTGGAAATGAACCTGAAACTCACTTTAACATGTCCTGTTACATATACCAGAATCCTTCCTTAGTAAGTGTAATAACTGTGTGAGCTAGAAATGCTGACAGTAATAGAATAGGAGTAAAGTGTTTGAGAAGAATTGGGTGTACTAGAAAGGAAGCATGCCAAGCTTCCTTTCCTCACTACTAAGTGCTCTGAGCATACTCACTGAGAAATTCAGGATTCATCCATTTAACCAGTGTTTTCTGAGTGCTATTCTAGCAGATCCTGTGTAAGTGAGAATGGCAGAACTCTCCACGTCTAGCAACTCCATCCAAACCCCAGCACTAAGAGACTTGACCAAACTGGAGCATGATTTCTAGCAGTATGAGTCCATGTTCCTAGGAACATCCAACCCCCCATTAAAATGCCTGCCTGAGAAAGCTCAGCCCTGCCAGGAAAATTTAATTGTTCTAGCCCAGGGGTCAGCAAACTTTTGAGACAGAAGAGCCAATCCTGTCCCTTGCAACAATTTAAAAATAAATAAATTTATTAAAAAAAATTATTCGAGAGCCATAAAACAAATGAAATCACCATTATGTGACTAATATCCTTAAAATTTTTTTATAAATGAAACTAGGATAGTTTTACTTTCATTTTCAATTTTACTTCAGAGCCACATGTACGTACGCAAAGAACTGCATGCGGCTCGCGAGCCGCAGTTTGTTGACCCCTGTTCTAGCCAACACCGGACCCTAGGCCCCTGACCTCTCTTTCTTAGAAATTTACTAAAGAGGTCTTACAATTGTGAATATGTATCTCTTACAACTCAGGAATGTCACTTTCAAGAACCAGAGAATCATTTCTTTGGAAAGTATTCAACAGGAAAGAGAGGACCTCTGTCTCCTTGTCTCCGAGGGAGGGTAGGATACTAACCTCCATACTTCCAGCCAACAGACACCACTGGACTAATCACGTTAACACTGACTGATGCCCTCTTAGCAGTGTTCACCTTTCTGACTTTGCTGAGTCCTGAGCATTCCCCTTGTCCTCATTCTTCCCTTAAAACACCCAATCGCTTCTGCACAAATCAGAACGGAACCCAGTCCTTTCCCTCACGGAATCAAATCTGTTTTCACCATTTGAAAATCCAGCTGCCTTTATCTTTGGGTGATACTATAGTAAACACAAAACAATGGGCCCTGTCCTCAGAGAACCTATAGTGTACTAGAACATGCAAATGAAAAACAATTAATGAAACCATTGTTTTTTAAATGTTTTAAAGTGTTCTATGGAAAGTTATTACTAAGACGACATTATCTGTAGATTCAGCAAATGCATCCTTAAGGAAGTGGCATTTGATCTGACCTCGGTGTAGGAGTTAACCAGATGAAGAGGGAAATGGGAAAAGCTTCACATTTTGAGGGAATAATAGAAATCCTGTTTGAGAATAAAAAGGAAGGCCAGTATGGCTGAACCGCTGAGAGCTTTTAGAAAAGAAACGCAAGGTGATGTGGGAGAAGGAATGGGCCAGACCAAGTGAAGCTTGGTAGGCTATTTTATAGAATTCAGTCGTTATTCTTAGAGCACTAGGAATTCATTGGGAAGTTTAGTTAGAGGTGCCACATGATCAGTTCTGCGATTTTTTTTTTTTTTTTGAGGGTAGTGTCACTGGCCCTCATATGTGGGACTGAACCAGGTCCACTTCCCAAGCCAGTGCTTAACCACCGTGCCACTCGGCCGGCCCCTGGTTCTGTAATTTTAAAATATCATTCTGGCTACCTAGTATAAAATGGTTAATGAAAGGGTTATGTGATATTGGGAGTGCCATTAGAAATTTCTCATGGTGATCTAAATGGGAAAGGATTGGAACTTTGTAGGGTATAGAAACTAGATAAAGCTGAGTAGTTAGGTTCAAGAGTTGTTTGTGAAATAAATTATAATTTTGTAATTTGATTAAATATGGGCAGATAAGGACTGAGAGATGCTTAAAGTGGTCCTTAGCTTTCTGGTTTGCACAGGAAGCAGTGGATTTGTTTTGGGAAGACTGGAAGACTGGGGGATAGACGAAGGATGCTATAGGCAGGGTGCAAGTTAACTTGTCAGATCTTGAGGTAGCTGAAGATATGTATTGGAGGAATTGAGTAGGCTTGTAGATGTGTGGATCTGGACCTCAGAGGACTGATATGGCTATAAGTATATATAAATTTGAAAGTAATTGGAATATCAAGAGCAAATGAAAAAGTCATGGGCATGATGAAATAGCCTAGAAAGAGAAGAGGATCCCTCCGATATTCTTTGTGGCCTCATCCTCCTTTATCAGACCTTTAAATGTTGAAATATCTTTAGGGCTCCACCTTCGAGCATAAGATTGGGAAGAAGGTGGGTGTCACAAAGAGCAAGGAGAGAATACTTCGAGATGGGAGGAGAGGCTGACAGTATTAACTGCTACTGAGTGGTCAAGTAAGATTTAGACTAATTCCCATTTGATTTAGTTTTAGGAGGGAGTCATTGATGTATGTAGAACAAACATCAAAATCAAAGTGGTATCTTAAAAATAAGTCCAGAATCTCAGTATTAATGCACCATGCTCTATTTTCTTTTCCCCACCTAACGGTGAGCACATACCAAAATGATTCATTATGAGCCCTGATGAAACCTATTTCTTGAGGTGTAATTGACGTGCAAATAATGCTTTTTCTGTGTTGAAGTGATCCTTGTAATTGACGTGCAAATAATGCTTTTTCTGTGTTGAAGTGATCCTTGTGTGGAAATAAGATCTAAACAAAAGCTGTTTCTAAACATAGAGAGCAACCTGATAATATTTTCGTTGCCTCCAACATTCACCTAACAAAATCTTTATTCTAATTAAACAGCTATAGCATTTGCAGCTAAAAATGGAGGGGGTTGCACCTAAAGTTGAGACTACCAAAGTAGGTCTTCATCAGCATTAGGATGCAATGAGTTAGTCTATTAAGTTCCCTGATTCAGAGGAAAACTTAGCCAGACCTGTTCAGATAGCACCTTCTAAGTACACAGGAGCTAAAGAGTTGGCTTGGGCTGCCTAGGGAAGTTGCCCCTTGAGATAATTTGCAGTTGGAGATGAGTAGTCTGGAGAAAGGAAGTATAACCCCTTATCTTGGACCACTTTCTCAGTCAGGAATTCCCTGAAAGCAATCTGTTAAAGAAAATGTGGTATTTAGCAAAGAAGAGATGAGATCATTATTTGATGAGACCAAATTTATTTAAATATGATTCTTTGTGAAAGTGAGAAAGGAAGCATGCCAAACCTTTAATATTCGCTGTCAGGTGCATTTGCACCCACACAAGCTGTTCTCAGAGACATCTGTAGGAGCAGAGCAAATGGCACTTTTCAGACCAAGTTTCTGTCTTACATTTAAGGGACAGATGCTTCTATTTGGGAACAGGCAAGAGGAGTATATATTTCAAAACATGTGCTACAAACACCCCTTCCAAAGCTCAACAATTCTAACAGCAGGAGTCACTGATTTTTATTTTTCCCCATCCTTCCCCTCAGATCCCTGTAAAAATGGCTCCTTTATTAAAAAACAAAAACAAACAAAAAGCCATATACTGAGTACTATTGTTTAAGATAGTGTTAAGTACTGGGATGTAAAATGACATGTGATTCCCTTTACCTCAAGAAATATACATTGTGGGGGACCAGGCATACAACTAATTATATTAATTTGAAAATGTTAATCAGTATAACAGAAGTACAAGAAAACTAAGAAGAGATCACTGACCCAGAGTAGAGTGGGGAGAGATTGACTTTATAAAGTGTGGGACTATGAAGATGAACTTGAAGGGCAAGTATCTTTTTAATAAGGAGGTTCAAGGGATGGTTTATGGATAGAGGGAACTGTGTGAAGAGTTTAAAAGATAAATCATTTAAAAAACAATTGTCTGAGGCTCGGCCGAGTGGTACAGTGGTTAAGCACTGCCAGCTGCCCCGGTTCGGGTCCCACATATAAGGGCCAGTGACACTGCCCTCAAAACAAAAAACAAACAATTGTCTGAGAGCCAAGCAAAAGAAGGCAGAATGTAATGATTGTTTCTATTCTATCTGAAGGCTAACACACAGCAAAGGACTTAAAGATTTGTATTTAATTCTTTACTGTTTATAAATGCAGGATAGAGGAAAGAGGGAAGAAAGAGAAATCCCGTACTATCAATGGAGAAGAATATAAGGAAGCATTTGTGTTCTATTTCTAGGAGCATGATTCTGGAGGCTGAGTCTCTGGGTTCTAATCAAGCATATGCTTTTCCAAGCTGTGTGACCTTGGGCAAGTTATTCAACTGCCCTGAACCTTCGTTTACTCATTTATAAAGTGGGCCATAATAACACTGCTCCCTTAACAGGGTATTTTGATGTACTGAGTCAATACATGCAAAACTTTGGCCTTGTGCCTGACAAATAGTAACTTCATATAACGTTTAGTCTTTATTTTTGTCCCCAAAGCCTCATCCATTTGCTATTTGATAGATTACACCTCTACCACCTGGTGAGTGGGAGCTGGTATTACTGTCAATTTATTTAGGCTCAAATTAGGTTTTGATGTGTGTAGGCAACATGAGTTGCAAGATATTTTAATTACTTTCCTTCTCACTTATTTCTTCCCTCTCACAGTTGCCCTATTGCAGCAGGTGCATGGCCCTGTATTTCTTTTTCTCAGAAGAAAGCGAGTGGCAAAATAGAAAGTTAAAGTCACCTGTTTGGGCTTTGGAAAAAACCAAAGACCTTTGGAGAAAATGCAAGATTCTCAGGTGTGGACAGACTGCTTTGAAATAACATAGTGGGATTATTTCCCTGACACTAGGAAGAGACCTCTGGAGCTGATGAGGCAGAAATCCCCACAGGCAGATTGGAGTTTAGGAAGGCAAATCAGGGTCCCAGAGTTGAAGGCCTGCCCAAGCATGACACAAGATAAGCCTACCTGAGGTGGAGGGCAGGCGGAAGCAAGCAGCTCAGGATGGTGCTACCTTTGTGGTAGCCTGTGTGTGACTGCTGATTACTGCTGATAACCAATCATTTTGCAATTGGGCGAGGTCTTAGGGAGGTGAGGTGCAGGAGATCCCTGAAATGACTGAAGTCCTTTTTGGTCTGTCAATCAATAGAATGGTTGCACAGAATTTACCACTGAGTTATGTAAAATAAAGAAAGTAATCTGATTTGCTCACCTAAGATTATGGCTGCCTGCTAGCCCTATCTTGGCTATAAATGAAAATAAAGAATTTCAGAGAAATCCAGATAATTAATTCTTCTTCTTCCTCTGTTGTGCTTTATCTTGTTACAAGGTAAAGAAAATATGGTGGAACTGGGAAAGCTAAGTCTCACAGGTTTTCAAACTAGTCTTCAACTCAGTATAAAAAAACGTGAAGATTATAATATCCATCTGAAGTCACCACAGACCTAGACTACGTTTGGTCACTCAGTTTGTTTCCATTATTCTCTGGAGTCTTGTTCTGAGACCCTTCCATCATCATCCTGCCATCTTTCTCTGGTCTTCAAGAAACTAAATTTCTTCATACTACCTACTTCTTACCAAAAGTCACTCTAAAATTTCCCATTACTCAATTTCTATGAAAATCCCAAGTATTCATTACTACTGACTGCCTCATGGGATTGATCTCATTATCTAATGAAAATAACTCAGAATAGGGCTTGAGAGAGCATAAATTGTCCACAGGAAATTTGCATTTTGTTAATAAGAAGTACATGTCAGTTATTAGAAAGCATGAGGAAAATACGTTTAGCACAGGGCAATGGCTTGGGTTCTTGCTTATTTAATACTTTGCTTACCAGGATTTCAGATATATGAGATCAATGCTGCAACTCCAAGAAAAAAATCTACTCCTACTCTTGGGAGTGAAAAAAAGCCCTCAACCAATACCTTGAAGCTCTTCCAAATGTATATAAATTTCAGATACATTAGCTCATTGATTCTCAAGGTAGGTGGCATTGGCACCACCCTACTTAAATGAGCTAAATACCCATTGCTCATACCTCCAATGTTAAACAGGCAAGTTTCTTCTGAACTCAAAATTTTGTGGACTGTTTTTTTTTAAACTCTTAATGCAACCATAATTATTCATTTTGAAGAGTTTTTATAATTTTATTTTACATCAAATATTCAGAGTATAAGAGTTTTAGATAAAATTCCATTTCCCCTGGCTCAGAGTAATAAATGCATAGCAAAAAATGTCGCTTGACTTCAGAGATTGATTAGATTAAAAGTTACTTAGAGGTTTCTAGTTCTTACTGTGTAAAACCCAGGAACTAGCTACCTGAGGCTAATGGAAAATACAACACAGCGTGCTCATCTATGCTCCTGTCACTATTCCCGCTGCCCTCTTAGGTCTTCAGGGCCATAGTGAAATCCCTGTTTATTGTCCTCCTTTTAGGGACTTATCACATGTTAAAATTATAACTACCAAATGCTAAAGCGGAAAGGGCCTGAAAAACAGTTCGGCCCTTAGTTTTCAGATTCAGGAGGTCAGGGATCTAAGGTCTATAAAATGAACAGATTTTTCTGCAGGCTACAAATACAGTCACAAATAGAAAGCTGGCATTAGGGCTTGGTTTCCTAATTTGACTTAAACGCCACACTATATCTTGTTCCATGACCCATATCCCATACAATTGTTAGGCAGATTAAAGCCCACATACTGTCCCTTCCCCACAAACACACACTTTTAAAGCTATTCCTCTATCTGAAAGTAAATATTGATGTCTTCCCCATCCCCCATCCCTTCCCATTAATCAATTCATCCTGCCTATTAGAGAAAAACAGGGGTTCAAAAAAAAATTAGATACAAGTAGAAAGAATTTGCTATTTCAAATTAAATTTGGGGCCAGCCAAGTGGTGCTTTGGTTAAGTGCTGGTTTGGGAAGCCAGCGGCCCCAGTTCGGGTCCCACATAAGAGGGCCAGTGACACTGCCCTCAAAAAAAAAAACAACCACAAAACAAAAAAAAGCAAATTAAATTCGGATTAAATGAGTTATTATGGAGTATGTACTTGAAATACAGTTCCAAAAAGACACCAGCAAATATTTTATGCCCGTTTGGGCCAGTGTTGGCACCAGAAGTCCTATTTTTAATTTTTGGTGCCAGAGCAGTGAGCATACAGGCTGGCGAAGGTCAGGTTTTCTTCGCAATCAGTAGGCACTTAAAAGATTTGATCCCAGGAGCAGGTTCCTGTGTTTCGAAAACTTTGTTCAGAAAGAAATAGGTTATAGGTCAAGGACACTTTGTGGCCCAAATATGATCAAGGAAAGAGGTCATGGGAATCACAAACAATGTCTTTTGTACAGATAAAGTGTGGACATTTTTGATGGGCTAAAATAGCTGGGAAAAACGACTGTAGGATCAGAGTACTTTAAACTCATGCCTTCTTGCCCTTCTATTTCCTTTTGCAATCCAAGGAAAGCTCTTTGTTCTGTGTCACTATCTTGAAATGTGTTTTATGTATAAGTCAGCTCGAATTCTCTTTCCCACACTGTAATTTTTATCTCTCCATCCCCTAGGCATGGCAAGGTTATATATACAGACTTATTTTAGAAAACATACTAACTTCTCATCCTTTTGCCATACTCTGGGTCTATTTGCGGCAAATATCCCACTGTTGCTTAAATGGTGTCATGCCATTAGTCGAAATGGGAAACGATCTGATCCAGGTGTGAAGATGTATAGCAAAAAATGATGCTACTTTGTGGCAGAGGTGACCTAGCTCATCTCATGGAGCAAGATGGAATTGATCATTTACCACACTATCAAGAACTTTGTGCCTGATTTCTCATTGTTTCAGCTACTGTGGTTTGCACTACAGGTAACCAGAGCAAAGATTCCTTATAGAGCCGACTCTGCTTTCTTTATTGGTATGTCCCTGGTTGTCACCTTATTGTAACAGGACCATTCTTCCTTCTGAGATAGATGACAGAGCACAAGCATCCTCGAATAATATCGACTAACATCCCCCAGAGTCCTTGACCAGGCCATTTGTCTCCTGCAATATATTTTTAACGGTTTCAAAACAAAGAAATCCAGCATATGGCAGTTAATTTGGAGCTTAACGACTCTCTACTTTGAAAAGACAAATGATCAGCAAGCTGTTTCCAACCTTAACCTGCCGTTTGAGAGGAATAATTTATTACCCAAACAAAAATCCTTTAATTAATCAAAACTTAACATTAAAGTCAGACTTAACATGTGCTACAAATACCATCTGTTGACAGGTACACATATTCCCCTTTTCTGTTGACACAATACTTTTTCCCATGTAAGATTAAAAACAGGTTTTTATTTTTTTTAAGTTAATTATACTCAGACAGTGTGTTATTCATTGAATATGTCTCAATGACTTTTAATCAAGTGTTGGCTGAGGTAAAAGCTATTAAACTTTTCTATGAAAGAGGAAGGCAGTAGATAATGAAGAAAATAGTGAAAGATGCAGTTATCAATTTGTCAGGCAGAGAAGGACATAAAAGTGAAAGTTTGCCTTATTACCAATAATGACAAAAGCCATCTAATCTGCCATGAAATCATGATCCCACAGCAAGCTTCTATCTTTGGACTTTCTTATGTCTTAAACTGGAATTTAGTTATCTGGCAATTTTAAACAACAGACTTCAGACAGGTCTGGGGAGGAAATAAAATTTGAAACCTTAATGAGTGAAAAAAAAATAGAAATCTCAAAGCATGTGTCAGTAATCATGCCCCTCATTCAGTGGCTCAAAATTTATCCATGGTGCTCTTCGAACATAAGTATAAACCACTTGCCAGTAAGTTTCCAAGACTTCAATAGATGAAATGCAGCAATTGGAAGAGTTGAAATGGGTGATGAGAAGAAAGAACATAAAACAAATCAAAATTATACCCGATAACAAGAAAGGTAAAAGAGAATGTTAAACAGTCAAAGAAGATTTTAAAAATCTGTATATAAAAATCCTGCAAGGAGATATAGCCTACAGGAGGTCTGCCAACTAAGTTTGCATACTTGTTGCAATGATGTTGCTAACCTTTTTGATATCAGAGCAATTATACATTATGAATTTGTACCAACTGGACAAACAGATAACCAAGTTTACTACTTAGAAGTGCTGAAAAGTCTGCCTGAAAAAGTTAGATGACCAGAACTTTTCACCAACAATTCATATCTCTTGCATCATGACAATGCACCAGCTCACATGGCACTGTCTGTGAGGAAGTTTTTAGCTAGTAAATAAATAACCATATTGAAACATTCTCCTTACTCACCTGATCTGGTCTCCAGTGACTTCTGTCTTTCCCCGAAGATAAAGAAAATATTGGAAGGAAGACATTTTGATGACATTCAGGACATCAAGCATAATACAACGACAGCTCTGATAACCATTCCAGAAAAAGAGTTCCAAAATTGCTTTGAAGGGTGGACTAGATGCTGGCATCATGCATAGTTTCCCAAGGGGAATACTTCAAAGATGACCATAGTGATATTTAGCGAAAAGGTATGTGGCACCTTTTCTAGGATGAGTTTGTGAACTTAATTGTCCTACCTTGTATATTTCAGGAGCTCCTGAAAATATTATTACAGTAAAATAGAAAATAATAAATGACTCATGAATAACATTAAATTATGCCTACTTCTCATAACTTAAGAAAGTAAACATTGCATCTAATGCCATATAGTTTAAATTTAAAATAAGTTAGGTATATCCACAACTCTTGTTTAATAGAATAATCTGTTCTCCTTGTAGGATAGATTTGGAAAACTTCCCTTTACTTTTCTGGTTCAAAGTTAATTTGGCCTAAGAATTTAACAAACACTCATGGTAGGCTATGGACTTAATTTGATACAATAGATTTATATTGGACATGTCCAGTCAGCTTAGAAGATAATTTTAAGTGAAGGGTAGAACTGAGCTTTCTGGAAGTCTCTCATGTAAATTGTGAATCCATTCAGTATTCATGCGAAAATATAAAAACTTAGGAAATCTGTTTTTGAAAGTGTTTTTCAAACACTTTTCTTCATAACCCCAAAGTTTCAAC
This sequence comes from Aselliscus stoliczkanus, assembly GCA_033961575.1. Classification (NCBI taxonomy): domain Eukaryota; kingdom Metazoa; phylum Chordata; class Mammalia; order Chiroptera; family Hipposideridae; genus Aselliscus; species Aselliscus stoliczkanus. The sequence continues at coordinate 89,085,553 of CM066738.1, read as the reverse complement.
ACCTAGTTCAATTCAACTTTAGTTTGAATGAAGACAAATTTTCTTAAGTCTCAGTTCCCTACATCCTCATTTTTCTGATCCAATGTTAAGGTCTTCCCAAGATGACTGACAGTTGTATAATTGATTCTGTTCTAGAAGAACTCACCCTCACTTTCAGTTGTATGCTCTGACTTTTTGATACCAACAAACAATCCCAAAATAAGGTACAAGTCTAGGTTCAGTTATATTTATGCTGAATATATATATATATACACACACACACACACACACACACACACACACACACACACACACATACACATTCATACATATACATACTAATTGACAAGCTTGTAAGACATTCCCAGTGATGAGATTGTTGTATTATGTGATGTCAGCAGTTCATCAACTGGTGAATAGTAGGGCTCTACAGGAGTAAAACTGGCCAGCAAAAGTCCTGTTGTGGAGAGGTGCCATCAGGGATAAGGTAGGTGTTACACAAACGAAGCAGAAACTTGGAACGAAGGGCTCCATGCAGAAGGAGGAAGGGTGTAATAGCTGAAGTGCGAGCAGCACAGAGGAATGAAGAGATGTTGAAGGCAAACTTCCCTGCATAGTCATCATATTTAAGTCAGTCCTGGTAAAATGCTTTGCCAGAAGTCTGAATCAAACATGAGCTGTGGAATTGGGGGGAGGGGGCGTAAACAACTAAGGTAGGATATCATAAGCATGGAAAGACTGAGTGTCTCATAAGGGTATGTCTGTTTCTTTGTGATTTTCTTACAGAGAGATAGACAGAGAGAGAGAGAAGTAGATAGATTAGATAGATATAGAGATAGATTAGATAGATAGATAGATAGATAGATAGATAGATAGATAGATAGATATAGAGATAGATGTTAAAAATAACTTAAAATCTTAAAGCTAAAAAATAGTCTTTAAGCTTATTCATTCTATTGTACTCATTTAATACACAGAGAAGGCAGGCCCATAAGGGTAAGACCCACAGAGATCATGTAACTAACTGATCTAATGACATACAGTGATTACTTCAGAACCATGATAAGAACCTATCATGTAATTTGTCATGTGTTGATTTGGCTTATTTTGTTTTCCATGCCCCAATGTCCTATACCAAATATATGGCTGCATAATCTTTGTGATTATGTGGGTAGCTGAGGAAAAATGAGAGGGGAGAAATATTGATAGGATGTGGGGCCCTCTAACTCTTTAATGAACTCTTGCTGTTAAGTTTTGTATTTGGCAGTGCTTTTAAATCATTAAGTCTCCCCTCCTCTTTCCTCTCTTTCCTCACTCCTTCCTTTCTTACTTCCACTTCCCTTTTTCTTCTCCTACACTCCTCCTTCTGCACTCTTTCCTCTGCCTCCAACCCCCTCATTCTCACTCTTTTGTTCTATCTGTATATATTTTTCTCTACTGCTTTGGTTTTCATTTTCTTTTGCTTTCCATTGTAGCTTTCTTTTTTTTTATCACAATGTCATGATTGCTTTCTACATAATCTAATGATGACTATTAGCCTGGCCTCACTTTCTACTTATTGAGATCTGCCTTTTATTCAGTAGCATCTGATTGAAGAAAAAATATTTAGTTGGGGGAATACAATGAAAAGATTATATGGCTCTGTAATTATGAAATTTAATGGAAATGATGTCTGTGAGTTAATATAAAAGCACTAATCTTATTCACTAGCAGAATACTAATGGAGTAGTTTAATCCTCACGTAAGATTGTATGGGAAAATAAGATATCATAGTTTATATTAATAAGACAAATGAACTTCTCTTTTCATGCTTTAAGCTTCTTGTTCATTTTTCATTATCAGTGTTGTAAAAAGTTCTCATTAACCAAATGGCTCTGTTTTCTTTTATTTGGTGAGCTCAAGATTCAATCACTATAGGACCCCTTGATATTTCTTATTAGAGATATTTTAGAGTTGTTTTTGGCATTCTAGGTAAAGGGAATTTCTGGAGTTCCAGTTTGGTTGCTCTAGATGCTGTTAAAACAAATACTTTGTTCTTTGTTCAATTGGTTTTGTAATTAGCAACCATGTTTTAGGGTCTAATTGAAACCTCTACAAATGAAAAATAGTACTTCCTTCTGATGGGCACAAGCAGAAATTCTAGCTTCCTTCCCTGCCAATCCCATCCCCAATTATGGAAATTGCAAAGAACCAGTTAAAAATTTGTATGTTAGTGTTCTGTCTATTTAGTGCATATTGAATTAAATGAATTTGTTGTTAGCAGATTCTTTCAAATTCTGGTCCTAGTATTTACTGGCTGTGTGATATTAGGCAAGTTCTTTAAGCCTGTTTCCGCCTCCATATTTAGACATAATAAGAATACTTGTCTCATACCCCAAATAAGAGAAAATTAATTGAAAGTGTTTTTCCTAGTGCTTGTGTTAGGTAAAACACTTTTTAAATGTTAATAATAATAATAATAGTAATAATATAATCCATACTTTTCTAAATACTAACAGAGGTGCATACACTTTCTAGGCCTTCTTCTAACAAAATATTTATATCTTTATCATAGTGTTAAGAATACAGAGAGTGTTTTAATGGCTCTATATTAATGTTAGAGTATTCTTTCTGTTGCCTCGGCACTATATCACCTTTAGACTCATAGAGTTGGAGGAAAACTTAGAGATTATCTGCTCCAGACAGTTGACACTTGCTTTTGCCCTTTTGTTTAGCCCCCTCCTCCTTCTCCATTGTGCCACTTGGAATACTGACATGATATTGGTGTTCCAGCAGCAATATTTCACCATGGAGCAATGTGAGAATAAAAGCCACATGTTATAGATGTTAGAGAGAAACTCCAAGCAAAGCCTGTGCCATTGCTGAGAACATGATGTTGATATATCGCCCTGTTCTCCCTACCTCTGGACTTCCACAACTAATTTTTCAACCTACTAGTACATCCAGTCTCTTAATTACCAAAATCAATTCCTCATAGACTACAGCAGTTAGAAGAAGCTTAAGCCAAATTTTATTCAGTCTTTAGACATCTTCTTACACATGTGAAAAGTCAATTAAAAAGGAGAAAGAAGAAAGGTCTTTTTATCGTTATGCCAGTTTTCATCCTTTGGCTAAGCAGTCTCTGACAAAGGAGGATAGACTTTTCAAATACATAAACTCTGTGTAGCTTTTAGTTAAAAATTGAGATGTCACTAGGACATAACATTGGTACTCTTCTCAAGTAATCTGTAGCATCCTCTCTTTGTGGAGAGCAAATCTTTTCCCCCACTTCTTAACTCACAGCCTTTCTCTACTTTTTACTTTAGTATCAGTTACTATGTGCTGTTGTGGGAGCCGTTTCAAGTGTCCTGGATTATCTTTAACACACTCTCACCTTTTTTTTTCCATCGCCTTCCAATTTACTGAGGCCCCTCAGGTATTTCCCTGAGTGCCCAGAGCTCTGCCAGGGTGAACCTCAGCCAGGCCTGTCTTCCAAAGTTATCCCATCATCATTCTCATTTCCATGTTATCAAGACTCTCCTTGTACCATTTCCCTAGGCTTCCCAGAGGAAGGACCAACCCTAACTAACTCACCTTGGAATGCTACTGATGGACTCAAGTTTTGTAGCCATCCTAACAAAATGTTTCTGGGACTACCCTATAGTCTTTGTAGATCAATTTCTCCCCTGAATCCCTATGATTTTTATCATCTGTACCACCCATATCATTTAGTCCTTAATTACATAATCTCTTGTACTCCTCAAAGATCTTTTTTATGTTTTCCCTCTTCTAGGTTGTGTATTTCCTGATAGTGAAACATCAAGTCTTTATTACATCCTACAACACACGTCTCAGCACTAGGCATCCTATACTTGAGTTGATTGAATGTTTAATGTGTTTCAAACCCTGTTATAGAACATGAAGTGGATGCTCATGACACTAGTAGTTTGAAGACGGTTGAAGAGGTCAAAATATGAAGCAAAGATACATTTAAAAAAATGGTAGAAGAAAGCTGAGATGAGGTACAAACCAGGATTACTATCCTGAAGCAAACAGAAGCTAGTCTAAAAGAATTAGCAAAAGGCATCCTTTATGCAGATAAGACAATTTTGGAATGAGGCACCACAACGGTAGGTCTCATGTTGAGATATTTGCAGGAGTGCTATCATTTTGTAGAGAAGCATGGTATAAAATTATTATATTTTCACATAACAACCTCTGTCTATTAGAGTAAACCCATAGAAATGCTTGTCATGAGGCAAAGTGAGGTGAGCCTCACGATTGCATTCAGTGCACTCAAACTTTTTTTTTTTCAACCCAATGGAAGAAATATGTTTAACATTGTGATTCAGTAAAAAGACATGCACATGCAGAAATGAAACTAAAAGTTCCCAAAGCACCCTTCTTAGGTAAAAGATGTTTTGAGGTCATTTATTCTAGTCTGGTCTGTTTCCTTATACACAGATTGCAACACTGTTGATTTTAAAATCCATGAATGGGACATAACAAGCAGTTTTAAAAATAATATTCTAACTCCTGTACAAAATCCCTCAAGGCACCAGCAGAATCATTGCCCTTTTATTTATGTATTTATGCCCTCGGGAGATATTGGGATTAGAGGAAACAAAAGGCTTTTGTCCCTTTCATAATAATTACACTGGGGGAAAGAAGGCATGCTTGCAACTCTGCCCCTATCACAAATGCAATCTCCTAATGTCAGGGAGGTAACTAAGCAATATCTTTGAGTCTCCTCATCTTCACTTGCCCTCAATTGTGAAATTCCCTTGGACATTTTCCTTGTGAGGATTTAATTGTTCTTGGCTTTTGAAAGCCTAAACGTTTAGTTCTTTTTCTGCTCTGATAAGATTTTCATCATGTCTCAAACCGATTAATTAGATCATTTTTAACTCATCCATATTAATATACCTTTTATTACAGGTGAAGTCATTATGACTTGACATGGGCCAAATGCTTTTATAAAAATTTTAATTTTCTATTATTCTTTCTGTAAGTAGAAAGGATGAGTTCCATTTGAGGAATATGTATTTGGGGGAAATGAAAGAAGAAATTGTTTAAAAAACATAAAATGCACAGGTCTTCCTGACCCCTACTTGGCCACTTGTGTGCATATGTATGTGTGTGAATGTAATACCTTCTAAAATTTCCTATTATAACATGCATTGCACTCTATTATTTGTTTACATCTCTTTTGCTACCTGCGTGCATAAAACCCAGGCTTCCCTAGATCATACTATCTGTGAGATACAATTAACAGCCATGTTAACTTTAATATTAATATATAGCATCTCTTTGAGTTGCATCCCATGTGCTAATGCAGCTCCTTGAGCCTTTTATATCCTCCCTAACATTACAGAGACCTCTAGAGCAGTTTCACCACTGTGCAGCTTTGTCATTCTCTTCCTTTCCTGTCCTGGTCCCATTCAGGAGGTTATTGAAGGGAGAATCCCATTTGCTTGCCTACAAGCCACCTGCATTCCTTCCTTCTTTTTTTTCTTTAAACTTTATTATTATTATTGTTATTATTATTAGTTACAGATGTACAAAACAATGCAATAGTTATTTTTTTCACCCCTTACAAAGTGACTCTCCCCTCTACCCTCCCCTACCCCTACCCCCGATATCATACATATCTATTACAATTCCATTGACTCCATCCCCACATTATATTCCACATCCCATGACTATATATGTGTTAAATTACAGTTGACATATAATATTGTTCAGTGGCAGCTTCAGATGTACAGTGCAGTGGTAAGGCCATTACACCATACATGAAGTGGTCTTCCTAAAAAGACATGCGTCCTTCTGTTACCCTAAAAAAAAAAAAAAATGTTTACAACCTTATTGATTGTATTCCCTAAACTGTCTCTTCTGTCTCTGCAGTAGTATTGTAGTTATCAGTTTATGTTGCCTTGTCCCTTCCCCTTCTCATTCCTTCCTTCTTGACCCCTTCCTTGCATCCCTCCAACCTCTTGCTTCCTCATTATGTCTCCTTCCCTGACTCTGCCCCCTTACCTCTCTCTTATAAGGACCCTTGTGATTATATTGGACTAATCTGCATAATCCAGGCTAATCTCCCGATCTCAAAACACTTAATTTAGTTACACCTGCAAAGTCTCTTTTACCATGTAAGGTAACATAGTTTCTGGAGATTAAAGCACTGACATTTGGGGGGACATTACTCAGCCTACCACATTTCATAATCTCAGTCATCTCTCAAGGTCACCCAGTATTTGGTGCAGGCTGTCTAGAAGTGCACCCCTGCTCTACACAAAGATGCTAACTCCAGACCTCCACCTGATACCTGTTGAAGCAAAAATCAGGCATGTGACACAGAAAAGTTGAAATATTTTAAAAATATATATACATTAGACATAACGGATTTTTTTAAACCCCTAATTAATATTCTATTGCCTAATCTATTTTTTACAAATATTACTAATTTTTTAAACTGAAATTATTTATCCTGTTTTTTGTATCAATACATGCCTGTGTTCCTGAACTCACTAAGGAAACTGTGTTGATTTGACAAAAGTTGCTGAACACCTTACGGATAGCTTTGGGACCTTACAAGCTACCATCCTATCTCCTTTTGCTTTTGAAACCATACTCTCAAATCAACTCAGGGGTAATGAATTCCTAGTTAAACCTGTTTCTCTAGCATCTTTACTTTGTCCCTTAGGTCTAGGAAGATGGGCCTTTTCACTTTCACTAAACCAACATGAATGAACAAACTGAGAAAGGGGGAAAAACAAAATTAATTGAAAATCCCTTCCCTTTCCCTTTTCCCCAAAATTCAGGAGTAAGTTCTATGTCCAACCCAGGAAGGAAAAGTCTGTAGCTCCTGATAATGGAGTCCCTCATTATCACATTCCCGTCTCCCTCTCTGGTCATTCTCCCTCCTTGTTCCCAGCAGGAGCCCATCCTGCAGGCTGACTGAACATTCTGCTCAGTCACATGGATGCACTTGGGCATGGCACTCCCTTCTGCTCCTATCACCTGATGTCCTCTTATGCTCCACCCAACCCCCTCACCATTCTCCACACCCATACCAACACCCCTCCATACCCACCACACCTAAACATGGAAACCCACCCCCACAGCACACCCCATACCACGTGTACTAACTCATCCCCTCCCACACACAGATACACACCACACCACATACACAAACCCTACCTCCAACAAACATACACTCAGAAACACTCATACAGTCACATACCTGCCCACACATACAAATGCCTCTCCATGTACAGACAGAAGCACACACCTTATGCACACAAATACTCATCTACAGGCACCCCGCACACATACTCCCCCACATGCCCTACCACCCATGTACACCAACCCACCACCCCACACTCACCCACAAGCACACATACCTACAAACACTCTCACAACCATCCTCACACACCACCCACACACAGACACCCATATGCCTCCCCCAAAACACAAACCATGTATGTAAAAACTTAGTCAGAGACATTTATTTGTCATCATTTCTGTTGATCTGTGTGCAACTTCAAACTACACATCTTGAGTTTGATTGCCTTTACAATTACTTTAAAAAAAATAGTTCACTCTGATTTGATATGAAACTGAAAATCTATGCAAAAAGTTATGGAAACAGACCAGTGAGGTGTACAATTGATAGACATGAAGCAAGTAGCTATTGTTATGTTCTCAGCAACTCAGAAGAAATCCTTAAAGGCAGTCTAGTCTAAGACACTGTTAAATGCTGCATCACTGATACACTTTATGGCATTTCTTCTTTGCTAATTTGGGAAACTACAGTTGAATTTGCTACAGTTTGCTTAATATTTATTTCCTAGAAATATAGCCTCAATCTTTAACTGGCTATATGGCCCTTCTTCAAATGAGATCTAAAAGCCATGTAATTTAGTTCTTTCCAACAAAATGCAAAACAGCTTCCAGGATGTTTTATAATGAGTGGGAGGCTCTTTTTTCATTTTCCTTTTTTACTGGAATATAGACATAATGGCTGGAACATGAGTAACCATCTTATTGTTTTCTCCTACCCCTGAGTGGCTATCTTAGGTCATGGGTAGAAACCAAAAATGTGCAAATTACAAGAAAGAGGAATATGAGTTCCTAATAATTATGGTGCCATCATTCTCTTCTTGGACTGTTTCTACAGGATTTCATTTACTGAGAGTGAACTTAATTTCATCATGTTTATGCTTTTTTTTGGGGGGGTGTTTCTGTCACTTGCAAGCCAATATTCATCTTAACTTATTATCCCTTGCCATAATGCATGTGCTTTTTGTATGTTTTAAAAACACATATGGTACTTGCTTTGGCAGCACATATATAAAATTGGAACGATACAGAAAAGATTAACATGGCCCCATGCAAGGGTGACATACAAATTTGTGAAGCGTTCCATATTTTTCTGTCCTTCGATAGAAAATGGATAAAGAAGTTGTGGTATATATACACAATGGAATACTATTCTGCCGTAAGAAAAGATGAAATAGTGCCGTTTGCAACAACATGGATGAATATTTAGATTATAATACTAAACAAAATAAATCAGACAGAAAAATTAAAAAACATATGATTTCACTGGTATGTGGTATATAAAACTGAAAACATCAAAAGAACAAGAAAAACAAATGAAGAAACAAAACTCATAGACACTGACAACAGTTTAGTGGTTACCAGAGGATAAAGGAGGAGGGAGGGTGTAGGTAGATGAGGGTAAAGGGGATCAAATATATGCTGATGGAAGGAGAACTGACTCTGGGTAGTGAACACAAAATGTGTTGTATAGATGATGTATTACAGAATTGTACACCTGAAATCTGTGTAACTTTGCTGACAATTGTTATCCCAATAAACTTTAATTTAAAAACAAAAAACAAAAAACAAAAACATATGGTGGATTTACACTTTGCACACTATTAATATGAAATGCAAAAAAGATGCTGTTTTCTTTAATGATTAGAATTAAGCCGATCTCAGTCATCTTTATTGACCCCAGGGGTGTGTTTATGGCATTACAATATCTCTTCTGGTTTAAAATGTACCTTTGTATAAACGTCAGGCTGTTTCTTCTTTCTCAAGAGGTTTCTCCTCCCCTCCTTTTCCCAAACACTGTCTGAGGGAAGCTTAGTTTTCCTCAGACAACTCCATGGATTCTCACTGGACCCTCTGAGAACTCATCCCACCTTGGCCCTCGTTGGTACAATTAAAACCTTGGAATTATAAAAAACAAAGATACTTTCATTCGGTATCTTTATAATATTACCTGTGTTAAACTTACAATCTCATGCGATGTAAATTATTGTTGTTATGTTGGGATCTAGTAGAGGTAGCCAGACAGGCAATAACTTAATTTATCATTGCCATTTAAAGAAATTGCTAGAAAAAGATACCTTGGAGACATAAATTCACATGAACAACACACACACACACACACACACACACACACACACACAAATAAAGCAAAGTTTCTTAGTTGTTGTCAATTTGTTCCTGATCTAAAATTGACAGATGCCTTTTGAATCTTGCAGACTGCTGTGTATGTACAGACTTGAAGATAACAGACTAGAGGCCCTACTGACCGTTTTGTGGTTTTTAAACATTTTAGTTTGAAAGGACACCCTAGCAGGGGGAATGTTCTAGCAAGAAGAGTGTGAACTTCTTGAAGACATTACAGGTGGACAATCCCTGAAGTTGTTATTCATCCAGCTTGTAAAATGCTAGTTAATGACTTCAAGTTAATGCTTGTTAATATCATGTATTATGGATTCTTGACTGTTCAATTTTAACCCAAACTTAACCCTAATTGGCTCTCAGTGGAGCTTTATTCAATGTGCTGATTTTAATAACAACTCTACAGACTCAGCAGGGGAAAATGTGCACATGCATTTCAAGGCATTCTTCTGAAAAATCAATGTACAATGTACATGGTGTTAGGTTTCCACTGGACAAATCAATGAGTCCCGGATGTACATGACTTTGTGATTCTCTTGCTTATCCTCAGGAAGAACCTGATACAAACTGTTCTTTCAAATCTCTATAAGATGTGAAAAATGTTCACATTAATTTACAATTCCGTGACTTAAGTTACTTCTGTAATCCCTGGATAATTTTTTTTTTTTACACGGATGTAAGAGCATGAAAAAAATTTGATCTTGCAGTCAGGCAATTTTGTTTTCAAAACAGTTCTGCCACTAGTTCTGCCTCAAGCATCCTTAATTTAGAAAAGCCACATAAACTGCAGTATCATAAATATGTTATTTTCTTGTCAATTTATTTATTATTAGTCAATTTTTGAATGAATAATACATGCTCATTGTACAAAAATCAAATACAGACATTTACAAACTAAAATGTCAGACCACTTTCAATCTGTCAATCAGCCAGTTGTCTTCCCAGAGACAACCATGGTGAGGAGTTTCTTACATATCCATATGTTTTCTTTCTTTTTTTTAATGTATTTTTTTTCTTTTTCTTTTTTCTTTTTTATTATTATTATTAGTTACAGATGTACAAAACAATGTAATAGTTATCTTTTTCTCCCCTTACAAAGTGACTCCCCTTTCCCCCTCCAATGTCCCCCCACCCCCTATATCATACATATCTATTACAATTCCATTGACTCCATCCCCACACTATAGAGTGGTGCAGCCACTATGGAAGTCAGTATGGAGGCATCTCAAGAAACTGGAAATGGAACTACCTTTTAACCCAGCAATTCCACTCCTACGTATTTATCCTGAAAAACCCAAGACACTAATTTGAAAAAATATATGCACCCCTATGTTCATTGCAGTGCTATTCACAATAACCAAGACTTGGAAACAATCAAAATGCCCATCGGTAGACGACTGGATTAAGAAACTGTGGTACATTTACACAATGGAATATTACAGAGCTATAAAGAAGAAAGAAACCGTACCATTTGCAACGATATGGATGGACCTAGAGAACATTATGTTAAGTGAAATAAGTCAGTCAGAGAAAGACAAATACCATATGATCTCACTTATATGTGCAATCTAAAGAACTGAAGAAATGAGCAATGTAAACAGAAATAGTCTTAGAGACACAAAGGAAAAACTGATGAGGGCTAGATGGGATGGGGATGGGAGAAGGGGAAGGGACGAGGCAACATAAACTGATAACTACAATAGTACTGCAGAGACAGAAGACACAGTTTAGGGAATATAATCAATAAGATTGTCAATATTTTTCTTAGGGGATCAGAAGGACTCATGTCTTGTCAGGGAGACCACTTCATGGACAGTATAGTGACCTGACCACTACACTGTACATCTGAAGCTGCCGCTGATTAATATTAGATGTGGAGTATCCCTATGCTTTCTATGTACATAAAGCATATGTATAAAACTAAATATTATCTATTGAAATATGTAAAGATGATGGTTTATTAAGCACTGTTCACATCTTGATTTTTTTTCCCCTTAATCTACCTTGATGATTTTATCTCAACATTTACCTTAACCATAACCTCAATTCTGAAATTGAGCCTATTTCATTGTATGGATTTATGGTAATTTATTTAACCAGTTCCTTATTAATAGATATTTAGGTTATTTCTAATATTTTTCCTATATCAATCAGTGTTGCAATAAATAGTCTTATGTATATTATTTTGGGTTCAGTAGTATCATATTTAGAGCATGAATTCCTGAAACTTGAGCCATGAGTGTAAACATATTTAATAATTTAATGGCTATGGCTAATATTTCTTCACAGAATTTGCACCATCAACACCCAACCATACTCCCATCAACAATGTTCGACAGTACCAGTCCTCTTTGCCCCATCAAAATACAGTGGTATCAAATCATTTGATCAGGTATACAAAAACTGTATCACGATTATCATGTACATTTACCTTATACATATAAGTTTGGCTATTTTTTCTATGTTAAGTACTATTTGAATTACTATTTTTTGTTGAAATAATTGATCAAATACCGTGTCTTATTAGGCTCTTGACCTTTTTCATCTTTTTTTTATATAAAGATTTTATATACTTCAGAAATTAGGCCTTTGTGATATGTGTTAAAAAACATTTTCCCAGCTTTTCATTTGTCTTTTGACTTTGCTTCTGGTGACTTTTTTTCATTCAGATTTTAATCTAATCACAGTTATCAATCATTAATTTGTTGTGTTTAGTTAATGTGTCCAATTTTTAATGTCTTCTCCATTATGGGGTTTATTTAAAAATTAACATATTCTTCTAAGACATTTTTTAATTTGTTTTTTTACATGTAAATCTTAGTTCTATGTAGAATTTATACCGGTGTGAAAAGAAGATAGGTAACCCACGTTTTTTTTGTTTTGTTTTGTTTTGTTTTGTTTTGTTTTGTTTTTAATATGATTACAGCATTGTCAGAAACATTTGTTAAGATACCTTGGGTCTGTCTCAGATGTATAATGCTACTTTCCCATTGGGGACAATTGATGAGCAGATTTAGCTGAACAAGGCTCTAGTAAAGATTTCCTGAAGTCTGTCAAAGATTTACCAAAGATTTGGTTCAGAACACATTCATTTTGTCACAATATGCAGCTTCTAAAGAATGCTAATGTAGATTATTTACAAAAACCAAAGGATATATCCTATACTAGTTAGAGTTCTTATTTACAGTCAGTAGCACCCAATCTAGCTAGGTTAAGCAAAAAAAGGAGCTGCAAGGAAGACTGTAAATGAGTTTTCTGCCCTTTTCCTAGGGAATGTAGGAAATTACCAAAATATAAGGAGAGTGTCCAAAAACATCACAAATGTTCATCTCATATCCTTTAGTTAATTAGATCAGTACAATCCTGTGAACTAGAGACAATTATAATGCTGTCTCTATTTTGCAGATGATGAATGAGAGCTCACAGAGGAAGTGAAAAGTGTACATTCACATGTCTTCCACTGTACTTGATATTCCACATGTTTTCTCATTTAATCCTCACCAATCAATGAGTAATTTAATTATCCGTATGCCATAGGTAATGTAATTGGGTCTTTAAGTGGCTATGTGACTTGCTCATGGTCACAGTACTAGTAAATTACAAAATGAAGATTAAAACCTACGTTGCCCAACAGGGTGGCCTGCTGCTTCTCCTGGAGACCTCCCTCAGTATCTGCTCGTTCAAATGCCACTGCTGAATCATGTGGATGCCTTGGCTGGGGCTGCAATCTGTGATAAAACAAAACTATTCAGCGTCTGGTGACAAAGTATGGGAAATGCCTCTCCTCTGTTTGTCACACTCTATCAAGGGACTACCATAATATTACCACTGTGAACCCTAATCTCTTAGATCAGGGGTTGGCAAACTTTTGAGACGGAACATACCCAAAGAGCTGCATGTGGCTTGCAAGCCACAGTTTGCCAGCCCCTGTCTTAGATCCATAGATTCTAATACCGGAAAACTGGTGGTGTTCTCTGGAATACAGCATCTTCGGCCTCACCTGGCCCAACCTACTTACTGAATCAGATTCTGCAGTTTAACAAGATCCTCCGGTAACTCACATGTATGTTAAAGTTTGAGAAGCGCTGCCTCCTTAGATTTGGCTAAAAAGCAGATATTTTGATTGTGACTGTGGCTTTTCTCTCTCTCACCCTATAAATCACAACAAACCAAGTCAAGAGCACATTCCTATGTGTGCTCAAAAGAATGGACTTCTCTCTAGGAAGTCAACTTTGTGGCAGAGTCAAGTTTGCTCCTCCTAGACCTCTTTTTCCCAGGAAACTGCTTAGATCCTGATGCAAATAGATGTCTCCCAAGCTGCTTCTCGAGATACTCAAACACAGTTGAACCTGACTATCTCGTAGTGGGGAACGTTGATCCAAACTGGAACATCCTACTCCTTTTGTATCACAAGTCATTTCTGCTCAAGGGTCTTTCAGCAGTCGATTCAACTTGAAATTAGCACAGTGAATCCATTATTATAGGAAACCTTCTCTATTGCCTTTTATTCAGGGTCAAGTTGTATATAAGAGATTTAGCAGCTATGCAGAAACATTTTCCAAAATCTATACCAGGATATTCTCATGTGCCTCCTAGACTGAGAGGCACTTAAATTTTCTAAAAGGCTTACTTGGCTTACATTAGGCAAATATAGTTCATGAGTTTAAAAAGTTCTTAGAGACAGAAAGCTTCGTTAATGCCAGCTGACTGTCTGACAGGTTAATTTGTTAATATCCCTTATTAAAATATGCAAAATATACATCAATCTGCTTACATATGACATTTAAAGAAGATTGTCTTGGGTTTTTTCTCTAAGTCTGTTATTTATTTTGAGTACCTTTGTATATTAGTAGCTAGTAATAAGACCTTTAGATTAAACACTTTTAATAGGTAATAAGTATTTCTTTATTAAAGAATTAAATGACAAGATCTAATGCTGATTCTAACAGTACTGTCAATTTTAATTAAAATTTTTATTTTATAGAGAAGTCTTAGATTTATAGAAACATCGAGCAGAAACTACAGAGTGAATTTGATTTTTAATTGATGCCATAATTTTGTCACCTTTCATAACCTACTTCTTATTTAACATTAGGTTTTTCTATGTACTATAAGCAGTATTAGATAGATATGTGCAGCACTAAAGTACAAAAAAATGCTTCTGTTCTATCTCAGGTCTATGGTATCCTTATCATAGTCAACATCACCTTCATCATCATCATCATCATCATCATCAGATTGCCCTTATCCTTTCTTAGAAATCTGATGGGAATTCTGAGCTTGTTTTTTTTCCACCTCTTGCTCTACAAAAGAATAAGCTAGTCAGGCATTTTATTTGCATACCTACTGTTGCTCATAGTAACGATCAAAGAGGCTCTCAAAATATTGACTCAAAGAGACAATATTTACAAAACAAAAGATCTACCTAATTAAAAAACAGAAAAATCTCATCTCACAGAATAGAAACTTTATTTATTTCAATGACAATTCAGGCTTCTAAATGCACACTGGAGAACTGATGAAAGAAATAGCATGGCGGCAGCTGCCGGGGTAGAGCTACAGAACACCAGCACGCTGAGCCTCTTGCTTCTGAAATTTCCATGTAATGGAACAAACTAGTCAAACAGACTCAGTAAAGAGAAACCAAAGGACTGCTGATATAGCTGCCTGTGAAGAAGCAACCCATGACCTTTTCTGATAGTCAAAATTAAAAGATAAAGGAACCAAGGATACACTGTAAAAGGAGGCCATATAATGGTTTCATTATTAGAAATTGTTTTCTATTCCTGTCTGATGATATGGATTTATGTTTGGCCTTAAATTATCAATTGCATGTCTAGAATTAATCTGTTTTAAATAGGCCTCACTGATTTGACAGGCCACTAATTGAAATGAGTTAATTCTGGACACAGTTTCACATAAACAGAGGGAACAATAGAGAGTTAAGGAGAGAAGGAGCATAATGAAGGATTCCATCTCAGCCTTAGTTCAAAAGTTTAGCTGCACCAAGGAAGGGCTTGGCCATCAAACTAAAATGGAGGGATGACATCATCTTCCTAATGCACATACTGGTCAGTAAGTGGAAGCACAGTTCAGTAGAAAGTGAAGAGGTATGACTAAAGCAGGAGGAATGACTAGAAATTCTCAAAGCTTGGTCCTAAGAGTCCCATGACAAATTTGAGGCACTGTGGTGCAACTTCGTCATTAGTACGTTAATAACTTTTGTCTAATGGACTTATAAATTAATTAATCATCAAATATCAAGTGCATATGTATAAGGTACACTGCTTTAAGTAGCTTTCAAGAAAAATTTTTAAATATATTGGGCACAGACACTGATTTCAAAATAATATCTAATCTAAGTAATGTGAAAGCTAACACAGGTAAAACTAAAATAAAACCTTAGAATTAAAAAATAATAATAATCTATTCTGAGTTAATCTCTTCTGGAACATCAAAGTCTTCTGTAATATTTCCAAATCATTGCTGCACAGTTTTTCCTTAATTACAACCAGACAAGGAATTTACTAATTCTAAAATTTTTAAGGCAATGTGTTTCAGTTAGACCATTCTAATATTTATAAAGTTCTCCTCTCCATTGAATCAATTGGTATCCATAATTTCTATGTATTGGCCTTTGCTATGACTGTCCTTTAGTTTCATATCATCTATCTAATCCTCTTCTCCAAGACAATATTTTAAAAATGTGAGGCTGCCCATTGGTCCTCTTCTTGCCCTTTTCTTGCCACATGGAACCCTCCTTTCAGTTGACTCGTCCTCACATGACATTGTTACTCTTAACTGTCAGCCATTTTTCTTTCTGCTGAATTCCCAGTCTTCAGTGTTGCCTTTAAAGTGAGCTTTCTGAGGACAGTAAAACTGATGCCAAAAATACTGATTTCTTCTTCTCTTTAGTTTACTATTTCTCAAGCCAAAATTAAAATTATCTGGTTTATCAGCTTTCTCCACATACCGAATTTTATTAATCTTTTAGTCAACTGAACTTTGGTCAATTTACCCTATATTGTACTTTTGCTCTGCTTCAAAAGTTGAAGATTGATATATTTGCATTCATTCCTATTAAATAAATATATTGCTGATTTGCAAACCTCTTGTTGCCACAGGATCCACTTGTTTTATTGGTATATCAAGTCTGTGAAACATAGGAAGATTCATGTGGCTGCATCATGTGAGTGATAAAATTAAGGAGGAGCCATGGTGGGCTCAAGTGGGCAGGACAAGTTTATTGAAGGATGAATAGGAAATTTGTGGAAAGATTAGAACACATGCTGAATGGTGTACAAAATCTGAGGAAAGAATGAATAGAATGAAGAAGATCTCAGGGGAAATAACAATTATTAGATAAAACAGAAGAGGGAAGTAAATTATCATGTAGCTACTAACTCAATTTTTTTTTTTTTTTTTTTTTTAGTGTTAGAGATGAAGGAAGACAGTTGTTTCTGGAATTGAGACCACTATGGAATGGTCATTTTTCTAGACAATCTGGGACTCTGTGGTTCTAAAATTTGAAAGGACAAAATACCTATTACTATAAATCTTCTGCTCTGCACGTAGGGAAAGCAGAAATCAGACCATGCAGAAATTGAGAGGGAAAGAACCCTAAAAAATGTTAGGCGTCTCCTGCCTATCCTTGATTTATAACAGCTATTGCACATCATGGAACTTTCAGAAGGCATAAAACAGTTATATGCCATCCAATCTGATTTGCTGTGAGTTACTTGAAAGTCATCTTTAGAGACCACTTTTGGGTTGTCAGATATCAGGTGGGTCTTTCTACCAACACTTCCTCATACATCTCTAGAAAAAAATCTTACTGATTAGTGAAGGCTTACACTTCTGTCCAAGTCCAATACAATGCACAACAGAGGGGATACATCTTTAAAGATATTTTCAGCTTATTATGTTAAATAAGAATTTCCTACGTATTCCTTCCTCTAATAGAGTTAAACTATAGAGTTTTGATTATACAGGACATAAGTTTGTTTAGAAATGACCTTCATATTCACTGTTATGTATTATAGGATTGAGATGGGAAATTGAATGTTTTGTTCTTTGTTTTTGTTTTTTGTTTTATTACATGAACAAGGGTGCACAGTCAACTGCCTGCTGGTATCCTGATGAAATTTCCTTTGTTCATTCTAAATTTTACTTCAAGAATACTTAAAATCCCAGTGAGATAAGCACATGTCACCAGTGTCATAGGTGGATATTCTCAAAACCATAGAATCTAGAAATAGAACCAATAGATGATAGGGCAGAAGAGGAAGGAGGTGAGTGGAATTGACCCACCAACACCACACAATACAGATGCTTTTCTACCTTTATCTATAAACCTATATTTTTTCCTAGGGTCCCTGACCTCTAAAATAACCTTACTGTATGTAATTCCATCAAAAGCTTTTACTGTACTCTTTGGAAAAGTGAATAGGTTTGCTAATTATTAGAAAATTCATTATAAAATAACTTTCTGGTGTATGCTGAGGGGCAGTCAGTTAGGAGGAAAACTTGAGTATCATATTCTAGAAGACTGAAGGAGAATTGGACTGATAGTAAGAGGAAGAAAGCCTGAAATATTTCACACCTATAATACAGTTTTCCTAATGGGCAACTTTGATGTCCTTAATTAAAAGTAGAGCATCAGCCATTTTTATTAGCAGTGCTACAGAATTTAAATCACCTCCCCTGGGTACCACTCCTTTCCTTGAGATGATTTCTGAACACCTGACATAGGAAGTCTGTTCTGGACCTATCTTTCTTGTGAAAGATTTCTTGTTCCTAGGTCACTATGCTTTATACCATGTAAGTCTACCTTCCTAACCAGAGTGGACTAGAATAGCACCCATGGGCTGGTCAAAGACTAAGTGGTGGTTTATACGGAAAACTCTCTGTTAGACTTGTGTTACTACAGGACGATGATAACCCAGCTAGTCTGATCAGCTCCAAGAAATTGGCAAAGCCAAAAATAAAAAGAGACTCAAAGGCTTAGAAATCAACAAATGTCTGCTTCTGAGGAAATGATTAGTAATAGAGCTGCTGTTGAAATTTGACAGCTTGTGTCATGTTGATGAAGACATCGATGTGTATGAATAACTGTCTGTTTTTTCTCTAAGTCTATTTGCATTAGTCCTGAGCTCTTTTTTGGTCTCCTTACGTCCCCATATATCTGCCCCTAAACCCCATTTACTGAAGCAAACTGAGTGCGTACTTATCTTTTACCAGATAAATGAGCCTAACTAATGTAGTTTTCATGGGGTCAGAAAGCAATGGGACGATACTAATCCATTGACAGCACTTCTTCTTGACCATGCAGAACACAATAATTAGCATTGTTGACACTCAGGTGCACTGCAGAGCAACAGGCCCATGTGTTTCCCAATTGCCTTTAGTTCTTTGCTACTGATTTTGATTTTGTTTAGACAGAAATGGAACAAGAGCATGGGAATGTTTGAGAAGTTCTATCCAGGAACTAAGCAAGGTAATGTCATGATATTTAAGTCAGAATGGTGGAAGGGGATACAAAATGCCTGCCAGCAGCATGAGCAGGTCACAAATGCCATGAAGAAATTAATCGAAGTCAGCTTAAACCCATATAAATAGATGTACCAGCTCTGTGCACTTTCACATTTCAAAGACAGGATTTTAGTTATTAATTTTATCCTTTCTACAACAGGCTTGAACTATTATACAACAAGAGAGTATATAATAGTTGTATAACATTTGATTAAAATGCTATTTTAAAGTGATGTTTAATTGCATACCATTGTTTTCTCTCTCCCTGTCCCAAGTTAATTAACATAGGTAATGGATGTTAGTGTAAATTTAAATTATAATGATATATGGCAATCATTTCCTGCCAGGTGTTTATTAATAATGCAAAAAATAAGAAGTTTTAACTTTGTTTCCATAACCGATCTCCATAAAAATCAAACAAATGGCAAATTCAAGTGACAGGAAGGAAGGAAAGAAGGAAGGAAGGAAGGAAGGAAGGAAGGAAGGAAGGAAAGAAGGAAGGAAAGGAATCCTGGATTCTTAACTAAATTATTTGGTTAATGAACTCCAATGATGAGTTTAAAATGGCAAAAAAATCTAATATCTAAATAGAGACAGAGTTCTTTTTGATGAGGCTATAAAAGGTATGAAACAGAGGACAGTGCACATGAGATGAAATCAGCTGTCAGGCTACTGAACCCTCAACACTTTCTGCTGCTCAAGTTTGGAGAGTTTTTAGGGAAGTCAAATAACTTCTCAATTTAAATAGATAAGTCAATAGAAAATAGAGATGCTCGATGATAGATAGATCGATGATAGATGATAGATGATAGATGATAAATGATAGATCATAGATAGGCAGATAATAGATGATAGAAAGATAGATAGATAGATAGATAGATAGATAGATAGATAGATAGATAGATGATAGATAGATAATAGATGATAGACAAGAAAGAAAGAAAGAAAGAAAGAAAGAAAGAAAGAAAGAAAGAAAGAAAGAAAGAAAGAAAGAAAGAAAGAAAGAAAGAAAAGGGAGGATGGGAGGAGGGAGGAAGCCGGAAATGGGGGAGGGAGGGAAGAAGGAAGGAAGATCAAGGTTAGTTAAGTTATATATTACTATCACACAGAAATGGTGAGAATATGAGACATTTATTTTTTAAAAATACCTTGAAAAGATAAAAGGTAAGGCTTTCTGGACAGAATTTGGGATTATAGAATTAATTTCATTTGCCTTGTGTTCTAGCAACTTTAGATAGATGGTGAATAAACAGACCTCAGTTGCCAAGATCGACTCCAAAGGAGCGTAGACTACTGGATCAAGAGGTTTCACATCTGATTTGAACTCCAAACAGTTCATTAATGTAAACTGAAAATCAAAGGCTGTAAACCCTGGGGCTGGCAGACTGACATGTAAGCCAGAAAAACTGAGCAACAAATAGATCAAAGTTGGAGACAGAGCAAACCAGCAAGCCCATGTCACTGGGCCCAGAAACAGCTGGCGCGGTGCCTGAAATCAGGATGAACAGGCGCAGAGCCAAAGGTTGATGCCAGAAATAGGTCACAGACACCTGACTCTGCTCAGGAGTTAAACTACATAATGTTCAATTAATATTCATTGACTACCTGACTGAATGAGTGAATGTTGAGAAGGAGTTATCCAGCTAGCTGACTAATGCAATAAAAGCCTCACTAGGCTTTCAGTGTTTTTTATATTACTTTCTTTTCATTCAGGTGACGTTAATTTATAACATGATACATGTTTCAGGTATGAAATATTATAATTTGACATCTGTATATACTACAAATATATCATGCTCACTACCAAAATTGTTACTATCAGTCATCATACAATTGACCCACTTTAGCCATTTCATCTTTCCTCTATCCCCCCTTTCCCTCTGGTAAGCCCCAATCTGTTGTCTGCTTTTATGAATTTCCGTTTTGTTTGTCCATCTGTTTTGTTTTTGCTTTTTTAATGTTCCAAGTATGGGCAAAATCATATGGTATTTATCTTTCTCCAGCTGACTTATTTCACTTAACATTAATTCCCTGAAGGTACATCCATGCTGTCATAAATGGCAGAATTTCACCTTTTCATGGCTGAGTAGTATTCTATTGTATGTATGTACCACATTTTCTTTATCCATTTATCCATTGATGGACACTTAGGTTGTTTCCATACCTTGGCTATTGTAAATAATGCTGTAAACAATCCTGCTAATTTTAAATGTTGCTATGAGTATAGAGGTGCATATATCTTTGCAAATTAGTGTTTTCATATTCTCCACATAAGTACCCAAAAGTGGAGTAGTTGGATCATATGGTAGTTCTATTGCCTATTTTTTGAAGAATCTCCATATTGTTTTCGATAGTGGCTGTATTAATTTACATCCCCACCAACAGTGTACAAGGGTTCCATTTTCTCCTCAGCCTCTCTGACAGTTGTTTCTTATCTATAATTTATGAAGGAGGATAGTTAAATCAATAATAACCAGTAATACTACTACTAATGGTAATGATATATAGCTGTGTGATGCTTCTATAAGTCAAGGAAGGAACACCAAAGATTGACAACAAACTACCCGAAACAAGGTAAAAGGCATGGAACTGATTCTCTCTCACAGTTCTCACAAGTAACCAATCCTGGTGACATTGTGAGCTTGGATTTTTAGTCTCCAGAACTATATGACAACAAATTTCTGTTGTTTATGCCACCCACTTTGTGGTGCTTTGTTATGACAACCCTAGCAAATCGGTCCATACACCTAAAATACTTCATGAAGTTTATGTTTTTTGGTGCCACTTAGATTCTAAGTTCCGAACGAAGTGGCTGGTGTTCCAAAGTAGCTCTCATTCCTTGGAAGAATGAGGCCTGAATCCAATTGTCTTCATGCCTAATTGTTGTGGGAACATCCTTCATTCATTTCACTACTCTTTAGTCTGTATCTATCACTGATTAATAAATATGCTCATCTCCCTCCTCAGGGGCCATGTCCTTTGATTTGAAGCACAATATCTAATTTGTGTTTTCATCCTGACACATACTATGATCGCAATAGAAATAGCACAACAGCATTCAGATCTGAGGTTTGTTCTTAATTTTAAAAAAGGGGATGAGAAAGGGGTCCAAAAAGAAGAAATGAGATTTGTGAAGAACAAATATCAATGCTTTTGTCATTTTGGCATGTGATATTTGAAATCCAGATGAATCAATTGCCAAGCTAGTAGCTTGTTCTAATGACTTTCCTATTCACAATGCAAAAACTTTGCAAAACAGCACATATCTGGGAAGGAAATTCCATCTGTGAATACAATATATTCTCTGTTTCTTACTTCAGAATAGAGAAAACTCTCTTTCCTTTTAAGATATTCACTAAGAGCTTTTCTAATGGTACCTAGAATACATATTAAATGATTCAAACATTGCTTGTAAAAATACAGTGCATAAAGAGAGTGAGTTTTCAATTATATAGCAACTTTTCTTTGATATGACTGGACATATATTGATGCTAAGCCATGGAACCTTCATAAATGGTGAAATTTAATGAAGATGCCCTTAGCCATTTATAAAAATTGTATGGTTATATAATAATCAAATAGATATAAAATAGCAATAAGAAATGTGAAAACTTAAAAAAAATATATTACTCTTTTTATCTTCCTATATGCATTCTAGCTATTGTCTCAAACTATTTCAAAAAAGACAAACTTGGTGTAAAAAAAGTGCATTCCCAAAAGTACATGGGTTGCTTACTAAAGTTATTCTCTCTTTCCTGGTGCACATTTATGTAAATAGAAAGCACAAAACAAAAGTTTATATGTGCTTATGTAAATATGTTTGTTAGTGCACAGAAATCCATCATGAAGGGTACACAGCCTATGGCTTTTTCCTTGCACTGTGGCTTTTTCTAGGGTGTCAAATGGTTTCATGTAGATGAAAAACTTCTACTCCTTAAGGTATTTCAGTTTTGTATAAACTGCTCACAATAGGAATGTTTCCATGGGTTATTTATGTAAATTATTTACAATCATTTATAATTACAAGGAAAAATGCACAGGGAAATTTAATTTATTTTATACGTTTTTTAGGGTAGAGAAGCTCTTTCCAATATATCACACAATAGACAGAAACCAATAAGAAAATGTTTATACATTTTCTTTTCTTAGAAATATGTTTTTTGAGGGTCAAAAACAACTTAAGTGATATTACAGGTAAGTAATCTGAGGAAATGTTTGCAACATATTTTCCAGACAAAGAGCCAGCCTATATAGTAATAAAACATTTAAATATTAATAAGTGCAACACCCTCAAATGATATCAAAAATATCCTTAAGAGGTAATTCACAAAAATATAAGTACAAAAACAATAAATGTGTAAAATAATGCTAACAACACTAATAATCGAAAAAGCACAATTAAAAACAGTTATAATGTTTTTCCTTATGAAATCATAGTGTGTCTAAAAAGGAAAATGTTTTTAAAAATTTTAAAAGTTAATAATTTGGAATTTAAATACAATAGAATGCTATGAAAATGTTGGTGTTGTATGGTATTTACTATCATAGAAACAAGTAGCCATATATTTTAAAAATCAGTTTACAAAAAGATATGTATTCTGTTTACATTTTTGTTTATAATACTGCACATAATGGTAAATAACAATATTTTGTATAGGTGGTTATCTCTGGATAGTTTATTATAAGTAATTTTATATTCTGCTATTTGCTTATTTTTAATAAATATTGACTGCATGTATAATAAAAAAGTTTTTGTTAAAAAATAACTTTTTACTAACACAGCTTTGTCACTGTTTACTATACACAGAGACTGATTATAGCCAAATATGGTATCTTTCATCTATGAATTCTTCAGCAAAGAATTCATATAGAAATTAGTTTCCTAGTATTCCAGTTGTAGTTCTCTTTGAGTTCAACTGAAGTTTAATAGTCACTTAGTCTCCAGTCTTGACAAGATTCAGTATGTGGCCAATTTAAACTGGATTGACATCAAACTTCAGCTTTATAAATTTAATTCAAAGGTTGCCTGCCCCCCCACTTTGGTTTTGTTTGATTTTGTTTTGTTTTGTTTTTTTGTTTGTTTGTTTTTTCCAGAAAGGATGAAATGAGATAACCTGAGGAGTTGAGAATGGAAACAACTGAGCATTTAACTGAAAAAAACAACAAAAAAACCCCCAAAAAACAAGTCTATATTGGTTTCAAGATCCAGTACTTTATTGGAATTTCAGGGAGGCAATACACCTTATAAAATTGGTAGCTGGATACCTCTTCTCCAATATCCTCTCCATCCTTCTAAATAGTTGGCATTTCTGTAGCAGCTATAAGAAATCAATTTCCTTATGGGAATTGTACTTGTTCAATTTTATAGCTTTAATTTAGCCGTTATGTATTTTCCAGGAGTTTGATCAGTAAAGATACTTAAAAAATAAAAATAGTTTAGGGCCGGCCAAGTGGCTCAATTGGTTAAGAGCTCACTCAAGAGTGTGAACTGAGCTCTGAGCAACAGCAGTTCAATGCCCAGCCCGAGCTGAGTGGCCGCTGAGCTGCCAACAGGTGGCAGGATGGCTCAGCTAAAAAAAAAAAATATATATATATATACATATATAGATATATAGATATATATATATATATATTATATATATTATATTTCATATCATTAGTATGAAATACAATAATATAAGGTTCTAATAATAGTTAACATTCATGGTGATTTGTAAATTACAAATCATTTTCATATGCATCACTGAATTTATTCCACATAGTAAGATTGTAAAGATAGCTATTTTTAACCCCAATTTATGGATAAATAATTTGTCCTGATTATTAGTCATCCATCTTATCCTAGCAACCACACTCATAACACAAAAATAATAAATAATATTTTCTGAAGGGCTACTACATGTGGCAGGCACTTTGCTAATACTACTTTAGATGATTCATCTGTAATCTTTATAATAGACATGGACATTAAGTATTTTCATCCCCATGTAAATATTTAGAAATTATGGCACAGGAATGTTAACTTGCTTGAGATCACCTAGCTAGGAAATAGCATTTTCCGCTCCCCTAGATTCCATTTCTGATGAGTATTTGCACAGGTTTATATTTGCATATACATTTACATCCAGTGCATGGGAAGAAAACAGATTGGATGAAAATTCAGGTCATTTGGGAATTTATGAACCAAGCCAGCCAGCCCTTGCAGAAGCAGTGGAGGCTCTCTGTCCCCTCTGTGACCCACTCAGAGGGGCCAGAGCAGAGGGACACTTGGACCTCTTTCCAATGTTTTTGCTCTTGGTTTCATAGCCTGGGGCCTTCAGGAATGGATGAAATCCGCAAACTCCCGGGAAGCAGTGAACAATGCAGAAATAAGTAGTGAAAAGAGTCAAGAAGTCTAGTTAGGAGGGAAAAAGTTGTAATGGAAAATTGGGTGTCATGAGAGGAAAGTTAATTCCAAGATTTTTCAGTTTTTCTCCCTCTCTGGAGCAAGCAAGAAAAAGTTACGAGGCATAACTTCCTGGAAAATGTCTCTGGAACAAACTAAGTACTAAGAGGGCCTACCAGAATCCAAAGTCAGATACCTGCCTAATATTCTCCCCTAGCTGATACTTTGTAACTGTATATAAATTTGATCATACAGATGGACATGAGAGCATATTCAACCATGAGTTATACTTGTGATACTTCTAATTAGCTTAATTAAAAATATGTGCTTTTCAAGTAAGAAGAAACTCATTACATTAATTGAAGAAAAACAAAAGGGGAACAAGGCTTCTGTTTAGTTTTTGATATATATATATATATATATATATTTATTTTTTTTTAAGGAACTGATTATTTTTTTATTTGGGATAAACTAGATGTTTCTTTTAGTCAGGAAATTTAATTGTCATAAATTCTGAGATACTGTTCTGTTCAATTGGAAAAAAAATACATATATATATGTTTAGAACAATACAGAGATTAGATTATAATAGAATAATTTAGATTACTAAAAACCCATGATTAACACAATATTATGATCAGGAGTTAAACTCTCCCACTATGAGGATACCTTTAAGATGTCTTATTTACACATTTATTCACATTGCAAATTCTTTCAGATTGAATCAGTAACAACAAAGCTGAGCAGCTTTTCATCTTAAGACTTTCTAAGAGATATATTTGATTAAAATATATTAAATTGTTACATTATTAGAGCAGTGTTTCCGGCTTCAACAGCATATTGGAATTCCTTGCGAGTTTTACAGAATACCAATGGCTAGAGCTCATGCCCAAAGTTCTTAATTTGGTTGATCTGGTGTATCGCTTAGGAATAAGGAATTTTAAATGCCCCCTGTATAACACTAGTTTATGAGAGCACTGGTTTCAGAAACCCCATTATTCCTGCAAGGCGTTGGTTGGTATAAATTAAGGACAGCAAAATCCAAGGCAGGGTGGGGGGAAAAAGAAAGAAGCAGAAAGTATTCATTTTGTTTGTTTCCTGGTTAGATGACTGTTTTCCTCATTAGTACTATGCCTGTACAGCAACAACAAAAAAATTACCTCTTACTTGGTGAATATGTTGGGGAGTGTAGGAAGCTTGATTAAGGAATGAACTGTGTAAAGGAGACGTATTTTCTGCCTGATGTTCTATAGAATCTTTAGGATTCTTTCTGATATAGCTTGCCTACTTTGGTCATTTTTTTTGTTCAGTAACTATTGGGTTGTCGGAAAAGTCATCACTCATTTTTGCAATGAAAAACATAGAGAAAATATGTCATGATTTTTCTGACAACCCAATATTTATGACATGAGTTCCAGCTCTGTACTAAGGATGGGATGGAAAGAAAAATAAATAATATATGAGCCTTACCCCAGAGGATCTTACACATGAGAAGACAAAGCATGTACACACAGCTACACATACATACATATAACCACAGACACAGCTATAAAGCTATATGATCAATACTATGGCTGAAGTACAAGTCAACCAACCGTGTCATGAGCTCAGAGGAAAACGATCCATTCATTCAGAATTTTATATTGCCAATTATATAATAAATGACTATAAAGAAAACCAACATGTTTTATCAAAAATGCATGTCTTAATTTATGTGCATTTTGTTCATAAATAAAATTCATTGAAGGTAAGAATCATGTTGTATTTATTTTTATTAGCTCCGTATCCAGCAGAGTTTAGGGTAGAGTGAACCTTAATACATTTCTTTTTTTTTAACTAATGCAAATTTGCAATTAAAACAGGCAGGGGACCTTAATGGATCAAAGACAGTTTAAAACTTATCTCCATTTGAAAACAGAATAAGGGCATTTAACCAAGGGTCTTACAAGAGAGAAACTGGAAAGTCTCTTTGTGGATCTGAGTTCTTAACTAGAGATTCTACTCTAGCTAGTTTATAGAGAAAATGATTTTGTAAGTTATATACATAAATCATAAATAATTTCCAAAGCATTGGAAAAGGCTAAAGAAATGGCGTCTAGGCTGAGCTTCCCTTCTGGACAATTTCCATTCCACATTGCAGAATTGGCTCAGCGGGGGAGCTGCAATAGCATATTCAGAAAGCTTTCAAATCAGGAAGCCATAAGCACAGTGCTAGATGCAGAACAAAGCTGATTCCCTGGCGATTCACAAAAGCAAAATCGATGTTCCATCATCTCCATCTTTTCCCCACATAATTCAATTCTGAACCATGTTTGCATCTCTCATGAGTGTATCTGATTGGAAGACCCTGAATCACATGTCTGCATTTCAGAATCAGTAACAATTATTTATTTATTTATTTATTTATTATTATTATTATTATTATTATTATTATTATTTACTGGCACAGCAGCATTTATACTGTAGAGAAGAAATTATTGTTGAGAACAAATAAATTATTTTTATGGTCTGAAATAAAAAGAAAGAAAACTGGGACCCTGAAAGAAGTACTTTCCCTAAACTGTGGATGCTGGAATCACTGTAAGAGAACTTCAGATGACATCCACCGTGGCATTTGGGATTTTATTAGCAGTAAGAAGTCTCTTCCCTGAATTTTCCAAGCTATTGGGCCCTTTATCAATTCACAAGAAAGCTGTCTTCTTGGATAGAGATGCTGGGAAGGATCCAAGTTGCCCTAGAAAACAGCACTCTCTAAAAGCTTCTCCCATCTCCCATGCCTCAGGGAACAATGCTTGGAGCTGCACTGCAAACAGAATATTTTTCCAGACTGGCTTTGATTGCAGCACTCTCACCAAGCCTCCAGTCTAGTGTCAGAAATGAAACTTCAAGATATTCTTGTCTATTGAAACTGCAAATTTTCTCTCCATGTGTGCACGCTTGCAGCCTGAAATGCTCTCTAATATTCCCCACTTCGCTAATTCTCCTACCCAAGTCCTCCCATCCTCTCACTCCTAGACCTTCTGTCCTGGAGTCATTTTTTCTGCTGCTTCTCTCCTGAGCTGCTGATACCAAGTCTAAGGGAAGCGAGATGCATATAATACAGTCCTCCTGATTAATAATCCCACTGATCAGCATTTAGGGAAATGCTGACTGCTTTCCATCAATCCCATCAGATGTGATCAAAGAGAAGTCTTCGCTTCCTCTAAAATGGTCAGGGAAGAAAAAAACACACACAAAAAAACTAAAATAAAGAGAGAAGGCTGTTTGTTCATGAAAAAAAGCATGAAGGAATTAGAATACATAAGTTTTCCAAATTGAATACACATAGAAAAATATATAGACTAAACAGTGTAATCAAATGAGAGCACTTCTAATACTAGTTAGGTTCCCAGATCTATGGAGATTTCCAGCTAATCACCAAATTATTTTTTGTCCAAGACCATATTATTTCTTCCCAACTAGACTAAATGCCTTGAAGATGGAGAAACGTTTGGACATTAGACTTAGTTGGGGACACATTGTTTATTCCTTAATAAGTGAGTTTTACTGTTCACATAGTTTTGGAGACTGACCTTATACTTTTTTGTTTATGATTTTCTTGTTATTTCAAAAATTCTGACCATCTTCTTTAGAGTTTGCAAGATCAGTGCATGTCTCCAAAAGTGATAGTCTACTGGTGGTGATTGTTCATGGCTTATTCTCTCATGAAATATCACATTTTAGGCTCTTTTGAATTTCTATAACAATAAAATCCATATTTAAATAATTATGTGGATGAATTCTCAGACTTTTTAGATCGACTGCTCCTGCCATATGCTAATTCATTACTTCTGTTGGAATAAGTCTATTATTTCTTTATTGCCAAGCTCATTGTTGGAAATCTTAGCTACCACATTTTCCATGTTTTTTGTTTTGTTTTGTTTTCTTTTCTTTTTTATTTTTTTACAAATTTCTGGCTTTCAATTTTTCTAAATTCTGCCTCATTAACTTGTACTTTTTTGCTATTTTTCAACCTCACTCTTAAAATTTCTTGTTTTTAACTGATTCTTATTCCTAATAAACAATTTCAAATTATTCATTCTTTGAAAGGATACATTTAAAATTTACTCTCACATCGCAAACATATTAGGAACTTTGTATTATCAGAGAATTCAATTGGCACTAACCACAGTCCCACCATTGCAAAAAAAAAAAAATAGTGAATCATGGATATGAATATGTAAATTGACATAACTGGTGGGAATCAATGGCTTTTGTTTAATGAGAGACAATAATAATAATAATAATAATAATAATAACAACTATCCACTGGTTCTTGATAGAATTTAGAATTTTTGACTTGTTTTTCACACTAACCTGCAGACACTTTAGATTAAACACCAATATCTTTTTTGTAATAGTAACACACAATTTCTACAAAAACATATTGCAAGAATTTGTCATATATCAACTCATTTAATTCCCTTTTTTTAAAAATAAGAAGAAATGCAGGAGGTTGTTTCTCTAAATGCTCCATTTTACAGATGAGGAAAATGAGGTACAGAGAGGTTTGGCACAGTCAGCATGCAAAGAAACAGGTTCCACATCCTGAGGTTCAGTTCCAGAGCCCGTGTTCTTGACCACTAACCTATGCAGCCTTTCAAAGGTGGACTCAAACCAGTTGATGCTCACTGAGGTGCTTACAGTGTGCTAGACACTGCTCTGAGTCCTTTCCATGCATATAATTGTACACTCTTCTCATTACCCATGTCAGCAGATTGTGCTTGACTCTGCCTGCAAACACTGTATGTGCGATCCACTGGAAGAGCAGAAGGTGTGCTTTGGGGTATCCCTTCAGAAGTTACACTGTGAATGATCACCATACTCCTCCCTTTTAGTTTCCATCTTCTCACAAGAGCTAAAGATAGCAGTCATATTCATCTCACTAGTTTGATTTCAGAAATAACAGGGACTGAGATTTGCAGGACCCTGTGCACTTTATAAAGCATGCCTGTCCCATCTTCCTTGGTGTCTGCCTCCCTGCATGCTGCCTTCTCTTCCTCCTATCACTTCTCAGAAGTTGACCTCGCTGAGAACATTTTTCTGGCTTTTTGACTTCTATATAAAGAGAGCCACTTATCCACTGACTCTCCTCCTGGGTAATTTAAGTGCTTTAAAGATATAAGGTCGGACAAGTAAGTTTACGAACTTGTTGCAATGATGTGGCTAAACTTTTTTGATATCAGAGGGACTATTCATTATGAATTTGTGCCAAGTGGACAAACAGTTAACCAAGTTTACTATTTGGAAGTGCTAAAAAGGCTTTGTGAAAAAGTTAGATGACCTGAACTTTTCACCAACAATTCATGACTCTTGCATCACAACAATGCACCAGCTCACACTGCACTGTCTGTGAGGGAGTTTTTAGCCAGTAAACAAATAACTGTATTAGAACACCCACCCTACTCACCTGATCCAGCCCCCAATGACTTCTTTCTTTACCCAAGGATAACGGAAATATTGAAAGGAAGACATTTTGATGACATTCAGGACATCAAGGGTAATACGACAACAGCTCTGATAGCCATTCCAGAAAAGGAGTTCCAAAATTGCTTTGAAGGGTGGACTAGGCACTGGCATAGGTGCATAGCTTCCCAAGGGGAGTACTTCAAAGATGACCATAGTGATATTCAGCAATGAGGTATGTAGCACTGTTTCTAGGATAAGTTCACGAACTTAATTGTGAGACCTTTGTATATCACATGAATACATCTGAAGGCTTCCAGAATATGCCACGGTGGTATTAAAATTAATGTGAGCAGTAGGTGTTTGAGGTCCTAAAATCTCTTGTATGTCTAAAAGCAAAACCTAATAAAAGAACTCAATTGTCATAACCCCCCTTCCTGGGAGCAAGGAAGGAAGATTGACTCTTATCACTGGAGGTGGAAAGTCTACACCACAACTAAACAGACATTGTCATAAAACTAATTCATCTCTCATCTTTTTTCCTAAGGGCCCATTTATCTTTCTAAAAAGTTATTTAATTTTTCCTTTAGTGCCCTTTCTATTCCTCTCTTTCCCTTATTAAGATGATATATAGGCCTCAAATTCTAACCACCCCTTTGAGTCACATTTTTGTGAACTCTCATACCTTTGGATTAAATTTTGCCTTTTCTCTTGCTCATCTGTCTTTTGTCAGTTTAATATGCAGGCTCCCAAGTATGGAACGCAGGACAATAGAGGAAAAGATTTTCCTCTTAGGCATCCATGTTAGGGTGTTAATGGCTAAGTTTTAACAGTTAAATACCAGAAGTTTAATAGCAGCTGTTTCTGGAGAAGATATCAGAAGTAGCTTTCTATTAGATTTTTCTGCATTTTTCCTTTTTTGTAAATATCTATTCATTTTGACATCTAGATTTTAAAATATATTCAATTGTGAAGGTGCTTCCTAGCTCCTGACTCCGCTGTTAGCTGTCCACCTTAATCAACAGATGGACCTGGAAGCTATTTTGTATCAAGTGACCTTGATTCTTAGTAATTGTAGCTCCAATCAAGATGTGGACTCCTTATACAAGTGTTGCCAAACAGATTGTCTTTGCAGGCATTTTGCAATTGGGACTGAATGGGGCAGACATTTTCATTTTCTTTGTCTGGAGGTAAAATATGTATATATGGAAGCTGGGGAAAGGCACTTTTAACCTAACATATGGACCAGAGAAGCAGGCAAAATGTATATTGGAAGATGGGTTGTGAAGAGAGAGGTAAATAGAAAAGAACGAAATCTCTGACAGAGATAAGAAAGTATGAGAAATTGAGAAAAACTTTTGGTAGCTTCTAATCTCTTGATTCCAGTTCCTTTTAGCCTACATGACATTATATGATAAATGACTGTTTTCTTCTTAAACCAGCCCAAAGTCAGTTTCTTATATTTGCAGACAAAACAATTCCAAATTTTGAAGCGTTATTTATTTTAAAATGCTGTTAATGGAAAATAATGTGTCGTATGCATAAAATCTCTGTCTTTTTGGCAGAGGACTTCTAAGAAGAATACTTCTTAACCCAAAGGAATAATCTACTATTGTGGATCATTGCAAGTGTCATGTAGGCACAGTGAGGAAACTGTTTTATGGATTGGGTGACTTCCAAAACCCCCTCAGATTTCATGGTGTATCGTGTGTGAAAGCAGTAACACTAACATCATACATGGACAATAATCAATCTCATGACTTTTGAGTCACATTTTCCTCTGTGTTTGTCCTAATGAAAAATCGAAGTTGATCTTTGAACATTATTGCCTGAATTGTCAACAGGGTTGACGGTTCTGCCTCTGGTTACCCTGGTAACTGTTGGGGAATAGGTGTGTTCTCCTTACCAAGCTCTTTCTTTTGACTGTCATCCCCTCCAATCACAGGCAGAGGTTGCTGTGGCTGGACCCAAATTGATTAAATCTCTTCCCCCTGCAGTTGTAATGACAAAAGGTATTTCAGAGAATGGTACCCAAAGACTAACTGATGTCAGAGCTGTGATAGTAGAACAAATTATATAATGTGTGTTTGCTGTAAAGGTTAATTAATTTGATCTGGCCCTCTATATGTGATATGACTTATCAGATAATTAACTGAGAACGGATGTGAGTTTAACACATCTTTTTTTTTTTTTTTTTAGTTTGTAAAAGGTGAAACACTTTTATTTTTGTGGAAGGACTTTAAGTTCTATGAGGTTACATTTCTTGACTGAGGTAGAGCATTGAAGATATTAGCTACGTAATGTAACTGATACATTAAGCAAATACACACTTGTTTCAGGCCTACCCTGTAACAGTCTACTATTCTAGGTACTGCGGAAACCACAATGAACAAGCAGAGGATGGCATGCCTTTGTGAATTTATGTTTTAGTGAAAGGAGATGATAGAACACAAAACAAACAAAGGAGGACTTAGTGAGGGATGGGGGGAGGAGTTTCAGTTTAAATTACAGTGTTCTCATGAAAGCTTTATTGAGCAACCGCACAAGATGAGGGAACAATCCATACAGTATCTATGGGGGAAAAAAAAAAAAGGCTCAGGTGGGAAAAATAGCAAACACCTTGTCCCTGGCAAGTTTGAGGACCTGCAAAGCAATGAGTGTAGCTGAGCAAGCAGAGAACAGCAGCAAATGATGACAGACAGGTAAACATTGAGACCTTATCCTGGGGGACCCTATCAATGCATTTAACCATTTTGATTTTACTTCAAATAAGATGAGAAGTTATTGGAAAATTTTGTTTGTTTGTTTGTTTTTGAGGGCAGTGTCACTGATCCTCATATGTGGGACCGAACCGGGGCCGCTGGCTTCCCAAGCCAGCGCTTAACCACCGCGCCACTCGGCCGGCCCTGGAAATTTTTAAGCAATAAAGTATCATGATGTGGATTATGTTTTCTAACAGTGTTAATGAGGTAAGCTCTATACCATACAATCCACCCATTTAAAATGCATGGTTTGATGCTCTTTATATATATTCACAGGATTGTGCAATATTCAGTACAATCTAATTTTAGAGCATTTTTGTTTTCCCAAAAAGAAAACCCTTACCCATTTCCTGTCAGTACTCATTGTCCCTCCTCTCCACTTCCCACTCTTCAAGCACTTAGCAAACACTACTCTATCTTCTGTTTCTATGAATTTGCTTATTTCATTTCGCATGTTGTCAAGGTTTATCCACGTTGTTGCATGTATCTGTATTATTCTGTTATAGTGCTGAATATTATTCCATTGTATGGATATGCCACAAATTGTTTCTTCCATTCATAAATTAATGGGCATTTAGATTGTTTTTACTTTTTGACTACTATGAAAAATGCTCCTATGAACATTTGTGTATAATTTTTTGAGTGGACATATATTTTCATTTATTTTGAATATATCACTAGGAGTAGAATTGCTGGGTCATATGGTAAGGCTATGTTTAACATTTTGAAGAACTGCCAAACTGTTTTCCAAAGTGGCTGTGCCATTTTATATTCCCATGAGCAGTGTAGGAATATAATTTCTCCAAATCCTAGCCAGAACTTCCTAGTCTCTTTTATTATAGCCATCCTTGTGAGTGGGAAGTGATGCCTCATTGTGGTTTTGAGTGAATTTTCCTATGACTAATGACGTTGATCCCTTTTTCATGTGCTTATTGGCCACTAGTATGTTGTGTATTGCAATTATTTGTACATTTTTATTTAGATTACTTATCTTTTTCTTTATGAGTCGTATAAGTTCTTCCTGTCTCCTAGACACAAGCCTCTTATCAGATGAATGATTTTATAATATGCTCTTTCATTCTATGGGTTGTCTTTTCACTTAACTTATGGTATCATTTCCAGCAAAAAAAAGTGTTTAACTTTGATACAGAATAATTTATTGAATTTCCTTTTCTCACTTGTATTGTATCTAAGATATCATGATGAACACAAGATAATAAAGATTTATGCCCATGTTTTTTTTCTGAGAGTTTTAATAGTTTTACCTCTTAAATATATTTATGATCCATTTTGAGTTAATTTTTATGCATGGTGTGAGGTAGAGGTCAAATGTTATTCTTTCACCGTATGTACATCCAGTTTTCCCAGCACCATTGTTAAAAAGAGTGTTTTTTCCACAAATGAATTGTCTTGAAATTCTTGTGAAAATTAATTAATTATAAATGTTAACAGTTTATTTACGGACTCTCAAATTCTCTTCTGACATCTGATAGCCTATGTTTATGCCAGCACAGCATTGCCTTGATTATTGTAGCTTTGTAGTAAATTTTGAAATGGAAACCGTGAGTCTTACAAATTCTGGCTGGCCTTAGTGTATAATCCTTTTTATATGTTGCTCTATCCGTTTCCTAGTATTTTGTTGAGTAGCTTTACATCTGTAGTCATAGAAGATTTTGGATTCTAGTTTTATTTTCTTGTGATATTTGTGTCTGGTTTTGATATCAAAGTAATTCTGATTCATAGAATGACTTGACAAGTGTTCCTTATATGTTTGTTATTGGGGGAAAAATTGGTCAAGGATTGGTATTATGCTTTGAGAATCTGGTAAAATTCAACAGTGAAGACATCTGAACCTGAGCTATAGATCTATTCATATTTTCTACTTCTTGAGTAATTTTCTGTAATTAATTTCTTTAAAAAGCTGCCCACTTCAACTATTATTAAAATTGTTCATGTATATACTTTTGTTGATAGCATTCCCTTTAAAAACCTTAATATTTCCATAAAGCTAGTACCCACGCACACATTTTCATCTTAATTTTAATAATTTCACCTTTTTTTCCCTTGGTTAGTCTAGCTAAAGATCTGTTACTTTTCTATATCAATATTTATTTCTACTTTATTATTATTATTATTATTATTTATTTATTTTTTTTTTTGAGGGCAGTGTCACTGGCCCTCACATGTGGGACCGAACCGCGGCCGCTGGCTTCCAAAGCCAGCGCTTAACTGCCACGCCACTCGGCCGGCCCCCTACTTTATTCTTTATTATTACTTTCTTTTTGCTTGTTTTGGGTTTAGTTTGCTCTTCTCTCTTGTTTCTAATGTTATTGATTTTACAGACATCTTTCTCTCTCTCTTTCTTTCTTTCTTTCTTTCTTTCTTTCTTTCTTTCTTTCTTTCTTTCTTTCTTTCTTTCTTTCTTGTTTTTGGGATACAGGCATTTACATCTAAATATACCCACTCGGAATCCTGCTTTATATGCATCAATATGTTATATTGCTGTGTTTTTATTTTTTCATCCATCTCAAAATACTTTGCAGTTTTCTTCGTGATTTCTTCTTTGGTTATTTAATAGTGCCGTGGGGGGTGAAACATAGCATAAGGAAGATAGTCAGCGGTATTGTAACAGGTATATAATATGTCAGAAAGGTAGTAGTTTTATCAATTTGTGAGGTGTGCAAATGTCCATTATGTTGCTTTGGACACCTGAAACTCATAAAAAATAAATAATAATAGTAATAATAATAATAATTCTGGATTTAAAAATTTGTCTTTAAATTCTACATGTTTGTGAATTTACCAAATTTTCTTATTTTTAAAAATTTAATTGCGTTATGGTCAGGGGGCATATTTTATACTTCAACTGTTTAAAAATCACGGGTGATTGTTATATGGTCTAGCATATAGTGTATCCTGGAGATGGTCCATTTGTCTCGAGAAGAATATGTATTCTGCTGCTGTTGGATAGAGTGTTCTTTAGCTGTCTGCTAAGTCTGTGTGTTTTATGGTATTTGTCAAGTCTAACATTTTTTTGTTGATCTCCTGCCTAGTTATTTCCATTACTGAGAGAAAATTATTAAAGTTTTTAACTATTATTTTGAATTGCCTATTTTTCCCTTCAGTTATGTCAGTTTTCTCTTTATGTATTTTGGAACTCTTTTTTTAGGTATGGGTATGTTTATAATTATTATATCTTCTTGATAGATTGACCCTTTACCATTGAGAGATAGCTCTCTTTATTTTTAGTAATATTTTCTGCTTTAAATCTACTTTGTCTAATGTTAGTCTGGCCACCCCAGCTCTTTTATGGTTATCATTTGTATGGTATATCTTTTCCCATCCCCCTATTGCAACCTATTTGTATTTTTTAATGTAAAGTGTATCTCTTATAAATAGTATGGGTTGGATCTTTTTTTTTTTAATGGGGAGGGAATATATCCAACCTGACTACCTGTAACTTCTAATTGGATTATTTAATTCATTAACATTTAATATCACTGATAGGATTGGATTTACCTCTAACATTTTTCTCTTTGCTTTCTATATGTCTTATGCCATTTTTCTTTCTCTATTTCTCTTCTATTGCCTTCTTTTTGTTTTTTTTTTTTTTTTTTGAGGGCAGTGTCGCTGGCCCTCATATGTTGGACCAAACTGGGGCCACTGGCTTCCAAGACCAGCGCTTAACCACCGCACCACTATTGCCTTCTTTTTTATTAAGTATTAATAGATATTCCCTAGTATAACATTTTAATTCCTTCAATGATTTCTTAAAGGTTTTTTTGTTTTGTTTTGTTTTTGTGCTTGTTCTATGGATATAGTGCCAAAAATATATATACAATTTTAAGAAAGGAAAACTGTATTAAAATTGTAATACTTATATACCTGTAATGAAAGATGAATACAAGTCATACTTGATTTCTGCAATTATAAGAGGTGCTCAAAGTGGTTACTATCAGTGTCCAGACACATGATTATGTCAAATTACTGCTTTAGCAAAGTTGACCAAGTGTCCACTTGTATATATTTTTTTAACCAATCAGAGACTATTTCAGATTTACACTGAATTAGTTCTCCCAAAATATAGAAATTTTAATATTATATCGTTCCATTTTTCTCTTTCCCTTTTTGGAGATATATATTTATATATATTTTTATATTACATATATTACTTTTTTATATATTATATATTAAATATGTAATATATATATAATATATGTTTTAAATCCAATAATACTAATTATACTTCTTACTTCATAAATTAG